>JAQJAG010000003.1:3875862-5167816 GCA_028828245.1 Penicillium lividum
GCAAGCTGTGCTGGACTTCGCTGAGGCGTCACAGCGATTTCGCAGTCGTGCGCCATAAGGGCAGCCTAACGACGGGAGCGGCAATAGGCCACGATAGGCCGTGACGAGGCTCTAAGTTCATGTCAGGAAGTGGATCGATCTATTTGTATATACTCGGATATATAGTCGTCGTATACTGCATATCGCTTCGGCGAGAGGTCGGTGTAAATGAAAACTACTACTACTACTACTAGCTGTACTTGCATGTCGGATCACAGAAAGTACTCCGCCAAGGAATGCTGCATGCATGCGTAGGAAGGGCAGTGTTACATTCAGTCTTCCGTCAAGAATGGCCATGAATGTAGTCACGGCATTACTATTATAAATACCTATTATGGGTCTTGTCCCATCTGGAGTACTACATAGTAGCTACCAACGTTTCCTATCACTGGTTCAAAGGCTTTCAGTCCAACAAATATGACAATCAAGCACGAAGAAGGAAGTGAGGCACCAGTAGTGCTCGCTGCCCCAGATCTGCTCGAAAAGATTGACAAACTTTTCGCATGCAACGTGGGGGAGTATATCAACTTACCCCAGCTGGTAGTTGTTGGAGATCAATCTAGTGGTAAGAGCTCAGTTTTGGAGGGCCTCACAAAATTGAAATTCCCTCGAAACAGCGGGTTATGTACCAGATTCGCGACCCAGATCCTCTTTCGCAGTGACCTCAGCTTGACAGAGGAGAATTTTTGGTTCTATAATAACTGGCACGAATAACAACAACGATGTGAAAGGTTCCTGGAGTATCTCAGATATTCAGGGCCTTGATGAAACAACGTTCTCAAATATGATGTCTGACGTGAGGATTGCTGTTTAATATTGGTATCACAAGATGGAATTCTCACTGAACAAAACATAGGTACATGCAGAAATGGGCCTTTCCATGATATCGGGAGACGACTTACCCACTTTCTCTTCCGATATCTTCCGTCTTGAGATTCATGGACCTGCTGAAGACCATCTCAGTGTCATAGACGTGCCAGGAATTTTCAAGGCCACAACACCCGGGTTGACCTCCAAGTCAGATATCGCATTGGTTAGAGATTTGGTTTTAAATTATATGCGGAATCCTCGATCGATAATGCTTGCCGTTGTTCCGGGAAACGTGGATATTGCAACGCAAGAAATCATCGAAATGGCCCGGGAACTAGATCCCGACGGGAACAGGACACTAGGGATTATCACAAAGCCGGATCTGGTTGATAAAGGAGCGGAAGATAAGGTCCTCGATCTTGTCGAACAGAAGAATGATCCTCAGAATTTAGGCTGGGTAGTGGTAAGGAATCTCGGTCAAAAGGAACTAACGGATGGTACCAAAGATTGTGATCGTGAAGAAATGATTTTCTTCCAGTCCCCTCCATGGAACCAACTAGCCTCCGAAAACTATGGGATCAAAGCTCTGCGTTCGCGACTGCAAGCACTCTTAGCATCGAACGTGCGACGGGAGTTCCCCTTAGTGAGTGTGCACCGTCATACTAGAAGCATGCCAGGTCAATAAAGTGATTTGCAGGTACGAGCTGAGGTCTCAAAGCGTCTAAAGGACTGTAAAAAGGCTCTTGAACGCCTTGGGGACGAGAGGATTACGGCCGAACAGCAGCGGAAATATTTGCTAGAAATCGTTTCGAAGTTTAACCGTATCACCCAGAACGCCCTGACCACAAATTGTGGTTTACCAGACGAGTTTGACGAAGAGCCAGACTTGCGGCTCGTAACGAAGGTCGCCAATCGCAATGCAACGTTTTCTGAAGATCTCGCCATTCGAGGCCACAGATTTGACTTCCAATCACATGGCCACGAAAATGACAAGTGTCCCACCACGTACTCGACACATCAGTCTGGCGCTGGCTGTGATCAAGAACAAGATCTTATTTTCAGTCGAATAGTTGAAGGCTGCAGTGATATTGAAGATATTCTGCATGACTGTGTCCAAGTTCCAAGGTCTATTCCGCACGGCATAATACCATGGATCGATAGTGTCTATCAAGCTTCCCGTGGTTTTGAGATTGGTACATTCAATGGATCTTTGCTCTCAAGTGTTCTGAAGAAACAAACTTCCAAATGGCCACCCCTTGCACAAGGCTATATTTCCGACACCATATCCATGGTTCACGCGTTCACAAGCAAAGCATTACAAATCTCCTGTGGGGATTGTGGTGTTGCACGAAACATTTTACTGCTTCTAATTGATGATCTTACTGAGAAATACCGAGAAGCCCTTTCACACACCGACTTCCTGCTTCGTATAGAAAGAGAAGGGACACCTATGACTCTCAATCATTATTTGAATGACAATCTGCAAAAATGGTGAGTACTATGTGGTCTTGTTCCTCAGCGCACCAAACATTAACTTTGATCCTTAGCCGTCAGGAACGGATTTCTGATGCCGCTAAAAAGGCGTCATTCATGATAACCATGGCAGATGGTACAAATGCGACTGCTGTTCGAACAACCGATCTCAATCAACATCATCACATGAGTAATACAACTCACACCGTGCAAGATATTCACGATATATTGAAGTCATATTACAAGGTTGCCCTCAAACGATTTATCGATACTATGTGCACACAGGCAGCTGACTGGCATCTTGTCACTGGTCCCGCCGCTCCCATGCATCTGTTTTCTTCCTCATGGGTTCATGGTCTTACAAATCAACAACTTGAAGATATTGCTGGAGAGGAGGTTTCTATCCAAAGAAAGAGACAGATCTTAGAGAAGCAGGTTAGGGACCTCGAGACTGGTAGGAAAATACTGCACTAGGCCAATTGTACCCTCTCAAATGAGTATGCGCAAGGCTGCAGGGAGGATTATAGTCATTATTGTCTGTAATTTGAAGAACTGGTAACCATTGGGCTTATAGTATAGAATTTTGAAATCCAAGCCTTGCAGCGTTAGTTGATATGAAAATACATTTGCTCCCGTATTTTGGCAGAAAGGTCGAGCATCGTAGGTTTCCTCAGACAGTACATTCAAGGAGAGAGCATCAATTACAATCCGAATATATTGTGATCGTGGACAGGCCTTCAAGGCTGTCTAACCCGGGGTACTGCGACCTTCTGCGCGCTTAGTCAACCGCGGAGAAATTTCACCGTCAACCAAACCGTGACCGACAGGCCGGGACCTACTCACTAAATGTCATCTCTACCACGACAACTATGGCTCCGATCACCGAGCAACCTGTTCAGCCCAGCTGCTTCCGAGAATAGTGCCTAGATAACCTAGACCACATATAGCTATGTATATGGAGAAATAATAGTCCATTAATGTATTCTTACCGTATCGTCCGCGCATACAGCATTACATCACTCGCGTTCCAGGCCACGATGCTATCCTGCTGTCCAAACAAGTATCGCCTAACCGTAGGCTCAGGAGTCAGATGTCAAATACTTATCCGTGATCGTCATTTGTGGCAAGAAGGGAGTTCTTGAACACTTCCTACTTTATTATTAGACATCTCCGTGCTCGGTTTACCCAAGAAGCACGATAGATTCAAAAGATATCTCCCAATGGCTCTATTACCAAAAGACATCCCCAGCCCTACTTATTAAGATCTTGAGCCATTACCTCACTGTTCCATAGGCGGCGCAAATTTTTGATCAATTTCAAGCCAACGGGATTCGCAATGGCCAGGTGCGTTGGAGTGGGATACCTTTTGGAAAAAGCCCAAGAATCGGCTGACAAACAACACTTACAGACACTGACCCGAGCTATGGGACCTTTAACCACACAAAATGCTTGGTCTCAACTAAAATATCCCATCATTGGGGACAGTTATGCCACTAATAGGACTCACAACTCTTCGCCCATTTGCTCAACGGTGTTTTCACCTATCTTGATGAATTCGTAGTGCTGAAAAACTAGACACGCGCTCTTCGTCATCGTCCAATTCTAGCAACTGAGAGAAGACAGCTATGTCAATGACTTGCGAGAGTCTGGACTTGAGTTCGCCGTCTGACATGATCTTTCGCGAAATGACCCGGTGATAACGGGACCAGAAGTGCAGGTGTTATCTGGCCCGTTTTCGTTAGTATATGATTTATTACTAAGATCTGTCCTTCACGGACTGCGTGGCTGCTGTGCTCATCAGGAACGCAGATGGTGATTTGGTAAGATTCCCTGCAAAGAAGGCGGGAGCAAAGCCTGCACGAGCTAGTGGTGGTCCAGGAGCATTTCGGCAATCAGGTGCATTGTCTGCATTTGAAGTCACGGTAATTTACGGCTATAAAATTGCCGAAGATATTCTGATAATGACTAGATATCTTGCCGGATTTGGCAGGAGATTAGATTCTGCCCCACCACTGCTACGAAGTCCATATTCCTTTGCCTTCCGCCTGCTTCTTCAAATCGGATCTGTAAACACTTCGAATGCGGTATGATGAGTCAGTGCGGATTAATTGCATCAATCAAAATGAATCACGTGAACTATATGCTATACGCAGCTTCTACATCACACTATTATCAATTGAATCCAAATTCCTCAATTTAACATATCTGTTGAAAAGTCATACAGTAGAATCCGGAAACAGATTACCCCCTTGGACAGAGGCTTTCTTGCTCAGCGTCCCACTTAGATCACGCTAAACCGTACTTGGTCAGGCAAAGCCCCACCATATTTTCATAATGCATTTCTGGTAGATTACGAAAGATACCGTAATTATCGATCCCGGCGTTAGGGTTCAATTCGGCATGGGTTTCTCGGCACTGACTGACTCTGTCTTCTTTACTGTGCACTCGCGGCATGTTCAAGAGTCTTGCATTGAGGCTAATTCCCAGCAAGAGTTGGTCAAGTCACACTCGATTGACCTCAGCTAATAATCAGATGGCCTCTGTGTGCCACCACCCTTGGCATAGTCTCACTGGAAGGAAGATCTTGCCATGTTGCGACAACGTCAGGACGATAAGGGTTGCTCTCGGTATTTTGCCCTCATATGGATTGACCGAGAAGGAAGGCTTCACCACAAGACATCACCCTCAATCTCAAATAGTATCAAGACAATTCTGTCTCCTCAAGTCACCAGGGAGTTTTTGAAAGCGGTGGCAGAATCGAAGGAAGGCGGCTTTCCAGTGCGACTGCCCCCGTCATCGCTCACACCTACAGTGCCTGGACTAGGGGCAAGTATCCAATGCCGAAGAGGACTGTGGACTGAAGAACATAGCCTGGCTTCCCAGACGGCCACGATCCATGTCAACCAGAACGGTCTACTTCGTCAATACTATGCAAAGGTCTTCCAAAATTTGCAGCAAACAAACTGCCGATCTATTGCCAAAGTCTGGGTAAAATTTGTCGAGCCGCGCAAGCAAGTCCTATATCCCTACAATGGGAGGAAGATTGTGGCAGGAAAAACCATACAGTTCAGTTCCGAAGAGACTCAACCGCCGTGGTGGCCGGCTGGAGTGAGACACCGGGAGCCGGACCACCTTCTCAAAGCTGGTAAGGAGATAAGGTGTTCCCTGCGCTCTTGATGCAACTGACTTTTCGATCAGAACGTATCGCACTTCTCGTCCATATTCTTTGCGAATTACGCACCAGCCACAGAATCACCGCGCAGAAATTGAAAGATGCAGGGCGCAATATTCGACAGTCCATCTCTCCAATGGAACGACTACAGCTACTAGACGAGCTATTTCGTGTGAAAGAAGAGGAGGAAAAATACCTTGATAAAGTTACGGGTGAGTACTGCAATTCCTGCTACGCTCTGCGCTAATAAGGATGCAGATGGTACAACAACAATCTCAATTTCGAGCGCGAACCTACCTGAATCCGTGGTATTCACGCGCAGCAAATCTCCTCAGTATACGAAGAGGCCTCGTGACGCGCAAATGTGTGAATACGAGCCACAGATTCAGAATACGTCAACATGCCTCCGACCTGCCCAAGCCGTGATCCCTTTGAATGTCCATGTGGACCCGTGTGGTATCATGGGCTTCCCTCATCAACAAGGCCTTCTCATGGAACCAAACTCTGTTCTGTCGCCAGTGTCGCTTGAAGGCCCGAAATGGGGCTTCTCGAGTGTTGAGGACGCAAGGGTTCCCACCGCGTCATCTTCTGCTGACAACTGGTCCTCATCGCTTATCGCGTCTTACCCTTCATCGCTAGATGCCCATGAGAACTTTCCGCAGTGTGTAGGCCACCTAGGCACAACATCTATCTGGGACGACTTGTACAATCAATGACTATTCATGTTCGTTGTTGGTATTATTGGAGCAATAGCAAATATCTGCGCGGATGCGGGGGTGAAATTAATATATACGCGGCCTTATTCACTCCGCGCTACACTTTACGGCCTTCGCCACGAAATGCGATTACTCCGAGGACACCTATCTCTGTCTGAACTCCTTGCATGTGATCACGTTAGATGTTGGCTGAACCAAATCAAAGTACCTTAATGAACACGCTCCGAGGCATATTTCGATATTGTCACAATTGACGTAACAGAGAAACTCTCTGTAATATTACCCATATGATGCTCCATTAGCCAACACCCTCGCCTGGAAAAAGATTGATCTGCTGAGCTAAGTGAGTTCATCCACTCGTAATTATATGGGTATAATGAGGAGCAAAAACCCAAGGAACTCTGGTAGACTAGCAAATCCACTGAAATGTTTTTTTATTCCACGTATTATGTCCATTAGACATAGGGGCGCATGACGGGTCATGCAAATAGCTTGCCATCAAGGGAACCAAATTCGACGTTCGCCCTTGGTTCATTGTGAAGGGGCCAGAACTTGAAACCTCTAACTCCTTACTGCTGTGGCTGGGTGGAATGGAGCACCCGCTCCACCGTGGGCGCTGTAATCGCCCCTTCTAGATTCCAAGATTCATTTACCCGATCTGAGAGCCTTAGTACTTGGTGCTCGGCTGGCGGAATGTATTCAGTCATTAGCGAAATCTGCTTCCTCCCTGACAATTGGTTTCTTCTCTCGGGGGCCCCACTGTAAAGGAATTAGCGCATACCCTTCATTGACTGGACCGCGCTAAATTGAGGCCTTCAATGTTTACTGCCCCACATGCACAGCACCGGATGTAATATAACGGTGGGAGATACAGTACCATACACGGCGCACTTGACAACCGCTCAACTGGGTATGACCCGATCAATGAATACATTGCGCTAAAGCCTTGGCAGTGGGGCCCTACAGAAGCGAAGCACTGATCAGGGAAGAACCAGATATCGCTAATGACTATACCCTGATTCATCCAATCAACATCTTACCTGATCCCATGCAAGGACTTCAGATAGGGATGGTTATCTTCGGAGTAGTCGCATTACGTGTCGAAGGCTGTAAAGCGCAGCGCAGATCGCAATCCAGCCGTTCACCATTAAGTTAATAGATTAGCGATTGTCATGCTTGACAGCCTGCCTCCCCCCGCTTCCCAATTAGTGGCTGATGCCTTTCTATCATGCGTCCTGTTACCTACTTCAAACTTCACCGTGACAAATTTCTCTTTCGCCAGTTAGGTCACGCCGAGGTTATCGACTCGCACTAATACCACCGAGCCATTAGCAAGAAAAGCCCGCTGTGAAGATCTTGTTCGTGTTGCGGATAAGGGACCCACCCGAGTTGATTCATGGAGCCCATGCAGCTGGCATAAGTGAGATTGATTGGCCTTGTAGCCCATAGATGGCTAATATACACGGAGTTACGACAGCCATAATTCCAAGGGTACCAAAAAACAATGAGGGGGGAGGGCATTCAGCATTACCTCTGTCCAAGCGCTAAATTACCGCTTCTTGTCTCGACAGATAGTTACGAGCGTATCTAGCTCGAGATAAGCTGCACGTTGTCGTGAGGTATCCAATCACAGAGATCCGGCGGCAATGTCCCCGCAGTGAATCCACAACAACGAGTGGATCCACTTGTTACGAAACGAGCCACTCACATGTTCCTCTGGTTATTCTTCCAAGCTGCTCTACAATGTATGTGGTAGTCACGTTCCTTCTCCGAATGGCTGCTTCCTGGGCCGGAGTTAGCCCCGAAGCTCTTTTTACGTACAGCATGTATTCTCCGTCAGTAAAGGGTCGGCAACCGCGGTTTTCGGCTTCTTTGACATCAACAGCTCGATTGATTACCACCACATCATGAAAGACGCCTATGTCTCGGCGGTGGATTTATGCGAGGGCTCGAGAACAAGACATCCCTTGAACATGGATGACAGGCACTCAGAAAGTCAAATTAGTCTACGCTTCATCCGCGGCCCTCCACCAAGAATCAGACCAGGCGAAGAATTCAAAGTCACGATAGGATTGCCATCGGTTCGACAACCGAATTCATCACCGTTATTCGAGGGCGCCAGCGAAGCTGTCCACCTCTCCTTGAGACTTGCCGAGAACAAGGTCTTTGTGAATCTGCTCAGTGGCAACTTGACGTCGAGTATTGCGCGAGCAAATGGCCACTCATCGTGTTTAGTTACTTTTATTGGTATTGGTGTTACGAAGACTGGACGGTTTCGATTGAGGGCTTTACTTGGGATTGACTCTGTTGTTGGTGTTACGATTGCATCTACTGTGGATTCAGATGTATTTGTAGTCTTGTGAGGCTAAGGGGCCTCGGTTGTGGAGAGTTGATAAATGGTGGGTCAAGCTGAGAGTGGACTGCGTCGAGGGGATGTATGGCAGAATTGCAGTAAGACGCATCATGACGGAATCAGACCAGACCACTCCCTGCAACTTGCCCTCGAAAAAGCTCTCTTCGATCCAGATTGGCTCTGAGTTGTTTCGTTCTCAGGCGCCTCAATTGCCTGTGATGGTCGGTTTACCCCCTTGGATTACGATCGCAACTAATATTTCCAGCTCCCTCTTACTTCTCCCATTTCTTCGAACAACAATTGCGGGTGATCGAACCCTCCAAGATCCGGACCCTCTATATCGATCGCGATCCTGCTATATTTCATGAGATTGCCAGGCACTTACAGGGTATCCACGGGAGTCTCTGGGCGCATCGAGACACAGCTAATTTCCACACAGGCTACTATGTGCGCCCTCAAGATGGCGCCCAATTCGTTGAAATCTTCGCCGACGCTCAGTTCTATACTCGTCAGTGGTTCACCTGATGCGATAACCTCAAGATGTGCTGACTAAATGCAGTGCCCCGGTTGATGTCGCAGCTCTTTGAATCCGAGATCTTCATCCAGGTCGGCGACCGCCATTTTCAGATCCCTCGTGACATCTTCAACAGCCCGGGCGACTCTCCCAACTTCTTCACTCTCGGATTTGGTGCTTTCTTCGCCACTCCTACTGAAGTGTTCCCCGGTCTCAGCCGTGTGAGCCTCCTACGACCCCCCGCGATCACGCCCCCAGCTGTGCCCAATCGATTTGCAGACGTCTTTACAGAGCTACTACATCTCTTACGCGGTTATTCGCTGCAGGATCGAAACGAGATTCATCGCGCGGAGCTCTTGCGAGACTGCCGCTACTTCCACCTACGAGGCCTGGAGCAAAAGCTAATACCTCATCAACTAGCCGTGAATCCCTTCAGTCAGCGCTCGGAGATCACCATACGACTAGGAGACGTCCGACCTTCGGGTATCCGATTTGCCCAGGATGCAGCATTACCATCCCTCAGTGGCCCGGTCATGTACACCCGTCCATTCATAGACGACGATGCAGCCGACTTGATCCTTGAGATCGGGGATGAGTCCACGCTGATCCACTGTGCAAGTCATCGTGCCAACTTTATCGGACTAGCCAAATCTCGCATGGCCAGTCTTCTACAGGTAGTGGGCAAAAAATTGAACCTTACAGTTCCAGATTTTGGTGGTCTTCCCATAAAGATCCGGTTCGAGCGAGAGACAGATCTTAACATTAACGGCGAGTCTAACGTACAGCGTACAGAAAGGCAAATGGAGCCCGACATGAGCGAGGTACTTCCGGCGAAGCGCCAGCGTTCTAAGAGATCTAAAAGCGGGTCCTGGATCGTCCGCACTGGACAGTGGAGACTGCATGTTCAAATGAATGGCAAGGACGCATACGATGCGATCTTAATCGCCGTGAAGCTAGACGTCTGTACTACGCCACGCATTCGAAACCAGGCTCGCAATTTCTTATAGCACCGAAGTTTGCCGGACCAATGGTAGTGTATGAGTGATGTTAGTTTTGTTTTCTGCATCGGTCGTCACCATCTAATGGAAGAACTCTCCCCATTCTTCATCATTATTGTCGACCATCGTGGGATGGCTTAGCCTCTTCAATTGTATCGCTCTGGCTTATATGATGAAATTGATTGGATGGCGTTTTCCCCCATCGGATCCACGCAACAATAAGGGCCATGCTGGCATGTAGATGAGTCGCATCGCATCAAATTATAGACGCTACGCCAGATTGGCTTCTCGCCAGAAGCATGTACTTCTACATCAAGTTGTGTATCTCGTTCGCTGAGCAAGTTCTTGCCCTCCTATCTTTAACAAATGACTTTCCTCTTTTCTCTCCTTTTCGACCTGCGACCAGCGGTTGGAGAAGAATGGCGATCGTCTACGTAAGTGAAACGTTAAAACTGATCTTCAGCGTGAGCTCCTTACCCCGGAAACAAACATCAGCCCATCACGAGCTGTTTCTCGATAGTAGACCAGATAACGTCGGTATCGTGAAATTGTTTTGTCAGTTTGCGTTCGGTACGGTCGCTTGCCGATATTATGATGACAGTGTCGTCGGCTATCACGTGACGGTGGTAAGCAGTCTTCCGTCGAAGAACTTTCTTGAGTCCTTTCTCCTATTAGTAGAATTTGGTTTTGTGTCGAGTAGGCTGAATACGGCCTTCCGGGCACCGGGCTGCGGATCCCAATACGCTAACTCGCAACCATACCGTACCTTAGTCCAACTAAGTACGCAATCGGGGCCTTTTGGCTCTTCTTGCAAGACGCGCTAGTCAGGGCGTCAATAGAGTCGAGTCACTAGGAACTTGGCTCTATCGTAGGAGGGTGTCAACGAGATGTACTGTGAAGATGCTGTCCAATACTAAGTTCCAAGTAACAATGGATTGATTGATCACGATGAAGTAAATGCGGGAATTAGTATCTTTTTATATCCAGTCCTTCCTACTCCAAGATACTACCCCGTGCGGTAGATCTGAAGTCGCCGTATCCTTTGTGTACACTCCTCTGAGGGCACAAAAGTGTCAGTAAAATGGAGTATGTAAGCTAATTAGATCACAGTAAGCATGCAGAATAACTGCGCACACAGAGATAGAGGAATAGGACAGACAGGCATATATTCGACCGGAGATCTATTGGTCCAGCCTCCACCACCCTGATTACATGTTCCGACATAAAGTGTCAGTAAATGGAAGATGTGGATATAGATGAGTCAGCTAGAACTTAGTCAGCAACACACCAAAATATGTGTTCTGCTAGTTAGAGAAGATCAGACTGTTATGAACCTGCGAGATCACCCCATTGGTCGATGACCCTTCCGCTGATTACGTATTGCGACAGAAAGTCATGGTCACGTGATTAGTGCTAATTGTCCAAACGTAGTATAGGTCGGGCGTGGTGGATAGGCCACGGGAAACCACTGCCCCTCTTTTGTCACGTGTTTCGGTAATCTTATTGGGTCTTGGTGGCCTATCTGTAACTTGCGGCCCTGAAATACTAGGTGGTTGCAGGGGTCGTAACACCATGCCCGTGCTAGTCCGTATTGTAACGACCACGTTTCGATACTGGGTCGTAATCCTCGCACCACATCTTTTCGCAAGTAAGCTACTGACATTTACCCTCGATAGAATGACCATGAACTCAAGAGCGTTTGTTTCCGCTTTCATTAGCAAGACTGGCAGATGCGTTGGCTCTGGATTTGTGGTAAATAAGCGGTCCTTGTGTAAAGCAGTCCTTCGATATTAACTGGATTAAAAATCGTGAATGTGACGCATCAAGAAATCATCACAGATAGATCACGAAGTCCTAAATAGATCATTGATTATTCATTTCATTCAAATCAATTGTCAAGCAATGATCGGCGTTTAAATCATTTGTCAATGATTCGTAAGTCTGTAGGTAATAAGTAACGGTTTTGATTGGCCTCTGAAGTGGCAAATAACAAGCCACCCCACTAGCTGCACGGATGGATGTCATGGAGGAGTTCCAGTTCCTATCTCCGACATATTTTAGACCCTGCAATGATCTGATTTCTAGTATCCCCATTCTTCAAAATAATATTCCCCCGATACCATATTCCTACGAGAATTTGTGCCATCCACGTCACCATGGCCCCCAAGGTTGCTATTGTTTTTGTATGCTTCCCTCCCTCATTCCTCTCTTGAATAGTAACTAACAATCTGCAGTACTCCATGTACGGCCACATCCTCAAGCTGGCCGAGGCTGAGAAGAGAGGTATTGAGGCTGCAGGTGGCAAGGCCGACATCTACCAGTAAGCTACGGATCATTACTATACCTCAGTTGAGTCGGCTAATAGTTATTTCAAGGATTGCCGAAACACTGTCCGACGAGGTTTTGGGCAAGATGTACGCTCCCGCCAAGTCTGCCTACCCCGTGGCGACTCCCGACACCCTAACTCAGTACGACGCCATCCTCTTTGGCATCCCTACCCGCTACGGCAACTTCCCCACACAGTGGAAGGTCTTCTGGGACCAGACTGGTGGACAGTGGGCCTCAGGTGCTTACTGGGGCAAGTATGCTGGTATTTTCGTATCAAGTGGCACTCAGGGTGGTGGTCAGGAGTCCACTGCTCTCGCTTCCATGTCCACCCTTGTACACCACGGCTTCGTCTATGTTCCCCTTGGGTATAAGACCGTCTTTGGCCAGCTGGCCAACCTGAACGAGATTCATGGTGGAAGCCCTTGGGGTGCGGGTACTTTTGCTGTATGGCTCTTGATCTAAGTCGTGGCAAAATAGTGCTAACATCGCTTCTGCAGGGTGCCGACGGCTCCCGCCAGCCCACTGCTCTTGAGTTGGAGATCGCGGAGGCCCAGGGTAAGGCGTTCTACGAGCGCCTCGATAAGGTCAACTTCGCCTAAGTATATGCTCGCCTAGATTCCTAGCCGAATGTCAACTTGCGGCCATGGGAGATGAGAAGGGGTAGTGCATGACGATCCCAAGGACAAAATAGAACATGGATCATCTAGGCCTACGTCGAACATACAATGGGCTAGAATGGGTGAGCTCAGCATGCCAAGAAGAACTCTGAGGAATTATGATGGCTTCTACCCGATACGTCCAACATTCTCTTATTGGACTGAATTTCTTGATCGAGATAAGCTTTTCTGTAGATTGCAATTTGTTCTATTTAGATGTATAGGGCCTAGATTCAATTTGACGCGAATGAGAATGTTAGATCAAGAAAGGTGTACCCACTGAATGCGAATGGACGTAGAATTATTCCTTCCCAGTTCAATGAGGAATTTGAGTAATTTCAGCCCAAGCTGCTAGGTGTTCAGCTTGAACTTACTCTACAGCAGCTGCGGCACCCCCACCGAGATTAGCACACAGCCAAATAAGACAACTAACTTATGCCGTAGGCGATTTATACCAGGAAAACTGGTTTACAGTGTTGAGGGCCAGAGAGTACACAAATTGACGATCTTAAAGAAAGGTTGTAGTGAATCCGCCCAAAATGCAATAAGTATTCCCGTTTGAATATGGAGGCACTGGTCTGCATATAGTCGCCAATATGTCGATTTCCTGGGCTTGAAACCCTAAAGAGAAAATATTTCAACCACCTTTTCCTAGCTTATGTAAACGTTACTGCTGTGAAGGCAACCAACCCCCTTTTTCCTACCATGTAAGTCTCACGATGACCAGGACTCAGTAGATCTATCACACACTACCCATTGTGCAACCAAACATAAAAGGCTCAATTAGAACAGCTGGAGTCACCACAAAAGACTCAATGCCTATGTAGTGAGCCCTCTCCCGCTTGAAAGTTTGCATTACAAAAATATAGGCGATTGCCATAGCTGGACTGACGCAAAAAGGTCATTATCGCCCAACACGCCGCCACGCGTAGTCTGGACTCTTTGCATGCTCAATATTTCACATACATTTAGATATCAGTGATAGGAGGAAGATCGGGTGCGTTTAAAACTATGCCAGATTGATTTCCAGACCAACGGGGCACTTTCAATATGGCGATCTGTAGGGAGATGTAACGGTTGACCCTCTGGGGAAAGGCTCTCAGACCTCTACGGTTTTATCCTAAGCATAAATGATGCTGGAACCGGAGAAGGTCGTAATGAAGGCATGAAACGCGACAGGGTGCAGGTACATACTTTCTCTTCGTCTGAAAGGCATTGCTTGACGTGATCTTGCTAATTCAAAAGATTTCCTTATATGACGGCCAGTTTGATGTGTCCAACGGGCTCGTGCTAATGGTTGGATCTAGGTCGAAGGTACCATGGGTGTTTGGCAGATGCGACCGCTGCTGTTCGAAGAGCAAGGTCACTGCTTTGGATGCGCTGGGGCCGATTTCCGGTTTTTTCAGGTATGATGGTTCAGGCCTTCCGGTTGTCTCCAGCGGGAAAAGCAGAGAGATTGAGCACCATGACTGCTTGGTGTACCTCGAGCAGGCTGATGCAGAGGCCCAGAGGCTCAGGAAGGAGATGAATAGCACCCAATCGGAGAACTCGCAGTCGATACAAGATTTGCGGGCTGAGAACACTTAAACGACAATAGATTTGCAACAAATTAACTCGGACCATGCACGTATCCAGCAAAATTATAGTGCTCTTGCAGGAGAGATCGCCCAGCTCAAGCAACGATCAGAGACGACAATTTGCAGTTCGCATAATCTGGTGGCGTTGAGCGACATCCAACCCATTCTCCAGAAAATGTATGTCAACATTCTCTTGGCGGCACATGGCATCTCTAATATGATGGATTTACTCAAAAATAAACAGCTAGCTACTTATCTGCCGGGGTCCAATGCATTTCAAGGCCCCTGGATAGATCAGACCACACCACTTGATATGACAGGATCCAGCATAGCTCAGCCGGATCAGTATCCGTTCCTTGGCTAACTGTTGACGTGGAATTTAATTGTCTACCGCTACGCCGGTGAAGTACCAACGTACGACAGTACCGATCTCTGTTCTTTTCGAACAAGGATATGGCTTGAAAGTATTAAAAGAGGTTAAACTGACCCGGCATTTGTGCTGTACGTCAGCAGACAAGATCTTATAGCCGTACTGCATTGGTAATTTAGGTCATAAAACAAAATAAATTTTACAGTAGTTCTAGCACTTTGAAAATGTTTTTGACGTGTGTATTCTATATGCTAGGATGGACCTCATCACCATATCAGAAATGCAGGGGAGACCATGTAGTCCATAACATGGCTATTGAAATTGAGGCTGAAGGTATCTACGATGGAAAGGAATTCCAGCAACATATCCTGTCCTCGCCACCTTAATGCTGAGATCTTATCCCCTGATCAAGCGCAAACAGGACAGCCAAGCGTCTCCGAACACGGTAGAGTGAGGGCAATTTCGGGCGGTGAACGTTGATGACTACGTACTAGGTGAGGAGCATTCTACAGCGGCCCTTGAATTGGCGCGGTCTAGTAAATAAAGCATCCACGCTAAGACCTTGGCAGTGGGGCCTGAGAGAATAGAAATGCAGTCTTTGGGGAGGAAGCAGATTTCGCTAATGAGTGTAGAAGAAAACAAATTTCGGAAGTACTAACTCAAAAGTCTACTTTGTTGATTATGCGCGATAGTATATGTTAATCAGTCAGCATGGTGTCTGGATAGAAATGTTGCTACCTAATACCTTGCAAAATGCTTCAACTTTCCGATTATTCACTTCGTTTTTTGTTTGCTGCATTGTCTACTGTGATACACATATCTACCCATAGTTGACAAAGTAAATGAGAAGGCCCAGGGGATCGCCCTAGTATGGCGTCTCAGGAAGGGTAAAGGAGAGACCTGAGCAGAGGGGGAAGAGAAGTGAGAGGACATGAGCTGAGAAACACCTGATCAGAACAGAATTCCCCCAGGCTAAATAACATGATTTAGAAACCCCCGCAC
Source organism: Penicillium lividum (assembly GCA_028828245.1). Taxonomy (NCBI): domain Eukaryota; kingdom Fungi; phylum Ascomycota; class Eurotiomycetes; order Eurotiales; family Aspergillaceae; genus Penicillium; species Penicillium lividum. The sequence continues at coordinate 3,891,871 of JAQJAG010000003.1, forward strand.
AACTAGTACCAATATCACTTCTCTTTTCCTTTCTCTTCATCCTTGGAGATTGTTGCATGATCATCCTTCACTGACTTCCATTCCATGAACCACGCAATCACAAAGGTGAGCACCGCAAAAGCCGTGGTGGAATGAAAAACAGTATGTATAGCCTGTGCATATGCCGCAGATACGGTTGAGCTATACTTCGCTGGAACCAGAGATAGTATGTCTGTCAAACCAGATTTAATAATTGTCGAACTAGTAAGTCCTGGCACATGGCCCAAGAGCAGTGTGGTCACCCGGCTGTTCATGATGAGCGTGCCAATGCTAACACCCAATGCGCCGCCTAGGTTCATCAAAGAGGTGATGATGGTCAGGGCGATCGTCATGTCATGTTCAGTCGCATTGAAAACAGTCTGTGCAGCGAGCTGGGAAGCATCAAACCCTAGTGCCAGTCCTGCGCCTGCTATGACCTGATAGCCTACCCACCGACCAAGGGGTGTCGACACTGTAAACGTGGATAAAAGGCCGGCCCCGATAGACAGAATGGCGCTACCGAATATCATGAATGGAACATAGTAGCCAATTGCGGTCGCCCCAGTGCCCGTAATGATGAAGAAGGCCACCAACGACATTAAATATGGGAGAGTGTCTGTGCCCGCTTGTAAAGCGGTTTTACCCTGTGCCGCCTGGAAAAATACCGATAGCTTGTTTACAAGGACAAATTGTTAGTGGGATTTGTGTGAAATCGTCGTAAGGTGGGGATGGAAGAGAGACGGAGATAGATCACTCACAAAATACGGGAGCTGTGACTCAACTGCAGCATTGAAGAGCATGTAAAGAGACCCAGCCATCATGCTTCGTTGTGACATTATTCGGATAGGCGTCAATGCATTCTCGCCTACGAGCCATTGCCATATCACATATGCACCGAGCAGAATAGGCGTTAGCACATACAAAGCTACCATCAATCCGCTGGTCCATCCGTACTGCAATACGCCGCACTGCATGATGAGCATGAAGCAGACTATGAAGGGAATCCATAAGCCAAGGCCCACCCAGTCGAACAATGCCCAATGCTCTCGCAATGTCTTTCCGTTCAATCGATCTGCAGGTTCTTGGATAGAACAACCTAATATGACCAATACTGAGGCGATTCCTCCTATAGGTAAGCTAATCCAGAAACACCAGCGCCATCCAGGGCCTGAGGTCAACGCACCAGCCACCACGGGTGCCATCGCTTGCGTTGATCCAATTAGCAGTCCAATCAAGGCATTTACCATTGGCCTAAATCGTAAAGCAACGACATAGGACATAATACTGTCCAGGCAGATTAGAAAGGAGTTAAAGGGAACAGAACCTAGACAGAGAACACAGATTATTCAGACGTGCTCAGACTCATATTAAACATCCGCAGAAAAATCCAGCGCTACCAAGGCCAGAGACCGCTCTCCCAACAATCACAGCCGCCGAGGATGAAGCTGTTGCAGACACAATGCAGCCAATTTCAAAGATACCTAGAGCTGAGAGGAAGACCAATTTGGCAGGAAAGGCCTTGTAAAGATGTCCCCAAAGCAGCTGGACGGCAGACAGTGTCATGAGGCTAGTTCCGGTCAGGGTGTTAAGATGCATTGTTCATTGAATTTAGTGACACTCACTATGCTGTCCCATACCATCCATCATCTTGGCTACTATGAAAGTGGTCGGTAATTGACGGCAAGGCTGTTGCCACAATATTCATGTCCTGTGATAGTATCAAAAAAGCATTGCTTCATTTCCTCTGATGGGAGGTCTGCATACCAATGCTCCAATAATCACACCCAAACATATTCCTATGACCAAAGAGAACAATATAATATACCCAATGACACTTTTTCCCGTTGTTGCAGACGTCGATTCCGTCGAGGACGCTGAAGATAGTGAAGTTGGTGAGGGTGGTGTTCCTTGCACACTCTGTTCACCCGACCATGTTGATCTGACGAGTTTCTCATCTTTCCGCTCAGATGAAGCCACCGAAGTCGAAGACATCATGTTAAAGGGACGGTATAGACAATTGGGGCCAAATAGAAATGAAAAACCAACTCGCGCACTTTTCGCGGCGGGTCTCAAGATAAATATATCCCGGGGTACTGATCATTCATCCGGGATTGGATCATAAGCCATGGAAGAACCATGCACAGTCCAACTCCCAGGGTAAAATTTCAAATGAAGACCTCATCTCTTAATTGTCTTTGTATTGTGCTGCTGATGGAGCCTTCACCGGTGGGATGTGGGATATGGGGTAGTGAAGTAATCCCACTTCGTTCCGATTGGACCGTTTCATCGTCCATCCCTACAGTGGTGTAACATTAGTATTTGACTTTGGGTACTTTTGAATTGAATCAATGTAGCCTGACCGCCTTATGTACCGTCTGCCTTTTACAAATTAATGAATCTCGCGTTCTAACGCATTGGGATACATGCCATATCGATACGTGATTGAACAATTCTTTTTCTTTGATGACTGCCGTACTTTGCCTCCTATACGTGAGAATAGAGGCCCAGAGCTTGATTACCTTACTGGGGCGAAGATCCGTGAATTACACACTACAAATGAATGTGGGGCTACAATTATTGAGAAGATGCACTTCCCAGATAACCTACGCTCAACTATTCAATATACCCTAGCCAAGAGATGAAGCATCAACGGCAGCAAAGCCATCAACGTTCAGGCGCGCCAAATAAGCTCACTGAGGATGATTGTAGTCATTCATTTGAAAATCAATAAGAAACGCCGTCAGTTTTAATCGAAGATCTACTCGCAGAGGTTGATTTAAAGTCCACCGTATGGTATTCTGGCGACTAACCCACAAGATAGGCCTTTGTAATTGGAGAAAGATGTAGCTTCCTGCTTCAAGCACCTTTACACACTGAAAACGCCTACGTTGGGCGCTTGAATATCAGCGCTTTAGGTCTATAGATTGGGCCCGCGTTTGTTGGTCTGACGAATGTACGATTGAACGTGGTATCGGTCAGCGTCAGGAATGAACATTTACACGTCCGAAGGATTAGCTAGATTAGCTTTTACATCATTCAAAAGAGAGCTCTCAAATGCAAATGATACCGGCGTAGGGAGCTTTATGCGGTTCACCGCGTCAATCTAGCCTGATCCCTCTTTTCGGAGATCCTGAGTTAACGTGGAGGATGTTGTCTTCACATACAATTGAAGAGCTTGATCGGCGTGTCTTACCTACGCTACTTAACACTCTCGATCATAATGCTATCTTCAACAGTATAACGCGCTGATACATACTGAACATATCCTACGTGATACGCATAGTGAATTTGAATGCGAGACTATGGAATGGCCTCCCTATTCGTCTGATTTGAATCCAATTGAGAATCTCTGGGCGCTGCTTAAAGCGGAGATCTTAAAGCGTTATCCTGAGTAGACATTGACATGGGCTGTCCACGGCCCAATGACACCTAATCATGCCTGATTTAGAATTTCTGCCTGATCTGGCCTGATTTGGCCTAAACTTTTTGCACAACGTTTTGTTCATTTACCGTTTCTTACTGTACCTTGATTCTGGTACAAAGGCGTACTATCACCTCTTTTTTGTCCTTTCATGAGGCGATTCAGAGGGACTTTTCTTCTCTAACTTGCTTCGAAGAGTTGAGCTGTATTCGGATGGCGGTCTAGCTAAGTGAGCTCGGCAAAGGGGCGCCCAAGGAAACAAACCGACCCCAGTATCATTGCAGAATCGAATCATCTCGCGCTCTTCTTCGCTATAGAGTAAGATATAAGATGTTGTTTGTCCCGTTTTCTTTGTATTTATTCAATTTATTACTAAGACTTGTACATCACGGATTGTGTGGCTGGTGCTCATCAGGAACGCAGATGGTATTTTTGGTAATTTCCCATGCAATGAAGGCGGGAACAAAGCCTGCACGACCTAGTGGGGGTCAGGAGCATTTCGGTAATCAAGTGCATTTTCAGGATTTGATGTCACGGTAATTTACGGCTATAAAAATGCTCGAGACATTTTGATAATAACTAGATGTCTTGGCCGGATTTGGCAGGAGATTAATTTGCCCCACCACTGCTACGAAGGCTCTTAGATCGGGTAAATGAATCTTGGAATCTGGAAGGGGCGATTACAGCGCCCATGGTGGAGGGGTGCTGCATTCCACCAGCCACAGCAGTAAGGAGCCAGAGGTTTCAAGTTCTGGCCCCATCCTTCACAATGAGCCAGGGACGAACATCGGACGTGGTTCCCTTGAGGACACGCTAGCTGTATGAATCATCGTGCGCATCTATGTACGATGAGCAAAATACGTAGAGCAAGGACGCTTTAGTGGATGTGGGGTTATTCTCCTCATTATATGCAGATATCTACGAAATGATGATCGCACCAAGCTCAGGGGATCAATCTTCTTCCAGGTGCGAGATGAGGGACCCACATGTCGCGGAGCTCATGTTGCCGGCGTGGGTCAGTGGGCCAGTTTGACTACATTATTGGATAGTATATGATGCTGCACAGCCCTTGTTATGTGGGGTGAGTAAGCAACGTGCATGAGCTTCTAGCGAATGATGGCAACACCACGGCCAAGGAGGGATTCGAAAGCGGCTAGTGCTTAAATGGATCGCTTCATTCTGTATGGTACCGAGCCAAGACATAGTCAATGACGTAAAGCCAAGACTTCCGTTGCTCAAATGTATGTGAGGTTCACATTAGCTAGCTCTCAGCCTTGAAAATATAACGTCGAAAGGGGGAAGGGGGGAGAGTTCTTTTCTTTTTTCTATTAAAGCAAGATTCAGTGATTCTCTTTGATTCGTATCGCAAACATGACGTCGCCCGTCGCTGGAAAAGTCTTTGTTATCACAGGAAGTGCGTCCGGAATGGGCTTAGCGACAGCAACGACACTACTAGCCCGTGGCGCATTCTTGGGGCTGTGTGATTTACACCATGATGGCATTTCGAAGTTTGTCCATGATCTCAATGAAGAGCAAAAAGCCAGATTGGTTTCGCGCTCTGTCGACATTACGAATCGTTCAGCTGTTGCGGCATTTCTGCAATTGACAATAGAGAAGTTTGGTAAAATTGACGGGATTGCGAACTTTGCTGGAACTGCGGGTCACAAGCTTGGACATCATGAAATATGGGAGATTGATGAGGCAGAATATGACTTCATCATGGCCGTCAATGTGAAAGGTATTTTCAATATCCTTAGCGAGGCACTCAAGCCAGGATTTCTACAAAAATCAGGAAGCATTGTCCACGCAGCGAGTATGTTCGCCGAACGGGGTTTTTCGAAAGGATCAGTGTATAGTACCAGTAAGCATGCTGGAGTAGGTATGGTCAAGAGCGCTGCGCTCGAGGCAGGCAAAAGGGGGATTCGAGTCAACATTGTGATGCCGTAAGTGCTCACTGATTCAAATGTGTGCAACTGAGACTGATATTATTGACTAGTGGCCCTATCGATACTCCCATGCTTCGTGCAAATGAAGAAAGTGGTGCTGAGGGAACCGCGCCAGTCGTACCGCTGGGGCGGCTGGGAGAGGCATCGGAAGTTGCGAATGTCGTCTCTTTTCTTTTGAGTGATGAGGCTAGTTATGTCACAGGAGTAACCTGGGCTGTTGATGGAGGAGCGAATGCTTGAAAGGCCGTTGTTTATGTCTTTACACAAGAAGCGGTTTAGCTATTCCATTACTATAGATAATTGATTCTTGCTTATAAAAACCTAAGAAGAGGATCTTACAGGCTATACATAGGGGGATGAATGCAATATAATTACCTCGTCATGGCCGCTCGACAACTTCTAGCCGGACAAAGATCTTGGACAGGGCTTTCACCCGGAAGATAAACCACATCAAAATCCCGAGCACACTGCGTTCTCAGATCTTGCACAAAGAGGAGTATTTCTTCAAAGGACTGCTCTTTCGTGCAAGACATGGCCGTTGCGATTCTAGCAGTTTCCGGCATTAACAAAGCTTGAGTGCGTGTAGAAATATCGTTTCCATGAATCGAAAAGTCTTCTTTCCCCCTGCTGAGAATCCTTTGATCCCGCCTTTCCCGCACCCAACGCTTCTGATACTCCTTGAGTTCGGATAGGCGGATTCTTAGCAGAGATTTTTTATAGTTCAATCTCTCCAAAGCTATCAGACTTTTGTCATTGCCATATTTCAGAAGATGTCCAACTCGGTCTTTGATCTCCTTCAACTCGGGCTTCTCCAAAAGACTTTGCTCGATTTCAGCGGGTAATTTGCCTGGTAGGCCTGGCTCATAGTACCTGTCAAAACCTTGGAAATACTCAATATGGTCCGACCCCCCTTCTGCATCCGGATCCTCATCCAAAACTGCGGCAACTGTGTTGATTGAAGAGCAATGTAAGACATAATCCTTGGCATAGGTTCCTGGTCCTTTGTGTCCGTAGATCTGAGATACCAAGGCCGAGCCATACTTTCCTGCATATGAGTTAGAAGATCACACCTTTTGAATCAGGCTATCGTATGCCTGTGACTCACCTTCAATCACTCTCCCGAGGCTCTTGCGAATGTTATGGACAGTTGGTCTTTTGGTGTACCCCGCGGCAGTGAGAATCACACGTAAACACTCACAAAATACAGTTTTTGTGAGGGGTACATCTTTTGGACCATCAGCTGTGACATGTCTGAGGACGGGTTTCTCTAGATAATCCTCCTTCCAGCGTAAAGGAATTGGTCCATTTGAAAGGTCGAACTGAGCTAGGTCCTCCACAGACTCAATGCCAAATAGAGCACCATGGTTGAGCGCTAGCGCTAGTAGAATGTAGCCGGCTGCGAATTGCGGCTTCCTCGAATCCCGGATCCCAATTCCAAAGCTAGAGGAACGATTAGTGCGTGAAACTTTGAATTGAGAGTTCTTCAACTTTGACTTTCATCGCTGACTTACACTGTATACTTTGGATTTCGATTATTTTTCAACCAAATTTGATTCACCTTCCATTCCACTTTCCAGGGGGCCGTTGAAGATGGGAACAAAACCAGCTCGATATCCTGTATTAAAGGTCAGCAAGAGAACCATGCTTTTTTGAGGTATCCTCACCTTGTAACGAAGGCCTCTTTCTTTTTTGTCCTTATGATCTGGAATAAAAGCTCCGATCCTTGCTCCGGTGAATAGAAACAACTGAAGAGTAAGCAAGATTGTAACTTTTAGTAAACCAGGTATGAAGCGAGGATGGTCTGTCTGCCATAAGGAGGATATTGTTCGACAAAAGTCTTTCTTGGTAAAGCTTAGGCTTGGTGACTTGACATCTTCAATTAGCTTCTCGTCTATTGTCAATGTTTTCTTGATCCACTGTGTGTGGATGTAATAAAATTAGTATCTGTTACCATGTCCAACCCAGCGGCAGATATTATCTCACATTAATTATTTCACTTCGATCTTCTTCTACAATGGTGATGCCCACTGTTTCTTCGAAGCCACCAAAAAGTCTCTCGGCACAATTAACGACACTCGACATCACCGGGAGTCCATTCTCACTCTTTCGGCCATTTGTTTTGTGGATGTACCAGCGAATAAATTCTTTCATGTCTGTGTGGTCTGGGGTTGCACAATCCGGACCCAATTTGTAGCCCTTGAGGCCATACTTATCAGCGAATCTAGATGCAGATGAATAACTCATTCGGCGAGAATTTTAATAAAGAATTCATGTCAACTCACTCCATCCATAGATCAAAGCCTGTCGAGTACATTCCCTTGGTTGTTGGCAATCTTTTATTTTTTTTCCTGATGGAATCTTCTTTCGCATGAGCGCCAAAGACATAGCCATCGTCTATCCGTCGTCGCTGGCCTTGCTCTTTGGCTCTTTGATTGACTTCAGCAAAAAAGAGATTCTTAGGCATGATTATCGAAGCGAATCCAGCATTCGGCGAAGGGGAGAATAGTGTAAGAAAGCTGGGTGACTGGAGCTGGTCCGCGGGACTTGGGGTCGTATTTATATCCCATTATCTTCAGATGACTGAATCTTTTCTCTTCCGCTGCCTAGTACAAACCACTACGACATGTTTGAGATTTACGTTATGGTGTTCTAGAATAAGAAGAGGAGATAGGAGATTCAGCACCACATGAAGCACAGACGGTGCGGAAATTGAGGGCCATCAAAATGTTGATAGTTCAGTTATCAGTATGGGGAGCCTAAGCTTCTTTGGGGATAGACTGGCAGTAGACTGGGTGTTCAATAAATGCCCCTTAGTAATCAGCGGATACTGGTGTCAGTGAGCAGCCAATCATGATCACTGAGCGCTCAGTGAGTACTCACTGAGCGTCGATGTTGTATCACGTGATCATGGTGAGCAGCTCAGTGAGCCTGAGCCCGGACTGAAATTTACTCAGTGAGCCTGAGTCTGAGCGCCCTCACAAAAGCGGCGGCAACCCAAATAGGAAATCCCCACCCGTCAAAGAAAATCCAGTACGTAGAGCTACCTATATATACTGACATATCTTGAAGAATCCTCCGCCAAATGCAAGTCTTTTCTGAGCACCATGCTGATGTGGAATTCGACGTGACCCACCTTGAGAAAGGACAAGGGTGAGTTAGCGGAAGACGATGCTACGCATTGGCTAACATCAAGATAGCCTGACTCTGCAAAAATTTCGCGATATCCCTCCTCGCACATCGATGAAGCGTATTATTCTGCAAAGCAACAATCATTTCAGCCAGTCTGTGGCTGTTTGTGCGCTGCATTGGCCCAAGATGAGCCCTTCCCCGCGTGAGTCATATTGAGAAACGAACGCCAGAAACGCATTGCACAAGGAAAAGTCTAATTTAAATGCTGGTCAAGCAAGCTGATGCGGCCCTGGCTGAGAGTGAACTGCTGGCGTGGTAGAATGTGAGATGGTGGTTGGAAAACGCGGTCGCGTATTGTTGAATACCTAATGACGTCAATGGTTTTGTGGGACTAATGCCAGTCGCTACACTTCGCTCCGTACCAGAACTGAGGAAACTTGTGCGCTAAGGAAACAAGCGAAAGTCCAAGCCGAATATGTCTGGCCCAGATCAAGACCAACAACACCACAAAGACCTTCATGTCTGGATACTTGGCTCGAGTATTGGCTCTTTGGCAACCGCAGTGTTCTTGATTCGGGATGCGGAGATACCTGCACCTCAGATTCATCTGGTCGAGTCCCGTGGAGCACCAGAAGATGGTCTGCCTACCACAGGTGATGCGGCAAGTGGGTATGACCACCACTCTTCTGGCTTGCCTCTAGTCTGCGACACATATACCGAGTACCTACTCTCTCGAGTCCCTTCGATCGCTTACCCAGAGCAGACAGCATTGGACAACTTGAATAGTTCTAAAGATGTGTCTGCCACTCGTCTTTTCTTTCAAGGTGACAATCACCTGAAAGCTGTCGACCCCAGCAACTCCAACATCGGATGGAAAGTCTGGATGAGCCTCATGACCGTCGTTCTCAAATCCGAAAAGAGCCTTGATAGAAAAGTGATCCATGATTGCTTTAAGGCAAAATTCTTTTCCAGCGAATTTTGGATTGTCTGGTCATCTACGTAAGTCTCGTGGCGAAAGGTTGTCAACTCATCACTGATGCTGGCGAACATACAAGATTTGGGTTCTGTCCCTGGTCTAGCGCAATTGAATTTCGTCGATGCTTACAGAAATTTTTCACAATCGACGACCTCATGGCACCTTCAGTCCTCCTGACCGCTATACCTGCGACCCGCAAGAAGATATCATTTTGCCAATCACCCATTTGCTGCAGAAAGAAGGAATTAATTTTCACTTCGACGTCACAGTCACTGACATAGTCATGGTTCAGGAGCAAGACTCCCGGAGAATATCAGCTTTCAAATGGATGGAAGATGAAAAAGAAATTCTTGTCAACGTTGTCAAGCACGACATTGTGATTGCAACCCTTGGGTCCTCAGTATCCGGGTCAACCAGCGGTACCAATACACAGCCACCCTCGTTGGAATTGCTGAAAGCAGAGGACAGATTGGATGCAAACTGGTCGCTCTGGCTAGCATTCGGTTCAAGTTTAGGCGATCCGTACAATTTCTGTACGCGAGTGGATTCAAGTCGAGTGGAAACCTTCACAACTACATTTCAAGGCCCTGACTGCTTTACTGTAATCATTTCGTCAAATCAGTGAAAGCTGAGGTTGGCTCAAGAACTTTGATCGTCCTTCAAAAAAGCAATTGGTCTATCAATCTACTCATCCATATCAACCGCTTTTCTCCCATCAATCCGGAGATGTCAGCGTGATTTGGGGGGATTGTTCAAGCCCTCATCACTGGGGGAACTACGTGAAGAAGCCAATGCTTGCATGCTCGGGGCAAGAGATACTGGTGGAATTGGCCGAGCATCTCAAGATATCCCGAGAGTTCATATTGAGTAATTCAATCGATATCCCGCGCGTGATGCCTCGCTTAGCAGCACCATTGTTGACTCGGATCGCCCACATGTAAGGCCAGATCAAATCAACAATTTGGCCGTCGTGGGTCAGTTTGTCGATATCCCGGATGAGACCTGTGCGACAGTGGACTACTGTATTTGTGGAGCTTACACCGCGGTGGATCGATTGATAGGACTTCATGGAGCACAACGATACGGACGTGTTCCTTAACTGCGACTGGTCTTGTTCTCCGACATAAAGGAACTTCGTCATTTTAAATCTTCGGCAATCTATGTGTATAATGATATCGGTCTTCGTTGTGGTGTGCGGCTAGTTCATAGCAGGAACCAAGCCGCACGATCGAAATCCATCTTAGAGTATCTATATGAAAGATCCATTTGGTCTATTCGTTGCTTATCTATCGTCACGTTACCCTCTGAATAAGGACAATTCATAGCTCTGAAGTACACCAGTTTCTACTTTGTGGGTTGAACGTAGGGTTGAGCCATGAATCGCAAATGCAGTATTTCTTTGGCTCGTGTTTCACTGGTATTGAGTCATCACGTATGACAAGCATTTCTTCACGCTTTGGGAGTAGTCTCGTTTCAATTGAGCAGCTTCATGAGCTGCTGAGCCCATATTGCTCCGATGATGCACGCTCCTTGCTGCTTTGAGCCACTTTGCTCTTGGCGGTGATGTCGCCCTCCTGCTTAATCTTGTATTTCTTCAATAACAACCCCAAAGATGGCTCAACCAGGAAAGGCTGGTTGTATAACCATACTTGCTGTGGCTGATACGGAGACAGTTATGGATAAAGTGGAGCTGTAGCACGCTGCGGTTAGCTTGATTGTTCAGACAAGTCCCACTAAGCAGCCTGCAGCTGCAGCAGTCTTCCAGACGCTGACACCTGAAAGACGACAGAGGGAAATGAAGCACCGTACTCGATCCCATGCGCTGGTCTTGATCCGATTATAGATATCGACGTTCAAAAGCTACGCTCATTGTGGTCGGTGATGGCCACCAACCGTTTTCTGAGGCTGGTGAAAATTCTATGTGGGTCTTGTTGGTCGCAAACCGGATCCACATGGCGCCGAGCCACATCTCAACCGCGTTACCTGAACGGTGGAGACTAAGGCACTTTTTGAAAGCGCATCTACAAATCACTGTCCGCTTATCTGGACTTGAGTCACCGTCGACCTACCGATCAAAATCCAGGTAGGAAATGCTTTGACAATAGTGAAAAATGAATGGCGAGAGGCGGTGAAGAGGCTTCTCGGTAACCTCGTGGAGATCCAGATTTTACTTGCTATCAGGGGCACCATAGCGGTAAGGTCCAACGTTCAATGCGATGTCAGATTCCAATTCTAGGTGCTAGGGCTGTTGCGAATATTCGAAGTTACCGATATTATCGGATATCTTATCGCTGTCGATAATTATCGGCGAGGTTTTGAGCTGTCGATAAGATACCCGATAATTATCGGCAGGGTTTGTGGGTTGCGAATATCGTATTCGCAAATATCCGCCGATACGATAAATATCGGCAGGCTATCACGTGTCGTCCGAACTCAATCGAAATAGGTCTACTTATAAACAAATTAGGACTAGTCTGCAGATCTTTCTCAATACTAACATTAGTTCCACTTCCTCCCTCGTTTTTAACCATACAGACCCGTGTGGGCCTGATCTAGCCTGATTTTTCCGCATAATCTGTTGATTCATTTTTGTTACTTACATCTGTTTTGGTCCAAAAGTTCGTATTAATCCTACTTCCCAGCCACACACTTGGTAAGTACAAGAAATATCTTCGGCGTTAGACCTTTTAAATATCATATTTATTAGCTATACGAAGGGTTTCGCTTAAAGTGAAGGAAAAAGGTAATAGGTAAACAAAGTATGTGGGTAATTCAGAAATATATAATTGCTGCACTCGACAACACCACCACTTCTCTTTAAATTACACTCACTGTTATTTTACTGCTAAAATTATCTCTTCGTCCCTTTTTTGCTAAGAATTTCTAAATTTATAGCCTATTTAATTGTATGAATTCAATCCAAAAAATAGAAATATTTATTGTTTTACCTATCTTAATCACTCTTCAAAATATTAGTAAGTAATATTCCCATGTGAATACCTAAACTTTGACAAAAAAACGCACTACTCATACCGGTCTGTATCAGGGGACTGATATTGTCTAGACCTGGATTTGCATGGAAAGAAGAGGGACATAGGGCGGACGGCGGTAAAACCACTCAACTGGACGTCTTATGGGTCTTTGTGGTGAAAATAAGACAATAGAAGGTGGGGGAGGCATTCGGGAACTGTACTGTTCGAAAAGCCCGCCGATAATTATCGTATCGACGAATATTCGCAAATATCTTATCGGCAAACTCTCAAGTCTGCCGATACGATATGCGATAATTATCGGCAAGGTTTTTGAGTAACCGATACGATAAACGATATTGCTAATTCCTGCGAATATCGTATCTTCAACAGCCCTACTAGGTGCTGCAACACAGACCGGTGATTCCTGCTACGAAAGAGCGATCGCAGATCCCCAAGGCCGGATTCTTCAGACCCACCGAAACAATCGAGCAACCCGGTATAAACCGGACCTGTCAAACTCGTCGGGCGAGACGTAGTTGCAGGAGTCAGAGCACTAGGATCCGGTTCCTCTGAGATCTGTCGACAAACTTAGACCGAAGTAAAATGCCATATCTGTACTATGCATATCACGATCTTCCTTCCTATTCGGCCCAAACACGGCAGTGAACGGTTTAGATGCTGTCTTGAGAATAAGCGATGCGAGTGGACGCAAAACCGCAGTTGTCCCAACCCAAGGACTAAAATAGTGTTGAGCTCGTTGTCTCTTGGTTTTGCCATATCGAATATTTGGGGAGCTCGATTCGGAAGAATTGATGTTGTTGACGAGGTGCGCGTAGAAAGATTGATTGTAGCTATAAGCACTGTATATACATAGCGTTAAGACGGAAAGATTTGAGACAAATGGAAGAATGACTCGATGCCGACTTTAGCCGAATGAGTTCCAATTCAGGATTCAGGAATCAAGTCATAGAATGAATTGATTTAACTTGGTTAGAGGTTGTTGGAGTACGACCTGTGCTGGAGATTTCGTATAACTAAGATGATGGAGTCAGAACGACGTCCAGGGACGGTCGAGTTTCGTTAACATTGGTGGATGGCTGTCGGATCAACATCGGGCCGAGCGCACCCCACCACGCTTGACAGTGATATTGATATGGTATCGAATTTGTTGTGTATGAAGGTCCAATGCGCTGAAGCATGGTTATCTATTGTAAATTACCAATTATCGTGTTGCCCAGAAAGGTACAGAAAGGCTGGCAATCTGGTTTGATCTATGTAAGCCCAATTCTCACGTCTTTCTTGTTCTCGAACCCGACTTCTGGTTTACTTTGATGTCGGGTGGCGATATGGAGACTTCCAGAGGTCCATCTCAAAATTACCATGTCTGCTCTTTCGTATGGCTCAAGATACACTGGATAGGATAGTGATTTGAAGACTAGAATGCTGAATTTGGTTTATGGACCTTATCGGTCATGGTTTCTATGTAATTTGTGAAGGACTGTCCAGACCCTGACTTCCCACCGATACCAGCCAGTACGAATATCGGCACAGATGTAGTCAGTAAGTTAATGGCCGCATGTACCGATGGGCCTTCGATAATTAGCCAATTCCATAAAAAGGAATTTAGTAACGTGCATCATCCAGTACTCGAGTGCATCAAAAAGACACTTCACAATATTTAGTAAATTTGGACCCGTAACCCTGCTGTTAAGGTCAATGCCATTAACAGTCGAACTCTTTATTAATGACTGTCAAATAAATATTAGCACTAGTGCCTTGACAGTGGGGCCTAAGAGAATAAAAGCAATATTGAGGGAGGAAACAAGGCTTCGGGGAAGAGTAAATATGGGCCATTTGCGCAATTTCATAGGAGAATTAGGTCATATGAGTAGACACTTAGAGTTAGGTGATTTAATTAAGGTATGCAAAGGCGGGCGGGTAACTTAGTGCGGTTAGAATGATATGGTTAATGAGATGGTCAAAATGGAGTGGTCAAAATGAGGTGGTCAAAATAGAGTGGACAGAACAAGATGGTCAAAATGAGATGGTCAAAATGAAGTGGTCAAAATGGAGTGGACAGAACAAGATGGTCAAAATGAGATAGTCAAAATGAGATGGTCAAAATGAAGTGGTCAAAATGGAGTGGTCAAAATGAGATGGTCAAAATAGAGTGGTCAAAATGAAATGGTCAAAATGGAGTAGTCAAAATAAGATGGTCAAAATGAGATAGTCAAAATGAGATGGTCAAAATGAAGTGGTCAAAATGGAGTGGTCAAAATGAGATGGTCAAAATAGAGTGGTCAAAATGAAATGGTCAAAATGGAGTAGTCAAAATAAGATGGTCAAAATGAGATGGTCAAAATGAGGTGGTCAAAATGAGGTGGTCAAAATGAGGTGGTCAAAATGAGGTGGTCAAAATGAGGTGGTCAAAATGAGGTGGTCAAAATGAGATGGTCAAAATGAGATGGTCAAAATGAAGTGGTCAAAATGAAATGGTCAAAATGAAGTGGTCAAAATGAAATGGTCAAAATGGAGTAGTCAAAATAAGATGGTCAAAATGAAGTGGTCAAAATGGAGTGGTCAAAATGAGTGTGAGATCAAATTCTCGGTCCGGAGTGGCCAGAATTCCAAGCTCGAAGTGATCATACTGAGTCAATGATCGATTCTTTTCAACGTCTTCCAGCAACGCTTATTGGGTTGGACATCGCGTCACAACTGGAGTATTGCAAATCTAGTTTTTTTGATTATGCAGTCCAAAAGTACCAGCCAAAAGTTGCCAAATGTTTACGCGGGTTTTTCTAACAAGTTCGTGTAAACTGCATCTTTTAATGTTAATCTAACTATAGATTGATTGGGTTTATTAATTGAGCGGACAGTAGAGACGTCGGTCGGGCGTAATTAACTTGCAATGACTTATCCATAGCTTTCTATTCCAAATGAACATGTTATCGACATTTTCCCCCTCTCTGATTCATTTCGGAAAGAATCTGAGAGGCTATGTCGACACTGCGTGTAGGACAAATTAATGCGGCCAATTCATTCATCCTTGAGAAATGATTTCCTGGGTGGTGCTACCCATTTTAATAACCGGCAATATCGTATTGTAGAGCCGAAATCTTACCAATACATTACGTTACCGCAAGAAATATAGTGGGATATGGTTTTTCCTTATCAGGTGTGGCGGTGCAGGCTATGTGACTGTATTGTAAGTCAATCTTACATCATTGTAAGACAGCTGTAATAAGTTTCCGTCAAAACAAAAGGAGTTGTCGGCACATCTTAGCTACCATGCGTGCTACCGTTCGACTCCAAAGGTTAATTTCGAATTATCAAGAGCACAAGAAGGAAATGGCCAACTTATCAACAATCTAGAATGAAATTAAAGCAGCCTATACATAATTCTAAACCTCGTCTAGCTAAGAGCTCGGTTGACGCTTTCTTGTCGCGAGACAGCAGTTGCATTAAATTTAGTCCCTAGGCGTTAAGGGTCGACAAAGGCAGAAACCTTTCTGGAGGCTAGCCTGTACGGGAGAATGCTCAGGATAGAAGGTGCCATGGAAAACAATTCTTTATGTACAAATTTCAACCTACTATGGTAATACTATAGCCCTTGACCAAAGATCAATTGATCAGCTGTCTTTCCGGTTAGCTCGTGATCTGGTACATCGCTGAGGAAGCCTGATGTCAATCCAAGCTTGCCGCAGAAAGAGCGTATCTATATCCGCGAAATGAGGTCCAACTTGCCTCAGAGTCCAATTCTGACCCTTGAACTGACGCAGCTTTCGTCTTTCTTCTGCTTTGAGTTTCTTTCGTGGCTTATAAATTTTCAAATCATCCGGACAGTGTGGAGTCGACCGTTGTCTTGTCTGCGCTCTAGTGAGTGGTCTGCGCAGGCTATTGACCGGACCCGCGCCGCGACGCGTCATTTTATCGCGTAATCCTTGAGTAGGACCATTGATTTCGCGCTTGTGCTCCATGTTATAACACTGGCTAATGCTTGACATGAAGTCGAGATTGTCTTTTCGCAAGATCTTTCTCCCCTCGATTGGTTTGCTTGCGACAAAGCTTGGGGAAGGGCATTGTGACTCTTTCATGTCGCTGGGTGACATTTTTTTGGCCTCAGCCTCACTCGGGCATACATTGAGAGGATTTAGCTGGCTTGCAATGTTCTTACAAGGTGGAAGCGCATCCTCACTGCAGTGATCAGGAGTGCGGAGGGTTCGAGGATCATTGATCTCAAAACCAAGGGTGGGCTGAATGGTAAGGCCCTGGACGGGGGATGGTGAGCGTAGCATAGCACCTGATGATTTGTTCCCGATCTCCTGCCTGTCCATGGATATCCTAGGTGGTTTTACCTGCCCAGAAATATGACCATAAGGCTGACCTTCACGCTCTTCGCCAATCTCAGAAGGTTCGAGGATTCGAGGATCAATAACTTCCAATCCAGGGGTCGTTGGCCGCGAGCTGGATGGTGAACTCGTTGCGGAAAAGCATGACACAACTGAGCTACTTGTGCTGTTCTTGGTTGACTGACCACTCAGATCCAAACCGTAATCTTGCTCTGGATGTTCCTCGATGAACGACTGCAATGTGGGTACTGACAAGAAAGTGTTGTCTAGCAATTGATACTCGTGTTCATGACGCGGAGGCGGATACCGGTAAAAGCGGAGTTTCTTGAAGCACTGCCCCTCTGGCTCTGGCTCATTTGAAGGACTTTGTGCTTCCACCTTGCAAGCATGCTTCCTCTTTCTCGGTGTCTTCGGATTTAACCATATGGCTTTGTGTAGCCCGTGGGCGTCGTGCAAATGATGTCGAAGGCCGCGCTCATTGTCGAAAGTTTGGCCACAACCGCATATTGGCTTCGCCCCATGCCACTGTCTTTCAAGCATATGTTGTTCTTCGATATGTCGCTTCAAATTGGTAGTTGTCAACCAATAATTCAATCGGTCTTCTGCGAAGGAACCCATGTTCCACAAGCAAAATGGGCAGTAGCCGGGGCGAATAACTGTGTGGCGGTATACGATGACTTCACAGTGCAGGGCCGTCCACGACTGGAGGTGAGAACTACAATGTTCCCGCCATTTAATTGATTGTATCCATTTCATGCACTCGTAACAAAAGTTCAACTCTGATTCAGAGACCTGAAGATCCAAAGCAATCTTACGTCGAACACACTTGTGAATATGAGCACTTCTGTCGGCCTTTTTTAGACTATAATCGTTAGCATTTATGTATTTCATTATTACATGATAGATTTACTCACCATTTCATCTCTTGGAGGCAAGCTTCATCCGGGCAATGACCTTGAATGGGGCTTTCGTGTGGAAGATATGCCACATCAAAATCACGTTCACAATGTGTTTTTAGATCTTCCACGAAAAGGAGCATTTCATCGGAGGAAAGCTCCCTGTCAGAAGACATCAATGGTGAAATTCGGGCAATCTCTGGCATGAGCAAGGATTGAGCCCGCGTGCAAATGTCATTCTCAGTAAACGCCGGCTCTTCTTTGCCCCGGTTGAGAATCCTTTGGTCTCGTCTCTCTCGTATCCAGCGATTCTGGTATTCCTTTAGCCCTGCAAGGCGGAGTCGAAGCAAGGCTTTTCTGTAGTTCAGCTTTTCAGCAGCTATGGACTCTCTGTCGCCGTTCGAGGATTCGAGTTGTTCGATCCGATGTTTTGTATCGACTAGTTCTGGCGTCTGCAGAATGCTCGCCTCAATTTCTGCTGTCAGTTCCCCTGGAAGTCCACGCTCATAAAATTTCTCAAACCCTTGGAAGTATTCGATGTGATTTGACTGTTCCTCCTCTCCCAGAACGGCTGAGACTGTATCAATCGAAGAGCAGTGTAATAAATAGTCTTTAGGATATGTCCCGGCATCTTTGTGTCCGTATATTTGAGATACAGGGGCAGAACCATACTTTCCTATGCCAGTGATCAGCAAATTTTTCCTTTTGAACGAGCTGTGAGGTATAACTATCTTACCTTCAATAACACTTCCAAGATTCTTCCGAATTTTGTGAACCGTTATACTCTTGTTGTATCCAGCGGTCGTGACTATTCCACGTAATAACTCACAGAACCGCTCCTTAGTGAGTGGTACGTCTTGTGGACCATCAGCTGTGACATTTCTGAGAACAGGCTTTTTCAGATATTGATCCTTCCAGCGTAATATAATAGGCTGTCCACTTGAAAGGTCAAACCTAGCCAAGTCCTCCACCGTTTCGACACCAAATAGAGCACCGTGTTGGAGGGCAAGAGCTAGAAGGATATAACCAGACGCGAACTGTGGTCTCTTAGTGTCACGGATACCGATCCCGAACCTTAATTTTCGGTCAGCGAGTGAGTTCACAATTCAAATAGGGTAGCTTACACCGTGTAGTCTGGATTTCGATTCCCTTTAAGCCAGACTTGGTTGACTTTCCAGACTACTTTCCAAGGTGCCGTAGAGGATGGAAACAAAACCAGAGTGATATGCTTGTTTGAACTTAGCTATGCATAATCGCAGACCTAAAGGGTCCTTACCTCATATCGCAGGCCTCTTTGGTCTCTATCTTCGTGGGCTGGTATAAAAGCTCCAATCCTTGCTCCGGTGAAAAGGTATAATTGGAGAGCTAACATGATGATGACCTTGAGCAATCCGGGCATGAATCGACGATGATCCACTTGCCACATAGACGATATCATTCGGAGGAAATCCTTCTTGGTGAAGCTGTGGTCTGGATCCTCGACGTTCTCAACCGTTCCTTCCGTTCCTGACAATGTTCTCCTTATCCACTGCGTTGCGATCAGCTTGGCTTACAATCCAGAACATGAAATGTGAAGACCACAAGATCGCTTACATTGAATACCTCACTCCGATCTTCCATCACGATTTTTATCTGCATTCTTTCTTCGAAACCACCAAACAACCTTTCCGCACAATTGAGAACCGATGTCATCACAGGCCGTCCATTTTTACTTTTCTTTCCTCGCGCACAATGACTGTACCAGCGCAGAAATTCTTTGATGATTGTATGGTCTGGAGTCGCACAGCCTGGCCCCATTTTGTAGCCCTCAACACCTTGCTCTTCAGCGAATCTAGAACAAGTCAGCATCTGATTCGACGAGTATTCCTCCTGTATAATTGCATGGCAACTCACTTCATCCAAAGATTCAAAGCGTTGTAGTACATCTTCTTGGTCTTGGGTATCCTTTTATCCTTATCTAGGATGGAATCCTCCTTTGCGTGAGCGCCAAACACATAGCCGCTTTCTGCCAGTTGTTTGCGGCGCTTCTCTTTGGCGATCTCATCTTGTTGTGCAAAAAAGAGGTTTCTACCCATAGCTGGATAAGATCCCAACAAAATGCTAGGAAAAAGTCAAATCGCTGGAAGGTAGAAAATAGGGAAAGTTGTATTGGATGGAGGCTTGAAGCAGGGATGCAGGTCCAATTTATAATTCAGTGATTTAGGATAACCGAAGACTTTTCTACTGCGCCGCCCCAAGATAGATCCATGCCTTTGATTTGTGCGTCATCGTGCTCTAGTGCGTTATTTTGAGAGGGAAACGAGATTGCAAGATCGAGCAGCTCTAGAAAAAGGGGCATGGTAAGAGATGAGGGCCATCAAAAAGTAAGTCACGAAATAAACAGTATTGTGGGGCAAAGTGCTCCTTTGGGTTTGGACTGAACGTGGACTGAGTGCTCGATAGATGCCTCTGATCAATCTCTGAGTAATCAGTGATGGATCAGTGAGCAGCCAATCATACTCACTGAGCGCTCAGTGAGCGCTCAGTGAGTGCTCATTGGACCTCACTGATCTATCACGTGATAGGACTGAGATTTACTCAGTGAGCCTGACTCTGAGCGCCCTCATAAAAGCGGCGGCAGCTAAGATAGGAAAGCCCCACCCGGGAGCGGAAATATGTTACGTAGAGAGACCTAGGTAGTGGATCTCTTGTCTAGACCCGTTCCACCGCTCGCTTGCTCAGTGCTTGATCAGTGAGCATCGTGGCTGCTCACGTGACTTTGTCGTGTCACCCGTTCCTGGGAACTTGGTTGGCCCTTATCTTCTTTTGTGAGGTGTGCTCAAAGTGGGTCCGTAACATCACTCCTATGGGATAGAGCATTTTTAATCTATGCTCGCAACGCTTTTGCCTTCTCATGAAGCTTTTCATTCTATTCCTAAAGAATGTTCTGGTTTTGTTGAATTTCCTAAAGTTCATTTTGGGTAGCTGCGATGGCCGCGGTTTGGCGGCGGATGACGTCCTTCAGCGTGCCGATGAGTTTCCACACCTCCTTAGTGTTAATTCGACCGGCGGGGTCCAATGGTGCGAAGGCATCGCCACTCCGGGTTCGCTTCCAGTTCTCAGACAGCAAGCCGGACCTGTCTGCAGCTACCGTGGCCTGGGGTTCTTCCCCTGAGATGCTGGCGATCGTTTCTTAGGTATTTGTGGGAAAGGGTTCGGGCCCTCCCGTCGGTGGGTCCGCCATCGCTTTGGGGATGGTTCCCGCTCGGTACACAACGTTAAAATTAAAATCGCCGCGTTAAAATCCCCCTCGCGTTTCAAAGAGTCAAATCGGTACCTTCTTCTACCTTATCGATTCTATACGTCGTGAAGATACCTACTCTACAGTCGCGCTCGAAATTAGCTTCACCTTTTTATTCTTTTCTTTTCTTCTCTAAACTCTCTTCTGAAACACGCTAGTCCCCCTTAGATCCAGTCTGTTTTTGGATCTTGAAATATGTTTTAGTATGTGTATATTGGTTATATTGTTGTGGAGTTCTGTAGGTCACGACCCAATACTAAACATACAGGTCTAACTCTAATACATAAATCGTGCGTATCAGGTTGACAGGACAATACCATAAAAACAGGTGCTTAAACATTCCTGGGAACTTAGTTGGCCCTTATCTTCTTTTGTGAGGTGTGTCCAAAGTGGGTCCGTAACACATTGCTATATCATCAATGATTATAGGAATCCCATAATCCACGGACTGCTCCTTCATTAATAAGATTATAATATGACTTTATCGTTATTTAGCATAAGTTGAACTTTCTCTCTAGGATTACAAAGTCATTAAAATTTCCGGAGTTTTATAGGAATAAGGTAAAGTGCTACATTATACAAACCAGAACAGGTGTAAGATACAGTATATTATCTTAATGACTAATCATTTTTATACTAGATTTATGCAAAAAGGTGGGTCGAATTGGGTCGAGTTGGGTTTTATTGGGGCCCCAGCATTGGGTCCGGGTTGGGTTTTGGGTTGAGACCTTCGACCCAAGTTGGGTTCTGCGGAAGTCTAGTCGAGCAGCTTATGCTAGGGAGATTGGGATAACTAGTCTACCTACTGCGAGAGAACTTCACATCAATCAATCTTTCCCGACCTAATTATTCTAAACGACATGACCTCACCAAAAGCCCCTGAATGATCTGAATTCCCCATGAATAAAGATATCATGATTCTGCTGTCTTCATCAATGTTACTGGCGTGCATTGTACAAGTCAGCAGCTTCCTGGGCGTGCTGGATTTCCTCCTGCACATCCTCCATGTTTGCCGTTCGATCATATTGGTGGTCGCTGCTTGCTCCATAGTGGTCGCTGTTTGCTCCATATTGGTGGTCGCTGTTTGCTCCATATTGGTGGTCGCTGCTTGCTCCATAGTGGTCGCCGTTTGCTCCATATTGGTGGTCGCTGCTTGCTCCATAGTGGTCGCTGTTTGCTCCATATTGGTGGTCGCTGCTTGCTCCATAGTGGTCGCCGTTTGCTCCATATTGGTGGTCGCTGCTTGCTCCATAGTGGTCGCTGTTTGCTCCATATTGGTGGTCGCTGCTTGCTCCATAGTGGTCGCCGTATGCTCCATATTGGTGGTCGCCGTATGCTCCATAGTGGTCGCTGTTTGCTCCATAGTGGTCGCTGTTTGCTCCATAGTGGTCATAGCCTTGGTCGTGGTAGTAGTTATGCTCGCTGATGGCCAATGGGACGCCGTTGCCATTGCCTATTTCCTTGCCCTTGCCGTTGCCATTACCATTGCCGCCGCCGTTGCCGATGCCACCGCCGCCGTTGCCGACGCCGCCGCCACCGTTGTGATTGCCAATGCCGCCACTGATGCCGCCGCCGTTGCCAATGCCGCCGCCTAAAATGGGCCCTATGGGACCTATGATAGGCAGTGTAATGATTGGCCCTGTCGCCGTAGTGGTCGATGTGGAAGTGGTCGATGTGGAAGTGGTCGATGTGGAAGTGGTCGATGTGGTGATGGCACAATTCGGGAGAGTGATTGTATTGCTGTCCAGACTCACTTGCCCATTACGTGCAAGAAGACGTCCTTGAATTACCGCGTTTGTTTGAGCCGAGATAGATGAGAGTGCCATGAGGGTCCCAACGAAAGTACTTGTTGTCCCGAGGGTAGCAGAACTTCCCACTTGCCAGAAGACATTGCAAGGTTGGGCACCATTGATCAGCAGCACTCTGGAGCTGCTGTAAGTAATGAGGGAGGAATCGGTTTGAAAGATCCAAACCGCATTCGGGTCTCCTTGAGCGTCAAGCGTGAGAGTGCGACCGACTGTAATGGTCATTGGACCTCTGCCTGGGACAGACTGATATACACCAGAAGTAAGCGTTAGCCCACCAAGATCTGTCGGTTCCAGCGTGGCAGATGGCCGGCCAGCTGCATCATTATATGCAGTCACTAGATCCAATTGTGCTTGAGCTGCGCTGGCATCGGCAATGTGGATTACTCCTGGGGCAACTACTACTCCAGGAGGGAAGTTGGTGACAGAAGTTCCCGGAGAGACTCCAAGATTGCCACCACTGTCAACAATAGTTGGGCCTGTGTTTGTCACTGCTTGGCCACCAAGAACTAGGTAGGCGGCAGCCGTGCCCAGGCCAACTGGAGCCAGTGCATTGCTGAAGGTAGAGAAGAGGAGAGCGGAAGTGAGGAGCTTCAGGAACATGACTTTCAGTTTCCACAAATTCAATGCAATAAGTAAACTAGAGCAATGCTGTACAAAGCTATATGCTCCTTAAATACTTCCAGATTCTATTTTCAAGGAGGTCCTTGAATACCATGATTTTCCACATTCTATCAATGTAAACAATTCACAATGGCCCGGTCTTCTGCAACGCCAAAGCTAGGCTGAGATATGGCGCCTTATTTCGACCAAGGAGAGTACTATAGAGTGAAATATGCCAGTCTGTAAGGGGTAGACTTCCCCTTTCTCCCTCAAAATATCGCGTTGAATACCATTGAATCAATGACCTTAGATGACAGTCAACATGAGAATCAGGAAATAGAATGCAAGCCACCAGAATTTGACAGCATGATAAGACGTCGAAGCCCCAGAATAAACACAATGGGAGGCCAAGATATGCGTTACCCGAGCTAACGCCCCTAAACATTATTCTCGCTAGAATCACGAACTTTTGTCAATTTGATTCGCAGACTACTGAATCACGTCTATAAGAGATCCACGCCTTATAGTCACCTCAGGAATGGGCTGTCTTCAATCATTTAACAACGCAATAGAATACCGTGATGTTCATTGGCGGAACTCAAGACCTGAAATTCTTGGAAGGAGCCACGGGGAAGAATAATAACGGTTAGCTCGGCATTTCCGCATTCTTGCTGTCAGCCCAATAGCCCCTTGCTGAGGATATGTCATCCGGCTGGGCCAATATTTCTCTACTAAAAACATGGCAGGTGTCAAAATCACGCTTAGAGTGTCAGGACGGAATTTGCCGTGCAAGGGCTAGGTATCGCACTATCCTCCTACGGTCGGAATGTAAAAAGCTTGGCCGATGTTCGTAGTTGAGCCTGCCCCCAACCTTCGATAGTAGCTGGGGCCCTTCCCACCCTTTCACTAAACACAACACGGCAGCTAAATTTCTTATGGTGTACAAGTCACCGGTTAAAGGATACCTCCCCTTGTTTGCACTGACTGACGATGGTTCACACCTGCAAAGGGTGATTGCGTTTTCTTGGAATGGATAATTGTGTTCTCTTGGAAGGGATGATTGCATTTTCTTGGAATGCGTTTAACAAGTGAGTGCTTTGCCATGGCCTGCCATATTCAGCATTTTGAAGCGCATTGGTTAAACCCTCCGCCACGTGGTCAGTATTTCGAGTTTCTCAAGTTCTTTGTCCTATCTCATCGAAAATCGCTCCGTCTGCGAAATATACAACTCCTTTCCCATTGCGGTCCTCACGATCATCCTCCCACCGCGATGATTGACTTGTACCTCCCGCAGAATTCAACTCCGCTCAAAGAAGGCCGATCTCACCCGCCATGTTCAAGTTTCAAAGCCAAAGTACGACGGAAATGGATGACTTTGCGGACCATTCACCTCGTGTTTGCAGTAGCAGCAACAGGGTGGTTAACAGTATCATACTTTTTCTTCTGGACTGACTCTTCAACTCCGGATGTAAAGAGTACACGGACGAGTTTTGGTATGGCTAAGGACAGACTCTGGCGGATTCATCCCGCTATTGTAAGGACCGCGGAGGTATGGTGGCAGGATTCAACATCGCAAAATATGTTCGAAGAATCCATAGCGACGTCTCCCATGGAACTGCAGGCCAAAGTTAAGTCTTCATCAATGAAAGATAAAGATTCACAGCCTTCTGTCCCGAAGGCCTCCAAATATACCAACACAGATACGGAGTCCAGGCACATATTCCCCGACGACTTCGACACCGCCCTCGACCACCTCTTCTCTATAATTCCCAATGAAATGTACCTCCGAGAGCTCCTGCGGCCCGTGATAGGAACGGGTGCGGAAAAGCTGCGTGAACTCGGTCTACGCACGCGCGCATACAAACAATTCTTCGAAGCCTGGGAGAAACTCCACCTCTTTACCGAAGACAATAATAATACCTACGTTCGGGACGGTCTCTTCCCGTACATACGTGCCAAATTCAGCGAGCAAACCTTCCCTGAGGCGCTCCACAAATACGAATCCTATCGTCATTTCCTCGCCAAACTCTCCGCGCTATTGTTTCCGTGGACGAGCCCATACTTCGCCGATCATATGAGCCTGCACGCATCGTCATACCACGGAGGTCGTGGCATCGTGTTTACGGCGGGCGACAGCCACGTGTCCTTTCTCCTCGCTGCTATTCCCTCCCTCCGCACCCTTGGTTGCGAGCTACCTATCGAAATCATGTATCTCGGCGACAGCGACTTGAGCGAAGACTTCCGAGCCGAGCTCGAAGCTCTCCCTGGTGTGGTGACGCGTGACCTCTCCGCCATGGTCAGCGATGAGGGCTGGCAGCTCACCGGATGGGCCGGTAAGCCGTTCTCTATTCTTTTCTCGTCTTTCCGCGAAGTCATCTTCATCGACGCCGACTCACTGTTTTTCGTCAATCCCGAGGTGCTCTTCAATGACGAGGACTACATGCGCACGGGCGCCCTGTTTTTTAAAGATAGGATGATTATGCCCGAGAGCAAAAAAAGGTGGCTACAGCAGATCTTACCAAAGCCGATTTCGAAACTGGTACGGCAGAGCAGGTTGTGGACTGGGGAAAGTGGGCATATGCAAGAGTCCGGAGTTGTAGTTGTGGATAAGTGGACACACTTTGTTGCCTTACTACTAGTAAGCAGAATGAATGGGCCCGATAGGGATGGGAATAAGATGGCAGGGATTGTGGGAACTTATGATATGGTCTATGGTCTGCCTCCCGCCCCCATTTTAGCTCATCCCGTCTATCTTACTAATACCAACGAAATCCTAGGCGACAAAGAGACCTTCTGGATCGGTTGGGAGCTCGCCGGTGACACCTCCTATGCTTTCCACCCTGGTGCAACCGGCATAATGGGCGTCGTTCAGGATCCCGGAAACTTCAACCCACCCAACGACCTACCCGCCTTGGACCTCGACCAGGGCTTTAACCAGGGCTTTGCGGCTACCACCACGAAAAGATACCGCAAAATGGAACCTGGTCACGAAGCTGACCTCACCATCTGCGGGCCCCAACTCCTCCATCTGGACCGCAACAAGCGCCCTTTGTGGTTCAATGGGTGGCTGTACAAGAACAAGTATGCGGGGACTAAACAGGAGATCGGTCAGTTCGAGGTGTTTATGGAAGAGCCGAATGAAGTGTTGGAGCCAGGAGCATGGCAGTTAGAGGAGAACAACGTGTGTTGCTTGTCAAATGCGGCGACACTGGATTTTACGGATGAGGAGACGGAATGGCTAGGGAGATTGGTTAAGATGGCAAAGATAGGATAATATCGTCTAGTTCTTTTTCCCTTTTCTTTCTGCTGCATGTCAATTTATGAGAGATAGTCAAAGTGAACGGTTCTTGCATGCAGTGTTTACATTTGCGGAAGTCATGCTTTCAACTTCGAGCCGATGAATTTCATTCGACTGTGATGGGACCACTGTGGTGCGCTATCAACTAGTTTTTATTATACTAGCGAGTTTCAGTAAACATAACTGCCAATGGCAGGAGGGAATAGTCACGATATAGTACAGTGGTGAAGCGTTAACCTGAATGATATTTGTTGAAGAATTACGCTTACCTCTCCGCGTGGTTGGAAATGATCGGCAAACTGAGGATTTGGCTATCGAAAATGCTTTGCTGATAAATTATTTAGCCCTCTATTCGGTAATAGTCTCTACACTGTATGGTTAAATCCAGTCAACCCTGCACTTGATTTCTCCGCCCCCTGATTAGCCCCCTATGCGTGCTCCCGCCGCCCGCGGTGCGTCGTCGGGAGTTCTATTATAATTCTATAACTATCTCTGTCGGGATATATCTTTCTGTCAGAACAAGCTTGCATCTGATAGATCACATTTCGGTGTACGTAACCTTCCGCCAAGCTGCGGCTTCGGTGTATGGGATTGAGGGGTATTCTGAACCTGACTTGGAAGACATCTATCATACACGAATCAATCAACCTTTGCTTTAGGAGCATAAACTGTTCACTTAACTGTGTACACAGTACCTAGCTGGTGATACCAACACTGATCAGTGGTTGATTGCAACCACAGAACAGCTCGGTTTACACGACCTGGAAGAGGCATTGACCGCAAGGGAACGGGGAAACACTTGCAGTACCCTCATTGCGGAAGGTGTGCTAAGGGACATCAAAGTATCTCACTGGGAAACACTTGCAGTACCTTTGAGACACGGAGGATTTCCAAAAGATCTACAGTTGAAACCGCAACGAAGATCTGCGTCTACCACGCGAACAACGCGTTAACGGGAAACACCTTGCAGTACCGTCACGACACGCAACCTAGACACATTCATTTCGTTTATCTATTCCATTCACGATTACCGTCGATTAAACAACCATGCCAATCCCAGACAACCTCGGATACGCTATTGAGGAGGAGACATGGCAGAAATCCATCGATACACTCGACGAAAAGAACCAGACGGAGAAGATATTGAACGGTTACATAACATGTACAATGCAGGCATGGAACACAATGCGCATCACCGACCGTGCCCTATGGAAAGACTTTCGTGAAGAATTCAACGGGTGGACCCTAGACACATTCAAGGTGGCGAACAAAACCGCACTGAAAGTGCTTCGACTTTACCTGACTACCCACGGAGTATGGATCAGAGTACGCATAGGAACATCCTACGCGAAGGGACTATACGACTGCCTCCAAGAGGTCACCCAGCACGAATGGACCAAAGAAGAGATCGAGGACCATCTGAAGGAGCACCCAGACAACTTCAACTCCAGATGGAACCCTGCGCGCGACCGATCACCGACCGTCCGACCACACTCCCCAGCAGCACGAGCCACCTCGGTGAACCCACCAAATCCCCAAACCCCACGGGCCGATGTAGTAAAACCACACGGTGAACGAACCGACCAGAGGTGGGAAGAAGCCAGGCCCGCAACTCTCGATACGCTCGATACAGCCCATACGAACGATCATGTATCGCAACAAACCGAAAACGGCAGATTCCAACAAAATCCCCAGGATATACCGTTACCGAGAATGGTTGAAGCAATAACGAGACAGTACAGCAATACGGACGACAAGTATGGCGGAGGACTGTACGACGACCTTAACACGAAATTGGTCAGATTCTACGATGTCTGTGAGAAGATCGGCCTACAGGAGCATCAGTTCCACATTGCATTCTCGCTTATGCTGAAGGGAAAAGCGGAGAAGTTCTACTTCACAAGGATCAAGGGAAAGGCGAGAGATTTCCCAGCGATGGTAGGGATGATGAGGGCGCACTTTGACACAGAAGAAAACCGTCAAAGATCTATCACTGAATGGAGAGAGACCACCTTTCCGAGAATCATTGCACAGAATCCGGAGAAGTCTCGCTCGGAGTGCCTCGAGATACTCTTCGAAACACTCGAGAAGATCCAGCCGGGATTGCCTCCAGAACACCGGTCGGAGACTACCCTACGGGAACAAACTATAAATGCCTGCAGAGGTGTCGAGGAATGCAAATTCTCCATATACAGGCCGGCGAGCACATTGGAAGGAGTACAAGCGGAACTGCGATCAGCAGTTGCCAATGCGACTCTTTCACCACAGTCGGGGCATTTTCAAGCTTATGAGGAGTACGATGTGCACGATCAGCATTGGACTGACCGCACATACGGAGGGAGAGGTCGTGGATACAGCCGCGGAGGTTATAGCCAGCGCAGAGGAAGCTATGGATACGGTAATAACCGTGAACTCCCACCTTTTCGTGGATCAGGACCGCGAAGAAGCTATCGTGGGAGTCGACAAGGCCATCAAGGGTCCCGCCAAGGAAGATGCTATGTATGTGGACGACAAGGATGCTGGTCGAAATATCATACCGGGGAAGAACGAAAACGATCCCTCGACAACTTCCGCGAGCAACACTACTTCACGACAGGCCGAACGGCCACCCCACAGGACTTCCAAACGTTCATCGGTGACTTTGAAGGTGCAGAGGAGATAGAAGAGCCGGATGACAGCGACTGGCATGACCCAACTCAAATGCTCGCAGACATGACCATTGAGGATATTGGGCACGAGGGGTTTTTGACAGAACTCGGAGAAGTCGATGGAGCTAGAATAATATCCATCCTGAACGACCAATCAACATACCACTTCTTCACTAAGGACGACATTTTTCAGCAGCGACAAGCACACGGACAGGCCATGGATGTGTTTACACTTGACAACCGGTATTCATCCGACACGTTCCAAGGCATAATGCCAGATACTGGAGCCTCTGGGGTTTCGTCTGCTGGTGAACCTCAGTTCATGGCATTGCGTAGGCTAGACCCCAAAGTCAGACTCAACACCTCCCGGGCTGGGGAACAGAAGATCAAATTCGGAGATGGGGATCCAAACCCCTCTTTAGGGACTGCCGATGTCGACACCCCAATTGGCACCATTACCTTTCATATCCTTCCCACGAACACACCATTTCTCTTCTGCCTCAAGGACATGGACGCTATGGGGGTGGAACTCCGAAACAAGAAGAACGTGCTTGAGCGAGGAGACAAGAGAGTACCCATCGTACGTAAATGGGGACACCCATGGATGTTGTTGCACAATCTAGAGGAGATAGCAGCATGGAGCCACCTCACCGAAACGGAGCTACGACAACTCCACCGACGTTTCGGGCACCCATCAGTACGGAGATTGACCCGAATCCTTCAACGCGCCGGACACGAGGTAAATTCCCAGTGCGTTGACTACCTGACGAAATTCTGCCACCATTGCCAGATGAAAGGTAAATCCCCAGGACGATTCAAGTTTACCCTGAAAGATGACTATGAGTTCAACTACTCGGTTATCGTCGACATTCTGTACCTCGAGGGAAAACCTGTTTTGCAAGTCATCGATGCAGCTACATCATTTGGTGCTGCGAGATTCCTAAGAGACATGTCGGCACGCAATGCTTGGGACACACTTCGTACGTGCTGGATCGATACCTACCAGGGACCACCGGACTACGTTGTGCACGATGCGGGGAAGAATTTCACGTCTACAGAGTTTAAGCAGCTTGCATCGTCAATGTCGATCAAGGTCAAGGAGGTACCCGTAGAGGCTCACAATAGTGTGGGGAAAGTAGAAAGATATCATGCACCACTGCGCCGTGCCTACGAAATCCTCAGGGAAGAGCTCAAGGGAGAGAACATTGATAGGGAAATGATTCTGCAGATGGCTGTGAAGGCTGTCAACGACTCCGCTGGATTGGATGGAATTATCCCGACGTTGCTTGTCTTCGGAGCATATCCGAGAATGACCGAAATGGATCCACCATCACCTTCGGTAGTCAAAAGAGCTGAGGCTATCCGCGCTGCAACTAAAGAGGTCCGCCGCCTGCATGCGGAACGCCAGGTGAACGACGCCCTGGCCATGCGCAACGGCCCTAATATCATTACCACATTGAACCTACCATTACAATCAGATGTCCGAGTCTGGCGCGAGAAAGGTGGATGGAAGGGCCCATACAAGCTTTTAGCGGTGGATGGAGAGACTTGCACTGTGGATATGCCACATGGTCCCACGAAATTCCGATCAACTATTGTCAAGCCCTATTACAGGGAAGAGCAACTACAGAAAGAGGGAGAACAACGACGTGTTGGGGCAGAGAGCCAAGTGGATAAAACCATTGATGCGAAACACACGGATGAGCCCGACAAACCGGCTGAGACCCAACGACGAGGCCGAGGACGACCACCAGGATCGAAGAACAAATTGAAGCCACAAACAGCTGTGCGGCGGAGCACTCGACTAAATGCTGCTGATCATCAGGATCTTCAGGATCATTTTATCAATGCCATCCAGGAAGAGCAAAACGTTTCGATGACACTAATGACAAACAAAGAACGAGTTGACATGGAACTGTCCATCAAGTTGAGGAATGAAGGTATTATCACGACTCCTGGATTGCCATTCGATCAGTCTCGGAACGAGGAGGTTGAAGGCCTGATAGCCAGAGGTGTTTTCGACTTCGTACTATACGATCCGATCAAGCACGCTGGCGTACGCATCTTCAATTCGCGTTTGGTCAATGAGATCAAGGGCAAAGCCACTGGTACGCCTTTCGAGAAGTCACGACTCGTTATCCAGGCCTACAATGACGAAGGGAAGGAGATGATTCTCACCCAATCCCCAACGATTCAGCGAGCCAGTCAACGTGTCATCGTTGCACTGGCCCCGTCACTGAGTGAAAAGAACATCAGCCTGTCAATCCGGGACATTACACAGGCATATGTCCAGTCAACAACCCCATTAAATCGACTGATCCTGGCGCATCTACCTAAGGAGATCAAGGGCAAATTCCCAGCAGGTACAATCATGGTAGTACGGAAACCGTTATACGGTATCCCTGAAGCCGGAACCCATTGGTGGGCAACGTACCACAAACACCACCGGGAAAGGCTCGAGATGATCACATCTACTTATGACCCATGTCTTTTGATCTCGACAGCAAAGACGGCATTCGGCGTTGTCGGAATGCAAACCGATGATACTTTGATTTTGGGGTCCGAGGAGTTTGCCACGCTCGAAGAGAAGGAGTTAGCGGAAGCAAAATTCAGCGCCAAACCCAAGGATACACTATCTCCAGAGAACCCGCTGATATTCAATGGCTGTGTTCTGACACAGAAGGAAGGAGATGTTGCCATCGAATTACGTCAGAAGGAGCAGGGTAAGAAGCTCAGGCTCATCGACCACAAATCCAAGGACCTTAAGCACGCGTACATGGAACAGCGTGCTCGCGGAGCTTACATTGCAACGATCTGCCAGCCGGAGGCTGCATTCGACCTATCCGTTGCCGCCCAACACCAGGATCCTACAGAAGCCGACGTCAACGCTTTAAACAAACGCGTCATATGGCAAATGAAGAATCTGGACAGGGGCATCAAATATGTCGCGATAGACCTGTCAACTGCAAAGCTCTTCGTATTCGTCGATGGATCATTCGCGAACAACAAAGATTTCAGCTCCCAGATTGGATATGAGATCATCCTGGCAAACGAATCCGCACGGAATGAGGAATTTGAGATCACTGGAAACCTGCTCCATTGGAGCTCGACCAAGAGCAAACGAGTTACTAGGAGCGTTCTGGCATCGGAGATCTACGGGATGGTTGGAGGTGTCGATATGGCAATTGCAATCGGCACAACAATCAAGATGATCATGGACCAACTTGGCCTTGGGAAGATCCCGATCGTCGTGTGCACAGATTCATATTCTCTATACGAATGTCTCGTCAAGCTCGGGACCACTAAGGAGAAGCGCCTCATGATCGACATCATGGCACTTCGCCAGTCATACGAGCGAAGAGAGATAATGGAAATAAGGTGGATCAACGGGAGCGACAACCCAGCGGATGCAATGACCAAAGCAGACCCGAACAGGGCCTTGGAGAAGTTCATCACCACGAACACCTTACGAGTGCGAGTTGAGGGATGGGTGGAGAGAAAATGATATGGTATTACGAGATATACGTGCGCAAGGAGGCACCGTATGATTGGAGTTTTCTTTTCCCGTTCGTTCATTTCCTATTTGAGGGCACCGGTCCCTTTGCACAAAAGAAAAGTTGCCAGTGTCGGGATATATCTTTCTGTCAGAACAAGCTTGCATCTGATAGATCACATTTCGGTGTACGTAACCTTCCGCCAAGCTGCGGCTTCGGTGTATGGGATTGAGGGGTATTCTGAACCTGACTTGGAAGACATCTATCATACACGAATCAATCAACCTTTGCTTTAGGAGCATAAACTGTTCACTTAACTGTGTACACAGTACCTAGCTGGTGATACCAACAATCTCTCTTCTCTATTCCTTTCTTTCTACTTAGCTAGTATAATTCTGCTTAGTATATAGCTTCTACCTTATTAATCTAACTATCTAATTAGACTATCTCTAACGTATTTCACATGCGAATGGGCCACACAAGCGAGCGGGCCACCTCCAAACACCATAGTAAATGCGATATTTCGTACTTAAATATCCCAACAACCACGTTCTTCCTCTGTTCCATTACATACTTGCCGATAGATTTTGATAAGCATTTTTAGAAGCATATATCAGTTTCGAATATATCCGACTCTTCTAATATCACGGTACTGAAAATTACATCTGAAAGTCGATGAAATATATAATTTCAAGTCACCAAGCTTTGAAAATTCACAGAACTCTTCAGAGAGACTAAACATCATATAGAAAGAACTAAACTTCAAGGAGAAGTCCCTGCAGACCATTAATGTCGAGTTAATGAGTTGTAATTTATCGCATTTACTATGGTTTTTGGAGGTGGCCCGCTCGCTTGTGTGGCCCATTCGCATGTGAAATACGTTAAGTAGTTTTCGAAATCAGCTATACCGCCATACTCTTATTACTTGATTCGGGGAAAATTAGTTCCGGACAACACTAACCACATTTGCTCGCCGCCCCATAAT
This sequence comes from Penicillium lividum, assembly GCA_028828245.1. Classification (NCBI taxonomy): domain Eukaryota; kingdom Fungi; phylum Ascomycota; class Eurotiomycetes; order Eurotiales; family Aspergillaceae; genus Penicillium; species Penicillium lividum. Next base: position 3,925,691 of record JAQJAG010000003.1, read on the forward strand.
TCCAGCATTACTATCATCGTAATTGTTGTATTGCGATCAATGACTCATCGTTATAGTACGGTAATATTACATGGAACAATCCAGAATTGAGTATTGTAGATCTGGCGATCTGGCAAGATCGCCTGCCGCTCAATAATTGCTCCACGTTAGAGCCTTGGGCGGTGGGGCTAGGCAACAATGACAACTGGGCACGTCCCTAGGAATTAACCAATTATTATGGAAGGCGGTCAAGGACAAGCCAAAGCTTGATTGCAAGACCTATTGATTTTTTGCCTTACACCAGCCCTTTCTATTTTTCCATTGCCCCGACATACATGAGATAGGCTCAGAGACAATAATGGATTGGGATGCTTTGTGTTTCAATGTTGCCACTTTGATTGCAGGCGTGTTTGTTCTTGACTATGGCGCAGACAAATTCATTGACCACACTGTCATTGTCGGGCGGCGCCTGGGCATCTCGCAAACTGTCATTGCCCTCTTGACGGCTGGTGCTGAATGGGAAGAGGTCTGCACTTCAGTGCATTTCGATCCAATGTCTATCCTGACTAATCCCCTCATTAGCTCGCTGTGGTAGTTGCCGCCATCATGCAGCATCGCAGCCCCCTGGCCCTTGGGAACGTCATGGGCTCGACTATCTCCAACATTCTCGGCGCCCTTTCTTTGGGACTACTCTTTTACCCCCAGGGCCTGGAGTTTGACCGCAGCGCAAAGATATACTCGGCCCTGCTCTTCGTGGTTACGACGCTCTTTGTAGTGCTAGCATTCTTTAACCAATTGAACCAGATCGTCGGTGGGGTCTTGATTGCCATATTCGCTCTGTACATCCTCTCTATCATCTACGCTATCTACAAGGGTGTAGCCTCGCCCCCAGAGCTATCGGACAGTGACAGCGACAGGGAATCCAGTGACAGCGATGACGGCGAATTCGTCAATCGTGGCCCTGTCTCCGAGACCTCTCCTCTCATCGAGAATGAGCATGCGCCGACATCAACAGATAAAGGGAGTAGACGAAGCAGAAGCCTTCCTTACCACATATTCCAACTCATTGTGGGGTTCATCTCGCTTTCTCTGTCAGGATACATCCTCTCCCACAGCGCCGTCACCATCGCCGACTCCCTGCATCTCTCGGGAACCGTCTTCGGTCTGACCGTTGTCTCATTTGCCACTACTCTCCCGGAGAAACTAGTTGCAATCCTGAGTGGTTCTCGCGGCTACGGCGGCATTATGGCTGCGACGACGGCAGGAAGCAACATTTTTCTGCTGACGCTCTGTGCTGGTGTCGTTGCAGTGGCGGGGTATCAGGTACAAGAGGCGGATAGCTTTGTGCTATTTGAGCTGGCGGCAGTGTGGCTGTCCTCTCTGGTATTTTGTGCTGTCATCTTTCTGGGACTAGGGAGGAGTACAGGTATAGTGCTCTTGGTTGCTTACCTCGTGTTCCTGTGCCTGGAGTTTACCGTTTACCGGCGGTGATTAGCATAATCTGTCTTCGTATTCTTCAACGCCTTTTCAACCGATGTATGAGTGTGAGACCTGCATAGCTCCTTCGGATATGAATATCAACCAGAGACCCGCGTGTATAATTGTTGTCACTAGCGTAAATGCGAGTCCTTGGGCCACACGACCAGATTATATCGCCAGAACTAAGGTGGCCGACTTACGAGATAAAACGCATTGTCTCTTGGTCCCTATGTGACAGATTTCTTCAAGATTGGATACTAGAATAGAGCAATTTTAGCTTTTGGTGTTCCCTGGACTTCGACAATTCAATCAAGCTCCTCATTTTAGATAAAGATATTCGATAACAAAGGACGGAATTAGAAAAAGAATTCTCATTACATTAGCAGCGCTCAAGGAAGGTAGAGGGAAGCTTAGTGGGATTGTTAAGCGTCTCATTTCGCTTCCTTTCGCAATCGCAAATCAGAAAAGCTAAATGGAGGGACAGGAACAAATGCAGTCTTGTATAAACCTGAAAAGTTAGTGGGACTGTTAGGAAAGACAGAAGAGCCCATTTCATAGATTTCCCTATTCCCGTCGCCATAGTCATGAAACACGGCCCGTGTCTCTTGCACCTTTTTTCTTTGAACCAGCGCACCTGCTTCTGAACATGATTCATCCTTGCATAAACTTTGCACTTTATTGAAAGACCCAGAAACATCAGTTGGTGTCCCTGGGAGAGATTGCGAAAATGACATTCTCGATGTCTTGGGAGGCTCTTCTTTTCGTGATGGGGTGGGTGTATGGACTGGAGAGTTGAGAATATTCTCTTGGATCAAAGTTTCTGCCTTGGCAAAGGGATATTGTTTGATGTGATTTATGGTGACGAGTATCAATCTTGTATTCACTACCAACTTTGCTTGGGAGCTGGTATCAATGAATTCACTCATTTTGTTAGACAACCGTCGCAGACATCTCTCTTGACGAGTGACCGTCCGTTTCAAATGTTTTCTGAGGTATTGTTAGACTATATAACTCTGAAGTCGTCGTGGAGACATGGTTCTCACATTTGGATTTTTAGAGATTTCATTTCGGTTTCTGACACCGACGGTCTCTTCATGTCTGCGATACAGAATTCAAGAATGAAGAGGCAGTTGAATGCTGTCAAAGATATCTTGACACTGTTTAATGTGAGAAGAGGAAGCTGAACCTCATCCTTCGTCCAATGCCACCGGAGCTTTGCGATAAATTGGTCAAATTGACTAGCATTGCTCTGTTTTCTCAAAGGCTCAAGCTTCAGAATAATCTCACTGATTTGTCCAAATGCAAAATTTGCTTGGCAACTGAGAGTATCCTCCAGTTGCTGCTTGCGAGCCAATTCCATGACTTTTTTTCTAGCGGGCGACTGATATGGCTGAATATGCCAAAGAGGCTCTGGCAAGCGGATACCTCGTCTGCGAGGAGATTGACCTCTTGCTTGGCGATTCGGAAATCATGCTTGAGGCGGTGCAAGCGTTTGCCACATTCTTCTAGCTGGTTATAAATCGCGAAGATCGAAGATACCGCGCCAAGGGCTTCCATTGCCAATATTGCCTCCCTACAGTCAATACACGAGGCCATTCTTATGCCTTGGGTACCTAGAGATGCGGGGTAAGAGGCTCAATGGTCCTGTGATAGAAGAACCAACCGTATGAGGACCCGGTGAGCCAATTAGCGTAGACCACGACGTTCTTACATGCATCGTGCCGCAGCTTGCGTCGCATCATGCCCGTGCGCAATGAACGTAGCCGCTTTACTCGTATCTAATAGCAAACCATCAAAAGTACCAATTTGTGGGTGACGCGCTCCACGATCATGCTCTGTAGACCGCCCAGCCACTCGTGTCACGATGGCCAGCTATATCCAGAGAGTGCATATATCACTATTAACTTGTCACATGGCAGATGCGCTACTCAGACTGATTTCTGTCCCTAACAACTGATCAGCCAACAATGTGTCCGTTAGGGAGAATATGCCAACTCAATACTGAGTCATCATGACGCTTTACAATAGACGTCGGGTATCATTAGTGACACAGGCTCGCAATGGTACGTTTCAAAGGAAGATTAGTTATCTTGCTGAACCATGGTTAAGCAGATTTACCCGCTAGTCGGCGAATGGCGCTTGAATTTATTGGATGGGAGCAGTCCGCCACCAGCACGAAGTCCCTCGAGCATCAGTAGCAATAATTTCCGCTGCACGGTGTAAGCCAATGCGACTATAATTGGAATCTTTGTGGTGTATCGCTACGAAATACTCTTCGTTTGTTCATGACTCGCGAGCCGAGCAAGGAAGCTGGCGGAATCCTAGTGGCAACAACTAGTAGTCCATATTTCGTAGGTCCAGCTGGAACATAAATAGTCTCAGTTTATCATCCTACCTTGAGTAATGAACTTTTTGTTTATTTTCCTATTAGAACAGTCCAAATGTCGGGTGCAAGTCCTCAGAAGCTTACCTACTTCCTGGAACAATGGAAGAAGCTCCAAATCGCTGTCAACGAGATGGCACCTTACGCAAGAATGATTGGTTAAGTTGAAGACGTTCTGGAAGAAAATGCCAAGTCTAAGGTCAAGTTGGCTGAGTCGCATATAGAGCTGCAAAAGTCAAAAGGGGAGGAGGAAAGGCTCAACTGGTTTGTCCAGGGGATGATAGAGAAATTTGAACAGCGGCTTATTTGTCTTCAAGAAAAGCATAGGTCCAGACTTTTTGAGATGAACACGAAGTTGGGGGAAGCTAAAGGGAACGTAGCTACTTCTCGCTCAGATTCTGAACAATCAACCCAGAGGTGTTTATCACTAGAAAGGGAGCTCGAATCACAGAGGCGATAACTCTCCGTAAGCTTAGACGAGTATAAAAGACTCACATCAGTCCTTGGCCTTGTGGAACTAGTTGATAACTTGTAAGTCAGTCAAGAACTCCCTTTTCAAAAACATCGCTTACCTATTATGAAGCGTGGATAGACTTGATGGACTTGCTATGGAACTGTACTCGGTTGCAAAATCAGTATTTCTGGATAACTCCGATGACAAAATCCTAGATGAGCACTAGGTATATAATATCTACTGACTATTAATGAAGTACTATGCTGACTGCGGCTAAAGATAAAACTTTTAGAAGGCTTATAAGCTCAGAATTCATGAGTTATGAGAGACCAATACCTCTTAGATAGCACACCCTTAAAACATCTCCGCGTCGTAACTTTAGAAGCTCTTATTACAAAGGAATTGGCAACACGTGTCTTCGTAGCCATGCCAAGTTACACCATTTGGCTTAATCCGATTTCGCTAAAGCCGGACTGGGACACGATGGCAAAAAGTCAACCTTTGCAAGAGGCTGTTATGAGAGTACTGTCGTCAATTGTGTACTTCCACTATGAGCTGGAGCTAGAGGAAACAAAAATTGCTGGTATTTCCGACTGTATCACTTCTAAGCTGCGCCCGCTTCTTAATGATGTAAGATGTTTCGAGATGGGGTTACGTCCCTTACTTCGAGACGCTTTTGATATATGGAGAGCGGTACAAAGAAGTCCTTAGCGAATTGTCGGATTGACTGATGGCAAGGCGAGCTTGGACTCACCGGAGTTTGAGATTGATGAGGGAGTCTCAATGCTGGGGGTATCAGGAACTGACAGGTTAGGGACACCCATAGTTACTTTCCCAGCCATTTCAGTCATCGCTACCTCAGAACTTCTCCATCCTGGCTATATTCTGCGTACATCAAATCCCTTATATGTTTCTGGGGCTATTGAGGCGGAGTACCAAGTCAAGAGAGTAAGAGAAAGAGGCTAAGTGGAGGGTTACCCAGGCGTTATGCTATATGTTTCCGGCTTTATTGTTTGATATATTCGGTTGTCGAGTCAATTCCTGGTCATCGTTAGTTAATGTCTTTGAATCGATTTGGAATTTTTTCTCTTGCGAAGCAATTAGAAAACGAAAGCGTATACTACAGGACTTGTTTCACATGAAGCGCTTTAGTCATGAACCATCTTCAAAAATGAAGCGTCGCTTGCATATTTGGCATTGGCATACTAGAGAGTCGTTTGAAAGCTCGTATTGTCCTCTACCCCAATGCACGTCTTGCTTCCATTTGGATTTCATCCAGTGTGCCCTCTTCCTTGCTGGCAAGCTTCTTTCATACACCAATCCAGTGAGCTTTTTGCATACATATGGAAAATCGCCTCAATCGAATCCACCGCATCAGCTTGCCAACGCCAGAGCATGACGCTCAAGTCGTTCCGTTGTACAACCTTTGTGCAGTAGACTATAGATATTCATTGAACGAATTGTCAACAGGGCCATCACTATCGTTAAGAGCCAGATGATTCGAATACTCAAATCGATACATGCCGTGTGGAATATTGAAATCATCATACGCAGCAGATCATGCTTTGCGCAGTAGACAATACTCTGCAGAAACATTGTACTTGCTTTCGTCTTACAAGCCGTCCCTCTTGTCCGCCCACTTCCCGCAAGTAACTTCTCATTCCAGGACAAGGCATTCTACGCCGCCGGAAACAAGATCGTTACTGTCAGGGAGGCCTCCGATATTCACCTCTCGAAATGTCCAGATATTTCTTGTCAGAGGTTGACTACCGTCCAGAAATTCGACCCTGGAGAAACCGCCGATTGTCTTGAAACATTCGATATGGTGGGGTGCTGGAAAGCAACTTGTCAGCTTAATGTCTATGTAGCGAGGGTCATTTGGGTACAAGCATTACGCCGTCTCCAGGCACCACCCTGTTATATTCCTGGATACATTGCGAGACCTAGGCTGACCAGGTGAATCTTCCTCTTACAGCCTGGGCTCCTGCACCTTGCACCATGCGGAGAGGATGGGGCAGACTCTATAAAGAATAATGGCAGCACGCGATATACCCCTTCGGGTAGCATTTTATCTTGAGGCGTCTTGATGTCCAGGTATTCAAAGAGACGTGGCTTTTCTTCTGACAGAACATATTCTGTCACTGTATCGATCACGGAAACATCGGACTCAATATCATCCACTGATGGGAATTCAAGCAAGCCACAGAATTCTTAGGGACTTTCGCTCTTCATAGTAGGTGATGATTAGTACGCATGAAATATATCCATGTACCTGGAACTTAATCCTGACCAGAAAACTTTCGGAACTCTGATCATTTTTTAGAATTTGGCCTCCATTGCTCCTGCCAAAATTTCTGACTCTACAATAGAGCGGGTTTATCTGTAATTCTCAACCTAAATGAGTTCAAAGGCATACCTTTCCACGCTTTCAGGCGATAGATTTTCGTAATATTCAACCTATGGGCAGATTGAAAGTTCATAATGAGTGAGAGGGTCGGTTCAGAAAGCCACTTAACTACCTTTAAGATAGGGGAGGCATCGGGTTGGTGTCGCAGGGAAAGGCTGCGAAAAATTGTAAATCAATGTTGCTTATTTCAGGGCCAGATTCCGGGATGATAAAATAGACGGATGAACCAAACAAAGGTGCGGGCTGCCCCATGCTCATCATGAGTATCCGCATGAATATCCCGTGCCAAGCACCGCTTATGAGTACCATGGACTCAGAGGCTGCTGCGGAAAAAATATCACATTAGACTGCAGTGAAAACAATAGGCTAATGGAATTGTGACTCAGTGGGCGCGGGCTTTACGGAATAAACCTGCCTGGCGGGTTTTTCAAGTCCAGCTAGGCCAGGCTATTTAGGTCACTGCGGCCCCACCTCCTCAGGTGGTGGCGGCAAGCCAATGGAATCTAGCCACAGTCGGAGAGTGGACCTTGCTAGGCTCAATGGGCCAGAGGTCCCTCAGGCGAATAGCCAACCATTATAGGCGTCCATATAAGCATTGCCGCTTGACCGCAGGACCTCTGATCCCTTATGATAGAATCAGACCTACAGTAACGCGGTCGTTTTTGAGGCAAATAGTACTATGACAGACTCCACATAGGTAAGCCTCTTCGAGTCGAAGCGAGTAGTCACCCTATCCGGGCATTGAATATGCTTGATGGTATCTCATCTCAAGAGGGCAGGATACTCACCATGATCACAAATCATACCGAACATCTGGACGAAGAATTATTCAGCCTGGCCATTCAGTCAAGAAAAGTCATTTCAAAACTCGCCGATCAGAAAACTTTGGTTTGGCTCATCCACACAGTCTTCAGGCCATCACATAACCACACCAATGTGACAAAGTTAAGATCAGAGACAATCACGAGGTTTGCTCGTGGGTTTCCCCACACAATCCCGGAGTGATTTACAGCCCGGCAGAAGGTCTATCATTGCTTTGAGCGGAGAAAAGTCGCCACTGGATGTTGTTTTGTGTGGAGAGCTCGTGACGAAAAAAAGGCATTAAAGGGGATAAAGAAGCGAAGATGCTTGTCGATTAGCGTTTCAAGTGATGTCATCACATCTTGGTATAGGCCGCGCTCTCGGATTACTACAAGTTCGTTCAATGTCTGGTAAATGCATTGGACCTCGTAGAGAAGGCATGTAAATTGATGTCAGTAAATGCAAAAGGATTGAATAGGAAACACACAAAACACAATTACTAAACTCCCATTACTCCCACATCGAACGAAAGACAGTCTGCTCTAACGACGGGTTCCGCTCTAAAAAGCCTTTGAAGTCGACATTTCGCATCATCAGATCCACATTCCAGACTATGTAGTGTCTCAACAGTGTTTCCAAGCAATCCATATACACAGTACCCTCGAACACATACTCCAATAGTTGAACGATGTCACCAGTTCGTTCCTCATATAGCGTGAAATTCTCAAGCTCTCGTAACAACCTAAAGAAGGAAAGAAGGGCCAAGCACTTCCAATTTGTTCTGACCCCAAAACAATATATCTCAGCGTGACTCAAAAGCGCTGCTGCATAGCTAGTGGAAGGGTCGTTGCTTAAGCTTTTTTCAGATTCCGATAGTCGAGGGTGGCCAAGCCTTCCTAGCAGGACATTATAATAATGCGGAAGTACCTTGGGATAGAAGAGATTCCGAGTTAGGTGAGAAGGGTTCCATCGTTTTACCTCTTCCCGGCATTGCGTATCCCGGTCTTCTGGCGGCGCCGTATCGCACTCGGAGGACTCCTGAGCGGGGTATGGAACAGAGTAATCCCCAGTGTACACATACTCACAACAACGAGCAAAGACTTCCTCGTCAATACCATCGGTCATCGCTGGCTCAAGAGCCTTTCTTGGAAAACAACTTTTCACTGCGTTATGAACTGCAAACTGCGTTCGATTTTTACCAATTGAAAAATAGGAGACGTCAGATTGCAAGACGCTATACAATTTTTTAATAACACAAACTTTTGTGATAACAGGAGGACTGACGTGTGATATGCGGATGGCATCATGTAGATGGTACTGGAGAACAGGGGATGGTTCAATGCAATGATAAAATAACACAGGTAACGACTTTTGGTAGCCAGACAATTACCCAGAAAGAGGATTTCCGTGGTGCTTTATAGGCCCTCTCTAGAATGGCTCTGAGTCACATTTTAATCTAAGGACACTGCGGAAGCCACTGCGGAAGCATATTTCCATCAGGCGCGACGACAGACCAATAGGGTTGCCGCAAATTGGAAGTGGGACTTCCGTTCCTAGGAGCTTTGAAGCTCTACATAGAGTAATATTATTACACCGCAGAAGACAGAGTTAGTATCAGATTCTTCCAATGGCTAGAATTAAAGAAATGACCCTTCGAAGGCGCATCTTCGTTCATAACTTTTCAAGCACAGAGTTGATGTCGCGGGACATAGACTTATAGAGAGCATACAAAAAAGTGTCATGTTCTTCAAAATCGGGGTATGTCTCGACATCATCTAAGCAATACACATTAGATCAATGCACTGATGATGCGTTTTGCATCAATTGTGATTGTAATTGGTGTCGGCGGGAGTGCTGCCGATGTGGGGGGTCGCGGGCTAATAGCAAATGCACGTGATCTGAAGCTACATTGATTGGTGGCTTTCACGCATTTGGTCTCCATGAGTTGTTTAATTTCATCAAATCAAACGTTCAACAGTGCTGGAATCAAGAATAAGAGGAACCCTATTGTTGATTGAGCACCAGCGGTATTCATGACCAGTATACGTCAACTGAGGGCGTAAGAAATAAGAACAGTGGATGTGAAATACTTCAGACTTCTCAAATGACGAGGGACACGATGAGGTGGCTCGATTTTGATTGAGCAAGGGCAGAAAGGGGGGCAGGGTGGTGCTGTGTGGGCATATCGCACTACCGGATGGCCGTTTCGGACTATGATCGTCCAGAGCGTATTCAGGCTGGGGTTGGGGCGCTTTGCAGCTCGATCAATTGTATGCGAGCGCCGCAGGCCGAGTTTCTGGAAGCGCTGTTCTTTTTTCTACTTTTTCCAAGGATTATTTTGCTTTTTTACAGAGCCACCTAGAAGTCATTGGTCGACGCCGCTCTACCAAACCAATCCCCGCAACTCTTAAAGCGCTTCCTTCCCCCTCACGGCGCATGGAGTGTGTTACGGTAGCCGCCCAATTACGCGGCTACGAGACTTTTCTATCTATAGAAATTAGCCAATCATAATTTCCCATATCAAGCTGAGGAAGCGCCTCGGGATAGAGACAGCATAGCAATCGCGTACATTAAACCACATATAAACCGTAAAGAATACCTCAGACACATTCCTTTTGAAGTATATTGCACATTATATTTGAACTTCAATTGATATTAAGCTGTTCGATACCTATCAAAACAAAATGCCAGCACCAACAAATGCTAGGGAGCGAGCAGCCGTGATCAAGAAGCAACAAGAAGATGCATTGGCCAGGCTCCCTCCGAATGCCCTTTTCATAGTCCTCTGGATTCGATCTGACCCTCCCCAGCCGAACGACTTCCACTGGGGCTACTACTTCCATTCTGGTACTCAAGGTGGCACCAAGTACCACATGAAGAACATCGGTGGTGGGTGGATACCCGATCATGGTCCGACTGGAGGAGTCTTCAAGTCAAATTTCCTATGCGTCCTCATTCAAGTTGCCATCATCCCAGAGACGGCACGAAGTTCTCTCGACCAACTTATGCGCTCTCATGATAGCGATGTCAACAACATCCCAGGAGTGACCTGCCGTGTATGGCTTATGAAAATCCTCGAAAAGCTCATACAACACGGACTCATTCGTTGCGGTACTCCCGACATGCTGCAGCAGGAGTGTATGTCATTCGGGAATCAATATAGGGCAGGGGCCGCTATCAATCAACAGCCACGCCCTGTTGTTAGGTCTAGATTCTGTCAGTGAGATGGGAATTCAATGTTTGTCTGCCTATCGTCTTTTGATATCAACCGAGACGGAAAGGGGCGGCTGCGTCGCTTTGTTGGATTTTGGTATTCGTGTACAAGGACTATGTCAAAATCTTGTCCTGTGAAGTCGCTTGAAATATTACATCAAATTTTATCATCTTATTGAAACCGCCAAGATCTAGAAGGCTATATAAGAATCAACAGTCAATGAGTTCAACGCAATGTCACAAGCTAATTCCTGGGCATACTTCTCCCCACCCATCCAAGAGACCACTTGGGACCACCAACTGGTGGCTCCGAACCTCATTGCAGTCGTATATTCCCAGTATTCAGGTAGCCATCCAGCTGATTCCCAATCGAGAATGCCGGATAGATGACCATCCTCTCCGACGAGAATGTTGTGTGCCTTGAAGTCACCATGGGTGAACATGATTTGGTGTGGAAGTGTGCGAATTCTGTTCGCTTGAACACGTGCCTCTATGTATTCTTCAGTGGTGCCAAATCCGTGGCCTGAGGCAGGACTCAGAAGAAAGTCGTGGAATTCAATTTCGTTGGCAAAAGGGCCCATAATATGATTTGGTACCCGTGCGCTGCGCAAAGACGTGCCGTTGACGGAACATACTTTCCCAGCATGAGGCGACACCCATTTGCGCATGGAAGTGATGCAAATTTTCAGTTCGAATAGCCATGGCTCTTCCGACTCGACATCAAGAGGGTCGTACGAGTTCTCGAGCGGAATGCCAGGCAATCTTGTCATCAATATTGACCAGATACGGTTGTAAGGCCCATTAGGATGCTCTCCACAGGAAATCAGTCTAGGTACAGGCATACCGGCAGCTCGTGCCATTTGCATCGCGGCAGCTTCCTCCTTGCTGGTTCGATCGGACCATTTCAGTATGAGCCCGAAGGGCAATTCAATAATCCGGCCATCAAAGTTGATGCCATACCATCCAGAGTACCATTTCGAAACATAATATAAGACCATGTGCAGTAGGCCCCATGCCCTTCGTCGGAGCTTTCCAGGACACGGTGGGATATTCGGTGTAGTCTTGCTAATTGTTGGTTTCATTTGCCGAGGCCAGGTAAAATCAGGTCGAAATATTGACGTGATCGCATCCATTTCATCGTTCCATGTAACCACAGCCGCTGTCGAAGGGAACAACGATTTGCCCGCGTTGTAGAAGTGGTGCAACCCCATCCTCCAGAAGAAAATCAACAGTTATCCGATTTCGATAACATAATCAATCACGTGTGAATACATGGCCCGATCACCATTGACGAGGTATTTCGTTTCAAAACCAAAAATCAAAATATAATCATGATAATAATAATGATTTCAGGGAAATATATCTTCTTTGATTGGTTTTAAACGGTAAACATGACCGATATCTTTCAACTGATAGTGATCCTAAGTGGAGGAAATGGAATGAATCAAACCTCTCAAAAATGAGGGACCCGATCGGAGATATTTTTGAGTTAAAACATCCCCAGGGGGAACTTCACGATTTTTCATTCCACAAGGTTGCACCTAGCTGAAGCATGTTTTTACTAGGATGAATTTATGCCATTTAATCAGCTAGCATTCGAACGCTAGCTACAAGCAAGAAGCTATTTTCGAACATCATCAGCAATTCAAGGGAAGCTGGTTGTCATGGCCCTTGGCATGAGCTTACTAATGTCGATCCTACACTACACCTCATTGGGTCAAAGTAAACCATTCATTTCTCCACCTTGGAGGAGGACACTGCTCAGCGTCATCGTAGTCTTATACAATATTTCCTAAAAAGATCCACAGCTAAGTACCGCAAATTAGCACATTAACAGCCTCGCATCTAGTGTCTATAATTTATATTGCGTAGAGTTGACTGTTGTGTTTGCCCCGAACTTCTTCAAATCATGATCGGCTACCAGATTTGGAGTTGGATAGTATGAGCTCTAATCGGTCAGCTTTTGTTTTGAAATGACGTCATAATTCGGCATACCAGATGTGAAGTAAGAAAAGCCCAAAATCCCGAAGTGTCTGCTGACAGAATATGGACCTGGCCCGTCTCCCGCATGCGAATTCCCATGCATACGTCTGCGTTGCACATCTTGCTATATTCGTATGCCTTTTTCATCATATTTGTTCTGCGGCGACATTGCTTTTGGCGCGTCAACTTTCTGGTCGAGGAATGATTGGAAGTTCTTTTGGATGAGGCCATTGCTAGCGATCGTAACCAAGGAGATATTATGAGGCACGGGGCTGAAGTGGTATTTTTATACAACATAGGCTTGTCAAAGAAAGTTGGCCAAATATTTCATTGAATGGTCCATATTTGGACATGAGGTCCAGAAACGCCCAAACGATCCTTTTTCTTAAAAAAAAATTTAAGAAAAGACAACAAATTGGTGTGAAAATCTGGTTTGGTCATTACTTTAAAAGTTTAAGTCTTTTGATGGAGGCTCAAGTACCTTTTCATGTACTTCCAATTCATTTTTTGATGGGTGGGGAAAAAGCGCCACCGTTGGCAAGATGGTCGACCAGTCGCTCATCTTCACCGTTTATTAGTGTATGGAATCTAAATTTGAGGAATATAGAGGCATGTTGTATTCTAATTCAACAATAATCTTTAACAATGAAGGAGCTTCATCAGGTCTAGCTATCCATGCTGAGAATCGAACTTTTGAAAAACAACTTTGAATGATAAATCACCGTTTGGCCAAGGTACATAGTCCTAGTTTTGATCGCACATATCTTCCAAGCTAGCGCAAGGCTTCAGACATAACTAGTAGAATAGCTTATTAGATTTTAGATGTTGTCGGGCGTTTCTAATGTAGTTGCTCAAAATCTTTCTGCGTACAAGCGAGTGCTAAGTGGTTCAACCCGCTATGTAAACTACATCGCTGGAAATCAGATGATGGATGATTGTTCTATATTTAGTAACCAAGAGCAGAATGAGATTGATTGATTTAAACGGTTGAGTTTCGACACTTCTGACTTTGCTTAATTGGTCAACGGTTGTGGGGGCTCGATATGGACAATAATAATAATAATCAACGGTCGTGTTTATGGCCATGTGTAAACGCTCTGGTAGTCTGAATTAATGAATTCAAGCGGTGATTGACCGCAATGCAATCGAAAGGGTCCGGTGAATCGACTGAAATTACAAAATTCAAGAATAAATGATTGGCTGCCTTTCTCCGCCCAATGCGCAGGTCCGTGCATTTCCCAATACCTCCGCACCCCCCGGGGTTTTTGGCTGAAAACTATTTCCACTGCTTGTGAGAACCACCTCCGGTCCCTTCCGAGTTCGGGCTAGATCGGGGATCTGAATTTCCGTCGATAGCTTGCACCTCAAGAGCTTATGTATTGGACGGTAGTAGGTCTTGCGCGTTCTATATGTGCTCATTCAGCAATGAGTCGTAATTGAAAATTCCGGTACGATTGAACAGAAGGAATGCACCTAAATATTAGCAACCTTCATCCCAAACTAGAGTTCTAGAACCACATTAGTTCTGGAACTGTAGTTCTAAAACTGCGGTAGTGCTCGAACTCGAGTTACAGAACTACTGTAATTTTCGTGCTACATTGGTTCCAAGAATCAATGTTGGGCCAAATACACATTTCAAGTTTGGCCTACTTCTGGACTACTGTGCCATTCTCGCATGTCGCTGAAGGAGAATTTTTATTGGCTCACTGCTTCTCCTTGCTCCACTTTGGAGTGCCATCAATCAGCCTCTAGGAACCGAGTCCGTAGTTCTAGGAGCAAAATGGTTCCTGGAGCCCACTGGTACGTTCCTAGAGCCTACTGGTACGTTTCTGGAGGCTGTGTAAATGCCTGCCTCTAGGGACCGAATGAGCCCTGGGTTGATCTAAAACTCCAAAAGTGGACTCGTCAGTGCTGAGGATCGGAGGAGACAGACCCACATGGCGCATTTGGGTCTCCCCTCGACGTGAAGCTTTCACTCCAGTGCCCCTACATCTTGTTATTAGAGTCGACTTTATTCTTCTCAGTATTGATCATTCATTTGGAAAACATATACATGAGACCCTTCACATGCTGTATGTTTAATTCTGGATTTGGCATTCAACTGCCGTCGTTCCCTCAAAATATGAGTGGCGTCGCTGTTTAAACTCGGGGACATTCCACACGGTCGCAGAGAACCAACGGCTGCTTCCAGGAACGGTGCATGTGATGCCAGGAGCAACAAGGTTCCCAGGAACAAAGAACACAGTTCCCAGAGCCTTTTGAACCGTCTTTAGGATTGACGCGAGAGCTTCTGGGAACAGTGTTGCTCCTGGCATCACATATGCACTGTTCCTGGGATCGACACTGTGATCATGTGGGTCCATCACCTCGTGCGAGTCCTTGATACTGATGGAACAGCCTCTGAAGCCGTAGATCAGGACTCCACCCAGCTGAACTGGTTCTAGGAACGCATCAGTAGGCCCCGGAAACCTGATTACTCGTAGAATTACGGGCGCAGTTCCCAGAGGCAGCCGATCGATGGTACTCCAAAGTGGAGCCGGGAGTGAGGAGCTTGGACCAATCAACCCTTTTCCAAAGCCAACTTGGCAAAAGTTCCACGCGGAGCGCCGTTGCAGGTCTAGTAGTCTTCAGTATTTGTTCCCACGTCATTCTACGGCAGTCTTTTTGCTAGCGACCGACCGTGTTTCATGGTCTCTACACCCCAGTAGGCCCGCTTTTAGCCCCATACCTCACCAAAACCGGGGTCGCAATTTGAACGCCAAGGAGGGTCCTGAATTTGGACTCTCGCCCTTTTGAGGGTCACTGCCAGGACTATCTATAGACAAGGTGGAAGGATTGAACAAAGATTGTGCCTTTCTGGCCTGGTGCTCCTGGACGCGGGCTTAGTGGTCCTGGAGACAGATTTGGTGTTCCTGAAGACGGGCTTTGTGTTTTCTGGGGGGTAGCTCTAGTGTACCTCCGGGCAGTGCCATCTACGGTACTAAAATACACACAGCGAAGACGAGTGACTTTTGGTATATAGAAGAAGAGGAGGTCCAGGAAAGGCCTGACAAGTACATAGACACAGAACAATCATTAGATTATGAGTGGGGGGCGACCGGCCGGAGCGTGATAAGGACGCAGTTCTGGGAGGGACGGCTTGTACTCTGAAAGCAAGGGCGGGGACACCTGTACTTATAGATGGACGCTGCATAGCCGCTTAAGGCGGCTGGGATAGTCTATGAATAATTCAATCAATTAATCATACTAGGTATTCATGGGGCTAGCTAAAGTAACTCCAGGAGCTTATCGGTAGGCTCTAGGAACCCAACTAGGGGCATAGTTCCATGGTCGGGGACTTGTGCCAACGTCATCAAGTTTTATACATACTAGGCTAGAACATGGAATCTGTCATGGAGTTTGTATTTAAGATGTCTCGATCTACTGAAAGACACATACCGTAACCCATCATTAGAAGGAAAGACAATGTGGTCTTTGACCGAAATTTGCCATGCGTGATTCTATCTCAGTCACTTACACCAAGGCATACAAATATCAAGCATTTTGGCAAACAAAGGCTCCACTCGCAGGAGAATGGCCAAGAGCTGTTATCTCCGGCAGAATGCAACGGATTTGAAGAACACTAATAACATTCGAAGCAGAGCACTTCACACCACGAAGATGGAAACTATACCATCTTTCCCTGGGATTGGAAGACCCCTTGCTACAAGAGTTCGTGCTCGTTTAGCCCTCTTCTTTGAGGACATGCTCTTCCAGTTCTGGTATAGAGCTACATCCTCAAGCGAAACTTTCGTCGGACGGAATTTGTCCGGGGAGTCCTCAGCAGCAACAGGCTCATCGGCAGCAACAGGCTCATCAGGCCAACCGGCATCAGGCTCCACGGCAGCGGGATTTCCATTAGTCGACTCTTCTGTGTGTCGCCCATTAGTTATCTTGTCCACTGATTCGCCTATTGATGCGTCTCCCTCTCCGTTCCCGTGACTTTGCATCTGTTCGCAGGGGCTCTTCTCGTCCTGGGAGGTGATTTTCGGGGAATGAAGAAGTATCTCGAGCATCATTTTCGTCACAGTATTATCGAAATAATGATCCTGACCGAGGGCATTGTAAAGTTCATCCAGATCGAATTCTGACTCGCTAGATCTCAACGACTGCCGGAGGTTTCTTTCGATATAGTTCGGAAGCCAGGTTTCGTCGTTGGGAAGTTTCGAAAAAACCTCCTTTGTAACTCGCAGTATATCAATCATAGACATTTCTTCGCCGAGCCGTTCTATGTAATCTTTGGCAAAGGCTTCAAGAGCAGGAAGCTGGTATGTCCTGGATGCCTGGTAAACCAGAACACTCCTCTTATACTCTCTTGTCACACTGGATGTGCCGTCCTCGACTGGTGATTTTATCGTCTCGTAGGAACCTGAATATAGAAAATGCACAAAGGTATGGCCGATATCCTCGTGAACATCAGGCAGGGTGACGTATGGAAACAAAAACGACTGCTGCTCAAATTTTGGGCATTTCCGAAGACAATATCTTGGAATGCAGTATTCCTTCTTCCCGATCGTGGCGGTCACGACTGGGGCCTCGTACGGTCTATGAAAAGTCAGATATAATTAATTTTAATGGACCAACAGCACTCACGATGACAGTTGCTGGACATAATCGATTTTCGGAGATACCTGGACAGACATCGGACTCGCGGGTTCCTCTTGGTTTCGACGCTGCTTGGATCTCTTTTTTTTTCAATTTTTGTCGGTCCTAACGGTATGGAGAAACGGAAAGCGGAAACGAAGAAAGACAAACCAATTTAAAAAACATTCAAAGCAGCAAAGTGTGTGCCTTGGCTTTAACTTCTTTGGGCGGCAAAAAGAGGGGAAATGCTGGAATGCAGGTATGAGTTATTCTGCATGCGCCATCACCAGATTCTCCAAAAGCTGCAGCACTTCGAGACCTCGTATTGCTATGTCCCTTCAAAACACGCAGTCCTCTCAATGACCTGTTATGATGGGGCATTTTTGTCCAGTTCAGAAGCTGTTACTACCCATTAGCTCCAGGTACATATGCCTCGTCTCCAGTATCGCGCTATCTATTCCTGGGAGCTGAAAGTCCTCCGAGAGCCTTACTAATAGCTCCTATGAACAAAATTGTGCCTAGGAGCTTCACCCTGGGCCGAGGGTTCCAGCCAAGCCAGGGTGTGTTGTCCTTGGAGCCAGCCGCTTCTTATGGCGGGGAGCCTGAATGTCCCAAGGATACCCCGCCCGGATCTACGAAAGCAGAAAACCTGGGATCTTGAATGAGGATTCTGGGACCGGGTCAGTTCTCAGGAGCAGCATAGGCGATCCCAACACCGATATCCCGTAAATGGAAACAGAATTTCCAGCTCTGGGACTATGAGTAAGGCACTCCAGAGTGGAGCCGAGAATGAGGAGCATGGGCCAATCAAACCTTTGCAACTGCCAACAAGGCAAAAGCACATTGATTTCCACGCGGAGCGCCCTTCCTTTTTTATAATATAAAGCTCTCTTTTGTCTGCAAGAAGCCCTCTAGCTACAGTCCGTCCCGAGACTGGTGCAACCACCTGCACTCTTCGATTGTTTCTCTAATCTTGATGACCAATGCACGCTAGTCCTTATCAGTAGTTTTTCCGGAGCACCATTGCCTATGGGTATTGTAATGTTTCTTACGTAGAGTACCTGCCACAAAGGTGGGGTGTATTCGCTTGTGATATTAAAATACACCTCACACCTCCGTGCCCCACCATGAAATACAACTGATGAGCCAAACCCACCGTTATGTCATCCACTCTCCGACATGTGATGATAATGCGGGGTCAACTCTCGTAGGCAAAAATCTGTCAGCAATTCTTCGTCGCTGATTACAAACGAATAACTTGATCGCGATATTGATCGAGAACGAAATCGTACTTCAGGATTCCAAATGCAGAACACAAGCTTCGACAAAGCTTGTGCCATGGAGCTTTTGCAGTATACCCACCCCTTTCTTGAGGAAAGAGGTCTTTCTAAACACTCATGGGCCGAATCCCCCAATGCTGCTTACTCTGGTCCCCTCCTTCGGGTGTGGGACAAATTCTCTGGCAGTCACCCAGATCAATCAGGAAGAATGCAGGCTCGTTTGCCTCGGGAGCGGTTGGGCTCACAAGAAAGCCGAAAAGAATACCTAGCCACACACGCCGACTATCAAATATGGGAGCCGACACCATTCATATCATTTTCTGCGTCGGCATCGGGCTTATTAAGGTTTCTGTCCAGGCGAAAGGGGCCAAGCTTTCCTAAAAGACTTACAGCTATAAATCCAAACGTTCGTATCGCCTATAGTCTACCAATGGTCGAAATGGAATCAGAATTGAAATATTATGAAGTGCAAGACCCATATGGGAGGGCTTATTCTTATTACAAAGATGAATATCTTTGTCTTTGGGAGGTTACGCCCGATGAGGTTGTGGCACACTGGGACTGGGACGTCCTTGTTGAAAACGATCATTGGTATGAGGACGAGATACTACCGGCATTCAAGGCGCATAACGATCGCTTCTTGCGCAGAAGTCGAATTAAAGCGACGTTTGATATGTCAACCCTTGAAAGTGCTTTGCCCAGAATGCTCCTTGGCTCAGTCGACAGAGACGCATTAACTGAGCCGGATCTGGATCATTCGAGCCAATCGGACCCATTATTCAATGAGGATTGGAATCCCTCAAGCGAGGAGGAGAATTGGCAGTTCGAAGACGATTATTGGGACACGGACGATGAAGCAGAGGAAGCCAACGCAATTGATGATGCGTATAAGATTCTGGAAGGCGACTGGTGAAAGACGATCCTTGCAGAACAAGAAATGGCAGATATTAAGTTGCCAGGTGTTATGCATCACCTTCTAGCCTGGCCCTCAATGGAACAGTAGGTCTATTAACATGATTGTGTTAGCTTCTGCCATATCAGTACAGAGCGTCCAGTAGAGAGAGCTATGGCTGACAGGCTGAGTATTATGATAAGCAGGTTCATGACTAGTCTACAGGTACAGTACGCAAGTAATGCAAGCCACTATTTTGCAAGGCCTGGCGCCGAATAAGACCCCCAGTCCGTCACTTGGATGGACATAGGAGTGGCGGAGGGAAGTGTCAGGTTGCTAGATCCTCGAAGCAATCCATAAATTAAATGTTTGACATGTTTGCATTTCTATTTCCCTTGGGTCGCCAATACAGTGATGAGACAAGGCACCGTGATTAATGAAAGTAAATGATAGTATTGAGACTGATACAGGAATATTGATGTTCCGGAACCACCCCTAATGTATTCTAGTGTATCTTGGCGCTGGGCCTAGAGAATCACTCGAAGAGTGGAGGCGGTTGCACCGATTTCGCAACGTACTGTATGATTTATTTGAGTCCGAAAATCTTTCAGGGCCCCCTTATTGTGCTGACATTTATAAGTTGAAAGCTCCTGGCAGGTCGTACGCTGAATGCCAAGATTTTCTTCCCCCTTTCAACGGTGACTTAGTTGATGCCTTGTTGCCTAATTACAATACTATGGCGTCTGTACCAGCTCCTTTCCTAAACCGTGGCATCGGCGTCACGCCCAGGATGAGCGTCAGGTTTTGATGCTCAAAGCGCAGAATATATTTTCCTTAGGAAAAGCTATCTGGCAGCTGACTAAATTCAAAGCGAGACCAATTCGTTGGTGGCCGTTTTAGGCCATATTCGGTCCTCCAGATCTACCTTCTTATGTCATCATTATGATGATTGGCCACTTGGAGGTTCTTTTTGCTTCTCTCAACTGGGGTTGGATAATAGGAGCCCTAGGGAAGTAAGCATGCTTCATGCTTGAAGATACAAAGACTTTCGACAGCACCTACTAGCTGAGAGCTTAGGAATGACCAAAACCCAGACGCGTCTGCCGAGAAAATGAACACTTTGCCTGATTCTCGAATGCGTATCCCTAAGCAAACATCCGCGCCACACATCTCGCTATACTCCTGTGACTTTTTCTCTAGATTCATCTTGCGTCGATCTCTTTTCTGTCGAAGTGACTTCCTATCCGCCTTCAAAGGCTTTGATCGTACGCGGGATGTTTTGGCCACTAACACGGTAGAAGGTGAGTAAAAGGCTCGAATGAGTTCGGGGTTGGTGAAGGGCTTAGTGTTAGGTACTTATTGATAGTGAATATTGAGCAAGTTCATAGTCCAGAATAGCAAAAGGATGAAATACGCCTTTTGATCTTTGAAGGACCACGGTTTTCGCCTAAAAGACCACGATTTTGGCTTCGTAAACGTCTAGGGGGCACAACACCGTTTTCCCACTCAAGTTAAGGGCTCTAGGGTGGAAATCTTAGCTTTGTATCCATCAGCAAAGCAGAAGGTGAGCCGAATTTGCAAATAGCATAATGGAATTGGACAGAAGCTGATTCTCTAGGTGGATAGGAAACGGTATCGCAGCTGTCGTGTTGTTTCGTTATTCAAGACCCACTTTCTTCCCAAATGGGGTGAGCTCGAAACGTTTCTATCAATTGGCGCCGCAGGCTATACTGTAAGTAATACACCGAGATAACTTTCATACCTAGGCAAAAGAATATCTGGTGAAGAGCGTCACATCATGTGAAGTGACTATTAACTCGTTCTAGCTCTGTCTTTTTCTGATCAGAGCAAATCGACAACTGTCCAGTGCTTAGATCAGCATCTGATGACGTCAACTTGCCGTGAGATTGCGACGATATTCTACCACTACCAAAACAGGTCACTGCGACCACTAAAACGGATCCTTGACTACGTATGTCTCGATTTGTGCTTTGTTCACCGGAGAAGCAAGATCAAGGACAGTCTAGCCTATGAGGACTCATATACAGAATTGTAGTTATGCGCCCAGAAATTACCACTACTCTAGGCCAAACTAGCCCAAGGATCGCGCGCAAGTTAATGCCCTCTTGCAAGCTCTTCTTGGTAAGAGTGAGACCTCGTGAACATTCGTCTTAGACGTACTTAATACTCAAGAAGCTTTTTTACTATGAGGAGCCTGAGAATAATGGTGGCACAGAAAATTTTCCAAGGGCTGAGGATTTCGAACTCAATTAATCGTGCACATCTGCCGGATGGAAGGAATCTAAATGCCCGCAAAAAACCAACCGCGCCGGTTTCGTGGGCACTAAACCTAGTTGTCGATCTGCTTTGAGCAAAAAAAGACAGAAATATACCCAGTTGCTGTATGTATGTAATGTAAAACTGTAGTCACTTTTCATAATGTTGGCAAATATTCTTTTGTTCAAATTTTCAAGCCATCTCTAGGTAGCTTTTTATGGGCATCTTGCGTGGAGCACCGGCAACAGTGAGCAAACCATTCTCGAGAGTAAATATTATTTCTCTACTTTTCCGCATTTGATCGCCGAATACCGAGAAAGAAAATTTGGATACAGTACTCTCTACTTTTGACGTGATTGAATTTTAAGTGCTGTGATAAATAAAATGGTTTGAAATGTGTAGCTTCCAAAATTAGGCGGGCCCGAAAATTCTGGCATTCAAAATTTACAATCGGTAGTATTAATGAGGCAATGATATTGGCTATGCAAAAAGTTCGAGACCTCAGAATATTCTTCTACCCTTGATAGTCTGGTGCTTTGATTTTAGGTTCCATCGGTGTTAACCGGATATAGGGAATTTGCGTAATAGGGCCAAGGAGACAAGGCACAAAGTAGATATTGCGCATCAGCGCCATTGACACGTGACTGTGCTTGGACGGACTAGCAAGCCTTAAAAATTAGGGCTTTTCTTCAAAATTGCTCAAAAAAAGTAGTGTGTCAAAATTTGAGTCTCAAAAATTTCAAAGCTTAAGACTCTAAACGGGTCTCAATGAAATCAAAATCGCCTGACTGCTCTATTCTAGAATATCGATGTTTCATGGGAAGCCATTTTTTTGACAACCGGGATAAGCTGGTGCGCCCTGCAGGAACCTGTAAGAGCCACCGCTCCTGTGAGAGCCACCGCTCCGGTAAGAACCACCACTCAGGTAAGAGCCACCACTCCGATAAGAATCACCACTCCGATAAGAATCACCACTCCTGTAAGAGCCACCGCTCCTGTGAGAGCCACCACTCCTGTGAGAGCAACCACTCCGGTAAGAGCCACCGCTCCGATAAGAACCACCGCTCCGATAAGAGCCACAATCCTGTAAGAGCCACCACTCCGATAAGAATCACCACTCCGATAAGAATCACCACTCCGATAAGAATCACCACTCCGATAAGAATCACCACTCCGGTAAGAGCTAATTGTTTCGTGCAATACATCGCATGAGAGGGACAATGATGGACTTGACCCAGTTGTGAGACCAAGAACCGTGGTCATCTGAAAATTTAAAAGGATCACTCGCTCTTAAATTAATGACAATGTTCCTTACTCTCTCTCGACTATATATTACTAATCTCCTTCCTCCATTTCAATCGGTCAGCGATATACTCTTAGACAATGGCGAAAATATTTCGAGGAGAACCAAAAGGCCTCAGGGCGGAAAAGAAATCACTGCGACAGAAGAGAGACCGACGCAAGTCAGGCCTAGAGAAAAAGGCTCCGGAGTATAGCGAGATGTGCGGGGCAGATGTCTGCTTAGGCATACTCATTCGACAGTCGGGGAAGGTTTTCATTTTCTGCGCCGACGCTTCCGGTTTCTGGTCGTTCCTCAGTACTCAACTGGTAAGTACATGAGGTAAACATGACTTGAGATTTCCTGACTCTTCTAGGGCCCTTACTATCCAACACCAGTAGAGAGAAATGAGAAAAGCTTGTACAGGGCCGCTCGAAATCAGCTTCATCACTTTATTCTCTTCTTTTCATTCTTGAACTCTATCTTGCATAACACTATACCTATTGCGGTTAGACTACCCCTGACACGGTGCTTGGCAGTATTTCAGTACAATCGTAAATAACCGAATAAAAATAGTCCTTGTATTACGTTGTATGGGTCATTCGTTGTCTAGAACCAAATACTTGCAAACAAGTCAAACAATGCAGTCGGTTGTTGACCACTTCCGGAGCATTCATTCTCCTTCGCTCAACCCCCCTCTCACGGGCATAAGCTGGCGAATGAACGAAAGGAAATAACAGATTGGAAATTAAAGAGAGTTGGTGTGGTACTTTTTTTCGACAATTCGTTTGCCATCGCCTCTACAGCCCTTTGCACAGCCAGTTCTTTCTGATTCCACCGTCTGTTGAACCTCCAAGCCTAAATTTGCTGACGGTGGATTGATAAACAGGTCACTACGGAGACCAGCCAGTGCGTCTGAACCCGATTCGTTTATCACATCCAGATTCATCCACGTAAACTAGGTGGTATGATTTGAAGTCTGATATATTATGGAGGTAGAAATCCCGCAAATCGGCATTCTGTTCCTTTGCTCTCTGTCGAGCCACCTTTTTTGACCAGCCGACTGAAGCAAGCGCTCGCTTCAAACTGGAGCCTGTCACCCAAGTATGAAATTCATCCCAGAGAAAGAGTACCATCTCATTCACGTATAACCCGGGCTTCTCGAGAAGATGGTCACACAAGGTCTGGATCATGGGAGGCGTGGTGCTCGGGCGCCGACCGACGCGAGTTGTGGGAGCTCTGACATTTCCGAAAAGGCGAAGATTATTGCGAATATTGATGATTGAGCGCTCGCTACACTCAGCGGCTTCGGCCATCTGTGACGTAGTCAGTGATCCGCTTTGTATCATATCACGAATCATCTCAAGCTTGGATGGAGGGAGCCGAGGCGCCATCTTCGGAGGAACGGTAGAAGGTGGCATCGGGGTTCGTTGACGCACCGTAGCGAAAGCCTTTTCTCCATGCTCACCCTGCTCACCCCTCTGCTCAGTGAGCAGAGGAAAATATTTTGTCAAAGGTCGTGGGGGGTGCTGGGGTATTGGGAACTGCACGTGACTATGGGGCCTTCTTTGTTCCTGGGAACGTAGTGGTACCTTGGCGAGCTGAAAACTGCGGGCGTTGATCAGTGCTAAGACCGAGCAGCAGATGGTTATGTTCAACCTCAGAATGGCAAATAGTGTGCTTAGTCTCCCCCAGTTGGCTATGCTGGTGGTTAGAATGATCTCAGAGGATTTGAACTCGAAAACTCGTTGCATCACCGGTAAGACCCCACGGCATAAATTACTAGAAGGGGACTAGAGAGTGTTCAGTGGCTAGCGAGAATAAGATGAGGAGGGGAAACAAGTGAATTTAGCATGACGGTCACGAAAATGCTGTTCATACTCTAGACAGGGGGTTGTGCTTTGAAAGAGCAAGGAAGATGACGCGGCCTGATGAACAGCCGATTGCCACGGTCGTCCCAGATATAGCAAACACAGAGGCAGAGACCGGCCGATACTGAGCGGGCAACCATAAGAGATTGTCACCATTACAGGTTATCCATGAATGATTATCACTCAAGCCATATCCGTGTTGTTCTGGTAAGGGCGGGGAAGAGTTGGGGATCGATGTGGTAGAGCCGATGGGTGCTATATCGAATGTGCCAATTGACGTGTGTAGATGAGAGAGATTGAGCTTAGCGAATTGAAGAAATGAGGGGGAGCTAATAGGAAGTACTAGTTCGCACTGGCTGGTGGCCAGATCCCAGATTCTAACTGTATTATCAGGCGATCCTGATGCGAGGCGGCGTCCATCTTGCGACCAGGCAATCGACCCGACCCAAATACTATGCCCCTCGAGTGTTGACGTGCACTGACCAGTGATAAGATCCCAGATCTTGACTGTGCTATCAGAGGACCCTGATGCCAATCGGCTTCCGTCTTGGGACCAGGCAATCGAACTGACCAAGCCATGATGCCCTTCGAGGGTCAGTATACACTGGCTATTCGCAGAATCCCAGATCCTAACTGTCTTATCGTATGACCCTGATGCGAGCCGATAACCGTCTTGCGACCAGGCGACCAAGCTAGACTTTGATGACCTATGGTCTGGAAACTACAGCAAGGGCAGTCTGATACTAAATCTCATACGGTGAATCTAATAAGCCACCGCTGGGGCATGAAGAGAGAAACGCAGCTCCATCGATGGACACGCGATCCCAAAAGGAAGGATCGGAAGTTTCCCCAGCACAAAAGGCAGCGCCATACGTGCCCTGGCAATTCGGACTTGCTAGATCTGGTCGTCCACAATCTCTAGCGATACCCATTCGACGTACCACAAACTGCTGACATCGGTAACGATCTCCATGGGAGAAATCTCCTAGCGCAAGGACCTGCAAATGCGGAAGCCCGTCGTTGCCAAATGCCCACTCGGCGAACGAGATAAAGTCGTCGGCCTCTGTCACCATTGCGGGCGCGATGTCTCGAACATTACTTTCCCAATCGTCGCAGCTTTCTGATAATGGGAAATCTTGGTTATCGACCGAAGGAGACGACTCGGCATTCAAAGCGAGATGAGAAAGCTTGATGCTCATATTGACAGACTTCAGACTCGTGCTTCTCTTGCACATCGCGGAAGAAACTTCTCGTCGCACGTCTTGATGGATTCGCTCCGTGCCACTGAATCGCAGATGCAAAATCTGCAACGGTGACCCTCGGGCTATCGGCTGTAGCAATCGCCTCTGTTGACATCAGCATTTTCCCATTTCCCATTTGTGGAATTCGATCACGTACTGCTACGCATGGGCTTGCACACAGCGCCAGCGCCGTCAACGGTTGCATGACGCCTGTGGCGACAGGATTCACAAGCCAGCTCGGACACACATCACGATCCTCCGCGAAGAGACCATTGCCATCAATCGATATAAGCTGTTGTTCGTGTTAGAGAAGGCTTTTCAAAGTGGGCAGATGACTTTGGATCGAACTTTGGATGAGAGTATCTGTGACCACGTAGTTTGATAATCGCAGATGCAGATGACGGAGCCCGCGGAAAGAGCAGAGAAATTGCGAGACGACGGCAAAGCCACAGCTGCCACCGGACTCGTCACGTAGACCATCAAAACACGCTTCGAAAAAAGTCAGCTGCACCGGGTTGGAAGAGCGAGACAGGGAGCGCAATAGGCGTAGTTGGTTCGGACAGTCACGTAACGTCAGCGCTTGCAACGAAAAGAAGATCGAAGGCCCAGTGGGCGCAAGGTCTGGGGGCAAAGTGACCTTGGAAAGCGACAGCGTCCGGAGCTGTGGAGCAATTACCGGTCCAGTGTTATCCCTTTCGGCCTCGCGGCAAGCTTCGTGCTCACCTCTCTGCAATCCGAGCGCCTCCCACTGTAGAGTTTGCGCTACTGCCGAACAGACAAACCCCACCGATAGCGTGCAGAGATGATCTCTGTTTCGATCGATGCACCGTCGTAATGATTGGACCTCTTTTGGATGTTGGAGCCCCTCCCACTCTATGGTTGTCAAGCAGGGCAGATCGGAGAGGCCTTCCAGGCCAATTTGAGCGGAAGGACAGGATCCATCGGTCACGAGTGAAAGGCGTGTAAGGCAATTTTGATGCCGGCTCAAATATCCCCCCCCGGTCCAAAAGTCCGGCCGGTACGCAGATACCTAGTCGCCATCTGTTGACCATTAGTCCGAAGAGAATTGATAGATGAATGGGGTTCGAGCGGACTGAAATGTTCTTAGACTGTTTGGTTTGAGGTGCGCTACTACCCGCTGAAGCTGATCCATAATGTCTTCTAAGAATTGCGCATGCGCCATTGCGTCATCAGTGACCCCCAGTGTCGAAGAGCAGCCCGGCCCTGCGGCACGAAAGATACTGTAGTAAGCACATCGGTTGAACCGGGCGAGGTTCATCGGCGCGAAGAAGTCCAGATGTCGTGTATGCTGAAGGTAACTAGTCGCTGGGGAGTGACTGATGGACGAAGAACGACTCAATATCGAGAACGTTCAGGGCCCACTCACTTGCGGCATGAAATGTCACAGCGCGATAGATCAGAGGGATCAGCACTGCGTGCAGTCGGGAAGATGCCCGGCTAAGGGCACACAAACTGGCGGCTGGTAGCTAGTACAGTGAGTGCTGTAAATCGAAAGCGGAGTTATCAGAGCATAGCTCACCTCATGCGCAATCAGGTTCAGAATCTCGGATGGCAATCGGTCTAACATGTTGCCGCAAAATACACAGAATGAGCAGCATTAGTCGCCCTATGCCATGATGAGCGCAGCGCTTTATGTATGCATTCATGTCCTCAAGAATAACCTCAATAAGCTGGCGCATTTTGGGGTTCTTGCGGATTCGCGCCTACTGCAATCATCAACCTTTGGCTTGAGTCACGCATACGGCCTGACATGTCTGCGGTGGACGCAGTAGGAAATAATATTCCACCATCTGGTGAATGGTCTCATCAGGTGGGCCGGGTATACATCAGTGAATTGTGCTCCGAACCAATGCAGACCCTGAACGTGTCTTGACAATTCGGGGAGGGTGAAAGGCGGTGGAAGGCGGTGGGTAGCCCGGTGGCCCGCGATCCGCACCGAATCGGTGTGGCTGGTCCACCACGCACGCAAAGGCAATTACCGAGAAAATCCGAATTTAAGTCTTGTGAGAAAACTCATGTCAGCTTTGGGTCAGTGGGAATTTTGTAGAATTCGTGAGAATTAGCTGTTCTTATTTTACGTGAAGGACGAAGTTTGACGGGCAGGCCATGGGCCTGATATAGAAGGCAATCTATTCCAACCATTGCTACGCTGATACAAGTGGAGACGAATGGAATTCTTTTGGCCCACACGGGGCACCTGCAGTCTGAACACTGACGATGTAGGCCTCGTTGACGGAGGGCTACAGCGCCGTGAGGGCTGCAGGCGGGCCCGTGGCACTCCGTGTATTCTAGGAGGAAACATAGCTTATACAGGAGGATACGTGGTACATACAAGAGGGTTCCGCGGTGGGCGGGAAGAAACCGTTGCGGCGAGAGCCCGGCTCTCACTCGAAACGGCGATGTCCCTTTCGAGGGAGGGGATATCCAAGTGATATCTGTGTGCGATGTCCCGCACGGAATATCGTGGACCCGATGCAAGGGGTTCTCACAACAGTCCCGAATAGAACCTATCATTTATATCGAATGAACTCTACCAATAGACAGTTATACGATTTGAATGTATCCATGTATCCCTAGCCAATTAAAATTTCTTTTTCATCCTAGATGTGAGTTAGAGGGCGTTCTTCCTAGTCAATCATCCCAGATTTAGCAGAGGAAAGTGTGCTCCAATTCACCCCCTCGCCTTGCAAGGTCTTCGAGCTGCCACAAGTGACATCAATTGACTTTCATGGAGGTAGGGAAAGCATATCAGATATGGGATGAATGGATAGGCTACTTGCTGTATCTACCCGGAAAGGCATTTGAGTACTCCGTCAATGGCAAAGTATCGGTCTCCATTGTGCTTCCAGATGTGGATGCATAAATCTCAGACTTGCCGTCTGTTGAAGCGAGACGAGACCGACAGCATCAAGGCCACACGAAAATGACGTCCACAGTAACCTGTATGGGATGATCCAAATTTTCATATTCTGTCGAAGTCTTTCATCCTACGTGCGTCCTTTTGTAGGAAAGCCCTAGTATTCTTCAGTATATCCCTTGGTGGCAAAATAGGCGCGCAAAGTCTTTCTGTCCATCATTCGAATATGTCAGCCTCATAAGCCAGTCGTTCCAACGAAGCGACTCAATTGACAAGCTGAGTCTCTGACCTGGACAAATTTCTCACATAGTATATGATGTAATGCAAAGCCGAATATGGGATGTCAAGGAGGGCTTGGGAGGAGCTTTTATTGGAAGACACATGGATTCACTAACTTGTAGAACAATTTTGTTAGTGCTTGAGATAGGCGAAAGAGCCAAGGACTTAGCTTCAGACTATGAAGGGGTGTAATGAACTCCTTCTAGTGTATGTCATAGCTTTTTGGGCGGCCTTTGATCATGTAAATGAACATGGTACAATACAAACCAGCTTTAGACACGCCAACTCTTGCTTGTTATTTGATGAGAGCTGTGCCATATGTTTGGCCTGTGGAGCAACTGTCGCCCTAATTGGGAAGAGACCGTGGAGCCAGATGATAAAGACAGCGATGCTGGATCCAGTGTAACAGATTGGAGGGGGTGACCGAAGATAGAAGCCTCTTGCCACTAGTATGAGCCCAGTTCTGCAGGGTTTAGATGATTTCTGTTGACGTGCTATTGCAAAGGCCACCTCTTATCATGATGGAAGATGGGCTGGCCGCGGAAGCGTAAATAGATTCCCTGAGTCGTGAAATGAGTGTTGGCATGTTGGCAGGCTAAAGGCCCCACGCCTTCGAGCTCATCTGGAGCTTTCTGAAGCTATCTGTAGCACAATAGAGATTAGATTATCTGGGTCACTGATTGAGAAAGTAAGAAACAGCCGGAGGCGGCACCTGGCCGTAGCTGACAGGAGCACGGCCACGTCGGAGCCTGACCTTGTCTGGAAAGGGCGAATAAGATCAGTTAGAAAACATTCTAGTCGATGGTGCAAAGAATGCCCGTCTGTTTCTTCTTAGTGGGATGTAAAGACATTGGTGAAGTAACCTCAGGTAATCAGGGAAAGGAGAAAATCCCACGAAGCAGCAGTTCCGGAAGGAAAGGTTCACCCGAGTACCTAAGCGACCATTCTCCCTCCAGCTCCCCAAGCCCTTTTTTCACTTCTCCCACTGCCATGCTTTCCTTTTCAGGCTCTTCACTTTTTCCATCAATCTCAGCCGCCCAGAAGGATTTGGGCCTTCTCCTTCTACCACCTTGCCTTTCGGCACCGACACCTCGCCTTCCG
Organism: Penicillium lividum; assembly: GCA_028828245.1. Lineage (NCBI taxonomy): Eukaryota > Fungi > Ascomycota > Eurotiomycetes > Eurotiales > Aspergillaceae > Penicillium > Penicillium lividum. The sequence continues at coordinate 3,956,111 of JAQJAG010000003.1, forward strand.
AAAGCTTCTCGCCTCAGCCGACTTGTCCAAGGGGCAGAAAAGCAGCTACTGAAGTGAGCTTCTCATCACGAGAGGTCAAAGTACAGTTGAGTATGTTCCCTTCACTCTGCATTCTTTGTCTAATGGTTTTGTGACGCGTACAGATTGTCTTCAAATCCAATGAGTGAAACCGGACTCCGCGCCGCCGCCTTTAACGACACGAACTCGCTGTGCTCTACAACAGAAAACACGACCAATATACGAGGGGGAATGAACTGGAAGGCACATTGCAAGTGCCGATACCTTCTCGAGGCTTAATGCTAGGCTGAAGACGAAATTCGATCCCGGAGCTAGGTCCCACAGCTCTCAAGTATGTTAGCTTCGAATTACTAGAGGTACTTATCCTTTACGTCAAATGTGGTATAATTTGGGAAGCCTAGTCCATTCGACACTATCCTGCATGAGAACCGATGGGTACACGACTACAAGAAGATGAATGGAGAAGGGCTTCTGGGAGAATCTGAAGTTACTTCACACGCACATGGTGATATGTAATATTAACTTGGTTAGAATTCTTCTCGAGCCATCCTCACCAACAGGAAAAGGTGGTGGGGACCTCGGAAGCCAGCCATGCTTCACACCCAACAGCATTGTAAGATAGGGAGTCAACTGGACCGGTCAGCACGGGGAAAGGCTCGTCACCATAATACTCCAATGTTGACCCACTTTCAGAAGTTTCGCACGCAGTCCTCAATGAAACAAATAATAAAAAACAGACTTTGCATGGAGAAGTTGCTAGGTATAGCGCCACGCAAGTCACAGACCAGTTGTAGGACGGTCATCCCCGGTTGTGCGAATGATAGAGACCATCCCTAGAACCCACATAGGAAATTACCGAATTATTTCAATACAGACGCGGCCCAAGCCCAGTGCCTGGGGGTCAATCGAGGTCTTCCATTTTCCTCGCTGTGGTCTGCCCCAAGCCCTTCACCTCATTTCGTTCTCTACTCTCGATTACCAAAGCCACGATTCTTTTGGACATCGTGAAGCATACAGACTCTCTTTGTAATAGCCTTGTTATGAAATAATACCCTTATCCAGAATATTCTGTCATAAATCCACTAACCAACCAAGTTCCTGGGAATGTTAGTCTAGGGAGGGAGTTTGCTGATCACACACCAATGCCGATCTTGCGGCAGCTTCGCGGATTTGTTCATTCGAATTATTTTACAAGAAATCTATATACAGGATGGCGCCAAACTCTGATAGGAGGGGGCTTGAGCCAATCCCTGGCTTTCTGTTTCTTGTTAGATACCGTCCTAGTCGGTACCATTACAAGAAACTTCCAAATAGCGCGTTATTATACAGTACCACACTTCTAGTCTAGGCAGATGGCGCCACACGAGTGCGAATGGGAATTGTGAACTTCTCCACTTTTAGTACTCGGCGTTGACCTGGAACTTTGCCTAAATAGAGCAAGTATCCTGTTGTCCAGGAATAAGCGATTATGTATCAAGTTATACTACCCGCATCTGCAGCAGCATTTGTGCCCCGGTCCTCACCACGCGTGGTACTGGGATCCAAAATTCCACCATGGCTTACTACAACATTAAAGCAAGTCAATCGTATTAAAAACGTCAAAAGCCCGCTGAACAGCGTCGCCCAACATACCTGCTGCCTGACAGAGACGCTCTCCTCTCCCAGCGCTGTCTGGACACTGTGCTCCATGATCGTCAGTAAGGCCCCAGAAGTTGAGCTATGCAAGAATGAGAACCCTCTCATTGAAGCGCTTTTCAACTACCAGACCATTCACGTCAATGCTTATGTTGTGGCCATTGACATGGTCTCGTTCCATCAGGTAGCATTCAAGCTGACCGAAGGGACGATTGAAGACCTAGTGGACTACCATGAAGATGTCTTTCTGGTTGATGCTACCGCAAACACGTCCAACTGGTCGGGCAAAGACGCCGATGTGAATAGTTTACGAGAAGAATTTGTCCAAGTAGCCAACAAATTCATTTACTGGGCCAATATCGATGTTCTGGAGGGGCTTGAAGCGGAAGGCACTGGGGAGCTGCTCAGTGGCCAAAGCGAGGATGCAAAATCAAAGATCTTGAGCCTCTTCGTGCCATTGTTGCCACCTCAGCCGCAGATGGTGATTGTTTCCACTCCAACAACGGTCTGGTCGCACCCATTTGACCAAGGGCTCAATTCTTACTATTGGGAGAAGCCCATTACAGCTGGGGGAGGCGGTGCGTCTTTCTTGGATACTCGCGAGCTCTGGAATGCCTCCCACAAGCAGCCGGAGTGGATGGGCAGCTTTTCATCATTCCCTTATTCTGAGCTGCCGGATCACCTGCTAGCATCTGAGATTTTTTATGATTGAGCAGGGAACATCAATGGCTTCAGTAAAAGAGCTTTCTCTTCATCCCTGACTTTGCTCCCCAAGATGGCTTACATTGAAGCATGAGCTGCATGAGACTGGGAGGTTCGCCCGAGTGAGGAAATACCGAGGAAGGGAGCGGAACGCAGACAGGGGCTCCAAGTTGAACTTGTTACTGCGACGAAACATTTATATTTTGATTGAACCCCCTGGACGTCTTCAAAATATCATCAAATAATCCTTGGATCCAATCACCTGAGCACATTCTGTATGGATGAAGACCATTGAATATAATGTGGAGTGGACGTAGAAAATAAGATTGAATATGACTCTCAGAAGAAGTGAATAAGAGGCGCAAAACCCATGAAGTTGCCAAAGAAGCTAAAAGTCGTTATATAAGACCGGCAGAGTTAGGATTAATCCAACTCAAGATCAGGGAACATGTGCTCTTCGCCCCTGGATAAAGCGTCAAGTATCCAGGATGGCTCAGTCTCCAGCTTTCTGACAAATATACTCCACGTGAGTCTTTGAAGATCCGTATTGTTGATTCCCATGCCCTTTAACGGCTGGTGAAGCCTTTCCAAATGAACGGCGTATTGGTTCCCGTGGTGCTCGTAGAAAAACAAGAAAAGACCATTTTTGACATCTGTGCAATGTAAGTAGGGCGCACAATGATAATCGATTGAAAGTGCTTGCCATGGAGCCTTAGTCCTGGGTTTCCCTCTCCGTCTCCGGTCCAATTGGCAAGAATTTGTGAACAAGTTGTTGGGTGGAGAGCATGGAATGCGTTTTGGTAAAGATGTCTCAAGTTGAAGGTGCTACAATTGGGCCTGAGGTATACCCAGGATGAGAGAATGCCGATAGCATGATTCATACATGTAGTAACATTTCCACCGGTGTCTTTGGCATTTGGGTAAAGACGGATAGTCAGTAAAGCTCTTCAAGGTCTTGACACTTCTTACCACCCGCAATATTCGTATTCTGCCCAAAATCCGATTCCCCAAATCCTTTGATCGCTATTGATCTGCTCCACAAAGAATGTCTTCATATACTCGTCAATGACATTACTTGCGCAGTCCGGATATTTTTTGCCTACCTTTGATCAAGTATTGAAGATCCCAAATGTGTGTCTGCGGGCGCGCGCTCGTTGGAAGGATTTGAGAAAGTAGGAGTGAACATCGCTAAATGGTGACCTTGCTGTCCAGGGGCTTCGTAAGGTTTATTGCCTATAGTTCAGTGACCGTTGGCCCAATTAGCCCCTAAGCTCTGGCGAAACATTTCAGGTCTTCCTACTAGTCTTATTACAGTCAAGTTCATATTCGCGAGAGTGGCCTAGGGTTGAGCTTCTCAAGTATTGCTCACCATTTGGAGCACTGAAACTCGATTGCGGATGAGCAATGGTATAAAGAGATGCATTGGACGTTTCGCTATTGTGTCTGGGCTCGGTCGAATAGGTGGCAACGATGCCATTCATTGGAATGATTGAGGGCTGGCTGTGATGGCTCATGATCAAGTAACGACAATTTATAGGTTCAAAGGATGCTTTGGCTTTGGTCACCTATAACTAGCAGGTTCAAAAAACGCTGTCAGCACGGGGTAGGTCGAGGATCTGCGGAAAGGAGAAAGAAGCGTAAGCGGGAACAGCTTACTAAAAAGAGAGGAAGGATGAACAGAGGAAGATCCGATTATTGTAGTGACGGAGAAAAAAGAAGGATAAATCGTGAATGTCAAGAGGGGAACAAGTGGAAGAAGCGATAATCTATCCACAGGACGGGTATCACCTGATCGTCGGGCTCTGACAGCAGCGTATCGGTATGCTAGACGGCAAAGGCCGGTGTGATCAGGGAATGGAAGCAGAAATGAGACATAGATTCCGGTCAGTTGAAAAAGGGGCGCCACCCTTGGAACTATTGAGTCCGACTACATCTGCAAACTTCTTCCTGAGGCATTTTGGACGCTTCATTGGCCTGTGAAGTGGAGCAAGTCGGCTAGGTTCGATCCTCCCTGGAATTTCCGGAAATGCATGGAAGCCATTCCTTGGCCCTCTAGCTACTGCACGTTGACTGGTCACGCAGATGATAACGACCTCTCATTTGCGTGATTTGACTGGGCTAGGTCGTCGGAGCCGCCTGGCGCTTTGGCCTAAGCCCTCACTTACGCACTCGGTTATATAGCTCCGCCCTATCAATGGTGGATACTAGTCCAAGGCCCACACAACTTCCCAGAAAGAGATTTTACAAGCGGAGTACGATTTATTCCATGTTTTGCATACCAGGGGCGTATCGAACCCTGCATCAATACCATTACCGTATCGCTGAGCAGAATAGCATAAAGACCAGGATCGTCAGTCAATTGCGTATCACAGGCTGTCAGGAGCAACGCCAAGGTGAGAGAACTGCAGACTTAGTGGATTCAATCAATCCGCTTTCATTGCTGGAACCGTCTATCCACCAGTGTATTATATTCGAGGACTTCTTCCATCACATTTTGGCACAATTTGAGGATTGAATATCTCATTCCTACACACGCATTTGATTCATTCTCAAATAGATGAAATATTTCCAGCTTCAAACCTGGGGTCCCAAATATGGTGCTAGGGGCTACTCTTTCAAGCGGCTAAGGACGCTGATGCAGCCACTCAAGGTCTATTTGTGCTAATACTCCGACTACTGCTACTGGTAATCATATGTTATGCTCAAAGTCATTTCAAACAGAATCTGCTCTTTATCTGGACCACCATTGAACCTATACCCTACTTTTTCTTCTTACAGCTTTGTGTTGGCAAGTAAAAGTGGTTTGTTTTAATGAATAGAGTCACTCACATAGCCGCCCTTTGATCAAGTTATACTTGGTTTCAAACGGCAACATCTTCAATTATTTATAAATAAGGATATAAGCCTAGGAAGCAGAACGATATCACAAGCTTTGAAAATCGGGACCTCAATGATAAGTAGCTACATATCGATTCTTCCGATAGAACGACCATCCTGTCTTTGAAATATTCATGCACTTTCATGGACGTATCAGTCATGAGGAACTCTGTATTCAGACTTTGCAACATTTTAAGGTGGGGCCGGAATAAGCGCGTAGGACCGATGCTCAGCTAAGCTCGTGGCTTTTTTGAGTCTTTCCAACAATCTCCCAAGCTTCAAGCACACCGTTCTGTCCTGAACCGCATCTAGCATAACCAGACGATGCTCTAAAGAAGGCAGCAGCCGAAATGCTAGAGCTCTCAATCTAGCGTCTGCAGAAGCTTTCGAAGAAGATCCACTATATTGAGTAATTCCGTCTTGGAAGCCAAAAAACTCAGCCGGTGTGAATCTAGTGGCTAATGAGACTTGAAAGGGCCCAAATTCTGTTTGCAAAGCCTGCACCCAGGAGGCGATTTCGTCAATCTTTTCTTGTGGCGCATGTAACTCCGAAGCAATGTTTTGTAGCTGTCGCAACAGATACACGGCATTTTCCATATTTTGCTGCTTAGAGGCGACCGTAACTGGCATCATGCCTATAACGCTTTCAGTCTGACCAACGAGGGGGAAAGTGTCCCCAGGAAAAACCATTTCCCAAGTTGATGGTGAAAGCTCCTGTGTATTGACGACCGAGCAGTTGCCAGGCAACAGGGCGATCAGCCCAGTTTGTGCGACATAGATCGAAGTTTGATCAAGGCGGTATAGGGCGGGATCGAAACAGGCGGCACTAGGTAACACTCAAGTCAGTCATAGCGAGAGGATATAATCAAGAGTTTAAACAACCATGGACCATACTCGGCGGTATAGTAGCTCCCGCCCGCTTTGCAAGGTGATGAAGTCCTCGCTTTGTCTCCTTCCCATATGAAATTGCTCCTGCGAATCATTGGTGCGATGTGTTCGTCTTGAGTAGGATGTCTTGAGGATGGCAGCGGATCGGTCTTCGGGAATTAGACGAAAGTGGGACGAGGGCATAAGAGGGCAGGAGGATGATTCTCGACTTCCCATAGCGATGGCTGATGCAAGATGCTTGAAGGGAAATGGTCAGGGGACATGAACCTCATTGGAAGAGAGTCGAGTTCATGACGAGGCCGCATAGCGGCAGCAAAGCTTCCATTGCTCTGCAGTGACGGCTGAGGGTGGTTGAACATATGTTTGTCTCTCAGGGTGCTAATTGACTTCAGAGGCAGGCCGTTTATCCATCCAATTTTGGGTCTCACCGTGTACGAAAATGATCTCCCGGAATCAGTTTGTACCTGCAGAACGAAGAACAGATAGACTTAGGCTTGGTCTCACGGAGATGGGCGTGATCAGGGAAAGTAATGAGATACTTGCCATCTTCTGAGTTTCATTGGGATCAGAAAGCTGGAAATCAAGGCGAAGAGGGCCCCGACTCTCTTCCGAATTGTGACGCCAGCTCTTCCGTCCGCCTACCCGATCACAGGGTGCATTCCTTTAGGAGAGGGCCCACCCAGCAATTTCTGGTCCTGTAATACGGGTATCAAACTAGTCGGGGTTTGTAAGAGACAGACGTTCTTCATTTTCGTCGTCCTTCTTTTGCCTTCATTCTCGGTATAGAGGGCCGCTTTCTTGGACTATAGTTGACTGCGTCCCCTCCGTGGATGCCAAACCCGATATCCGAGGATAGGCGTTTGATGGAAAAGCACTCATATTGCTTTCTGGATGTCCATTCTGTGACTGGCTAGCTATACGCATACTTAGGAAGTCTCCACCCACGGAGATCGAAAATACAACGCATGAAAAGTGATTGGCGAGGGATGCCATGTAATTCACCTAGTTGCCCCCCTTTCTATTACGTATCTTATGTTTGGGCTGCTGAAATAGGCAAAGGTCCAACAGAATTCTGAGGACAAAATTTCCGTTTAATGGCATTTGAGATGGAAAACTGCTGAAACATTTGCGCCAAGGTTTTCCATTTGTGCTTTGGGAGAAGCCTATGTAAGTCAGGGCCCGAAGGATTGGTGGGTCGAATGGCCGAGACCAATGGTATTCGTTTAAGAACTTGAGGGACCAAGCCGTGAACATTGGAGACACGGTCCAAAATCCCAAATCACCGAAAGTGAAAGTGTCTGTAATATTTCGCGTTGATACCAAAGTTACAGGTCGCCGATTTCTGGCGACGTGTGGGGCTAACTTGATGTGCATGAACTCATGCATGTCCTAATTAGTGCACTTGATGGAATGATAAAGCAATAGATTCGCTCCTTGCAGTCCATAAACTCCAGGTCCGCCTTCAATACGAACAGAAGTTTTAAGTGTGTTTGAAGATGACGGTGAGCCAGCGCCTCATCACGTTGATACTGAGTACTAATTATTTTTTATTCAGACCTTTTCGTTCTTCTACCAGATGGCAGCAATTTCAGCAATTAAAACCTTCTATTGGTCACGCACCGGGCCGCTTTTGCCTCGCGAACCGCCGTTCGCTCCTCCACAAACCATCATTCTCATACGAAATGTCGACGACGATCTTAGGAAGACCCTTGAACGCTTGAGCGGTTTTGATTTACTTATCTTGTCACTTCTAAGGTGGGAATACGATCAATCCATATCATCGGAAGCTTCTGCCGCATTGCTTCCGATTTTCAGCAAATCGAAGACCGAGAGAATCAAGATCTGCCTAGGCCTTTGGTCTGTGTACTCCAGACAGGTATTAGGAAAGGTGACCTACAAGGAGTTCGAAACTGCAGTGCCATTGTTTTGGAATCACCTAGAATCATTGCTCAATGGAAGATAAGCCTGAATTTGTTTGGAAAACTCCACCATTTCCGACGCCACATATCTTACAGTGCCCAAATAGCTTCTATGAAAAACTTTCGATATCCCATACAAGGCGGTAGAAAGGACGCGAATGACAGTAGCCCAGAATGATGATCTTTCGCGACGTAGAATGTGGAAGCCAACACCACCGAGCCGGCGATATCGTCCTCTTCGAGATTGACCAGCTCCATTCGGAGCTTCCACTGAACCTCTGATTCTCCGGCTTCTTGAAGTTCTTTTCGGATCTTTTCCTTGCGATGTTCCCTTGACTGGATTTCTCTCACGATGGGAAACAAATAGTGAATCGCGACCTGATGTCTTTGAGTCTTTACCATTCGCCTGTACACTTCGTAATTTCCGTCTGGGTTTGCAATGAATCGGTGTCGCTTGTCAACGGCGTGACCGCTCGACTGAATACCACGGGCTACTGCTGCCAACGAGTGGTAAATATTCACCGAGTGAAGGATCTGTCACATCTCTATCAGGAGAGGGCAACATAAGCATCCGGCATGGCACTTACCTTAGCAATTTGTCCAATTCTATTTTTCACCTCAGGAATTCCGTTTCTGTCGAAATTTGTCCTCCAATTGACATGAGAGCCCCGGTAGTATTTTTGAAAGCGGATGGCAAGCACTTGCAATCGCAACAATATGTAAGTGACAGGCTCCGTATCGAACAATACTTGCTGTAGTGGCACAATAATGAACTTGAAATCCAGCTGCAATATAGAGTATTTTCCATCCGTATAGCTCTGAAGTGCGTTCTCGGCTGCAAGACAGACAAACGGATCTGACTCGCTCTGTTGTAGATTCTGTCGCGAGTCAGCGCTGCACAAATGATCCAGAATGGATGAGGAAGCGGGAAGAGGCACACCACTATCAATTGTTCCACTTCTTTGGTATTACCCGGGTTCTTCAGCAACTCGTTGTACAATAAAGTACTTAAGCTCTCGTATTGTTGTCGAAAGTTCTGCAAACGTTGCGGTGGAAGTTTCAGCGCTTCAAGGACAAAGTCTTCAAAAAGGCCGAGGAAATTTAGGCGGCTGGATGTCGAAAGATCGCTGGCGATCTTAATCGTGTTGGCCTGTAAACGGAGCACATTTTTGAGACTGGGTTCTAGAATGCCTAGCGAAGGGTGTTTCTCTGATGGCGGAGGCAGTTCTATCTTCTTCAATGAAGCAAACTGGTCATTAAACGGACGAAACCTCAATAATTGGAGCTTTGTCACCTCATCATCTCCCTCCAGAATCCTTTGTCCATCACTTGTGATGATGATGATGATGATGATATTCTATTGACCTGATGCTGCCTAGCTAGCATCGCAGTGGCAATGCAGGCGCTTCGTCCGTCCGAAGCCAGAATATGCCTAACGCCGGTAAATCCCACACGCAGTAGAGAATGACTATGCACAAAGGAAATAGGTATCGCGCTACCCAAACAGGTGTAAATGAAGCCGAAATAATGCCGAAATAATGCCAAACAAAGTAAAATCCCGCTGAAAAGAACGTCGCTGTCGCCGTGAAAATGCTTTGATATCCCCGATATCCTCCTGTAAATCTCCTGCAGTTGTCAACTCCCTTCTGCCCCGCTGGCAGTAGCACACCCCGCTTCGATCGATTGTGTTGCAGTGTATTTTCGCTGTCGTCGTGGTCGGCATCTCAGTTGTCGCTCACTTTGTTGTTGGATACACAGCGTCTTCACCCCTTGCCCGTTCCGGTCATTCCCGGTTTGTTGGTTCATTGTCTTCATCGGGCTCTGGATCGACATCACAATGCCGAAACTGTCCGAGAAGACCAGTTGATAGCATGAATTCGGCGACGTAGCGAGTCGCCTGCGGGTGAGACATGATTGCCTCATAGTCCATCGGGTTCTGTAGGTTCGTCCTCTTGGCCTTTTCCATGAATGTCTTCCTTAGATCCAGGTATAACGGACACTGCAGGAGGACGTGCCTCGGTGTCTGAGAGCCCTCCTCGCAGCTGCACCTGTCCGAATCTGCCTCGTTGATTTTGTACAGGAAGTGACGCAGGCCGATCCTCATCGACCGCATTTGTACCAGAATCGAAGTGTACGGCTTCGATAAGCCCTCGAATAGCTTCAGAACCTTCTTATGCGGCACATCAACTAGTCTGTGGTTCGGTCTGCCTGTTTTCTCCTTCGCCCACTGTTTTGCCCACTCTGCACGGATCCGGGCTCGAACTTGCCGTTTGGCGGTGGTTGCGAGCCGTAACTTAGGGCTTATTCCGACGATGTCGGACCCGGAAGAACATATCTCCGACCCCGCGCCCGCACCCGCACCCCCTTTCGCTGCCTCCTTCGCCGCAGCATCCGCCAGCTCGTTGCCACTCACGCCCACATGTGCGGGGATCCATCGAATTGTTACCGAAAGACCAGGCGTGAGGGCACGGATGTGGGTATAAATTGCATGGAGGACATATTGGCCGGATGGGCGTTTGGGGTTTTGCACGGCCTGAATCGCGGCCTGCGAGTCTGCGAAGATCACCAGTTCGCGAGGGGGCTGCGGGTTTGACTTACTAAAATGACGGATGGCCATCTCTATCCCAGAGAGCTCGGCAATGTATACTGTTGATTGATTCGAATTACCAAGGTGCTGGCGTTCAGCAACCAGCGGCTCCGCTTGTGGGGCTACCGCGGAAGCCCCAATCATGCCTTCATATCCACTCCCGTCCGTGAAGAACACAGTAGGAGGGTTTGAAATAGGATCCAAGCGAGGTTCCGCCTCCGCGATAACCGCGTCGACTTTCGCATTAAGAGCGTCGGTCAGGATTTCATCGTGCGACTTTATCGCTACTTCGGCATCTTCAATAATGCACCGTACCCTTGGCTCCCACGGCGCGAGGACAAAGGCTGTCCTTGATTCCCACAACGTCCCCGGTTTACGTTCGAGGACCTGACCCTTCTTTTGGAAGGCTTCCATTGGCGAGAGACCTCCAAGCTTGACATCTTGAGGTCTGCGTGTGAGCGTAAGGCATTCAGGTTGAGCCCATTTTGCCCCTGTTTGGATTCGTATAGCTGTTTCCTCGATGATTTGTTGCATTTGTAGCCGGATTGGCACTAGGTAGAGCTCCACGTTTAGAGCAGCTGCAGACATGCTTTTAAAGGCGCCGGCGATGAGGATAGCCGCCCTCCGTTGGATGTTGGTGAAGATATTGATGATTCGGTTGTCGTCAGGTTTTGTAGTCGTCCGTGCAGCTGGAGAATACCACGCCGCCACGCCATAGAGCATCTGCGGCACGACCACCGCTTGGTAGACCATACGCATAGCTATGAGCGGGGCACCCCACGTGGAGCCCGTCATACCCCGGAGGGCTTCCAGACTACCATTCGCCTTGGCGGTGAGCTTTGTACGATGTACATTGAATTGTAGGGTCTTGTCGAGCCAGATACCAAGGTATTTCGCGCAATTTGATGGTTGGATTGTTTGATTGGAGGTCTGAACTGGCATCTGGTCATCGCCGGGGTCTTCCACGATGATATCGTAGATGTCCGGTGTATGCTGTCGGTCTGTTGCTGCCGTAGGCATAGGTAGTGCGTCTGGTGTTTGTCGAGGGTTGGTGAAATGGATGAGTTCGAATTTGTCCGGTGCGAATTTCGCTGCATGTCGTCGTGCCCAGGTGTCTGCTTTGGTGAGGGCTTGTTGAAGAAGCTCCACGTTCCTTGCGTATGTTCTAGACTCCACAATCATGGCCACGTCGTCGACCCATCCGTATCCACGGCACTCAGCACCATCTGGCCCGCGGACGTAGCATCCTCGGACGAGGGGGGTGTTGAATAGTAAGAAGAGGATTGGTGAGATCGGGGAACCCTGGGGAATGCCCGTTTCTGTAGCGAAGAGGTCGCTGGTGAAGCCCGGGAGCTTGATCCGAGTTGATCTGCCTGTGAGGAATGATTGGACCCATGGCACGAAGTGCCCAAGTCCCAGCATTCGCATATTGTGTAAAAGTCGCTGATGGGAGACGTTGTCGTATGCTCCAGAGACGTCCAGCAGTAGCATACTTACCTTTTTGCCGTCACCCCAGGCCCGGTGAACACGGTCAAGGATCAACTGGATTGTGTGGTCGACAGAGATACCCTTCCGGCCCCCGAGATGTGTATCTGGCAATAGGTGGTGCTCTTCGACCGCCCACGAGATTCGGCTGGCTATCACGGCTTCTAGCAGCTTTCCGAGGGTATTCATGAGGGCGATTGGTCGGTAGGATTTCGGCTTGCGGAAGTTCCGGGGACCCCCTTTGCGAAGGGCTACCGTAATCGATTGCTGGAAGTGGCGCGGGTTGTAGCCGGTGCGTACACAGGCGTCAAAGATTGAGGAGAGAATTCGAATGAAGTCTGAGGAGGCGAGTGCCAGCTTCCACACTCTGTTTGGGATCTCATCAGGCCCGGGGGCTTTATCAGGTGGCGCTCGACGGATCAAGTCGGTCACTTCTTGTTCAGATATTGGTGGGAATTGTAACTGCTGCTTCACTTTGGCCCTGGCAATATCGTCGAGGTCAGCTTGCGGGGGTCGTGGGAAGAAAGCCTCTCGCAGAACCTGCGCTTTCTCTTCGTTCGATTCTGCCAGCTGGTCATCCATCTTCTTAAGTGCTGGTATGACTCCACCCGAGGCTTCACGGTTCCTGGCCCATTTTGACACTCTCCAAAGACCGCGTGGGCCGTCCTTGATGGTATCTTTGATCCAGGTGCGAAAACCCTGTCGGAGCGCCCTGCCGATCACTTTGCCCTTCTTGTTGCGTGCTGTTCTGTATTCCTGGTGATCTTGGTCGTCTTTGGAGTCTCTCCAGCGTCGGAATAACCTTCGGGTAGTGCTGATTGCCTCTGTGCACTCGGGGGTCCAGCCGGGGTGTGCCCAGACTGACGGACGGGCCCATGGCGTTGAGACCTGCACACCTTGCTGTATGACGCTGAGAAGAGACTCGGTAGCTTCATCGATCTGTCGCGGTATCGTGGCACCTTCTCTTATCCCCCTCTTGCCCAGCAGATTTGCTGACACAAATTCCAGGAATTTCTCCGTATCCATAGCCTTCCAGCACCGCCGGCGAGCTTCTTCCACATATTGCGTTTCCAGATCAATCGATGTGGCAATCGGCAGATGATCTGAATCCGCGTGTGTGTCCTCGCTCACCGCGCATGCTATTAGGCGTTCACGGAGCTTCTGTGAGGCCAGGACTAGGTCGATGGTGGTCTGGCTCACTGTATTCATTCTCGTCGGAATTCCTGGTTCCGTCCATAGTTCAAGGTTTGCTGTGTCCATTAGTTCTAACACCTCCTCCGCCTTAGCATCCTCCTCTGCGTCGTCGCCTCCCCACACCGGGTGGTGTAGGTTGAAATCCCCCACAATCAGGTACGATATCCCCTTCTGCTCTTTTGTTGGCTTCACTAAACATCTGAGGAGGTTTAAACCGTCCCCTGTGATCTGGTCGTTATATACATTGAAGACTCGCACCTCACTGATATTGGTGCGGATCCTCACTTCTTGCAGATCTCCTGAGTGCGCGTAGTGCGTCCACCCCGCTAATTTCTTCGATATATACATGCATACCCTGGCCCGCTGGCCTGTCTCTGCCTCCGCCGGCCATAGCAGCTCGTGCGTCCCCTTAGCAGGATGGTGAGTGCTGTCCTGGAAGGGATTCTTCCATGGTTCCTGGATGGCGATGATGTCCGCGGCTAACACTTTGGGATCGCGCAGAAACTGCGCCATGACCCCGTCCTTCGATCGATTCACATTGTACTGGAATATGGTGAACTCTTTCACTGAGAACTGTGAGATTTGGAGGGCTTTGCGCTTCTGTTGTTCCGTCGGAGGCGTGGTTCGAATCGGATGTCCATCACCTCTGTCTGCGTGTGTCGACGCTTCCTCGGGTTATATGTATTGAAGATCTTGTCACTGATCTCGGTGAGTGCTGAGCTGCCGACTGTTGATGGTTTGTAGCTGGTGTCACATGCTGGCTCTGAGGTAGGGACTTCAGGCATGCTGACTGTGGCTTCAGCAGCCTTTTCGGTGAGCTCTATCAGTCTCCGCGACTTTCGGGAGCTTGTGCTCTCTATGCTGACTGATTTATTCTTTGATTTTGGTCTCTTTGTTGTTTTAGTAGCTGGCTCAAAGTTGATGCCGTCTCCGTGGAGGGTGCTGGCTCTGTCCGGTTGGCTTGCCTGTGTGGCGTCCTCTGCCGGGCAGAATGAGTCTTCTGCAGTATCCATAGACACTGTGAGCTCGTTAGCGGCCGGGTGCTGCCGCTGGAGGCCACTCTTGGACACTGTGGCCCCTGACTGAGTGCTGGTCCCCCTCTTCTCCTTTGCTTTCGCCCACTGACTAGATTGCAGGCTAGTCGAATTTCCAGTTAAACTTCCCGCTTGTGCAGAACTTTCGGCAGGGGTCGAGTCGCTACTCTCGGTGCCGCTGCCCTCGCTTGATGATGACTGCCCTGCCGGTGTGCCCCACGAACTGGCTGGTGACGGCTGCAACACCACAGATGAAGCTTTGGCGGAAAAGTGAGCCGGAACTGGGTGGTATCGTGGCCGATATCGCGCCATCTCCTTCATCTTATCGACTTCACGCACCCGGTCCGGACATTCAGTTGCCCACGCGGCGTGTGTGCCCCCGCAATTGGCACACTTGTTTTCCTTCAGCGTGCCGTCGGCCTTGGCGCTGCACTTCTGAGATAAGTGCCCGCCGGCGCAGTGGACGCAGGTTGGGGATTGATTCGGGCAAGTGGCTCCTATGTGACCATACTTTTGACAGTTGTGACACTGACGTACACGGATAGCCCGGTCGTACATCACAGCAGTCAAGCAGCTCCCGTCCCAGAAGACCCCCCGGTCAATCGCCGCGTTGGCTGGCAATGGAGATGTGAACTCGACCACCAGTGATCCCGTCTTGCCCGCAGGCGTCCGAAGCCACGATAGTCGAGTGATTTCCGCCTCGCCCCAATCCGGCCCATTGTTGGCGAGCAGCTGGCCGATCACCTTATCCTGCACGCCCCGCAATTCCTCCGTACGTGGCGTGTTCACCCCCAGCGAGCGGACGTTGATATCGTGGACCACGATACCCCAGGTCGGCAGCAGAACCTCTGCTTTCCTCCCCAGAGAGTGCACCCAGCCTTCACGGTGCACTCGCAGGATTTCCGCTTCCTTGGCGGTGAAGCGGTGAAGCGGAGATCACCCGACCTTAACCTGGCGAGCTGCCTGGAAGCGGACTGAGGCCAGAGGGGCCGAACCGATGGCTTTGGCTGCACGTTCACGCAGCCGGTTAGCCTTTGCGGTCATCTCCACTGGTGTCTCACGCCGATAGCGGTTGACGGCCTCGGGATCGTTAAGGCGGACCGTGATCGCACGATCTGCGGCAATATCGCTCACCGCCGCCCCCACCGACGACGCTGAGCCATGGGAGGAGAGATGATGGGCCGGAGCTGGCGCACCTCTTGCGACGTCTGCCCAGCTGCCGGTACTCATACGGGTGGGCAGATGCCTTTCGGCTGCGGCTCGCACCGCGGTGAGATCCTTCCGCATCTCCAGCGTCTCCTGACGCAGCTGTGAAAACTCTGCACGCCAGTCGGCGCCCAGGGGGTTCTTCAGAAGGTCCCCAGTGAGCTCCTCGAGCAATTTGAGGTGTTGCAGCACCTGGGTGGGCACACGGTGCCCATTTTGCTTGTCAATGTATGATAATAACTGCTTGGTGTCGTGATTGGCGTTCAGAAGTCTGGCAGTGGTGTCGGCGGGTGCCGTGCGGCCCGTCCCTGAAACCAGGGTTGGCCACGCGGACGCCGGCACTGGCATGCTGATACGCTCGAAAATGGTATCAAAGTGCAGCGCCGGAAGTAATTGAAAACTTCCCGTTTACAGTTAGTCGCCAACTGGCGTGGTTGTGGAGATATTTCAAGAATTCGATTTGCCAAGAGATATGTGTTTTTTTTGTACATCACTTGTTCTCCAACAGCTTGGAATTGATGTAACACATTCCGGCAGCTCAGCATTAGCCTCTGGTCCAGCGTTTGAAGTTGGCGGTAGCATTTTATCGGAATTATAATCAGGACAGGCCAATGTCATGTTTAAAGTACAGATTGGTGTTGATAAGATTTCAACACACAGCTGGGATTCTGCGGCACATGCCCGCTTTATATTATTGGATGAGCCCAGTTTGACCTATATGGTCCGGGCTCCAAAAGCCGCAGGGGCTCCGTCTTGAAATCTCATTACGCCAGAATTTGGCGAGTGGTGGGGCCCTGGTAAAAGCCAAGATAACGGGCCATTCATGGGCAGATCCCCCTCATCGCCCTCATCGTCTAGTTCGAATCTATACGTCCGCCCGTATTTTTGTCTCCTCACTTTTCAGCGGTTACTTCCTCAAAAATACAGAGTAGGATCTCACCTCAACCACGTGCTATGACACCCTGCATTCAATCACAAAATCAATGCTAAAAACTGGTTTATCCCAGGAAAGCAGTTCACGGGGTATTATCTTTCCAACAGCAATCTGGAAGCTTTCACGGAAAGCCACCGGATCTTCTTTCCTCAACGCAAGTCCCTTGTGGACATCATCATCCATCTTTTGAAAGTGATCCTTCTTAAGGCTGTCTGACCGAGGTCCTGGCCAAAGGCACTGAGGGCAAACAATCCGTGCTTTTGACTGCCGCACGATGAGCTGCAGCAAATAATATCTTTCCGTGTATGCTTCATCCCCATGCTTTGAAAGTTTTTGTTCGATAACAAAAAAGACTTCAAAGACTGGCTGATTTGATCTGAGTGATTCAGGGTCCACTTCATGCCCAACGGCATCTTCATAGCTTTGGCGAAACGTCAAAAAGTCTTTACGCCTTTGCGCAAGTCCCTGATGGACATCGTCCTGCTCGCTCTGGAAATGCTTGTTGAGTGGGGTTGTTTCTGGGAATGGGTGGAGGCACTTGGGGCAAACAAGCCTGATTTTCGTATTGGTCACTATCGTCTTAAGCAACTCAAACCTCTCGGTATCAGACATCGGGTAACAGAGCCAGTCAATTTCCACGGTTGGGATGAGGAGGAAGAGATCGAAGGTTAGAAAGCTCTTTGCTGCCAAATATGGTCAATAGAAAAGATTCTTGGTGGTATAGACAAATGCGCAAGGACGCGGTCTGCTTAAATTCTCCAAAGCTCACGATGTTTTCCCGGCTATCTTTTCAGCATCCGCCACCTTTGAGGTAATGATCCCCTCAATCGCTGACTGTAGTGGCGCCTCATTGGCTTTTAGATGTTTCAAATGAGCAACGAAGCTGTACAAGTGCATCAAAAGTTGTGCAAGGCTAGGCTATAGGGAAAACGCAACGTAACGGATAATCAATTCCTCTAGCTCGTTGCAAATCAGGATGAGCCATAGAGTAATGCTATCAAGTCTGCAACTTCTTTCATGACATAACCAACATCTTTTCGG
This sequence comes from Penicillium lividum, assembly GCA_028828245.1. NCBI lineage: Eukaryota > Fungi > Ascomycota > Eurotiomycetes > Eurotiales > Aspergillaceae > Penicillium > Penicillium lividum. Next base: position 3,973,631 of record JAQJAG010000003.1, read on the forward strand.
TAGACAAACTGCAAATTCAACCATAAAGCACCTGCCTCCGTCTCCCAGTCCACCGGCATTCCTGGATTCCTTTCACTAGCAAAAGTAACTGGCCATCCCACAGAGCCGATGTACCAGTAAAGAAGTCCCTGGGCTCAATCTCCCGACCTATTAACACCGCAATTTGAATAAATCTTCCAAGTTCGCTTGCTAGAAAGGTTTTGTTGCTAACATTCGTGCGAAGGGTTTCAGGTATGGACTCCATGGGATCAATGTGCCTGGTGATTTCAATGACGCGAGTGGCATTTTGGATTTGAGCGAGTGTGATTATCGTGTCGCTGTCTCCGTATGCCTTCTGTCAAGCTTCGATAATTTGCTATAATTTGCTATGGAAGCTATGGAATGCCGATAATTTTTTTATCATGCAGCCTTATGGCTGTGTTTTCTAAAAGTTATTGGGAAGTGTCATTCCTAGCTCACACAGAGCACTTACGCGTAATTTTCATCACTTGTGACACTGCCTCTGTCTTAATTTGTGTCGTTTTGACTGTCAACGTGACCAGAGGTTATCAAATGCCTAGCAATGAAGCGCATGGAATAGGGAAAGGCTAAGTGTCATTCAAGGACTTAACACAATTTTGGGGACGCTGGGCTTTTATAACCTGCCGCTGTTAGTGGACGCCTGTCCTCCTTTCGAATTCGCCGAGAGGCCCATGAACGGGTTCCCAGAAGCCATCGATAAAATTAGACAGATCCACAAGAAATGACTGTTATAGATAGAACCAGATAATTCCATATAAATGATCGTAATGGTGGAGTTACCAACTTATGGTCATACATTGTGTATACCTGGATTAAATGCGCTGCAGCTGATGATTATATCACCAGGATTGAGGGTCTTGCGTGACCAAGTGTAATAGGTCAACTCGCCTTGGACATTATTTTTGTGGCTGATCACTTGATAAGGCCCATGCGGCTGGACAGGGAAGCAATGTACAGAGCCCATAGAGCCGATTATTTCGCCCTTCCGAACAAGTATAATACCAGTAAGAATCATCTGGAATCTTTCAGAAAGCCAGAAACAGGGTATCTGATTTGCGGCATCACAAAGTTTGTCGAGGATAGCATTGTCGACCACCGAAGCGCACATTATGTACACCAGCTTTGAAGTATCTATTTGGATTAGATTTGAACTCAATCCTAGAGCAAAAGGATTACAGACGAGTTTTGTAAATACCAGATGGCGGCCAGTCTTGCAAATTACCTGTGACGGAGACTAAAGGAAGTGTAATCTCAGTCCAACTCTCAAGCAAAGCTTCGCAAATCTCACTTGGGAGCAGTCCGAACCTCAATTCATAATAATCGGAGAACATAATGTAGCGACCCGGTGTGTTTGCCCATTGATTGATGTTGAAATTTTGATGGCTAAATCTTGGGTACCAGTCAACTTGAATTATTCCTATCTGGCTCCTGGGAGGAGGATCAATATATCCGTTTTGTATGTGGCGAAAGCTCTGTTGGCTCGAAAAAGGCCCCGGAGCACGGATTCAAATCTCCAATGCAGACCCTCCAGAGTGGAGTGCACTAAAGAATGCACTGAGCACCAGAATGTATCATGAAATGGTGTTGAAATGGATTTGGGAGCAATGCAACACGAACATAACATTTTTGTTCCGAATCTTCTCGCAGCAAGTAACGCATAGTGTTTTGCTCTCGCAATCATTCAAGGTAGAGAGACTTGAAGTGAGCGGGGGTGCATAAGAACAATCAAATTTATACACACCAGGATCAAGACTATAAGACGATTCGCAGTCGATGATAAAAATATGTATCCAGGTTATTATTGTGCAGTTTTTCTATAGATCAAAAACACCAACCCATCTCAGACAATAGAGCCCTCGTCGGGAATTTTTGCCCATGGAATACGAAGCATGTCCTCCTTACTGATTTTCCGTAGCGTCCCCCAAGGCACCAATTTCTTCGCTTCACAAATCTTCATATGTAACAAAAAAAGATCACGCACACATTTCGGTTTCCCATGAAGCCACGATCCACAACGAAGAATCCCATTGAAATACGCCGTAATATTCGACAGAGAATAGCAGTTCTGGACAGTCGACAGTGTTGTGGTTATACATAATGCCCAAAAATTTTTTGAACTCTTTCACTGATGCCAATGTCATGATATCCAAATACTTGGGCTGGGGGAAAAATGATCAGCTCGCAGGTCTTGAACGGAGATTGTGACTGGATAGAGACTGACCAGCGGCTCCTTTGTTTGATATATCCGCGCCATTCCGGAAGAGTGCTTTGGTTTTTCAGAAGAAAATTTTCCCATATTCAGAGGATATACTCCTCTCCTCCAGGTCAACGAGCTCGCCCTTGGCAGTGAACATGCGAATCTGTGGAGGTATTTGAGGTAGCACAAGAATCTCATTTTCTGTTTCGTTTCTTGAAGGGATAATGGCTGCTTATAGTTTGTTAGCTGAACAACTTCGTAAGATGAAGGACAATCCCGGGAACTGATATTAGGCTCACAAGGATTTGTGTCTGGCACCTCTGTCACTTCGTAATTCGCAGCTGAGAATACGGATCGAAAGGTACCCAATCCGGATCTTATGATGTCAAACAATCTGTATGGAGCGGCAGGACTGGGAGAAGTTTGACCTGTATCATTGGCTGGGCCTGAATACTCTGATAAATCCCACGAAGAAAGCTCGTCATCATCATCGGCACAGCCAAAGGGGAAAAGAGAATGCACGCACTGTGGAAAGAGTAAGAACTGTAGACAAGCCATGGGGAATTATTGACCAGCTGGGTATGCTCAGAGTGAAGGCAGTCGTATATATAAAAACCTTCGACGCCTTAGACGGGGACCAAGCAGTTTCCAATGAACTTTCGAAGATGGTAAGATATTTCCCTTTACCAGCAGATTTTGAGTCTAATATGTACAAGGCCATTCATATCGGTTTTCTTTTTACCCCATCAGAGTCAGCTTTAAAATTATTTTTTGCTTCGCGATTGAACTCTGCGCCTCAGTGGGGAACATTATCCCATGGTGCGCTCAGCCTAGATGCTACAACGGTTCTACAAACATATCAATCTCTTGAACAAATTCGGGACCTTGATGGGACCATAGACGAGACAATTCTGTCTATCACCGCAAAAAATCTGGTGAACATTCTCAGCCTTTGCACAATCGAAAAACTATCAGCTATTACTTGGCATTTCGATTCATCGGGCGGCCCATCTAAGGAATTGAGCGACTTTCTCAGGCAACCAAGCAACAATGCAGTATGGAAGGCAGTCCATCAATCGTACCTGACCATGACGAAACAGATAGTCTCCTTCCAACAATTCAAGGCTTCACATGACTTTTCACTCTATCCAGCCCTGGGGTCAAGCCTGTGAAAGGTTTGACATGATGGTACAACATTGGCTTTCCACACTTAACAATATTGCATATGAAGGTCGAATCGGAGGCAAAGCCCGCAATAAATCTTGACAAGGACTTTACAAGGTATACATGTAGGAATTAAATATTCAATGGGTATCCGGCAAGTTTTTGGTGACTTTTGACTTTTGTTATCGTTTACTCCATTTAGAGCCTGACGTTTGCGTAGTCATTTCTACTGTAAATTGCAAGACACTAGGGGCATACTCAAAAACTTCAGGGGGACTAGATGGGACCTAATGCAAGCCCCTACGCGCAAACGCACAGGTCTATAAATGTTGGGAAACCTGCAGGTGCCACTAAGTATGAGATATGCTAGCCTATTCAGCAATAGATTAACACTATGAAAATAATGAAGCGATAAATCCATATGTAGAAAGAACCCCACGAGCAGGAGGTCTCGAGCCAAATTCTGGGGGCTAAATTCATTTTGAAAATGATTGATACCCAAAGAGGTTTAGATTTCAGGTCAGGGAGCTGACCTGAAATCTAACCTCTTTCGGATGGCCCCCACCTCTCTCTTTCCTGATAAGTGTCGCAGCCCCACCTTGAAATTCCCAAATCAAAATGCAGTCACCGTCAGCCTTCAGAGAACAGCTTGCTTGTGCCCTTCGGGCCACATCACCTACATACGTTATTTCCCAGGTATACAACTTTCCTTCATTATCTCAACCAATATATATCGTTCACTAAGTGAAACCATCAAGGGTTGGGATCGGTTGTTCAAGGATTTCTTCGCGAGGGGAACGATACACGAAACACAGCAGCTGCTCCCAAAGGAATATATTCTCACAAAAAGCTCATCGGCATCGGCATCGGACTCAGCGAGCGCTGGCCCTTTTCCTGGTCCTAATTACCCTTTGAGACCAGTCGAACACCCCATCACGACTCCTGCAGCCGCAGTGGAACGCAATAATGTTCAAATCCCGGTGTCCATTCCGGGCCATGGCGTGAATGATTCTATTTGCATTTCGTCGTCCCAGATGCAGAAGCCAATTTCACTGTCAAATGCTCGTATCATTACTCCTGTATGCTATTCTTTGTCCAAGTCGCATCCTGAGCCTTCCGAGAAGGCGTCTCGAGCTATCCAAGCAATGCGCGACGCCAAAAGGCACGATCATGCCTTTTATGATTCGATCTGGATCGGAATGCGGGAGGTTTTTGATGACCAGGGAGTCGAAGAAATTGCATTAAATCGATATGGCCGAATACAAGCTCTGCAGTCCAGGAACGAAGCCAGAGGCGACATTTTCAAGTATGCGCAGCGCCTAAGCCTTCTACTCGGCGCACACGAGTTGCAAGTGATAGAGAGAACGTTGCCACCAGAAGCATGTACCAGGGGCGTTTCCCTGCGATCCGTCGCTATCAATATGTTGGCTAAACACCTCCATGTCGAAAGACGATACATATTAGATGAAAACAAGCGGCGGTCTCATTACGTCTCCATCTGTGAACGATTCGGTCCCGGTGCTCTTCTATTACTTGGAGAATCCGATGGGATTCTTTCATTGTAGGTCACCCAGTAGTGAGTTCAGTTCCCGTTCTTACGATTCTTAGGTGGGAAAGAGATCTAAATACCGAAGATATCGAATCAATTTGCAAATACGCAAAATATAATCTAAGGGATTGGGTGAAAGACTGCGAAGACTTAAACGGGAAAGCTGGGTTCTTGATTACTGAAGCACTCCGTTCTTGTGGGTGGGATGGACACTCAAACCGCGATACCACATTGATGAGGTGCTTGGCGAATTCTGTTGATTTGGGATCTTTGCCTTCTGTGCCAACTACACAAGAAGAGGCAGAATCAAGAAAAAGAAAGAACCCCGAAGAGGAAGCACTGCCAAAACGCCATTGTCATGATAAGGTTCCAATCCTATACGACCGTACGACATCTCTGCCAATTGAGTCATCAAGCGGCGAACAGAGTGTTCCTTCTGAACCCCGATTTGATGGATCACATCCAGAACTGTCCCAGGAAGGTGTAAACGCAACACTTGACTGGGATTGTAGCGTTCACTTGGACCTGGATTGGGACCAATTCATTGAGGACCAGATCACAGAAAGTATGAATGGCTGAGTATTGGACTCAAGGTATGAGGGCCACATCTTATAATCATGTATTTCTCAAGGTTAATCATCAGAGCCCATTGGAAAAGACAGGACAAGGAATATTCCACCGCCACCTGGGGAATGGAAGTACACCAGATCCCCCCTCCAGGCGACAGCATCCCCCGGCTCAAGATTCAAAGCAGCCTTCTTGCCCAGACGTGATCTCTGTCGATGAGATCCTTCGTAAAATGTAAACCAGCCGTTCGAGGGTGATAGTGCGGTAATAGCGATAGTAATATAAACCCTCGGCCCGGCTGTCATCAACTTCGTCGGGTCGGCGTCTGTTTCGTGGAACATCCCAAGATTCACAGTCTGTGGCGAGGAAGGTATTTGATTTGGGGGAAATAACTGGGCAACTGCGTCCTTGTCCATATTCTGATCGGTCAGCTAGCGCTAGCAGGAGAAAAGGACAGAGTATTACCCTAAGAAATTCATCCTTGATTTCGAATCCTGTTTGAGGTACTTTGTACTCGTTGTACTTGTCTTTTGTAGCAGTTGGCTCGTTGACGGCTAGACCATTTGGGAAATCGTCTGCGAGTTTTGATGCGAGGGATGCCGATACTGCCTGTTTTAACACGACATAACCGTTCGAATTGGCCATAACTCGAGGCTTATCAGATTTGTTTTCCAACCCTAGAATGGAATGGCCGACATCAGTTTCAGATAATGGCTCACGTTTATGTATTTTTTGTTACCTTGTGATATTGCAAGCATGCCAACGTCACAATTTGCGCGGAGACTCGCTTCAACGTCAGCACGTTGAAGCCCCGCGATCAGGAAATCCGCGATGCCTAACTCTGCTTATTAAGCTATTGGCGGGGTTCAATTAACTAAACGAGTTCAATTAACTAAACGAGAGAATGATCACGTGATTAATCTGCATGGGATATCATCGCCTTGTATCAGCCGATCTGTCTGTAAACTTTCAAGGGAAGTCTGCTCTGCTTTTGGCTCGTGCATTGCTTTCTAACGAAGTGTTCCTGGTATAGCCTCAAATCTGACATGGATGGAGAACTCACGGCAGTGCGACCGATTTTCGACCTAACCAGCCTATCTAACCATGCATGATGGCAAAGAAGTTTTCCAACAAATCACCTAATGCAAATCAATTTGGTGCCTCCTCTTTTCAATTAAGACCACACCCGCCCCATAGAGTGAGAGTCGAAAACAGATTTCCCTCTGGATACACACGCATTGCTTCTCGGCCCGTATCCAAAAACATGCTAGTTCTGCAATAAATTACTCTTTAACTAGCTCTGATGATAAGAGAGTCTAACTGTATCACGAAACCAGCACCGGTGCACGTGAGGCAATGTCGGCCCAGATTTTCCAGGTCAGATCAAATTGTGCCAAAACCAGCGCTCTAATTTATCATGCGGTGTTGATGGACCTACACAGGCTCATGATCGGCTCCCTTTAGAATTGGTACGGTCGCACGGTCGCGAAATATTTTTGAAATTAATATGCCGTGAGAACACAGCGGATAAAACCAAGATGCTCGACACCTCTCTTTCCCTTTCGTATTTGTGCCAGTACTGTCCTCGTAAATATGGCAAACTTTTCTTCCTTCAGCGCCTGAAGTCTCCGCACCAATGACTCACACCTGATCGTTTGGTGTGGGTCACCGCCATACATATTCCCAAGTTAGGTAGATCCCAGCGGAATTAGGGGGAATTTTCGATATGAACATGCCTGATATTAACGCGCTTTAGTTTGCCCAGTTTCTGTGTTTGACAAGTAATTGCTAGCCGGTGTCTCACATAAGCGCTTTCAAATTTAGCGTGATTCAGACATTCATGCATGGAGAAACGGCGACCTATCAATCACTGGAAATGAGGCTCCTTGCGACCGGTATTTGCATATCCAAGTGAAGTGGTCTGCTTTTTGAATTCCACATAATACCGCTAGATTGTAGAGAGTAAACATATAAAATATAGTTCGTTTACCCTCTTTGAACTTGCATTTCTAATTGTCATTTGTTCAGTTGGCCCAAACTCTTCTGCCTTATTACATACCAATTCTTGGACAAGGTAGGTTTCCTTGTGAGGGAAGTTCTTGCATTTTAGGTAGTTGAGTTGGACTGACCACGTTGGTCTGTCAGCCATGTCCGGGCTAAAGAACTCTGGAAAGAAGGCGGTTGATGCCATCTTGAATCCACAAAAAGTCGATGTTGCCTTCCAGAAATTCACCAGGCCTACAGTTGGGGCTGGCAAGCCTACATTCCCGACCTCTCAGCGGGACTTGAAAAATATCGGGTTCCATTTCGACCTGAGCGATCACACCCGTCAAGTGCCCGACACCAGACCGAATGCGAAACCAGGCGCTACCCGAACCGCCAATGTTTTCCACTGGCAAGCAGCTGCGGAAGCCGAGTCGAAGTCAATCAAGGACTGGATCCAAAAGAATGGACCACATGCAGTGATCCAGACATTTGAGGTCCCACAAGATGCCACCAAGGAGGAGTTCGAGGACATCCTGAAAACAGCAGCAAAAAAACTCTAAGCTACTAGGTACCCTGACTTTAAGGATGCCAAGTGTCAGGGATATGACTACATGAAGCACACAAAGAGTAGAACTCGTATTGTCTGTCTGGCCTCCCCTAAGCACGAGGAGGCTTCCTTTATCTCGCTTCCTCGATCTACGTCTTGTAACTTAAATCAACTAGAGTTGCTCTTATACTGATTATTCATATCGGTACAATATAATCTCTATGTACACGTGAGACGCTCACACTAAAACCAGTTGTTAGCCTGATCACGACGTTCTAGCTGACACATGATTCAAAAAATGCATGGACCAGCATGGTACTGTCTAGTACTCTGCACCCTTAAGCTTTGTTGACTTACATCTATCTATTTAGTTTTCTTAAAACTCTCTTTCTATTCTATTTTGATTCTTCCTTTTCCCTTAAGTTGTGTCGACTGTGAACTATACTTCTAGAGTAGCGTATATAGATACACTCATTGAAGAGTATCCACCTGGGATCTGGGTTGACAAAATAACCGTAGATAATCAAATCACAAAAAGATGACTCGATAGCCAAACTAGTAGATTTATAAGTCAAAATACCTTAAAATCAGTGGATCTAGCCTTCAATAAACCCTTCGAATATTAAATAGATCACTGCGACTACGGACATCACACAGAAAGTGAAGGCGGTCAGAGGCTTGGCGACCTATGGAGCTGGCCTCATTTATTCCTGTCCGACCTCAGCAAACATAGCCAGCTCCCACTCCTTCGATTGTCAAATTATCAGTGAACCCACCCCGTCTATATCTGCGCTCCATATTTTCCTTTCTTTCTTATATATGAACAATGATAACGTCTCGTCAGAGACTCGTCATTGCTAGAAACACATCATCCATTCCCTGTTTCCGTAAACCGTGGGTCTGTTATCAGCCTGCCATGACTGTTTCATCCCCCCAACACTTATCTACCAGGCCACCAGCACTCTGCGAGGAATTCTTTCAAAACACCTCACGGCGATGGATGTAAGTTGGGCCTATTATGGCTTTGATCTCAATCACTGAATGCCGGCCAGATTCAACGAGGCCGACCGTCTAAACGAACGATACGTTAAATTTCGACCAACAGAGCTCCAACGAATCGCCGGCGAAGCAGTACAACAAGACTATTGCCCTGATATTGCTAAGCTTGCAGAGGGAGGCTTCAACAAAGTGTTTCTTCTGCGAGCAAAGAATGGCCGTGAAGTGATCGCGCGAATTCCCACTCCCATTGCCGGGCCTCCTCATTACACAACCGCCAGTGAAGTGGCTACGATGGACTTTTTGCGAGCTGTCCTGAAATTGCCGGTACCGAAGGTCTTGGCATATTCAACTTCGTCGGACAATCCCGTAGGAGCAGAGTATATTCTGATGGAGAGGGTAGAGGGGGATAGTCTTTCCTCACGATGGTTATCTCTCACGACCGTTGAGGTGAAAGAGATTATGACACAAATCGCAGATATGGAGAGGAAGATTTTTGACTTCCATTTTCCTGCGTATGGATGCCTATATCACAAGAAGGACCTTTGCGGGGAAGCCCAGATACCAATTCTGGAAGATTATTGTATCGGCCCTGTGTCGGCCAGGCAATTTTGGCATGGCGAACGGAGCAAATTAGAAATTGACCGCGGGCCCTGTATGTTTCCCTCTATCCTCCTTCCCCCTTCCCTCTTTGTTCTTAGTTGTTAGAACTAAAATCGCCATGACCTGGACTGATAACTACCACAGGGCTTTCACCTGTGGACTGTGTTACGTCTGCGGCTCGCCGAGAAATGGCTATCATCCAGCACTACGCCAAAGCTCAGCCCCGCCAGACATTTCTTTTACCAACTAAGGATAACGTTCACCCCTCTGAGCATACCTCGTTGCTTTCACGATTCCTGCAATTGGCGCCTCATTTAATCCTACCAGGTTCTTATAGCGCTCCGACACTGAGGCACCCCGATTTGAGTCTGAGCAACATTCTATTAGCACCTGGATCAACCAAAATCATCGGTATCATTGATTGGCAAGATGCCGTGATATTCCCTCGCTTTATGCAAGCAGGCTATCCCGCATTTTGTGAGCACGATTCCTCCCAGCCTCAAAGTCTGCAGATTCCATCTCTCCCTGGTGATTTTCATGAAATGGGTATCGATGAGCAGAGAAAATTGACAGCCATCTTTCGCTTACAAGAGGGGAACCTCTACTACACAGCCGCGACAGGTGTACACAATGACGAACACATGGCTATATTGAAACTTCCTCACCTTGGAATGCGGCAGTATCTCCTTCGCCAAACAGGGTATCCCTGGGACGGAGACATAATCAACCTACGTGCTGCATTAGTAGGCATAACGACTCCTTCGGTATGGAGCAACATCTCCTCGGCAGTTTGTCCTGTTGTGTTCAGCGATGACGAACGGGAGGCTGCTATGGCAGAATCGCAGGAATGGAATGAGTCTGAACAGCTACTGTCCGCGGTTAGAGATCACCTCGGTATCGATCCGGAAGGTGGGACCGAGCCTGACAACTTCGAGAGGGCAGTAGAGGGCAATCGACAGTTTCGTATGGAAATGGTTCGGCAAGCCGAGACGGATCAGCGGGAGATCTGTTGGCGTAATTGGCCGTATACAGATAAAGACGATAAGAGCACGTCTCCTCTCGGGGATATCTAGCGTTTGGTGCGAATAAATTGTAATAATTACTCAGGAATTTATTCACCTTTGTAAAATGCCAATGTCAAGTGGCAGATAAACAATAAATAATTATGTATGTATCAGATATATACAATGTCTAAAACTTGTTGGAATAGCGGCGGCCTTCAAAGTCGGCGAGGATTCTCTTGTCCATCCGTCAGGCAGAAAGAAAATCCGATGCCTTGCTCGCCATGGCATCGGTGCTCCAGGGCTTCGTCGCACCTCGTCTTATGCTCCTGGTCACTGTTGGTTCGCTAATACCGAGACACGTAGTACTGGATGCTTCAAGGTCTGCCTGGCATTCTTGCTCGGTGCCGCCTGGTGCATAGGGTGGATACTCCAACCAACACTAAAGCTATGACACTAGCGCTGTTGTTCTTTAAATAAAGCACTAATCGTGATACAGCCGTAGTTTTTTGTCATCAAGAGTCGCTGAGTTTTTGGTCGGGTTTTGGAGCACCATGCTGCTTTGCATTTCGGGATCTTGCCTTCACATACCACTAGGGGTCTTAGGTATCCGCTCTTGGTGTACATAGTCCAATGGAACCTTGTTGAGCGATATGAAGCCCTACAATCTCCAAATCTAGCTAAAGGTGAATATGATCTATCTATTTTTGGGAGATTATTTTCCCATTGCAAGTTACATTGCCGCTCCATGGGCGCTAGGTGGAACCCAAGTTCAATTAGTCACATCCAATTACCAAGCGCTGGCTAGGCCGCTTTGTGCTCGCTCGTGAGCGCTAAGTGAGACATGGAGCGGTCTTCCGCCTCTTGAAGCCGCAGATCAATTGTATCATGTCGTCGAAATGATTATCCGCCTCTTGTGCCAACATGGGGGTGGGATGCCCAGTATATCTAATCCTATGGCTTGGTTGAATCGATTCAGCACCTTTAGGCCTGATTTCTGATGCCTATTATACCCCTTAGCAAGGGCACAGCGTGTGCAGAATTTCCTTTCACCTAGAAGCACACTCTCGAGTACGGTTCGATCGGTCCCATTGGTCGATGTTGGTACTAGTCAATCTAATCAACGAAGAAGCGACAGCTTCATCCGCCGAGTCACCCTTCTTTCGTAGCTAATAAATCAACACGGGCGCATGATCAGGCACGCTGCCTTCGCTTTCAGGACACCTTATTTTGGAAGGGCCCTTGCTCTCTCGGTCCAATGAAATCTCCATGCTGGGTCGTCGAAGTTCTATCTGCTGCAGTAGTGACCAACCGGGCGGCAAGAGGCGCTGCCAATAATGGACATAGCGCTGATAGTCGAACTTGAATGTTTTCCCGAAGCTACCGCTGGCTATAAAAGCCTGGAGGATGCTGGCTTGAGTCGCATACAAATCTGCTAGCAGTCTTCCTTTCCTACAACAGCAGAAATCTCAATGCAGGAGTTATTTTCTCATGTTGTACAGTTGACTTGATCCGAGTGTCGAGTATCAACATAATACAGGCGCCCCTACACGCTTCTGGAGTGGTCTAGTCCCGTTTGAGCAGCTATCATGGGCGGCCGAGCCTCTCAACATTGTTGTTCTAATAGTGCACGCTTCTCGTGCTGCTTTTAGGCATTTTGCTCTAATTGACGATGTCGCAATCCTGCTTGATGCTTTTATCTCTTCAGCGACTCCCCCAGAAAGCCCGACGAGAAAAGGCTGGTTGGATAACCACATATGCGGTGGCAGATGTGGATAAAGTGGGGTCCGTGGTACGCTATGGTTGACCTGGCCATCCAGCGAGATCCCGGTTAAGCAGTCCGTTGAAGCAGCCGTCTTCTACACATCACAATCCCAGCGACGACAGCGTAAATTGAGGCGCTGCATTCTGACCACACCGGTGGCCTCAAGTAAATCATAATGAGTAGAATCCTAGTGGGTGCTTCCACAGTGGTCGCTTATTGTCCACCACACCTGCTCTTTTCTGAGGTCGGTCAAATCATGCGGGTCTTCGTGGGTCACCAGTTGGACCCACCAGGCGACGACCTCAACTCTCCACCGCGTTGCCTCAACGCTGGAGGCGGAGACCAAGGTCAAATGATACGTGAGGGCCATTTACAAGCCATGGTTCTTTCATCTCAAGTGAGTTCACCGGCAATTTTAAGTGACATGAATTTAGAGGTATAGAAATTTACCAGGAGAAGTGAAGTAAGCGCGGTGGAGAGCGGTGGAGAGCGGTGAAGGGTGGTGGAGGGTGGTGAAGAGAACCAGTTTCTTAGAGCTAACTTTCTACTTGCTGTTAGTTGGCACAGGCTTCAACGGTCAATGAGATGGCCGGTTCCTAGCCCATAGAGAAGAGCGAAGAGCTAGTGCCCGTGAGCGGGGACTCGGTGCAATGGACTCAGAATCCAGCTTCAAGTGTTGCGAACGACCGGTGACCTTTGCTATGAAAGGGCATTTCTTCTATTGTGCCAGAGCAGTCCCACCGATGTTTCCGGTGACACCAGACTTTGGAAGGGGCAGTGAAGCCGCCTTACATGGTCGAAAATCAATTCCTTATGGACAGCTTAAGCGAACCAGCATAGAGACCAAGGAATTCGGACTGCCCCCAATCCGACTGACCGAGCAGAACGCGGCGCTCCTTCCATCGCCGGTAACGTGACCGTGAACTGGACCGTAATATAAGCAACCAATAGGAGAATCTGGCAGGCGTAACAGTCTGGTATTTTGATTTCTGCGTCCTGCATGCTAAATGCGTGGAATTACTAATACAGGCCAGCTTGGCGCGGATTTACGGATACCCGACGTTCTCAAGTGTCCGACAAATTCTCCAAATTCATTGGTCATACATTCGTAATTAATCTCATTTAGATAGTGAGTGCTTCGGCCAAAATGCCCTCTTCGTGCACTGGCGCCGGTGAAGTGTTGCGCTTGCGGTCTAATCCGCGGTCAGTGTCTACTCAGCCCATCCCTGTCTCCCGAGCGAGTCATTGGCTACTCGACAGTCGTAATGAACGGCGTTGAGGACCCAATGGCTGGGTTTCAGCCGAAGTACCCAAGCGCCCAGCCAATCTCGCAGACCGGCGTGGACCGGTCGTGTCGGACTCGTCAGGAAGACGCACCCTTTCTGCCGTTCGGCGAGGCGCAGTAAGAGTAGTTGAAGCGGTGGTATCGTGTTCTGAATTCGTCTGTTCGATACTGGCGGCGCTAATGGAAATAGGTCCTCGTGGTTGATGTTTCGCGACGAAAGCGCCGTCAGATAGACTGTTACCAGTTAGTGATGTTCGGCCTGGATCGGTTGATCGCGGCAGATGTTGCTTACCAGTGTGGGCATGACGTATGAAATCCAGGCCGCCATGACCCAAGCCATAGTTCCATACAGTTCAAATGAGCCACCAACTCGCATCCTCCACAATACAGGGTTACCGGCTCATTCTCGTCCTCGCCGTGACAGATATAGCATGTCTCACCGCGTGGATCGGAGCTCTGGGGAGACCTGCAGGTGAAACGTTTGAGCTTCAGAGTTTGCGGCCCTGCATGATCGTTGGCGATCATTAAATCGGCGGGAGCCTCGTCAGATACCGGCCAAGTCACTTGATTCTCCCGGAGCATAGCCGGGGTGACTTGTCGGTCTTGGGTTGACGGACCCAGTTGCGAAGGCACCGAGATGGATGGGCCAGTAAACACGACGCCGTCCATGGCGCGGGGTCGTGACTGACTGTGCCGGTCAGGATCGGCAGCCGAGCGTCTTGTTGATCTGACTGACCTCAAGGGACGACGACCATCTGGCTGAGACCGGCGAGGCTGCAACTGGTTCCGAATAGCGGCTTCGTACCATCGCTGTCCGACCAGATCGGCCTGGCGCAGCTGGTGCCATCTCGTGCAAAGAAAATCTGCAGCAATGTCGCGCAATTTGAGCTGGAGATTGCAGACACTGAAAGGTCTCTCTGCGAGTGTGTCCAGCTTCTGGCGGCCGCTCTTGAGGATCTCTTTTCTCACAGCGTTCTTGCACTGGTCTCCTTTTTGTGTGATGCCACAGCAGGTATTCCCGTGTTCAAAAGGCCCACTGCCCATCTCACAGATCAACAGCGGGTTCCACACCCAAGAAGGATGATCCATTGTGGGCAAGTAGGTGTGCAATAAGACTAGAAAGAAATGTAAGTGTGTTGGGCTCAACAGTGAAGAATAGGTAAACGACCACGGCGGTGGAACAGCAATTTATAGTCAGTCTCTCAAGCCATCGATTGCTCGAACGCATCACAGAAATTGGCAGTCTGCTCAGCAACACTAGCCATTGTGAGGGAGAATGCATGACTTCTGGGGAGAATCATGGCCCCTGGGAAACTAACCTGAGCTCCCAAAACCTAAGTGGCGGTCTCTGGGAACCAGTCACCAAGCCCCAGGAATGCCTTTGCAGGGTCTAGGAGCCAGGCGCCCCCTGGGAACTGACCCGTTATGATCTGGGAACTGCACTGCGCAGCCTAGGAACTAACCGCCATGGCCTGGGAACTGCACTGTTTATCCCAGGGGCCCGCGTTCTGCTCGAAGGTCCGCCAGCGATCGGCAGGAAAGCCCTCATACATGTCTATAAATAGCAGCCGTGCTAAGGCTTATCATCCATATACTTATGCGCATATAAGTATATAAAGGTGGTTGACTTGAGTAGAGACCATTTCATTTACCCCACTTTCTCCTCTCCTCGCAAGCTCAAAGCTTACTTTCAAATCCAACATCAATATGCCACCAAACAGAACGAGGCAAGTGCACTTGTCGGCTGCCGTCCCCCCTCCAAACACTCGTTCAACTCCATTGACCGAAAGCAACCGGAGACTTCCGTGGAGTATGACAAACCCTCATTCCGCACAGCAGGGCGTGCAGGGTGCAAGAAGGAGAGCGGAGATGATCATCAATGAAATCTCCGCTGAATGCACAAAGCTACTTGGTACCAATCATAATACCAGGATCATGCTACGAAAAGAAGAAGAAGAGAAGGCCAAACTTGAAACCCAAATGCAATACCTGATTTATTGTCTTCGGGCAGCTGAGCAGCGAGCCTGGAGGCTTGAAGAGCGCGTCAACACATTGGAGGTCGAAGTGGCATCTCGAAATGCGGGAAAAACACCAAAAGATCCAACAGCACTTCCATGAGGAACATTCACTCTTTTTGTGGAATGTATTGGGATGGGAGTTGGAGCTTGTGTGACTCTTGCAGCAGTGAAATTCAAGGGAATTATTTAATGTCGTAGCTCAGCTACATTGGATGTTCAGCAAGTCATTGGTTTTTCTTTGTGTTACTTGAGCTCATAGTATTGCATATCATCTATATCTGCTCACAATGAGTCCGAGTGCTTTACCAAATGAGGAGCGTGCCTAAAGTGATGACGTAGGACTATAATAGATATACTTGATTTTCACGAGTCACAAATAAAATGGAAAGACGAGGATGATAGACATAGGGGCATGAATTGTAGGCTCTCTACCTGATATCCAATGATTTGGCTTTTTTTCAACATATCATCAGCCCGGACCCTTTCCTGAGGGCGAGCCGTCAGTAAATTGTGCTATCCTGGGCTACATAGGACAAAGTGACTCAAGTACATATCCCTTAGATGCAGATTTTAGATACCATCAGACATAAATTGCTGCTCCTAGGAACTGGCGTAACGCAAGAAAAACACATATCTCTTGGCAAATCGAATTCTTGAAATATACCCACAACCACGCCAGTTGGCGATTAACCGTAAACGGGAAGTTTTTAATTACTTCCGGCGCTACATTCCGACACCATTTTCGAGTGTGTCAGCATGCCAGTGCCGGCGTCCGCGTGGCCAACCCTGGTTTCAGGGACGGGCCGCACGGCACCCGCCGACACCACTGCCAGACTTCTGAACGCCAATCATGACACCAAGACGAAGCCCCTTTCGCTTTGGGAGCTCAGATCAGATGACTTGCCAAACCGGGCTCATTATTGTTATAAAGCTGGCATGTCACGCGAATACACTGCATTTTAATTGACATCTATCAATAGCATCCTGTACAATTGACGTGGCTTTGGCTTGGCCCTCTTTTTGATGTCGATTTAAAATGTTGTCCATAATTTCGAGCGCTGGATCGAAGGCGAATTGTGAGTTGTCGAGTTTCTCCTCACCTCCAAGCTGTTGGAGAACAAGTGCAGTACAAAAGATCTTAAAAAGCAACGATATAGATACAAAGCTCCTGTTATTGAAGTTCCGTCCATTCAATGACTGGTTTGCTTCGATGGAAAAGATCGACCCGCCTCCGCCATCATTGACACACCATTCCCTTCAAAATCTAGAACCCAGTCTCAAAGATGTGCTTCAATCACAAGCCAGTACGGTCATGATTGCCAGCCAGCTTTCAACATCCAGTCGCGTGAATTTCCTCGACCTTTTTGAAGACTTTGTCCTCGAAGCGCTGCAACATTCACCACAGCGGTTGCAGAACTTCCGACAGGATCTCAGGTAAGTGCCATGCCGGACCCTTACGGTGCCCTCTCCTGATAGACGTACGGCAGAGTTTTCACTAGGTGCGCAATTTTCATTCGTTAGCAGCTCTAGTCCATGGCATTTAGTCGAGCGGTCATGCCGTTGACAAACGATACCAGTTCATTGCAAACCCTGTCGGGAACTACGAAGTGTACAGGCGACTGGTGAAGAGTCAAAAGCCTCAGTTCGTGACACACTTTCTCTTCCCCATTGTGAGAGAAATCGAGTCAAAGGAACATCGCAAAGAAGTGATCCGAAACAAAATTTCGAGAAGTCAGGAAATCAGAGCCTCAATGGAAGCTTCAAAGGGATCTGGTGAATCTTGAAGAAGACGATATCGCCGGCTCAGTGGTGCTAGCTTCTGCGTTGTGCGTCGTCAAAGATCATCATTCTTGGCTACTGTCATTCGCGTCCTTTTTACCGCCTTGTTTAGGATAATGAAAGTCTTCATAGAAGCTATTAGGGCACTGTAAGATATCTGGCTTCGGAAATGGTGGGCGTTTCAAACAATATGATTTATCTTCTATTGAGCAACGATTCTAGGTGATTCCAAAACAATGGCACTGCATCTCTGAACTCCCTTGTGGGACACCTTTCCTGATACCTGTCTGGAGTACGCACGCCAGAGGCCTAGGCAGATCTTGATTCTTTCGGTCTCCGATTTGCTGAAAATCGGAAGCAATGCGGGAGAAGCTTCAGATGATATGGATTGATCGTATTCCCATCATAGAAGTGACAGCATAAGTAAATCAAAGCTGCTCAAGCGTTCAAGGGTCTTCTCAAGATCGTCGTCGACATGTTGTATGAGAATGATGGGTTGTGGAGGAGCAAACGGCGGTACGCGAGGCAAAAGCGGTCCGGTGCGTGACCAATAGAAAGTTCTGATTGCTGAAATTGCTGCCATCTGGTAGAAAGAAGGGGTCTGAATATAATTTATTAGTACTCGGTATCAACGTCATGAGGTGCTGGCTCACCGTCATCTCAAATCACACTTACAAACGTAGCCTTCAAACTTCTGTTCGTATTGAAGGGGGACCTGGAGTTTATAAACTGCAAGGAGCGAGTTCCCATCATTCCAGCAACTGCATCACGACGTGCAGGGCTCTCTGTAAACAAAGCTAGCCCCACACATCGCCAGAAATCGGCGACACGTAAGTTTGGTAACAACGCGAAATATTACAGATACTTCCCGATCAGGTGGGAATGGGCCCGGTCCTCCTATTTTTACTGCTTGGTCACGTATGCTTTTTTTCACGACTCCACTGCCAGCTGAGGCGAGCTTTGAAGCCTGGAGCTATGGAGCTAAGACCGTGTTGGTCACATCATCCGTCGATTCCCTAGGACCTGATCAACACCAAATTTTCTCAAAGCGCCAT
Source organism: Penicillium lividum (assembly GCA_028828245.1). Taxonomy (NCBI): domain Eukaryota; kingdom Fungi; phylum Ascomycota; class Eurotiomycetes; order Eurotiales; family Aspergillaceae; genus Penicillium; species Penicillium lividum. The sequence goes on from JAQJAG010000003.1 coordinate 3,992,164, forward strand.
TGGAGGTGGCGATAGAAATATCAATACGAATACTACAGCAGTACCTCCAATCACAGTGAATATGGAAAGGCATTTGCTCGAGCCACCCTGGGAGCTTCGTCACATCATCGCTTTTTTACTAGCCCAGGCATAGAACAGTCAAAGTTGAGAAACCTCTTCAATTTTGAAGCTGCCACAAGACCCAAAATGGGACAGAGAATGGAGATGAGAATGGAAAGCGAATAGAATGTCTTTTTCGCATATTGCAATGTCATGGGTTGATCTTCGTAGTTCGTGATAAAAAAAATTATCGATTGAGGCGCAGAGCTAGCGAGCCAAGGACCAAATGAGATGCTAGAAACATGGCCTGTCACTCCAGCGCCTATCTCTCAGATATCGGTCGGCATTCTAGGATACCGTCAAAAAGAATCTACGGAGACCTCGGTACTGAGAATGAAAGCGGAACCGGACGGCGCAGACGAAGATCGACCCTTTTCTTACGTACCACCGAATCAATTTGATGTATGCGTCTCACGACAACCCTGTGGTGTAGGACCAAGAATTATTGAGTGGGCCTTTCCCAAATTGAATGTATCCTGCGACCAGCTACGCGAATGGAAGAGCTTGCGTCACAATGTGGAAGTGAGTCGCAGCATCCTCGGACAGGCTCCCAGCTGCCTAATCTCAATCGGAATTAGCAGATGATGGTGTTCCCAATCACTCCCATATTTTGTTCCAACGCCCCAAATTCCCCATTCTGTCTGATGCTGGAAACGGTTCACGCACAGAGAATACAAAAATGTTCATCCAATATGGGTTGATACCGCAGAATGAAGACCTTGGTGGCTCTACGCAGTCTTGCTATGATACCGACTCTCTTCCAATGGACTTTTTCCAATCTGACTATCTTTCTTCAATCAATTTGCATCAACCACTGACGTGGAAATCCCATAATGCTCCTATAGTTTTTTTTCCTCATCCTCCTCCGGTTACTTTCCCAGTCCCTCCGGCTCTTCCTCCGGCTCTCCCTCTGGCTTTTCTTCCGGTCTCTCCTTCGGTCCCTCCTTTTGTTCCTCCTCCGGTACCCTCGTCCGCTTTCCGTCGAATCTTACCAAAGCCTGATCCGCTGTCATCCCCAACATATCATACTGAGTACGACCAGAACCCACAGAATGGCAGAAACGGCTATCAGAAGGAAGAAGATAAGAGGTGTTGTTCACCGCTGATGGTAGACAGAGGCTACCGATCCACCAGGTATGCCCCGTGAACGTGGAATGGCTTATGATACATCGCCGTCCAAATTGACCTGACCTTCATTTAGTGCCGCATGTTTCGATAAATCCATACACCACCTTGGTCCACCTGGTCCATCTTGTCAACCTTCGATCCGTGCCGCACAAAAGGGATCAATCGCCCCGTCACCTCACAACTGCTCGGTCGCCAATCCACATGGACTTTCATCGTCAGATTGGGGGTACACACCCAGAGAAATGGATCTTGCCGTGGATCGGACTGGAACTGCTATTGGCAACACCTGGAGAAAGCCATGTGTTTATTGCGACAACTACGAGGCATTGCTTCAGAGTTTCATACGCTCAAGGAGGGAATTGATGAAATCGCTCACTGGATGCAGAAATTGCAAACTGCAACTGGTCCTTGTATGCGTGCTTCGTCAGGTACTGCAGCCATGCAGGCTGAGCTTTCTGGCTTCCAAAACCGGAACCTCGATCATAGTGGGCCTTCCATAAGAGGTTCTCAAGACGCTAGATTGACAGAACGGGTATTCCGAATGGTAGATGCTTTAGAACATCATCTCGTTATGCTCGACGTGTCCGAGGATAAACAGATGTATGTGAAGCTTGGGAGATTGCTGGAAAGACTCAAAGAAGCCAACAGTTTACCGGAGCACAACTCGTTCTTGTCGGCCCCTCGCTGGCATGCCGCAAATCCTGATGACGATGTCTAAACCTCAGAAACCCCCTTGAATGAGATACAAGTATTGCTAAGATGAGACAATCAGTAGCTTGTGATAGACCGTCAAGGACCTAATTTACAGATTGATCCAACTCATTCCGCTTGCTAGGCTACTTCCATATATTCAAACTCGTACGTTCTGATGTTTTGATCACAATACACTACAGCCTTTGCTGCATAAGGTAGTATGACCTGTCTAAAAGGTGCTGTGGATTGACTCGTTTCACCAACTTTGTGCATTAACTCGGCAGAAAATTATGATCAAGCGTAGTCGCGCACCTGAAGAGTGAAGCATATGCTAGAATAATGGACTTCATGCAGGTATTGAGCGAAGTATCAGAAACTATGATAGGCCCCTTTTTCGCGAAAATTCGCAAATCAAAATCGTCTTTCCGGATAAAAGATGAATATTATAGAAAGCTGGTTTTATAGAATGAACCAGGGATCTCAAGTCCTGGTAGCAGCACCACCGGATCTGGAATCATTGTTGGCGTTTCTGCTTTGACTTGGACCCACTCATCGAATCACTCAACGATTTGTCATGGACACTACAGGTAAGTAGATAATTTGGAAAGCAAAAAAAGCACAAATTTCTAAAGTAATGGGACCTTGATCGAGAGATAGCTGTAATATTTCCCATTGTTACCAATGTTACAAGATGCCAGTTTCTGGCGATGTGCGGGGCCAATGTGATGCGCATGGGGCCATGCATGTTCTAGAGCATTTGCTATGGCTTCAAAGTATTGAGTCCATTGGTTGATGAATGCGTGTAAAATCAGGATCGTGATTTCATTTGCCCCCCTGGACTGAGCCGCTAGCTGCATAGGGCCTGCAAAAAAGTGATAGCAACCACTTTGGGTCGCTTGATCTCAAGTCGCGCGTCATCCCATTCGAGAATTCTGGTGGGGGGATTAAATTGCATTGCAAGTGTATCCGTGCGCCAAGCATGGCATAAATGCAAATTCTCCCATCGTCCGGGGGGCTATTTCAGCCTTCGACTGTCCGGATGGACCATGGGATGTTTTTTTTATTTCTCGCTTCAAGCGCTTTTCATGAACTGGACTTGCAACTCAGTTGAATCGGACCAGGAAAGGTCGTTCGATTGGAGACAGGAGCCTCCGCAAGAATCAAACAATTTCACATACAAGCGAAACGTCCGACTTGAAAGTCCACTCGAACTAGCTAGAAGTCCAGTACTAGCTAGAACTCCAGTACCTGGGCAAGTCACAGAATCTCCAGACAAAGATCTTATCGACATACTTTGTATTGACAACAAATCTGGTGAGAGCTCCCAATCCGCATTGATTGTTCCACTAATTTATGGCATTGCGCTTTATACCTGACAATTTTCCTCTCAGTCGGTGTTCGACCCAATTCGAGTGCCTCTTTAGCAAGCGACACCACCATCATACTTCCAGCCCCGATTCAACTTCCTCCGAGAGCAGTCATAAATCCAATAGGTTTTGGAAGTCTTTTCAAGTAGTAAGTCTGCATACGCGATGGAGAGTATTTGTGAGCCAGGAAATGGCTTTTGGATGGGTAGAAGACTGCAAAATTCGTCGTCAGAAAGTGATCAGGCAATACTTCAGAGCCAATTTCAACCCGAGTACAAGTGCGTACTGGCACAAAGATACAAGGAAGAGTTCCGCCAGATTCCAGACAGAATCTTCGAAAAACTCGCCTACAGATGGGTCAAGGTGTTTTATCCATCGGAAAAGTTCAAGGGATTACCACCCCAATGGTGGCCTGTATGGGTCAAATATGAACGCCCGACGATCATGTCCAAGACTTGTGCGTCTCTCTTAACAAGTCCAATTTCGATGGCTAATTATTGGCAGCCAAGATTAATCTTATTTGTCACATTGTCGGTAGCCTGGTCAATGGACAGTCGGATATTGAAGATCTGCGCAATGCGATGAATCAAATCTGCGCACTTGAGCCATTGGAAGGGTGTCAAGATATTTTGGAAGGTGTGCTATTAATGAGAGAAGGCGAAATTTGTTTAGCAAGGGGTTTAAAGAAAGGGATCTTGGATTTTTGCCCTGTGGAACAGCCGCAACCATCGCGCAAGCGAAAGCGACTCGATCGGATTTGCGCCCAGTGTCGTGTGACAGAGTCACCGGAATGGAGAAAGGGACCTGGGGGCAAGCAGGACCTCTGCAACGGATGTGGTATTCGGTGGAGTAGGTCATTGCGGCAGGAGGAGATCAAGGTGAATGTTGTCGTCGCGGATCAGGATGATTATTCCAGAAGTCACCGCTCAACCCCCAAGTTAAGCGCATCTTCTGTCTTGCCAGACGCGATGGCAACACATTGTACGCAGAATGAAAGCCCTGAAAGCCGTGTCGGGGTCTGTGAACAAACGGAGAACGGGTTTCCTGAATGGGAGAACAAGAACGCTGGTAGGCCATACAATCAACTTTCTATTTCGCCAGAATGATGTTAATGGAGTATTTACTGACGGCTCTAGATCATGGATCGGCCAAGTCTGCTCCAAGACATGAGGCTCTCAGTGCGGTAGACTTCGCTGGATACTGGTCCACATCAGATGTTCAGGTTAGCTCGGTGAGGCAAATTATCTCTTTGGGCTCTCCTTCGTCCCTGCACCAGACAGACTTTACGTTTGACTTTTCAATCGACTGGCAGCCCTATTCTCAAGCGGGTGAGCCGCTGTAAGTGATTCTCCTTCAATACGATTGGAATGTGCTAACGCGGACTCTAGTTCTCCGATCACTAACACTCTCGTGGCTCTTCGAAAGGGACGGCTTACGTCTCGATCCGATCTCCTCCCTGCCATTCTACTACACCCTTCGGTTGGTCAAAACATTGAAAATAATGGATGCCTGGGGGTCTTGAGGCTTGTTGTCGGCAATCAGTGAGTTTTCCCTTTACGTTGTGTATTTCCTGACTAAATATAACTCATTGAGCAGGTCTACCCTTCCGACAGTTCAGCCATGTCTTTCATATATGTGAGTGCACTTGTCTTATTTTGAGCGATTATTTTAGTTGACCAGCCCAAAAGAGCATTTTCCCTCAGGGTCGCCATCACGCTACCTGATGGTCTGCCGAGAACTACAGCTGCGCATGGATGGAATGATATTCCTAGAAAAATTGCGGAGATCGAAGACGATATTAGGGCGATGAGGCTGTAAAATTTTGAATTCTGTAGCTTTTAGCCAGCTGAAATTATCTCAAAGGCTCTATTTGTTTTTTGTCAAATTTAGGAAGCGGTCAATACCGCTATGACCTTTTGGGATAGGCTTGTTCATCGTTCACCCAATCTCCCCAGGTATTGATATGGTATTCGGATTAAATACGGATACAGTGTCGTAACACTAGAGCAGGGACAGTAGGTCCCAGAGATCGCTCAACCGATCTACATACCTTCAATCAATCAATCAACTGATTCTATTGGACATGCGCAGTACTAGCCAGTACATCAATGCCTCATTCTTGACATTTTTCAAGAAAATTGTATGTGCTGAAATAAAAAAAGGCGGTACCTGCTGGTACAGACATTTTTGGCAATATATGGAATTTTTTGTATTAAATGTCATAGAGTTCTGTTGCCTTATATGAGGCCCTCAAAATCGCGTCATTTACAGCTTGTCGCTTATCTCTGCTTCGCTCTCGTGGGTTTCCAAAGTATTGTCAACATCCTCATTTCCTCTCAGACGGAAGCCAGGTTTGCAAGATTTCTGGACGTCTCAAAAAGCTCTTCCCAAGATATTCTCCGGTAAAATATCTACATCTGGCTTCAAGATGAGAAAGGACTGTTAAAATCCCTGCATTCCATTCCCTGGGATCGTGTCTGGCGACACTGTATTATACAGCTTTCCATTGCTACTTTCGAACACGTACACAATCTGAGCTTGGACTTTCAACTTGGCAAGCAAAACGAAGAGCTCTTGTCTGCTATGAGAGACGGGGAAGCGATTACTGTGTTTCTAGAATTGGTGACATTCCGGATCATAATACACTCGTCGACTTCGGCATCGCAATGGGCTGTTTTTGGATCCTCTTTGACGGATATACGAGTCTCATGTTAGGTGTCTTTATTGTCGGCTATGTCAGTTTGACTGCACCTCTGGCAAAGGGAGAAACAAAGGTCCAAAGACAGATAATGGTCACTTATCGGGAGGAATCGTCAATCATGTAAGTGTTGGGACTACGGCGCTTTGAAATACAGTGCTGACCTTCAGACTACAAGAATGCTTCACTCAAATTGTCCGAGATAGTGAAGTACTACAATGCGGAAGAGTATGAGGCGAAGCGCTACTACAACGCCGTGGGAAAACGCCAAGACGCCGAATCGAATACGGAAACTTATCAGCTTGCGTTCTTTATGGCTAGCTTTCTGGCGATCTGTCTCATGACGGCGCATCGAGTGTCCGAGGCCATCTTTCTGTTGGCCATTTCATGAGCTTGACAACGTACCTGTTACAGTTTCGTAATTGTTTGAACTTATCCGCTGGCGTCTCTCAGTCGGTCCAGACGTTTCTGGTCAACTCAGAAAATACGCTGGAATTGCTCCGACAGTGTCAGAGATATACATGAGACTTACACGCTAAGCTAAGAAAGTGAACCCACATGGTCCATCTGGGTTCCCTTGAACGCGAGGGAGCTATCTTTCTTTTGCTTCCTCGCGTTACGTCTTGTATCTAGAGTCGACTATACCTTTTGTTAATATTGATCCTTCATTGAAAAGACACGCTCCTCATCAAAAGATACGTGATACCCTCACAGACAGCAACCTACCGTGATGGATAGTTCCCAGGCGATTCCGCTGACAACATGCAGGGGTGAGATTCGCTTGGAAAATGCCACGTTTTCGTACAGCGGCAAATAAAATGCCGTCAATGGAGTCTCTTTCGATTGTCCAGCCGGTTCTACAACCGCCCTGGTGGGCGAGTCTGGCCAAGGCAAATCGACCATCTTTCGACTTTTATTTCGATTTTACAATCTGCAGGACGGCTGCATCTTCATCGACGGACAAAACGTACAAAATATATCGATCGATTCTCTTCGCAGGCAGATCGGAGTGGTGCCCCAGGACACAGTGCTGTTCAACGACACGTTGATGTAAAATTTGAAATACGCTAACCAGGATGCGACAGACGAAGACATGTACGAGGCTTGTCGTGCTGCCAGTATACACGACATAATAATGGGGTTTTCTGACGGATATGCTACCATGGTGGGGGAACGAGGTCTTTGCCTGAGCGGTGGTGAGAGGCAGCGCGTGGCCATTGCGCGCACAATACTAAAAAAGGCAAAGATCGTCTTATTAGACGAAGCCACGGCCTCGCTCGACACCAACACCGAAGAACACGTGCAGAACTCCCTTGCAAATATTGCGCGTGATCGGACCATTCTCGTTATTGCTCACCGGCTTAGCACCGTGGCAGGTGCAGATTCCATTCTAGTCTTTCACGACGGTCAAGTGGTTGAGCGGGGCACCCATTGAGAACTTATCAAGCTGAGGGGCAATAATGCCTCTGTGTGGTGGAGGCAGACCAGGGAACAGCCTCCAATGGGGAACGCGAAAACGAATCTAAGGCCCAATTTTAGCCCATAGCATTGGCAATCCGCGGGAAATGGTCAATTGCTGCCAATCATGATTCAAATTTCAGCCGGATTAGGATCGTAGCTAGTCTCTGGGATTTCTCGTGGTCCGCGAGAGAAGATTATGTATGTCAGCTGCACTTGGTGAAGGTTTGGCTCAATTGAACAATCATCTCCGTGATGTGGGACAGTCTTTGTAGCTCTCGTTCATATATCGAAACAGCCCATGGCCTCATTTCATATGCAACAGGCCGTCGATTTTTTGAAGCTTCATTCTCTCGAGTCACTTTAGGCTTGTTAAACATCATCACTGCTACTATTGTGACACCACTGGTATTCCTTTGAGACTTCTAGATTGTAGTGCAGCGGTGGCATAAATCATGCAGTGAATTTGGCTACAGACGCGGCAAAGGTCGGTTTCATAGGATAAACAGTGCCTTGTGAACAAGTCTAAGCTTTTCATCAACGTTCTTGCTTCAACCATTTGCAACTTCAATAGCAAAGCCTCAATCCACGTCAAGCAAGCATGCACTCGGGAACTAGACGTGAAGTAGAAGGATGGTGTGCAAATTATTCGCGCGCACTGACCAGCCTCAGAGATATCTGTTGGTTCAGTTGGGCCAAAGCCACTGGGGCTCCTATCTGCTAGAGAATCTGACGAGATTTACACCTATCCGGGGGCCCTTGGGATCCCAGGAGCTCACACGTATTGAAAAGTCGCACAGCGTATCTTGTGCCGAATGAGCTGGCTCTCAGACTGATCCAGTAGGTTTGATTTGAAGCATATGATGTGTGTTTCTTCTCCTGGATCCCCTTTTCACTCATCTTATATTCATCATGAGGGTTTTCACTATCCTGTACACCGCATTCACTATGTCCTTGTCGGTTGTGAAGGGTATACGGTTTGTATTGTCTCATGGAAGTCTTCCACAGAGCCTGCTGCACAGACTCGAATTCGTAGGATATATATCCATATTTTTGTGCGCGGCCGTGAGCTTGGGACTGAACTGCAACAACAGTCATGGCCCTGTCGAAGAAATCCTAAGGGGGCTCATCGCCATACTCATAACCTTACCCGGGGTAATGTGAATCTTGTTTTGCCATTGGAAAAAGCTGATTTGATGTCAGTATCTCGGGATTCAAGCTCATCTGGTCAACTTTGGGGGAATAAATTTCCGACTGAGAGCTAGTTTCCTTTTTCTGGTGTCCTTCTCGAGTCTGGCAAAAATTTCTGCTGCTATAGTCGCGACATTCAAGTATCGCTCAATGTGTTTCGCCGTCATCTTCCTTCTCTTCCTGGATTATTTGGGCTTGGCTTTTTTCTACTGGTGGCTACGTCGGCAAACCATGCCTGGATATCAGACCCGGCGGTTCGTCACGTATATAGCATGCCAATTGTCTTGTCTATGTGTGTTTCTCTTGCTTATCGCCATCGCGGGGACTGTTGTGAAAGACTGCTCTTTACCGCTTGAGGTAAGTCGTTGCTTCTGTCTTAAAGAAAGGCGTACTGACTTGAGAAGATCCAGATCCTCATTATTGGGCTCTCCTCACTCATGGTGATCCTCTTTGGGTGGTGCGAACATTTGTAACGATGCAGATGAATGCGCTCCCAATATTATATCGACAACATACTATCAATTTAACATTATTTCGATGAATCCCTGAGTAATGACCAAGAACAAACCATCACTTTCGCCGTTTAAGTCCTCATATAGTTTACTGAATCCCGCCCCGTGATATGCGTGATAAGCTCAAATATCGAAGGCTGACATCGTATACTTGCACCCACGTCGAGGAATGTTAGACCGCTGCGACTGTAAGTTGAAGCCGTTCTTCATCCATCCATAGATTTAGCTTTATTTTGTTCCCGACTCGTGCCACGGCCTGCTATTGTGTAAAATCTCTTTTCTTGGACACATATGCACTATAATCCGAAGGTTTGATTCGTTAGACAAACCTGGGCTGTACTTCGGTCTTACAGTCGTATCATCGATTCACCACAGTAAATTGTTATGTCAAATATCTCATCAATAACATTGAATGTACAAGCGTTCGCGATCTTATTGATTCCCATGGTCAACACTAGACACACATCTTCTGGATGCGGTGATGCGGTGATGTGGTAGAGTGGTAGAATGGTGTTAATTATTGCTTTGAGTCCTCAACTAAAAAGATCTGCCGACCACATCGCATCGAATCAAGTCAGGACCTACACCATAGACTTGTCAATATATACACTGCGAGACATACCGCAGAGCGCAAAAGGTCACCTCAGTTTCTGTCTTCAATGCCTTTGTTTCTTGGGCGGTGACGGGCTGAACACAACGTCATAATATTGATGGGTGGTGGATCCTTCCAAACTTGATGTCTATGCCGCCGCAGAAATGGAAGAAGATGGCGAACAAGCATTCCCGACCTCAAAATTCATCTTAACGCATGTCAAGAAATTAATCAGCCATTAAAATGTCCTAATCCGAAAGCGATGGCTCAGGGTCATGGCATATGAACATTGCGGTATTCGTCTATAAATACTATCTACTGCCCCATCTGCTACTCCCATTGCGCCTGTTCTGGGTGTCTGACAATTGCCATGTCAGCTAGTCAGTTTGAAAGCAACCTAATATTCGATTTCGATGCCATCAAGGCTCAACAGCAACTTCCACCAAATTTTATCTTTCAGGGAAAACAGAGCACATGTGCTGTGAAATATTCGAGGCTGCGTACCCGCATGCCGAAGATTGTCTCTGGTCCCCCAAAAAGTCTCTGCCTGCCCCACCTGCTTGAACTCGACATTTCTGCTGCACTGATTGTAAGACAAGAGTCCCCGTGGGATACGTACACACCCGCCATCACCTACGACGTCGCAGGTCCAGTGATCATTGCCGCTCGCCGTACCCGCCCGTCACGCGTAGTGGCACTCCGGAAGTATCGAAAAGAAGACGCCAAGCGTTTGATTGATAGATTCGGGCGACTCGAACATGCGAACATTGTCTGCGTTCGGGAATGCTATATTGACAGCGATTTCATGTTCGCTCTGGGGGACGATCTACCATTGACACTAGCCCACATTGTTTCTTGTGCGGGTCTTTACCCCACTGAAGTACAATTGGGTGCGATCCTGTCCCAGGTATGCCATTCCCGGTCTTTGCTCGACACGCCATAATTGATTTACAGACTCTAGATGGCGCTTGGTATTTGGCGGCGTCTGGCCTCAGCCACCAGTCTTTTTCGTGTTGCAGGATATTACTCGGGCTAGATGGGATGGTCAAAATTGGTCAGTCACGCATCAGACATTGACCAGAAAGCTGACATCGGACAGCGTGCTGGGACAACTGCGTGGACTGCACACCAGGTCAGGCAGAAGCCGCGTATCTCGCCGCCCTGCCGTCAATCACCACGCGGCTCATGCAGAAATTCGACAAGGAGGAAGGGGTTGCCGGGGTCGACGACCTTGATCGCTGGTCAGTCGATTCGGATGCAGTGAGGTTCTTGTCTGCCACCGCGACGACAGTGTCGATCGATTCCCTGAAGGAGGTACACAAGCCTGACAAGACCTGAGAACGTGGCTGACCGTGAGCAGCAACCTCTCGTCGCCACAAAGCACCGCCCAGCTTCTGATCTCGTCATTCTTGCGAGGACAGTCTTGCTTTCCAGCCAAGTGCCTTGCACATACGAATCATGATCTGACCCGACCTTCCTGCGGCGCTTTCGGCGAATCCGTCGTCACTACGTCCTGCTAAGTGGATGCGGTCGACATGTGTCTTACCACGTGAGATGAGTGATCTGACATTTTGGCGCTCGTTGCCCTTCAAGGAATCTATAGAGACGCCGATTGGAGTAAAGATACCTGGAGTGGATTTTCCACTAATAGGCCACCGATAGGCAGAATACTCTGCCGTTGGCGTTTGGATCCTGTTGCGATATCAAGCACTCACCAGGCAGTTTGTGCAGGATCAGTCTGGGTGAACAGACAAAGAATGCAAAAAAGCTGCCAAAATTCAAGCTTCGTCATGCGAAGATGAGACCACGTCAATGCCTCTCAGCTGACGGGAGGGGACGCTTGACAACCCGCCTAGCTGAGCGTACAATTCAACCGCGAGCCTTTACCTGGACAGTTTAGAAATCCAGGACTTCGATTTCCCAGCGCTGAAGACCGGCTAACGCTGTTGGAGAGCATGACGATATGACAATCGACATTGTCATGTCTGTGGGTACCAAATTTGATGGTGATGAAAAAGACCCCACATACTGGCATGCCAGCGGGCTGCATTCTTATCATCTTTACTGGCAATGAAAGTGCCCCAAGTAGTTGAAGTCTTATGCTCGTGGGCTGAAGAGCCACCGAGTAACGGACGAAAGTCCAGCTTTGCAATTTGATGAAGACTCACGACATTGCTAGCGGCGATTATTGAAATCTTGCAGGGCCAAAGGGTTTCTTGCCCGCCATCGAAAGAACAAGCAGAACTGTTTACATCCACCGCCGTAAGCAATTCTCTTTTGCAGCCGCCCTGCGCGAAATAAGGGGCGTATTGTCGCATCCAGCCCTCCTTCACTCCTCGAAATATCATTATGCGAATCATGCTGGAGAAACTAGTGGCACTCTCCGTGAGCCAGATCCTGCATCCAATTGCCTCGTCTCGGAAAGGGGAGTCGAAGCAACTGTTCGGCCAGTGTGTGGTGTCGTCTTTGATCCAGGGAAATCCAAGCTGACATGTGGCAGGTCTTCGAGCGAATCAGGCATCTGCGCCATCTAGGGGAGTGCTCGCCATCCTGAACGCCAACTCCATTTTGCCCGCGAAATACGGAACAGTGACCCGTCCGCGATAAAGACGTATTCCACAATGATCATCATCATCATCTGTCGCGTAGCAGGATACGAGCACAGTTGCAAAATCAGCCTTATGGAAATGGACGCCGCCACGTTCAAGCTGTTCGCCCTGCCGAGATTGTGGCCAAGATGATGGGGGAAGATGCACTTCCTCACAAGTAGAGTGCTCGGATCAAGAGTCTGCCAAAACGATTGCAGAGCCGGTCTGTAGAGGCTCTTGCAGGTCAGTCTTGCCTTTCGGTATCTGGTGTGCACGAGTGACCGAATAGAGCATCATTTTGGAGGGTAATCGCAGCATTACGGGAGATTATATCTGTTCATGTGTGCGGCCCATAAAACCGCCTACCACAGCATTAAGCCATCTCCAGATGGTGAAGAACGGCACATTGTCATGCGGTGAGATCGGACCCTAGATTGTTTTACGGAAGATCATTGACGTCTGGAAAGGGGGCGGTCGGGGTGGGCAGAAAGGATAGTTGACGTGAGTGCTCACGAGACCACACGGCCTGGCCAGCCGTGTCAGTGCCTGAGGCATGAAGGCGGAATCACGGGAGGCCACAAGTGAGTAACCCAGTAAACATCCCGGTCGTTCCCCGTCCACCGTGCCAGGTGGCGGAATTACTGTGTTAACTTGCCTTGCCATTTTACTGTCTGATATACTCGCTTTTGGCAAGGTATGGAAGAGACAACTGCTGAGCTACGGCGTCAGCTTGAGGAAGAGAAGGAGGGAAGAGCAGAAGCAGAGCGCCGTGAGGAGGAAGAGAGGCAGGCACAACGAGAAGAGAGAAAAGCACGGGAAGAAGCAGAGCGCCGTGAGGAGAAAGAGCGACAGGCACGAGCAGAAGCAGAGCGCCTTCAGACAGCGGTAGAACAGCGACTCCAACCAAACACACTACTTCAGCTTCTCGATCGCTGCCACAACTCTCAAGACCGATGCGACCCTCACGACCCAGGGCGACGCGACCGACCCTGTGAACCGACTGTACCCCAAGTGCATAGTCCCTTGGCTTGATTTCCCCCAACTACAGGAGCAAGTCTGGGAGAAATTCGATCACACCGGTGTCTTCACTACGCGCCCACTATTCCCTTCCGATACCCAAATTGATTACGTCGCTACGAATATCCAGAACCGGCCGATCTACTCGGAAGCGTCTCTTCGAAATTTCGAACGAGACACGGTGGACAACTTCGTTGAGAAGGTCGTTAACGCTTTGCGAGACGATGAACACCTTCAACATGAATTTGGAATCCAGGGCCGAGTCACCTTTTATGATCGCGCCAACCCATCGGAAACTTCGCTGGAGAACAGCCTGGAGCAACTGAATTTTCACGACGCGCGCACACCCCAAAATTCGTCGGACAAGAGACAATAAAGAGGCAGGGGAAGGGAGAGAGGAGCGGCGCAAATGCAGAAGAAGCATGGCGCTTCGCGAAGGCGCAATCGGCGCGCCGACCAGTTCTGTGTGCATCTCGTGGCTGACGAGCGACAATCACCGGTGTATGCGGTGGAGTTCAAAGCGCCCCACAAGGTGACAATCCCCGAATTGGTGGCAGGCCTACACCAGATGGACCTGGACAGTGACGTTATCGACCAGCACGGTGACTCGTTTGAACTCTATGCCACCCGCCTCGTTGCCGCTGTGGTCACTCAAATCTTCTCATATATGATTGATAGTGGAGTTCGCTACGGCTACATTGGCACAGGGAAGGCTTTTGTTTTTCTTCACGTCCCCCAGGACGATCCCACGATCGTCCAATACTTTTTGTGTATCCCAAATCAGGATGTGCAGCTGGACGATGAATTGCGCCTTCACCGAACGGCTATCGGGCAGGTCCTTGCATTCACCCTTCAAGCGCTGGGCACAGAAGCCCCCTCTCAAGAGTGGCACGACATAGGCGCATGACAAATTAACGAAATGGGAAATTGAATATCTGGACGTGTTGAAGCAAATCCCCAAAACCCTTCGGAGAGATCCGAAATTCTCGAATTATCGTCCCTCGCACTGGAAACGAGAGTCAAAAATACACAACACACGATCCTGCGCTCGCTGCCAACTGGACACATCCACTCCACAGCACTCACCAGACGAAGGCAGCGGCAGTGACGAAGCATCGCATTCGCCGACCGCTGCAGCCGTGCAACATAGCCGATCGAGGCGCGGGGAAGGCAATCTGGAATCGACCAAAGACAACAAAAGGGGCCGAGGTGGCGGGGACAACAAACGAACCTCTCGCAAAGATGGGCAATCGACACGGCCTTATTGCACGGTCGCCTGTATTCGCGGCATGCTCAAGCGGGACGCTCTGGATAAACAATGCCCCAACTGGAAGCTCCACGGTGGTGAGAGACACTCTATGGGGCCACAAGATCTCACGCGACGACTTCACCATCAACTTGTCCACGATCGAGAGCTTGGGTTTGAACAACTAGATGTCCGTGGCCGGACGGGCTACCTTGTGAAAGCTACCCTTCTGTCACACGGGTATACGGTAATCATCAAAGCTACCACTATGGAGAAGCAGCATCGCCTCCAAGCAGAGGCGAACAATTATCGTGACTTCAGAGGCCTGCAGGGACAGCAGATCCCCGTTTGTATTGGGACATTTGCGCCACGAGTTTCATATTGGTATCATGGCCAACGAATGGAGCAAATGATGATCCTGAGCTGGTCAGGAAGGAGACTACAGCACGTGATCAACGATGAGAACTTGAGTTTCTTCAGCCACAAGCGCCAACAAACGTTAGCCGTACTCAGATCTCATGGGGTGGCTCATGGTGATAGTGAGTGGCGCAATATGCTGTGGGATGATCTCGATCGCCGTTTGATTGTCATTGATTTGGAAGACATAAAATGGCTGAAACGTTCTCGCACCCTCGCCCTTGAACCAATGACTGAAAATGCAAGGCGTGCCCGTCGCGCAAAGATGGAAAATGCAGGCAGATGGCTCCGCCCAGCGCGGTTGCCGTTGCGAGTGAGTCTTGCCTTCTGAGTAATTCCAGAATCACATCAAAACCACGATATCATGGTCTGTCGTATACTAAATGAAAATATCCACCCTGCTTTCATTCAAGAATCTCTCACTGATATCGTCACGCTGGAGATGTACAGACAGCCAGAAGGCAGAGCTGCCGTTGCCGTTCTTGCAATTCACGTCAAAGCGTTTGCTGGATAGAAGCAAATCGACTGCATCTAGCTGACCTTCACAAGTGGCAACATGCAATGCAGTTGCCCATACCGATCTTCGGCGTAGAGATTGATGTTCTCTTGCTCCAGCAGTACTTTGATGGCTTTGAGGTCCCCACAATGGGCAGCTCGCATTAGCGGCGTTTCACGCTCTGAGTTGATAATGTTGACATCTGCACCCAGCTCTAGGAGAAATTTTATGACGTTGACCCTATCGCGATTATCATGATTATCACGATTGTTCAAATTGTACAAAAACAACTCATCAAGGCTCAGGCTGCCCTGAAGTATCTCAGATATCGAGCTTGTCGGCCGGGAAGCCAGCAGAATCTTTGCTATGATCTCGTCGATGGTTTCACCCTGCATCAAAGCAAGATGGACGGGTGTGATCCCGTCTTGGCCTATCACAGTAGCATCTGCGTCACACCTAAGGAGGAATTTCACTTTCTTATAGTCCCGCACTTTGACGTAGTGCCACAACATGGTTTGGCCCTGAGCGAGAAGTTAGTAGTCCCTCGATCGCTCTTTTGGTTAACGTAGCTTACCATTGCGACGTAGAATGTATGAGAGTTGAAGGGAGAAAAGCGGGAGAGAAAAAAAATTGAGAACTGATCAATAATTTTGGAGCAGGCTGCAGCTAGATTTATACCATGTTTTGTTGGCCGAAAACTCACCACAAGATTTTGAATCGTGACGAGTCTGAGCTATGCTCTAGTTTCGTAGGTTCACTAGACTTGTCACTTAGTTTCTAGAGTGCGGCGACGAGAATAGAGCATGGCAGCTTCTGGGTTATCAATCCCAGATCCTAGGAGTCTGATTTGCCCCCGGAATTCCAAATAACTCTAGTTTGCAGTTGTGCACGGCAATAAATTTTCATTCGGTGACTCGGTAATACGTCATTACCAGCAACCGATAGGTGCTAGGCTCGCTGCTAACTCCAACGGCTGCTCAGTAATGCTGTGAAAGAGATACATCGTAATCCAAAAGAATGGCTAGAGTATCTCTGGAGATTACCTTGCTTAATTTCGCTTTTTATTAACTAACTGGCCGAATGGCAAAGACATGTGGCCCCGAAAATCGAACCATACTTTTTGCTACCAATAAGATCCAAGGTCGAAAAATTTACAATTACACCACCAAAAAGCGACGGCTTGATCCTGGGACCGTACAAAGTGCCAGAAAACACAGAGTTTGACCAAAGAACGATCAAAACATCATGCGCACAGTACAGAGATTAAGCCGATAGTTCACTAGCGTCAATTTAAATTAACCTATTATCGTACTTATGGTGAGAAGTATAAATCGAGAGAGCCTATGCTGCCTTCCTAAACGTGGCCAGAAACCAGATCTGATTCTGGTGAACCCGGCTTGCTTGCTGTTCTCATTCTTTCCCTTCAGCGAATCAGTCACGCACGTCAGCATGGATCCTTTCACTGTTGACAGGCGTCAGTCTTATGGTAAGAACTCTTATTCTGGTGTTGCTTCCATTGCTAACTTGGAAGGTTAAAGAAGAGATTGGTGTAACTCTTTTTAGTCGGGTTGATCGGGATTTGCGCCACTCGATGGAGCCCGAGTCAAGAACACACCTGAATGTCCTAGATTTCGAACACGCTATCGCGCCATCTGGCTCCGCTCCGAGTCTTGTCAAAATCCGTGAGGTTTGCTCTGATGAGACAAGTGATGTTAGCACTGAGGCCATGACAACTCCAGAGTTCTGGGACGCTTTGGAGGAAAGCCGACCACTTCCGCCAGACGAGGGTGAGGCTTCTTCTTCGAAATCTGTGTACGCGCTCATTGAATCAGTAGTCTACGTGGATCAAGAGAAATACCACCCCGGGCCGTCATCACCGAATAATCCGTACTCGAGTATTAATGATTTCGACGTTGTGAGGATGTCTCCAGACAATCGCCAAATCTTGCCTCACAATGTTGCTGGAGGGGACAAGAAAGTAGGAGGTGATCGAATAGGTATGTTGGTGACACAAGTCTATTGAACTAGTGTAATGACGAGATGCAGAATCTGGAGGCGATAAAAGCCCAGTTGAAGACGTTCGCCCCTCCAAAAAGCGAAAGACTGTTGACTGTTTTGTCGAAAGACCCTTCAGTGGCGCTACGGCTCCAGAGAAAAGGGTCAAAGCTCATTCATTCACCGACATATGTGTCCCTAGTAGTGTGTCGTCAATGGAGCGCAAGTCTCTGCAGGAGGGTGACCAATCTAAGCTCAGGCGGTCAAAGAGACTGGAAGAAAAAGCTAGAACCTAGTGAATTCACCATTGTTGTGATCAACGAATAGAGATATCAGTATTTCCACGCAGAATCATGAAATAACAAGCCTCAATAATCTTCTGGACACGAATCCAAAGCGGCGAAATCCGCATTTCTTCGTACAATTCATGCTTATGCTTTTCCGCTACTACCGTACGGTGGAAGTGAGGAAAGGAAGACGGTGATATTTGCGCCGATTACATGGCAGGCTATCGGGCGATTACCCCGCAGAAAGCAAATGGGGAGCAAGGCATCGACTCCACAAATCGCACCAGAGTAATGAACGAACCCAAAACGAACCTATTTAACAGTGAAGATGTGATCATCATGTGCATCCCGGTCTCGTCGCCTTGTGGGTCCAACTGGTGATCCACCAAGATCCGCATGATTTTATCAATTTAAGCGACCTCAGCAAAGAGCGGTTGTGGTGGACAATGACCGAACACCGTGGAAGTACCCTTTATGATTTTGAGTTTTTTAGTTCACTTGGAGCCATTGATGTGGCCAGAACTCGAACATT
The DNA here is from genome assembly GCA_028828245.1 of Penicillium lividum. Lineage (NCBI taxonomy): Eukaryota > Fungi > Ascomycota > Eurotiomycetes > Eurotiales > Aspergillaceae > Penicillium > Penicillium lividum. Next base: position 4,010,480 of record JAQJAG010000003.1, read on the forward strand.
AATGTACATCGTCGTCACCGGAGATTTGGAGCCAAAAGGATGTTGTAGTTCAAAGGAAGATTGATAGTGTTATTTATTCAGAGGGAAACATGAGGCTTCCAATCAACTTGATCTCCCCCTATACATACTTCGGGATTGACTCCGATAGTGTGGCTCCTGATCTGCACCAGTCTCCTATCACAAAAATCGGTTGCTTTATCCGATTGCTTGACCGAGATCTGGCTGGATGGTCAAGTCATACCAGGGACCCCACTTTTATGTACATCTGCCACCGTATGCAGTGGATTTTGAGATTGTCCCCCAGAAAGTCCTGAGCTCCCAAAGCCTAGGTGACCGTCTCTGGAACTTGTCAAGAAGTCCAGGAATGGCTTTGTAGGGCCATGAGTGTTGGGGATACGTATACATGAAGCATTCGCGCTAAGCGGAGAACACGGACTCACATAGCGCAGCTGATTTTACCAGAACGCGAGGAAGCTATCTTTCTCTCGCGCTACGTCTTGTATCTAGAGTCGACTCTTGCTTTTCTTAATATTCCCTAATCAACTACGTATACGTGAGATCCTCACAGATAGGGTGTTCGGGCCTGGAAAATGTATGGAGACTCCTCATCATCATCGCCATTGGGCCTTTCAACCCAAGAGCAAACAGATTGGCTCTACACCATAGCGCGCGAGTCTCAACACTCAATTGTTGCGCAGTGGCACGGCGACAAAAGGCTTTCGACTCTGGCTAGGCGGTGGATAAGAATATTGCAGAGGGCTTGGCCCTGCATTTTTTCCAGGACCAGGAAATCACAATAATGTATCTGTATTCTTAAGCAGTTTCTGAGTAGTGAATGTCATTTTTCCTGTTCCCTCGCGAACGATTTGCAAGATACGTTACCCATGTATACACAGACTAGAAAGAGCACCGAAAACTTGAGTGCGACAGTATAGCCGCAAAGGTAATATAGTTCTTATTGCCGGGGGGGGAACAATGCAGTATCAGGTATATCTGGTATTCTTGAATGATCAAATGGAGTAAAATTTGCGGGCGATCGCTCTCTTCCACCCCCTTATTTAACATAGATTCTCCTCAGGCAGGCGATCGGTGAAGAAGTCTGCATTCGCCTGCAAGACTTCCAGCACTTCCTAATTTACGGCGAGATACGCCTGCCGCCGATGCCACAATAGCATCTCACAATCGCCACAGACAAGTCGCTGCTGTCGGTGTCGATCACTAGTCAGAGATCAATAGGCGGAGAAGAAGGTTCTCTTCCTTAAGCAAATCGGGTGGGCTAAATGGACCATGAAGCACTCCCACAGACACAGAGAGAGATTGAGGAGATAGATGGCATTGGATGCATGATACAAAAACCCGCATAGATTCTGCCTCATCTCGTGTCTAAGTACTCGTTGGTGGGTCAAGATCAAGTACTATACAGATGCTCCGACAGTCGGGAAGCCATGTGGGAGTATAGGCGTGTCTGTTTTCGAAAATGGCGGTTTTTTCTCCTCAGATATGCCTCCCAATATCGAACCATTCCCCGAAATACCAGCGATTGTTGGGGTGTACCTCTCTTGCTTTCCCATTACCGAGCCGTGAGACCTTGTTTCTCAACTGGAGCATGCACTTTGTCAATTCATCGAGCCGCATCCCGTTTGTAGATCCCACCCTTTCCACTGTCATATCTAGCCCCAGGAGCGTTGATATTCGGCTGTCTTCAAAATCTTCTTCAATTCTTAGATTCATCTCAACTATCCAAGTCTGATACCATATCTCATCCAACCGCTTCAGACCTTTCTGACCCGCAAATGTAAAAATGAGTTCTTTTCGGAACCAGGACGGGTGGACTCTTTTGCGAACTTGATGATAGTACATCCCGTGCCACTTCGAGCCTTTTGGTAGTGCGAACCTGATGGTCTTCTCCAGGCGCTCGATATGGTCGTCTATGTTGCTCGAGGTGATCCCATGTTGTCTACCAATGACGTTGACATAGTGAACCATCTTTTGATGAAGATGGCCCAAGAGATTGCTGTCGGGTAGTAGACCTAGAAGGAAAGCGCTTAATTTATATGAAGGAGGCTGCACACGCACAAACAGTGTTGCAGCCACATAGGTGCTGTATTAGTGTAGACTCGTCAAGCTGTACTGTACCCTCCGATGCCCAGTGCGACAGATTTTGAACACATAGCCTCATTTTATGACATGAACGCTTTTCTTCTCTTGGGTGGTGATGGTCAGCAACGACGACATATTAATGAGGGTTGATGTGAGTCATTCCGAACTTGATGTCTGGGTCGCCACAGAAGCCGGGGGGTGGGCAAGTCAGCACCTTTGAACTTCATGATTCTGCTTACCACCGCCCGTTGAACTGCCCAGTAGTGATGCAGACCAAGAATTATGACTCACGGTCAGTACAGTATCTGCCTATGAATGCCTTTTTGCAGCTTCTCATTGCCTCTGTTCGCCCCAAGTAAATCATAATAAGTAGAATCCTATTGGGTGCTTCCACGGCGGTCGGTCATTGTCCACCACAACCGCTCTTTCCTGAAGTCGCGTTAAATCAATAAATTCATGCGGGTCTTGGTGGGTTACCAGTTGGACCCAACAGGCGATGAGCTCAACACTCCACCGCGTTGCCTCGCTGCTAGAGGCTGAGACCAAGGTTAAGTGATTTGCGAGGGCGAATTTACAAGTCACGATTCAATCATCTAGATTAACTTCACAGGCAAGTTTTGGTAACATGAATCTAGAGGTATAGAAAGTGGCGAGGAGAAGTGAAGTAAGAGCGGTGAAGAGCGGTGGAGGGTGGTGACGAGGCTTCTCTTATCTATACTTTGGAGCTAAGTTTCGACTTACTGTTAGTTGGCACAGCCTGCAATGCTCAACGCGATGGCCACTTCCTAATCCATGGAGAAGAGCGAAGGTTTAGTGCTCGTAAGCGGGAACTCGGTGCAATGGACTCAGAATCCAGCTTCAGGTGCTACGACCGACCGGTAACCTTTGCTAAAAAAGGGCATTTCTTTCCGTTGTCCCAGAGCAGTCCCAATGATTTTACTGGTGACACCAGACTTTGAAGGGGCAGAGAAGCCGCCTTACATAGCCTGGAAATCAATCCCTGATGAACAGCTTAAGCGAACCGGACTAGACACCAAGGAATTCGGACTGCCCCCAATCCGACCGACCGAGCAGAACGCGGCATATAGTTCCTCCGTCTCATCGCGTGAAGTCTTATTGGACCGTGAACTGGAGCGTATTCTAAGCAACCAATACAGGCGTAATAGTCTGGTATTTTGATTTCTGCCGTCCTGCAGCTAGAAGTGTGGGATTACTAATACAGGCCAGCTCGGCGCGGATTTACGGATACCCGACGTTCTCAGTGTCCGACAAATTCTCCACATTCATTGGTCATACATTCGTAATTAATCTCATTCAGACAGTAAGTGCTTCGGCCAGAATGCCCTCCCCGCGCACTGGCGCCGGTGAAGTGTTGCGCTTGCGGTCTTATCTGCAGTCAGTGTCTACTCAGCCCATCACTGTCTCCTGAGCGAGTCATTGGCTAGCCGACAGTCGTAATGAACGGCGTTAAGGACTCAATGGCTGGGTTGCAGCCGAAGTCCCTGAGCGTTCAGCCAATCTCGCAGACCGGCGTGGACCGGTCGCTTCGGACTCGTCAGGAAGACGCACCCTTTCTGCTGTTCGGCGAGGCGCAGTAAGAGCAGTTGGAGCGTGGCTATCGTCTTCTTCTTCTTCTAGGTTCGTCTGTGCGACACTGGCGGTGCTAAGTGAGTTGGCCCCTCGTGGCTGATATTTCGCGACGAAAGCTCCATCTGATAGACTATCACCAGTTAGTGATGTTCGGCCTGCATTGTTTGATCGCGACAGATGTTGCTTACCAGTGTGGACAGGACGTATGAAACCCAGGCCGCCATGACCCAAGCCACAATTCCATACAGTTCAAATGAGCCACCAACTCGCATTCTCCGCAATGCAGGGTCACCGGCTCGCTCTCGTCAACTGCATGACAGATGTAGCATCTCTCGTGGCGTGAATCAGAGTTATGAGGTGATTTGTGGGTGAAACGCTTGAGCTTCAGAGTTTGCGGCCCCGCATGATCATTGGCGATTATCAACTCAACCGGAGCCTCGTCAGATACCGACCAGGTCACTTGATTCTCCCGGAGCATAGCCGGGGTGACTTGTCGGTCTTGGGGTGACCGACCCAGTTGGGAAGGCACCGAGATGGATGGGCCAGTGAACACGACGCCGTCCATGGCGCGGGGTTGTGACTGGCTGTGCTGACCAGGATTGGCAGCCGAGCGTCTTGTCGATCTGACTAACCTCAAGGGACGACGGCCATCTGGCCGAGAGTGGCGAGTCTGCGTCTGGTTTCGAATAGTGGCTTCGTACCATCGCTGTCCGACCGAATCGGCCTGGCGTAGTTGATGCCATCTCGTGCAAAGAAAATCTGCAGCAAGGTCGCGCAATTTGAGCTGGAGATTGCAGACACTAAAGGGTCTCTCTGCGAATGTGTCCAGCTTCTGGCGGCCGCTCTTGAGGATCTCCTTCCTCACAGCGTTCTTGCACTGGTCTCCTTTTTGCGTGATCCCACAACAGGTGTTCCCGTGTTCGAGAGACCCACTGCCCATCTCACAGATCAAGAGCGGGTTCCACACCCAAGAAGGATGATTCATTATGGGTAATTGGGTGTGCAATAAGACTAGAAAGAGATGTAGGTGTGTTGGGTTCAGTAGTGAAGAATAGATAAACGATCGTGACGGTAGAGTAGCCATATATAGTCAGCCACCGCCGGCTTGAATGCATCACAGAAAGAGGCAGTTTGCTCAGCAACACTAGCCATGTGTGAGGAGAATGTATGACTTCTGGAGAAAACAATGGCCCCTGGGAAACTAACCTGAGCTCCCAGAACCTAAGCGGCGGTCTCTGGGAACCAGTCAGCAAGCCCCAGGAATACCTCTGCAGGTTCTAGGAGCCAGGCGCCCCCTGGGAACCAACCACCACGGCCTAGGAACTGCACTGCACAGCCTAGGAACTGGCCGCCACGGCCTGGGAACAGCACTGTTCATCCCAGGGGCCTGCGTTCTGCTAGAGGGTTCACCAAAAATCGGCATAAAATCCTCAATACATGTCTACAAAAAGCGGTCGTGCTAGGGCTATCATCCAAATACTTATGCGCATATAAGTATATAAATGGGGCTGACCTCGGTAGAGATCATTTCATTTTCATTTTACCCTACCCTCTCCTCTCCTCTCCTCGCAAGCTCAAAGCTTGCTTTTCAAATCCAACATCAGTATGCCACCAAACAGAACGAAGCGAATGAAGCGAGTACACTTGTCGGCTGCCGTCCCTCCACCAAACATCTGTTCAGTCCCATTCACCGAAAGCAACCGGAGACTGCCGTGGAGCAATACAAATCCTTATTCCGCACAACAGAGCGTGCAGGGCATGCAGGGTGCAAGAAGGAGAGCGGAGATGATCATCACTGAAATCTCCGCTGAATGCACAAAACTGCTTGGTACCAACCATAATACCAGGATCATGCTACGAAAAGAAGAAGAGGAGAAGGCAAAACTTGAAACCCAGATGCAATACCTGGTTTATTGTCTTCAGGCAGCTGAGCAGCGGGCTTGGAGGCTTGAAGAACGCGTCAACACGTTGGAGGTTGAAGTGGCGTCTCGGAATGCGGAAAGGACACCACAAGATCCCACAGCACTTTCATAAGGAACATTCACTCTTTTGGTGGAATTTATTGAATGAGAGTTGAAGCTTTTATGACTTTTGCAGCGGTGGTATTCAATGGATTTATTGGTCGTCGTAGGCCAGCTACATTGGATGTTCAGCAGATCATTGATTTTGGCTTGTGTTTGCTTACTATGTACTTGAGCTCATAGTATGGATATCATCTATCTCTGCTCATTCAAGTCCGAGGGCTTTACCAAATGAGGAACGTGCATAAAGTGATGGCTTAACACTATATTCGATATACCTGGACTTCAAGAGTCACAAAGAATATGGAAAGACAAAGATGATATACATTGGGGGTTGAAGTGCAAACTTGTCAACCCGGCCTTCAATGATTTGGCTTCCTTTCAACATACTCTTGGCCCGGACCTTTTTCTCAGGGCGAGCCGTCGTAAAATGTGCTATCCTGGGCTATGTAGGACAAAGCGACTCAAGTAAATATCTCTTTGATGGAGGTTGTAGATATCCTTAAATTGCTGCTCCTAGGGACTGGCGTTGCGTATCGATACACCAAGGCCGCCTCTCGTCCCCGAGGTCACCAATTACCGGCGACACGAGGAAAATCCAGTCAGACACTCTCACAATCATGACCGTCAACTTTACGCTAATTGATGATACAATCTAATCTGCAATCAGTTTGTGTTCACTTCTCGGCCCCCGCAAACATTTCTTTCGAGGGGGCCACGATCCCTAGGCTCACAAAATCGCTCCAGAGTGCGTACGAAAATATTGCCATGACAGACGAGACACACACGAATGCTGTTGCATATTGTGTTTCTGCACCGGCGCAGTCAAGCACCGTGAAACGTGCGTTGCGGCTGAGGAGGAGCGGCTATATGACTGAGGCGATTATAATACACTGCATAGTTCTATTAGCCACTTTTCGGGATCTGAAGTGGCCACTCACCACCTACTGGATGTTATGTGCCGTGGAAAATGTATTTTTCTATACTATAATTATACTGTAAATTTGGCGATTCCTATTTCCAACTATTGCGACCTTCACGGGAAATTTAGCCCCCTTCTTTAGCCTTTGGTCTTTGGCCTTCTCATCCTGTTCAATCAACAAGGCAGTTTGCCCGGATTCAGCTCTAAACAGTCTTAAATTTCACATGTAAATTCTACTCCATGGAAGCTGAGTATGTGTCCTATGTCTCACGCCGGAAATATAACTAAAATTGCTATTTTGAAAGCCCTCTTGCTGAAGAGGAATAGGAAGATACAGGTCAACAAATTACATGGGACCATGGCTCTGGGCTTGGAGGGCGGAAGCCAGAACATGAACAACCGTAGTTCACACCGGTAAGTCCGCAGATCCAAGTTTTTCGTTATCTCATTTTACATCAAGTCCACCGCATTTCGTCCCTTCTTTGAGTTCCTGGGAGATGATTCAACGTAAAGTATGATTGACAGTTACTTCCACCGGTCTCCTCTGCAAGCGAACTGAAATCAATCCTTTACATAATGAAGCCAATCAATACGTGCTTAACTATTCATATCTAGCTTTACCCCCTTGATACTCGTTCCTTACCTTTCTTTCTAACTCCTTCTTTTGCCTAGTCAGCCGATATCACGCATCAGCAATGTCGGAAATAGAATCGCCCGTCTCACTCGGTATGTCAAGCCATGCAGAATAAATAAGCACTTACTCACACTTCTCATTAGACTGTCACCTCGATCTGGATGTTGAGTCACTATGGCGAGAGTTTGATGACTTACCAACGCCGCCCCCTAGTCTAGCAACCGGCCACGGTTCCTCCCGCCATCAATCTAGCGAACTCCCTCTTATCGACTCTCCAGCCCTGATTTCTTGCATTTTCCATTCTACCTACGAAGACAAGATCCCATACGTTTGGCCTGGTCCGGACCCAGTGTCGGCAGAGACGTGCGCTGATGATATCTTCAATTATATCTCAGCGCATCTTCTCGAGGCACAAATGCACTGGATTGATTTCCGGCTCTGTCGGCTGACCAAACAACAGTCGGGAGACTTGATAGAGCAATACCAATTTTGTCTTCCCCGAAATGAATCCATTTCGGGCAATCTTGCTTGGATGCGGGAGCAGATCCAGGAAATCATCTGTCGCCACAATGCCACTAGATGCTATTCTTTTCAGCTGCACATGTGCCCACGACAAGAGGAAATGCCGGATTTTATCACAAACGACATGGAATCCCAAAGCATCCCTGCAGCTGATTTGTTGATGCTTGATCCGCAATTCTTCGTCCAAAACATTGTAGAGAACTTTAGATAATGCCGTGCCAGAATCGAGGCAGAATAAGTTTGGTTGATTTGATGATGTCTGCTCGAACTTCGCATGAATATGCACTGTCTGACTACAACACTCTTCACTCATTTCAGCATACGCTGGTTGATATCTTGTTTGTTCTTGAATCATTGGTTAGATGAGCGATTAAGATACGTCGTAGTTTCCCGGACAAAATAATTTAAAGTACGAATGTAGACTTTTGAGAATCACTTCTATGGATCCGATATTGGTGTTTTAGAAATGATTCACGGTCGACAGCGAATGGCAATGGATGGAATGAAGTCGTCGGTCGCTAGTTGGCCATCCATCTATCTAAACCGAATCGCCTACACCCAACCACCGACATGTGATATACGTCAAATTGCTGAGTTACGATCGAACGCATAGCATCTAAGACATCGCACCAAATAGTACTCAGTGATAATTCAGTGACAATCGTTCACTGTTCACCGCATCGCTCTTTCATATGGTCGGTGGAAATTGACAAATGACAAATTCCCACCGAGCGGCGAACCTGACCCACACCACTTTTTTTAACGGCTGGTGGCCGCGATCAATGCCTACGAAAGATACTTTTTCTTTTGTTCAGTCATCACAAAAGGAAATTGATGTCATTAGAATTGCTCTTGTACCTTCCCGCCAGTATCCACTTGTCTCTTGTCGCTAATGAACGACGGTGAAGTGGAGTAAGAATGTAGTCATTCAGTGTTTTTCTAAGGACTGTTGGTTAATACTCACCAGGCGGACCGTTCTAGAAAGCGTCAATGGCGATCAGTCTTATCATATAAAGAGGAGACTTACTTAGAAAAGACCAATACCCTTTCCCTGAGAATCAGTCTTTGAAATACCTCTTCGCTTAGACTTTGCTTTGGGAATCCTGCATCCCGTCAAATTTGAAAGCTTGAACTTGTTTGTCGCATCTCTTCTGCACGCGTTTGATCGGACCACTAGCTAATGATCTTCTCGGTGTACAGATTCCTAGAACTTCTCGGAAGTTGTAGAGAACAAGACGCACTGAGCTTTTCTCTTGATCTTCGGTGAAGAAAAGAAGAGCCTTATCCCTCTTTCATGTAAGTGGAGGCCAAAAATGGGATGAAAGATAAAAAGACTGACTTGAAAAGTAAAATGGTGGCGCTACAGTGCGATGAGTCTTCTGGCACTGGGGCAACTGTGATAGTTCAGAGAATGAACCTGTTTTACAAAATATTTGTTTGCCTCGCAGCTCTCATCAGCTGTCTTGCGGTGGGCGTATTGATGTTCAGCGAATTTCACCCAACGAACTCTCGATTTGCGGAATTATCCGAGGGGTGTCTTTGCAGCTCGGCAATAACTGCGGTAATTGCTGCAGTTGCGGCAACTATGTTAGTGTTTCATTTTGAAGGCCCTAAAAACATAACGCGGATCGAGCTTGCCGTTGCATGGTCACCATTGATGCTGCTTGATTTGGCAATAGCGGAATTTTTAGTGGGCATAGCTTGTTGGTATTGTGGCAAAAACTCTGGACGGGGAGGTGTTTTCGTGACAACATATACAGCAGTACTGTTGAGCTTCTGCTTTTTTGTCTCAGCATGGATGTTCGGGAAGTGGCAAATCAAGGGACAGTACGTCAAAGCACTGTGGAAAGGCCCTCCTTCACCCCTTTTACAATAAAATCAAGATAGGACTTTCAATTGGATCTTCAGTAACCTAGTTCAATGCTACCATCAGTGAGGATGCGGGGAGGCTGTTTAGGACCTAGGTTATCACGTCAGGCTGAGTGTCTTTGGAAATGTTTGTCTAAACCTCGTCGGTACAATTAGACATTGCTACCAGTGCCGTGCACGCGAGACAGGTACTGCAGCCGTCTTCGCAGAATCGTGAGGAATACAAAGAAAACTCCCACCGTTTCCTTGCCCTGCCGCGAGAACAAAACTGACTGGCGGCCTCTGGGAACCGATCGGCACACCCTAGGAATGCCCTTGTAGGACCCAGGAGCCCCGCATACCCTAGGAACCATCTAACATTCCGTGGCGGAATATGTGGTTCCTGGGATGCACAGCTGCGTTCCCAGAGCCTTCAGTGTATAATATATGTGTGGGCATGGAAGTTTAGCTGGTGGTCAAGCACCCAGTCATCCGCCTTGGTAATACTTAAAGCTCCTCATATCCCCAATTCCAAAGTACTAGGACCTTCAATGCGAAATCGTTCAAAAATATAATCGCGTCAGCTTCGTTGCTTTGCATCAACTTCGCTCGTCGCCTTGAAGCCACGCAGCATATTCTCCTAACACCTTTGCATTTATGTTCACGAAGGGAAAAACTTGAGCACTGAGAAATGGTATGAGAACTCGATGCTTCCATTGGAATAAGAATGCTGAAGATACTTCACAGACGTCCATTCTCCTTTTCCCAACAGAGATTCTTTGGATCATAGCCAGCACCTTATCGGGCGGCGAAATTTCTGCTCTCGCTCAGGCTCACCGAGACCTTTATCCCAAGCTGCGCCTGGCGTTGATAAAACACAATATCAAGCACCAAAACAGCTCGGCACTTCATTGGGCCGCTAAAACCAACAATCGCACCTTTGCAAAGACCTTGCTTTCTTACCGAGCCGACATCAATGCGCTGGTCGACGGTCTTTCTCCTCTTATGACAGCTGCAAAATACGGCTCAGAGCTGGTGAGCAAACTCTTACTGCAGAAGAAAAGACTGCAGGTGAACATGAGAAACGCCAAGGGAGAAAGTGCTCTGTGGCTCAGTGTGGCGATAAAATCATCTGCTGTTGTGTGCCGGCTTCTGCAACACCCTCGTGTCAAAATCGACCTCCCAAATTGCGAGGGTCAAACCGTGCTCTGGCTTGCTGTCTTTCAAGGACACGGAGACTCGGTGTGTCAGCTACTCTCAAGCGGTGCCAATCCCGATGCGAAAGATCGGGACGGAATATCGCAACGGAATATCGCCATGGATCCAAGCATGCATCAGCAACAGGAGCTATATCAAAGATCTGTTGCTTAATCACTGGAAGGCGACATCCCCTGGAGTCAAATCACATGATACAAAGCTCACTAGAAGTGAGGAAACGGTTGCATCAGCTGCTAGCAGCGGAGATACTTCTATTTTGCGAATGCTGCGCCTCCGGGGAGAGGAACTCGATATAATGGATCAACAGGGACTGACACCTCTTCACACAGCCGCAAGAAGCGGTCATCTTTCGACAGTAGACTTTCTACTTGGCCACGCAAATGATCTTTTGAACCGTAAAGACAGTCACGGCAGGACTGCGCTGTGGTGGTCTACCTTTTCATCCCATGATAGTGTCACGCAGAGGCTTCTGGAAGAGAAGGACGTGGAGATCAATACGCTTGGAACATGTGGGAAACACGATAGTCCTTCTACTTCGCTCCACCATCTAGCAAGAAGAAGGGATACAACCGTTCTTCAATGGTTTTTAAGTCAACCAAGCCTTAACCCGAATCTGTGCGAGGGCTCTCAATCTCCTCTTTGTCTGGCTATACTAGACCTCGCCAAAACCCGTCCATGGACATCCTCATGGCGTCCAAGTCCGCCCATGGGCGGACTTGGATCGGGCCCACTTTGGACTGGGCGATAGGTGTCCGCCCATGGACTACCCAAAGTGTCCAAAAGTGTCCAAAACCGCCCAAAAATGCATAAATCTGCCGCATAACCTGATGATTCAGCAAAATAAAAAACGGTTATTTAAACTAGTCATAGTCACTACAATCCTTTTGCCGTAGTAGTTGTCCTACGGTCATTTATATTTGTTGAAATTCTCAAGTATTTTGGTTCACTTTATACGGAACAATGATCTTCTCTCTTATTTGCGACTATTTGGTGTGTATACAGTCTTCTGTGACTTGAAGCTATTTAGTGAGAGAAATATATATCTCGTGGGTGCACCTCATATTTAATTCATTCCTAGTTCCTACCATTATTGGGTGATTGCAGGTTCTAGTCAAATACCCAAGAAAAACAGCCTACACATCTAATTCATTAATCAAATTAGTTATACATACCATTACTATCAATAAGAGGTTGAACATATCATTTGTGGAGAGTAAAACTAGAAAGCATGAGATAGCAGTACCACGTGACTTAATGAGATGCCCAAACTGTCCTTTATAAAATAATAATGTAGAAGGGGGCATGTCCTTCAAGCAAATTTTCCGGGTATTTGGGCGGACTCTGGACAGTCCAAAGTCCGCCCACGCTAAATATGCATGTCTCCCACCACCATATCCAATCGCAATTCATAGAAGTTGGAGGCCATAGCGTTCATGCGCGTTGTATCAGATTTTATTTCTTTAGGTAGACAGACGGTCATAACCGGCAAAATCACCCAAATTCATGAGATTCAGGGAGACTTTTCTTTCTTTTCCCCTATAAAAATCCCATACTTTTGGATCATGTCTCAAGACACCGACCTCGCCTCGTCGTCTTTCCACGGTAGCTACGGTCTAGACCTCTTTCCGTCTGACCTAGAGTCCAGTCAGCAAACCATTGAATCAACACCAGCCTCCAAACTATTACATCCTATGATCTCCTCCTCCCTTGAGCGATTCGGAAACGACTGGATTGTTTACTCCGAAATCAGCAAAGAGGATTTTATTTTCTGGTGGCTTCAAACTATCCACGGAAATGAGCTTCGTGAAAGGAATAAGAGCTTCTGGGATCGATCCCGAAGTCATTCAGAGGCATGGAATAGCTTTAAGCAGGTAGCTCATACTGTGACTGGGGACCCAAAGATAGTATGCCAAAAATGCGGTCAGCTTCTTGATCATCCAAGCCGCAAGTTGAATGGAACTACCCCAATGGCAAGGCATCTCAGAGGAGAGAAGTGCCAGAGACTTAGCAATCGGGTTGCCGGAAACAGCTCTCTTCAAGAACTTTTTGCCCGCCAGGTAAGGAATACTCGCGTGAGAGATATCGACAAAGTCTTAAAGACTATGTTCGACCCTATCACGAGCGAATGTCCAATAGCCAAGCATTCTCAAATAGCCAGGCATCATTGGATCAGGGTTCACAGCTCGCAACACTCATCGCGCAGGTCGGTTCGAACCAAAAGCCACTACCTCGCCACAATAACGAGGTTGAGAATTATCTTGAGAGTGGTAAGTCTTTACCCGGTTTGATTCTAAAGTGAATGTAGCTAAACTGAATTATCTAGGCACTACTTCAATTGATCCATGTTCCTTCTGGAAAGGCCATCAGCATGAATTTCCGATGCTCGCAAGCGTTGCACGAGATGTTCTATCTATCCCTGCAACGGGTGCGGGCGTTGAGCGATTGTTTAATTCTGCTCGGGATATCTGTCACTATCGTCGAGGATCACTGAAGCCTACAACGATACGGGATCTGGTTATGTATATGTGTGCAACTAAGTTTGACCTCGGGGAGGAAGAACTAGAAACCTTTAGGCAATCCTTCTCGAGGGAAGAGAGAGAAACGGCGGATGAAGAGAAGGATGTCCAGCATCCACAAGAAAACCTTGATCCCATCAGCGATGACGAGGAGGATCCACGGATTGAATCTAGGGAAGTTGAAATCAATGCACATGTGGCTACTGGGCTTAATTCTGGCCGGGAGCAGTTGGATCTTTTACAGGGTTCTTCTAGCGAGGGAGAAGAGGTTTTAGGAATTACCAGAGAATCGGGTGATGATGATGATGGTGAGCATCCTTTACCAAGGGATCACTCCCTAAAGCGCTCATCAGGGAGAGTATGTAGACCTTCTAAACGTTTAAGGGGATATGATGTATATTAAGAAACAAGTTCCACAATCTAGAACACACAAAGGAATACGCACACAAATACAATGGCAGCTACAAGAATTTATCTACAGGCGTAAACTAGATACCGTTAAATACAGCAAATTCTACATAACTCTATGCACATTACAATGTCCCCACTTTTGACCCATTGGACTGTCCAGGACGTCCAGGTGGGCGGACGGGGGCCCCTCGGCCCGCCCACTGGACACCAAAAAAGTGTCCAAACCCGCCCATGGACCGGTTTAGACATGTCCATCGATGGGTCAATTGGACTTTGGCGAGGTCTAGTCCCACCGATGTTTCCGGTGACACCAGACTTTGGAAGGGGCAGAGAAGCCGCCTTACATGGTCGAAAATCAATTCCTTATGGACAGCTAGCTCAAGCGAACCAGCATAGAGACCAAGGAATTCGGACTGCCCCCAATCCGACTGACCGAGCAGAACGCGGCGCTCCTCCGTTTTTCCATCGCCAGTAACGTGACCGTGACCGTAATATAAGCAACCAATAGGAGAATCTGGCAGGCGTAACAGTCTGGTATTTTGATTTCTGCCGTCCTGCATGCTAAATGCGTGGAATTACTAATACAGGCCAGCTTGGCGCGGATTTACGGATATCCGACGTTCTCAAGTGTCCGACAAATTCTCCACATTCATTGGTCATACATTCGTAATTAATCTCATTTAGATAGTGAGTGCTTCGGCCAAAATGCCCTCTCCGTGCACTGGCGCCGGTGAAGTGTTGCGCTTGCGGTGTAATCCGCGGTCAGTGTCTACTCAGCCCATCACTGTCTCCCGAGCGAGTCATTGGCTACTCGACAGTCGTAATGAACGGCGTTGAGGACCCAATGGCTGGGTTTCAGCCGAAGTACCCAAACGCCCAGCCAATCTCGCAGACCGGCGTGGACCGGTCGTGTCGGACTCGTCAGGAAGACGCACTCTTTCTGCCGTTCGGCGAGGCGCAGTAAGAGTAGTTGAAGCGGTGGTATCGTGTTCTGAGTTCGTCTGTTCGATACTGGCGGCGCTAATGGAAATAGGTCCTCGTGGTTGATATTTCGCGACGAAAGCGCCGTCAGATAGACTGTTACCAGTTAGTGATGTTTGGCCTGGATCGGTTGATCGCGGCAGATGTTGCTTACCAGTGTGGGCATGACGTATGAAATCCAGGCCGCCATGACCCAAGCCATAGTACCATACAGTTCAAATGAGCCACCAACTCGCATCCTCCACAATGCAGGGTTACCGGCTCATTCTCATCCTCGCCGTGACAGATATAGCATGTCTCACCGCGTGGATCGGAGCTCTGGGGTGATCTGCAGGTGAAACGTTTGAGCTTCAGAGTTTGCGGCCCAGCGTGATCATTCGCGATCATCAGATTGGCGGGAGCCTCGTCAGATACCGGCCAGTTCACTTGGTTCTCCCGAAGCATAGTCGGGGTAACCTGTCGGTCTTCGGATGACAGACCGGGTTGCGAAGGCACGGGCGAGATGGATGGGCCAGTGAATTCAACACCGTCCATTGCGCGGGATCGCGACTGACTGTCCCCTTCAGGATCGATGGCAGGGCGTCTTGTTGATCTGACCGACCTCAAGGGACGACGACCATCTGGCTGAGACCGGCGAGTCTGCGACTGGTTCCGAATAGCGGCTTCGAACCATCGCTGTCCGACCAGATCGGCCTGGCGCAGTTGGTGCCATCTCGTGCAAAGGAAATCTGCAGCAATGTCGCGCAATTTGAGCTGGAGATTGCAGGCACTGAAGGGTCTCTCTGCGAGTGATTCCAGCTTCTGGCGGCCGCTCTTGAGGATCTCCTTTCTCACAGCGTTCTTGCACTGGTCTCCTTTTTGCGTGATGCCACAGCAGGTGTTCCCGTGCTCAAAGGGCCCACTGCCCATCTCACAGATCAACAGCGGGTTCCACAGCCAAGAAGGATGATCCATTTTTTCGCAAAGGCAAAAGGTGTGCAATCAAACTGGATGAGAAGAGAAAGGGTGTCGGACTCAATAGTGAAGAAAAGTAATCGATATTGGGTGGAATAGCCATTTATAGTCTCCTCAAACCACCGATTGCTTGAATGCATCACGGGAAGATGCAATCCGCTTGGTGACGCCAGCCTGAGCTCCCAAACTCTAAGTGACGGCCCCTGGGAACCTGTCATGACACCTCCAGGAGTGCCGTTGTAGGACCTAGGGGCTCCATTTTCCCTGGGACCCAACCGCCATGACCTGGGAACTGCACTGTTCATCCCAGGGGCCCGCGTTTTGCTAGAAGATCCGCTAGAATTCGGCAGAAAGGCCCTCAATACAACCATGCATTTCCTTGTGGGTATATAAATGTGGTGAATGACTTGAATAGAGACCATTCCATTTTGTCCCACTTTCCCCTCCAACTCGCAAGCTCAGAGCATACATTTCAAATTTAATATCAATATGCCTCCGAAGAGAACGAGGCGGGTGCACTTTTCGGCTGCCGTTCCCTCACAAAATACTCATTCAGCCCCACACATCAAAACCAACCCAAGACTTGCGCTGAGTACGACAACCCCTCATCTCGCACAGCAAGACCCAAGAGTAAGAGCGGAGATAATCATCACTGAAATCTCCGCCGAATGCACAAAGCTGCTTGGCATGAATCACGAGACCGCGATCATGCTACGAAAAGAGGAAGAAGAGAAGGCCAAACTTGAAGCCCATATGCAATACCTGATTTATTGTCTTCAAGCAGCTGAGCAGCGAGCTTGGAGGCTTGAAGCGCGCGTCAACACATTGGAGGTTGAAGTGGCATCTCGGAATGCCGAAAACTCGCCAACAGATCAAACAGCACCTCCGTGAGAGAAATCCAACCCTTCTGAGGAATACTGTATATAGAGTTGTGAGTTTGTATGACTTTTGTGAAGCGGTGGGAGTCAAGGGAATCACTTCGCGTTGCATGTGACGTTGGATTATTAATCAACGTCCAGCGAACCATTGGCTTTATTTGTGTTTGTTTACTACTTGAGCTCATATTACTGCATGTCATCCCTTTTTTTTCACAATGACCTCGAGAGCGCTGCCAAATGAGGAGTGTGCAAATGTGTTGAAAAAAAGGCAATTATCGATATGCCCATTTTTACCGTGTCGCAGAGTAAAAGAAAAGAAGAAGATGATAAGCGTAAGGGCAATGAGTGTAGGCTTTTCAAGCTTAAAAAGCCCCGCCTCGTCTCTGCAAGACGGTCAATAATTCGGCCATTTTCCAAGACATCATTAGCCCGGGCCATTTCGTGAGGACAAACAGCGAGTAAATCCTGCTACCTAGGGCCTCATAGGAAAAAGTGGCTAAAACTTTATATTCAAAGTAAGGCCCTCCAATAAACATACTAGGGCTGTATGGAATAGTGTGCATATCCAGTGCATGAGCCAAAGTGGGACCAAGTCAGAAAAGACCATCTCATTGATTGAATAGAATAGAAATGCAAAAGAAGGCAGGTTACATTAACCCCTGAAGGTGCCGATATTCGGCCAATGAGATTGCCAAGCCAACAAATTTACATACACAGTGTGCAGAACTGCAGATTATGTTGTGGCCAATGGCTTGCCAGTGGTAAGTTACAATCTCATGCGGTGACAGGTAGCCCACAAGGCCACGGGATATATGTATCGTGAGTATTTCAGTCATATAATCGCTCCTCCTCAGCAGCAACGCACTTCTTGCACTTGCCGTTTGTTTGTGACTGTGCAGGATGATAGTATGCAACAGTATCTGTGTTCATCTCTTCTGTGCTGGCAATATCTTCGTACATACTCTGGAGCAATTGTGTAGCCAGATGGATCCTGGCCCGCTCCTTGGAGGTAATCGTTGCGGAGGCCGTGTGGATAGAGACCGTTTTCAGGTATCCGATAGTGTCATTAATTAGCTTGAAACTGACGGCCGTAGAGTGTGGAAGTCTTCCTGTGTGTATCTCTCGTGTCGCTGGCAGTGGAAACCCACAGGGTCGAGAAGCGGTCTCTGAGTGTCGATATCGCTTCTGTGGGAGACTTGATTCCTCGGTACTTCTATTTCTTACGCCTAGGAGGGAATGGCCTTGATTCCAATCCTTTCCCGTATTTTTGAGCGACCCAGGCTCACTTGAGCTAGCAACTGAAGTGGCTGCAGAGGCAGGAATAGAGTGGTCATGATGGGGCAGTTGCGACATTTGGCTGGTGCGGTCGTGTTCCCCATGAGTAGATTGAGGATTGATCTGATTTGAGTTCATGTCGAAGCAATATGAAGTGTTGTAAAGGATTAATGTGATATAGAAACGACATGAGGGCAAGTCGCGTGCTTTAAATATTGTGGACTGGAATGGTAGCCTCCATTTTGGAAAGGTAAACACGTCTCTGTTTTCAAGGATCAAATTAATCAATACTGGTTCCTAGGAGCAGCAATTTGAGAGTACACGTTTCCTAAAGGATTTGTGCTATTGTCGACTAGCGCACCACCGTCCGAGAGCACCAGCGTTTAGCATCAACTACTGTGTTTGCGAATACTGCCGTCTGAGAACACTATCGCCTTATGGGATCCACCAATGCCGTGTATATACTGAATGTTACAGCGCACAAAATTGAGGGCACTACGTACGACCCAAGGTCGTGAAAAGCCCGACGAATAAGTCAAATCAATCAAATCAATCATTGTGGACTAGTGAGAGGTAGTTTTGGAATCGATACGCTGCCACAAAGCAATAAATGAGTCAAGGCAGGCCCATAAGAATGTTAACGACCCCATTATACACCACCTCCCTGTCACAATGAAGATTGTTGACATCTTCAAAAAAATCACAAAGTCGATCTACCGCAGCCGAAAATCCAGCCGGTACCCACTTTTTAACGGAAACCCTTGACTTGAAACGATATATCTGGACCTCCCTCTCGTAATTGACTAATGCCCAGCTCAATGCGCATATGTTCACAATGAACGAATCCTTCACAGCTATCTCCTCCCCCGAATTCAGCACAAACACATTGTCTCCTTTTTTGACTGCTCGAGTGCTACTTCAGCTGCAAGTGCCGTCGAAGCCGAAGCTGACATTTGCTACTTGATTTTGCGGCAGTCCCTTGATCACCTCTGCAAAGGCTAGGCAACACTGCTTCACTGATGTAGCCGAAAATATGGTCCATGGCTCAAAGGCAACATCGTGATTAGTAGACATTGTCTATGTCAAAGAAACATTAGTTTGAGCTCCGAGCCGGGTCCCTGTGCTGTAAGATTCGACGTTACCTTGCAGCGAGATAAATCAATTCTCTTTTGTGATCCGTTCCGGCGATGATTGGAATCTGGAGGGGACGATTCTGCTGTCTTATGCTGCATAAACACGACAAGACATGGGCGAGAATACTCAATTTATAGGAATAACCAACAAAAAAGCTGGGTTAAGAATCCTTCACCGGGTCAGATAGACATGAGGCATACAGGATCAGTGGAGGCTAAGCGATGGGCGCACCCACATGGCGCATCTGGGTTTCCCTGAACGCGAGGAAGCCCCTTCTTTGGTCCCTCGTGCAACGTTCTGTATCTAGAGTTGAGTATAGCCTTCTTCGGTATTGAAGCAATCTTCATCTACGCATACGTAAGGTACTCAGAATGGGCGCTCTGCTCCCAGGATCCTCCAGCTGGACAGCACCATATAAATTGAATGGATCCTTATTGTTTAAGGTATCTAAATGTTGTGAGTAATTTGAGTAGATCGCATTTCACTTCGTACCTCTTTGGCCTCCGAAATTGCGAGCCGGATCGGCGGGGCTCGGTGAAGACCGCTTGATCCTTGGCGTTGAAATGATCCGAACCACAGATTGACCCGGTATGTTATTGAGCCTCGCGTTGGAAGAAGGCAATTGGACGTAAGATTTCGAGCGTGTTGAGTATATAGATTGTTGCCTTACTCCAACAAGCCCAGCTGGGTACTGTATATTGAGACCTGCAGTGCTGGTCATCTGATTCCTGGACACCGCAGCGCATCCACCGCCGATTCTCAAAGCCAGACAACACCCTATAAACCCGACGTTACTAACGGCTTAATCGCTTCTACTGACTCGTCCTTGAAGATCCAATTTCGCTACCGAAAGAGAAAGTGAGTCGCGGTCCATATTACACTGCTGGGAAACATTCCTTATTTGTGAGTTAGGATAGAGAAGCGGGAGCCGATTCTTAAATCGCTCGTCTACCGAAAAACGACTGTATGTTGGGGAATAGAAGATTCATCTCTTCATCTGTATATCGAGGACATAGTTTGTCTAGTTGACCCACAATAGTCACCCATGAAATTCTCCCCCACTCTCAACCGTAGTGGCGACGCATCGCCCCGCCGAATCCTGCTCAAACTGTCGTTTGTCCCAACCAGAGCTACAAGAGGACACCGGGTCGGGCTCACACAGGTGGATTGGCGGAAGAAATTATTTCAACCGGCTCCTCTGCGCAATTCTCAACCTGGCAGGGTTGTCGTTCGCTACTCTGCAGGATCCCGATCACACCCTGCCGTAAAGCGTGAAAAGCCTGCTGACGATCCCATAACAGTAGTACATGACCATTGCAAACCTGGCGAAGTTGTTCATTTTCCGAAAGCAGCCAGTTGTTTGTGTCTTGAAGCAGACGGTGCTCTTCCTCCAAATGGATCTTCCGCGCCGAGTTAATCACGTAGCATTCCCACAGACATATATATAGGTCGAGAAGCTCAATAGCCGATGAGACAAGCGATGGGGATCTTTGTAGGATCTGATTCATCTCCTCCGTGAGGGAATGAGCTGTCGCGACCGCGGTCGGCTAGATATCTTGTGAGAGCCAGCTTAACATCATTGCATGGGAATTCTGACCTTGTACTTGCCCAAATCCACGGTCCCTGTCCATTTCTCGCCCATTTTCGGCTCTGCAGAAGAGCGGTTCTCGTAGGGAAGTGAAGAATGGCGTCTTCGTTTAGCAGGTCTCCCAGCAAGAGAGTCAACACTAGGCGATTCCATGACACCAAGTAACACGCACTGTAGTTAGGGGAAAGACAGGGAATCTACAAAAGTCATCACAGATGGATGTGAACACGCCTTTTATAGGCCTTGCGAGAAGTTGCTGACAATACTGGTCCTATCTCGAGCCGGGCAAAGCGGTTTTTTCCTGCGGTTGCCCCACTCAAGGTTTTTGAGGCTACGTTGAGGAGACCGCTTGTGTTGCTAGTTTCACATACGACTCGACCCATCGAGCTATTATCATCGGAGCAGAAAGTTGCGGCGAGCAAAACCCATGCTGCAACGGTTATCAGGATTGGCGGCTCCGAGTGGATCATCCTTGCACTGCTGTATACCTGTTCAATGAACTACATGGGAACCAAAGCAGGAGATGTTTACCTGATTCATCGCTGGTCTTACTCTCTGACACCCCCAATTTTAGTCCCAAAAATCTCAACACCAGCATACTTTATCGTGTTGCATTATCAAAAAGAAATTCATGGACTGGGAAATTTAAATGCGAACTACCTGGACCACTTGTCTAGAACTTGGAGCAAAGGCTGACGACACTAAAATTCGTACGGTGATTCCATCAAGCCACCCTCTGGGCATGAAGAGAGGAATCCAACTCCATCCATGAACAAACCTTTCCAAATGTAAGGATCAGAGATTTCTCCAGGGCAGAAAGAAAAGTGGTTCGAGTCCTGGCATTTCGGACTTGATGGATCCGGTTGTTGGCAGTCTACGGCAGAGCTCACGCGACGCACCAAAAACTGCTGGCACCGGTACCGATCCCCATGGGAAAAATCTCCAAGCGCAAGGACCCGCAAATCCGGAAGCCCATCGCTGCCAAACGCCCATTCGGCGAATGAGACGAAATCTTCCGCCTCAGTCACCATTGCGGGGGCAGTTGACGCACCTTGAACGTCACAGTCCCGAACACCACAGATAGCTGATAGTGGGGAACCTTGGTCGTCAAGAACGTGAGAGTAGCCTAGTCCGGCATCCAAAGAGAGGCGAGAAAGCTCGATGCTCATATCCACAGGACTCAGATGCACCCTTCTCTTGCGCAGCACTGTAGAGATCTCTTGTCGCATGTCTCGATAGATCCGCTCGGGTCCACTGAATCGCAGATGTAGGATCTGCAGCCGTGAACTTCGGGCCATGGGCTGTAGGTATTGTCGCTGTTTCGATCAGCATGCGTCCGACCTTCGGATCCGATCACTTACTGCTATATATGGGTCCGCACATAGTGCCAGGGCTGTCAGCTGCTGCATATTCACGACGTAAACTAGGTTCGCAATCCAGCTAGGTAACACATCACGATCTCTCGCGAACAGACCATCGTCGTTGATGGACACGAGCTGTCGTTCGTGGTAGAGAAGGCTTTTCAGAGTAGGCAGATGGCCTCGAATAGCATCTTGGATGTGCGCGTCGGTGACCAAATAATTTGATAATCGCAGATGCAGATGTTCCAGCCCACGGAAAGAGCAAAGGAACTGCGAGACAATAGCAAAGCCACCGTCCTCACCGGGCTCGTTAAGCAAGAAATCAAAACATGCTTCAAAGAAATTCAGTTGCATCGGAGTCGGAGAGCGCGAAAGTGAACGCAAGAGGTGTAGCTGATTTGGGCAGTCTCGTAACGTTAGCGCTCGCAGTGAACAGAATATCGAAGACTCTGTTGACGTAAGGCCCAGAGGCAAAGAGACTTTGGAAAGCGACAACGTTCTGAGGTGTGGAGCAATCACCACTTTCGAGGATCCCTTTTCGACCCCCATACAAGGCTCGTCCGCATCTCCCTGCAACCCGAGGGTCTCCCAATGCAGAGATTGCGCTACTGCCGAAAAGACAAATCCAACGGATAATGTGCGGAGATGTTGTTTGTTCCGATCAATGCACTGTCGTAACGATTGGACCTCCATCGGATGTTGAAGCCCCTCCCACTCCAACGTTGTTAAGCAGGGCAGATCGGAGAGGCCTTCCAGACCATTTTGGGCGGAGGGACAGGTTCCGTCGGTCACAAGTGAAAGACGTCGTAAGCGCCTTTGGTTCTGGGTCAGATATCCTTTTCGATCCAAAAGTCCCGCCGGCAGGCAGGTGCCTAGTCGCCATCTGTCGGCAGTTAGTCTTGGTGTCGACAGGAGAGTGTAGGCTAATACAGACTGGAATGTTCGCAAGCTATCCGGCTTGAGGTGCGCTACTACCCGCTGAAGCTGATCCGCAATGTCTTCTAGAAACTGCGCATGTGCCGTCGCGTCATCTGTGGACCCCAGCGTCGACGAACAGCCCGACAGGCCTGCGGTGCGGAAGATACTATAGTATGCACATCGATTGAAGCGGGCGAGGTAAATGGGCGCCCAGATGTCCAGATGTTGTGTATGCTGAAGGTAGCTTGTCGCCGGGGGATAGCTGTGGTGGAGGAAGAAAGACTCAATATCGAGAACATTTAGGGCCCACTCACTCGCGGCACGAAATGTCACGGTACGATAGATCAGCGGGATCAGCACCGAGTGCAGTCTGGAGGACGCTCGGCTAAGGGCACACAAGCTGGCGGCTGGCAGCTGGTAATAGTGAGTCCCCTGAATTGAAAGTGGAGTGATGCGAATGCAGGGCTTACCTCATGCGCGATTAGGATCAGAATTTCGGATGGCAATCTGTCTAGCATGATGCGAACTACCAAGGATATGCCGCGTCATCCATTTCATGATGGGAGCGGCGCGCTTATAAAAGCGCGCTGGTACTAGAGAATCAATTTAAATTTAGACTGACGTAAATTAGGAATCTTGAGAGATGTAGCGCGTACTGTAATCGCTGACCGTTTGCTCGAGTGGATCAAGCAAGCGGCCGGTGATGTCTGCCGTAGACGTAGTTCGAAAGCAAGCATTTCACCAACAAGAGAGTGGCTCAATCCGATAACCCGCAGCTACAGAACTGAGTTGTACTCCGAGCCATGCTAGACTCTTGATAGTGTCGATTCAACGCGTGGAGTCAAACCTGTCGATTCACGGCGGTGAAAAGCGGTGACCCACCGCGATCCGCACCGGATTATCCTTGCCGGCCCACCTTGGCCAGGGGGCTGGCAATGGCCAAGAACATCCGAATCTTCAGTCTTACCAGAAAATTCCATGCTGTGCAATGGAATCCGGGGAAATGGATAGGGCTTTGTGGGATTCGACTGTTGCTATCTCTACGACGTAAACAAGAAAATGTCGTCTCTGCCAATATATTGGGCTAAAACCGTGATGGATGAGATTTGGCTAGAGCCTGGGTGCCAGTGGGTGGACAATTGGCTGGATAATTGAAGGCGAGTCGCTTTGACAATAGAGTACTATGTATAAAAATCTCCATGTGTGGACCGTGAACGATCAGCATCCTAATCCACCGCCTCCTGCCGCTACGCGCAAATGATGCGATTTCTCCACGCCGCCAATTGATTAACCCAACGCGCCTCAATCTCTAAGCGCGGCCTGCATGACGGCTTTCGAGTAAGTCACAAGGCTGCAGATCACGACAACGCGCATTGTATGGATTCTGGGCCGCCAGCCCTGAACCACTGCCAGCCGCTCCAATGGCCGTAGGAGATAGAGGGTGGCACCAAGGATGTTGGTCATAACCATTCGACTAAACTCCACCGCTAACGTTGGGGAGTTTTGCACTGGTGCTGCCAGCGTATACATACTCGGCACCAGCGACAGTAGACCGAGTGACGCGCAATGATACGGAAATCGAATTCTCAACGCGGATGGGAGGGGATCACAAAACAGGAACTCGAGCAGGTTCCCGACCGCAAGTACCGTAAAGGCAGAGAGGTATCCAATCTGGAGGCAGGGCTGGCTTGGGAATAGGAAAACGATCGTGGGAAGGGTTGCGGTCCAGATGAGAAATAGACCCCCTCCCCACTCTAGCCTCTGCCAGTCTGCTCCGTTTCCACTTTGAAATGCGCCGCACACACAGTAGAACAGGCTGCAAAGACACCACACAATGACACCAGCGCCGAAGAAGATTACTGCCAGTGCGCCGATGATCGCGTCTTGAGATGAGGGGAAATGGAAGAGAAGGAATTGTAGTACAAAGAGGAAGAAGTATGAAAGACCGAAAATGCTGGTGATAGCCCCCATGGCACAATCACGCCGGTTTTGAGTGTCGGAGCCAGGCGCCATGAGAACGTCGAAGTTGTCGGTCTTGTCTTTGATGCAGCCTATTCTCTGGATTGGTTCGAGCCTTTATAGCTGGACAAGTCGTGTCCAGAGCAACAAGCATTCCATTTGGCCGCAAAAATTGATTGCCCTCAAGAACCGAAGGCAGCGTTGAGCTGCCGATAGACTTTTTTCAGCTCAAGGCTGGACTCACCGTCGCAGCCTACAAACAAGGCATTCAAATCTTCCTCACAAAATTCGTTCCTAAATCGTTGAACTACAGCCAGCGCCATTCTGATCAAAATGAATTGTCGCTCCAGTTACTCTCGTGGCACTTCCTTATATATCTAAGTCTTGGTCTGGAGTGCAGATTACAGTCTGCATCTCATACAATTCACGGTATGGACGAAATTGCGCAAATTGTCCGTGACATTGGTCAGCAGCAGGGCGAGAATGTGTACTTTCGGGCTTGCTACGCCATTCTTAAACGACTGCAGGAATTGACTGAGCAAACATCCGATGAGCTTCGCCGTCTTCACCAATCTGCATTCGTTGGCTCTTCTGATGAGGCATTTTCCCCTGTCTACAACACCTTGTGCGAGCTCCAGACCTCTGTTTTTGCCTTGATTGACCAGGCTTGCAATACCCAGTCAGCCTGTGAAGAGTTATGTCCGGTGGATCCATCATTTGCCGCGCACCATGTCTTCGAGCCCGTCCGAAAGATGCACACCAACAGATGATCGTTCTTCATCGTCCTGAAGCGAGGAGACACTGGGCTCGCAGCCTCGCTTATTTGTTCGAACCTGAGGACGGAGTACGAGCTGTGTCATTTTATAGTCCCTGTTGAAGGACCAGGTTCTTGATTCCATTTATTTACAGAGTGTCAAGATACAATCGGCTCGGCACACAAAAGCCTTTCATGAATACTACTACCGAGTAGATTGACAAACTTTGCGGACATCGGGGCTATTTATAGAAATGTACGATCAAATAATATTTGAAAATTATCAGAAAACCCTGAATCGCTTGATGGCTTCTTCTCGTCGCTTTGTCAAAGATATACTAGATGTCCTTAAATGCAGCAACAGAAAAGTTGAATTAGCCACACGAGAAGCGCTGTGATGGAAAATGCCACTGCCAACCACGTGGCGGCAAACGTATGTCCCCCAAGGCTGGCCGAAGCACCAAAAGACTGCAAAGCGCTTTTGATACCAGCAGTCCAAAGCCCATAAATCACTGTTACTCCAATTGTGGCAGTGGTGATCAAAACCATCGAAAGCTAGAATCATCAGTAAGTCTCCTGTATTCGTTTGTTCCAGGTTCACATACTGTGGCAAAAATCGCCAGTAATTTGTTCCCCCC
Organism: Penicillium lividum; assembly: GCA_028828245.1. Taxonomy (NCBI): domain Eukaryota; kingdom Fungi; phylum Ascomycota; class Eurotiomycetes; order Eurotiales; family Aspergillaceae; genus Penicillium; species Penicillium lividum. The sequence continues at coordinate 4,036,702 of JAQJAG010000003.1, forward strand.
AGAAAAGATCGCCTTTCGCACGCCAAGGATGACCACGAGGATGGTTGAGATGAAGCCAAAAATGTACAGCCAGATGATTCCTTGTGAAACATCCCGATAACCTGCAAGGACTGTCTGATTCAGGCCCGGAAGCAAATCATTTACCTCCGTAGACACTGAGTCAAATATGCTCAACAAGTCAAAAGAAAAATTTATGCTTGGATCAGAGCAGTTCGTGACTGTGCCATTTTGGCCTTTGCAGTAGTTCCACAGACCGACAGAGTAATAATCGGGCAGATGCGACTTCAGTTCGTCTGTCAGCTCTTCCAGCTCGCTACTGACGTGACTGACTGCAGTACTCGCCGCTGCAGATGCTTCGGCTACTGCGGTCTCCGCGCTATGCCCTACGCTATTAACAACAGCACTCGCTTCTGCGGCAACGCTTGACACATCCAGATTGCCAAGGCTGAGTGAACGGCGGACAGACAAGCCATCCAGATTTGGAAAATCAGTCAGGTTCACCTGTTTCTCGATCAGTGGGGACCAGGAAAACAAAGGACAATTCTTACCTTCAAAAAATACAAATTGGCCGGAGCAGAGGATGAGGTACATCCAACAAAGACAATAACTAGACATACCAAGACAGCGATTGAGAGTGCCAGGGCCCCAGATATGATAATCTGATCCAGTCTGCTTCCTAAATGCGGTTTCATTTTATAAGAAAATGGAACGCCGAGTGATATATCGCAGGGAACGCTTCCAGACACAGCATGGGATATTTATATGGTTGTATGGGGAGGAAATTTTTGAAAATTGACAGCAGAAAAAATCGACACGGATTTTACTTGTGAGGATTGCTCTATTGATCCCTGGAAATGAGTTATGGGTGCCGTCAACGGTTTTGACGGGGAAGAAAGTAGCGGTCGTTGAATATCGCCTCTGCTGAGTTTGAATCTCATGGCATGCTTTAAAGTGCGCTCAATGAGCTCCCCTCCAAAAAACACTTCCAAAATTCCAAACCCCGGTGATAGGTCCCCCTTTGCATCAAAAAAAAGATGGAGAGTTTTAATTTCTCATGTGCAGAGCCTCGACGCCACTTCTTCCCTTTGTCTGTTATCAGGTAGCCAGGCAGGCCTCACAAAACGTCGGTAGCTGTCTTTGCACCATGTAGTTCCCGCTGTAGTTATCATATAAAAGCATGGAGCTTGTGGCCAGAAGGTCATTCTCCGCAGATGATATCATTATTCGACCTTGTCATCGCCTCTGCTATCCTTGGCCACTGCAATGGTCCTCAACCAGGCCCAAGTAGAAGCCTTGGAGGATGAGCTATTCACATATCGCCAACGTCACTTCAAAGTAACCGCACGTGTGCATCTTTCCCATCTCACCTTCGAAAATGGATTCAGAGAACGAATGAATGATCGTCAAAATGTCCGCCGATTAGAACGCATCATGGAAATACAGGGGTGCCAGCGCCTCATGAAGGACTGCCACGTGCCAGTTCTAGTCCCTGCGGCTGATTGGGGACGTCGAGTGCGGCAACGACCAGGAGACGATTTGATTCCCAGCTTGGATGTGGACTTTGATTACCATCTACGGGCACAAGACCATGAGAATTTGATTGCGGCCGCCCGCAAAATACTAGGACCAACCAGTCAATGGTGGATAGTGGACTTTTACGTAACGAAACAAGACGGTGCGTCTATTTGATCTTTGCACTTGACTTAATCGGCCTCGGTATCAACACCAGCTTGAACTGACCTGACTTGATTCAAAAGAGAGTCGCGATGGTAGAAACATGCGGGACAAACTGGTCCGGGCGTTGAAAGAACGATTTCCAAATGATAATCGACCACCTGACGGGCTAATATACGAACGTATCCGCTACTACGAAGGGCTTCCTGACGGGATTTCGAATCGAATGGCTGCTAATAATTGGTGGGCCGCGCTGGAGACGGCTCCCAGGAGCAAAAAACGGAAATACTTGCGGTTGTTTTTGAAACATCCCACTCTCCCTCAAAAACTGGACTCACTGCTTGACATCGTCGGGCTCTGGGAAGGTATGCGAATCGGGCTGCTGCACAAAGTGATTGCCATGCGCTGTGACGAGGTCAGTGGCTTTTCAATCCAAATATTACTTCACACACTAACCTCAGACATACGACCAGCCAATTGCATGCTACTGGGATTTTATCCTGAGCACATTCCTCAGACTAGTAGGAGGACGACGTGAGCTTCTGCCTCTGATAAGTGGGGTCACGGTGCATTTGCTTCAATCCCGTGCACCTAAAGTTTCCCAGCGGGATCTCACGTTTTTGGAGAAACAAATGACGAGCGGTGAGCTTTTTGGCGGTATTCAAGAAGAGCAGCGCCTTGAAATTTGGGAGCAATTAAAGGAGATTGACTTCCCGATTCCGACTCTGGCTACATTTTTCAGGGACCGACTGTACCTGGAAGTAGGTCAAAGTGTTATGCGGCAGCTCTTCACACCCGATCCGGATCGAAAGACTACCATTGACGAAGGCGTCTGCGAGCAATACGACACAGCAATTCCTATGCCTATGGCGTATCGGCAGGAAATGCTCAAATCGGACCTTTGGGAGCTTTGGCGTTTTAGCTTCCAATACGGATTTGAGATGACCGAGCATCGGCGCCGCGTACCGCGGACAAAAGCTGCCACCCAGCAGCTATCTCATCCAATCTCTTCCCAACGACCTTCGACGCTGGACCAAACAGCTCTTTGGCAATGCTTCTTTGGAATTGCGAGGGCAAGAAGATTCAGGGTGCCATTTGAGGGAGAGTTGTCAATGGATCCCAATATTCCCCCTTCGCCCGCTCCGTGCGACTATCCGGAAGAGAGTTCAGAGGAGATACAAGTTGCACAGAGGTGCGGAAAGCCATTCTCTGACTCAGTGGAAGCCGATCGGTACGCCCTTGCTGCAGAGTCGTTACAGCAAGGTTGGACAACACCGCGAGTGACAGCGGGGTTCCTCCGAAGATCCGTTTTTCTGGCCTTTTTCCGCTATCTCACAGGAGACGGCGACGGCCGCCCATATGCTGGCAACACCGACGACATGGACGGTCGCGCCTTTGGGCGGGAAGAGAACGTGGATATGAACATGAACTCATCCTCGGATACATTTTTTGTCATGCCGGAGAACTCTGCAAACATGGCACTGCCTCCATTATCTCGTCAAATGTTTGATCCCAACGTCATTCTGCATGCGGTTCCCGTGACCGATTTCCAAGCCGGCTATCTCATGATGGATATATCCTTAGCCGGGAATAGGCAAAACTTGAGGCTGCCCAATGATCCGGCGACGTTGAATCCGTTTTTCGAGGGACTATCCAGCCATCACTTTCACATTTACATCGTCGAGGAAAACGGGGAAAATGGAAGATCTATTGAACCAAGCGCATGCTACACGCACTATATTCGAGACCCGTCTGCCAAGCTCCATGCTGAATTAACAGCAGCAGATTCATTTGTCACATACAGTTCTTCAACCACGGAGCAAACAAGCCGAAAGAGAAGGCGGACGGACTGTTTACCTCAGTTTACTGAGGCTGAGCGGTGGCTGGGACAGGAAATTCCTCGACTGACTCTGCTTCACGTGCCTCAAGAAATGAATATTCTTTGAGATTGTTGGAACTCAAAATGGAAACCTGGATGATCTATATGATCATATGCTGTGATTCAAAGTTTGCGTGACGCATTCGTTTATCAGTCTTGTGAAGAAGACCCATGTGGAGGACTTGGCTTCGCAATTTCAGACGAAAGTATTTGACACTTACTCTACACTCCTGCTCTGTCATCCATAGGACAGCAATGTATTTGGGGCTACATAGATCTCGATTACAACCATCCATAATATCATTTATCACGTTTGGACAGTGCAGGACACGTGCGCTCGTTCCTTATCGCCTCTAGGCATCAGCTGCGGAGGCCTTGCTGAAAATCTAAATCAAAACCCTGTCCCAAATATAGAATTTTTCTTTGGTTTGGGAGGCAAGCTAATGTCTTTCAAAACAATCACAGTAGAAGGCATCTAGTTTCCAAACTATCGTATCAGGTTACCCAAGATGTGACTTTGTTTGCGTATATGAGTGGACTTTCAAAGTGAGCTTGCATATTATCACAGTAAATCACAAGTTAACTTGCCTCAAACTCTTATAACTTTAGTAGCGTAACATGTAATGGTATGAGACATGTTTGGTTAGGACATTAGAGTTCGGTTTGCAATCATTTGACATGGAAGTACCGGTACATGTGGAGACCTCGCATTCAAATACTGTGCATCTATTCCAACCATTGATACGCTGGTACAAATGGAGACGAATGAGATTCTTTTGGCCTATACGGGGCACCTGCGGTCTGAACACTGACGATGAAGGCCTCGTTGATGGAGGGCTACAGCGTTGTGAGGGCTGCAGGCGGGCCCCGTGGCACTCCGTGTATTTCTAGGAGAGAATATAGCTATACAGGAGGATACTTGGTACATAGAGAGGGGTTCCGCGGCGGGCGGGAAGAAACCGTTGCGGCGAAAGCCCGGCTCTCCCTCGAAACGGCGATATTTCTTTCGAGGAAGAGGGTATCTAAGTGCGATAGCACGGAATATCGTGGGCCCGACGCAAGGGGTTCTCGCAACAGTCCCGAATAGAACCTATCATTTCAATTTTTCAATTTTTTCTCTGTTGTCCCGCTGACCACTTCAGTTTCTTCCAGAAGATGCATGGTGAAAGTACTTGCGTGTACTACATGTACTTGCGTCCGTATATTTACCAAAAATAAGATACCCCCCGCCCTCCCCCACGCCCCTTCTTCCCCCGAAAGTACTTCATCTAAACCCATCAAAAGGCGGGGCCCGGTTGCCCACTCGCCTCTTCGGTCTTTTTGCAAGCCCGACTTAGGTATCGGCCGTAGGTGAGGAAGCTGAAGATCTTTGGGAGTGCCGCGTCATTTCCCCTCCTAAGATCGATAATGAGAGGATAAAGGAAAGGAAGAGATGGCTTGACATGTAGTTTTGTTCTGTACAGCTGATAATTCGTGTTGGAGTCGACAAACCCCGCAAATACGAGCGGAACCTGGGCACCCGTCGACGATATTCCAGAAAGAATAGCGCACAAGCTATAGAAATTCCGAAGGTGAAACAACTCCTAGTTTGGTTTTAGTAACAGCAGACGGACAGTCGGCTTTTGATCGTACCTTTGCTACCTCTTCCAATTTTCTGCCCAGGTCGCCGACCGCTGCAACCTCCTCCGCATCATGACAGAGCTCATTCCACTCAGTGCCCAGCAGCTGAAGATGCTGGTCATGGGTGCGAATGCCGTCGAGGCATATGTGATGAAACCGTGCCAGCACATTTCTGCTCAGTCGCAAGGCGACTGCTGTGGCCGAGTGATCGATGAGGAGATCCAGAAAGCTTGTCTTGACGCTGAAGACCCGCCCTTGGACCATATCGGGGCTCATCCGATAGCGTTGGTACCGAGATTTGAGAGCTGTGAGTTTGAGAAGAATGTTACGATCGGGTGGCGAAAGAAGTCTCTCCAGTGGATCGGTGATGAACTTCGCATCCATCTGGAGCGTTTCGAACTGCCCCCCTCTCTCGTGAAGGGTAACAGCATGTGCGAGTCCTTTATGCAAGAAGCAATCATTGCTCTTTACGATCTAATCCCTGTTAGTAAGTGGCTCTTAATTTTGCTCGCGATATGACGTACCTCCGAGATCGACTTATATTTTTTAGCCTCGAGAGGGAAATGGGTCAAGAAGTTGTAAAGAGAAAAGCTGAGTTTTTCATAATAGGCCTCGAGAACAGCAAGGGATGCTGAAGATTTTCCTACGGCCTGCTCCACCCAGTTATCCAAATGAACCTGTTTCAGCAGGCATCGACTGTCGTGAAGTAGCTTCATAGTGACATCTTGCTTATCGAGACCTTGGGAGAATACCATCCAGGAGTCTCCGACTCCTCGACTGGCTTCTCGAATGATTGTGCTTTCGCCAGAGGCTCTTGGCACGGTCTCAGGATCGGAAATGACACATGTACCCTCATTCAATATGTCAAGAGACCAGGGAAACACGAAGGTACATCGACCTTCGATTGTTGACAGATCCTGCATCCCAGCAACGACAAAGTGATAGCCCAAGTACTAGTTTCAAATAGCTACAACATCAACAACCGTTTCCAGGTATGTGTAGATAAATCCTTAGCGAGTTGGAAGTTTTTGTTCAATTCAAGTGCTTCTCCAAGTCCGTGGTACATGTTTATAATGCAAGCAGGTCGCTCAGTGGCTGGCTACCCCACTCAAGATCCGAGCCAATGATTCCAGCCAGCGAATAGGCTTGAACTCTGTCGCCAGAAACCCCAACGCATAGGGCTCACGTCATCGTTTGTCGGATTATGTTGAATACACAATTTCGTGATAAACATCCGTTCAACGCCTGATCAACCGAATGGTCTACGGCGATTGCCGCAACTGCTGACTGAAATAAGCACCTTGTTCGTAATAAGAATTTTCAATTTCACGTATGAGAAAAAGGGAAGATCAATATTGCACCAAACGTTGAACTTCAGTACATAGCCCTAGTGCACGCGGCAGCAGCAGTGTCATAACCGTTCTGCATTGATGACAAGGCACACAAGTATATTCAGTACTATATTTGAGATTCGATTCCATCTCCTTTGAGAAAATAGCCACCAATTTGTCTGATTACACAACTATGACCTCATTCAACTCTGGGGACATATTTGGATAAAAATCAGGGCTTTCATGCAGCTAACAAGCCCAGTGTTTGATCACCGAAGCGACAAATTTCACCAGCTCCGCTTGATCGGTGGAAAGATTGAGCTTTTCCGGAGACAGTTTAACCAGAAGAGGTATCGCCATGAAGATTCGTCTATATTCAGGGTATCTCCTTGCTAGGTCCTGACAGAGGAGCTCTTTCTGGCTGTCGAGTGAGCATGTTTCTGCCCCACCACCACTTTTTAGTAATGCCAATTGTTCCCTCAAAAGCTCTTGGGCGACCTTTCGTCCACCGCGATACACAATTTGGCCCAGTTTCGTCACTTTGTGCCGGGCTGAGGTTTTCTTTCTGAATGCTTTGGTCAAGACATGAAGTTTCTTCACCGTATTTGTGCATTGCGAGATAAATTGGCGCCTTGGTATGTGCACTTGCATGGCAGTCTTTAATTCGCTTTGAGCCGAAAGCTTTGCTTTTGAGTTCGTTGTGACGTGTCTGGGGGGTGAGAATAATAAAGCTTGAGTGTATTGAGCCTTGTCCAGGTGAATCTCGCCCGACGGACCATCCAGCTTGATTTGTTCTTGGGGTATCGCTCGGGGTTCCTCGATCGGAGTCGCCATGAAATATGAAAACGACAGGCTCGAGGACGGCAACATGATGAAAGTTGGGGATACTGCAACATCAAGATCGGGATATCGCTTTTGATCAGTCGGTGGCGATCTTGCTCGGCTTACACACGGAGTTTGTTTGATTGGATAATTGAGAAGCCCCCCACAACAGTCAGCCGTTTTAGATAGAGAATCGCAGGGGATTGAAAGCGAGGTGGCTGGAGAAATTTCAGAAGGTTCCATTTCAAGTTACCAAATTTTGCAAAGTCAAGTCAAACTTTCGTCTGTCGAGTATAATTTCCTTGGCCTGTCGCGGCGACGGGGTCTTTAAATGACTATCAGTGATCCTCGATGGCCAGGAGAATAAGATGTTCTATTTTGACGATCACCGATATGAAACATTTCTTAGTTATCATTAATGTGAGGCTGAGAAGATCAGTTTCCATGCCTCAAAATGTAGCTCACGTGCTGTCCGCGTCAAGGTAGGCTCACCACGTGGGCGATCCAGGCCGAGCAGTAATTATGGGCTGCTTGACGTGACCAAATCAGTACATATCGAATTAATCTGGAAGGTACAACTCAAATTCTTTGGGGAAGATCGATGTTGCAGAATAGGCGGAGCTTGGGAAGCTCCTGTCCCAGAAACCGTTTCTAATGACCAAACATAACAGCCCTTCCGCTTATTCACCGTAGCCCCCCATCAGATTAGTTACCATTGATCGTCCTTAACCATCCTTAACCATCCTCAACCATCCTCAACCATCCTTTAAGCGGTTTTGATCAATTACCATGATTGTAGTCGAGATGAATATTCTAGCATGAACGTTCCAACCTGGTGACAGTTTTTCTTGTGTGGCACAGCACTCCACCTAATTATTTTCATTATTTTAGTAGTGATTAAAAGTCAAAAGCTAAATACAGGATCCGAAATTGAGCTAAATGCCGCGCTTTGAATTTCAAGAATCAATGGAAAATCGGGAGACCTCCACCACTTGTAATCCCGAATTCGCGACAGTGACATTATCTACTGGTGATTGATGGGATTTCAAAATGGAGCTCTCGCTAGGCTTACAAAACCACCGACGAAAAAAGCGATGGAAGAAAATGATGCAGAAAAAGGCTACACTGCCGCCGAATACAGTTCCCAATATCAATCCCACCCTTTGTCTAGAAAGTCCCCACCATGACTGACTATCTTCCATTGTTTTGTCTCCATGTGTTTGATACGAAGTTTCAGTTGCGGGTGCAGGAAAAGACGGAGTTTGTGCATTCATTTTTTCGGTCGCGGGTGATCTGGTCCTCATCGAGTGTATGGAAGCATAGACAATATCTGTCATATCTGTTCGGGTATCGAGCTCTGTCTCCTGCTCTGTGATCAATTGACGGCTTTCGCGACAATGGGAGTGGACACTTTCTGGGAGTGATGCTTCAACTGCTTTCTCAGGGAAAAGATCGACACTGTGTTCATTCCCAGCTGCCTGTATGAAATTGGCCTCACTCGTAGCCGTTTTGGGGAACGAATCACCCCGATTGCCATGGGAGGGTTTCGATGGAAAATCAGAAACATATTGGTCGAGTGCCTCCAAGGTATTGTGCTGAATTTCGCAAGGCAGGGACGGCATTAGCGTTACTTTGAATGCCGTATCGAGAATTGCGCTCGTACCGCTTTCAAAGGGTGTCATTTGCGATGAGTGTAGATTACGACGCTCGCGGCTTGGAGTGTGGTTTTCCAATATCGCTCCACTGGAAGGAGGGTGTTTGAAACTAGCACTCTTGGTCGGCTCACCACTCCAGTGGTCATCCAACGATGTGACGACTGGGGGATCGATAGGTGGTTCAGGAAAGAATGTCGGAAACAATGGAAGGCCATCATCTATTGTTGGGGTTGGAGTAAATGACGATTGTAAAACGGGCGCTGTTTGACTGGGATGCTTTTCTCTGGAGCGCGTTGGTACCGTTTCAGCACCGTTGACCCGAGTATATGCAGAGACTGAGGTTGTCGGTGTAGGTTGACTATGTGAGAGCCAGTTAGAAATGAGCCGGCGATCAAACGAGTAATGACTAACTGCATTGACAGACCCGTGTGGGAAGGACTTGGGGACATGTCAGTCTGGGGTGAAATTACTGCATTCCATGAAATCCAGTACAATGGGATATCAACTTTTTAGGCCCTCTTCATTCATTCATCAGGTATATACAATATATAGATTCATGGCGGTTGTAATCAGTCCCTCGTAAATCATGGACATATATGCAGCAAAGACTACCACAGGGAGAGACGGGCATTCATCTACCCGAATCATTAAAAACCGTTGTAGTGTTTCAATTACGAGATTTTCAACATGCCATCAAATTTGCATGGTGAGTGCATTTCAGGCCGGAAGAACTGCAATCCCAACGGATCGTTGGAAACAATTCGGATATCGGTCGCCCGCTCAGTTGGCATTCCGTCCTATTGGTTTCTTTTAAGTGATATCACCAATAAATACATATTATTTCCCGGTTCCCGAGTCTTTTTGCGGGTACCAGGTCACGAATTTTTTCTGCTCTGGCAGAACCGTGTCATCGATGGCCAACACCATGAGCCGCGTCAAGCAAGAGCAACTTCGAAAGCGCCGCAACAATCTTTTACGCCGCCATAATGATTTTTGGCGCCTATACAACATCAAAAGCTGGCTGATTATGGAAATGCCAGATGGGCGGATTTTTACGTATCGTTCGCATCCTGACATTGCTGCACCGACTAAAAAGGAAATGGTAAGAATTCTTGTCTCGATTGGAAGCTTCTTCACGATGTTGATGGCTCCAGGTCCAACGCCCCCATCCCACTGTGCATAGAACCCCGTCAGATTATATTGCTGAGGGTTCGGCCCAGCTGGTGGTCAAAGAACTGCCTGTCTTTTTGTTCCCCTGTCGTCAAGATGCTGTATGGACAAGGTTATCGCAGCACCTCAAAAGGTACAACAACTGTACTTCATAGCGGAGTTCTTGAAGTTGCGTATTAGATCGAATCTATTACTACTTGGCCGCAATCGGTAGAGCAAACCTCGTTGCCCTTGCTTGTCGAACACAGACAAGTTTTGGATACATCTTATGCAAGATAAAGCCAATGAACAGTGTGCTACGACAAAGTCAGATGACAAATGACCCAATCATCCAGGCTCCGAATGAGAAGAAAATTAGATAGGGTGATTCAGGTCAAGTCCAATAAGCAGGATTGTGCCATATAAGCCTTTCCCTCGTAGGTGCTAATTAACATCTCCCTACTCATACAACTAGTTCATAAAGCCTGCCAAGAACCATGATACAGTATGGGAGATAGAAAATCATCACCTGTCGCTAATTTGTCTGCATGGGGTAAGAGAGGACCATGTCTTGGTGCTGAGAAGCTTTGCATTCTTTCTACTGCTGTTCTCTATCGCACGAAAACCCTTACTCTCATCTAGGGCCTCGGTAGAGATGACGATAATGAGCATGCATTTGCCAATGACTGGCAATCGACGATGGGACTATTTCTCAGAATTGTTATTTAAGAGGGGGATCAGTAGGCTTTAGAGCGTATAGTACCGTGATGTCTGGCATAGTGACCGGTGCGAGCCGTGGAGCCATGAGACGGCCTCGGGGAAGATATCTCGAGGGACGATTAGCAAGAGGCGACCCCACACATTATCAAAAAGGCTCACTGACCATAGCTTCCTCTGGAATAAGAAGCTCTTTAGGCAAAGGAAAGGAGGCCTAATAATTTGTTTTCATGATCTCAAATCGGAATTAGGTGCTGTTTAATTACCACCGCGATGACCATCATCCAAAGAACCCGAATGACTGCCTTCAGGCCGAGCATTTCCTTTTTGTAGATGCAGTCGTCTCAAATTGTGTTGGCAGGGCAGAGATAATGGATTGAAAGTTGCTCACACAGCTTTGGGTGGCATCAATGCTTCATATATAAGATACGTGTATGATAAATATATTCACATTTATAAAATACTGGGCATCACAGCTGCTCGCGATCCGTGAGGTGCTACCTTCGCAGATCACGTTTGACTTCATAGTCGCCCGCAAGATTATGATGGCTCACACCACTGGGTACACCGCATCTTCTTTGTGAGGGCTATGTTGGTCACCATAAGCTGCTTGGTTTTCCACTAGTTCCTTGGCATTTAAATTCGGGCATGAATCCGTGACTGCACTCCGCTGGCTTGGAGTCCAGAACAACCGTTTGAATTTTGTATGCTTTCATTTCAACCACGATGTCACATATGCCGCATATCTCTCCCCTCATCGAAGAAGATAGTATTCGCTATGGTAAGTGCGCAGATCCGAATTGGATACAGAAAGTTCTAACCAATCCAAAAGAGCTGCTACAAGAGGCTCTCCCACTACCCGCGCTTTCATCGGGATGCATTCCATTCCGGGCCCAACATCTCATTCTACAAGCTATACAAGGATACCTGGAGCAGTGTACGTTTGACTTTGTTCGGAGATGGCTTCCTCGGGAGTCTCTCTCTGCTGGGTGGACGTGTCCAGAATCAGTGGAGTTACACAGAGTTTTCTCCTTCTTGGATGACCACAAAGCAAAAAGTGAATCTAGGAATTTTCACGGTACTTTAGGCAAGCTCTATAAATGGAGGCGTCCAGTTACCAGCATTCGCCACGCCGCGGTGCACCGAATTGTACAGGATCGGGATTCTCTGGATCAGAAGATCTGTGCTGCCGCTGGGTTCGCACAAGGGATCGGAGGTCCTTGTTGCTCGCGACCCCTTGAGCGCCTTCGTGATGCATTGGGTCATTGGCTAGTAGTATTGGACGATCTTTCGGTCCATCTCAAAGAAAAGGCAATGTCACAGTTGGCCCTTTGCCGGTCTCGTCCACAACACCGAACGCGACGTCTGACACTACTGCCGGAGGCTGTGAAGAGGGTGTCAGACTGGAATGAACAGACGTTTACTATGAAAGTGGAGGAGTTCCTCCGAACCGAGTTTACATGACGTGAGAATCCGCTGAGTTGCCTCCAATATAATACAGCACAGACGCTTTGGTCGGCCCATTCTAGCAGGCTACAACGCAGGTATTATGATATTTGAATGTCGGCACGTCACTGGGTGTTTCCCATGAGCAGTAAATATGTATTCGCAAGACCAAAGTGATAGGTTTTGGCAACAGGCTTTGGAGCTCTACTTCCACCCATTGCGTATATTCGCACAGTAAACGATACATCGTTATATCCATCGAACTGTAGGCCTCCCAACCCGAGAGATATTCCATTGCCGCGTCCATTCCTGCTCAGCTTGAGCTTCCTGAGCCCTGGATTTTTCCAAAGCTAGACGCAGAAGCTTGATCGTCTGAAGCAGGTGGGGATTTCCACTTGGCGTTGCTTCTGGCTCAAAATGATACTGCAGCACCAATCCTTGAATGGATTCGATGACGACGGTCACAAGTCGATGAAGACTCTTAAAGCATGTGCGATAAAACTCATTCTCATGTTCTTGCTGGTCTCGTTGGCGGATCTTCTCCTCCTTCAATTCGGACAGTGATAATCGGTGGCGTGTCTTCGAGCCTCGCAGACGAGACCGGGTAGTTTCCAATGCCATTGTAGACCCTCGAGCCAGAGCAATTTGGTGTTCTAATGTATTGATTTCCGGGAGGTCATGCCTGATGGGTAGGATGATGGGCATCAGTTTCAGAACGGGTTTTGGCGACTCCGGAGATCGGCTGTACACGCTTGACGCATCGTCTGGGGAATAACCTGAGATGTGTTCCTTGAAGGGATTCATGCTTCGATTTTATCGGAGAGCTGCGAAATATTTGTGAACAGTCATGATGATGCAATGATTCTGGGCCTCATAGGACTTAAATAGTCGTTTTCCTCCGTGCAAGGTAGATCAGGCGGGGGTGGATGAAGCGGCAACTCAACGTTGGGACGGACTCAATTTTGTACAGGCATGTAGTCTGCGGTCATTTTTTGGGCCAGTGACTATTTTTGGACATGCGACCGCATATTGTCGTTGCTCTATGTATAATAAACTCATTTACACAACTACATCAGAATTCTTTGACTAGGGATTTGCTGTCAGTCAGCTTTGAGGTGGTTTGTAATTGCTGCTGGCAATAGTGGAGGGTTTACCGATCGCGAGATTCTGTGATGCCAGTTCTGTCTGAGGATTATGAGATTACGGATGCTCAATTATTTTGCACGAAATCACTCCTATGCTGATGCTCTGGCAATAGTTTCAAATCGCCCATGGACTTCGTATTTGGTATTTGAAGCCCAAAGCTTGGTGTTTAGAGCATGTACTGCTTTACTCATTGTTTGCCGAGCATTTAACTCTCCTATGTATGTCACATAATTTCAAAGGCTCTATTTATGGTGACCATGAAAGTTGGTGTACATTCGTTCTGCGACGATCAGGACATCCAGACTAATTGCTACTACGCATGACAACCGTTAGGGAGAAGGCTTTGACTTGTTTGGGATATTCATAGTAAAGATAGGTGCTAGCAACGAAACAATAACGAAAACCAGATCGCTATTCACAAGCGAGGCCTTTTTTGCTCCAACGGAGGCTCTAAAAGCTCGATCTGCCGTTTGGTCCCACGAGAGCAGTAACAGGATCTATTTGGGGGCCAGCCCCAAGCTTGGTGATCCGCACGACCGAAATGAGCATGGGCTTGTTGATCGTCAAGCAGCTCTTGTGCCGACTTTGGGAAGCCGCCCACCCGTTGGCTATGAGCATTGGTGGCAATCTCGATCGAAATCATCTCTTCAAGGCTGTTTACTGAAAACTTGACTCGTTTCCGGTAGTGTCCACAGTACTGGCAGCAGTCATTCTGGTCCACACGGCCCAGATAGTGGCCGCTAGCAGCCTGAAACCGCGCTCCAGGAAACTCTACCAGCACCCGTTCCAAAATATCGCCAGCTTTTGATCGTGAACAAAGTATAGATCCCTGGCAATGAAAGACACCGTGGCTCGGGACTGGTGTCTCGTCTAGCTCGAAGAAAAAGAATGCCGATGCTAGGAGAGCCCTGACCAAGGAATCCGAAACAGTAAAATCCAGTTGGGACATTTTCCTCAGTTGGTTTATATCATCCAATTGCGGAAGTGGGCCATTAATTGCGTGGTTGAGCCGAAATACGTCAGGCTTCAAGTGGTTTGGGATGTAGTTGAGAGCTTCGTAGAACCCTTGCTCGCCGTCCATGGAGGGGGAAGACATGGTGGCTCGAAATAAGCGAAAGAGAGCCCCCTCTCGGATGACATCCAGCGAGCCCGGTGGACTATCGAGGTGAGATGACGTGAACCCTGTTCCGATTGAGAGAAGGAGATCGGGTCTCCTAGCCCTGGGCCAGATGATGCCCGACTCCTTCATAGCGATAGCAAGTGGATTGTTGGCACGCACCCCACCATCCTGCAGAGGACCGAAGCCAGGAAGAGTTTTTGTTTGGAAATAACTTGGCCAATGTTAGCGCTCTTATGCTGATAATATTGATCGAGAAACCTACAATGGTGCGGCAACACTGCATAGAGCCCTACCGGAGACAGCTGTCAGCCCTTTCTGCCACAGAAAGGTCAATCAATATCAAGGGATAATTCGACAGAAGGCTTACGCTTCCCACGCTTTCGGATTCTCTCGATGATCTCGGGGGATCAAAAATTGGTAGGCTGCATTCGGATCGCGCAAGCCTACGCCATGATAGTTTGCTAGTACACAGGCCTTCCCATCTGAGGTGCGACTGGCGATGACTGCAACCCGGCAACCAGCAGGGCTGGTGGCAGCAATATCAAACATCCGACGGTGCGGGCCTATTACTGCTTGGAGAATTTCTGCCAGGTTCTTAGAGTCATATTGACTGGCCGTAGTCAGATTAAAAGCTGACCCGAACCATTGGATGCAGCGACGTATTGGGAGAGTGAAATCATCGCGCGACGATTCGAAGATCTTTCGAGCAAGGGCCGGAAACTTCGCAAAGCTTTCCTCCGCCGATGATTCATTGAAAATGATATCCATTGCCGAAAGAGCACCTATGAAACATGATCAAATCAGCATCAATTTATTCTCACTAGTTAAGCCACAGAGGTCGTCGCCAGCAATCACACTCACCAACACTGGTCCCGGTGCATAGGTCCGGAATCTGGGCAATCGGTGTGTGAAGGCGCTTCTCCAACGCTCTTAGAAGACCGAGCTGAATGATACCACGAGTTCCCCCACCATCCAGACTGAAAATGACGGGGCGCTTTGTTGGGGGCAAACGACGAATTAGGATTTTGAAATCCTCGCCACAGATGGGGCATTCGGAGAGGTCGGTATGGTACTCCGCGTAGGAACTCACGTTCCCGAACAGTGTCACGCAGTTGTCGCAGATCGTATGCTTACATGGCATCATGTGTTCTGGCGGTCGGCACAGGCAAACAAAGCAAGTAGTGATTGAATGCAGACCACCCCACTGGCGGTAATAATGTGCCAGTCTGTCCCGTCGAATCGTTGCCGCCGGCCGCTTTGGGCCCATTTCGGTGAAATTCTGTACAAAATGGGTCACAACACCTGGATGATTCTTTCCAGAGGAGGCTCCACCCCAGGCCTTCAGGCAGTGCTTCTGATAAAGAGCCGTGAATAACATTGTGGGCGAAAATCCTATTATCATTAGTATTCGAAATGTCAAACCCGAATGCGTGGAGAGCAGAGCTTACTGTGCATTCCAGGAGGATAAGCATCCATCAAAAACGCCGATGCAACAAACGCATATACATCGTTCTCCGAGGATCCGACCGTTTTTGCTTGTTGCACAAACTCCTTGACGTGGCCCCCCAGTGATGAGTTTTGAGGGAAGCTACTTCGGGCCACCGACAGACAGTCAAAGCTGGAGCCCCCCAAGCGCCGCCCATAATGCTGTATACTCTGCTTCCAAAGAACGTTTAGATGATATGCAGAGAATGGCGGACAGGTTGAGCTTTGTTCGATGCGTATGGCGTGAATCCGATCGAGAAGGAGACGGCGCAGCGGCTCAAAGGCGACAGCGTCGGATAGATTGGCGCGATGACGAAGGTCGAGTACTTCCGTATCCACGGAGGCATTCAACAAGACGCATGTCTTCTCAGGCTTATCATATCTATTGCTATGCGCCGATTCGGTCTGGACAATCACAACACGCATATAATCAGGAATGACGTCCTCTCCGACTGCCAATTGGGGATGTGGCTCTTGGAGGAGACACTGGGCAGCTCTTCTGTCTGACTCGGTGTCTACAAATAAACAAAGGACTTGGGTCCAAGGCAGGACCATTTGCCTAATCACGTCTTGTTGGCGCTTCTCCAACGATGACGATGATGTATCCCCTGGGGGGGGAGAGTATTTCCGGTGCTTCCCAGCTAAATGCCTCGGCCATTTCGAATTACCAAGGCCACTCTGAGGAAATAGCCTGCTCTCGCTAAATACGATGGGGCTGGATGTATGAGCGGTGGTTGTACTGAGATGGAGCTGCACCAGGCCTGCTGGGCCCTTGCGTGTAACGTTGTTGCGAGGAAATAGAGCTCGAATGGCTTTGATCCGGTTGGAATTGCCAGCAAAGTGAATCATTAATGGATACTGCGTTTTAGGGTGACTCATTCCCTGCGTAATCTCTTCCAGTCGGCCAGTGTCTAGTAGAGACCAGCCTGCGTCCTCAGCAACGAGATCGAGCCACGCCGCCATCGGAGCATGGACTATTTGTATGCTAGATATTGTGCTACAAAGCTCTCCTTTATATGTTCGACTCGGAGCCAGGTGAGACCAATAATCCCCATCTCGTACCTATTGTCTGAGCCCGCAGAAAGTATATGCTATCTCACAGCCGCTTCAAACGGCTGGGTTGATCCTCAATAAACTATTCCATCTTCTCGGGTCCGTTGAAAGCTTTGCGCACTTTCCTTTTGATAAATCACGGTTTAATGAGGGGTGCTGTTGATGGGGCAAACTGGCCTCAATTTATATTGTCGCTCAACTTGAGCAGTTGATTGTGTCGGTTTGAGCCAAAATGCTCGGACCCATAGGACCCTCACCGAAGGAACAGCCCCTCTTTAATATTTGAGCTCTCTTTATACATACATAATATAAAGCCGCAGCTAGATTGATCTGGAGCTGTTGGCGAGTCCGGGCAGAATCACCCTGGGGAGCCTTTGAATTATCCTCTATCAACTCCCTGTCAAGGATGTCGGAGCTCAGCGAGCTGAGTCGGACAGCAAACCAGCATTCACACCCCAGCCCGATCAAACATGTAGCTCGCACTCCTAGCATGAACACTTTTGAAAGCCACATGAGCGAGACTAGCTATGTGAGAATGCTCAAGGAAGAGGCGCAGATGGACGTGGAATACAACATCACGGCGAGTGCAGCAAATTGGATTCTCCTTGCTGGATATCTAGTGGTTCCTGGAACATTCACCTCTTTGCAAAACTCGACTAAAGTCAAAAGCGCTTTGGAAACCAACAGTGCAGGTCGCGCTGTGCTGCAGACCATACAAAATCCTCCCTTAATTGTCATTGCATGTTTGTTCCTTGCTGGTGGAATTGGAGCTTTGGCCTGGCTACTCCATTTTCCGAGGCTCAGAAGCAATTATCTATGGCTCGTCAACAAGATATTCCTGTAAGGGCGCCGTACTTACTCTGAAAGAATCATAATACTGATATTTATCCAGACCAGCATCCTTGAATGCGGCGGCCGGACTGCTTACCACCCTTGTAAACGTTTATACCTCCCGCGGAGGTCATTGGTCCGTAATGGCCATAGCAACCACGATCGTTACGGGCTTAGCCCTGGTGGTCTTCTCGACCTTGCTGGTGTTTTATAAGTGGTTCAAAATGAAGCAAGTGATACGAGAGGATAGGCTAGCAAGCGAAGGCTCATTCTCATCCCTACCCGATTCAAACAGTCCGGCCAAAGGCTGACTCCAACTGCTCTGCTACCACGGACAGAGAGTTTTCGGCTGGATTTCACATGTTTGCTTCAAGGCGCAGTATCAGCTGACATAGAGGCACGCGGACAAACCCATCGATGCCGAAGGCAAAATGACACGCGAGAATAGGGAGAGCAAGTTATATCCAAATGCATAAAAAGCCGTAGCTATCGGATGTTTCCTGGGGGAGGGTCATATTCACATCTTGATGGTGAGGGTAGCAAACAGTAAGAAATGCCACAATGTTTCACTTCTGAGTATGTGTTGTTATATGCAGCTAGTGCAGGGCAGGAACCAAACCGGATTATCGGTATTAATCCCGAAGTGTCTATACGAGCCAGGTTGATTGGAAGTCTACCTGATCTTCTTGTTTTGTAGGCTCATGTTTCCCTCCGAATAAACAACTGAAATCTTTCTTTGAACTACCACAGTATGTACTTTCGAGAACAGATTAGAATTCAATATTATTTCAACTGTAACACGCAAAATGCCCAGCCATATTCTTATATCGGTAGACATCTAAAAGACCAAGTTTGCAAAGCCCGGTATGGCCAGTGAAGGCACAATCGAGACCTTCCGATGCAGACAACATGAGCACTGGGTGGCTGAGCTCTAGCATGTTGTCAAAGGTCTTTTCGCCAAGGCGCAGTGCACCATCTTGGAAAGCGCAGGACCCTAGAATGAGCGGTGCCATGGCGGTTGGTTCCTAGGGGACGTGTGACTCCTAGGTTCTACAAGGGCATCTAGAGATGCCTTGATAGGCTCCCAGAGGTCATCAGTTAGGTTTGGGGAGCCGATATGGCAGTCATTTAATTCCAGGCAGCGAACAAAGCTCCAAGCCTGCAATTCGAGACATTAAAGAAACTTATTAATTCCGTTTCTCCCAATGAAGCTCTGAAGCTCTCCATTGTCTGCACCTTTCCTACAGCTCAACCTAGCGATGCCTCTTCTCAATCTACCCACTGAAGTGTTACATTTGATCGCGAGCAATCTTGATACTTCACAAGATATGCTCTCGTTTGTGCTTACTTGCACGCGCTCGTATAATCTTCCTGTTTTCATTAGACGAGTTCAACGCGCTGTATCAAGGCCTTTCGGATCTGATATGGGCCGCAGGAAATGGTCAAAAAAATCTTACGAAGCAACTTTTACGCCATCCGCGGATCCATGCAAACCCTACGAACGCTGTCGGACGTACACCACTTTTTCATGCCATTGCTGCCAAAGACCTAACCATGGTTCGACTACTGGTTTCTGAATCCCGAGTGGCCGTTAGCTGGCGAGATCACCGCCAGGCAAGCCCAGTGAGTGTTGCCGCGGCTTGCGGTATGGAAAGCGCAATCCGTATCTTGGTTGGTTCCGGTGCGGATATCAATAGTTGCGATTGGTCAGGAAATACACCGTTACATTGCGCGGCAAAGCATCGTCAAAAGTCTTCTGTACGACAACTGTTTCAGTATCACAATCTAGATTTGTCTGCAACCAACAAAAATGGCGCGACAGCCTATCACGTTGCAATGTTCACCTTTCATGACTCTATCACAAAACTCTTTATCGACCATCGAGCAGGCCCGGAAAACGAGTTTTTAAAGTCATACCCTTATGCACGACCGAGAACGGTACGTGCCACATAGCCTGACTGGGAAATTTGAGCTGATGATTTTCTAGTACCTACGCAAACTTTACTATGTGTTAATCATGGCGATTCTTGTAGCAATCCTACTTCGAGCTATCTCCTTCCGCCTATTGGGGGGTTTGATGATGTCCGCGATAATATCCGTGTTCTCACAGACGTTATCAGCGCCCATCAGAAGCAGAAGCTTCACTCTCCGGATCCATATAGATGTATCGTGATCTTCCTGCACCTCAGTGCGTGGGCAACTAGCGATGGGCTGTTACTGAAAATGATAAGAGAAGAGTTTGTTGGCACGAATGATGATTTTCCGATAGATTTCCCTCAGTAACAATTGAGAAATTCATGTAGCCATAGGAATTGCACCTCTCAATGACCCTGATTTGATGCGGGTCTAGATGGATCGGTCTTTCACCACGTTCAAATACGTCCTAGGAATTATAAGCTACAAGATCGTCCGTGTTTTTTTTTAAGAAAGGTCTTGGAAAGGCCAACAATTATATATTGAGCAGACGGCTCGCCCGGCAGCTGTTCCACCTTGAAAGCTATTCGAAAATCCTCCACCGAGAATTATTCAACGAATAGTCAAATATGCACAGCATATCAGAGCTATGCTTCGTTTGCCAGGGTACAATAGAACAGTGCTGAAATAAGAGTACGAATTAAACAGACGATCTCAATGAAAAAGGAACTAAAATCAGGAACTAGGAGATATGATATGACACTGCGTCAGCACTTAGCGATCGCCTGAGATTGATGTCAATCACCCCTCTCGCCGATCTTTTTATTCAACTACAGAACAGCCATTTGCGGGTGTGCTGAGAGTGCTGGTGGCTGGAGTGATAGTCGAGAGTGAGGTTACAACAGATGTTGCACTTGTCGGTACGATAGGCGAGGAGGTGCTTGCAACGGGTGTTGCAGTTGTCGATGCGGTAGTCGAGAATGTGTTTCCAACGGATGCTGTAGTTGTCGGTGCGGGGGATTTCGTGGAGGAAACACCCCCCGAATTAGACGCACTACACCAGCTGCCAACATTGAAACCATTGTTGAGTGTGCAAGTCGATTCGTCGCCATTTTGATTGGAAAAGGTGACAAGGCCAGTCTTGTTCACTTGAATCCAAGCTGCAGGCTCTCCATTTTCGGTACCACATGCGTCAACGTTCAGCACGGATTTGTCTTGGCGGGTACCATTAATAACTTCGCTGAAATCTGGGTCTTGTCAATTCTCATTCAGTCATTCTCTCGAAGTGGAACGTATTGCCTACTTGAACACTCATCTCCATCGAGTAGGCCAAAGGATGCAGAATATCCCGTGCAGCCATAGTTATCATTGGACCACATCACGCATTGGCCATCATAATCGATGACTTCAAGAGCACTGCCGAATGAGGAGCGCGCATAAGCGATGACAAGAATGGCAATAAGAAACATGTCGGTTTTTCCTGTGCTTCTGGAAGGAAGATGAAGAAGACGAGGAGTGAGGATGCTGAGCGCAGGCTTTCCGAGCTTAAATGCTTTCAGTTCTTTGTAAGAGGCTCATGAATCTGAAAATTCTCAAAGCTATTCTTAGCCCAGATCTTTCTGTGAGGGCAACGAGGGGAGTAAGTCGTTAGTGAACCGTTTATTTCTGAGGATCATCTCTGACCTTCCTGTGTCTTGATGTGTTTTTGACGGCGTGTCGAAGCTGGGCTGACGGGAAGACACAACACGGGTGAAATGATCTAATTTGATGGATCGCCCAACCGGCCCGCAAAATATTGACTACCTCAGGAGGTTGGTCCCCTCAGCACGATAACCGTAAGCTCATGACGTGCGAAATAAAACAAGGCACTAATCCTGCATGCGCTCAAATTGCTGCAATCCGGACAGTGACTGCTACCAACGTTTGAGGTTTCTAGAATAACCTCAATAAAAAAGTCCAAAAGGACCAAGAATAATCTTAAGGGGCAACCACTATGAATCATATTATCTTTGACGCATTATAAATAGAGCCACCCTCGGCTGGCTCATACTTGCTTTCTTCACCTAGAAACTGTGCCTCTTTGCTATGTCAACCCAGGGCAAGGTCGGCAAATCATCCCTGACAAGGTTGCAGGTGAAGGAGGGTGAGAAGCTGGGAAAGATTTACCAGGAGTCTCAAAATGGAATAATTTCTGAAGCAAAGAGCCAAAGTGCCAATGCGCAAGCTACTTTAATTCCACCCGCCAAGCCGCGTGGGGATCGAGATGCTGCCGCCGACCAGCCAGTCCAAGCGCAGTCCAAGCCTCCATACGACGGACAGGAAGGGAATACGGCCCTGCCAAGCTCCCCTCAGAAGGAACCCGAGGAGCCAGAAGACATATCGATGACGGACACCGGCTCTCAACACGGATCGGATACCTCCGGTGGGAATACATCGTACTCGACGGGAGACACTGATGATTCGACCGAAGACCTTGAGCTTCTCGCAGATTTCCAAACGCTGTCAATTGGCGGAGGCCAGACTGGAAAGGTGGACGGCTTTGGTGGCAAAGGCAGATCTCGGTTCTTCATCTTTCAAGTTGGACCACGCCGAGCACCAAGATTTGTATTCGAAAGGACCAATGGGTACACAACCGAGGGGTTCATCAACCTCTCTATCTACAAATATCGGATCTCCCAGATCAAGTACGAGGACGAGAAAGGCGAAGAACACTGGCAATATACAAGGGAAAATGTTATCGGTATTGTTGGCGTCGCTATCGAAGAGAGGGAGGAGTCGCTGCGGGAATATAAAAAGGCCCCACAGACGTGGATCAAAATTAAATGGCGCAATATCAAGGAAGAGCATGCAAAGCTGCTATCGAGGAACTGTTCTTGGATCCCGAAGTCTGATTTGATCAGACTGACCGACAGAAAATCCACAGAGAGCAAGATCGGCGACGCCTGGGACAGACAGGAGGAAAGATATTGTCGTAATCAAAGTGAAAACCAAAGAGACAGCCGTTCACCCACGCCTTTCCCATTGGATGTTTTCAAGAAGGAGAAATCGGAAAGAGAGCAAAGAGCCAGCTCGCGTTCACTAACGCCCGAGCTTCAAAATCGATTTACTGCACGAACAAACAATTCAACCCCAGAAACAGTTGCTGCAGACGGGATTGCATCAGCCGGGACTGTCCACATAAAGAGGGAGGAGGTCGAGGATCCCGAACTCTTTGTGCCCGCTGCTGAAAATCCCACCCGTGTGAATGTCGGTGTTGGAATTATGCCGACCAAGCAAATTGATCTGAGCCACGTTGAGTTTAGCCGGGACTCATATCTCACCGAAAAAGCGGAGGAGGAGAAGTGGAACACTTTACCCAACGAGGAAAGGGAACGTCGGAAGACCATTGCCCTGGCCAACTGGGTTGTGTACCGAGAAACAATGATTTCTCTTAACGCAAAAGAGGTTGTAGACGTGGTGGATGGAAAAGAGCAATGATGGACAGGAGGAGCTTTGATCTGGGGCAGCTTTGAGACAGCTTTGATTTGCCCCGCTTTGTTTTGACACCGGGGAGGATTAGGAGTGGAATCGCTGGCGATCCATGCCTATCTTCGAGAAATGAGTTCATAGTTTGCTTTTTGGCATTTCATAGCCTGACGTTTCACTTTCGAAATTCACCTCTTACCCAGAATGGTATCTTGTTCAAAGGTCATTTCAGTTCGCTACTGTCCATGATTCTCAGCAGGCAGTTTAGATTAGAAATATGATTCCTACCTGAGCTAAAGTATTATGTAACTCAAATTTTCTTTGTCTTCAGGTTACATTAAAGAGTAGTCATGTAAACCAAACGTGATCGGTTCGTTGTTGTTTCAAGTAGAATATCTTCATGAGGGATTCCTTACTGACGGCTCTGACAAAGGAGAAAGACCATGTCCAATGCCGAAGCAACATGCTTGCTTGGTCTACCACTCAATATACAGTAACAAGATCAATCCATATTTCTACTAATTTGCCAAAAAAGAACACTAAAACCTAGGTTCAGTAACCTACATCCAATGAAACCGGCCACTTATTTTCCTCTTTGCAGTGCTCGGCTTATTCCTGTACTGTAGAAATTCAGACAGATCTACTCTTAGCAAATGACAGATGCCTCGGCAAGAAATTTGATTTGCAACAATCACATCGGAAGCGTTCTACAACCATTAAAGGCGTATTCTCGATTAGACTAGAGAACTGCTCTACTCATGGGAAAGTGTGTGTATCGAGGCCTCAAGACTCTACTCTCCACCCTTCACGTCTGGTCCTTTTCCTTGCCCTTCTCCTGAATCACTAGAACACTTGATATCACCGACTTCACGGGAGATCATCCGGCACAACGGCCAAGTCCGCTGCTGCACAGCTGTTCCAATCTTCAAGCACGCCTAGGAGATTCTGTCTAGTCTTCTCTAAAGCAGACTCAAATGCGTGCAACCGGGCAAGCTGGTCGTCTTGCCGGTGCTTCAGGTGGTCCGCCTCGCCGCTGTGCTGAGCATTGTCGGCCCGCAGCGCTTCGTTCGCGTCCTCGAGGCGCTGGATGTCGACGTGTTTGGAGAGACAGGACTCCCACACGCGTCGAAAAAGGCCCAAAAGACGCGCGCCCTGGGAAGCAAGCTTGGGGTCTTCTCGTTCCAAACGCTGCAATGTCTCCAGAACTGGTTCGAAAGGGTCCGCGGCCAGGGCTTGCGTGTCGCCTGGAGCAGCCTATGAGGATGAAGATGAGTCAGCGGAAGATCTCACGGTCACAGGAGGACAGACTTACCGGTGAGGGGACGGAGGAACTGTGCGTCGCGTTCTGGGCGGTCGGATTTGGTGCAGCGGTCCGCATTCCTTGCTCTTTCGCCTGGCCTGCCGATGCTGGTCCGTTTGGGTCGTCCATGAGGGATTAATCCGTGGCTATGTACTGTATCTAGGGCGGCTTCTCTACTCCTTTAAAGCCTTCTGGTCGCCAGGAACATCGGTAAAACTGCTCCAGCACAATAGAAAGAATTACCCTTTCACGGCAAAGGCCAGCGGTCGGCCACAACACCTGAACTTGGATTCCGAGTCCATTGCACCGGCCCCCGCTCACGGGCACCAGTGCTTCGCTTTCTTGTGCGGGCCTTCGCAATAAACGTTGAAGCCTACCGCCGCGTCTGCCTACTGACAGCGAGTAAAAGTCTGGCTCTCCATGAAATCAGAATAAACCCTCTTCACCACCCTTCACCATTCTTACTTCATTTCTCCTCGTAACCTCCTGTACCCCTAAATTCATGTTACTAACTTGCCGGTGAACTCAGTCTACATGATTGAAATTCGACCTCAAAAATGATCTTGGTCGCCGCCTCCAGGGTTGAGGCAACGCGGTTGAGAGTTGGGTTCGGCGCCTGGTGGATCCATTGGCGGCCCACCGAGACCCACATGGAATTTGTCGATTTCACCGACCTCAGGAAAGAGCGGTTGTGGTGAACATTGACCGACCATCGTTGAAGCACCCTCTAGAAGTCTAATTATTATAATTCACTTGAGGCCATCGATGTGGCCAGGTGTAGGAGACGGCTGCTTCAACGGACTGCTTCAACGGACTGCTTCAACGACTGCTCAACCGGGATCTGGCTGGCCACGGACCCCACTTTATTTACATCTGCTATACACAACCGGCCTTTTCTGGTCGGGTTTTCTAGGGGAGTCACTGAAGAGATAAAGCATCAAGCAGCAATGCGACATCGCCTATTAGAGCAAAATTCTGAAAGCAGCACGAGAAGCGCGCACTATTAGAATAACAATGTTAAGAGGCTCGACCGGCCCTGAAGGCCGCTCAAACGGGACTAGAACACTCTAGAAGCGTATAGGGATGCCTGTATTATGTTGATACTTGACACTCGGTCGAGTCAACAGTACAACGGGAGAAAATAATTCCTGCATTGAGATTTCTGCTGTTGTAGCTTGGTCGGCTATGGGTGTTGACCAATGAGAAATCTGTGGGTCGGGGTTCAACCCCCAAAATAGGAAATTATATGAAGTACCTCTACCATGCCTTTCTGTTCTTTGACAAGCGTCGTTACGCGTTTCTGTGGGTTCTTCATGCTCTTCCATGTTGCATTGGCTTGAAAGATCAAAATGAAAAGGATAGCGCGTCTATGTTATATTGTTAAGAAACTGTGAGTGGGCGATTTCAACTAAGCAGTATATATATCCTCTATATATATTGATGCACCTCATCAACACCTCAATGAGAAACATCAGGAGTGCAAGTACGATTATACAGTGCACAAAATAGTATTGCCACGTCGGGCCCTATCCGACCAAGCCAAATAAGTCGACCGTAGAAGAACCCCATTACGTATCTCCAGTGCCAAAAATCGAGTATGTAACACTGGTTGTCGCATCAAGCCTCGGGTGGCTGGAAAGCCCGACTACCCGATAAGGGGTTATCAGTGTGAAGCGCGACTTAAAGATACT
The DNA here is from genome assembly GCA_028828245.1 of Penicillium lividum. NCBI lineage: Eukaryota > Fungi > Ascomycota > Eurotiomycetes > Eurotiales > Aspergillaceae > Penicillium > Penicillium lividum. The sequence goes on from JAQJAG010000003.1 coordinate 4,063,000, forward strand.
ACTAAGAACTTTTCTTCCCGCCCCGCCCACCCCCTTTTCAGGCGTCTGACAGTCGACCATGATCCCGCGTAGACCAACCGAGGGTCTGCGGGTGTCAACAGATTACTGTGGCGTTCTTCACGAACGGTCAGAAAATGACTCAACTCTGTGATAGGCGGTCTTGTTGGCCACGCACACAAGCAACTTCAATTCCCCATCATGCCGCGATTGCCCTCCAGGGTTGCTCTGTTTGGTCAGTCGCGAACACCGGATATAGAAACGCAAGACTGACCTGCAAGAGCTCCTCTATAGACCGGCTCTTCAATCGATTCGGCAGACTCTCGATCTCGGCACTCCACTGATGGGGCGGTGAATTTTTCTTCATCAGCTTCGTTACAATCTCCGCCAAGGCGAATAGCTTGGCTGTGGCGGCGTCCATCTCCGCACGGCTGATCTTGCAACTATGCTCGACCCCCGCTGTACGACAGACCATCATTAGCGTTGTGGCCTATGCCTTCGTCACGGATGGCTCTTACCGATCCGCACCCCTCCAGATTCCGTGAGCAAGATAGTGTCGGCGCTCAGGGTGGCGAGCACTCTCCCCTGGTCGCGCAGATACCTGATTCCCTCGAGGACCTGCCGCACGTCAGCTTGGATCGCCCGAGACCAACGGCGACATCACATACTGGCTGCACGATTGCTACGATTTCACTCTCCGTGATGAGGCACTTGGATGCGAGGATCTGGCTCACGGAGAGTGCGACCGGTTCCCATACCAGGAAGGCATGGTTCGCGTGATGATAAGTTTCGAGGAGAGTGCGGAAGCTCGAATGCGATAGGTGGCTCATCGTTTCGCGCAGGGCGGCTTCAGAAGGGGACTGCTCCAGGCGTTGGACGTGAACAAGCTCCGCTTTGTTCCTTCGATGGCGGGCAAGAAAAACCCGTTCGCTCTGGAAAATCTCAATGATCGCCTCATAGGTCCGCCACGGGTCTTCGCCGACGTCTCGAATCGTCAAAGCCGGACTCTCGTTCGTCAACAGCTGGGCAGAGGGGTCTGAGGCGGGCCTCGCCTCTGGTGTGGCGGGCGCAGGCTCGGAGGATGGCGAAGGGGAAAGAACCGGCGATTGGTTTCCATTGGGGGCTTTCTTCAGCCACACAGTGGGCGGCCGATGCTTGGGTCGCCTGGAGTGCATTGCTGGCAGCCAACGTGGCTGGGCAGTTAGTGAAAACGGTTTCTCTTATAGTCCACTAGCACAAGACTTCAACCGCTAGAGGTACCTGCATTACCAGTCCAGTGATGGGAAGGATGCCGCCACTGGTGGCATGCCTCATCTAATGTGGAGGCGTCGTTCATCAACCCCAAATTCCGTACCCGTAGACATGACGGTCCTGTTAAACAACACGTGCTTACTATCCGGGCAACCGGTGATTCATCCGGAGTCGAGAATTGCGGACACGTTGGCTAATGGACCTAAGCATGGCCCATGGGCTCATGACCGCTTTCACCGTCAACCGCCAAACCCGAACGACGGACACTATACTGCACTTCGACACTGCTGATGACCCATGCCGTGCTGCTTTTAAGCTCATATGGAGTCTCCCCAAGACACCGGCACTTTGTCCCATTCGGATTGTCACGCCTGTCTGACGTTGTCGGGACTCACAACCCTGGAGACTTCCTGAAATTGAGATACGCTCTCGGCTGGCGACTTTCATTGCAGACTGGTCTCCCAGGAGCAAGCGATACTCTTTATGTCTGATCGATCTCTATCCTCACTATATAGCCATGGGACATCTTGTTATTCCATGTTTAAATCCTCACATAATCTCCTCCCACTCGTCTTTGGCTCCCGTATTCCAACATGAACATCATTGATTCCCATACTCTTGGTCGAATAACTGGAGATCCTTATCACCGTGAAGTGTGTTGGGCCTGGCTAAAGAGCAGGCCAGGACCGCGACTCAAGAGGACGCTCTCCTCCAAGCACGAGTTCCTAGGATGAAGTCAACAACCCTGAATATTGCACAGTCAAATGTAGCCACTGGGAAAGGCTTGCCAGAGAACGTTGGGAAACACGTCAAACGAGTGGATGCAGCTTTTCCAGGAAAACACACTCGACAGCTCTATGATCGCCTATCGTGGAAAGAACCAAGCGTGCTGGCTCAACTCCGGACTGGCATGGCAAGACTCAATGGATACCTCTATCGAATCAACGCGGCAGACACGGTCCGGTGTGCATGTGGACAAGCGAAAGAGACCGTGGAGCACTTCCTTTTTCGATGTCGGAAGTGGACTGCGCATCGGACGGAACTGCTACAATGTACCAATACCCACCGAGGAAACACTGCCTTCTTCCTGGGGGGGGGGAATCGCCTTCTGATGATCAGAAGTGGACGCCAAACTTAGAGGCAGTACGGGCCTCAATACGATTCGCCATCGCGACGAGCCGACTCGAGGCCACTTAACCATGCCGACGAACATGAATCACCCCCTTTTTCCGATCTAACTCACCAACAACCTCGTGCTACAGATGGTAGACGCGCTTCAACTGCCGAAGATGGGATTTTGAACACTTGGAGAAGCGCCTTCAAGCCAGCCTACTAACAATTTACTAACCCACGAGGATCTGCTGCGACACTGCTTGCTGGAAATGACATATATCGCAAGGTTTTATGTAAGGGCTCTAAGGAGACACAGTATTGTATGTATTATGACATGTAAAGTAGATCAGCGCTAGTTGCCCTGTCGGCTTAGCCGCCGGGCGTTAATAAATTGGGTGTGTGTGTAGCCACCTTGCCAACGTGCGCTGCACCGTTCAAAATGCACAATTGATAGCATGTCTTCGATTCCGACCTTATTCCTCTTCACTCTCTAGGGGCCGACTGTTCTATCTCCATTGCAACGCAATACTGCTCTGATGATCTTGATTTCAGCTTCTATTAGGTTCATTACTGTAACCATACTTATTCAACAATTCACGCTCTCAAGTACTCAATTGGCTATGCCAGTACTCGTCCGTACTGTACTGTACCAACCACGTCCCGACAGACATTTCCAAGCCCACCCAGCCTGACGTAATAACCTAGATTCTTAAACCCCTCCCCCCCCCCTTCCCCCTTTACTGATTGCGCCGTCGTATTGGGCAATTGGAGGGCCAATCTCGATCCTAATGTAGAAGTGGCGAGGGGTTCCTCCACCGCTCTTTGCCGCACTTTCCCACAACCTGCCACTTCCACAACATCCACGCCGAGAGAATAAAGCAGAAGCTCCACAATACTGCTGTATATGCTGCCATGAATACGCCTCCCTGTCCAGAAGTTTTGCTAGAATACCAACAAGCCATTCCAACCAAGAATTCCGCAATTGACAAATCAAGCAGCGTCAGTGGTGACCATGCGACGGCAAGCTCGGTCCGGGTTATGTTTTTGGTGCCTTCAAATTGAAACAGCAACATAGTTGCCGCAACTGCAGCAATTACCGCAGTTATTGCCGAACTGCAAAGAAACCCCTCGGATATTTCCGTAAATCGAGAACTCGTTGGATGAAATTCGCTGAACGTCAAAGCGCCCACCGCAAGACAACTGATGAGAGCTGCGAGGCCAACAAACATTTTATAAAACTGGTGCATTCTCTGGACCATCAAAGTTGCCCCAAGACCGGAAGCCTCATCGCACTGTAGCGCAACCATTCTCCTTTTCTGAGTCAGCCTTTCCATTTTCGATCAAGCTCTATGCCCCCGCTTATATCAATAAGTAGGAATGGAAAAGGCTCAGCTTCTCACCAATACTGAAGAATCAAGAGGTTCAAATTGTCCTGTTCATCAAAATGTCCGAGAAATCCTGAAAAGGCCGTACACCTGGAAGATTGTCAGTCAATGTTCTTACGAAAGCGTGCAAAGAAGGTGTGACGAACAACTTCAGGCTTCCAAACCTGGAGGCGGAAAGGTTTCGTAAAATAAGGCTGTGAGCGAAGAAGTTGATCTTCATGAACAAGGTAGTTAGCCACTCTTCTATATGTGCCCACTCTCTTGATTATCGTAGTAAGAAGGGTCGCAATTGCCAATGATCTCCCAAAGGGCCAACGAAATTTGGTTGATTAGCATTGACGCCTTCGGAAACGGCGGGCGTGGTGAGTCATAACCAACACTCCTTGAAGCAACTACTAGAAGACTGGTTATTCCAGTTTCACCATGATTCAACTAAACCAAAAGAGTTAACCGTTCATTAACGGGTAGGTACATAGGCAAGGGGACTAAGAGAGTATCAAAAGAGGAATACCCCTTAACATTAGCAACAGCCCACCTCTCAACCGTTTTCAACGGATTCGCATAGTCCTGGATCTATCAACCAATCATTCTAAACCTGGGTTATATTTGAATGCCTAATTTTCCGGACAAGATGAAGGTAGACTAAATCAGAGTTTGAGGCAAGGCGTCGCGTTTCTTCCACGGATGATAGGTTATAGATGTAGACTACAGTAGTATCTGAGTCTTTTCTTTCGGTCATCTCCAATTTGTGCGTTATTCTGCCATACGCTGAACGTACGGAGGAGAGTGGAAGGAGAGCTTTTTTGGTTCAACTTCAGGCATCTGAATTTTTGCTTCGACGGGACCTTCAACGATCCCGCGGTCGGCTACGTCGCAGGCGATCAACTGTTGAAATCACCACCAATCAAAGTAAACCAGATTCGTGCAGCATGTAACGATGGTGACTTACTTAAACGGATAGATTCACCCTCACCCTATTACTTCACTTTCCCTCGTAACCTTCTATGGCTCTAAATAAACGTTGGTAGCTGGACGATGAGTCCAGTCTTCATAGTTGAGTCGTCATCAGTGAATGCAACCTCAAAAATGACATAGGACGCGGCCTCCAGCCGTTGAAGCAACGCGGTGAGGGTCGGGTTCGTCGCCTGTTGGAATGTGTGTGGTAATTTACACCGGCCTCAGGAAAGAGCGATGTGGTGAACAATGAACGACTGTCTTTGAAGCACCCACTAAAATTCAAATCATTGCGATTTCCACGATGCTATGCTTGTGTCCTAGTTTTGGCGCTTCAATTTACATCGTCATTTCCGGTGATCCGGAGTAGCAGATGGCTGCTTGTAACCGACTGCTTAACCGACTACGATGGCTGGATGGTCAAACGTGGCGTGCCGCGGACCCCACTTTATCCACATCTAAAATTTGCCGTCGGCTGTGGAACACTTCTGGGTCATCAAGAGATAAGGAACCGGGCGAACAGATTGCTTCAGTCCCCAAATGCTCCCGTCGAGGCTGGTGGTAGGAATCGTATGACCAGGGAGTGGGGGATTGTTCGCTCCAAATCTCTTATAATTGTACATGCGTGGTATTTTGTCCCCGGACAAGTTGACGTATCTGACGGGATGAGGAAGTAATGTACTGGCTAGTACTGAACATGTCCAATAGAATCTGATGATTAATTGAAGGTCTGTAGATCGGTTAAGCGATCTCTGGGGCCTACTGCCCGTGCTCTGGCGTGTTATTACCCCGTATCTGAGTTTAGTCCGAATACCATACAAATAATAGGGGAAATTGGGTGAATGATGAACAAGCCTATCCCAAAAGGTCATAGCGGTATTTGACCGCTCCCTTAGTTTGTCAGTATCTTCCAATCGCTCATCTAACAAATAATCAAAACAAGAAAAATCGCAGTATCATTTAACATGATGAAATATGTGAAAGATGGGGATCTTAGATATTGTAGGCTCAACCAAAGATAGTCTGCCTTGAAGCCGGCACGGCATCATCTAAAATTTGCTGAAATGTTCTGGACAAAGAACTGCGGATCAAGTATCAACAGATTAGCTGAGTGGATACTTTGCGATTCTATGCCGTGTGTGATAGACTCCGGCACTTCCTCATGTCGTGGGCACATGTGCAGCTGAAAAGAAGAGCGTCCCCACCCAGTGGCATTGTGACGACAGATGATATCTTGGACCTGCTCCCGTATCCGAGCTACATTGCCTGCAATCGATTCGGTTCGAGGAAGAAAAAATGGATACTGCTCTATGAACTCTCCAGTCTCCTTGCTCAGCCGACAGAGCCGGAAATCGACCCAGTGCATTTGTTCATCGAGAAGAAACGCTGACATATAGCGGAAGATGTCATCAGTGCGCGTGTCTGGCGCCAGCGGATCCGGACCAGGCCAGCTGCACGAGAACTCGTCTTCATAGGTAGAATGGTAAAAGCAACTAATCAGGGATGGAGAATCGGCACTAGGGCTCTTGCTGGATTGATGGCGGGGGAAACCGTGACCGGCTGCGAGACTATGGGGCAGCGTTGGTATGTCATCGAACTCTCGCCACAGTGACTCAACATCCAAATCAAGGTGATAGTCTAACGATAAGTCATTTAAATCAAGGTGATAGTCTAACGATAAGTGTAAGTATGGGGTTTTGTATGTCGCAGAGTCTCGACAAACCGAGCGGAACAGGCGATTTTATTTTCGACATTGCTGGTGCGCGACGCTGGCAAGTAAGGCAAGAGAGTGATTTTCGAAGGAAAGGACAAAGACGAGGACAAAGGGAAAAGGCCGGAGAGGGGCAGATGCATCCTATATAGGCCTCAACTACACACGTATTTATCGGCTCAATCTAAAATTCGCGTTCAGCTCGTTTGTAGAAGACCCCGGTCGAAGTACCCGTGAATCATATTTTGCGCTGAACTTTTCCCAGGAACTAAAATTATGTAGAAAGGAAAGGAATGCGGTGAGCTTCATGTAAGCTTTAGTCGAACTGACACCTGTTGACTCAACGGCGTGAACTGTGGTCGTCCTTCTTCTGGCTTCCGCCTTCCGAACCCAGAGCCGCTGCGGCGGTCCCACCTCCTCTGTTGAACCGTGTCTTCCCGTGCTTTCAAGCCCCATATCTAGTCAGAGAGCTATCATGCTGTGCTTTGGTCTGCTCTGCAGTATTATTGTGTTCTTTAGTGCCAAGCTCAAGGAGCTAGTAGGGGTTCACAGGAATACGAGTAAGCAAAATTGTTATAAATGAAAGGAAGATTGATTGTTCCTATTATTTCAGATTGAATAACTAAGACTATATGACAAAAAGATCAATCTGAGATCTGAATAACTTGGTTCTTCGTATGGACACCTCGGGAGTTATTTCCGATGGTGCGGTTTTTTCCTGATCTGCACCAGCCCCATACCACAACAATAAAACAAAAAACAAATAATAAAAATAAAATGAAAGTGTGGTTAGGTATTGATGCCCAAATTTTCATGTAGGCGACGGCCAGCCCAGGAAATTGATACGTCGGGCAGCTTGGAACATGTCCCATGTTAGGTTGACTCCAAGCTAATTGAATTACAAATTTTTGCAGCATATGGCGACAACTCAGGCTATTTATAAAGTTTCTACTGGGCCAGGCCAACTAAAAATAAGACATAATAGATTTTTCACTTGCCTGTGTCTCTGTGAGCTCTACTACAGAATTGTATCAAAAACTTAGAATCTCCCAAGATTATCTGCAACCATGGGAATTGACGCCGGTTTTGATATGGTGCCTCCCCTGTCCAAAGGAGTTGCGGATAGGCATAATTGGGGCCGATTTATTGGTTTCATCAAAGAGCATTACAAAGATGACGCCCAGGTTGAAATTTTGCCAAATTACATCAACTTCAAAGTTGGGGAACACCCTCGGCTTCCATTTGAGGGCCATAAATTTTCGCGTTTCAGTTCGAAGGTCTCAGGAGCAATTGCAAACCCCTCAAGGGTAGAACACTATATCGACATTGTGACACGTGTCGCACAGGTACATTTCGGTTCTCGTATTCGATCTTGGAACGAAGCAGCCGACCAGCGTGGTGTCTATGACTGGGATCAAGTTCACCAGTCCATCAGGTCATATGAGCAGGTTCGTATTGCCGCTGTTGCTGCCCCTTGACAACGCCTACTTATTTCACGCACAGCCAGACAATTTCGAAATGCCCATCACCATTGCCCATTACCTCAGCGGCTCTGATCCTCTTAGGGAATTCGAAATCCCGCTCTTTGAAATCAAAAACATCCCTGGAAAAGGCAAAGGCCTTGTCGCTCGTTTTAATATATCAAGCGGTACCCGCATCTTATGCGAACAGCCGCTTCTTATCACCCAACACAAGCCGCATGAAGAATTGGAGCTGCTGCTTGCGGCGCAGCTGAAAGCCATGTCAAAGGAGTTACAGCGTCAGTTCCTATCCCTTCACAACAACTTCCCAGGCAAGTACCCCTTCAGTGGTATCGTCAAGACGAATGCCCTGCCATGTGGATCTGGTTCCCATGTTGGCGGGGTCTACCCCACTGTGAGCCTTATCAACCACAGCTGCATTCCGAACGCCCACAACAGCTGGAACAGCAGCAAGGAACAGGAAACTATCTACGCGATCCGACCGATTAAAAGTGGAACGGAAATCGCATTTTCATATGATCATGGGGGCCCGTCGAGCGTACGGAAGAGATTCCTGGAAAAATCCTTCGGTTTCACCTGTAGTTGCAACAACTGCACCCTCGCTCCATCATCGCTCCAAGCGAGCGACCAACGACGCACAGAGATACAGATCCTCGATGAAGCCATTGGAAATCCCTTTTGCATGATGAGTACCCCACATGAGAGCCTGCACAACTGCTACTCGCTGCTCCGAGTCCTCGAGCAGGAATTCGACGGGTATGCTGGGGCGCTCATTGCCAGACTCTACTACGACGCTTTTCAGATCTGCATCGCGCATATGGATCAGGCGCGGGCGAGTATATTTGCTGAGAGAGCGTATCAGGCCAGGTTTATCTGTGAAGGTGAGGATAGCCCAGAGACAGAGCGAATGAAGTCTCTTGCATCCGAACCAGCAGATCACAGTAGCTTCGGGTGTATCCCAATAGGTGGCAAACATCGAGGGAATCGATAGCAAAGGGCCTGGATACGGTACAGTTCGATACGTGGTTGTTCAAGCAGGAAAAATAACGCATCAATACTTTGTTTGGCCAGAAAGACTCAGGGCGACGTCGAGACCGCAGTCAGAGCCCTGAACCCAGGCGAGGAGGGAAGCCTTGATGTCAGCACCTAAGCTGCCAACAATACCACCAGAAGCGCAGAGGTGGAGACCAGCCTTGACATCAACATCAAGGTCGATGTGGGCGGAGATGAAGGTAGAAAGAGAAACCTGAGCGGAGGCACTGAGGACAAGAGTAGACTCTAGCTCGGAGGCGTCGAAGATACCATCAATGGTGACGTAGATGGATTCCTTAGCAGCCAGGTCGGCACAGGTGGGGATGTAGACGGCCAGGCCGGCAGTGACACCAGCATCTAGAGTGGTGACGGAGCCCTCACACCAGGACAGAAGCGAGGTCTTCACGGATCCAGTAATATGAGTCTGGCTACACGAAAGCTTCCGAAAATACTCATCAATTGGCGTCTTCATAAGATATTCCCTCATCATGACTTCTTGACCAAAGTTCTCCAGGGGTCTACAGATATAGACCCATCTTCCTACCTTTCCTCCCTCACCTCAACACTTTGCTTTAGCCACCCAGCTCCCCACGTAAGAAACAGCATCCAAAGGTAACCTCCTCTGCTCTAAAAGAAATGAAAGAACTTTTGCCGAGCTGAATACTTGCCCCGGCACCTTGCTGGCAAACTTACGAGCAACCGCTTTGAATGCCTAGTCATCATATTCGTCGTTGTGATAGACTGAAGCTGGATTTCCCGTTCCAGGAGGTCCAAAAGGGAGGCAACCTCGTTTGTACGGAATACCCCTTTCTGCGTACCAGTCTTGCATATCTTGGTCGAGAAACTCGTCCACATCTTATAATATATCATCCTTTTCCTGCTCAACCCTGATGACTATGGAGATGGGTCGGACGGATCTCAGCCTGGCTTTCTTCCACTCCCCTTCGCGGGACTCAAAGACAGAGATCTTTTTAGGGTATCCTTGAGATACTTTTCTCGGCACTCTTCGATCAGACTTTTCAGAATGGTGGCATTGAGACCAATGGAGGAGATACGGAGATCATCTCGGTGCTCTTTGACAGCACAGTGAAGGACAAGCAAATATCCCTTTTACCAAAAAAGAAATGACGCATCCCAAGGAGATGAAGTCAAAGGCTTTTTCTCTGTTGAATTTAGATTATCATGGGATGGGGTGGCGAAAGTACATCCACGATGGAGCTGTCGCCTTGGCTTCGCAAAGAGACCCGCAAATCTTACAAGGAAATTAAATCTTTGAGAGTTGTCCATGAAGACCTTCGGCGTGATAATATCCTTTAGAGTAAGGAGCTAGGACGAGCCTTGATCATCGACTGCCATCGCTGTACTTTAAAATGCCGACCGAATCGGCAGCCACTCCAAGCCCCAAAGAGACGACGACGTGGAAGCAGAGACAGCAACTACGAAACGTCTTCGTGTATCCTGAAAAAGAAGATTCGCTTTTTTTCATAACATTGTCAATTTGAAGCGAGACTAAAATTCGCGCAAATGAAAAATCAAGAATAAAAAGGACAAAGGAAAAGCAAGCTCAGGGACTTCGTGTACGGCCCTTCGTTTCAAAGTGTCGGGTGCTCATATTCTCTGCAATGATAGAGGAACCTCGCGGGATGCCTGATGCTTGAACGAAACATACCAGATCAAATGTACATCCTCTCAACGTGTCCGAATTCCGCCAAAAACTTTTCGTTGGCTTCAGCGGCCATTTGCAAATAGCTATAGTCCACTTGGTGTCCGTCGTCGCTAGCTAATGCGTGCGCAATCGATGTGATATTTTTGATCTAATCTTTGTGAGCAAATAATCCAGCCAATCATTTGGAACAACTAACATCTCGTCCATTGAGGGCCATTGATTCCAAACGTCGAAGCTGAGCATCGCGAACAGTAGCAGGTCCTTGATGTGTATTTGCCTTCGAAAGAAAGTATGACCATATTTCACGACGAGCGTCCTTGGTCAAGTTGTCATACTTGATTTTCAGATGAATTCTGCTTAGAATCGCATCATCAAAGTCAGTTGCCCGATTCGTGGTCAGGAATAGGATTCCTTCGTAATATTCAAGGTTTCGCAAAAACACAGTCACAAGGCGATTGTGACCCCCATGGGACGCAATGCGACGCTCCATATATGCATCTGCTTCATCCAAAAGCAGCACTGCATTGAAGTGTTTCGCGATTTTGAAAATGCGCTTGAGCTGGTTGTCCAACGCATTGGGGTCTCCATGGTCGACATCAAGTTCCCCAGGGGAGATCTAGCTTCTCTTAGTATAGGTGCTTTGGGTGCCATATGATTGCCTTACCGAGTACAGAGGTAAATTGAAGAGTTCTGCAGCGGCTTCAACTGTTGACGTTTTCCCGACTCCCGGGGGGCCACTGTTGATCGTTAGATATGTCAAAGTTATTCTTGCGACTGATCACTAACTGTAAAAGGATGTTAAGTCCACGCCCCTTCCCTGCAACAAAATCGTCAAAGGAAACCACGGGCGTGCGACCTAATCGAGTTTTTGCCAAAGACACGAGTAGTTTTTTGGAGCCCTGGGGAATTTTAAGGCAATCAAACGATCCAGGGGACCATTGCATGTCGCGTAGATCAGCAACCGCAAATTCCACTAATCAGAGGTTAACACTTATACTCGTTCATGCGCTTCATTTGACTCACTAAAAATTTTTTCCTGGAAGCTGAAACCGCGCACGGTTGGCGAGCAGATCATGAGGTCATCATCACTCATCTGACATAGTTCCATGTTGTTGCCTTTTAGTTTCTCCATATTCATCGTTCGTCCATCTTCAATCAGTGAGTTGATATCCATGACCGTTATGACATCTGTCTTTGGTGCCAATTTGTCGTGGACTCGAGGTCGGGAGTAGTTTGGCTGCATAACATTGAAAAATGCTGCATCAACAGCAACGCAACTGTTGATGTTCATTTTGATGGGCTCGCCATCTTTTGTAATAAAAGCGCTCCCATCACATCTTTGGGTATGCGTACCGACTAGGCTACGAAATTTGCGTCCGGTCTCAATTAGTTCTTGGCGAACTAGTTCATGGTTATGGTGGTATTGAAGCGGAAAGGCATCGAGAGATTCAATCGGCTTAGCGCCGCGGAATTTCAAGAGACCCAAGGCAACACCGGCCTCTCCAAACTTTTTCCCGTCATGGTCAAGGTAGCGGGCTTCAAGCTTGTAATATGTGATGCCGTCGCGTGTTACCTCCTCACCAGCGTCGAAAATAACGCACCTCGACTTTTCAGTGCCCAGACACTTGGTATACACATGGCACCCTGGCTTGAAAAGTGCCCACAAGTGGTCATAGGTAATATGGCCTTGTTCAAGCAATAAAGACAAGCTTCGTGAAACAGAGGCAGTCGCCTCCACTACCCATCCGACAAGCAGGTTGAGATGTTTCAGACACTGAGCGTCGCAGTCTGATCGACTCTCCAATTCTGCTACTGTTTGCTTCAGCTCAGGTAGGAAATGGAATAGAATGCTTTCTTCGATCTTGACAATTTGTCAGCAAGTGCGCTATTGAATTACAGTTCAAGATCACTTACAGATGGGTTATCCCCTATCATGTTGACCGCTCTGACGTCTTGCAGCACATTTCGGAGGATGCTGGATAACAGCTTGGACTTTATATCAATGAAGCGAGTCACCTGCTCGGACTTTCGATCTTCAGAGAGTTTAGTCGATGGTCATTTGGTAAAGGTCGGGTATGCATACCCATACGCTCGCGGATGACAAAGACATACGCAGCCAGGGCATCACCATTGTCTTCAGTTGTTTTGGATTCGACGACCTCATATTTGCACGATTTTTCGTTCCATCTGAAGCTCTGTCAGCCATGGGACAGTCATCAGTATGCAATAATCCATACCTTTCCAAAATCCTCTTGTAGGATGTTTGGGCTATGGCCATTGGCTCAAGAGTTTCGTCCCGCTTCAAAGAAACCCACTTCTCAAAGGTCTTGAAATTGTCGGGAATGGTACAGATAGGAGGATTGAGATCTGCATCATCTATCACGGGAGGGATCACATCTTGTTCATTGCTTGCAGACCAAAACTGGACAGACTCGGCCACCACGAGCGGTTGCTTATTGCGAATAAGTTGCGCTAGTAGCCTCTGTAATTCAATCGCATCCGGACCGGGTTGATAACTCTTCTGAAAGACGGGGCAGTTCGGAGGCTCCGTAACGTCGGAAAGCACCTTTTTAAGGAGATGTTTCAAGCTCTTGGAAGCACAAGGCGAAGTAGATCCATTCGTCGGGATATCTGGTGGACTCAATCTCTGGAGGTTCTCGGATGAAGACAACATTTCGACGTCCTGAACAGCTGCCATGTTGATTCAGTGACCAGATGTGAGTCCAAGTTTAAAAGTGAATGTGAAAGCAAATGAAGAATAGTTCAGACCTGGAAGGCTGCTTCAATTTATATCTCCGACCCGAACCCTCGCCCTAGATACTACATAGGAATGAAGATTTCTGATTCGAAAAACTGATTAATGGTATTTTCTTGAGGGTCGTCGGAAATTGAGTGACATTGCAAGTTGTTAGTTCAGCTCCGAAGCCTGCTACTACTTTCTAAGTCAAAGGGCAAAATGATCGTTATTTCAAAATTGAGATTTCACCATCGATTTCCACTCCAAATTTGCCTTGTCTCAATGATACCTTCAATGAAATGATTCTGTTTTTCTTGAGGAAATATCTTAACGCTCGTTGAGAAACGTTGATAGTGCCTGAATCAACGTTTACCAAATCTTTCTTCGAGAGCCTTTTTCAACACTAATGAACTTGACCAGGATTCTCGATGGTTCTTTAACCTTTTACAGTGTGGGCTATCGGGTAAAGTCGCTCGCCTGTTGGTGAAATATCCGTTTTCGTGCTACGTCCACGCCAGATATTCCTGGCCGCTTGCTTAACTTAAGCAAACGGTCGGTGATTGCAGTACGCGCTATATCTCCCAAGATTCCTAATTTACGTCAGTCTAGATTTAGATTGCTTTTGAGTACCAGCACGCATGCATAAATGCGCCGCGCCCATCATGGAATGGATGACGCTGCGTACCCTTGGTAGTTCGTGGCATCATGCTAGACAGATTGCCATCCGAAATTCTGATCCTAATCGCGCATGAGGTAAGCCCTGCATTCGCATCACTCCGCTTTCAATTCAGGGGACTCACTATTACCAGCTGCCAGCCGCCAGCTTGTGTGCCCTTAGCCGAGCGTCCTCCAGACTGCACTCGGTGCTGATCCCGCTGATCTATCGTACCGTGACATTTCGTGCCGCGAGTGAGTGGGCCTTAAATGTTCTCGATATTGAGTCTTTCTTCCTCCACCACAGCCATCCCCCGGCGACAAGCTACCTCCAGCATACACAACATCTGGACATCTGGGCGCCCATTTACCTCGCCCGCTTCAATCGATGTGCATACTATAGTATCTTCCGCACCGCGGGCCTGTCGGGCTGTTCGTCGACGCTGGGATCCACAGATGACGCGACGGCACATGCGCAGTTTCTAGAAGACATTGCGGATCAGCTTCAGCGGGTAGTAGCGCACCTCAAGCCGGATAGCTTGCGAACATTCCAGTCTGTATTAGCCTACACTCTCCTGTCGACGCCAAGACTAACTGCCGACAGATGGCGACTAGGCACCTGCCTGCCGGCGGGACTTTTGGATCGAAAAGGATATCTGACCCAGAACCAAAGGCGCTTACGACGTCTTTCACTTGTGACCGACGGAACCTGTCCCTCCGCCCAAAATGGTCTGGAAGGCCTCTCCGATCTGCCCTGCTTAACAACGTTGGAATGGGAGGGGCTTCAACATCCGATGGAGGTCCAATCGTTACGACAGTGCATTGATCGGAACAAACAACATCTCCGCACTTTATCCGTTGGATTTGTCTTTTCGGCAGTAGCGCAATCTCTGCATTGGGAGACCCTCGGGTTGCAGGGAGATGCGGACGAGCCTTGTATGGGGGACGAAAAGGGATCCTCAAAAGTGGTGATTGCTCCACACCTCAGAACGTTGTCGCTTATCAAAGTCTCTTTGCCTCTGGGCCTTATGTCAACAGAGTCTTCGATATTCTGTTCACTGCGAGCGCTAACGTTACGAGACTGCCCAAATCAGCTACACCTCTTGCGTTCACTTTCGCGCTCTCCGACTCCGATGCAACTGAATTTCTTTGAAGCATGTTTTGATTTCTTGCTTAACGAGCCCGGTGAGGACGGTGGCTTTGCTATTGTCTCACGGTTCCTTTGCTCTTTCCGCGGGCTGGAACATCTGCATCTGCGATTATCAAATTATTTGGTCACAGACGCGCACATCCAAGATGCTATTCGAGGCCATCTGCCTACTCTGAAAAGCCTTCTCTATCACGAACGACAGCTCATGTCGATCAACGACGATGGTCTGTTCGCGAGAGATCGTGATGTGTTACCGGGCTGGATTGCGAACCTAGTCTCCGTCGTGAATACGCAGCAGCTGACAGCCTTGGCACTATGTGCGGACCCATATATAGCAGTAAGTGATCGGATCCGAAGGTCGGACGCATGCTGATCAAAACAGCGACAATACCTACAGCCCATGGCCCGAGGTTCACGGCTGCAGATCCTACATCTGCGATTCAGTGGACCCGAGCGGATGTACCGGGACATGCGACAGGAGATTTCTAGTGTGCTGCGCAAGAGAAGGGTACACATTACTCCTATGAATATGAGCATCGAGCTTTCTCGCCTCTCTTTGGATGCTGGAATAGGCTACTCTCATGTCCTTGACGACCAAAATTCCCCACCATCAGGATTATGTGACGCTCAGGAGTGTGACGTTCAAGGTGCGGCAACTGCCACAATGGTGACTGAGGCGGAAGATTTCGTCTCATTCGCCGAATGGGCCTTTGGCAGCGATGGGCTTCCGGATTTGCGAGTCCTTGCGCTTGGAGATTTCTCCCATGGGGATCGTTACCGGTGCCAGCAGTTTTTGGTGCGTCGCGTGAGGTCTGCCGCAGACTACCAACGACCGGATCCACCAAATCCGAAATGCCAGGACTCGAGCCACTTGTCTTTTTGCCCTGGAGAAATTTCTGATCCTGAAGTTTGGAGAGGTGTATCCATCGATGGAGTTGGGTTTCTCTCTTCATGTCCGGAGGGTGGCTTGATAGAATCACCGTACGAATTTTAGTGTCGATCAGCCGTTGCTCCAAGTTCTGGACAAAAGGTCCAACCAGGTTGCATTTGAACTTCCCAGTCTATGAGATTCTCTTTAGTTTAACACAATACTGTATGCTGGTCTCGAGATTTCTAAGAGTAGTGTAGGCGTTTTAGAGAGTAAGACCAGCGATGAATCAGGTGAACGTCTCCTGCTTTGGTTCCCATGTGGTAGTTCATTGAACAAGTATACAGCAGTGCGAGAATAACCCACTCGCCGTTGCAGCGTGAGTTTTGCTCCCCGCAACTTTCTGCTGCGATGAAAGTTGCTCGGTGAGTCGAGCCGTGTGTTAAACTAGCAACACAGGCGGTCTCCTCAAACGTAGCCTCACAAAAGTTAGTGGAGCAAACGCAAGAAAATGAATTTGGCTCAGCCACGGGTGGTGAAAATCAACGCTTTCCCCGGCTCGTTCTCGCAAGGCCTATAAAAGGCGAGTTTATATCCATCTGTGATGACTTTGCTCTTTTATCCTGACTACAGCGCGTATTGCTTGGTGCCATGGAATCGCCTAGTGTTGACTCTCTTTCTGGGAGACCTGCTAAGCGAAGACGCCATTCTTCACCTGATGACGATAACGGCTCTTCTACCACATCGAAGTTTGGCACAAAACGAAATGAGACCGTGGATTTGGACAAGAACAAGGTCAGAAGCTCCATGTAATGATGTTAGGCTGGCTCTCACAAGGTATCTAGCGGGCCGCGGTCGCGACAGCTTATTCCCTCACGAAGGAGATGAATCAGATCCTACGACAATCCCCGTCGCTTGCGTCATCGGCCGTTGAGCTTCTCGACCTATATATACGTCTTTGGGAATGCTATGTGATTAACTCGGCGCGGAAGATCCGTTTGGATGAAGAGCACCGTCTGCTCCAAGACACAAACAAATGGCTGCTTTTGGAGAACGAACAGCTTCGCCAGGTCTGCAACGGTCATGAACTACTGTTATGGGATCGCCGGCAGGCTTTTCACGCTTTACGGCAAGGTGTGATCGAGATCCTGCAGATAGACGAGTTCCAGTGAGAATTGCGCAGAGAGGCCGTTTGAAATGATTTCTTCCGCTAAGTTCCTTGCGTGAGCTTGACACGGTGTGTTTTTGTGGCTTTGGTTGGGACGAACGACAACTTGAGGGGGATTCCAAGGTCTGGCAGGGCGATGCGTCGCCACAATGGTTTAGAGTGGGGGAGAATTTCATCGGTGACTATGTGTGGGTCAACATTATCGGAAAAAAAATGAAGAGATGGTGCTTTGATTCCCAAACATATAGTCGTCTCTCGTCGGACGACCGGTTTAAGAAGCATTCGGCGTCTTAGTTGAAAACTTACCCCCACCAGTATACATAGCATAAGATGGTTTGCATGCCAAGGGAGGGAGTGGATACTCGGGTGAATGGCTAACATGGAAAGGTTACCCCACGGAGACGCCGAATCTCCGATATTTGCGAGGAAGGAGCAGATAAATGTGCCAAAGCTGTTGCTCTACCGAGCAATCAGATACATATAATGGTGGCGTAGGCTACTCATAGACACCGTATTTATATATTTACTCCAGCAGCCTCTGCCACTGAATTTGGATCAGTATGCCTTCGCAAAGCGAAATAAGATCATTCTTGTATGCTGAATTCCCCGAGCGGACAAATCACAGTGAGATACACAAAGATGATGAAATCTGGTTGACTACTAATACCTGATTCTCCCGGCCTACGCCGAAAAGGAGATAGATTTGAAATGGCCCTTGTGAAAATTGAGTACGAGTTCAACATGTTGCAACTTGAAAAAGCAAAATGTGGTGGGCATGCTGCAGGCTTATGCTCGAGACAGAGCCCAGACTGAGAGCCGTATTCGGCATATTATGGACGACAAAAAGACTGCAGAGCATCGAATTGTGTCTCTGATAAACAGAGTTACAGAATTAGAGTCTAAGCTGGCTGCAAGAGATTCCGCTTGAAAGTGATTGGGGACATCCTTTGGTATTCTTAGTGCTCACCTGATAAAGACCCGGTGATAATGGTGAGAGAGGCGGATGCGATTTATGTTGTCAACAATTGGACTCCCGCCAATATCTACCATCCATTGAATTTCATGATGTAAAACAAGGCTGTAGTGGAATCTTCATTCTATAGTAGAGTACCTCAAAGTCATATAAATCTAAAATCCACGAACTTGCACAGTAAACATAGCCACTTGTCTGATTTTGGATCGGTATGACTGCCTTGAGGCAGTTGCGGGCAGTAAGTTGACTGAATGGGTGCGTGTGCGATCTAACTCAAGGCTCAGGTTGTAATTGGCACATTCAAGATCGTGCAGCTTGGCGGTGAAGGACCCATCTGACCCACCATCACTGTTTGTCTGCTACTTCC
This sequence comes from Penicillium lividum, assembly GCA_028828245.1. Classification (NCBI taxonomy): domain Eukaryota; kingdom Fungi; phylum Ascomycota; class Eurotiomycetes; order Eurotiales; family Aspergillaceae; genus Penicillium; species Penicillium lividum. Next base: position 4,081,507 of record JAQJAG010000003.1, read on the forward strand.
AAAAATCTTGAGCGTGAGATGGATACATGGATCTCAAAAGGAGCCACAACTCACCTCTGCCGCAGCTCTTGCTTCGGTCGTGGGACTGGATTGGGCACCCTGCAGAACCTGAGGCGAGACGGCCTCGAGCGAGCGACCGAGCTCTTTGCAGATAGTCTGGAACAGACCTACCGTCCCGCTGCTCAGGTTTGATTTCAACAAGAAAGGCATCTCCAGGGGGCGGCTGGAGGCGGACCTGGGCGGGAGCTACGACGAGGCCGAGTCGATCATCTGCGAAGATTAGCATCGGATGGGCATGGTCAGGCCGTTGACAGCTCACGAATATGGATGGATAGAGCCTCTCGACATTGTTGTTTCAACAGAGCGCGCTTCTCGTTGCTACTTTTGACCATTTTGCTCTAGTTAGCGATGCCATGTTCCCGCTCGATGCTTTTATCTTTTTTGTAGAGCCTTCGCAAAAGGCCGGGGCGAGAAGACTGTTCCATAACCGCCTTCAACTTCAAGGTTGCTGAGAAAAGGAGTGGTTCGTGGTGCATTGACTTACCATCCACCCAAATACCGGTTAAGCCCCGCAGGAGCAACCGTCCTTCACACACGAGACCCCTAGCTCCGACGTTGTAATTTGATATGCTAAACTCTAGCTACATCGATAGTCTCAAGCAAATAATCGTAGGCAGATTACTAGCGCATGCTTCTACGGTGGTCGGTCATTGTCCCACCGCACCTGCTCTTTTCTGAGGTCGGTTAAATCGATGAATTCATGCGGGTCTTGGTGGGTCACCGGTCGACCAGTCAACCCACCAGGCGAAGACCTCAACTCTCCACCGCATTGTCTAAACGCTGGAGGCGCAAGCCAAGGACAGAATATTTGCGGGGGCGCATTTACACGTCATGGTACAATCGTTTAGATTAAATTCACAAGCGAATCAATTTAGAGGTATAAAGAGTGACGAGGAGAAGTGAAGGCGGAGCGGTGGACAGCGGTGAAGAGCGGTGGAATGTGGTGGAGCGTCGTGGTGAGGAGGTTTCTCTGATCTTTTTTGGGAGCTAATTGACCAATGTTGACCGCTTCCTAGCCCAAGAGAGGAGCGACGAAGTAGTGCCCATGAGCGAGAATCCGGTGAAAGAGACTCAGGGGGTGCGACCGACCGGTGAGGGCATTCCTTTCACTTGCGCCAGTCCCACCGATGTTTATGGGTGACACCGGACTTTGCTGTGGCAGAGAAGCCGCCTTACGTAGCCTAAAAATCAATTCCTAATGGATAGCTCCAGCGAATCAGCGGACCCAGAAACCAAGGCACCTGGACTGCCTCCAATCCGTCCGACCGACCAAGCAGAACGCGGCGCGCACTCCGTCTCATTTATTGGACCGCAAAGTGGACCGTAATCAAAACAACCAATAAGAGATTCTTAGCGAAATCTTACAGGCGTAACAATCTGGTATTTTTCCCGTCTTGCATGCATAAGTAGAAGTACTGATACAAGTTAGCTCGGTTCCGATTTACGGATACCCCACGCTCTTCTCCACATGCATTGGTCACAGTCGCGGCCGCATGCCACATAATCTGAGTATATCCGACTTGTTATACTGAACAATTGTGTCGATTGAACTCGTAGGCTCTCCATTGTCCTTGAAAGTCAGCGAGGTCTTTCATTTCGGTCGGCATCTGATACCAAACTCGGAATGGGTTATTGTCCGCATCTTGATGCCCGTGTACACCGGCTAAACGTGGACGCAGTTTTACTCAGAGCACAACACGCTCATCAGCCTCAATTTCGTGCCTATAGCCAGTGCTGAAAGCTGAGAGATGATGCTAAAAGAGTACGCTGTGTCAATGAGCCGGTGATCCGCTGCACGTCGGTTTCAAGTATTGAGTCGTGGTCGTTGAAGCTTGAACGAATGTCGGTCAATGAAGGTGGCAGCATTCAATGCCGTTTGAACAAACGAAAGAACAGGGAACCATCGCCACGACATGGCTTTTCAAAAAGAAAATGCACTTACTTACCGTTGGACGCTTGGTTGTTGCCCAGACTACTACAGCAGTAAAGGAAGTCACCGGCCTCATTTCGCGATGGCATCACCAATGCCCCTCAAAAAGTTACTACAGAAAAGATTACACCGCGGTAATTTAGGGCAGGTGGTCAAAGACAAGCCTGAAAACTTACAAATTCCACCTCTTTCCCTGCTCCCCTCTCGACATAGACTTCTTCTTTACCGCTCTTGATCGATATCCGTCGCACCGGAAGGTATGAGATATTGTCCTGCAGGAGACCCATGATAAGTTCCTTGTCCTTCCCCACGCTCTTTCTGTTACTGACAACAGCAGTGTATACCAGTCAGCTCTCTATGCGCAATCGAAGGCCCACTGCACTCTACTCGTGGTTGTGCCCGCTAGTCAGATCCTCAGTCCAGAATAGGCTCCAAACTTCTGCACGTATGCAAGTATCCATGACCCTTGTCGAACCGAGCTAATAATGTCTCTCACTAGCTCTCTGGCCATGGAAATATAAGGTAAGTCCCTGATCAGCTAACACAGTTGGAGACTCTGCTTATACACCTGATGTTACAGCAGCCCAGTCTATTCAACTTGAAAGCCTGAGTCGGCACGATCTAAGATCCCACACCCGCCTGCCAGCCAAATCGATAGCCACAACACTTGTCAGCCGCAAATCCTACGAGCCAGCAGTCCATGTAAGTCAAAAGCCTCTGATTTGATCCACTTGTTGATTTATGTCCGACAGACAGTGTCTCCAGTAAGAACATCGGCGAGACCTTCAGCATGACCATAAGTGAAACCCCTGGCGTAATGACGATACATTCCCTGTTGGGTAACATCGCCATATCCTGGAAAGCCCGTTGTATATGCATATGTCGCCAGTTTCCCAAAAGATTCGAAACTTCGAGGAGCGTCTCCTAGCAAGATTATCTATCTATGCACCCCACGGGTCACGGCTGCAGCTGCCGCTGGCGCAAATTAAGCACTTCTTTGGAAACGAGCTACGTCTGCTCGGTGCTTTTGCGCCAGGAACGTAGCCAAAGGGCAGATGAACTCGAAGGAATTTTCATGACATTGCAGCGAGGCGGATGAGTAACTATCCTAAGTCGAAAGTCGAAGTCGGGCTGATCCCTACCAAAACAAACTCTGCGATGTCTCATCAGCGTCGTGCGTCGTACATGCAAGTTGAAAGGTGGACAGGAAAGAGGACGGAGAGACTGTGAGTAGATCCTCATTCAAGCCTATATATACTGACATATCTTGAAGAATCCTCCGCCAAATGCAAGTCTTTTCTGAGCACCATGCTGATGTGGAAGTCGACGTGACCCACCTTGAGAAAGGACAAGGGTGAGTTAGCGGAAATCGATGCTACGCATTGGCTAACATCAAGATAGCCTGACTCTGCAAAATTTCGCGATATCCCTCCTCGTACATCGATGAAGCGTATTATTCTGCAAAGCAACAATCATTTCAGCCAGTCTGTGGCTGTTTGTGCGCTGCATTGGCCCAAGATGAGCCCTTCCCCGCGTGAGTCATATTGAGAAACGAACGCCAGAAACGCATTGCACAAAGAAAAGTCTAATTTAAATGCTGGTCAAGCAAGCTGATGCGGCCCTGGCTGAGAGTGAACTGCTGGCGTGGTAGAATGTGAGAGTGGTTGGAAAACGCGGTCGCGTATTGTTGAATACCTAATGACGTCAATGGTTTTGTGGGACTAATGCCAGTCGCTACACTTCGCTCCGTACCAGAACTGAGGAAACTTGTGCGCTAAGGAAACAAGCGAAAGTCCAAGCCGAATATGTCTGGCCCAGATCAAGACCAACAACACCACAAAGACCTTCATGTCTGGATACTTGGCTCGAGTATTGGCTCTTTGGCAACCGCAGTGTTCTTGATTCGGGATGCGGAGATACCTGCACCTCAGATTCATCTGGTCGAGTCCCGTGGAGCACCAGAAGATGGTCTGCCTACCACAGGTGATGCGGCAAGTGGGTATGACCACCACTCTTCTGGCTTGCCTCTAGTCTGCACACATATACCGAGTACCTACTCTCTCGAGTCCCTTCGATCGCTTACCCAGAGCAGACAGCATTGGACAACTTCAATAGTTCTAAAGAAGATGTGTCTGCCACTCGTCCTCTCTTTCAAGGTGACAATCACCTGAAAGCTGTCGACCCCAGCAACTCCAACATCGGATGGAAAGTCTGGATGAGCCTCATGACCTTCGTTCTCAAATCCGAAAAGAGCCTTGATAGAAAAGTGATCCATGATTGCTTTAAGGCAATTTCTTTTCCAGCGAATTTGGATTGTCTGGTCATCTACGTAAGTCTCGTGGCGAAAGGTTGTCAACTCATCACTGATGCTGGCGAACATACAAGATTTGGGTTCTGTCCCTGGTCTAGCGCAAATGAATTTCGTCGATGCTTACAGAAATTTTTTCAAAATCGACGACCTCATGGCACCTTCAGTCCTCCTGACCCGCTTTACCTGCGACCCGCAAGAAGATATCATTTTGCCAATCACCCATTTGCTGCAGAAAGAAGGAATTAATCTTCACTTCGACGTCACAGTCACTGACATAGTCATGGTTCAGGAGCAAGACTCCCGGAGAATATCAGCTTTCAAATGGATGGAAGATGAAAAAGAAATTCTTGTCAACGTTGTCAAGCACGACATTGTGATTGCAACCCTTGGGTCCTCAGTATCCGGGCCAACCAGCGGTACCAATACACAGCCACCCTCGTTGGAATTGCTGAAAGCAGAGGACAGATTGGATGCAAACTGGTCGCTCTGGCTAGCATTCGGTTCAAGTTTAGGCGATCCGTACAATTTCTGTAAGCGAGTGGAAGAAAGTCGAGTGGAAACCTTCACAACTACATTTCAAGGCCCTGACTGCTTTAATCATTTCGTCAAATCAGTGAAAGCTGAGGTTGGCTCAAGAACTTTGATCGTCCTTCAAAAAAGCAATTGGTCTATCAATCTACTCATCCATATCAACCGCTTTTCTCCCATCAATCCGAAGATGTCAGCGTGATTTGGGGTTATTGTTCAAGCCCTCATCACTGGGGGAACTACGTGAAGAAGCCAATGCTTGCATGCTCGGGGCAAGAGATACTGGTGGAATTGGCCGAGCATCTCAAGATACCTCGAGAGTTCATGTTGAGTAATTCAATCAATATCCCGCGCGTGATGCCTCGCTTAGCAGCACCATTGTTGACTCGGGCTTCTGAAGATCGCCCACATGTAAGGCCAGATCAAATCAACAATTTGGCCGTCGTGGGTCAGTTTGTCGATATCCCGGATGAGACCTGTGCGACAGTGGACTACTGTATTTGTGGAGCTTACACCGCGGTGGATCGATTGATAGGACTTCATGGAGCACAACGATACGAACGTGTTCCTTAACTGCGACTGGTCTTGTTCTCCGACATAAAGGAACTTCGTCATTTTAAATCTTCGGCAATCTATGTGTATAATGATATCGGTCTTCGTTGTGGTGTGCGGCTAGCTCATAGCAGGAACCAAGCCGCACGATCGAAATCCATCCTAGAGTATCTATATGAAAGATCCATTTGGTCTATTCGTTGCTTATCTATCGTCACGTTTCCCTCTGAATAAGGACAATTCATAGCTCTGAAGTACACCAGTTTCTACTTTGTAGGTTGAGCGTAGGGTTGAGCCATGAATCGCAAATACAGTATTTCTTTGGCTCGTGTTTCACTGGTATTGAGTCATCACGTATGAGTCATCACGTATGACAAGCATTTCTTCACGCTTTGGGAGTAGTCTCGTTTCAATTGAGCAGCTTCATGGGCTGCTGAGCCCATATTGCTCCGATGATGCACGCTCCTTGCTGCTTTGAGCCACTTTGCTCTTGGCGGTGATGTCGCCCTCCTGCTTAATCTTGTATTTCTTCAATAACAACCCCAAAGATGGCTCAACCAGGAAAGGCTGGTTGTATAACCATACTTGCTGTGGCTGATACGGAGACAGTTATGGATAAAGTGGAGCTGTAGCACGCTGCGGTTAGCTTGATTGTTCAGACAAGTCCCACTAAGCAGCCTGCAGCTGCAGCAGTCTTCTAGACGCTGACACCTGAAAGACGACAGAGGGAAATGAAGCACCGTACTCGATCCCATGCGCTGGTCTTGATCCGATTATAGATTTCGACGTTTAAAAGCTACGCTCACCGTGGTCGGTGATGGCCACCAACCGTTTTCTGAGGCTGGTGGAAATTCTATGTGGGTCTTGGTTGGTCGCAAACCGGATCCACATGGCGCCGAGCCACATCTCAACCGCGTTACCTGAACGGTGGAGACTTAAGGCAATTTTTGAAAGCGCATCTACACATCACTGTCCGGTTATCTGGACTTGAGTCACCGTCGACCTACCGATCAAAATCCAGGTAGGAAATGCTTCGACAATAGTTAAAATTGAATGGCGAGAGGCGGTGAAGAGGCTTCTCGGTAACCTCGTGGAGATCCAGATTTTACTTGCTATCAGGGGCACCATAGCGGTAAGGTCCAACGTTCAATGCGATGTCAGATTCCAATTCTAGGTGCTGCAACACAGACCGGTGATTCCTGCTACGAAAGAGCGATCGCAGATCCCCAAGGCCGGATTCTTCAGACCCACCGAAACAATCGAGCAACCCGGTATAAACCGGACCTGTCAAACTCGTCGGGCGAGACGTAGTTGCAGGAGTCAGAGCACTAGGATCCGGTTCCTCTGAGATCTGTCGACAAACTCAGACCGAAATAAATCTATTGGAATCGGTGGAAAGGTGTACTTTGCTGAAAGAGCACTTTCCCCCCCCCCCGTTTCGACAACCTGGCCAGGTACACCCTCACAAAAACGACTTGGAAGCATGGTGCCTTGCCCGGTGATTGCGTATTCCTCCCCAGAGTGTGGTAGTAAATGGTCAAATAATGATGAGTGTTTTGAAAATGGTGGCTAAGCCTCTCAATTTCCAAAGGTATTCACGATTGCGAAGTTATAGACGGGGCTTAGGGGTCGATCATACCTACTGCGCAAGAGGGGTTTGTACAGTACTCTAGGCTTGAATAATAAATAGGGCAGCTTGTACATCGCTTAAAAAACCAGGAGCAGTCATTCTGTCCTCATGCACTCAGATGCTCGCGTCTCAGTGCTCCCTCGTGGCCCTGAGCCCCGCGTTGTATCTTCTGCTGCCTCGTGGCCTTGAGCCCCGCGTTGTATCTTCTTCTGCCTCGTGGCCTTGAGCCCGTGGAGGTCAGTGTGCTCCCTCGCGGCCTTGAGCCCCCCGAGGTCAATGTTGTGCTCGATCACTGGTATCAGCTCAAGAAAATGTAGCTTCTCCTTGATCCTCTGGCGATATGCAGGCACCTCTTCGTGGTGCTAGGGACTAGTACTCGAGCTTCAGCGAGAGAGCTTGAGGAAGCCAAGACCTGCAATAAAACTCTCGATCAAAATTTTTGCGCTTGAAGTAGAACTTCCGATCAATTAGCTCGGCTACTAAGTCATCTGTACACCACATGTCTTCGAATTTCGAGCGAAGCTTGCATGGCCTGAAGACCAATTCATAGAAGCACAACCTATTGGAAAGTATGGGTGAAATGCTGTTACTACGCTAAATTTCTCTGAATTTACCTCTATGATAAGAACGTATTTCATGGGCTCACATGGCGCCGCTATTTGGTATGATTTGGCACTCGTGCAATATCTAAAAGCCGAGACGGCTGTCCAAATTTGCGGCTGACGTAGATCGGAAATGCGAGGAATCAGTTCCAGTGACTGAACTCTCGTCTAAATGCGTCCTCGAAATGACTTTGGTCGCCGCCTCCGGTATTGAAACAACGCGGTTCAAAGCTGCATTCGTTGCTCAGGAGTCTAGCTAGAGACCCACTGAGACCCGTATAGAGTTCGTGGAATCACCAACCTCAGCAAGGGGCGGTCGAAAGTGGATACTGACTCATTACCTGAAGCACCCACCAGATGTCTCTTTGCTGTAGCTCTCGTGACACCAAGAACAATGGAAAACTTATGCTCAAACAGATGTTGTTGGTATGTTGAATGTGGCGAGTCGCTACTTTGTGACACCGGGCTGCCACGACGGAACACTGAGCCTACTGGTGTGCTCTGGTGTTTCATGACACCCAATCTCAATTTAGCCCGAATACCATACATGAAATAAGGACACCCAGGCTAATGTAAACAGGCCTCTTCAAAAGGTCGCCGATCTTTTAGTTAGTCTTCAAGTAATATACATTACTATCGCAATCTCAATGCATCGAGGAAAGAGAATCTTGGCCAAGGTCTCGAAAAAACCGATTCTAGTCATGAGAATAACCTTTTCAACCGGATTCTTATACTTGAAGCTATTTTATTCATTGAGAACGTGCTGTAGTCAGCTCTCAGATCGGTCTTCTGAGATAGGATAGGAAATAGAAAAGCACAGTCTGCTGCCCCAATTGGGCCCACCCGTAATCACCGACAAAATTCTCCATTTCCTCCCACTCTTAACCGTTGTGGTGACGCATCGCCTCGCCAAACCCTGCAGTGTCGTTCGTTCCGATGAGAACCACCAGCATTCGCGATGTCTAGCGTAAACGAGTGACTCAGGAGAAAATACTCCAGCTCTCTGCTTACTGATCACTGCAGCTCGCTGATCCGGCAGCGTTCGCTACTCTGCAAAGCCTCTACCACACCCTGCCGCAAAGCCTGAAAGGCCTGTTGGCGGTCCCACAGCAGTAGCACGTGGTCGTTCCAAAACTGGCGAAGCTGCTCGTTCTCTAAAGCCAACCACTGGTTCGTCTCTTGAAGCACACGGTGCTCTCTCTCTAGATGAATCTTCTGTGCCGAGCTCATTACATAGCATTCCCAAAGTTGTTTGTATAGGTCGAGAAGCTTCATGGCGGTTGACACAAGTGATGGAGATACTCGTCAGATCTGGTTCAGCTCCTCCGTAAGTGAATGAGATTTTGCAATGGCGATCGGCTAGATATCTTGTGAGAGCTAATCTCAAACCACTGCAAGGAAGCCTTACCTCGTACTTGCCCATATCCTCGACCCCCCTCTCCCATTTCCTGCCTGACTTGAGCCAGGAAGAACGGCCCTCGGTAGGAAGTGAAGAATGGCGTCTTCGTTTCGTAGGTCTCTCTGAGAAAGAATAAACACGAGGCGATTCCATGATAACAAGTAATCCGCAGGATAGTTTAGTTCGGGAGTAGAAAAGAAGAGAGAACCAGTAATGAATTTCCAACAAGATCCATCCCACCTTTTATGGGGCTGGCATAATACTGAAAGTTCTATCTGATCTCAAAATTCGGGCAAGATGACTTCACCACCTGACTGACAAACGAGCCCAATTTAGGTTTCTGCGGTTTCTCCAGAACCGTTGTTCGAGGTTACTTTGTGGAAAATGGTCGTGCCGCTAGTATGTTTGACAGCTCGGTTGTCGTTGAATTCCAATGAAAGTAGAAAGCTGCGGTGGACCAAAGTCGCGTTGCAGCGCATCGGCATTCGCGGTCTGGAGAGGAGGCTTCCCACTCTTCTATATCCTTCGTCGTTGAACCACGCACATGGACCAAAGTAAAAGGCGTTCGCCTGGTCTATAGCTAGTTCACAGAACTTGTGCAAATTTCAACACCAGAAATTGTGGGAAATTTCTAATGTACGTAGATTATTTATTAGAGGCTCCAGTAACCACTCTGGTGATCTATGGTCTGGAAACTAAAGCAAGGGCAGCCCGATGCTAAATTTCATACGGTGAATCTAGTAAGCCACCGCCCGGGCATGAAGAGAGAAACTCAGCTCCATCGATGGACACACCATCCCAAAAGCAAGGATCGGAGATTTCCCCGGCGCAAAAGGCAGCGCCATACGTGCCCTGGCAATTCGGTCTTGCTAGATCTGGTCGTCCGCAATCTCTAGCGGCACCCACTCGACGTAACACAAATTGCTGACATCGGTACCGATCTCCATGGGAAAACTCTCCTAGCGCAAAAACCTGCAAATGCGGAAGCCCGTCGTTGCCAAACGCCCACTCAGCGAATGAGATAAAGTCGTCGGCCTCTGTCACCATTGCGGGTGCAATGCCTCGAAAGTTACTTTCCCAATCGTCGCAGCTTTCTGATAATGGAGAATCTTGGTTGTCGACCGAAGACGACTCGGCATTTAACGGGAGATGAGAAAGCTTGATGACAGAGTTAAGACTCGTGCCCCTCTTGCACATCACGGAAGAAACTTCTCGCATATTGATGTTGGGTTTGAAAAGTAAGCTTTGAGCTTGCGAGGAGAGGAGAAAGTGGGGTAAATGAAATGGTCTCTACTCAAGTCAACCACCCTTTATATACTTATATGCGCATAAGTATATGGATGATAAGCCTTAGCACGGCTGCTTTCTATAGACATGTATGAGGGCTTTCCTGCCGATCGCTAGCGGACCTTCGAGCAGAACGCGGGCCCCTGGGATAAACAGTGCAGTTCCCAGGCCATGGCGATTAGTTCCTAGGCTGCGCAGTGCAGTTCCCAGATCATAACGGGTTAGTTCCCAGGGGGCGCCTGGCTCCTAGACGCTGCAAGGGCATTGGTGACTGGTTCCCAGAAACCGCCACTTAGGTTTTGGGAGCTCAGGTTAGTTTCCCAGGGGCCATGGTTCTCCCCAGAAGTCATGCATTCTCCCTCACAATGGCTAGTGTTGCTGAGCAGACTGCCAATTTCTGTGATGCGTTCGAGCAATCGATGGCTTGAGAGACTGACTGTAAATTGCTGTTCCACCGCCGTGGTCGTTTACCTATTCTTCACGAGCCCAACACACTTACATTTCTTTCTAGTCTTATTGCACACCTACTTGCCCATAATGGATCATCCTTTTTGCTGTAGGAGAGAGTTCATGGCTGGTCTCGGAACCATCGCCCTGTTGAGCCATCGCAACTGTTTGAAATCACTAGAGGTCGTCAGTCTAGAAAAAGAAAATAGGCTCATACCCGACCATTTTGCCACTTACATTACTTGTCAGCTGAAAAATGTCAGAAGGTGGGAGGGACGGAGGGCCACGTTGGTTAGTTGGGAATTGAAATTGGGCCGAAGTCATCGGATAAAGTAACGTATTTCATATGCGAGCGCCGCGCACAAGCCAGCGCCGCACCCCAAAACACCATAATAGATGCGATAAATTACAACTCATTATCTCAACGATAGTGGTCTATAGGAACTTTTCCGCATGGTTTAGTTCTTGTTATATCATATCTAGTCATTTTAAGAGAGAGATCTGAAATTTATGATTATCTGAGGACCACAATATATATATCTATTAGGTTGAGCGATGTAATTTTCAGTATCGTCATGATATAAGAGTTTGATTCATTTAAATTTAATATATTTTATTATAAATCCTTATCGAAGTTTATCGAAAAATAGTATAATATAATTAAGGAAGTTTTTATTGATATATAGGATTATCAAAAATGGCCTTTACTATGGTGTTTTGGGGTGCGGCGCTGGCTTGTGCGCGGCGCTCGCATATGAAATACGTTAGTCAGCCGCTCCGGGCTTATTCAGCCGGAATCTGTAACGTGATGTCAGGATTGAGAGCCCCACAAGCCTGTTGGGATTAGCTAATCTTGGTGCCTCAGGCTGCAGGCCAGAACGCTGCGTGATACACAGCGACCTCGGGGTTCAAGGTGCTTGCACGATGCCTTTTGTACAGAGATTTTGCAGAGATTTCACGAGTTTACCATGGTTAGATGCCTCGTTAAAGAGGATTTCAGGGTTGTGTTGGCCGTATTTCGGATGCCAAAATGGGGTATTTAAAGCATTGTTTTTCCATAGAAAAAGGGGACTGTACTTCATCTTTTATCCAATTGGTTGCATGTATCTGGCAGAATCCTAGTGATTGACATAAAAGTCTAGCTCTCCACGAAATCATTGAGAGGGCCCTTTTCACCACCCTTCACCGCTCTTACTTTACTTCTCCTCGTAGCCTTCTGTACCTCTAAATTCATTTTAACAACTTGACAGTGAGTTTAGTCTAGATGATTGGACCGTAATCCATAGATGCGCCCTCAAAAATTGCCTTGGTCGCCTCTAGCGTTGAGGCAACGCGGTTGAGAGTTGGGCTCGGCGCCTGGTGGGTCCAATTGGCGACCCACCGAGACCCACATGGAATTTGTCGATTTCACCAACCTCAGGAAAGAGCGTTTGTGGTTGACAGTAACCGACCACACTGTGGAAGCACCCACTAGAATTCTAATTACTATATTTTACTTGAGGCCATCGATTTGGACAGAATGCAGTGCTTCAGTTCACACTGTCATTGCTGGGGGTTTGGTGTGTAGAAGACAGCTGCTTCAACGGGCTGCTTAACCGGTGTCTGGCTGGATGGTCAAGCCAACCATAGCGTACCATAGACCCCACTTTATCCATATCTGCCACCGCATGTGTGGTTATACAACCGGCCTTTTCTGGTCGGGCTTCCTGGGGGAGTCACTGAAGAAATAAAAGTATCAAGCAGGAATACGACATCACCAACTAGAGCAAAATGGTTCAAAGCAGCAACGAAAAGCGCGCACTATTATTACAATAATGTTATGAGCTCGGCCGCCCATGATGGCCGCTCAAACGGCACTAGACTACTCCGGAAGGGTGTTGGGATGCCTGTATTACGTTGCCTGTATTACGTCGATACTCGACACTCGGATCAAGTCCACAGCACAGCACGAGATGATAATTCCTGCATTGAGATTTTTTCTGTTGTAGCTTGGGTGCTGACCAATGAAAAATCTGTGGGTCGGGGTTCAACCCCCAGTTCAACCCCCAAAATAGGAAATCATCTAAATCGCTTTCTACCATGCCTTTCTGTTCTTTGACATGCGTCGTTACGTGTTTCTGCGGGTTTTTCATGCTCTGCGATGTTGCCTTAGCTTGATAGATCAAAATAAAAAAGGATATCGCGTCTAAGTTAATTGTTACTGCAGTGAAGGAACCGTGGGTGGGCGGCTTCAGGTGAGCAGTATGTATACATAAGGTATATATATATATATATTATGAAACACCTCATCACCCCACCAATAATAAAGATCATGAATGCAGGTACGATTATACAGTGCACAAAATAGTATTGCCACATCGGGCCCTGTCAGACCAAGCCAAATTAAGTCGACCGTAGAATCCCTTTGCGTATCTCCAGAGTCAAAAAATGAGTAATCGGCTGTCGGATCAAGCCTCGGTGGCTGAAGAGCCCGACTACAGTGACCCGATAACGGGTTATCACTGTGCAGCGCCACCTAACAATGTTTCTGCCCGCCCCGTCCGCCCCCCTTTCCAGTCGTCTGACAGTTGATCATAATCCCGCTTAGACTTACCGAGGTTCTGCGGTGTCACGGCATAACACTGTGGCGTTCTTCACGAACGGTCAGAGAATGACTCAACTCTGTGGTAGGCGGTCTTATTGGCCACACACACGAGCAACTCCAATTCCCCGTCATGCCACGATTGCCCACCAGGGGGGCTCTGTTTGGTCAGTCGCGAACATCAGATATAGAAAGCAAGACTGACCTGCAAGAGCTCCTCTATAGACCGGCTCTTCAAACGATTCGGCAGATTCTCGATCTCGGCACTCCACTGATGGGGCGGTGGATTTTTAAGCATCAGCTTCGTCACAACCCCCGCCAAGGCGAACAGCTTGGACGTGGCGGCGTCCATCTCCGCAAGGCTGATCTTGCAACTGTGCTCGACCCCCGCTGTAAAATAAACCATCGTTAGCATTGTGGCCGACGCCTTCGCCACGGACGGGTCTTACCGATCCGCACCCCTCCAGATTCCGTGAGCAAAATGGTGTCGGCGCTCAGGGTGGCGAGCACTCTCCCCCGGTCGCGCAGATGCCTGATTCCCTTGAGGACCTGCCACACGTCAGCTTGGATCGCCCGGGATCAACGACGACATCACATACTGGCTGCACGATTGCTACGATTTCACTCTCCGTGATGAGGCACTTGGATGCGAGGATCTGGCTCACGGAGAGTGCCACCGGTTCTCATACCAGGAAGGCATGGTTCGCGTGATGATAAGTTTCGAGGAGAGTGCGGAAGCTCGAATGCGATAGGTGGCTCATCTTTTCGCGCAGGGCGGCTACAGAAGGGGACTGCTCCAGGCGTTGGACGTGAACAAGCTCCGCTTTGTTCCTTCGATGGCGGGCAAGAAAAACCCGTTGGGTCTGGAAGATCTCAATGATCGCCTCATAGGTCCGCCACGGGTCTTCGCCGACGTCTCGAATCGTCAAAGCCGGACTCTCGTTCGTCAACGGCTGGCAGAGGGGTCTGAGGCGGGCCTCGCCGCAGGTGTGGCGGGCGCAGACTCGGAGGATGGCGAAGGGGAAAGAACCGGCGATTGGTTTCCATTGGGGGCTTTCTTCAGCCACACAGTGGGCGGCCGATGCTTGGGTCGCCTGGAGTGCATTGCTGGCAGCCAACGTGGCTGGGCTGTTAGTGAAAACGGTTTCTCTTATAGTCCACAAGCACAAGACTTCAACCGCTAGAGGTACCTGCATTACCAGTCCAGTGATGGGAAGGATGCCGCCACTGGTGGCATGCCTCATCCAATGTGGAGGCGTCGTTCATCAACATCAAATTCCGTACCCGTAGACATGACGGTCCTGTTAAACAACACGTGCTTACTATCCGGGCAACCGGTGATCCATCCGAGTCGAGAATTGCGGACACGTTGGCTAAACGGACCTAAGCATGGCCCGTGGGCTCATGACCGCTTTCACCGTCAACCGCCAAACCCGAACGACGGACACTATACTGCACTTCGACACTGCTGATGACCCATGCCGTGCTGCTTTTAAGCTCATATGGAGTCTCCCCAAGACACCGGCACTTTGACCCATTCGGATTGTCACGCCTGTCTGACGTTGTCGGGACTCACAACCCTGGAGACTTCCTGAAATTGAGATACGCTCTCGGCTGGCGACTTTCATTGCAGACTGGTCTCCCAGGAGCAAGCGATACTCTTTATGTCTGATCGATCTCTATCCTCACTATATAGCCATGGGACATCTTGTTATTCCATGTTTAAATTCTCACATAATCTCCTCCCACTCGTCTTTGGCTCCCGTATTCCAACATGAATATCATTGATTCCCATACTCTTGGTCGAATAACTGGAGATCCTTATCACCGGGAAGTGTGTATCTGGAAGGACCATGCTGGCGGACAGTGCGGGAACATCGTGCCCAAAGAATCTCGCATCAATGCAGCAATCTGTCTCATGCTGTTTCAGAGCTGCCCAGGCAACGAATCTCCCGATCAACTTTTATTGACAGCGGCCAGATGCATGCTGTGCGCTGGATGCCGACTTCATCGCGAACGACCAAAACTGTGTGTTCAGCGCTGGAGAAAATTGCTGGCTGCATGGAGTCAAATAAGCCCAACAAAGGATGCCTCATTACCTAGGCAGCTCCTTGAGCCGTCTCTGTCGTCCTGTGGCCATGCGACAGGCTTACAGGATGGGGCCCGGCAGAGCTTCAAGGGGAAAGAGCCGAATATATGAAGCAAAGATGGAGATGGAGGTTTGCTCTACCGTCAGGAGTCATGCAGCAAGGGCTATCAGGACAATGAACACTCTTGCCATTGGGATGTTCTCGAAGCCTCATCCAAAAGTGAACTGTATTTCCACTGCCAATTCTGCTAGAGTGCAATATTGCCAACCAGATGTCTTTCGGCCCACCTGTCCTTTTCCGTCCCAGTAACAGCATCTCTCCCAGTGGAATCGGCCGAACGCTGTGCTTTCCCGGGCCAAGGGCTTCACGCTCTACCCTCCTTCCCATCAAGACTCCTGCATCAGTGTCAGCTTAACCACGTATGCTCCGGTTCATGTGGTGTGGATCATCAAATGAGGGGCTCTTACGGCGTGGACCTTTGACCAAGAGACACCTCCGGCGAGGGAGCGGCTGACCGTCGCCCGCGGTCGCTCTCAGAGGCGTCGGGAGTGGACGCACGTTGCGACTTGGTTCTTGGAAAGTTGGGCCGGTATGTCTTCAGTGCATATTCCATTGCCTGTCCAAGTGTCCGGGCCCGAGAGGAGTGCTTGTGATAGTCCATTAGGTTTTGTCAAATTAAGCGGTCCTGTTTGGAGGACACCTTTTATAATTCTATGTATCTTTTCTAGGGCCAGTGCACTCAATACTCCTAGATATACACAAATACTCTCTCATATAACGTCATCCTTCCCAATAGTGCACGGAGCACACGGTGAAGCGGCATCGCAATGTGTTGTTTGACCATTCCACCCTGTCCACCTCAATCCTGCTCAGTTGGCAGACTGTGTGGACGATGGTTGCTCCTCAGAGCCATTGTCATCGTTATTATTTCCTTCTGTGTTCTCCGGATTGCCTTCCAGCTCCTTCAACACCTTCTCGAGCATCTTCTTGACCGACTCTGGCTCCCTCTCTCTGACGCCCCGTTCCTTCAACAAGTGGTCCACCACCAGGCCCATCCTCTGACTGACCTCGTAAAATATTTCTGCCAGTTTGCTGATTTGATCTAGCTCGGCGGCCATTTGCTTGGCATTTGCCTCGGTGGCACTCAGCTCCTGCTCGAGCTTGGCTTGGGCTCGCTCTGCCCGGAGCGCCCGAGCATCGAGCCTCGAAAGAACCCGAAGGAAATTCTACTTCTGGTCAATATATGGCCTGTAGTAGGGAGAGGAGGTGATTAATTTACCAAATTATCCATTTCATTGTTCGTGTTGCATGAAGGCATGGTGTTTGCCATTGGAGGATGTTGCCTTTTGTATCGGTCGCAATGATATGTATTCTTATGAACTTGCGGAAGGTGTAATGTAGACAAAGTGGTGTATTTATAATAATTTCCTGTAGACTCGTGCCTTGGGAATTCGCTCCGATGATCGTGCTCGCTACTATGGTCGAGTTGAAACAGAGCGGTTATTCCTTAAGCTCACCGCAGACACTGCTGAGACGCAGAATAGTAAATTTGTGGTAACCGAGTGCCCACATAGAAACTCATGACGAAAACTTTGCTAGAGTATTTTGGAACTGGAACATTGAGATTTACTAGTACTACATTTTCTGTGAGCCCGGTGATCCATCCATGATCTGGTTTTGATGTGGGTCGACCGACCACGTTCAACGGATTGTCTTCGGGCACCGCATGTTTTATTCTGGGGCACCGGTGGAGGCAACAGTTCATCGAAGAAAGTCGACTGAGAAAATCGTCCCATTGAATCCTTGGAGCATGAGGCTTGACTCGCGAATCAACCTGGTAGAGGTACGTCATTTGCGAAGCAGTGAATAATTTATAGTTTACGGTCGTTCAATATATCTGGAGAGCTTTACTTGCCTACGCTATCCGCTTACCTGGCCCACGAAACCAGCCCCCCCTTTGATGGCCGAAAAGTCTTGTTTCCCGAGGTAGCTATTGGGCTGTACGTTATCTTCCAGTATACAATCTACAACATCAGATGTGTAGGTCCGTCTTCAGAGCTTTATTCGTATTACTGGCTATATTAAATTTGAGCAGTAGGTACGACGAAGTTCAATAGACTGAAAAAAAAAGCGTGAGGCTGAAAAATATTCCGAGAAAGTTCGAGTCAACTGTTGAAGGTCTCCAGAAATGATTCAAAAATATTGAAGTGTGTAGAGTACGGTATGACAAGGTCAGGTAGGTCTTGGCTTCCCCGGCTCTGGTATGCAAAGCTTGGGTACTAGTCCCCAGCACCACGTAGAGGTGCCTACCTATTGCGGAGGTGTCTCTGTTTAGTGAGGTTGACACCCTCGTCCCCTGAGAATGAACTCAGAGGCTTGTCAAAACTGGATATTTCTATCACCGGGAGACGAACCCTCGTACGTTGGAGACGAACTCCAACGACTGTCAAAACTGGATATTGCTATCACCGGGAGACGAACCCTCGTCCCCTGAGAATGAACTCAGAGGCTTGTCAAAACTGGATATTTCTATCACCGGGAGACGAACCCTCGTACGATGGAGACGAACTCCAACGACTGTCAAAATTGGATATTGTTATCACCGGGAGACGAACCCTCGTCCCCTGAGAATGAACTCAGAGGCTTGTCAAAACTGGATATTTCTATCACCGGGAGACGAACCCTCGTACGTTGGAGACGAACTCCAACGACTGTCAAAACTGGATATTTCTATCGCCGGGAGACGAACCCTCGTACGTTGGAGACGAACTCCAACGACTGTCAAAAATGGATATTGCTATCGCCGGGAGACGAACCCTCATCCCCTAAGAATACCTAGGGACTGTCTATTTGTTTCTGGGTGACGAGCCCTCAATGTCTTCATACTTCATGGGCATTACGTCATGAAGGGGATCCGCAGTTAGTCAATCGAGCAGGGAGGAGGGCTTTGGGCCGACCATTCGAATAAGACTGGAAGCTAGATCTTGTTTCTCGGAAGGCAGGGAGGGTCCAAGTCTCTTTTATACCTTTCAAGTACGGCGGACCACAAGAGCCCGCAGTGTCGCACTAAGCCCCCAGCCCCTCAGCTACAGTACTGTTACCATGGCAGACATCCAAGCGCTCAATCACTGCGCCTTCGCTAGACTCTCCACCGCTTTCCATTGAAAGGTCTCCTGGGAAGAGTCCACATCTAAACTAGGCTCTTTCGAGCTTCCAACGAAAGGTCCAAAATGTTTACCTGAACCGCATGAACTTGAAAATCGGACGTAGATAGGACGGTGCTAGGCTGGTGGGGTATCTCTTGAATTGGATAGGGGCCCCTGAGCATTTGTACTAGTCTGTATCCTTCACCGTTGCGTTTAAGTGGAACCCAATGTGATCGCGCACCGAGAAAACCTTACACCTTACGTATTCAATGCTGAGTTCTGCAGAGGCTAGCCTGGAAGAGAAAATCCCGGGGAAAACACACATCGATCGCGTACATTAAGCTAGCGCAGTTCACGAGAAGACTCATCTCATGCTTTGGATTTTTACTCAGAGCGCACCCCAAAGTGCATCCTAAAGTGTATCCCAGAGTACATTAAACTTCACCCTTTGGTCTGGAGCGTATGGGCCGTGGAAACCAGCTTGGTATGGATTTCTTGCAACAACCCTAGGATGTGTTCGTCTTTGGCTTTGCTCGCCACCAATATTATTTGATGCTGTTGCTCGAGTTCCCGCAGCTTGGCCTCCACTTCGTCTTTCTCACTCCTAAGTTGATGATTCTCACTCCTCAGTTGATGATTCTCACTCCTCAGTTGATGCTTCTCGTGGCAGAGTCGACGAACTCTGGCTTCGTCCTTTGGTCGCTTCAGCTCTGTCCTCATAAAATTGCCCTCCCGTCGGAGATTTCCCCGTTTAAGATCCTTGCTGGTGTTCAAGACTTGGTCTCTTTTAGAAGTGGACTCAATGGTAGAGGAACTCTCCATGTCTCCAGGTTCATTTTCAACGTGGGAGGAATCACCGTGCAGGGATTCCAGTACCTGCAATGGGAACGGTTTAGCTGGACGGCTTTCCAATCACGAGGGCTCACAGTATAGCCGAAACCATGACTTACTGGCGACTCAGGGATATGCTGAGCGGGTGAATATTGATCACTCTGGTCGATTCTTGGATTTGGATGGGGAATAAAGGTATGGGCACCTTTGTACCAGGCAGGAAAGGAATTCAATTCTTCCTTCGCGGCCTCCGAAGGGTAAAGAGCGGCGGGAGACTGGTGTCTTTTCGGCCGGGCCATTTTCACGACCGTTGAAATGTGGCCAAAGAGGAGGAAAGAAGAGATAGGTGGAGCACTCCCACATTCGAAGTGGGCTTTCGTTCCGTGGCTACCCCGACACACGCGGACCCTAGTAGTGTCCTTGACCACCGCAAAATCTTAGTAGAGTATCTCCGTCCACCGACCCGATTTCGGGCCTGGAATCTTTGCTAGAGAGGCGACGCGACCGCCACCGAACAATATTAGGGAAAGACTCAAATTCAATGAAGGCGGATGAATCAGGAGGCCAAACCCGCCATAATTTCCTGATAAGCCAATCGGATCTCAACAAAATTCCTTAGATTCTCTGTAGTACCCATCGGTAGTGCTACGTTGCGGTTATGCGGGTGGGCTTTTGAGCCTAGGCGAAGTCCTCGGTTACGGGCAGCAGGAATTTCGATACAGTAGGCGGGTAAGAGATAACACGGAAAGCTCCTTATGGTCGGTCGGTGAGAAAAGACAAAAAGAAAAGCTCTGGATATTGACCGCTCGGTCGTGCATGTTGGTGCAGAGGTCCTTGTTAAAAAGATGACCGTTGAAACCATCACCGGCCCCATAGGGGGTTGCACTCCCTGCCTTTCCCACCTGATTCGACCCACTGTGGGTCAGGTTGTCCTGTAGTGGACCGTTGAAAGCTCACGCTGCCCACTAGCCTCAGGATTCTGAGGCCGGCTTGCAATGCCATAGCTCGCTCATACTGGACTATAGACTGCGACCACTTAGTTCGAAGGGTTTAAAAGCCCATGCGTACCCCGACCAAACTTCCCCGAAGACAAATCCTGCCTCACCAGTACATATGAAATACTGCATTGATCGGTTTCTAACCTGGTGATTCAACATGCCCAAGGTTCCTACCTCATCCCGCAACTTGAAAGGGAAGACCTCCAATAAGACTAGCCAAAGAGCTTCAGACCCTGTTGATTCGTCCCGTCGCGTTGTCCAAGCGATGGCCGCCGGGGTAGAGGCTAAATCAAACCCCACCGTCCAGGATGACAGGCTACGCCAGATTCTTGTGAGTGTCTTCAATGTCTTTGCCAATCATGAGCTGATCCCTATCTAACTATCATTAGGCGTCGAAGTCAAAGGCGGCAAAAAATGGTGCTCCAGCGGATGATAGTTGGAAGGTGGTGCACTTTGAGTGCTTAAAAGTCCTGGATCAGGCCGTTGAAGACGACCACGAGCTTCAAAACAAGATGAGCCGAGAGAGAGAACAGTCCTCACAGTTGATGCAACAGCTTCGTGCCGAGAATGTCCGCATAATAGCTAGCATTCGCGAGTTGGCGGCGGAAAAGGATCAGGCGACGCGCAAGAGCCAAGAGCTGGAAAACGAGGCTCGACGGCTGAAGGAAGAGATTGAGGCCACAGCAGTCGGGACCCACGACCAGATGGCATGGAATGACATCCAGCCTATGCTTCAACAGACGCACGTCAGCCTTCTCTCCGCGGCGCATGGGGTCTGGAGCACGATGGAAAGTCTTGAGAACAGACGTCTGGCTTCCTTTTTGCCTGGACCCGGAATATTCCAAGGGCCTTGGTCGGATTCGACCGCACCGCTGGGGACGTTCGGCCCCAGCTCGCTGCCAGGCCAATCTTTGCCGCAGCCAGCAAATGTGCCGCTGGGTGCCCCACAGCTGCCGGTTCAGTGAGATCAATCTGCGCCACTTCCTTGAGAAGAGGAAGCCGCATGGCATGCTGCCGATACATCATGTACAATAAGACATACATTCAGCAACTTGATTAGGATTTAGCTGCTCAATTCCACCACCTTGCATCTGCGACAGCGACAGACCATGGTTACATTTCAAGGCTGCCATTGACGTATCTCCAGGGACATAGCCCTTTGCTGTTGGGCCCCACATTAGCTTTGCAGGTGGCCAGTTTCCCACCCGGAATGACTGTGCCCTTCTCGCGTTCAAAGCCTGGCCGAGGAGGGTATGATCGTCGCCGGTCCACACTGCGCGTTCTAGCCGGTTTACATTGCTCAACGGGACGCGTTGGGAGAAAGGGGGTTGGCTTGGCTTACAGAACCTTTGGAGGCGAATGGCAAATGTCCCGGTGGCTCATTGGTGGATCTCAAGTTTGGTCAAGTAGTGTCTCCGCATCGTCACTTGCCGCGTTTTGTTGGATTCTTTCCATCCTGCGTGCGCGGCAGGGTTTCGGCTCTGTCAAAGTGCACCAGGCTCGTCGGCGCTAGCACGCGACAATGAAAATCCCCACAGTTGATTCTTGGCCTTGCTACACGTTTGGTGTCGTGCAGCGATCTGCAAATTTCGGGCTCCACCCGGCGCGGTCGTGTGAGTGGTGCATTGTCCTGCAGCTCCGATTACCGCTAAACCTTTCTGGATGATCTCTAGCCCCTCTTGGATCGCTTCGGTGCATGAAGGCCTGGCTGTTCACTTATTAGCCCCCGGACTAACATTGCACTAGCCGCAAACCCCAATGGAATAGACCCACTTGAAGGGATGAACCCGAGTCGTCTGCTGCCGCCGAGGGCGGAGGCGGGAGGATATTATGATGTTGAAACATGGCCGGTCTGCTGGGCGGGGCCTTGTGTGCAAATTCAGCAGAAAGAAAATGGTCTTTGGGCGACTCTCCTTGCGAGGGCGGCCATGCCGTCGCGCGCTATCATGTCTAGTAATACTAATCTCGTGCAAACCGTGGTGCATGTCCTCACATGGGCCCGTGCCGCCCGTGCCGCCCGTGCCACCGTGCTCCGGAACAATCGGAGAGACCATGATCTGCTTAGTGGCCTAGTGGCGGCGAGTGGTGGGGCTCATTTCATGAACCATGGGAAGAGAATGATTGCGTATCCCCTCCTCCACAGGATGGATCTTCGTAGGACTCTTATTGGTGGTACCGTATTATTCCCCCTGAGATCAGTTGACCCCCTTCAGCTTTGCATAATTCGTAGGCTAGGCTTGCACGATGTGTGGTAATGACGGGAGAAAGTATTTCTCTCGTCGGACGGCTTATATCTAACCTAGCTAGGAAGTCACCACGAGCCGTAGAAATTACGAAGCTGCGGTGGATCCGATCATTTTTGTTTAGTCGTGTGCAATTGACTTCTATAGGGGGCGATGCAACATCATTTGGGCGAAGGCATTGAACGTGATCGCCGCGGGCTACCCATCCACCAATAATAACCCAATAATAAGGACAATACTTTGAAGTTGCATTCGGACGCTAGAATACCCCGTCTCACACTATATGGACAGGATCTAGTGACGGCTGCTGCGGGCCTGGTGTTTGGAGGGCGCCGCTTTCTGATTTTCACTTGCACTGCCCTGACTTCGTTCCAGCCAGAGGACCCTTATCTTCTCTTCCAAGAGGGCCACAGTTGACTTTAAATTGTGGATGGTCTCTTGCGCAGTCTCCATGTCTTGCCGCATGTCTCCATTCCAGGATTGCTGGTTTCGAAGCGACTTCTCCGTCGACCTGCCTCGTTTGTCAGGCCATTTTCTATGCACGTACTATCGTCGGGAATCAACTCACCGTACTCGGCCATCTAAACTAGGAAAAGTCAGCATCTGCTCTAAGATCAAACTTGTAAATGCCGGATTATGGACCTACTCTGCCACGCATGTCATGACCATACCAATATCGCCGAGCTGTTCGGGGGCTGTGATGTCCATATCCTGGGATTTCCCCGCCTCACTGTAGCCATCCATGGAAGCATCATCTTCCTCGTTGGACTGGCTGTCGTCTTGATTGGGGTCATCTTTCACTGAGCCCGTACTCGAGCCTGGCAGGCTCCAGACGCTTCTTCGTTCACGCGGAGTGGCCGTTAGGAGTTGCCGCAATCGATCCCGATAGCCATGAGTCGTCTCGTCGGACTCACCCTCCGCGTGGTCTGTGCTTGGTTTCTTCATCGAGAGCTGACTGGGAAGAATGGATGGAAGACTGAAAAGGGACTGTGGGATCTGTAACTCCTTATAAAGGTGAAAAATGAAACAGCCTTAACAGGGACCAGAGCTTAGGTATTGAGCGGGTATTGATGCTGATTCGGCGTATATAGCGCGAGGTTGTGACGTATCATTGATTGTGACATGAACAGATCCACAGGCCATCCGCATCATACTTCGAGTTTCAAATTACTTTTTTATTTCTAACCCGAACCCTCGGACAATCTCACCGACTATTCTGAGAAGACTCTTTTAACCGAGACCCAGATAGAGATAATCAATACCCGACGGCCAATGACCGAAGCGGTGGAGGAAATCCGACAAACTGGTAAAGGCGGAAAATTGAGATCGTTAGATAACCGATGTTACCATCTAGACTAGTCATGGCACTATGGAAATGGCCGGGCCCTAATAGAAGCACGGATCACCGGATAAGACGTGGTGACTGATTCCGTGGTGGTGGATCGGCTACTTACAGAGCAAGAGGTTCTCCAACGGCGAGTTTGGTCTCGACGGTGGTGACTTACGGCGGTGGTCTAAGGAGCCGTGCACATTAAAGCCTTGAACTTCCCCGTTCAACAACCTGGTGATATGTTTTCTACCCCGGCTCCGTTTGCCTTCAGATTTCTTTGCGGCCTTGTCTTCTTCATCCCCTCTGTAACACCATGGCACGAGGCGACGCCATCACGTGGTCCAAATCTGAAGAGAAGAATCTTCGGAGCTGGCTATTCCAGCATAGGGGTTTGTCTTGGAAAGCACGCTCAAGAGCCTATTTCAGACAATACCGCATCAAAAGATCCGGTGAATCTCTCCGAGGCAAACAGAATGACCTCCGACGGCGCTCTAGGATAGAAAACACGCCTGTGACTCCGCAGCCTCAGGCGGCTTTGCACCGGACCATATTGCAACGTCGGCGAAGCGCGGCATCTCTTCCACTGTTCACACCACGAGGCCCCAGTCTGGAAGCGTATCGATTCCTAGAAGGAATTCGTGAACTCGGAGCCTCAAACTGGTCCCCTTTCTTGAATAACTCCACAACATGTCGGAAGACGGGTGATATACAGTTGCATCATGAATTCTTTCCGGGCCACGAGACTAATGCTTCCAAGGCTTGAAGGTGCATTTCCCACGCTTAACCGTAGTCCCTCCACCGCAAGTCATCTCGTATTTTTGGGGATTTGTGCACCGCCGTGCTTCAAAGATGCGATCACAAGATGAAGCGCCGGGCGGTTCAAAAGAGATATGATGGATTAATAGACATTGTATTTATAAGATATTATCTTGAGAGACGCTGATGTTGTCCAATACTGCCAGTATCAGAAGACCTGGCATGCTCTAATGGTTGAATATGTCGGAGACAATGATGACGAAAATACCATGACATGACCGAGGTGTGTATTCTCTTCTTTCCTCATATTTATAGTCCATAGATGAAATGTTACATAAGCAAACGTAAGGTGTCTCCACTTTGCTGGACAGAATACCGCAGGAAATAGTGAGTTTGCAGGAATCAATTTAGAAATTATCGTACAGATATTTGTGGCCGTTTTGGAGACTTCTCTCTGTCTCTCTCTTCCTCTGCATTTCTGGCAGGGTATTATTGCCGGGTTGCTTGAAGCTCGTCGAAGGTATGGTGGCGTTCCCAGTGGCGCGGAGCGCGCCCGCTGGTTCGTCAGAGTGGATCCTGGGATCTACAAGATCCAACCGAAGGACGCTTCGATCTGCGAAGTCTAAAACCGCCATGTGGGTCAGGAACCGACCCTTCCATGGTTCAGTATAATCCCATCTTTTCGAGTTCAAGTCCCCCCTGAATGCTCTTCGTCCGCGACCGGCACTGCCCGGGTAAGAGTGGACTGATGATGCCTGTTTTCCGTGAATTTCGGAGAGACGACTCATATGCTAGTCGACCCGTCCGAGAGCAGAGTGGGCTCGCGGACGCGCCACAAGTTCCCCGACCAATCTCAACTACCAAGGACAAGAACTACCAAGGACAAGAGCTTGGACCCACCTAGATAAAATCCGTCATAGCCCGCTGACTCGACCAACCACTCAG
Source organism: Penicillium lividum (assembly GCA_028828245.1). Classification (NCBI taxonomy): domain Eukaryota; kingdom Fungi; phylum Ascomycota; class Eurotiomycetes; order Eurotiales; family Aspergillaceae; genus Penicillium; species Penicillium lividum. Next base: position 4,107,173 of record JAQJAG010000003.1, read on the forward strand.
CGGAATCATCCCGCCCCAAACCGTCTGGGAGAATGCATTACATGCACTATCATTGTGCTTAAATCATACGCAAATAGCAACTGTCGCAAGACTTGAATGACTAAAAGACTCGCAGAGAGAAAATGGGACACACTGCGGTTGATCTTTTGTGGACCATGGCTGGGCCAGCGGATCTGTCCACGAAGGGCCGGACCGCGGATTTCTTTTTCTTTTTCTCCCGGATAACGCGGAAATTGAACCATAATTGGCGAATAAGGAAAACCAAACATGCGCATTTTTTGTTATTCCAAATCAATTTTCCGTTAAATGACAGTGCGGTCTGTTTCCCCGCTGGGCCCACTTAGATGGCGGTCACAAGGAACCGTTGAGCTCGAGTGGGCGGGTGGGTCGGCGTTTGTTAACCGATGTTGTATGTCGTTGATCGCAGTATCTTACTAAGAGTTGGGCATGTCTACTAGGTCACATGCAGCTACGGAAGCTGACTTGGCGTTTTCCTATGGCCGTTCATGCTCTCTTTATCGCACGAGGGCGTCTTCTGAAACTGCTAGATCATGGTCTACTTGGACTCCGTAGGGGCTGCGAGATTGATCGAACCAAATATGTGTATTCGAGCTACGGCTCCACTGGTGGTTAACCCGATCTAGACTGGTCGTTAAACGGTAGGTTAGTGGAATTTTCTCTTCTCTCCGGAAAGTAAGGCCAACGTGAAACTGGAACCGGCTCTGGTCCACGGTATGGTTCAACGGATCGAAAAGTGAGCTACTTTGTGGCTTGCTCCAGGTATTTTAAGATCGGGGCTGCCCGGTTTGACTACGTAAATGTACACTACCTTTCCGTGGAGGGCTTTTTTGTTCGCAGTGGAATCAGTTCTTGCACGGTTGCACGAATATGCCTGCTTCGCCCCCCTCCCTTCTCGAGCTTTGGCCGGGAAGGCGTCCTCCAAGCCTAGTCGAAACAGTCCGCAGACTAGTAGGCCTTCCACTCGCGTGACGAAGGCCCCACGGGGACCCAAAGCACCCCAGCTACGAGTAGGAATCCCCCTCGCAAGCAACAGAAATTATATCCCACTGACTGCCAGCCAGAATTTAAAGTCGACGAAAAAACTGCAAGAGGAGATCGACTGGGAGGCTCAGCACCATGACTGCTTGACATTTCTCGAGCAGGCTGATGCAGAGGCCCAGAGGCTTAAGGAGGAGATAAGCAGCAAACGATCGGAGGCTTCGCAGTCGATGCAACAGCTACGGGCTGAGAATGCCCAAGTGACGGCGAATTTGCACCAGATCACCTCGGACCATGCACAGATGCAGCGAAAGTGCAGCAATCTAGCGGGAGAAGTCGCCCAGCTGAAGCAACAACTCGAGACGGCTCCCAGCTCGCAGAACCAAGTTGCGTGGGACGACATCCGGCCTGTGCTCCAGGGGACGCATACCAGTCTTCTCTCCGCGGCACATGGCATCTGGAGTACGATAGAGACACTTCAGAACAGACAGCTAGCTACTTATCTGCCGGGACCCGGTGTATTCCAAGGCCCTTGGGTGGATCAAACCGCGCCGCTCAACATGATGGGCTCCAGCGCAGCTCAGTCGGATCAGTATCCATCCCTTGACTAAGTGTTGGCATGAGACTCATTCTTCTACTACTATCCCTGTGAAGAAGCAACTACCATCACTGATTATCGGATGAGATTTTTGGAGGATGAAATAAGCTCCAAGATCACCACGCTCTTCATACATTTGTGTGGTCCTTGATGTAGATATTTCCGATCGTTCCTGAAACTTCCCGATCAGTATCGGCATTAATTGAAAATCGTTGCCAAGATTTGGTGTCATACGGAGTTCCAATCTATTCAGCCATTTCATGTTGGTGGGTCCATCCATGATCCGCATAGGAGATGCAAGCCAAAGGACCAGGGGAGAGCACGGGTCGCCTTCAACCCAATGCAATAGTAAAAGCATCAGACCCGATTACTAAGCCAATGAGCCGTTCCTGAGAAACGCCAGACTATTTTAGCTCATAGTTAGGCCAGGGAGGATGGAATTCTCCTCGGCACTTTGAAAGTCACGCTTTAATGCACATGAGTATGTTGATGGTTCCAGTACTCGCTGCGGGATTCGCCGCCATTGACGACTGCTGGAGTGCTCACCTAAAGCAAGGGCTCCAATTTCTTATGCTTGAAGTGCACAAACCCAGGGAGAGAATGCAGGGTAGCGGATACAAGAATATGCAGATCGTTGGTCATGCAAAAGCGCGGACGCTAATGTGGCGAGTGGCTAGGAAGGTGAGGGAGTGTCAACCTGACTAAACAGAGACACCTCCGCAACAGGTAGGCACCTCTACGTGGTGCTGGGGACTAGTACCCAGACTCTGAAGCTCAAAAGATTCACCTGCATGTCTCCCCAAACCTCCGATCCAAGCCGCAAGAGGTGCTACATCTGTCACGGAGAGGATGAGAACGAGCCGGTGACCTTGCATTGCGGAGAATGCGCGTTGGTGACTCACTTGAACTGTATGGAACTATGGCTTGGGTCATGGCGGCCTGGATTCCATACGTCATGCCCACACTGGTAAGCAACATCTGCCGCGATCAACCGATCCAGGCCGAATATCACTAACTGATAATAGTCTATCTGACGGACCTTTCGTCGCGAAACATCAATCACGAGGAGTTATATCCATTAGCGCCGCCAGTGCCGAAAAGACGAACTCAGAAAAACACGGTACCACCGCTTCAACTGTTGCAAGTGCGTCTTGCCTAACGGCACAAGGGGTGCGTCTTCCTGACGAGTCCGACACGACCGGTCCACGCCGGTCTACGAGATTGGCTGGGTAGGGCTGTTGCGAATATTCGAAGTTACCGATATTATCGGATATCTTATCGCTGTCGATAATTATCGGCGAGGTTTTGAGCTGTCGATAAGATACCCGATAATTATCGGCAGGGTTTGTGGGTTGCGAATATCGTATTCGCAAATATCCGCCGATACGATAAATATCGGCAGGCTATCACGTGTCGTCCGAACTCAATCGAAATAGGTCTAGTTATAAACAAATTAGGACTAGTCTGCAGATCTTTCTCAATACTAACATTAGTTCCACTTCCTCCCTCGTTTTTAACCATACAGACCCGTGTGGGCCTGATCTAGCCTGATTTTTCCGCATAATCTGTTGATTCATTTTTGTTACTTACATCTGTTTTGGTCCAAAAGTTCGTATCAATCCTACTTCCCAGCCACACACTTGGTAAGTACAAGAAATATCTTCGGCGTTAGACCTTTTAAATATCATATTTATTAGCTATACGAAGGGTTTCGCTTAAAGTGAAGGAAAAAGGTAATAGGTAAACAAAGTATGTGGGTAATTCAGAAATATATAATTGCTGCACTCGACAACACCACCACTTCTCTTTAAATTACACTCACTGTTATTTTACTGCTAAAATTATCTCTTCGTCCCTTTTTTGCTAAGAATTTCTAAATTTATAGCCTATTTAATTGTATGAATTCAATCCAAAAAATAGAAATATTTATTGTTTTACCTATCTTAATCACTCTTCAAAATATTAGTAAGTAATATTCCCATGTGAATACCTAAACTTTGACAAAAAAACGCACTACTCATACCGGTCTGTATCAGGGGACTGATATTGTCTAGACCTGGATTTGCATGGAAAGAAGAGGGACATAGGGCGGACGGCGGTAAAACCACTCAACTGGACGTCTTATGGGTCTTTGTGGTGAAAATAAGACAATAGAAGGTGGGGGAGGCATTCGGGAACTGTACTGTTCGAAAAGCCCGCCGATAATTATCGTATCGACGAATATTCGCAAATATCTTATCGGCAAACTCTCAAGTCTGCCGATACGATATGCGATAATTATCGGCAAGGTTTTTGAGTAACCGATACGATAAACGATATTGCTAATTCCTGCGAATATCGTATCTTCAACAGCCCTAAGGCTGGGCGTTTGGGTACTTCGGCTGAACCCCAGCCAGTGGGCCCTCAACGCCGTTCATTACGACTGTCGAGTAGCCAATGACTCGCTCGGAGACAGTGATGGGCGGAGTAGACACTGACCGCGGATTAGACCGCAAGCGCAACACTTCACCGGCGCCAGTGCACGGAGAGGGCATTTTGGCCGAAGCACTTACTATCTAAATGAGATTAATTACGAATGTATGACCAATGAATGTGGAGAATTTGTCGGACACTTGAGAACGTCGGGTATCCGTAAATCCGCGCCAAGCTGGCCTGTATTAGTAATTCCACGCATTTAACATGCAGGATGGCAGAAATCAAAATACCAGACTGTTACGCCTGCCAGATTCTCCTATTGGTTGCTTATATTACGGTCCATTTCACGGTCCAATAATGGACCGTAATATGACTTCACGGTCACGTTACCGGCGATGGAACGGAGGAGCGCCGCGTTCTGCTCGCTCAGTCGGATTGGGGGCAGTCCGAATTCCTTGGTCTCTATGCTGGTTCGCTTAAGCTGTCCATAATGAATTGATTTTCGACCATGGAAGGCGGCTTCACTGCCCCTTCCAAAGTCTGGTGTCACTGGAAACATCGGTGGGACTGCTCTGGCACAATAGAAAGAAATGCCCTTTCATAGCAAAGGTCACCGGTCGGTCGCAGCTCCTGAAGCTGGATTCTTGAGTCTATTCCACCGGGTCCCCCTCACGGGCACTAGTTCTTCGCTCTTCTCTATGGGCTAGGAACCGGCCATCACATTGACCGTTGAAGCCTGTGCCAACTAAAAGCAAGTAGAAAGTTAGCTCTAAGAAACTGGTTTAGAGAACCCTCTTGTCAATCACTAGGATTCTGCCAGATACATGCAACCAATTGGATAAAAGATGAAGTACAGTCTGATTCTTTTTCTATGGAAAGACAATGCTTTAAATACCCCATTTTGGCATCCGAAATACGGCCAACACAACCCTGAAATCCTCTTTAACGAGGCATCTAACCATGGTAAACTCGTGAAATCTCTGCAAAATCTCTGTACAAAAGGCATCGTGCAAGCACCTTGAACCCCGAGGTCGCTGTATATCACGCAGCGGTCTGGCTTGCAGCCTGAGGCACCAAGATTAGCTCATCCCAACAGGCTTGTGGGGCTCCCAATCCTGACACCTCTTCACCACCCTCCACCACCCTTCACCGCTCTCCACCGCTCTCCACCGCGCTTACTTCACTTCTCCTGGTAAATTTCTATACCTCTAAACTCATGTCACTTAAAATTGCCGGTGAACTCACTTGAGATGAAAGAACCATGGCTTGTAAAAGGCCCTCACATATCATTTGACCTTGGTCTCCACCTCCAGCGTTGAGGCAGCGCGGTGGAGAGTTGAGGTCGTCGCCTGGTGGCTCCAACTGGTGACCCACCAAGACCCTCATGAATTTATCGATTTGACCGACCTCAGAAAAGAGCAGGTGTGGTGGACAATAACCGACCACTGTGGAAGCACCCACTAGGATTCTACTTATTATGATTTACTTGAGGCCACTGGTGTGGTCAGAATGCAGCGCCTCAAATTACGCTGTCGTCGCTGGGATTGTGATGTGTAGAAGACGGCTGCTTCAACGGACTGCTTCACCGGGATCTGGCTAAATGGTCAAGTCAATGCACGAACCATACCTTATCTCCCTGACCTTCAAGTTGGAGGCAATTTTAGAACGGGCTCGTCTCGCCGGCCTTTTGTTTAAAAAAGGATTAAAGCATCGAGCAGGAACGTGGCGTCGCCAAGTAGAGCAAAATGGCTAAAAGTAGCAACGAGAAGCGCGCACTGTTGAAACAACAATGTCGGGAGGCTCTAGCCGTCCATATTCGTGAGCTGTCAATCGCCTGCCCATGCTCATCCGACGCTAATCTTCGCAGACGATCGACTTGGCCTCGTCGTCGCTCCCGCCCAGGTCCGCCTCCAGCCGCCCCCTGAGGACGGATATGCCTGGTCCGTCACGGAATCGATGGCTTTCTTGTTGAATTCGAACCTGAGCAGCGGGACGGTGGGTCTGTTCCAGACTATCTGCAAAGAGCTCGGTCGCTCGCTCGAGGCTGTCTCGCCTCAGCTCCTGCAGCGTCCCCACTCTAGTCCCAGGACCGAGGGAAGAGTTGCAGCAAAGGTGAGTTTTGTGGCTCCTTTAGATATCCATGTATCCATCTCACGCTCAAGATTCTTGGAACCAGCAGATCAACAGCGATGGTGGGTCAGATGGATCCTTCACCGCCAAGCTGCACAATCTTGAATGTGCCAATCACAGCTTGAGCCTTGAGTTAGATCGCACGCGCACCCGTTTGGAGGAATCTGAAAGTGAAGGGCACAGTCTTCGCGCCCAACTTTGCGCACTTCAGACTGAATTGGAGACTGTGAAATCTCAGTCTGACCATCGGAAAAGGGAGCTGGTCCGGGCGAGAACAGGCATTGCGGAGGCAATTCAAACGTTGCAGACACATCTCTTGCAGGACCAGGACACCGCGTTCAATGATGACACACCAGAGACCTTTGCCAAACCGGTTGCGATCGAGATCGGGGACACAACTTGAGGAATTCCAGATATCATGGAGCGATGGCCACTCGAATCAAGTCAACAGTACAACGCGAGTTAACAATTCCTGCTTAGGGTTTTCTGTAGCTTAGTTGGCTATGGTTGTTGACCAGTGAGAAATATGTGGTCGGAATTCCACCCCCAGTTCAACCTTTGATATAGGACATCATTTGACACACATCTCTACCTGTTTCCATGGAACCTTCATGCTCTGCCATATTTTGTTGGGTTGATGTATCAAGTGTGACGCTAACGCATTTGTCCATAGGTATTAAGTGGGCGATCTCATTTTGCCGTACATGTGTTGTACATGTTGACAAACTAAGGGAGCGGTCTAATACCGCTATGACCTTTTGGGATAGGCTTGTTCATCATTCACCCAATTTCCCCTAGTATTTGTATGGTATTCGGACTAAACTCGGATACGGGGTAATAACACGCCAGAGCACGGGCATTAGGCCCCAGAGATCGCTCAACCGATCAACAGACCTTCAATCAATCATCAGATTCTATTGGACATGTTCAGTACTAGCCAGTACATTAATTCCTCATCCCGTCACATGTTTATATGTCAAGATATATACCGTACTGCACTGTACCTCATCACTATGTCAATGCGAAACATAGAAAATGCAGGTATGATTACACAGTGCACAAAATATTATTGCCACACTGAGCCTATGAGACTTGCCTAATGTTTTCGTGCTAGACGAATCCTTTTGTCTTCAGGGCCGAGTTCGAGTCTGGCTGTTGAAGCCTGAGGTTGCTGAAGAGTCCGACTACAGGGACCCGATAAGGCTTATCGTTGGGCGGCGCTATCTACGATAACAATAACAAACGCAACGACGTTTCTGCCCGCTCCGCCCGCCCCCTTTCCAGACGTCCGTGATCTCGCGTAGATCAACACAAAGGTCTGATACCACGGCATAAAAGTGTGCCGTTTTTCACAAACGGTCAGAAAATGACTCAAGTCGGTGATAGGCAGTCTTGTTGGCCACACAGACGAGCAACTTCAATCCCTCGTCATGCTACGATTGCCTCCCAAAGACGTTGCTCTGTTTGATCAGTCGTGAACAGCAGATTTCGAAAGGCAAGACTGACCTGCAAGAGTTCCTCTATAGACTCGCTCTTCAATCGATCCGGCAGACTCGCGATACTGATGGGGTGGTGGATTTTTCTTCCTTAGCTTGATCACAACCTCCGCCAGGGCGAACAGCTTGGACGTGGCGGCGTTTATCTCCGCAAGGCTGATCTTGCAACTGTGTTCGACCCCCGCTGCAAAAGAGGCTACAATCAGCATTGTCGCCTACGCCGTCGTCTCCGAGGGTCTTATAGATCCGCACCCCTCCAGATTCCGTGAGCAAGATGGCATCGGCGCTCAGAGTGGCGAGCACTCTCCTCCGGTCGCGCAGAAACCTGATTCCCTCGAGGACCTGTCACACGTCAGCTTGGATCGCCCAGGATCAATGAACAATGATACCACATACTGGCCGAACGATGGCTCCGATTTCACTCTCCGTGACGAGACACTTGGACGCTAGGATGTGGCTCACGGACAGTGCCACCGGTTCCCATACCGGAAAGGCGTCGTTTGCGTGATAATAAGTCCCGAGGAGAGTACTGAAGCTCGAATGTGATAGTTGGCTCATGGCCTCACGCAGGGCGGGCACCGAAGGAGACTGCTCTAGGCGTTGGACGGTCAACAGCTGGGCAGAGGGGCCTGAGACGGGCTTCGCTGCTAGTGTGGCAGGTGCAGGCTCGTATGGTGGCGAAGGGGAAAGGACTGGCATATGGTTTCTGTTTGATGCCTCTCCCAGCCACACAGTGCGCGGCCGATGCTTGGGTCGTATGGAGTGCATTGCTGGCAGCTAACGTGGCTGGGAGTAGTGAAAACGGTTGCTCTTGTACTCCACAAGCACAAGACTTCAACCGCTAGAGGTACCTGTATTATCAGCCCAATGATGGGAAGGATAACGCCACTGGTGGCATGCCTCATCCAATTTGGAGGCGTCGTCCATCAGCATCAAATTCCATACCCGTAGGCATGTCGGCCCCTTAAACAACACGTTCTTACTATCGGGGCAACCGGTGATACGCCAGAGTCGGGAATTGCGGACAAGTTGGCTAAATGGATAAACATGGCCGTGGGCTCATGGCCGCTTTCACCGTCAAACGCCAATCCCGAACGACTGACACTATAGTGCACTTCCACACTGCCGATGACCCAAGCCGTGCTGCTTTCCAGCCCATATGAAGTCTCCAGAAGACACCAGCACTTTGACCTATTCGGATTGTCGCGCCCGTCTGACGTTGCTGGGATTCACAACCTTGGAGACTTCCTGGAATTGAGATACGCTCTCGGCTGGCGACTTTCTTGCAGACTGGTCTCCCAGGAGCAAGCGATCCCTATATCTTATGGACCTCTATCTCCACTTTATAGCCATGGGACACATTTTTATCCCACGGTTAAGTCTATGCCCCCGTATTCCAACATGAACTTGATTGATCGCCATACCATTGGTCGAATAACTGGAATCCTTATCACCGTGAAGTGTGTATGTGGAGGGACCATGCTAGCGAACAGAGTCAAGAACAGAGTTTGAGAGACTGTTAGAGAACACTGAGTGAAACCAATTTCGTTTCGTTTCGTAGGGTTTCGCAGTCAGACATCGAAGTTTGTCTAAGTATCAAGTTTAAGCGATAGAGGGAATGCAGCAGCACAGAAGGTGGACGGATAAATCTAGCCACATAAAACAAATCTATTTGACATGATACTCAACATATTGACCGGAAACATCCGGCATACATACCATTCAAGGGGGAATACCAACTGTGAATCACGCTACCGCCCCAGCTATTGTTCCGTCAAAAGTATGAGGGAATTTGTATGTTGTAAGGAGGTTGAGAAATTCCAGAGCATCATTTTGCGACTCCTTTAAACCATAGAATGATGCCCTCGGCCTTCCTTTGTTATCCCAGAGTCGTAGGAAAGTGCAACCGTCTGTGGGGTAAAATTGTACTTCCCAACAAGATTTGTATCCATCGGTTTCAATGGACTGAGAGCTACTCATGAAAAGCGTTAGGCGATAGAGAAGAAGCGAGGACGTTTTATGGTACATAAAGCCATATTCTCGTAATGAGCTTTCGAAATGTTCCAGTAAATGGCGTTGGTCGGATTTTTGAGCATCCTCCAATTCAAACTCTTGCGTAGACGGGTTCCACCAAAGATTTTCGTCTCCCCATTTCACACACTCCCCCTGCGGTCTTCGAGCCAGCCAATCCTGTTCGATCGGGCCTCACGAAGCTCCATTTGTTTTTCAACTTTTCTTGTAGCTTATCGGTAGCTTCTAACTCATCCTCGTCTGACCGGTCACCCTCGTGGTAATTCTGAAGCACCATGAGATTGATCCGGGGGAATGATCTTAAGGCTTCGAAATTTGATCATTTGATCTAATATCGGAAGACGTCTAAAGTCCTCAAATGGGCTGACTATGCACGCAGTTCGATCACCCCGACGCTTCACTCTGGCCTCGGCCAAGGTCTCGGCTGACATCCTAAGAATGGGTGTTGAAGAGGAGCCTATGTCGTATGAGTAAACTTGACAAAGAATGAACATTTCGACTTTGACAATCGGTAATTTAGGATGTAGGGGGAAGGCCAGCGAACCTTTCTCTAATCGAACTCTTTCTGAGTGCCGAGGAAAAGGGAAAGGTAGAGAAGGAAGGGAACCGTTTCAAGCTCAAAGAGTGGTGGTAAAGGGAAGGGATAAGAGAAGGGTGGTCCTTATTTATGCTTCTAGGCTACTAAAAATAGCAATAGGGTGAGATCATAAGAGCAGACAACTGCAAAGATTATGCCACAATTCACTAGTCTCAGAGTACCGCTTTGTTGCATTGAAGGATAGTTTAGGTTCCTAGGAACTCTAAGAAAGCCGCAAAACACTCCAACACTACGAAGAGCATCGGAGGGCAAACGCATAGCCGGAAAGGCAGTATCTTTATTTTCGCGGGGGAAATACAGTATTCCATGCCATATGTTGACTGTTCAAATGTTGGAGCACCGGTATTTATGGTATTGTTCTGTCACCCTGTTAGGAAAAGCAAGGAACGCGGACACTTGAAAGAAGTCATGGTCGATTTGTGGGGGAAGCAAGGTGGACTAAGAATCCAAAGCCAGGGGATCCACAAAGAGATGACAGAGCAGATCCCACAGCGTACGAGCAAGAAAATATTCCATAGCATGCCAAAGCCAGTAAGGCCTTCTTAAAATACGAATTGGAGAAAACCGTTTCTGGTGTTAAACTTGTACTTTGAGCAGCTACTGCAGAACGTCCAGAAGAAATAGTGGTATATACCTCGAGAGAGTATTACACGTATCACAATGATTTGGGCATCTCAAATTAGGCCAAGAATAGATAAAGGCAAGCGTGGGACAAACATATGCACCCTTTCAGCAAGATTCGGTACAGTACTGTAGTTCCCGTCTCGCGCCACCAAAATTCAACAGGGTAATCATATGAACTCGTCATTCCCAACTGTACAGATGCGTCTTTCTTGGTGGCTCTTAAACTGTTGGTATCACCAGCTAGGTACCGCGTACACAGTTAAGTGAACAGTGTTCATGCTTCTAAAGCGAAAGTTGATTGATTCATGTATATGTCTCTTCAGGTCAGATTCAGAATTACCCCTGAATCCCATACGTCGATAACTAAGCATAGAAATATGATCTTTCAGTCGCTGGCGGCAAGCTACCGCCAGCTTGTTCTGACAGAGGGATATGTCCCGACATAATTTTTATGATTAGCTTGAGTGGAGCTCTTCATACCCCCTTGACTTCCGAACTCACGTCCCGAATCAAACATCAAGATGATTCCACAGAGACTGACTGCAAAGTGCTTTTCAAGCGTCATCCCCAGCTCGAGCATTGACTAACATGGCACCTAGAAAACTAATTGATGTTGTCGGGATATATCCTTTGGAGATAACATGCCTTGCTTGGTGTACACATTCTTGCGCGAAGCTGCGGACCGGGTGTGGTGACCACCGAGTGTCGGCGCATGGGATCAAGGGGCATCTTGGAACCTGATCGGAGAGACACGTCCATCATATATGAATCAATCACCCTTTGCTTTAGGAGCATTAACTGTTCACTTAACTGTGCACACAGCACCTAGCTGGTGATACCAACATATGTCCTTCATCAAAATTCAAGCGCGTCTTCTGAAGGCAGTTTGCTATGTACCCCGCCTCTTCGTGGAGCATGATTAAGCCTCCAACATAAAAATCCAGCCTCGAGATGCTACGCCAGGCCGCTAGTTGTGGTCAAATAACGTATAGAGATACAGACAGACTTGCTGCTCAGCAACATCACCGGGGGGGGGTTCAGTTGAGTGAGCGGCTTATCATCGATGCTGGTCAAAAGACTGCAGAGACTTCAATGCTTGGAACACTCGTCACACCGTACCCCGAAGAATAGTATTCCCACTCGGGTGAAATAAGGGAGGGATCATATACAGTACCCGCCGGGGAAAGGGAGACGACGGACACCGCGCTGTTTAAGGTATAGATGTGATCTGATGTTAGTTCATGTGCTGAATTCATCATCAAATGCATTTGTTTGAGCTGGCTGATCTCAGCTGGAAATTATTAGATCGGTATGTACCGTATGCGTAGATAATGCCATTCACCTTTTCTCCGTCCATTCCGGCAGTATGCCACTTTCAACATGGTGTAAGAGAGACGAAAGACCTTTCAAACGCCTATCGCATTTTGCATCTATGTAATTAGCTCTCTAAGAGGAAGATAAATTAGATAAGGATATTTTGATGTGTGGGCTGGGCTATAAACGAACCACCGTCCGCTGTTTCCCACTTCCGGTAGGACCGTTCTCAGGAAGCAGCTCAATAAATGGTGTGTTCAGGATTGTCTCCTCAAGTCCCATTTCTACCTAAAAATCTGTTGAACAATCATTTCTTTGATGGGAAGCTCCACTCTGCAGATTTTGCTGAAACAGCCCGTTGAAGCAGTCCGCCCGATCTCCTACATGCACAGCCGAAATCTGTGCAATGGGTTATATCTCCCGCCTTTTTAGGGGCCTATCTCACCGATACCTCTCGATAACATATAACCTTCACCAGCTTTCTCAGTCAAATGACTGGTCTAATGATCTTTTTTCTTCTCAACATTTAAAGGCTGCATTGAGCTTTCGAACGGGCCAAAAAATTTCAATTCAAAATTAGCCCCTTCCCGCGAAGAGGACACTCTATATTAATTGATGAGCTCCAGAGTTATTTTCAGAACTTATCTTTGCTTGCAAAATGCCAAAGGAGCCTCGATGGTCAAACGAGGAGGTAACCATCGCGGTCTATTTTTCCTCCCGGCAAATCTGCTCCAGAGCGATACACTGCCTGCTTTTTCGTCGCGGCTTCCGCCGATCCCATCGCGCCATTGAACGAAAAATCTACTCAATTGTCAAGGCGAATTCACATCTGAGGCTCCCGAAAGGCTATTGGGATTTGGACGTTGTGGACAGGTGGATAGATGATTTATTATGTGACCACGAGGCAGTCAATGAGTGGATTGATTTCTCGGCAGATGATGCAGATATTATCGTTTGTGTTAGTTGCCCCACCAGATTGAAATCAATGAAGCTTACCGTCTTTTTCATAGATCCAACCAATTCACCAAATTATGACAGTACTTGGCCTGTTTCGCTTTCCGGGTTTGAGCCTAGGGATTTCCCAATACGCGCGCTTACCTGAAATGGGACAGGGCAAACTCGGTGAATAGTAAAATTCCAAGGCCACTATGTATTAAGTTTTAGAAATTGGCACATTAGGAAGCGTCATCAACCTTGTCTATGCTCTCTTGAATGCACGCCGATTCAAAATCAGTCTCATCATCACACAATAAATTGCTGTATCTAGATTGTAAGTACAGACGCGCCTCACTCCAGCCAGCAGAGATGAATGCCTCCACCGAACCTATCTTATGAAGGCTTAACTTAAGCAAGACAGCATATCTGATGAAGCTTGAAAGCCATGCTTCGTCATCAGGAAGTCTATAGAAGATGTCTAGTCGAGTCTAGTATTTCAAACCTGGATATGTACTGCCTCAACAGAGTAATTAATTTACTTTATGACAAGGATCTCAATATCAGAACGGTTGTATATTCTGGATAAGTGGTGAACCATTCTGGTTCATTCGTATTCTCCGGGAAGGGTGATGACGGCGATGAATATCCTTTCTATGATAATCCCGGACTAATTGCCGTTGTCGGGATATATCCTTCTGTCAGAACAAGCTTGCATCTGATAGATCACATTTCTGTGTACGTAACCTTGCGCCAAGCTGCGGCTTCGGCGTATATGGGATTGAGGGGTATTCTGAACCTGACTTGGAGGACACATCTATCTACATGAATCAATCGACTTTTGCTTAGGAGCATGAACACTGTTCACTTAACTGTGTACACGGTACCTAGCTGGTGATACCAACAGCCGTTATGGAAGTGCGGCCATAAGGTCGGTAGATTGCTATTTTCTCTACACTACTCAGGACAGGCGAAATTGAAAGCATCTGTTGCGGAATAGAGAGGATCGTTCTGCTAGAGACTGCGGTATGAAATACTTGGTGCATAATAAATGATCGAGGCTTCAACGTCCGGGTCGACAGCGCGCACAAACCCGCACAAAAATGGAGCATGGGTGGCCTCTCTTTTCTGAGTGGTATTCAATATTGTACAGTGCCATCACAGTGGGGCAACTTGAAAGTTGAGACACTTCCATTCGACGGGTGCTTCTGACCTGGATTTAGTGACGCTTTCGCAATAGACTGGCTACACTGTACCACTGTGCCTGTCAATCTGAACTACAAAAGGTAGCCATAACTCATATAGATTGGGGCTATTCATAGTCACGGAAAGCCCCAACAAGGTAGAATCAGCAGCACGGACTCAAGTGCCTGGCAGGATGCCACGCACACTGCCGACCGCGCCAAGTCCGGCTGAGAATGACATGCCGCCACAGGGCTACTTACCGGTAAGATAAGCAGTCGATTATAGTTTTACATGCTGACTTACTATTCCAGGCTGTTGGAGACGAGACCCGCGTCGTGCCTGCGGCTGCGGATCCATTCGGACCTGTTCTTGAGACCCTGAAGCGGTTGGAACAAGAAGACCCAAAGCTTGCTTCCCAGGGCGCGCGCCTGCTAGGACTTTTTCGACGCATGTGGGAATCATGTGCCGCAAAACACCTCGAGAACCAACGACTCGAGGACGTGAATCAAGCCCTGGGGGCCGTGAATGCTCAGATCTGCCGCGAAGGGGACCATCTGAAGCACCAACAAGATGAGCAACTTGCTCGCTTCTACGAATTCGAGGATGGCTTAGACCAGACCCGGCAGGATCTACTGGACATTCTTAAGGACTGGGATAGCTGCACCGTGGCGCACTTGGCTGTTTTGACCAATGCCCTTCCACGTGGCAGGTGATTAAGGGCCTCGATTGGGACTGCGATGCAACGTCGTAGCCCGTCCAGGATGCTTTTTTCTTGCAAAGGAGCGGCGGAAGGTCATGAATGCGGTGCGGGGATATGTAGCAAGGATGGGGTTTGTCTAATTAGTGGCAGCTAATCTTTCAATGCAAATCCTTAGTATCAGAAAATTGCCGGTACCGAGTCATGGTTCTCATTTCCTGGCTGGAAACGAGAATGGCTATCTATGCAAATAACATGCCCGATCTGGTAAAACTATCACGATGGTAACACTAGGAATTTGGAGCTTCTTTCGTGAGCCATAAATATTTGGTGCATCGGATTGGAACCATATAAGTCGTACCCAAATTGGAAACACCAGTAATGAAAAACAGGAAAAATCAGTCAAGCACTACTTGCAGCGATGGTAATATTGCAGTAATCCTAACAAGAGCCCGTAGCCAAAGATCTGCTTTGCTCCAGCTCAATCCACAAGTGGGACAAGTGAAAAACATAAATACGTCGACCGCGATAGATCCGCTTTGGTAATTCTGATTGGCTTTAAAAGCCTTATCTGCCAGATCAAGCCGAATAGCGTCCAGGCGTAGCAGCAAGTACAATTTATGGGCAATTTATGGCCATAGCATGATCAAGTGAAGAGATAAGAATGAATCTTCTATCGAAGGGCTTGAAGGTGCCACCGGCTCCTAGGGACCGACTGCAATATACAATCACAAAGGCTAGAGGGAGCAGCTGCATGGATAGCTCGGCTAAAGTAGTTTGCTCTCCCATAATGAGAGCCCTAGGTTCATCATATAAGACGTCAATATTCCGTCAATCCTTCGTCCAGAAAAACTCACTTCAGCTTTTTGACGGCACTCGAAATGAAAATTCAAACATTATATGCCGTTCAAAAGCTCACCCGAGCGCTTCAACTCGTTGTCACCCAAGAAGACTACCATTTTGGCACTGCCGGGGCGATCTTAGGGGCTTCGGCAGGTGAAAAATCCCTCGAACCCGCCTTTACGCACGAGAGTATGGGACAATGCATGTTACAGAAGATAAATATGGCTCCTGGTAAGTCAAGCATACATAGACGCAACGACCGATGGTGCCCCGCCAAAAACTTTGGCATGAACATTTATTCTGAAAACTTCTATACTAACCATGATACAGCATTGGAGCATGAAATTGGAACAACAAAAAGCCCAAGTGGAGCAGAAACGCTAGCAATGGCCGGGGAAAATGGTTGGAAGTGAGGGGCTGTGGTCATCGTGCTGTTGTATGACAATGTAACAACTTTGAGAAACAAACAAGCCCCCTTCTCAGGGCAAAATAAACGATGTGATCCTGCATACATCAGTCGCATTTTCATCTCAAGTGTTTCTATTACATGTCATCATAAATGCCCAAGAACTCCAGCTTTAGACCTTGCGTGCCCAACAAAACAAATATTTTGCCGAAAAGGAAATTTTACCATTGTCTAAGCCGTAGCGAAAAGCAACATGAGATCATAGGCAAAGTGTTCGGTCGCCAAAGGTGCTCTACGTTGGTCCGTCTTTCTCCCCATGATGACATAGAGAGCACACTGTAGAGGGAGAGTCGTGCTCTAATCACAGACTTTAGCAGAGGAGGTGAGAGTTAGGTAAGGTCAAAATCTTCCCAAATTTTCGACCAAGTCATGAAAGTTGGTAGATACCCCACACTGGTCGTAAGTTAAGGCTCAGGAGCCTCCGAGAATACATCAGTGTCAAAAAGCATTAGCCAAAATTTGGGCACCAGGCCGTCAGGTCACGATCAGGGGCCTGCCAAAATGTCTATCTTCGTAGAAGGGTGTTCAAAGAACCTCAAAGGAAGTCCTCCAACCGAAAACTTTAGAGAATTTGGCTCAAATCCCCTGGGTAAGAGATATGCCACCTACATCGGCATATTGATTGGCTTGCAGCTCGCTTGTGCTCAAAAACCACTATTGGGAGTTGTGCCAGAAGAACGGACAACCGATATCGGGTCTGGCCCAAGAGAAATATCATGATGAAGTCCCGGTGCTTTGACATCAAAATGTTACAACGGTGGCTTGATACATCCATCAGTTTTATGAGGGAGTAGTAACACGGTCTGGGGCACGATGGAGCGGAATATGCACTTTTAACCCCCAGAAATATTTATCTGCCGCCGTAGAGTTTCATGAATATAATCACCGCGTCTAGCAATTTAAATAGATCACCAGACACCGCTTTGTGTCATTTAATACAAGATTCCGGCTCATCCCCCGTGTCCCGTAGCCAGTCACCATGTTGAAAATTCTGTCAAGGCTGTCACAACAACTCTCAAGATTTTCCATTGCTGAGCTCTATGGCCTTGTTGCTGCTTCTCTGATTTTCATCTGGTTCCTCTACACGCTCGGAAGATATATCTGGCTCTGGGGTTGGAAGAGAAGATATGCGATCTCTTGGCATTCGATCAACTCAAACATGCCAAAAGCTTGGAGATCTTTTCTATACATCCACCTGTCTACGGTATTTCGACATCTCGACATAGCAGAATTTCACCAAGCCTTAACGATAGCCATCCTGTTCACAGCGAATATCGTTGTTTTGACGTATGGAGCAGAATCCTGGACAGCAGCACAAAGAAGAGCCGGGTCTTTGGCCATCATCCACATCATTCCCTTGTGCCCCGGAATCAACTTCGGATTTCCAGCTGATTTGCTCCACCTTGACCGACAGGTGCTCGCCTGGTTTCATCGATGGATCGGACGCATTTGCGTCATTCACGCGCTTCTTCACGGCTCGCTCGTGGTGTCCATTGCTAGAATTTCGACCCTCGCAATCCCAAGTCACCTGATCCCAATAATAGTAAGTAAGCGCAAGAGCGGATTAAAGCCCCCTCTCACCAGCCCGGACATCGCCGCTAATTATTTGCAGAGCGGGTGCGCACTTATTCTGGTTGTGCCAGTAATATACGCGGCAATGCGACAGCGCCACAGGCAGTTTGCCTTGAAGTGTCATTATGTCCTGATGGCTATTGCTATCAGTGGTATTGCGTACCACCTTGTACAGCGACGCTCAGCGTACCGCTGGGTACTTCTGGGTGCTATTAGCCTCTGGTTAGTCTGCAGCCTGTCAGTCTGCATGAGAGTCATATTTACCAGAAGGCAGTCTCAGGCAGTCATTTCAACGTGTGATGGGACTCTCTGGCTTGATATTACGCTGCCCCTCAAGCGGACTGTTCGATCTGGTCAGTATATGCAATTGTGGATGCCGAGCGCCGGATTTCGTGCCTTCATGCAGTTACCCCTGTTTTACGTGGTGATATGTGAATGTGATGACCCATCCGGTGAGCCTACGGCGCGTATGGTGGCACGACCGCAGCCTGGCGTCACCTCCAATCTCTACCGCATCGCCAAAGATTCGCCAAAACGCCAGTCAGTCAAGTTGCTAGGGCCGTATGGGCGACCCCTTGATCTCTCGCGTTTTGGAACCATTGTCTTCGTTTTAGAGGACATTGGGCTCTTCCGCGCTCTGTCCTACATAAAAATGTTGGTTGAGGCTAGCCAAAAGCGTGAGGTGATGGTTCGGAGACTAGATATACTATGGCAACGCGATGAGACATTTGGTAGGTCTCGCATCCTGCAAAGTCAAACTCGTTACATGGTCAGTTGGTTGACAGAAAGTTCAGAAGATCCGCCGTGGTTTGAGACATGGAGACAACAGCTCCTTGACCTTGACTGGCAGGGATTTGATGTAAGTGTATGCGGTTTGACCAAGCAAGGTTCCTGTTGACTCGAAGATAGATTTTGCTATTCAGGATCTATAGCTCTCGCGCCGGACCAGGCCACATACCCCTCGTCCCCGACGAGCGTGGCAAACGTCTCTGGTACTACGATAGAGCCGCCAACTTCGAGGAAGAGATCACGCAGTACCTGGTTAATCAACATGGGGAAATGGCCGTGGCAGGTAGGTTACTTTCATCCTCAAATCTCTTGGTCATGCAGTTCCAAAGCGTATGATACTGTTGCTGGATTCTGACTACTAGAAAAGTATGTGCAGGCCCCCGTATACGGGCAACCGTTAGAAAGACCATTCAGACTCATGCCCATAAAAGTCTGAAACTATTCAACCTAGACCTTGGTCCGTATCACACGTGGGCGGAGGATCAGACGTTGCCCAAGAGGCCAAGTTCTTGAGATCTTGAGATCAAGGCTAAACCGAGTTTCGTCGTGCTTGATGTTACACCTTTAGGAGCGTGTGCAAAATGTTCAAGGAGCGAATGGTGATCTACGCAGAAATGTATTTGTAAGACACACCGGTATCAGAGGACACAAAAAGGACTTCAAAGAGAGTTTTTTAAAAGAAACAAGCAGCAGGCTCATCCCAGAATATCGATAACACTTCAAGTTAGACCTGACATCCATACCACACAAGGTGGTAACCTGTAAACTCCCTCCTATAAGTCGACAAATGACTTCGCGAAGCTTGAATTTGATGAGAAACGCATCATATTTCTACCATTTCATCTGCCGCTAATTCGTGAATCACTGGCAGAGTGTTGCGTGATGTTTCTTTGCTCGCAGCGCAGAGCGTTCGACGTCGTGAGCAGATACCAACTGCTGGAAACTTGGCCGAATTTTTCAAATGCTGCCCGTGGTAAAAGGCTGATCGACGACCATAGCAACGCTCACATCGAAGCTTATCCACCTGCGGCCTAATAGACTGTGATTGGCCGCGAGGTCGGGCTCTCGTCGTGGACATGGATGTAGCGAAATCACGCGCTCTGTCATCTTCCCGACTGGGCAGGAACGAATGCAACGATTCCTTTGCTCTATCAAAGTCTTCACATTAGTTACCCTAGAAGGTTTTGTACAAGGTCGCCATTTTGCTCTTACCGGGCATTGACCCAAAATTTGGTCCCAAGAACCCAATGCATTGTAGAGAGAGAAGTGCTTCGAGGAGTACGAATCTTAGAAATGTTTCGTGGCGGAAAGATGCCCGGCTTTAACTGACAAAATTGACCAACCTAAAGATAATTTCTAGTGGAATGCAGCAGATGACGAAAATTTGCCCAACAACCGACCTGGCTCCCCATCAACGCTAGCCCAGATTGTGTTGCCGCAAATGACAACCACGAAGCATGACTTCACTACCTTCACCAAATTTCATTAATTTCGGTTCAGACAGGCAAGTCTGTAGAAAAAGGGAACAGTTGAAATTCGGGGAGAACGGGATGATTGCGGATCGGTGGGGCTCGGTGAAGCTAATCCCTGGAGTGGAGTTGAAAATCGTTCGAACCACACCTTGACACAGCATGTCATTCAACCTTGCGTTTTAAGGAGGCCATTAGACGCAAAAAAACTCGGTTGTTAAGGCATGTCAATGGTTACCTCATTTCAACAAGCTCGACCGGGTGTATTAGATCCTGTAGTGCTGGTCATCTATTTCTGGGCATCGCAGCGGATCCACCGCCATTTCTCAGCAGTAGCACATGTTGCCAACGTTGATTGCTTCTATCGACTGGCTGTTGAAGGGTCTACCTGCTACCGAAGAAGAAAGCATACAGCCCACTGTCTGGAAACTTTTAACATGGAGCTAGGAAACATTCCTGAATGAAGACCGGGCAGCGTACCGGTATGGCTATCACTGTCCAGAAGGCAAGCCCATGTCGCTTTTCTAGACATCTCTATGCGCCAAAGTATAGAATGCCTGTAAATTACTGCCAAATCAACGATAGTCAACAGAATTTGGGAGAAAGAAGTGGCCACGTCGAGGGCAAACTTTACTAATCGCTGTATACTCTGGCTTAGTAGTTCGTTGAAGACGCCATCTGCTAAACATAAAATCCCTAGAAATGGCAAAGTAGATTTAAGCGCTAAATTTTGGAAAACTGGTGAAGATTGCACTAACTAGACTTCTAGTGGGTGCTTCAACGATGGTCGGTTATTGCCCACCACAACCGCTCTTTTCTGAGGCCGGTGAAATCGACAAATTCCATGTGGGTCTCGGTGGGTCTCCAGTTGGACCCACCAGACGACGAATCCAGCTATTTAACCGTGTTGCCTCGAACGCTGGAGGTGGCGACCAATGTCATTTTTGAGGGCACATTCATAAACCACGAATCAAGCATCAAAACTGGATTCACCGTCGAGTTAAACACAAGAATTTAGAGGTACAGAAGGCTACTGGGAGAGGTGAAGTAAAGGGCGGTGAAGAGTGGTGAAGAGAGCTCTCTAAATTATTCTAGACAGCCAAACTTCTACTCGCTGTCAGTTGGCACCGCCCTGTATCTTTGGCAGAAATTGGACCAAGTAGGGCCGTAGGGCCACGCAGTAGACTCCGTGGATGAGTAGAAGCAGCTCATTGAAGGCGCCTTCTGCTTCACACAAAATCACCAGGATAATCAATGTGAATTTAAAATTTGGGCCTTGACCACATCAATGGATTTGTGGAAGTAGCTATGACTAGAGTCCTAAAAGGTGCTTCAGCGATGGTTGGTTTTGTTCACTACGACCGTTTTCTCGTGAGATCGGTGACTCGGTGTTAACCGACAACCTGTGGGTCTATATGGGTCGTTTGAGTATGTGGGTCCACCAGGTTAACGAGCCCAAATCCCCTTCGTTGCTTTGCCCCAAGAGCTGGAGGCCTCGCGATGAATGGCCATTTTCGAGGGCATGTTCACAGTTTAGGATTCAATAATCAAAAGTAGGATGATCCGCGGATACCTGAGAGGTATCCCAATAGGAGTTCTATTTAGTAGCATCAAAGGGCAGTGAAGGGCGGCAAGGTGGTGAGGGCGAGTGTGATCTTGTCTATTCGACAATGTGCCATTCTTGCATACCTTTAAAGGTTACACTACTTCCTTGAGGGTATAATATCGTCTACGAAGGCTGATCGTCGGCTACTGGCAAACTGCTGGTCTCTTGAAGCAGCGCGTTGAAAACTTATCTACTATATCCACAGCTGAAATTCCGTATACCACGCGATTCTGTAATCCTCATTGAATCAGTACAGATCAATTCTTTGAATATCATCTTTATCTAAGGATGAGTTGGAAACGATGAGAGCCTGAGCATGTTAACCCCACTCTTTCGTAAGGGGTGTTGAGCGTTTCCTAACCTCGTTGTACCAACGGCTAATGACCAATATTCTTTTAAGCCTTCGGAAAATTAAGAGCGAGTCGCAGATATTATGGCCTCTCTTGAGTTTCTAAGGCCGTGGGACCAAAATATGGTGGAACAAGTCTTCGACGTTTAGATTTTTGATGATACTTTCAACCACTGCGTACATTATGTGAGACCTATTGCATAATTCTTTTGAGAGCAGTAAGAGGTAAATGGAAGTATCCAGGCCATCTCACCATATCAGTGCTTTGCCATGGAGAAGATTCCAGCATTGGTTTTATTTGTTCCGTGAGGAAGCATACCCCGCTGTGAAACTACAATTCCTTCCCTGTTGACAATAAGCTTCGAGCAAGATCTACTGGATGGTGAATACATACGCCCCTTGAGAATTCACCAATTCTCACTTGAATTATCTTTGAGCTTGCATTTTTGGGACAGAAGGAAAGTGATTTCTTTTTGGTCATATTCAAAAGGAGATTCAAGCGTGCTGGGAATGTGCGAGGTAATTTCGTTTGAATTTGACAGGCTTTGTTCCAGGGCTCTTTGAAGTGCTTGCGTGAGCTTTTGGGCTGGTGTAGGAGGCTGAACTTTCATTTTGCAGAGAGGAATGAAAGGCACCTGGTTGAGTCATGCGAGAAGTCTAGCATGGAGCAAGATAATGAAATGGTCTTTATAGAACTTCGCGACGACGTACGTCGCGATATAATGCCAAGATATTAAAATTGCAGTTACGTGTAGCGACTACCAGGGTCTTTCCATCACCGTAAGCAAAGGTCAACGTAATGATAGTAACCTCCAGCGCAGTTTGACTAATAGAAAAATTGAACTTCTCTCCAACGGCTCATTTGGAACACCTCACGAATTAATTACTTTTGTCGCTATTGGCATCACCGCTCTATTAACCGGCCTTTAAGATTCGGTGAAACCTGGGCAACAGAGTGGTGAGAGCCGTTACGTGACAAGAATACCACGCAATTCTAAAACGTCACTTATTATTTTTTGGAGCTCACTGGAGCAGATAGCAATCTCTTGGCAGACATGATATAAACAGGAGCTGACTCAATCGGCGCCACCTCCAATTTGGTCGTTCTCCATTACCAATGCTATTCTCTTCCTTCCTAGTCAATTGATCTCTCCAACGACCTCAATGCAGATTAAAAGACAAAAAACTAAAAACCAAAAATCAAACAGAGAAATGAGCGTGGGCGAGCAAAATGGTAAACATCTGCCCCCTGGTTATAGGCACGGTAGGTACACTGACTAAGATTTTCAGAATTGCCGAGCTAACAAGTGATAGATTGGAAGAGCGCTAAGAGCTTTTGGGACTCTAAGTCGAGAAGATCTCTCTTGGAAAAATTCAGGGATGCCTACCACCATATGACATTGAACTTTAAGTCGCATCGCAACCCGGCTGGTGACGGTGTTGTCGCTGCGGTAAAGGCGTTTCGTCGAGATGCCAGAAAAGATGTGTTTAGCCCACAGGAACGGGATGTGAAAGCAAGGATTGCCTACGGTCGCTACGCCATAGCTATGAATGAAATTGAGCGCCGGACAGGTAAGTATACGGTAATCCCAAAACATGACGTTTGCTGATATACCTAAGATTATCGATTTCCGATTCCTGCGACCACGGTTATGAGTAATGTGTCTATTTGATGGGGTAGATAGCATACGATTAGAAAGCATACTAGGAATAATTACTTTGACCTGTAAGCTCAGGTATCTCAAGCCTTTGGTGATAGCTCTATCTTCCGTAGGAATATAGGTATAAAAGCACTGCAAAAAGAAGTAGTCAATTGCCCCTCGTCTTGGTGTAGTGGCATATGTTTTGTGGCGAGAAATTGTCAAAATGTAAATAAATTTCTCCGCGTGCCGTACTGCAATGAATCATCGCATATATACGACAAGGATACCTTTGCATAAGGTAATAGCTTTCAATTCCAAGAAGGCAACACCGACAACTTCATGACCAAGGTGCGCTTCTGATTACCTAACATTGATTCAACACCGCCGGTCTGTGCTCTTGGTCGGTTCGTAGACTTATTGAAAATAGGAATGAGGACACACCATACCATGTTTACGATGGCCTGCAATTTATGAAGATGGAAAGGCAACTGGATGCTATCGTATAGACGAAAAGAATATCTGGATTCAATCTCTGCAGCTGGAATAGCGAATGATAAGGCTAGGTACAATGCTATGAACGAGCTCAAAGTCGACATTCACGAAATCTCCAAGCCTTCATATTGAAAAGGATCGTTGATTTCCCAGGAGTACCACAAGACAAGATATTGAACAACGCGACGCCCGTTCCGGTCCACTGATCGTCGAGTGATAGTCTTAATTGGTTTCTTCACTCCCTTCTATTTATCGCTCAGTTGGAGGCCCAATGGGGAAAAGGATTGACCAACTCACTTCCTTGAGAGACGCATTGGATAGATTGGAGGAACTGAGAGAGGCATACGACAGTTGATCGGTATCGGCTATGACAAAGTCGCGGTCTTCACTTGTCTCCGACTGGATCGTCTCCGAAGCTGTCTCAGACGGATTGGAATATGTATCGTCAGACTCCCATGAAAGCAACTGATTGTCATCGTGGATAGATGATTCCTGATCAGAGGGTTGTTCAAATAGAAATTCCATTGTTGTCATCCCTGAAATCTTGAGAACGCTGGCTTTGCTCGGAAGCTCCTTCAATTTATACCAAAGGAATACATAAAAAAGAGAAATAGAAGATAGAAGGTAGATTTCGAAAATGGACAGAAAGGCATAGCATATTTAAATATTGACACGGGACAGCCTCTACGACTTACGTTGACTGGGCGAAGTTGAAACACAAGAATCCTTCAAGAATCTTAGCGTTGCGTTAATTCAACGAGTTTGGAAATGTTGTTAATTCATCAAAAATGGCCACCGTGACACTTAACGTCTTTGAAGATCAAATACAAACTTGATCCGTCCATAAAATTCATTTTTGTCTGAGTTATTCAAAATTGGTCATTTTGGGCTGTTTGACCACAAGCCCCTAATCAGCTCCCATCTACTGATATCCGTTTTCAATCAATTCTTTGAGCACAAAGTCATGGCCTGCGGTGATACAAGAATTCCTAAGCACGAGACAGATCTGGTTCAAGTTCGCCGGTGGATGGAACGTTTTCCGTTGGACTTATGTGACTAGGCCACTTTTGGTTATAAACTATTCTTTGCAACCCGTTCTCATTTTGCTGATTATATTATGTTCAATGTACTCAAAGCAGGATGTGGCTTTCCAATGTTCACCGAAACCTGGTTTTGGAAAGAAAGCGATTATCAGAGGAGCATGAGTACATGTCAGTCCCATACTGCCTCTTCACCGAGATTTTCTCGCCCTAACAACGTATGAGATGCTTCTGGTGAATGCTTCTGGCGTAGGACCGAAAATCACAAGGCCATAAGTTCAGCCCAGGTATCCGAGATACAATAAATTATGCAAAGAATGCCCATTTCTCATTTTCACCGTCTGGCTATAATACCCCAACACCATCAAGTCGACACGCGCGGCAATTTTGTCTGTAACTCAAGCTATTACTACCCCCTTTTACCTTCGATTTCTTGGCTTCGATCGCCTTTTTCCTTAGCATATTTGGCCGACAAATCGTTGATAGTCTTTCGAATCGGCGATGGGTGATTTGACTCCTTTCTTTGTCAGCCTGCCTAACATTAGAGTAACAAGAAAACAAAAATTCACCTACCAGCTGTTCTTCAGAAAGGGGCCAATGGTTGGAGTCAGATGTGAGGACAAAAATCCGACCAGTCTTTCTCATTCGAATAACGATTTGTATGTCGGCATTGCATTCTGTACTGTATTCAAAAGCCTTTTTCAGAAGTGTTTCTCTTCTCTTCTGTGCTTTCTGGTTGCCTCTTCTCCCAGTGCTATCTGCTGAAGGGTGTTTTGATCTGGAGATCTGTGTGATCTCTTTGTGTCCTGTAGAGGCTTTCATTATCGTGGTGTCGGCAGACCTTTGGTGGGGGATGAGATAGGTCAAATATATTCACAATCAATAGCATCGATATATTTAAACTAAACTAATATTGTGACGCCTCTTGACATTCTTTATCTACTACAAGGCGATACAATTTTGGGTTACACGCTTCAAAAATGGTGAACGTTGTGAACGTGCTATTCACTTAGACTTTTGTTGTTCGATAGGTCTCTATTAAACGTTCTTTGGCGGGTAGATTTAGCACTTGACCTTCAGCTGAAGTCTAAAATTGGTATCGGTTGCCCACCAGCAAACGATAATTCCAAGCCAATTGATTTATTGTTGAACGGTGCCCTTATGCTTATGAAGAGATGAGAAGACACTTGAGGACTATGCATAATCACAAGACTGAGAAATCAAAATAATGACGAACTAAGGAAGCGGTCAATTACCGCTATGACCTTTTGGGATAGGCTTGTTCATTGTTCACCCAATTTCCGCTAGTATTTGTATGGTATTCGGACTAAACTCGGAGACGGTGTCAAAACACGGCAGAGCACGGACAGTAGGCCCCAGAGATCGCTCAACCGATTCACACACCTTCAATCAATCAACTGATTCTATTGGACATGTTCAGTACTAGCCAGTACACCAAATCCTCATCCTGTCAAATGATCATAAGTAAGACACCCGAACGAGTTGTGGTCACCACTCGCTATGAAAAACATAACCGACTCAATGTATTGATAATTGTATCAGTCTGTTTTTCACGTGTATCGAAGCGTAAGAGGCCGTCAAATACGGGATCACACAGCCCCATAGCCACTGCCTCAGCCATATAGCCACTGCCTCAGCCACATACTCATATATCATTACATGAAAATACTAGAAATATTTTCCAATTCGGTACATCGACTTTTATGTTTGCATGTACAAGAGCCAGGCCATACAAAATCATCTCTTGGATTCTTGGGGCTTTTGGCGTAGACTGTGAGACATACATTTATTGAAGAGGTATGGTATTCACCAAATCAATCAATTTGATCCAGCCTATAATCGTTATTTGTTGTCTGTTTGGGATGGGAAAATGACCAAGATCTCTGAGAACTAGTCGTTCCTGGGGTCTTGCGGTGAGCTTTGAGGATCAGACGATCTATTTCCAGGAGTGTCAGGGACATACATGACGCATACAAGACTTATAGAGAAATGATCTGCAGAACCCACATGGTGTATGGGCTCCCCTGAAGGCGAGGTAGCCACCTTTCTTTTTCTTCCTCGCGCTACGTCTTGTATCTAGAGTCGACCATAGATGTTTCTAATATTGCCTAATCAACTACGCATACGTTAGATCCTCACAAGGAGCTTCTGGGATCCTGGAAAGGCGGATTGGATTTTCAGATCTGTATATTTTTGGGATTAAGAAACAGACTTGCTTGGTATCATTGGAAGGTCGGGTCTATGATTCAATATAAAACAAATATATGTTTTTGTAGCAATCAGACCAACGTCACACACAGAGGCTCAATATTTACTCCTTTTCTTATAAAATTTACCGCTATGTCGAGGCTTGCGGGGCCACTATACGAGTACCTCCGAGCAATGGGAGGGGTACAGGAGTAGTAGTAGTAGTAGTAGTAGTATTCATTTACACTGACCCCTCGCAAAGCGATATGCAGTATACGACGACTATATATCCGAGTATTTACATATGGATTGATCCACTTTCTGACATGAACTTAGAGCCTCGTCACGGCCTATCGTGGCCCATTGCCGTTTCCATTGTTAGGCTGCCCTCATGGCGCGGCTATAGTGGAATTGCGGATGAGACGGATACGGCGTATCCGATTTTGGCTGCATCTCTGCTAGGAACCGTGAGAACGCGGGCAAAGCAGAGGCTAAGAACCTGGACAGTGAATGTGTGACAGATGCGGTTTTGTTCCGAGTCCGTTTGATTGAGCGTTGGCTTGTCTTATTCTCGAGCTGGAACGGTGACGGTTTATTGTGAAAACGGCGATGAAGATCTTTAATTGTGAGTATGGGGTTGGCGGGAAGAAAAGGTTCTCGGACTGGAGGAGTCGGTTGTGGTATGGATGTGACAGGTCGCTGGAGGACGGAAGCATAGGTTGTTTGTTGGTCTTGGGGCGAGGAAGGGATGGACGGTATCGTTTGATGAAGCTGGGGAGAGTGGGCTGTTGGAGGTTGTTGAGGCTCTGGGTCTATTATGGCGGGGAGCGGATTGGAACGGCAGTCCAGGTTGGTGTTCAACCGTTCCTTCGCTATAGTAAATGTAATCGGCGTGGATTGAGTTTGAGACTTTGTACTAGAGTCTGTAGTTTGTGTACTGGAATCGGCGGTAGGAGTCGACCGTTTAGAGGAGGAGAATGCGGTGGTTGAGGAGGGGGGTTTGTTGGGAGTTCCGAGGTGGTGTTTTAAATCGCACGAGATGATCTGCCATACGCAGTCTTCCTCGTGTAGCTGTTGCACTTCCTCGAAAGGGGTGGATTGGAAGGTGGATAAGTGCTTGGTCGATTGGCAGGCAAAACAGCATGCCATATTGCTGACTCCTGAAGGTCGGTAATAGAAGCCATTCTGGGCCAGTTGGAGCGGAGTGGCCCCAGCAAGCACTATTCCTTGGAACGAACGAGCTCTGGCTGTGATGGTGGAGTAGTCGTAGGCTATTGAGACGAGAAAGTAATCCTCATCGTGAGATTCATCCTCGAAGTGAGAATCGTCCTCATCATGAGAATCATCTTCGGCGAGAAAAAAGTCCTCAACGTTGGGGTATTCGGGTGAGATTGCGGGGTTTGCGGCTTCGGGGACGGGAGATGGGCGACGTGCTGGGGAGTCTGGAAGCTGAGGGTTCAGCCCTACCCGCTGGCTTCTAGTTGTCATCCCCATAGCTTGTCTCCTGGTACAGCAATATTCCGACTGATACAGTCGATCGGAGAATTCCCCTCGCTACAGGATGGATCGAAAATCTCCCCTCGCTACAGTGCCGACCGCTATCGCCTTCCATATCGAATAACACATAGAAGCTCTTTTGAACCCTAATCACATGATACGCTAATCCATATTTGGTTAAGTTATATTTCAATATCTGTTTCAAGTGTGAATAGTATGACTCGGAACAAGTAAATTACCAAATTGGGTATCTGTATATTTAGTAGTACAGATCTTAAACATACCAAGCCAACCATTAACAGGTATCGTCTACCGCACGGGACTCTGAGTGAATTAATCGTATCTTTCATACATCGTCCATCCACCAGATAGATATATTCAGGCTTCGGTTATACCAATGGTTTCACCGTAGGCTTCTCTACGTTGACGGTGTGGTATTATGATCCTGTTCAAGTCATGTAGAAGATCAACTGCAGTGATGTAGCCATTTTTTCGAATTCCATTACGGGCATGCATTTCTTGCAGTGTCATTATTTAAACAATCTAGTGGATTTCTTAATAGCCCGCTGTGCCGTACTAGCATTGAGATGTGTGACCTTCTTATTGTTTGGCAGTTCTCCCTGGTATATCTCCTCGGCCTCCTTCAGCTTTCCTTGATCAGAGTAGAGATTCCCAAGGTTGTTCACAGTATCGTGGGTGGATGTATGATCTGGACCAAGGGCTTTCTCCCTGCCGGCCAGAGCTCGCTGGTACATCTCCTCGGCCTCCTTGAGCTTTCCTTGGTCAGAGTAGAGATTCCCAAGGTTGTTCACAGTATCGTGGGTGGATGTATGATCCGGACCAAGGGCCTTCTCGTACCCTGCCAGTGCTCGCTGGTACATCTCCTCGGCCTCCTTCAGCTTTCCTTGGTCAGAGTAGAGAATCCCAAGGTTATTCACAGTATCGAGGGTGGATGTATGATCTGGACCAAGGGCCTTCTCATAGCCGGCCAGAGCTCGCTGGTACATCTCCTCGGCCTCCTTTAGCTTTCCTTAGTTTTTATGGAGATTCCCAAGGTTGTTCACAGTATCGAGGGTGGATATATGATCTGGACCAAGGGCCTTCTCATAGCCGGCCAGAGCTCGCTGGTATATCTCCTCGGCCTCCTTCAGCTTTCCTTGATCAGAGTAGAGATTCCTAAGGTTATTCACAGTATTAAGGGTGGATGTATGATCCGGACCAAGGGCCTTCTCATAGCCGGCCAGAGCTCGCTGGTACATCTCCTCGGCCTCCTTGAGCTTTCCTTAGTCAGAGTAGAGAATCCTAAGGTTATTCACAGTATCGAGTGTGGATATATGATCTAGACTAAGGGCCTTCTCCTTACCGGCCAGAGCTCGCTGGTATATCTCCTCGGCCTCCTTGAGCTTTCCTTAATCGGAGTAGAGGTTCCCTAACCCATGAAATGCTCCCCATCCTGCAATATCATTACCAGAGATTTCCCTAAGACGTACATAATTCGCGTGGGGAATAAGCCGCTACTAAAGCTCTGAATAATTCTGTTCGCTTGCGCTAGGGACAGTCCATCTAACCGATATTAGCGCTAGTTCATAAAGCTAGCCGGGATTCACAAGCCTATTCATGCGCGCAACATGATGGCACCAGGACTATACTACTGGGTGCATCGAATAGCTTCCCTCTTATTATTTAGTCTCAAGAAGAGAAAATCCGATAAGATGTTTCACCTGAATTCTGAATGAAAATCCACTTGATATGATCCCTTTAAGCCAACTAGGGACATCGCTGCTATGAGAAGCACCTTTTACTAACTCATACCAAATGTCTCGGTTATCAAAGCGAGCAAGCAGCAGGAGTAGCTCGGCTGCGCTCGGGTCCCGCTTTTGTATCTCATGGTATGAGATTAGCCACGTTTGTAATATGTTGCCCTGCTGATACTACCGTCCAGGACTAGATTGTGACTGTAAATCAGACTAGGATTCTTGGTAATATTGCAGATATTCGGTGATACTGGTTCCGGTTTGACGCATAAAGGCTGCCGCGATCATAACCGCCAATGGTAGTCTATCGAGGCGATTAATGAGGGCAACGGTATCTAGATATCTTAGGATTACGGATACCATAACTCATAAGGTCTGTGTCTAAAATATCATCATACGTGGACTGTCCTGAAGGCTCTTAATGGCATTCGCTGGTAGGCCACTATTTTGCAAGAGTAGTTGAATTGCGTCCGTTGTTTCAAGCCGATGCACTGGAAAGGACTTTCCTAGCTCACTTAAGTCTGGCAACCGAGAGGTAATAAGAATAGACCCGTGATCTGCTGAAGGGAAGAATCTTCCAATGTCATATTCATCACCATTACCGCTGGTGATGGGAGAGTATTGATCGATGTTATCAAAAATCAGTAGCCAGCGTGAGTTGCCATTTTTCGCCAGCCAGTTCAACATATACGTCGCTCGTTGCTCTAGCTCCTCGTCATCGATCGCCCCGTTTTCCTGGGAGTGTCTAGGTAATCGTGGCAAGACAGAACTAAGAGATTGCAAAAGTGTGCTTCGGTCCTTGCCATTCAACCAGAATATAGTAGTAAATTCGTGTTTGTGGTCTCGTGTAAAGCGAATCGCGAGCTGTGTTTTTCCTATGCCCCTAAGCCTATGGAGGATCGCGACTTTGCGTGACTGGGCATTTGTCGGCTGTAAATATTGCTAAAGGCGGTCTAGCTCGGCTTGCCGGCCTATAAAGCTTTTAATCATAGGGACGGCAGTGAGGTCTAATGGGATGATGAAGCGATCCACTAAATATAGAAAGGTCTATTTAGTATGATATTCGGACTATATAAGATAGCATAGATATAAAGTATTAGAGCCTCTTACCAGAGTTTGCGAGAGTGTCTTGTGCGGTGGGGGTCTTATCAACCTGATTAACTGGAACCACCAAAAGTAGCTCTTTAGTATAGGCTGCTGCGACTGCCGCCGCATATCCTTACCATTCCTTGTTTTTATGAGAGTCAGCATAGTCACAGATGCCTCGAATGACCATATATGGAAAGTCATTCATCAGCCCCGCCGCTTCCATCTCCATATAGTATACCCCCAAGTCCTGCGCTAATTGGTCTTGCTGTCTGCCATCTTTCACCACCTGGTTTGCGGATGCGATTAGTCTATAGTGAATCACTGGTTCTTCATGATCTCGCGAAGGTCGGTGAGCCAGTTTTGATCGGTCGCAATTCGCATATGTGTCAGCTGCATAATGATCATATTCTGCTTGGTATAGGCAGTCCTCTTGGGCGGGACGAGCGAAGTTGGCAGCTTTACGAGATGTTGTTTTGGTATGGATGTTGGAAAGGAACTCAATCACTTGACTATCTTCTGTAAGATGATGGGCTTGCAGTGTAGTAAGAGCGGTCAGCAGAACCTTCGGGGGCCGGTTCAACATCCCGGTCCGCTGGAATCGACCGTCGTGTAATACTTTCCCTAGATCGTATTGAATCACGCCTCCAGATGTATCTCTTGGCTGGCTCACCATAACATCGCCTAGTCGAATATCTGCGTTGCTGCTCGGTACACCACCACCGATACCGACCATCAGACCGAAGCGGATAGAGTGGAAGCTCGACAGTAAATGCATCGCCACTGTTGCAGCTGATACGATGCCATATGCGCCGCCTGGCAGACAGGCAATGACGATGTTATGCGCTCTGATATTTCCAAGGATATAGGTATTATGATCGGTTGATGGACTCGGCAGACTGGGATGGATTATGTCCAACATCAACTTCGCAGCCGCCATCTCTAGCGGCAGGGCGCATATCCATCCGACCGTGTAATCGTCATAAGATAGGGGAGTCCTAGCAGCCATGCTGGGTTATATAATAATAAGCTCACTGGAGACTAAAAGGCCGGTTTCTCATATGCGGGTTATCGATGTCTACTGTATAATCGCGACACCGCGGAACTTAATCTTGCAATGAATGCCAAAGTTTAAGAGTAGCGGGGTTAGAAAGTGAGGCTAAGGCATCATGATCTCACAGCCAATCATCTTTCGTATAGTGCAGATAGGTATGATCTACACGTTACCTGATTAAGGATCACCAAGTTTGCTCATTTTGCATCGAAGCTTCTGGTCGCCTAGGCCTTATATCTTCCGTACTAGTATCATTTATCACTTCGCTATAAATAAACAGACTATCCCTATCTAGATTAGTGCATCCTATAAGTAGGAATTGGAAGGGCCTCTCCATGTTCAAAACTCAGTGACATTCGTGAAACCCTTCATCACATGATACACTAAACTCGATCTGATTATAGCTGTATTTAAGGGCTCGTTCCAGGGCCGAACGGCATATACTGTAGAAGCCACGTAATAAGAAACAAGATAGAAGATCCCCCTCCGCCCTACGATATTATTTGTAGGTGTTCCAGCTTCAGCCCCATCACCGTCCTAGGCTTTTACACAATGGCACGAAACCTCCAGGCCTGGCAGCGGAAAGTCATTGTTCATATGACACTCAGCCAAAAGAAACATACCATCTCATAGATGGCGAAAGTGGCTAAGTGTAGTAAGCGTTCGGTCACTAATATTCGCAGAAACATGCGGGTCTTTAGCGACTCTAGATCCCCTACTGTCCCTGCCGGTCAGCCGTTAATCGTCACCCCTATGATGCTAGACGCCCTTTGTGACCACCTCGCCGAAAAGCCCGGCCTATACGTTGAAGAGATGGCCCTCTTTCTTTGGGATGAGTTTAAGGTATTGCTATCACCATCAAGCGTCAAACGTGCCCTTGCGCGGGCTGGCTGGATAAAAAAGAAAGCCCAGTAGAGAGCAAAGGAACAGAACCCTCAACTATAGGATTTCTACCAGCATAAATTATCGGAATTTAGTTCGTACTACCTGGTCTTTGTTGATGAATCGGGATGTGATAAACGGGCGGGATACTAACGGACTGGTTGGTCACCACTAGGGGTGACGCTAGTGTAAGTATCTAAATTTCACCGGGGTCAACGCTACCAGATCCTACTAGCCTATATATAGGATGGTGTCATCTTGTCTCGTATCTTCAAAGGATCAACTGATGCTAGCTTCTTTGAATCTTTTGTTGAGTAACTTCTGCAGTATTGTGGAAGATGGCCGGAACTAAAGTCCGTGCTTGTTATGGATAACGCCTCTTTTCACCATTCTGACCGAATAAAGCAATTATGCTTTAACGCGGGGGTCAAATTATTGTACTTGCCGCCTTATTCGCCTGATTTTAATCCCGTCGAAGAATTCTTTGCCGAGTTGAAAGCGTATATTAAGAGGGCTTGGTCGACGTATGAACAGAATCCTGATCAGGGCTTTGATGTCTTCCTCCGCCGATGTGTGTATGACGTTGGTGCAAAACAGCAGAGCGCCGAGGGCCATTTTCGACATACCGGTATAACCGTCGAAAAGGCATGAGCGGTTACGGTTTCGAACAAGGATGTTCGACGTCAGCGAGATCCGGGCGATCTGGCAATAGCCTTAATTGAGTGATTTACCTACTCTTATAGGCCGAGTGGTCTCCTTTAGGAGGATAGATTATTGTTTTTTCGATGCGCCATAATATTAGACCAGTATTTGTATTGTGAACAGTATAGTTATGATCATTTTATGTTCTAGTTTAAACAGATTCCTAACTATCCAAAAAAAGCTAACGCCAATAATCATTAGACGACTTCGACGCACAGATAATATATTTCGTTGAACCCTTATGGAGCCAGCCACAGTGGGTAAGACAACGTTTCATTCGGCATCGTAACCGCTTCTAATGGTAGTCTGGTCAAGTTTGTTTGATTTCATCATAGTTGCCCATTTGTTTATGTCGCGTAGGAAACGACGGGCTGTTCCAATTTGGATTCCTCGCTGAACAAAGAAGCTAGAATCCGGGTCCTTAAGAATCAATTCAAGATCTAGGTGATTTTCCAAAGTCACTTGGCATATTTTCCGGAAACCAGCTTTATACGCCTTGTCGGTGGCGCGTGATTCTAACCATTCGCAGTATTCCCTTATAGCCACTTCACGAGGCCCAGGAATAATGACGTGCTTATCAGATGAAGCCTTGTGTAGAGAGGAACTGACTAGGGGGGTACTGCTGTTTTGTGCCGGTAGAACATTAATGATGGTCGGGGGATATGATGGTCTGTTTGTCACCACGTTAGTCTTGGTTGATTTCCTTCCTTTCTGACTCTCCAGAACAAGGTCCCGACGAATATCATTAGGGACGTTATTATAGGTATCTAGGTAGCCACCACCGTCAACAAAGTCAATCAGTCGTTCTAGATATGGGGCCTATAGCTTATAGTGTTTCTTATCCGTAGGGTCCTCCCAGCACCAATCGCACTTATGTGGGCATGACCGGATATCACACCTCATTAAGTCATAAACAAGATCCTAAGTTACAGGTCGTTCATTTATATCTTCTTCAATATCAATCCGTCTCTTACGTTCTGCCAACATTCTGCTAGTTGCTGACACACGGCCCCTTTTTTCGACTTTCTGCGGCACTTCATCATCGCCCCTGTAGTGAAACATAATATCAATTGTAAGTTGTTTGCCTATCCGGACTAAATTGCTCCATTTACGTCACTGCTTTTCCACCGACTTCCAGTCAATGGTAGCTGCACAAAATAGTTCCAGATTTTGCTGAGACCGGTCGCCTGCTTTAACAGTGACAGCCGTATCTTCAGATCGAACTCGCTAGCCATTTTTCTTTTTCATTTGCAGCATTTCTTCAACCGCTGGTTTCAAAGCCTTGGCCCAGTAATCCTGAGGAGCTATGACTAACCCTTTTTCGGACACGCTGCCTACCTTCTTACGGTTAAGCATAAGCTTCCACACAATCGTGTAGCGGATATATTCTGGAGATGGCTCATCATAGTCGACATCTTCATCCCATTCGTCAAGCGGGAGAAAGCCAAGCTGGTCTGATTGGACCGGATCGGTGGCACGAACCAGGGTAGGGCTAGGAGAGAATACGGATGGCGTACGACCGAAGTAACCAGGAGTGGGGGCATACTGTGAATCTTCGTCCCATGTGCGACCCGTCTGGGGTTGATAAGCATCGTCGCTACAAATGCTATTGGCCATCGTTGAAGTGAGGGAGGGAAGCCTAAGCAGATTGAACCGGAAGCGATTAGCAAACATCTCTGCGTCCAATAAGATCCGAAAGGATGGCATGATGACAGTGGCGGGGATTACAAATAAGCCTTACTGTCGATCGAGCCTCACACAGCAACCTGATCCCGGGCAGACACGCAGAAAAGCACCAGGTGCTTTGTAGTAATGAAACCGCAAGATACAAAGAGGGACTGTTGGCAGTTTGCCTATTGAACGACTGCTCTGTTTGCATGGTTTGCATGGAATCTTCCAGCCTGGAAAGTCAGGAGTAAATAACTGTATATTTCATACTTGTATTTTAGTATTAAGGTATATATTACTTGGTCAGCTACAAAACGGGTTAATTACATACTACCTATATCTGGATTAGCGGATCACATGATTAGGGTTTGATCTCTGAACACGTAATCAGGGTCGAAAAGCATGTACCAATGGTATGGGTCACGTATGTGTACTTGTCTGGTATTCTCTAGTCTCCACCATAGCAGTTTAACGTGGTACGCTGACTAATAAAGCTGATTACCTGATCCATTGTTCCGACACACCCCTTCAGCTTTGGCAGTCCTGGCAAAGCTGTGCAGTTGCCACAAATGGTCACTTGAAGCATTCAAAACTTCCAAGTCTTGCTAACAAGAAAGCAAAGCCCTCAGAAGCAACAAAATGAACCCAATTCCTTCAAGACTGTGGTCTTTTCAAAACAGCCTCTACTTCCTAATTAGGCAAGTGTAGCTTATTTTTCTTCCTCAATGAGATGACGCACGTCCGTCAATCCCAGCATCCTGACAAAAGCTTCATGCTTCTGTCTCGGCAGCATCTTGGTGAGTCCGTCCGCGAGCATCTGTGAGGTTGGTACCCACTTGATCCGTACCCTGCCTTCCTTGACTTCCTGTCTCAGCCAATGTCCGTGAATATCAACGTGCCTGAGCTTGGTATCGAAGGGGGTATCCTCTGCGTTGATCAAGTCCACCGTACGGCGGTTGTCACACTCGATTGTGAGACCCTCTGGGTATTTGAACCCAATTCGTCCAAATAGACGATCCCACCACTGTAGGGATCTTCCTGCGTCAGATAGGCCTAATAACTCAGCCTCCGTCGTTGACGTGGTCACAGTCTTCTGCTTGGTTGCCCTCCAGTCCACTGGTCCGCCGAAGAACTGGCAGATATATCCTGCAGAGCTGGTCCGGTCACCCATGTCCCCGTATGATGCATCTGATGAGAACTTCACCACTTCGCTGTCCCCGTCAACTGGACCGTATTGTATAGCCCAGAACCGCGTGGTATAGAGGTAGCAGATTAGGCGCTCAATTGCTTGGTGGTGCTTCGGACCAGGGTTGGTCAGGAATTGTGCGCAGATAGACGCTCGCTTTGCTGCGTCCGCGCGGGTGATCGTGGTACCATATTGAACTGAGCCTACTCGCTGTTGGTATTGGTGGATGCTCTCGGCTGTAGCTTGTCCGTCGTATGGTTCTAGGGTCTCTGTGGTCCCCGGAGTCCGGACCGGAGCTCGGTGAGCTAGGTTGAACCGCTCAGCAACACTGGCAAAGTAGCTGTCCTGTACTAGCCAGAGCTTCCTCTCTTTACGATTTCGTAGGATTCTGATCCCTAGAAACCACTCAGCGTCACCTTGGTCAGTTAGCTGCCAATTCTTCTCGAGTTCCCGTTCTAGCTGCTGAGCACGCTCGCGGGCAGTGTGGTGGCTGGCGATTAAGATATCATCGACATAGAAGAAAACGATAATCCCATCCCCAACAAAAACACACGGATCCTCGGCAATCTGTTGTAAACCGAGTTCTCTCAGTACGCGCGCTGCGTCTCGCTGCCAAAGTCGTGGGGCAATTCTCAGTCCGTACAGCGCCCGTAGCAGCTTCCAGCACTTGCCCTGAGTCATGAAGCCCTCGGGCATCAGAGTACAGACCTCTGTCAGAAGCTTACTGTTTAGGAAGGCGTTTACCGCGTCTCGCTGGCGAATATCCAAGTCGTATGCTGCGCTCAGGGCAAATAGCATACGAGCAGTCCTGGCTGCCAGTGTGGCAGCTCGCTTCTCTGCGTCTGAGATCGTCTGGAGATCCCCACGTACGCAGATCCTGGCTTTGCACTTAATCAAGAAGCCATCTTGATCGAATTTATAAGCATATACCCACATGAGGGGTAGTACTTGTATCCCACGATCCTTCGGCTTTTCCACGACTTTGTACGTCTCTTTAGCCTGCAGTCCGTCTAGTTCAACCCTCATAGCTCGGCTAAACTCTTCGCTCAATGGGTGCTTCCAGACGTCTCGGAATCGTTGTGGTGGAGGTGGCAGGTCATCTCGGTGCTGCCGTAGCGACGGTTTTGGTGCCAGAAGACCAGTAGCAAACGCTTGTAAAGTGGCTGCTGTGGTATCGTCGTCGTTGTTGTCGTCGATAACCATGGTCTTATAGGCGTAATCTCGGTCTTGTCTTGATCTCCGTACTCTCGGTCCATGAATGATATTACTGGTATCCAAAGCTGCACGATCACGGTCTTGATCCTCAGGGAATACCCCTGGCAGGCTGTTTTCGGCCGATGTCGGACGATCCTCTCGCTCGCTCCCATCCTGTAGGGATGACTGTAATTGATCCTGTAGTTGATCCTCCGGGCTCGGTTCCCGTAGTGATACTGGCGAAACCGGCGTCTGATCTATTTGATTATGGTCCTGAGCGTCTCGCTCAGGATCATCCCTCACCCCTTGATCAGTGGTAGTTTCCGCAGAATTGCTACTAACTGGATAATCCGGTGGTGGGGTATGATCAATTGGGTTTTTGTGCATAAACACTTGATTTAATCCTGAGTGCGGTATTGTCGTCTCCTGTGGTTCTCTAGATCTTCCAGATCCTTGATCCTGTATGACGTCTACATCATCCGCATCTCTTACTCTATAGGACCGTCCCGGAGAGCTCCCTTCTGGGGTACTCTCGGCAGTACTCGTACGAGTAGTCTGTTCGTCGAGACCCTGTCGAATACAGTCGATCTCTAGTCCTTCCTCCATGATTGTGGGAGGATAGTCCTCTGGAACTGGCAGCTTCACCCCTTCATCCGGGTCATGGTTCTCTGCCGAAAAACGTCGGTTTTTATCAAAAACTGCGTCTCGGACCATCCTGACCTGACCACGGTGGGGTATCCAGATTTGCCAGATATTCGAGGCCACGTAGCCAACGAGATATCCTATCTCAGCTCGTGACT
Source organism: Penicillium lividum (assembly GCA_028828245.1). Classification (NCBI taxonomy): domain Eukaryota; kingdom Fungi; phylum Ascomycota; class Eurotiomycetes; order Eurotiales; family Aspergillaceae; genus Penicillium; species Penicillium lividum. The sequence continues at coordinate 4,146,493 of JAQJAG010000003.1, forward strand.
TCATTTTGTCAAGTTTCGGAATATTTGGGATCCTGCAGTATGCAAGCGATCCATATAATTTGACATTCGCAAGCGACGTCTTTGTGGGAGTATTGACAGGAGTACCCTCGGTACCCTGGTTGAACCCAATAAAGCGCCGTGCTTCATCCCATGGAACTATCCAAGTCCCATCTTCCAATCTCGTAGGCGTACGGTTCAGCAGGTATACTGCCGCTTTTACCGCTTCTGGCCATAGTTTATCGGGTAGTTTTCCTTCCTTTAGAAGCGCTCTCGCTCTAAGGATAATCACACCTCCAGCACGCTCACCCGGACCGTTCATCTCAGGCGTATACGGGACTGTAAACGTGTGAACACACCCCAGCTGCTTAATAAGCAGTAGAATACTCTCATCAACTGATCTCTCGTTATCAGAGTGGAACACCTTAATCGGCAAATTTAGCCAGCGAATAGCGAAAGCGATAAAGCTTCTGATCGCTTCCTGGCACCCGTTTTTGTTCACATGGGTCATTAACCAGTGGAACCGGATACCCTCAACGTAGAAATGGGTTATCCAGCAGTGCTGATTATATCCCATAATGACCTGAATTAGGTCAAAGTAGACCCTCCCGCACCGTCCGTAGTGCTTGCCTATCGGTCTCCGCGAGACCTGTCGTGGAGCGTTGACTAAGCTGCAGACCGTACAAATTTCATCATCCGGTCGCTCTTCCCCATCCTCCGTGCTTCGTACAACCTCAACTCCACTGACCAGTTTCGGTAGTTGCTAAATTGCTGCCTTCGAGACATGGCCAAGTCGTTTATGCCACGTATTAGTATTGGCAGACGATTTCAACGGTTTCTCTGATCGTCGGGTAGCAAGTGCAGCTTTATGCTGGGTGTTGTTTTGGGTCTTGATCGTAGTCGTACAAACTTCCGTTTTTTGGCCGATAAACTGTACGATCATCCCGCGTCTGTGAGAACAGATAAATATCATGTTCTCGGTAGGTCTCAAGAATAGGTTGATCTCCAATCATAATCCTTCCATGCTTCATATCCCACCATCCTCCATGGTCCTCTATCCTGCCTAAGGAAACCAAATTGCAGTGAAAATCTGGAGAATAACGGCAGTTATACAGGTTAACCACACGCGGTCTGCCAGTTGTAGGATCCCTTCCGGTGAAGGTTGCTGTACCGACTCCAGCAATTGCGGTCCGATTGTCACCCGTACGGAGATACGAGGGGTCTTCCTTATACTCGGTAAATTTGGTGCGGTCGTTGCATACATGTACGCTTGCTCCAGTATCCAATACCCATTGATCTCGGTACTTAGTATCAACTTCAGTTGATAAGGCGACTGTGGCAAAGCCGACATGGGCTAAGTTTGCAGACTCAGATGTCTTCTCTGTGGATTCATATGAGTTGGATGCGTTTTTGAGCTGGTTTTCAGCCCAAACCTTCCACTCTGGTTCTTTTTTGAATGACTTCTTCAGCGCTTCGGAGGCCTTTCGTAGGCCCATCCACCCATCCGGTCTCTGGTCTTCATTCAATACCCAGCACCGGGTGACCGGGTGTTTCATGCCACAAGGGCAGTAGCTCCGGTCCTGAAATGGTCCAGTTTTCCCGTCTTTTCTGTCGGTTCTGGAGGTTTCAGCCTCTGTTTTACCCTGCCAAGTTGACGTGGCAAATGCTGCTTTGGACGTAGAATTGATATTCTTTTTGGTAGTCTCGGAATACGACATAGTATAGGATGTACGGAAGGACTCAATCAGATCGTTTATCTCGATTGTATTACTTCTTAGCACGATGTCCTGGAACCGAGCTTCCCACCAGACCGGTAGGATGTCCTTTACAGCATGCAAAAATAGCTGCGGATGCTGCGCAGTGTCACTCTCCACTTTTTGGTTGACCGCTTCATCACGTATCAGCTCCCACTCTTCTAGCCAGGATAGTACGTTTTGACCCTTATTTGGTGGTCGTACGCACCCTTCTGCCCAGCGTAGCAGGACTTCATTCTGGTGAGACTTTGTGTGTGAGAATCGCTTCTTGAGAAAGCTAATCTTCTCGTACGGAGTCTCAAGATCATCCATGAGACGGTGTAGCTTAGTATCTGTTGACGCAGTGATCACGAACTCAACTGATTGTAGGCCGTTTTCCACCTTCTCATACCTTTTGAGCTCCTCTTTGTAATCGTCATGGTCGTAGCTGTACTCCATCTGACGATCCTTGAACTCTTCCCTTAGGGTCTTGGCTACCTCTGTAGTTGCCCCTCGTGGGATGTGTAACCGCGGTCGTGCGGGGGCCTGCGGCTCCTCCAGTACTTCCGGGGCTGGTTTCTCAGGATTGCAATAATCCCATACCTTCCTAGTCTTGGCAAACTGCTTCATCGCAGAGTACCAAGCTGGCCAGTGAGAGCTGTTTTTCAGCTTCTCACCCTTCCATTGTGAGACAGATACCGTGGGGTCCATCCTTAGTTGGTTTCAAATAGCTTTCAATCCTTTCTCAATTGTCGTGTTCTTCGGAGGGGTTGACGCGGCAACTTTGTTGTCGTCGTCAGTGATCTCAGGGGTAAACAATCCTGTCGTCGCAAGTCGAGGAGAGCTTCCAGAACGTATATTCAATCAAAATATCACGGTAGGAGAGATAATCCGGGCTCATAACTCTCTGAACACGTAATCAGGGTCGAAAAGCATGTACCAATGGTATGGGTCACGTATGTGTACTTGTCTGGTATTCTCTAGTCTCCACCATAGCAGTTTAACGTGGTACGCTGACTAATAAAGCTGATTACCTGATCCATTGTTCCGACATTTGAAACAGCTTCTCTATGTATTCGATATGGAAGGCGAAAGCGGTCGGCACTGTGTACCATGAATTGGAACCCCCAGTCACTCACAGCCACCCTACTGTATACAAAGGAATGAGCCCCTTACTCTGACTCTGGACCACCGCTATGGGAAGCTTCAGGGAGAGTATGATAATGATCAACATATGTTTGCGAGCAGATGCAGACTTGGTGAAGTAGATAACATAAGCCTGTCGTCTAGCGAAGTTTCGCCATTTTTAGGACTACGATGGGCTCTTGCTGCGGAAATGACTGTTCGTACTTCTTGCGGGTGTGATGGAAGCGTCTCGGAGAAAGGCAAGGCTTTATCCGGCCCGGAAAATTTGAAATGGAGGAGCAATGACTCGAGTGTTGTCGAATTTGGCGGTACGGCCGATGAACGCGACTGGTCTGCATGGCCCGTCATGTAGTATTGATGAATGTGCGGCGGCGGCAATACGCCCCAAAATCATCAGTGATCCGTCGAAGGCCAAAATGCCACCAATGTGGTATTGACATCATCACATGTTGAAAATGTGCCCGTCCCCCTTCATGATGCTTTTAGCACGACCATCCGCTCAATATCACCGAGGACAGAGCTATGCTTGCAGCGAAGCAGCAGTGGATAAAATCTTTCGCGTCTTTCAAATGGTAGCCAGATGACTCGGAAGTATGACAGATCTGATCAGGACGCGCATATTCTGTATCGTCTTAATTATCATTCCGGAAGCTCCCCGGCCCATCGGAGCGACACTTTTTCGAACTCGGCTTTGTAAGATAACGTCAGTTTCGGGACAGACTTGTCAATACCCTGATGGGTCTGCCTAAATTCTCTCTGGCCCCTGGCCTGTCTTTGTGCCCACCCTCTGGCCTATTGGACCCTTGGCGCTTCAACCTCTCAAAGCGATAGTGCTTGTTTTCCCGAGTCACTAGTAGCTTGGGTTGGATTAGCAGATCATTGTGCGATTGCTAGGTGAAGATCGCTCAGCGAATGTCTTTGTTTCGCGAAATGACTAAGGTACTTCGCGGGTGGCGAGCCACTTGTCGAAAGGCAAGATTTCACATAGTGTCGATGCCAATAGCCTGCTAGCCACAAACAATTTATGAAAAGATCAAGTGGTGTAGCCGAGGAAGTTCCGGTGCGTTTGGTGGCAAGTCAACCAGAGTGAGAACTCGTCTCCAATGGAGCACAGCCCATCGGCATGCTGACTATCAGTTGGAGACTGAGTGAAGAATGCAGACTTTGAATTTGGAGCGCTTGCTCAAAACTGCTTGGTTGTTTTGACGGACTTCGACCGCTAATGACACCAGGAAGCCGGCCCAGGCAACAGATCGATCGCGTCGTGGGAGGGGCGGTGAGGTGTGCAAGACGCCTGCGAGAGTTTGCGCGACGTCCCGCATAGTTGGGGCATTCTAGACCCTACGCCATTTGACAAACGACCCTTCAAGATATGTCAGTATGCGTCAGGTTATACGAGACTCTACTCACAATCTTTCATCTTCGACCTTGTCCACTCTTTGGCTCATACTAACGATGCTCGACAGACTGCTGAGACAACACAGATATCGCCTTGGCGTGAATCGGCCCGAACCTCCAACTTTCGACCCAACGCATCCTCATTCTTGCAACATGAATTTCGCTTCGGATTCGTCCGCTCTTCGGCTAAGATCATTTCTGACGATCGATGAGAACTGTCATGGAGCAATGGCACTGAGCAGACGTACCTGATTGTCAACGAATGACCCGAGCTAGCTGCAGCTGTAGCGGTGGCAGAGTGTGCCTGTAGCCTTGCTTTGGGCACGCTGCCCAAAATTTCGAATCGTTTGAGACACCGACGACGTGTGTGTAGATTTGAAAGTGGCATCCAGAATATGCCAATGTAACTCGAACAGGGGTTTTCCATCATCATTGGACGCTGGAGGTCTGGTTGTGAGGCACGTTCTGTCGCGCATCATATCAGCAAGTGGATCGGACAAGAGGCTCCTGGCTCACAGGTTCTGGGGCTATCAGGTGATTTTGGCTAGCGGTTGTGGCTGGCAGGTGGGTATAGAATCTTCGTAGCGCCGACCTGGAGCGGTTCAATCTAAATAGACCGGGCTGGTCGTAGCATCTAGTATTTCAGCATAGTCTCAGATCGTTTCAGTCTGACAAGGGACATACCTGCGCAGGAAGATTCGCTTGCATTCTCATAATCAAAGAAGCTAATGGGCGGTGGATATGGATCGGCTTAGCTCGGCAAGGCTCATAGGTACTTGCATACGTACAGGAGGTTTTGGTGCCTAGTCTGGACTCGTGGCCTGGCTGGCGGGCACGAACACGAGGAGAGAGTGGAGTGAACCACCGAGTGCCTAACGAGAGCTGGGTAACTTCAATGGTCGGGGCGTGTACTGTTCGTGTCAGTGACTGAAAGGCTCGGAGAAAATCAAAGGTGAGGAACTTATCATGGGTCTGCTGCAGGAGAGCATCTAACGGCTTCTTGGTTCGAGAGATTCCATCCAATACGGCAAGGCAGAGATTTAGTCTGACAGAGGACTGGGGGAGGAGGCGGTATTTATAGGCTTTTCGGCTTGTCAGATGCCTGTACAAACAAAGTGAGGCCTGTTGACGCTATTCCTTTGCTGAGACGATGGTCTGAGCATCAATCAACTGCAGGCCGGTGATTCAACGAGAAGTCCTTTCTAGAGCCATGCCGTGGCGTCAAGTTTCTGTGCAGACATTTGTTGAAGCAGCGTTGAATGTTCTCTCAATTTGATTCACCGACATTTGTTCAAGCTCCAACGTTGAATCAACGACCGCGATTTTCAACACTTGAAAACGATATGCAGCGCACCACCAGTTCACTGCAACGATGTGGGCTGTTATCACTATCGATTCACTTTCAGCACTGGCTGTAGATTTGAAAGTGAGGCTGATGAGCGTGTTGCGTTGTGAGTAAATCTGCGTCAGCGCGCCCCCACTTGTTGAGTCGCGGTCGCGTAGGGACCTAGCTACGATCCATGTAGACATCTCCATTGAGTGCAGCCATGCCACGCTTGCTGTAGAAATTGGGAAAATTGAAACCTGCGTCCTTGATCTGCTCATTCTCCAGAATGCGTCGTCTATCGAACACAATGGGGTTTTGTGACCCGAAATTGGACTCTACGCGACGATGCTTTAGATATATATCTGGCGCAAGTGATGAGCCGCCTGAGACCTCACAGACACTCTGCAAGAGAAAGACATGCCGGCAAATCCAGACGTATTCTTTACCAATATCTTAATTCACCTTGGAACATTTTGTCAGCCAAGACGGGTCAATATTACTAGCTTGTAGTAGTTATATTCAGCAACCACCGGTCGCCGGAGCACCGAGGCACATGACCTACACGGTGGAGCTCATAGAGCTGAGAAAGCTAGGTAAGGTCAATATTCTCAGGGAGTTCCATGTATTCTATCTTCAGACGATATCTTGAGACTGGCCCCGTTCTATTGGTCAGATACCCAATACCAGTCAATACCTCAAAATCCTAGAATTGACAGATACTTTGCCAATTCTTTTACTCGTTTGGTATTATACAGTTCACCCTCAGAACGGATCTTCAAATACGGAAACAACTATATCTATGTAGATTAGCGTAGCATGTGGATGGTTTCATGTAATATTACTGTACTATGACGATGGCTCATTAATGGCAATACAATCGTTACGTTAACAGTACTGCCGGAATTACAGGGCGGCGAACCAAACAGGTTAGCGTCATGCGGGATTATTTTCCGGCAATTAAGTACGTAGTTTTGAACGGCTGGATAGGCTACCATTCCTCGATTTTTCAAGCCTTTTTGAAAGGGCTCGTCGGACTTGTCACAAGTGATCTGTCAATTACCAAAGATTGTGATTTTTTTTTTGGCGTAAAGGCTGCCTGGTCGACGTGCCCTCTTCCACACACCATGCCTGGGTGATTTGCCGAAGATCGCATCTCCGTAGCTATCCAGAGGATATAACCCAACAAGAAAAAGAAGCAACATCTAACAATTCTCGCGTGACTTCGACATTGCATATCCTCGTCTCTAACACTGAGTTATCGGTGGCGCTTCTAAAAGCTATACATGAGCCAATAATAATACCAACACGATAAAGACACCCTGTGAAAAAGAAACAAAACAGTGTTCCTCGGCACCCAGATGAAATGTCTCCAGGAATAGAGAAGATCAATCGTCATGTTCGACGCTTCAATCATGCTGCGTTGGTCAGCGCCGGGAAGTATGGTGAAATTCATGCTGCTGTTCGGGCTCGAAATAAGCCAGATAAGCATGAGGCGGACGATCAAAGCGACAAATAGCTAAATTCGGGTATATTGTGGACCATAATGCGAATACTGATGGAAAAGATAAAATAGAGTTGAATAAACAGCGAAACCAGTCGCTTTTAAGTTCGGAAGACCCATAGTACTTGGGCTGTGGGGACCTTTTGGATGGTTGATCAGACTGCATACGGGTGTCTGGTTTGAAATTAGTGCGTATCTAGTCGTTTTTTTGCGCAGCCTTATGAAGAAAGTGGGCCACCCTGTGAGGCCCTAATAGGTCTTCGTGCATGAACAAGGTAGACTAGTCGAGGGGCGCATTCAGCGATTCGTCCTCGTCATCCGGGCCCTCGTAGGCTTTACCTGAGTGTTAAAGTTGAAGTCGCGGTGTCATCGGAGGAAGATGCCCTTAAGAGGTCGTTCGTCGGTATTGAGCGACCTGGTACGGGTTTATAAGAGCCCTAAGCCGAGACGCATACGACGCTAATGAAAAGCTCACGGAGAACGATTGAGGCATGAAGAAATACGGGACATGTATATCGACCCACCAAAAAGGAGGGTGGGTAAGCCCCCACCCTAGGGAACAAGACTGGCCTTCGCTTTCCAAGTAATAATGCCGAATTGCGAGCTAAGCTAATGCTTTTCGCTTCGGTCAAGCCTTTCAGCAAATCAAGGGAATGGCTGACGATAGCCACCAGAAAAGTCTTCTTCAAAAAGCCGATGACACCGATATGCCTCCCGAGGGGGGGGCCGGGGTCCTTGGAAGCGGTTTATATGAACACAGTTCAGGGTAGATAGATAGATGTTTAGGATGCACGTTATATCTAGAGCCCGATGTCAATTTCCAATCCAAGCTTAGACGCGTGACGCGAGAGAAGATCCCTGAAAATAAGCAAAGCTCTCTGCGAGCAGGGATCCTTGGCGGACATTTCGTTCAGCCAGCGGGTGGCCTTCTTCACCTTCTCTGCAATATCAATCGCTTCGGCTATAGCGGGGTGGAGTTGGGTGGATAGCGCAATTAGAAGAATCGTGCTGGATTGCATGATATGGTGAAGAATACACCACCAAGGGGAGACCTTGTATAACCAGGCCGTGTCTACTTCATCAGGTAAAAGATCAAGAATTTGTCCTGCGACTTGGACACACATAACCGCCATGGTATCACACAGGGATCCGGGGGAACCCGCACCGGATAGGTTAGCGAGGCGGCGAAGACAGTGCTGTGAAATGATCAATTTGGTGGTGTAAAATCGAAAAGCTAGGCTGGCACGCTCCCGAGCGAAAGGCTGTGATGCATTGAGTACGACGAAGCGGAATTCTGTCGGAAGGCGAGAGAGCCACCTGTCCGCATTGCTGTTTAGGGTAAATATCTGGATTTCAATTTCTCGCCATGATCGTCGCGTCGCTCGAGGCGCGTATAGCGTGTCTACCGCCTCGCGGGTGAGAAACGCCAAGTCCACGGCGTATAAAAAGTAAAGCGAAACATTGGGGGCGAGAGCCTGAGCAATCTGCTCGGTCTGCTTTCCTTTACTCCCGGGTTGTCCGAAACGGATGCGATTCGCGGGGTTCTCATTCGCCGTGAATGCGGGCTCGGTGTAAAGGAGGGAAGTTATGAGGGCATTCCGAGCTTGTTGATCAGAGATAAGCCGCATGATACGCTCATCGCTGAACCCCTCCTCTGTATACGGCAACGGGAGGGGTGTAGAGCAAAAGGTATCGCTCGTGCTAGGCGGTCGGCCGGTCATAATGCATAGCACGGTATCCAACATAAAAAGCGCCCACCACACCCGATATCTTATCTCCTTCGAAAGGTGACCTATGGTGTTACTTTCGCTGCGGAGGTTGAGCCCCATAGTAACGGCAGATCGAATGGCGACACCAACAATTATCCATGACCTAAACAGAGGATTCAGAGGTCAGACATTAGACCCCGCAAGATAAAATACGCGCAAAATACCATACCTGTTGACTTCGCCGACAGATAGAAGGTAGAAAGCTGCTAAACCCTCGACTTGGACCTGCTGTAAGTTCGGATGTGAAATTAACGCCACATTATCGATTCCGAGTCGCCACGCTCGCGTAAAGTATACCAAATAGCTCTCCATCTCTGGGTGGGGCGGTAGGCCCATCAACAGAGAATGTCTCGCTGTAATAGCAAATATCAAATTCAATATCGCCAGCCATCGTTTTCCAGGTCGTACGTTGGGGTCCGTGTAGAAGGAATTGTACTGTCCGATGAATGTCGTTATGCCAATGATCGGGAAGGTAGGGTGTACTGTGTGGAAGTAGCCATCAACTAGCTGACTAGCGACGTGTTGAGGAGGGCGTGCCAAAAGGTCCACGTCGTCGAGCACGGATAAATTGGAGTCGTCTTGGAAGTAATTCACCGACAAGATAGAAGGGTAATCGGATCTGTTGCTGGTCGGCGTCTTGGCTTGGTCCAGGTCCCGTTTGAGTCGGTACAACCATGCCATTTCCGAGTGCTCGCCCACAAATCCCATAGCCTGGAGTTTCTCATCGCGATTAAAGTCTTCTTCGGTGTAGTCGATGGCCCCGAAGGCGAACGCTGTGCCCTCGGGAGCGGCGTGGAATATAGAGGAATCTGAAAGCTGGACAGGATAAGACGGATGAGAAAATTAAAAGGGGAACATGGATGGATGAAACACACCTTCTTAAGGGTCTGATCAACATGGAGGGCCGACGGCGCGTCTAGCCTGGGGTAGAGGTCTTGCAAGAGGGCTTCGTAGGTTTCCACCTGGGCGGTTAGCTCGCTGAGCTGCCTAGAGAGTTGTTAGAGGTGAGCCGGTGGCTGCTCCTCCAGAATCCACCTACTTGGCCATCCTTTCCCGCTTCCGGTCCCCGTACGAACACCGGATATCCGCATCCTTGCAACGATGACAGGCAGGACGGTGTCCGCTACATTTAGCTTTTTGCTCTTGGCAGTTCTCGCAGGCCCGACTAACTCGACTGCTACTACTGGTCCAGGTACTGGGGTTGACAATTCGAGGAATCGCGACCTTGGTATTTGGCCGGTCGCTGGTGACCAAGTCTTCACGCGGAGGGAGGGGGTCAGCAGGGAAGTCGAACGCTGAAGACTGCGCGGAGGAGGGGGAATCCAGTCGTAGTTGAAGACGGCTGATTCGTTTTCTGGATAGTCCGAAGGGTATTCAGGATTCATCGTGCAAGGTCTGAAGGGTAGAAAATCACACGAAGAACGCAAGCCAATAAATTGCCGATAAAATGCACACCCCTCCGTATCAGAATACCATTACTCAAGAAACCCATCATTAAAGTCTTTTGGGCGGTGTGAGTTGAGAATGGTGCACGTGGTATGCTGGATGCAGTAGCCGCGCTAGTTTGCCACTTCCCGACAGTTGGTTCCCAGCCAAACTAAATAAATGGATAGTTTTCGTATGGAAGCATCTCAGTCGGTACTAATATCACAGATCCAAAGGGACCTGGATCTTCTGACACCCATGATGAAAGTTTGGCCTGCGTATGAACTATGGTCTGCCGGAACTCTGGTACACTATTGATCAATGGGAGGGCAGGGGGAGTGGCAGATGTGACAAATGTGCGTGATTTATATGGAAAAGGCGGTAAAAGTGGGACCATCCAAGCAAATAGGGCGCCAAAACCGAAATTGTGCCATACATGCGTGTAACAAAGCTGGAAGTTGACTGTATATTTGGAGCTTAAATGGCCAAATTATGGTGTATTTTATGGTAACGTTGTAATATCCTGCATTAGATTTTCACCAAACTCCGAAATGAAACTATTGACTATCCTAACGAAATAGTATCGAGAATTTGATATAGTTTATATGCGTTGTTGCTGACATATAAAATCAAATTTACTATGTGTTTTGGGGGTGGCCGGTCCACATGGGAATTACGTTAATTAACATCGCCTTAATATCTTCACTTCCCGAGGGATAGAACGATGTGGAAGAAAATGAGTCAGTTTCTCTAAGGGCGAAGAACAACAAGTGTTGAAACGACGGGTTCATGTCTGCCCAGCTCATGACCCCGAGGGATCCAAATCATACACCGCAGAAGATCTGTTTAATCCTCCTGAAAACGAAGCCGCCGATGCTGCCCGTCACTATCTTGCTTATTCCGGCCCTTTCGAAGTCATATTGCAAGGTGAAAAGACTGTACTGAAGCACCATATGGGTTTATCGCTGGTACCGAATTGGGCGGGCCATCACCAATTAAGAGACTGTGATTTGAAAGGAGACTAACTCGTTTTGGGTCCTGTGGCTCCATGGTATATTGGGGTAAGTGTCCAAAATATGTCTGCACTGTAAAGGATTTTCGATTAATATGAAGATAATCTAGGGAGAACTGGTTAGCCAGATTTTGACATGGAAAAGAGTTCGCCCAGCTGCAGTATGATATTTTCGGAGATTCTAACTGTTTTTTTTGAAACCTATATTCTGCTTGTTAGATTTGGAAAGGAAGGGGAGTTCTCAAAATTTATCAAAATTTTAGGTTTCCTTTGTTTTGATCTGGAATTTAGAGTGAGAAGTAATACAGTACGTCACAACGCTAAGAGACGGTAAAGCGGACGCCTTTATGATCAAGTCATCTTTATCCACAATCCCGTGATTTGAATTGTTCATTAATCATTCTAGGATAGCTAATCCTATTCTTGCTCCTAGACATATTACGGAATTTTCAAAGTAGCATGCATTCGAATAGTAGAGTGTAAAGGTCTTACACTACACTAAACCTGATGTCACAGACAGTGACCGTGGTAAGAGAGGCCGGCCACTAACATCTTCATCATCAACTGAAGGGACAACGCGCCCTCATTTCAAAACTAGGAAATAAGTCAGGATAGCAGATCGCCCATGCCATCCTACATGCAGCTAGGAACACCAAGACTCACTGGAAAGCAATTGGGCTACAGCGAATACCCGGGCTTTCCGACATACCAGGAAATGAGAACGCCGATCGGCTAGCCAGAGAGGCGGCCATACCAGGCAGGACGCACCCATTCCGGCCCCCGCTTTCACACGAGAGGGCACACTGTTATGGAAAAATAGAAAAATCGGTAATCTACTATCAACTATGGTATTTTGATTGTGCAAGGGTATCAGCATATGAACTTTCTCGGGGTCTTCGAGAACGCCTTTCTGGAAGTGGTGTGCCGTGTTGTGAGACATCAACGACGGTATTTTGCCCAACGTGCGGTCCGTTCGGGTGCTGCTGCATTGGTAATATAGTCAATACATCTCGAAGTAAGGAAAAATCATTGGACTGAGAGTGCAGGGATAAGACGCGCAGCTGAAGACTTGCAGAGCCGGAGCTGAAAGATTCGAATTACTGCCTGTTATTGCGCGATTCAAAATCTGCAGGTTGCTCGAGAAGCACTCCCACTTTGGCGTGGTCGTTGGCGCTGGTGCTGAGAAGCATGAAGACGTGATTGTATTATTCGGTCGATTTAGGCTCTAGTGTTTCATGCTTCGCAGCAGGCATCGGAGAAAAGTAGGATGTCTGTTCCGTTGGTCTAGTTTGGTAATTGACTGCGCGGTTTGGGATGTGGAAGGAACCCATCGGAACACCGGAGCCTTCAATATTTTCTGTGCTCGGTGCAGGAGGGGTCCTTAGTGATTGCAGCCCAAGCGGTGGGGCGTGCTTCGCAGCGGAAAGACCACTTAAGAAACCCTTTTTGGAGCCCGATGACCATCTATCTGAAAGAGGCGATGCCATCGGCGACGAAATGTATTTGAAATTTGCTGGGCTGGTCAATTCGCCTTCCAGTTTTAAATTCAGATTTCCGTCGTTGGGCGGATGGGTGTCGTGCGAGGGAGAGAAATCAATATCATTATCAGCACACAGGCGCACAATCTTCGCATCTCGGCGCAGCTCATCCACTTCATACTCAATATTGGCGCAAAGATGTCTGGCCTCCCACTGTTGGCATAGCTCCACGATGCGGCTCGGGATATCTTTCCGCTTTTCTACACTCTCCGTGTAGAGGGGAATATCCAATTCGGCGAGGTCCTGCTGGAGCCGTTGCAAACTGCGCAGAGTAAAGTCCACTCGAGCTGGACTAGCGATATGAGCAGTCAAATCTTCGGGAGACTGAATATAGAGGCAGATCAGGGGCACCTGGTTCTCCTTGGCCAATTCAAAGGCCATCCTAAGGGCCCGATTGTCATGTAGACGCATATCGCTCTTGAACCAGTGCACCACCGCTTGGCCTGCTTCCGTGGAGCGTCGGTGCTCAGCGGTATCGCGACATGCCTTCTCCAGAGTCTCGATCGGTCGTTCAAGGGTCCCATCATTGTAGGCCTGACACCGCTCATTTGCCATTTCTGGGGGGTAAAAGTCGCGTAGAACGATACCAAAGTCTTCGGTTTGTTTGGCATTGTGGTGTGGAGATCGCAGGTCGGTCAACCGCTCTTTCTTGTGCGCGTGTGTCACGCCGACATCCTGTTTCGTGTCTATGTCAGGACTCTCGCTTATGATTGCTTTTCGCTTGCGGGGCGCCATAGCAATGGGATTGAAGAATCGAGTGAAAATGTACGGTCGGATGGGGAGGGTGAACGTCCGTCGCATCAGTAACGGTGTAATCTACGCGTTGCTGGCCTGTTGTAAGATTTGGGAAATCATAGATCGATCGATCGGCCTATATCATGACATCACTGGAACAGGATCCTTTCTTTTAGTTCAACAAAATTTTGAAGGAAGTTGAGATGCATTCTATCACAGAAGATCCGGAAGTAGAGCGAAATTGGCATTTATTGGTTATGTATACCCGTAGAGGTAAGCAAGTTCAAGGAAAGGAGTAACGTTTTCGTATATATATTCTACGAATACATCGTATAGGTGGACTGTTCTTTCCCCTATTTTCACATTCCTGGTCTCACCCAGACCAATCAGCTTCATATTGTTAAAAAAAAAAAAAAAAAAAGCTGTGACATCCCTGCATATCACTAGTCGAAAGGTCCAGTTATGTGATCTACAGTGCACGACTAGTTAGAGTGGAATCTCAGGAAAATAGACTACTAGCAGTTATTTGTAATCTACAGAATATGGAAGATATAATTTCCAAGATTTAGTCAACGTTTTCCTTCTCTTCCGCTTGCAACTCCTGTGCTCTTTCCACTTTGATCGCAAAACCTTGATTAGCTCAATAGTCGCGTCAATCAACCAAGTTACTCAATCTTCTTACCAGGAAATGATCCATAGGCCCGCATCCTTTCCCCCTTCCTCCATCTTCCCCGCATAAGGAGTCAGGAGATAGGACATTCCTTTCGAATTCTATCCCTTTCTAATACCGATGGAGCGATGTTCACCCTTCAGGATTTTCGCCCATGTCGCCTAATACTGCCTCCGATTTTGTGAATTCGCTGACACACAAGCACGCAGATGGAGATAATGTCCTCACTGAAACATCCGCTGCCTTTGACGCTATCGCCTGGTATAATGCCGTTTAACTTATTCTGTGCTTTCTATCCTTCAAACGCGAGCAGCGTGTCGTTGGGGAATTAAAGAACTCAACATTTCAAATATTGTCTGATCTACCGTAAGTGCCCAGCCAACTCCTTCCATTTGTCAATATCTTATGGTGATTCACCTCCTACCCAAAAGGGTCTTGCGAATATAAGTATCATATTGAGGTCCAACGTAAATCAGAACAATTTCAAATAGATTCCAATTCCCATGATCAATGACTGTCGAGCAGAGTACTGGTACCAGCTTGTAGGATCAAGACACTGCCAACCACCTTGTTCTCCGGCTGCACCATCACGGACCCAATTTTTCCCAGCGCGCGACGACTTCGGATACCAACACTTTCCTCGGGGTCGATGTCAATATCTGCTTCTAAGGCGTTACTACGGCGCCCGACAACGACAATACTACCAGGCCTATGAGAAATTCGCTCTAACTCAGCCCGAACAGCAGTAAGGGCGAACTGGGCCGGATCACTGATGGTGTCCTGCACCGTCGGTGTCTGGAAAACCACCCGTTCTTGGAGATCTGATGGGATGGAATCACGAAGCGTCTCGAAGAAAATAAGATCCGAAGGTGTACTCGATTTTGTGGCTTTGGATGTGTCTGATTGTGAGCCCGCCGCCTGGATAACAGTGACTGTGACGTGATCATTCTGAGCCAATTGGAGGACAAATCGTAGAGCGAAGCGGTCATCCTCGCCACCAGAGAAGGGGAGCACAACGTGGTGAGAACGACTTCCCGTCGATGGTTGAGTCCAGGTGGTGCCTTGGATGGTTAGTCCACTAGGTGAGCGTTGAGTTGTGGACCGCTTGGAGATTTCCGGGTTGTGATCGATCAAGATGCCTACATGGCCAGAGACTCGGTCTAGGATATCCGACACGAAGCTTGCATACTCGGCATTAGCGAAGCGACCGGCTGTATTGACCTCGAGACCATTTTGGCGATCGGCTAGTGTTCCAGTCTCACTCCATGGTAAGAGAAGGAGGTCTGATGTGTCTTGGTGGGCCATGTTCACCACAGTATCGGCGTAACTGTACTCGGGGACTACCGATACACCGGCCATAAGAGAAATATCGTGCCACTCGCCAAATGCGCGGAAGGTATTGATAACGGGGTCCCATAGTGCATGTTCCCCAGCCGAAACCTTCATCACACTGGAGTCACGATCTGTCAGCTCCATCAGACGAACGCCATGCACTCGAAGAGCTGTCGTTCCATCCTCTCCTGGCGTAACTGCGTCCTCCACGGTCTGATCTGTTTGTTTGGGTGTCTTTGTTGGGTGTACCCGAGGCATGGGCAAAGCTCCACGGTTGGGGCTCAGGAGAGCAGCCAATGTGCAAATCCCAGAAAGACCATCAAGGCGAAGATAGACCAGAAGCTTCCGCACCGGTACAGTCTTGACCTGTTCTTTGACAGCAGAAATACTGTCTGAGCGGCCGTCTTGCTGCAAAGGCTCGTCATTCCAGTTGATTTCTCCCCGTCGCCAACGGGCAACCTTGACCTGATACCAATTTGGATAGAGGGAAACAGTTAAAGGGGTGGTCATAAATGTGGTGACAAGTGCCATGACAACAAACATGGTGAATGTGCGTGTGCTCAAGATTTTGGCTTGGAGGCCAATATTCTAGATTTCAAGCGTCAGCCTCTGCTTCTAGGAAACTCAACAATAGAACGAGGACCTACCAACACAATCAGCTCTACCAGCCCCTTGCAACTCATCAAAACGCCAATGGCAAAGCTTTCACGCCATAGCATCCCACAGAAGCGAGAAGCGATCGCACCACCAGCGACCTTGGCCGTGAAGGCAATAGCAATAATGCCAACCACATAACCCCAGACAGTCCCGTTATCCAACAAGCCCAAATTGGTGCTGAGACCGGATAATGTAAAGTATAATGGTAAGAACAGTGCGGCCACCAAGTCTTCGATCTTTTCGGTCAGTTTAATAGCAAAGCCCCCTTCATGAGGACAGATTAAGCCAATGAGAAAGCCCCCGAAGATTGCATGGATTCCAATCACTTGAGTGAAGAACGCCGATGCCAACGCAATCAGCAAAGTCAACATCACGACGGATTGACTAGGGCCTTTCTGCAGACTTCCGGTTCGTTCAAGGAAGCGTATAAAAAACGGTCGGAACACGAAGGTCAAGAACAGCACGTATCCCGCCGCGACGAGAAGAACATAGAGCGCTGTGATTCCACTTCCCGCATTGACCAGGGCCACACAAAGGGCAAGGAGAATCCAGCCAACTACATCATTCCCCACACCAGCTGACAGCACAATGACACCAACCCGAGTGCCAAGCAGCTTCAGGTCTGTCAAAATGCGACATAGGACAGGGAACGCCGTGATGGCCATAGCAATACCGATAAAGAGCATGAAAGTGCCAAACTTGACGGGGACCGTCCCAGCATCATCATGGAACTGGTTATAAAGTCCATAGGAGATCGCGCAGCCGAGTCCAAATGGAAGAATCATTCCTGCCGCAGAGACGCTCAACGCGACCCGCCAGTTGCTGATGAGAAAACGCAGGTCCGTCTCCAGCCCCACCAAAAACAAAAAGAGAATAAGCCCGAGGTTCGCCACGACGCTCAGACTAGGCAGGCTGGCGGTGGGGAAGATGGTATCGGTGAACCCGGGGATATGGCCCATCACTGACGGACCCAGTATAATTCCACTTATGACCTCTGCAATGACCCTGGGCTGACGGATCTTGGATAGCGGCCAGTGAACAAGGCGGCACAAAATAATAATAATGCCCGCCTAGGGAATATTTAGCAACACCTTTCATAAGCACGTAAAAGGAGGGGAATAAAGAAAATGTAGATTGGATACCTGAATGATAAACATCACGATGGGGTTGGAAGAGTCATACTGCGAGGGGTTTCCTCCCCTATTCGAGTGTTAGGGCTTCATGCTTCATGAATTCGAGGCTGATATTGATCTCGATGGTTAGATACTAACTGCAGAATACCTTGGCCTTTGGCCCGAGTCGTAGAGTTTGCCATACTTAGGATCACGACTATGGGGGATGCATGGTGGATAATTGGGAGCTTATGTCGTCCACGAGGATGAGGCGTTGGGGCCAAGACTAATATGTGTAAGCGAGGAGGCGGGGAGAGTCTAGCTAAGAACGGATTGGTATGAGTGGAGGGCTTGGATCGAGATAATGGATCTGCTGACGCGGGCTTGAGCTCCGGATCGGGCTTGAGGTGCCTGAGGCCGAAGAATCTCATTCATACTTCCCTAACAAAAGTTTGACAGGCCATGGTAAAAGATTGAAGTAATACTTTGAGATATACTAGTAGTATGTAATTGTGCCATGTGTGAGAAAGGTGAGTGAAGGCGTAGTCGAGAGGCCTAAGTGGCTTGGTGCCTGGGTGCCTGGGTGCCTGGGTGCCTGACCCTTGTTTCACGAGAGCACACTTCTCTTTGAGTACCAACTTCGAGACCTATTCGATATATCTACCTAAGTACCTAACTGAGTGCCTCCTCGTACACTATTGGAGTGTGGGGTCACCTTACCCCCTGCGTTTACTCCAGCGTGTTGCGTGTCTTAGCTAGATCTCTCTCTCTCTCTCTCCTCCATCCATCTCGGAATACAGATTTGACACTTTTGCCTGTTTCCTGGCTACCACGATCTAGCCCTTTCTTCCTCTGGCCGATAGCATCTGTCGACATTAGGGCCAATATCATAGTATACTTTTGCTTCGGGCGCATGGACAAGACCGCTTCCGCCAATAGCATTCTTTCTGTTGCCGCTGCTGCTGCACGTCGTGTTCAATGTGGGGCTAAGACTTCCTGATTGGCGAATATTTTGCCTCTGCCTTAGGACCTTGTCAGCCGGTGACTTTCCCTCTAATTGCCATGACTTTTATCAACTACATACCCAACCGACAGCCATGGCAAATCTTCAACCGCAATAAACTTGTTGACAATTCTCTGATAAACTCAGGAAGAGCCTCGTCAGTATGTTTTTCTCTCTTCTGGGGCTGGCGGGAATCATAACATGGAGAGTTGGAGAGGGGGTGTGCTTACCGAAGAGATGTTGGTTGCAATTGTACCATTCCACTCCTTTAAAAGCTCAAAGTTACGGCACTGTCGCTTGATATTGAAATTGGCGAACGGCATGGGACTTTTTTCAACCCCGCGGTGAGATCAACACTTGCCCGACAAGTGATGTCCTGCAAGAGGACGTAAATACGGTGCTTTGTTAGCACCATGTGATGCTCAGGGGGCGACTCATTATGTCCATATAAATCGGCATATTAGTCTTCGTAATGAAACTGTTTGTGTAGTTGATCAGACATTGTACTTGATGAAAGACATCAATTTGAAGTGGATAACTGTCAACACCGCCGCCCCAGAACTGTGGGCTCTTGACCAAGGTTGAAATATCATAGCCGGCACGATGAAGGTCTGTGCCATTGACAAGTATCAAAAAATTGCCGAACTGTACGCCGGCCCGCTTTATTTCGACAATGGAAGACCTTGTGGATCTCAAGGACAGTGTTTAAGACCCACGCGCGGACCTCGGGAAGATCCGCCGATTTTTGGGGAAATACCTTGAGATGCTGACATATTGAATTGCTAGTTAGGTCTCAAATTTACCTCATCACTAAATGGATATCAAATTTTGGATCGAAGCAAAGGAAATTCAATTTCCTGGTCGACCTAGCTGTATCATGGGGGCGAGTACTAGGGACCACTAGCCCAGAGCCCCCGAAATCACATAGAAAATGCTAGAAAACCAATAATACTAAGCTAGTGTGACAATACTCTTACTACCACATACACCTACCCTAGTAGTATGGAGTATGGAACACCTGATCGCTGGTTCTCGGCCAGCACCCGAATCCTCCTGAACCCAGATTAATATAGATCTACCTGTCGACTACCCACCGGTCACATCCTAGGTTTCTAGTATGATATAGCAATACAAGATTGAAATATGAGCAATTTGTACTTACATTTATCCCAAGAGATGGTGATTATAACCCCTTGGTACAGACAAGACTAGAACGAATAGACTCGAACGTAAAGAAAAAAAGTCATTGTTTCAGCAGCAGGTAAGAGGTTGGCGCACATGTGGAAATACCAGCAAATTTACGATCGGCTAATTATTCATACTCTTGCCTCATTCAGCAGCTGGACCACGGACTGATGTCCGTTTTCTGTCGCTAAAGAAAGCGGCGTCTCTCCACTGGAACTCCGAGAGTTGGGGTTGACACCATTGGCAAGAAGCAACTTGACTACAGCCTCATGCCCGAATTCTGCAGCACAAGATACGGGCGTCTGTCCATCTAAATTTTCGGAATCTGGATGGGCCCCCATTGAAAGCAGCAAATTGACAGTTGTCTCATGCCCATTCCGAGCCTCCCACCAGAGCGGCGTCTCTCCCCTAGAGTCCTTGAAATCAGGATTGACCCTCTGAGTCGCAAGAAGTAGCTCAACCACCACTTCGTGCCCGTTTCGTGCTGCTGACCACAACGATGTCTCCCTACCAGGGCTCTGGGGTTCAGGGTTGATCCCTGTCTCGAGAAGTAGCCTGACCACTGTCTCGTGGCCGTTTCGTGCCGCCCATGATAGCGTTGTTTCCCCACTATGACTCTTAGATTCCGAATCAGCGCCTTCTGCAAGTAGTAGCTTGACTACTTCCAGGTGCCCGTTTCGCGCTGCCCACCATAACGGCGTCTCTCCGCTTGAATTCCGAGACCCAGAGTTCACGCGATTTGTGGAAAGCAATAGCTTGACTAGAGCATCATTTCCATATTCTGCAGCATATAGCAAGGGTGTTTGTCCGTCAGAACTTGCAGAATCAGGATTAACGCTTTGCATAGCAATCAGTTCTTTGGCCACCTCTTCATGCCTGTAATACATCGCCCATAATAGTGGTGTATGCCCCTGAGCATCCTTAGAATCAGGATCAACTTCATCTATAGCAAGAAGTAGTCGCACTACTTCCTTATTATTATTCCGTGCTGCACAATTCAAGGGTGTCTCCCCGTCTAAACCCTTGGTATCCGGGCTTATGTTCTCCGTTGCAAGCAGCGCTTTGACTACAGCTTCATTTCCACTTTGTGCAGCCCACCATATCGGCGCGCGTCCTTTAGAATCCGAGAAGTTTGGATTGACACCTTTTGCGGTGAGCAGGACTTTGACGACTGCCTCATTTCCAGCCTCTGCTGCCAAGGAGAGCGGTGTGCGTCCATCCGAGGCCCTCGCATCAGGGCTAACACCATCCGTTACAAGCAATGTTTCAACCACGTTCTGATGGCCATTTCGCGCTGCCCACGATAGGGGTGTGTAGCCATCAGCACCTTTAAGACCGGGATCGACATCCCCAAGAGTCAAGAACAGTTGGACGACAGCACAATGTCCATTCCTTGCCGCCCACCACAGTGGTGTATGTCCGTCCGAGTCCTTAAAACTAGTATCAACGCCATCTGTAGCAAGCAGGAGTTTTACTACAGCCGCATGACCAAGTTCTGCGGCCACAGATAAGGATGTTTCACCTCGAGAATTTTGAATCTCTGGCTGGCAGTTCTCCGCATCCAGTAGCTGCTTGATGACTGCTTCGTTTCCAAGCTCTGCCGCCACTATAAGAGGCGTCTCCCCCCAATAATTCTGAAAGTTTGGATCCACGCCATGCGAGAGTAATAGCTTGACCACAGCATCATGTCCATTGCGTGAGGCTAGCAACAGTGGTGTCTGGTAATTCCAGTCTTCAATGTTTGGGTCGACAGTCGGCGCGGCAAGCAAAAGCCTGACGATAGTTTGGTGCCCATTTTGTGCCGCCAACAATAGTGGTGTTTGGCCATCCCATCTTTCCTCGCGGTGGTCGGGGTCAATACCCTCAGTGGCGAGCAACATATTGACTATTGCCTCATGTCCATTTCGTGCTGCCAACGACAGTGGCTGTGGGTCGTCCTCATCGTAGGTTTGAGTGCTACCCTTAAGTCCTTCCGTGGAGATGATCAGCTTGACCGCGGCCACATGTCCATGATCTGATGCATTAGAAAGCGGCTCGGTTCCACCGGTAAATGTCTCAATAAAATTATGCAGAGTCTCGTTTAGTGTTTCCATTTGCTCTCGTTCCCACGAGTCAAAGGATTCTAGGTCGGATAAGGCAAGCGTAACGTCGAAGTCTTCTCCGAGAGAAGGATATAGGTAGTCGAAGAGGTAGGAAACAAAATCATTCAAAAGTGTATCCGGAGAGGCAACATCATCGAGGAAAGCAAGAACCAGTGCCGCAGCCTTGGGGCCTTTCTGCAGGGTTTGCTGTGGCCGCTTACAATCACCACCTGCAAGCTTTCTCAGAAATTGCCTTGCCCGCTCAAGGAGTTGAGGATCTAATAGACTCCACTGGTGATGCGTCTTCATCTTTCGTAATATTTCAAATTTTCCTAAATGAGATGTGGTGAGCCGAAGAGTTCCCAGATCTACTTTGTAGACAGAGGTTAGTCTAATTAGGCAGTACGCTATTATGAATGACTCATCTCGGCAACTTACTTTTTATCAATGGCGATCAGGAGCAGGTTACTAGTCATTTTTGTTTCCCAGGGTCTGGGTTCGAGACCACTTATGTAGGTGGACCGTTGGATCATGTGCGGTGTTGACTGACGCTTTAGTGCGGAAGACGCGCGGCTCCAATGACTCTAGACAATTCCAAGCATCTAGCTGTTGATCTTACAATCTGACACTTGATGAGATACAAGCCGTTCATCGTTGATGTATCTTGCATTGAAGAAGCATTCGCAGAAGAGAAAAACTTTGCTTGCTCGTCGTTGTCGTCGAGTGCGACGATAGCGGACCCCAGATGACCCCCGCGGCTGGAGGCGTCCGAGTAGACGACGATATCCGACGTGCCCCTTGCGGACTCTGCTCTTTCTCTTGCTGTTTGTCAGTCACGTTCGAGCTCAATATCCGTGAAGGCATTCATTCGCCACGGCGGCAGCGGGCCTGGGTCGATCATTTCTAGCTCATTGAGCCTGTCCACATCCATGGTTTTCAATGCTTCCGCCAGAGGGCATTTGTACAGTAGAAATCGAAAAAAATTTATTCCCAAAGCACAGGCTCGTTGTTTCTCGGCTAAGCAATACCATGACGCAATTCGGAAACAAAAGAAGAAGCACTGGAATGAGTTTCTGGCGGACAACGATAACATTTGGAAAGCTGCTAAATACCTGAAGTCGGGAGAGGATGCGGCATTTGGAAAGGTCCCACAGCTCCTTAGAGCAGATGGAACTGTTACCACCGACCATGAGGAGCAAGCAGAAGAACTAGGAGCGCAAGCGATTGTAGGGACATTCCTCACAGTTGCGACCAGTACTACATATGAACAGCAATGCTCCGACTAGCATTGTTCTGGAGAGCCTGTTTGACTTTTTTGACCACGCACAGTCAGATCACCATAATATTTGACTGCCTTTTACGCAAACAAACAAACATAATACTGTCGTCGTAGCTATAGTTGTTTTCGCGAAGCTCAGACTGCATACTAAAAATATAATATGATGTTTTCAATGATATAAAATATCATGAACCGCATCGCACTACTCTTGTAGTCCAATTTATTTCCCCATTGTTCAAAATGCTCAAGTCCCACAGAATCAGGTCCGGTTTCGACCATACTGATCACTTTGTATCTGTGCTGCAGCAACTGAGTTGTGAGCTGCAATGCTGCCATCATCTCGGATGAGTTCTCATGCGCTGGGGGATGGAGATAGCTAGAAATCATTCTAAAATACTTCAGCGTGCTTTGAATCAGCTCAGTACTAACAGCCTAGCTTTTTGAGGATTCTATAAGACGACATTCTTTCCTCGCACCCACATATTGGTGATTATCCGAGGTTACAGAAGAGAGATTCAAAGTTGCGCTCAAAATTCCAGTCCCTGTTTGCGAACGAGCTTCCGAGTAATGAGCAGAGCCCTTTCTCCCTTTCTTGGAGGCCTGGGTTGCACTATTGTCCGTCAAGGTACATTCTGGTGTCACTGAACCTTCTGGGCTCACTACTGTAGTGGCGGCCGACGTGGCTTCAGAAATAGTATCGGAAGGCTGCTGCAGCCAACCACGTCCCTCAAGATTTTCGTGAGTATTGTGACGGGTAATATCATTAAAGTCGAATTTAGTGAGGGATTTGTAATATCCTTAAATACCCAAATTTAGCGAAGAGCCATCTTAAGGAAGAAAGCGGAAGGTGTTACCTTTAGCATTCTGTGGGCTATATTTCTCACCTTTCCACTCTGTTGGAGCCATGGTGATTTAAACACACCTCTTCTGACCTGTTCGAGCCTCAGCTTCGTTTGGACTTTCGGATTCCTTCTAGCACTCGAGAATTTCTATACTAGCCATTAAAACCATATGCAGTCAGATGAAGGTGAGTAGAAATAGGCAGGAGAGGTTGTCAGATTACTTCACGAGGATGAGCACCATTGGACTCTTTAAATATGTCCGATACTGTAGAAATGAAAAACATAACATATACAGTAGTCCCCATGTTAGTAAACATCATTCAGTTAAAGGGGGCCTCAGTTTAATACATAGTGAATATGGATCTTTGATACATCTGTCATGATACTATTGGTGGACCCTCAGCTTTAGAGGCGCTTGTTGTCTTGAAGCTCTCATAATACAGTATCACGCATTATAGCATGAGTAGTGGGGCATTGCATGTCCTCCAAGGTAAGCATGAAGAACGAGGCTACAGAAGATTTCAATTTGGCCTCCGGTGGGATTGTCTATTTTCCGGCCCTGTAGAAAAAACTGGATGAATGGTTGAGTAAATTGCTGTCTTATTCATTTATGAATCGAGTGAAACGAAGTGGAGGTCATCTTTTTGACCAATGTTTTTGACCCCTTCAATTCACCACTCTCCCAATTCATCACCCTCCCAATTCATCACTCTCCCAATTCATCACTCTCCTAATTCACCACACTTCCAATTCATCATGATGAAATATCCCGGTTACTGAGACGATAATGAGGCTGGGATCACGTGAATACATATATACCTGTTCACCAGCCTACTTGAATCTTAGACAACATGCAACACAACACATAATCTACTCCCCTCAGAAACAAGAACACTGAAGCATCACTTATAAATCAACACATCACTCTCTCAATTCATCACTCTCCCAATTCACCACTCTCTCAATTCACCACTCTCTCAATTCACCACTCTCCCAATTCATCACTCTCCTAATTCACCACCCTCCCAATTCATCACTCTCCCAATTCACCACTCTCTCAATTCATCACTCTCCCAATTCACCACTCTCTCAATTCACCACTCTCCCAATTCATCACTCTCTCAATTCATCACTCTCCCAATTCATCACTCTCCCAATGCATCACTCTCCCAATTCACTCTCCCAATTCACCACTCTCCCAATTCATCACTCTCCCAATTCATCACTCTCCCAATTCACTCTCCCAATTCACCACTCTCCCAATTCATCACTCTCCCAATTCATCACTCTCCCAATTCACCACTCTCCCAATTCATCGCTCTCCCTTTCAACCTCACTTACTCAATCATAAAATTGGTTTGATTTACTGTACACACATACAATTCATTAACGCCCGGCGGCTGAGCCAAAAGGGCAACTATCGCTAATCTACTATACATGTCATAATATATACAGTACTGTGTCTCATTGGAGCCCATGCATAAAACCTTGCCGTATGTGTCTTTTCAGCACGCAGTGTCGCAGCGGATGCTCGTGGGTTAGTAATTTGGTTAGTAGGCTGAGGAGAAGCGCAAGGCGGAGCAGGAGATTCAAGCATGGGATATAAGTGATTATTGCTTAATTTTAGATCTCTAGACTCGTTCAGCACGTTAAAGGTTCCTGTGTTTCATGATGAGGTGGCTTAACGTTTCGACAGGCCGGCTGTTAGATATTATATATTTCCCCTATTCGCGTACCAGCAGACACCAGCTGCCTTGAAATGAAAAAAGGAAAAAAAACCATTTTCAATATTTCGAAATTACCACATCCGTAATGCGACACCTGATTAATCTCCCACTTATCTCATTGATGGTATGGCATGACATGATAAAGATTGCATCACCTATTGGCTGGAGAATGGGATTTCTCTCTTGGACTTGTATTACGTCATATATGCAATCACATGCCACTATGCGCTGTTTCCTTCGTTCAACAAAAAAAGCTCCCAAGACCAAAAAAGAATTTTGTTGGGAAGGGGGGGCAGGTGGCGGGGGCTATTCAGACGCGGCAATCCAATCCAATATACATTGTAGATGTCTTACTCTACAACGCCCTGCTTTTCTTTTCCGTCAAATTATCCTTTATACGCATATTTTATAGGTAGATTGTTTAAACCATTATGATCGGAACGTCCACTGTTGAGTACTTCTTTATTCGAGCTTGCATCTTATTTCTTCACAACATTGCACCAGTCAGTATTCTATACTGTATTCACTTACTCGCTGTTCAATATTTCCATCTGCCAATATATCCCGAACGCATACCCTACCCTATCCATGTCTGGCTCATTGCAGAGACAGTCTTTTTCGCCACTGTCTTCATACCACTCAAATACGCTCGCCGCCATTCTCCTATCTATCACAGATCTTTATCCGCGGAGTGCAGAGAGAAATTGTTTAGGAGTTGCAATGCGAATGTGCCAAACCTGGAGAAATATCTCTGCCGGTGGCTTATGGTCTCAGAAGCTGAATGCATCAAGCGCGATAACGTGAAAGACTTTATCAGGTGGGCATTTTTCAGACCTGGATATAGGCACGAGCAGGACCAACAGAATGAAGCGGAAATCGAGACCTATACAACAGAAATTGAGAAGTTGATTGGAAGAAAGCTGTCACCGGGAAGAATGGATGTGAAAGGCCTTGGACAGCTTCTAAACGAAGCAGGCGGTTCACATCGTAGCTTGCTGTGGTACAATGTGAATGATCTATCTCTCCGCTCTGTGTAGGAACCGTATCAGACTGACCTTTTCATCCATCTAGTGCGTTTTTGTGGTTGACACAATAATGTACAGCAAGATGTTATACAACGGATTCCACTTCCATCGCAGCACGCTCTCGCGATTTTTTAGCATCTTTCCATTTCGCCCTCTCACGATACTCACGGCCTACAGGTCACCAGCGCGGCATCTCACATACTGGCATCGACGGCATACGTCCAAGAAAAGACTACCCGTACTATTCATCCATGGCATTGGAATTGGACTTTACCCTTACACGAGCTTCTTCCGAGACCTCAACCGGGAGCTAGAGACAGGAGCGATTGACGATAGTGATGTTGGCATCATTGCACTTGAAATCATGCCGGTAAGCTCTCGGATAACTCATCCAGCTCTGGAAAGGGATGTGATGATCTGTGAGATCATGGAGATCATGCGGTATCACGGATGGAGCAAGTTCGTGCTTGTGTCTCACTCTTATGGCTCCATAATCGCTGCGCACCTTCTCAAATCCGATCGGTTTGCTGCGCTTATCGGGCCTACGGTCTTTATTGATCCTGTTTCATTTCTCCTCCATCTGCCTGACGTGGCATACAACTTCATAGCCCGCCGACCAGCGCGGGCCAATGAATACCAGCTTTGGTATTTCGGAAGTAAAGACACAGGGGTTGCGCATACGTTGGCAAGGAGATTTTCCTGGATTGACAACATCATTTGGAAGGAGGATCTCGGGATAAAGGCCGAGAAGAACCAAGAGGAGGGTAGAAATGTTACAGTGGTTTTAAGTGGTCAGGACTTGATCGTTGACGCCGAAACGGTTGGGCAGTACTTGATGAGTTCATCGTCAGAAGCCCGGACAGCTGAGAAAGAAGAAACACGAGCATGGAAAAACAGGTCCTGGATTGGGTACGGTCTTGATGTGCTGTGGTATGAACAGTTGGATCATGCTCAGGTTTTTGATTTTGAGAATACTAGGCGGCCAGTCATTAAGGTGATCTCTGTATATTCAGACACTGGTTGATCTGTCCTATTCGGCCAACATACACCAGTAATTGCAGACTCCGGTGCAAAATATGGTATGCGTATTATCACTCACAGAGCGTGTGCTTTACCAGTTCGAGATCGGAATATTATCAACCCATTTTTGTTCAAAGTGAAGAACGAGTAGATATCGATTTAAGTATGCCTGGTCCCGTATCGTTTTATCGATCCATCCATATGTGAACCCTCCTATCTTGTGCTTGAATTATTCGTAACGTATTGGCATCTTTTACCGCACCCATAAACAGAGTGTATATCAATTGATAACGTGGTAGATGTGGTAAGGGACATAGCTATAACTTGAGGTCTAGGCTCCGTAAAAGATGAATTTTTATTTGACCTCTCGAAGACAATTTTTTAAGGTTCTAACAACCATAGAGAAGGGAATGACTCGCGGTAATTGCCATCAAGCATCTGCCTGGATCTTAATCCTGCTCACGATACTGAAAATGGCTTGAAATATGGCCTCCAGCGTCTTCAATTTTGTCTTCCTCACTTCTCTGTGTGGGCGTTCTGCTGAGAGTTAGCTTTGATAATGTCATCAATATCAGAGAATAGACCGACCTTCCACTGCTTAACTTTACGAGTAGTTTGATGTAGCCTGCCTCCACTTTCCTGGCTATCGACCTGAGGCCAATCAATTTCATGGTCATCCTCAAGGTTTGAGATGCGGTTGTTGAAGGCGGCTTCATCCAGGGAATCCTTGATGTTGTTGTCTTTCGCGATGCCAAGGACTTCCATAACGTCCTCTAGATTCCTGTCCTTAGAGGCAAGCTTATTGTGATGGTCGCTGATGCCGGGGCGGAATTTGAGATGCACTTCTATGTGCCCGAGTTTCTCGCCATTCTCCAGCTCACAGTTTGCTTCTGCTCGCTTGAGGTCACCTTTCCACACTGGCAAGGTCACTATCTTCTCCTCATCATCAGGTATATCTTTGAGCCACAGAATAGCGAATGCTGGCATATGATGGCGGATATGGTTATTTTCCAAAAACTCAAGCACAAGACTGGAGCAGTAGCGCTGTTGTACTGCCAGTTCAACTGGCTGACCTTGATGGCCACTCCAGCCATTAAGCTGTACCCTCACATGACCGCTCTGGAATGAAGTATGCAGTTTCAATCCAAGCCCCTCATAATAGTCGGCCAAGTCATTTGAGTTGATATCGGACGTAACCTGGAGAGTGCCGTAATCCCAACCTAAGAGTTCCCTAGGTGCTTGTAATTGTATTGACCGAAACACCATAGAAATACGAACCCGACCACGCCCTACATTCATAAATTAGTCGGGCCGGATGTACACGGATTAAGGGAGACTTACCAATACCGCCTGATAATGAGAAATAATCATTGATCTGAGATCTTTGCTTGAAGATCTCTGCGAGCGGCAAGACAATAATTCCGACCAAAGGGTCGTGTTCGTGCATGCGAAGATCACGTACTGAAAGTATCACTTCTGTTGTCCGCCAGTCGCGGATGAATCGTTCTGCTCCAACATTGAACTGTGCTTGAGTCAGTTTCAGTGTCACACGTGAATAAATAACAGCAATTTGGTTTCAGTAATATAAGACCCATGTGACAAGTTCTCCTCCAGGAGGCCAATGTCTTTACACTGCTGGTTCTACCTATGCAACGGCCGCAAAGAAGCTGCAAAAAGGATGGCCGGGATAGGTTTATAAGGAAAAGAGACATACAGATGGTTTTGCGCTTTTGGGTTTCGTCCGTGTTTTGAGAATTTTTTGGTGGTTCACGATAACGGTGCAGTAGCTGCTGAGCAGGTCATCACCTTCCGCTTGGTCATCATCCTCACAAATGCCGTCTCCTTGGTTCCTTTTCACTTTTTTGAATCCCAGGCCAAGGATCTGATGAATCTGAATCGCAAATATGCCGCTGGGATAATCTGGGGAGGGTGGAGAGGAGATGATTATCTCATCTTTTCTGGCCTGTGGAGAATCAGTGAGTAGAAATATTTGACTCTAGTTCAGTGTTTTTTACCTTCAGCTCTTGCGCTTTCTGTTGTTCAATCTCATGAGATTCGTCGTCGTCCCGTGATTCTGACAGTTTCTTTTGTGAGATTTTTCTTTTAGAAAAATAGCCCAAGCTCCAATCCAGAATGCATGGCATATCCTCTTTGGTACTGAGTTTATGCAACTTGTCTCGTCGATCCCACATCTTCCCATTCGTGCGGGGGCTTTGCATGACCTCATTGATCCCAACATCTATAAACCCGAGATCACCGTCAGCTGCGGACTGGTGGGAGTCCCAAAGATGTACCCCTGTCAAAGTACATGTTAGTCCTCAAATACACAACGGAAGAGTAAAATAAGTCTCACTTAGTCTTTCCTGTGCATTCAGTTCCTTGGGACCGATGATAATAAAGCCAGTCTCATCCCAATTCGGCTCCATTTCCGACACAATCACCCTGGTTGCCCACATAGACTTTCCGAACTTGGTCCAGCTGACGGAGACATACGGATCAGCAGACCCTTTATTCATCCTAAACAAGCCTGTATCGCTTCCCTTGAATCCCGTGGCCCGCTTGATCCGAACGACAACCACACCGTGAGCGCTTGTGTCTTTCTTAAAGTCCTCGGCCATAATCAAGTCCTTGAGATCCAGCGTCAAGCTCTTGGGAGCGACATAGTCGGCTATTGCGGCGTCTACCGAAGTCTGAACAAAGCTGGAAATAATCGGGAGATTCATGATGTTAAGCCCATGCTTGAACACGGGCATGCAAGAAACTTTGACCTTGGGTTGCCCCATGAAAGTAAAAGTACTTTGACCGAGGAAGGGAGGATCGGGTGTGAGTTGGAGTCGGAGACGGAGCATCCCCACGATGCCTTGTATCTCAACCCAGATGGCTAGAGAAGATTCCGTCAGCTTGTACTTTATCAAATATCATGAGGTCAAAGTTCCGTGGCGGGAGAAGTAGCAAAATCATATTGATACATGTCTTGAGCTTTCCAACATGTCCCAATCCATATGCCGAGGGGCTCGATATATTGTTTCGTACCAAGGCTGCGTGAAAAGATGTCATGGAATAGCCTTCGCCCTTATGGGCCGGCAAGGTGCCACAAGACTCAAATTGAGAAAACGAAATACTTACGAAGGCGTATACCTACCGGTAGATAAATGGCCAGAAAGAGGTGCGCATTCTTAGCCATCGTACTCAAGTTTCTTCCAGCAGGCCTCGCTCTGTACGCAAAAGCAACCTCGAGACTGGCAAATTCTCCTTCCTCGGCTTCCACGATTTTCATAAGGCCCTGTTCGTGTTCCCTTTGAGGCTCGTCTTTGGTGTACTGACTGGGCTTCTCATTCTGCTGATGACTGTTGTTTTCTTCATATTCAGTGCTTCCATGGGAGTCGCCTTCCTTGTGAAACTTCTTACTGCCTGGGACCGAGCGGCCATTCGCATCAGATGGAATCCATCGTACCCTCAAGATGCGAGGTGCTTCGCTTCCTTGACCCAGGTCTTCAACATTTATCATATTTACCAGTTTCGGTAGACTGGCTTGCATGGCATCCTCGAGAGTGTTTGCCAAGCCGGCAAAAAGGTCTGGATTCACCAGCGGCCATATTGACGCCAGGAGAGAATTCAGCCATTGTGCCGACTCAGGTGTGTAGGCGTCTGTTTTCTCCTTTTCACTCTGCCTCCCACTTTTCCGCTCCTCGTCCGCCCAGAAGCTGTCAACTTTGATTTCTACCCAACGACGAAACCCCCAGATCCCGAAGACAAATACAATTGCTTCCAAGATAATTGTCGCCAACACGGCATTAGCGTGTGGTCCTCGGCAGACCTCATTGGAACTCGATAAGTCTTTGCTAAGGTCGAAGAGATGAACAAAAAAAAGGATCAGTGCGATGATCAAGAGAACAACTCCCATTCCGGTGTTGATAGCGAATCTGAATGTCTTGATCAACTCAGTTTTCGCATACTCGTGGCCTGGTGCAAATGATCTCTCTATTCTAGCATGCGATTCTTCGCCCTCCATCGTTCTATCTGACTGAATCTTGCTCTTCAGTTTTCCAACGTCACTCGATCGTAGCTGTTGGCTGCCAGTCAAGGGTATATTCTCAAGAGCGTTTTTGAGTTCCTGGCTAGTAAAGTCATGTATCATGACCGGAAGATGTGTAATAGGATCGGTGACTTCTCGCTCCCCATCGTTCTCCTTCCCATGATTTGTGTCATTGTGGTTATGTTTTGGGTCTTGTTCGCACGATGGAGCTTGTGACGTGCTCACCCCATTGCCCCATCCTGGGCAATTTTCTGTCTCGTCTTGCTCCAGCTTGCCGTATTTAGATGTGCCAAACAAAGCTTGGTTCTGGTGTAACGATTTCGTGTCATATGGGAGCCCATGTGCATTTTGAGATCTGCCTTTGTCTGCTTTATTCTTGTCGTCCATGATTCCGTCGAATATAGCAGCTTCCGATTTGTGTCGCTGCTGCTATTGTTGATTTCGGTACTGCGGTAGAGCGTTCAATGGGAGGGGTTATAATTGACGATTAGAATGAGCACGAGATTTAAGATACAGCTAGGCGCGTTCTCATTCGTAGGCCGTCTGTGTTTGAAACCACCCGGAGAATCGACTAGTGGAGGCTGATCAAGCTTGGATCTGCGAATGTGAAGTAGAAGCAAGTGAAGATGAACAAGCCAGCTGGTATAAGTGGAACGGGATCTGTCGGCTCTGGTGCTGATCTCGTGCCAGCTTGGTGACCACGACGGCGGATAAGCGATCTTGTTACAATAGGCTACAAACAAATGGAAAACCTGTCGTGCTATTTCGAGGGGCTTCAGTGGCAATGTCTTTGTGTCGGATCAGCAACTGTAATCTAGACTGCCGAGAAGTAAACCTTTCGATATCTTCAAGCCCACAGCCGAACATGGCTTTGCTGCGTACGAGCCCCACAGGACTTTCGGCTTCCGTCAGCTTTATTGGCCAGCTGCTTTTGTCGGACAGATCACTTCGGGGTCTCGCCCTCCATTCCCCATACCATGTTACACCTGGGCCAATTGCATGACTGGGCTAGGCAACCGTGACTGGTTACCAGATACCACATGGGTTCCTATGACATCTATTGCGTTTCTCAAGGCTCTAATCAGGGTGCCGAAAAGCAAGCTCCACGGTCTGACATATCGAGTCTTTCCTATGATTGGAAGGATTTTTTGCCCGACAAATTTGAAGTGGTCCAAGCTCTACGCACGTACCTGCTGTTAGCTTTCTTCTCCCCGTCATGATAGATTTGTGGATTTGGTCCATATTCGATTGTTCTCCACTTCTGTCTGGAGCAACATGTAGCTTTTTTTCTTGGATGACGTCACCAACATGAAGCTCAAATTTACGTTCACGCCAGGCTAATAATCAAAGAGTGGAAGACGTTCTACGTATATGGCACGTAATTGAAGCCATCAAATAAGCTGTCTGGGAAATCCCCGTGCGCAGGATCTGCAGCAATTGGAAGGGCCCGTGACTCGATCCCACTACTTTTCCCACCCGCCGACCCGTCGGACCTCGTAGTAACCGAAAACGTCGATGGGCGTTGTCTTGCGTCGGCGCCTGCTCCAAGCACCTTATCTTAGGCCATCAGCCCGAGTTGAATGCTGATCTGCTGGTAGTCACATGTTGTTACATGCTCAAAAACCAGGTTTTTGAGATACCAGATCTCTTCTTCAAGCACGTTCGCCTCCGCCAGCATAGTATCCCGCTTCGCAGATTCGCTGTCCAACACGCTTTGAATCTGTCGGTACTCTTGCTTTTTCTTGAAGCGAAACTTCGCAGCAGCGCGATTCCGTTCGAGGTGTTTCGCTCTTTCAGGGCTGACGTCGTCGCGCGAGATGTAGGGCATCGAAGATCGGCGGTTCTTTTGGCTGAGTTGGGCCCGAGGTTTGTATTCATGGTTTCCGTGTAGATAATTTTCAGTCTTGGTGCTTTGGACGCGGAGGTTGTGGAGCATAGTGTCTTTTTCCCTTCGAAAAATATCCTGAGGATTTAGCCCGACGTGCCTCGGATCCTCGGAAGTTGACGGTAGTCCACCTGGCGGGCTCGAAAACCCCTTGTTCATAGTCGGAACCCATCCTCGTCAATTTAATCACCATTCCACGGCTAATACCACACTCAACAGCACCATTACTGTCTCGAATTTACGGAGACAGTCCAAACATAATACCGGAGAGTAAGACAAATATTACCGTGGTTGGTCAATTTGCAGAGATACCAGACGAGACTTCTGCGACTATGGATTATAGTGTACGAGGAGCTCAGGACGCTGTGTATCGACTGATGGGTCTCTAAAGGAGCCAAATGAATCAAATATCAGCTCCATTCTTAATTTCTTGGGCTTCTGAGATTGATGAGTCTTTTTTTCAATCAAAGCTACGTCAAGAGGCCGACGCAGAACTTTATAAGAGACCTTCTTGCTCCTTGGGCAATGTTCGAGGATATCGTTCTCTTTGCCTTTGGGGGTTCCGAGTATTTTTCCGACGGTGAGCTCCTTCAGACCGAACCGAAAAGAAAGTAAGTTATCTCATCGCCCACAGTATTGAAGACTCACATCGGCGCCCAGCATCGACAGTTCTGCCTTTTACTGACCAGTCTGGGATCCCTCACTCGCGCCGGTCAACATCCACCAATTCGACCAGATCACCTTTTAAGGACTGATTCCGTTCATTGAGTATGCGAGTTAGTCGCTCCTGAAAGAATTCCAAAGCCTGCTCAAGCAGTCGACATGCCTGTTCGTCGTAACAAAGCTGAAGACCGTTTCTCTCATTGCTTAGATTGACGCCATCCTCCCTTAAAATTTCATTGGTTTTGGTTTTCTCACAGTCAAGATTCTTAGACACGCACAACTCCCAAAGGCGTCGATAGAGGCCCACAAGCCGGGCTTCTTGAAACCCGAGCTTCGGATCGTCGCGTTCGAGATCTCCTAGCGCTTCCAATACAGCTTGAAAGGGCTCGGTCACCAAGTTGTCTTTCGGAGTTCCCTCCTGCTGTCAGGTAGTCGTCAGCCACAGCATTCATACTTCATCGAGACTGGTTTACCTGTGAAGGTTTGGGCTTGGAAGTGCCCCAGTGAGCTCTATCGCTCTAGGCCGACACTTCACTTCGCTGCGGACCTTCATCACTCTGGTCCAACATAGGTCTGGGAGTATCCTTTTCGTTCAGTGGGCAAAGGAGAAGAGCGATGATTGAAGGTAACCTATTTTTCATTGATTGCTCATCTCTCTTATAGACTACACATGCACAGTGACCAGCTCCTCATTTTTAGGATGGAATTTCACATTGATAAACCTTATCAAGGTCGCGACAAGTGATGATAGCCATTTACCTCTGACTGGCCAATAGGCAATCTTATCTTGATGTTGAAAATTAAGGTAGGAGATCAACAGGTGCTCAGGAGAGTTGAATCGAGTCAACATGTGTTGCCGGTCCCATAAGTGAGACCCTGCATTTATTTACCGCTCAAGGTAATTTAATTAACCATATTTAATGTGCGGCAGTTAACAGAGTGCCTTCAACACTCGTTGAAGATCCTTTTCGGTGTTATATCAAGCTTAGGTACTCGGAACATATGTTTTTGGAATTCTTTCTTGCAAAATGCCGTATTGAACTAATCTCGCAAGTTGTTTCTTAACATTGCTTAAACAACGAATATTCTGCGTGTCAAGAAACAAATCCATCTATTGATTCATAGCCTCTGTCAAGTAACATATGTTGAAGCGCTATCGAGGCAAGTTACCCTTCTTTGCTGGATAACGTCAGCTCAGCAAATTTTCCCCTCTAACACACACCTGGTTGGGCGTAAATCATGCTACGAGAATCTTTAGATTCACAAAAGTACCTCTTACTGGGTAAATTTCATTCTCTTCATCTACGTCATTATTTTCATCATTATTTTAAGACGGCGTCTGTATGCACCTTTACTCACTAGACAAATCAACCTTTAGACTCGAAAAGCTATTTACAGTGCTATACCATATTAGGCCCTAATCCACCTCTACAAACAAACTCTAAAATTTGCTAGTGACAGGTGGCAGCCCACAGATGGAACAACAGATCACAGCAATGTCCTCGCAAACAAGCGCATGTGAGGACAACACATTATTCTCAAGTGATATAGCAATGCACTGCGGCAGCCGGGGCGAACAAAAAGGTCCCGCAGATATTGCATCCACCAAGGGGGCTCGCATAGATATCACCCAACATGATGAGGCTGGGGTCGATTCTTAGGTCCCAATATACTCAATACAAAGCCCCCAGACCGGATCCGAGGGTCACCCTTGTCAACACACAAGGTGCTCGATTGATCAAGCTCTATATCATTGCGAATGCCGGCCCGTGGTCTTTTGGTTTACGCGCCCACCTACTTCAGAGCTACTCAACATGGATCTGCAGGGGTCATCTGCTGGCCACTCCGATCATGCGCCAGATTCCTTTGGGATGTGTCCCCTCCCAACCCCACAGAAGACCCTCCCATCCGGCCTACGGCTGCCTGGGGGGCTATAGCACATTGGGCATGATCTGTCTGTTGCTGAGCCCTGCCAAAGCTTCCAACATTGTCCTAGTCTCATTGACGACATTCCGCACCCCTTCACTTTGGGCCATACAACAGCTAGATGAGTCATCTTTACAATACAAAATTACCTAGGGAATCACATAGAATCACTTACAGATCGGACGATCTGGCAAGATCACCCACCCCGCTTTCCCTCCTTGTCTCATGCGTTGCAGCCCTCGCCTAGGTCCCAATACATTCGACCGGTATGCTTAGGGGGGCCAAATAACATTACGGAACACCACGCCTAGAAACACAATTATAAACCTTTAGCAAAAAGCCCACTAATCCGTAAGACTGGCGCCATATACCGTTTTCTTGTTTACGTCATGATGACCCAATTCCATTTTGTAACGCGTATATAATTCCCTGCTCAAGACCATTGCGATTGACGTTGCACTGGAGAAGTAATCATATCTTCGACAGAATTGAACTTTTCAGTGGACAATATGACACATGGTCAACACACTTCACTACGGAATGAGTGAGCTCAAAGACCCTCTCCGCGTTCCCACGTGAACGCGATGTTTTTCCTCAATATGGCAAACCGCCAACTAATTATCTTCAATAGAGGCGATGATGGGAATAGGAACAACAGCAACTGTCATAATTGCAGAGGTGAGCCTACAAGTCTAATGAAGGTCGGCAATGCTAAAAGTCGATTCACAGGATGCCATAATGTATGTTTCTACGCCATCTACGTCCATTCCTACCCACATCACTAAATCATGCTTCCTAAGTAATGCTTACTTACTATAAACTTCAGTGCTCCGATTGTACGGAATGTATTGACTGTTCATTCTGCAGCAACTGCAGCAACTGCGAAAATTGCGAGCAGTGCTCCAACATGACGAACTGTACCAATTGCCAAAATTGCTCCAACATGGTAAACTGCACGAACTGCAAGAATTGCTCTAATTTGAAGGTAGGTGCAACAAATGGGACAAGCTGGGACATTATTGACTGACCGCTTTGAACGCATAGGACCGGGACGGTGCTGTCAATGAGTCTGGATAGAATTTGGGGTCAAACTTGTTTACAAAGGATATATCCTCAATCATGCGATCGCTGCGTGATCGAAAAGAACTGCATTGAAAAGGATTACATGTAACCTGGGTGTAAAGAGGGGTTGGTTATCAGAAAGGTGGGATGGAGGGGCGCCCATTGAGGTGCCAGTGTATCAGCGATATGAATGATGCAAATGATATACAAATCGCTAAGATCCGAGTAACTTTCTGCAGAATACAACAATACAAGATTATTAGACAGTCAATTTCGGTGAATTGCTAATGTGAACTAATGACCCTTGGCGATTAGGGTTCAAGGATCAATCAAAGAGAGTAGGTGTGACGCCAAGTTCGGGACGTAATCTAGTGCTGTACCACTCGAGTTGACTTCCATACAATGTTTCCCAAAAGAGTTCGACTATTTTGCTCTTCAGATATTCCAGATCTGCTGAGGGTGCTTAATCCGCTCAGCCTTGGTTTTTAAAGTTTAGATGAAAGGTAGACGGCTCACAGATGGATAGCGCAAATAAATATAAACAAGTGTCTTCAATAAAGGTTAGCAACCGTCTCTATAGATGGGATGGCGCAGATTCTCTGGAAATACTAGTGATCGTAGGCTTGCTGAATTTAACTTCCTCTGCCATCGGATACGTGGTATAGACAGATTTGATTCGCTATTGAATTACGGATGAGATGTGGGTTCTAGTCAGAGAGCCTAAGAGCCATATTATGTGGTGTAAGCATAGATACTGTAATCATACATAAATGATCAAGATTATGAATGGGTGAGGATAGCCTAGTTGCTGTTTCGTGTAAAATACAATCTTGGTCTCAGAGTGGTATTGTTAAATACAATTTCTGCTTCAGGAAGTGGTCTGGGAATTGCGTGGTATCGTTAATAATCCTATCAGAATTCGCAAATTTGGGATTTCCTGTCCGGGAATCAAGTCGTAAGAGGGTGAGGTAAAACTGAATTTGAAAAGTACTGTATTAGCGAGGCACTTCGTCCTCTTGAAAACCTCTTAAACACTTTCTCTTGTCCTCGTTCTTTTGATAATTTGTACCGAGGCCCACGTTGAGAAGTGCTATGACGCAGAGGTGAAGGAACTGAAGGGCTGTGGCTCATCTCCCGAGTCGGTCGTATGGAGCTGGGCTGACCGCGAACGAAAGAATCATGACGGTAAACTCCTCCGAAGTATCAAAATCCATAGCAATACAGTCGCCGAACAAACGAGTGGTGGCCTTCTGAGGGTGTAAGCAGATGCGCAGGAAATTGGCTTTCTAGAGCGATAAAGATAGATTGCCCATTTTCTGATCAGCGTATTGCTTCCTCATTTTTTGGATCATCAAGAATCCTTTCTTGGGTTAGCGGGAAAAAAAGGAGCGCCGACGTTTCAGTTGTTGTGTCACTTACTCGCTCAGAGTCCGGATAGAATCGGATATGTGTAATCTGAACTCTTGACTTGCGTCGTTCCCTGGCTGTGAACTATCTTTTTGCGTATCATTTCTCGAAATGGTGTCATCTGATAGACCTGAATCATTCGGGTCTTTATTTTTTTGGTGGTAGATATTAAACAAGAGGCCTCCTTGGACGCCTCGCTGCTTAAGACTCATTTGGTGCAGGCTTTGCATTGTGATAAATTGGAAAATGGCCAGGCGAAAAATATTTACGGATTTGTTTGCTATTTTGCGATCTTTATGGTCCTAGTTTGAATGTGGCAAAACTGGGAACCAGTAAACTTGGGCAAGCTAGCCAAGTTTTGGGTTGTTGACGTCCAAAATTATTCCACAACCTCGCCACGGATATACTCTCGTTATGAGAAACTATCTCAACTACGTCATCAGCGCCTAAAAGACTCACCACTTATCTTCGGAAATAACCACTCAGCGCAATATGTCATTTGCGTTTGCAGCTGTGGATTTATCTCTCGGCAAGAAATAGCAAGGCCGTTTCTATGCGGATAGAGACTCCATCCAATTAAAATAAAGGATTATAAGGTGGCTTGGTGCATAGCCAGCTGGCATCGGTATGGATTAGACGGGAAGTGGGGGTAAATCCGGGTCTCAATTTCCGGATCAAACAGCCGCCCACTGAGCTCAGATCATCTGTATTATTAGCGTGGACGTGAGGGATTGCTGATGGGGTTGTTCAGATTTTCGGCCGTTGCTTTTGTTGTAGGGGTCAGTGGTGTGAGCATCTCTAGCATTCGAAGTATGGCGCCCCTAACAGCCTTATGCTTCATAATCTGGTTTTGTCCAAAATTATCATTTTGTGATTCCTCGCTTGTCTACTGTCTTTCAAAAGCAGCATTCGCTTCTCTATGACACCGCGGTGCGATTTGTACGATCTACAGGCTTTCGTGGAGCATTCGATACCACAGTGAGGTGGCACGTTCTATAGATACAATGAAATTCCAGACAGTGGGGATGTTATGGCCAGCATTATGAAGGGCCCCCAACCAGGGTTATCTCGTCCTCATCCTATAGACCCTCAAATCCAAATTATCTCTCCAATTCATCTGCCACTAGCATAGTATGGGCTTCATGCTTTCATGAGCCCGTCGGTGAACTCTTTACCCCAAACTGCGCTGATCTTGGTGTTAATACGATGCATGCGACAGGCTATACCTAAATCTGGACAGAATAGATGACTTACCTGGTATTTAGCAGCACATACAATTCTAACTTCTTGAAGTTTGCAACTCGTTCCCTCTCCCCCATAGTAAGCGCTCTATGGAGAGCATCAACAGATTCTTCGACATCCCATGGATTGAAGATTATACTCCCATCCAAAACCTCTGCAGCACCAGTGAATTCAGATAGCACTAGGCTTCCATACTTCAAGGGCTGGGATGCAAGATACTCCAGAGATACTAGGTTCATACCATCTCGAGTAGAAGAGACTAAGCAGACATCTGAAACCGCGTAAAGTGCCACAATTTCTTCGAAATCGAGTGACCGATATAAAAAGCCAACTGGTGAAAATTCAATCGATCCTTGAGAGAGATTAGCCCTTATCATTGTCGGTCCCCAGGAATGGTCTAACCGTGTTTTCCATTTAACCTTCCTACTAACTCATTCACCTCCGTCTGGAGACTCTGATACTACTCCACATCCTGTCTCGTTGGCACGGCGACTTGCATCAAAACTACCTTCCCTACCCACTCGGGGTAGCGACTCAAGAAAGTTTCTAGCGCATGCAGTTTCTGGGGTATGCCTTTGGTATAGTCCAGTCGGTCGACACTGACTATCAGTTTCGCGCCTTGATACCTCTGTGAGAGGATGCGGATTCGTTGTTGGACGTCATTCTCTTTAATCATCTCTGTGAAGCGTTCAGGTTGAATACCGATCGGAAAGGCAACAACAGCTACACTAGAACCGTTAAAATGCACATGGCCCGAGTTTTTAGGGAGTTTCCTGGGGAAATGGCTGCAAATCAGAAGGAGATATCGCATACGGGGACTTAGAGATAACTCACAGGATTATAGAGCAGCTACTCAAAATATGTCTCACATAGCTTGTAGTGTGAAATCCAACAAGGTCGCAGTGCAACAAACCTGCAAGGATTCTTTCCCTCATTCGTAAAATCCTATAGACTTCACTGCTGGGAAAGGGGGTATGAAGAAAGAACCCTATCTTGACTTTCAATCCTGACAGTTGCGTTCTTTCACGGAGGAACTGTGGAAGAAGCATCAAGTGATAGTCATGAATCCAGATAGAATCCCCATCACGCAGCTGCGAGGTGATCACTTCGGCGAAGAAGAAATTGACTTCGTAGTAAGCATCCCAGGCATCCTTGTCAATGCGGCCCATTTCATGCAGCTGGTAATGGAATAATGGCCACAGAGTGGAATCTATACGCAAGTGATCATTTCAAATATTCTTGTGGCTTCTGTAGTTGCATTGAATGGTGGCTGAGTGTGCTAGAAAGTTGTTGTAAGATGTGGAAACTAACTTGAAAATCCGTTATAGTACTTGTTGGCCAAGCCACTGTCGAGAAATATAGGTTGCACATTATATTTGGCTACCTTTTGCCTCACAAGCTCTTCGTCTTCCTGGGAATCTCAAGGCCTGGCCATCCAAATCAACGAAACGGCATAGATTTTGCTAGACCGCCGAGAGCGCCGGCGAGACCCCCAGTTGATTGAGAGCACTCATAAATTCCGTTTTCTGATTTCTTAATTGTGATTGGCAACCGATTTGAGACAATGATAAGAATTGAATGTGAGGATATTGTGTATAAGTTGCTTTCGACGGGATGTGCTGCGCAGTAGGTGTCTTAACTAACGGAAATAGTCAACATGCACGAAATTTATGAGAGGGTGTTTGTGCAAGCAGTTTTGAGAAAAAAAAGTTGACAAATAATTGAGGCCAAAGATTGTAGCCAACGTGTTTCTATTTTCTGGCAACATGGCCCTTCTCTCGTGTACATGACGGCTATAAACCAGCGTTCCGGATGATTACGTCATCACTTACGTAGGAAAGAAAGAGCAAAGATAGACCTATGAACTTGGCGGATTTCACGAATGAGAATTGAGATAAAGGTACTTTTGTGTTGGCGGGGTTTATCATATGGTAAGGCGAATGTGCCGGCGACTTCAAGCTTTGTTCTTTGAAACAAGGATACAGAATCATTTTTTATGACGATGACCAATTGGCTTGCCTACTAGACAGACACCCCGGTATTTTTTGCCTAATATAAGCAATCTTACCCTCATCTGTTGACCTTGTTACTAGAATTAGTACGACATGCGCAGAGACTTAGCTGTAATATGAGGTGGCGATGTCAGCGTGCAGTAGTCTTGGAAATTGATATCTACGATACTAATCAGGTTTGAGTGACACGGGGTTTCAATATGAGTGATGCAGTTCATTTGGCTGGAGGAAGGAATTATGATGATGAGATAGTTCTCCGGTAGATTCGGCCTGGGACAATCTACTGCCTTGTTTAATGATGATTGATTTTAGGCATCGAAAGTTCATGGTGGCCCACTTAATTGTTATTTTCAATGGGCCATTTTAGTGGATAGTGAGGGGTCAAGCCGTTTTATTGGTTGCGGTTTAGGTGGAGCGACCGCATTAGTACAACAGTCATTTCCTTTTTGGGAGAGAGAATACCGGCCCATATGTCATATTCTTGGCGCGAAGTTGACAGAGAACTGCGAAAAATGATATGCTATTCAAGATGGCACCTGGCCGTGGTATTAGTCACTTTCTGGTACCCCTTGGAGCCATGCTGGTTGTCTTACTGACGTAGAAGTCTCAGAGTAGAAAACCACAGGCTGAGCATTGAGTGGTTCGAATTGTGGCTCTTGAACATTGTACCGTCATAAATAAGCCTAGTTATCCAATCTCCTCCCAAATATATACTAGTTGATTCTTGCAATGATTTTGGTCCAGCTCAAATTTCTTGCCTACTTATGTTAATTTGCTTTGTCTGCATTGCATCCTTACTTAACATGGCAGCACTGTTCGAAACGCTGTCTACAACTAACGTCTTCTCCAATATACCATGTGGGCTACCACCAACACTTGAGGATCCGACACATCCCTGGCCCTATACTCTCAGTAGATCCCCAGTCGAAAAAGTCTCATTGATCCAGAGCTTGCGCAAGCAAAAAGCCAACACTGAAAAGGTGCTATACGCAACTCAAGAATGGAAGCCTCAGTCTCAACCCGCTCGAAAGACCCGCCGTGTTTCGAAGCCGCCCTACAGTTCGTGCGAGGATGTCGGCCTCCAAAGGGCGAGGTATCTCGAGCGGAACCGCATTGCTGCGAACAAATTTCGCATAAAGAAGAAGAAGGAGCACCAACATATCCAAAGCTCCCTAGAATGCGAAACT
Source organism: Penicillium lividum (assembly GCA_028828245.1). Classification (NCBI taxonomy): domain Eukaryota; kingdom Fungi; phylum Ascomycota; class Eurotiomycetes; order Eurotiales; family Aspergillaceae; genus Penicillium; species Penicillium lividum. Next base: position 4,189,427 of record JAQJAG010000003.1, read on the forward strand.
AAGAAACACGACACCCTGTTGGCGCAAGTGAACGGTCTGAGAGAAGAGCTCTGGCATCTTAAAAACCAAGTGTTTGAGCATGCAACAGAATGTGACGATCAGTCGGTCAACCTACAGCTCGCATTGATGACCCAGAATATGGTTGGGACAAATACCAACGTGATGAAATGCCCATATTCAAAAATTTCAGTTAATACGTGGTCCGATATGTCTATGGAGAATGGGAATAGTGGTGGGATCAATTCAGGCGCTCTTGAGGATATCACAAGCGCTGCACACGGTGAACATCCCGATAGCTTCTTCGATAGTTTCATTTACGTTCCAAACATGTAGCAAGCCTTTTTTTCTTGGGTCTTCCTTATTGTCAGCTTTGGCGTATAGTTAGTTTCTAGAATCTTTTTGGCTGTCATTTATCCCAGTAACAAATGTACCTATTGTTCGCAGTGACAGCAGATCCTCGTAAATGACCAAATGCAAACACGACAAGATCACTCGTATAGCAGCCGGTCCATGAAACTCGGGCCGCAATAAAAGTCAGATAGGCAAAAACGCCCTTCAATTATAGAACAGGCCTGACATGCCAGGCCCACGGAGGTTGTTCATTGGAACGCTGATAACGGTACCGTAAAAAACACACGCAATAAAACGCCCATGAATTTCCACGTGAGACCTGGTAGCTACCCACAATTGGCTGGAGCAAAGTATCCCCGTCATACTATCGATCCAACGGAGGGTTATGTACGATTGTAAACTGGCTGACGGTGGCGATCATATGTCCGGTTTTTTTTTTTTTGGCAGGACTCGATAATCATGTGGGGCTGATACACTGCAGCGACCTGGGCTCTACTGGATCTTGATAATTTCCCAATTGGCGTGAACGATTAGTCTCGTTGTACTTTGCACACTTGTCACTAATGACGAGCCGCTGATTTTCGGGATCGCAACTGCAGCCACACAAAATAGCAGCTAGCTGCGTTATTATTATTGAATTATAACAGAATTCCTCAGTTGTCTTCGATGATAAATTTCATCATTGCTGGGTGACTACTGGCACTCTTTCACTTAGTGAGTGTCATGGGGCTTCTGTTATACCAATTTACTTCCGTGTTGACTATGTCCCTTTTCGCAATAGGAGAGCTTTATCTAGGCAAATCGATCCGCCCTCATGGAGCTGTCTATAATCATTGACGAAGAACAAACAGCCCTCCACAGCATACCGGTCTGGAACAAAACACTATCCGTGTGCAGGAAAGGTAAAAGATCAAACAGATGGCGGGCTACTGAAGAAACTTCATTCGGATGACACTGTTCTCCTCACAATGGAGCTTCTTCTGTTATGTCTCTCCTGGAGTGTATTAAGAAGCCATCGTATTGGTACAATACCGTATGCGAGATGCATGCTCAGTATGATCTGTTCTTTTTACCATGCGCATCACTCGGATCACAAACTACGTCAACCCTTACCATAATCTCTGCATGGTTCTGGCGGATCTTGTACATTTTGCTTTTAATACTATGAGACCTTTGAAGGGGAGCTTTTCATTCCATTTAGGACCTACGCCTGGCTCGACTGCATGACGGGGATAGTTATCCCAAGCAGTCGTGACAGGTTACCAGTTTCAACATGGCGTTCTATAGCTTTTTTGCATTCCTCACCAGGGTTTCGAAGGGGAAGCCTACGATTGGAAGGAAATTTGGTCCGACCAAAATTGATGTGGTCCAAGCTCTACGCACGTACGTCCTGGTGGCTTAATTGTGGATTTGATGGTTTTCGATTGTTCTCCGATTCGTCCGGAGCTACAGGTAGGTTTGCTACCTAGATTACAGCCACGATACATCGACCTGTGAGAAAGTCGCCGATTTCTAAGAATATAGAGTGCAATTCACCCCAATCTAGCTCGCCTAGGCTCTCAGAGATCGCCCATCGACGGATTTACTCTGCTTATGGCGCCAAAGCAGGTTTTGGGTCGCACATCGTCTCTGATCCCATGTATCCTGTTCTTTTGCTCCCCTTTCATATTATTAGATGACGCATACCAAGCATCCCCCCCCTCCCTCCCCACTAAGTAATAAAATTATACAACCCCTGCTACTTCGTAGTCAAATAAATTACAAGTCGCATGAGGCGGTTAGTCAGTGGGAAAATACAGCGGCATTGACAATATATTGGTACATTCAAACGGGAAAGTGAAAAGAGAACTGATCATCTCTCAAGCATGCAACAATTTTCCATTGCATCAAATCGGCTGCCACTTTCTGTCACAGAGAATGATGGAACTTACTAGATACTCCATTGAGTGGCGGCTTGGTGAGCCCCTTACGAGGCATAAAATCTACCGAATGGCCGAGAATGGAAATAAATGGAGGCAAAAGGGAAATTTCGACGCAGCCTTAGCTAAAGAGCATGCGGCAACTGTTTACCTCGACAAAAATTTGGCCAAAAATCACTGCAATGGCTTCTGCAGTATGCGGACCGCAATAAAAAAGAACGCTCAACCGCTGACTGACATATCCAGATACTATCCTAAGACCAGTCCTGCATTACCAGTCTAGTGCGTTCATGAGCACGGAGGCGTGGCACGCACATCAACGTGCGAATGAGATGTTTGCAGATAGAGTCAGTTGAAAGGGTAGCAAATGTTGATCCAATTTGGGTGTACGATTATCATCTTGTTCTCTTGCCACAGTCTCTACGCAAGCGCCTACAGGTACAGAACAAGCGCTGCCTGATAGGCTTCTCCATTCACTCATCCTTCCTATTTGATGATTTCTGGAGAGGACTCACGAATGTTAAGCTGAGGACGCTCCTAACCAAATCCAAGATAGTAAAAATCCGATGCATGTAATAGCTTCTTGCAAGTCATGCTTCAGACGGGAAAGTCGTTTAACAATCAACGTCCAGTAAATAGACTTGCGAACGTTTATGACTTTCGAGCCATTCAGGAACAACCTAACTTTGCCATCTATCATAGTCTGCAGAAAAAAGAAAACATATCAACGAGCCCGGTCATATCTTCCATGTTGCTGGTCCAAGCGACATTTTCATTCGGGCAACAGAGAACAAGACAGCCGTTACCTCCTTCGTCAATGCTGTAGCTTATATAGGCCATGCTTTTAAAACCTGCTCACAACCCCAGCCCGTGACAACATCAAAGGGATGGTAAGAAACAGTCAAGTACAGAATAATTGATCGCTGCTAGCTAGGCTTTGTGGTTGAGGGAACGTCAATCAAAGGACCCCGTTTCTTTGCGCATTCTTTCTCCAACGGATGCACCAGATGGCGGTTAGTTGGTGAAATTTCCTGCGAAGTGGGCAATGGTCAGCATCTTCTCTGCTTGGCTAAGGTCGCCTGGAAACACCATGAGCCTCCATGAGTCGTAACTGGTGTTTCCTCCTCGAGAATGCGTAGAGAAGCTATCATCAAGTCATTGGGACCGTCCGCTGCAATAATGGAGCATACTAGGAATCTCACAAGCTCCACTATTGGTGCAGTGAGTCCTTTTTTTCAAACCCCGACACTAGCTTTACCGTTAGGAGATTTCAGGTGTTGTGGGGCAAAAATATCTGCCTCATCAATTTTATTGGCTGCTTTTCACGGACAGATTGCTTCGGGTCTTCCTCGCATCTACGCCGGTGCCGGTTGTATGACAGGGATACAAGCAATCGTAAGTGGGTACCAGCTCCCACACAGCTTCCTATGGCTTTTCTTTCTTGTGTTTATCAATGGCCCCTTATCAGTTTCTTGAAAATGAATTCCCGTGATGTGACGCATCGGTCCCTTCTTATGATTGGAAGCATGTTTTGCCCGACCGGATCTAATGCGGCCGGAGCTTTGGGCTTGTACCTGCGGTTGTGTTTCAGCATCGAGCGACTGTCCTACAATTGGGGAAGATCCTTCTGCATTGACCCGATTGGTTCCCTACTTGCAACGCCTTGCAAACTAGATTAGACGCGAGTCCGTATAAAGGCTAGCGCATTAGGAGACGGCACGGCTGCGAGTGCTGATTGAAGGCAGGACTGTAATAAGTATAAAGAATACAAGACAAGCAGCCTGGCCAATCTTAAATTGCGCTTACCTGTTGTACACAGCTTTGAAGTATCATGCTCCTCGGTAGATTAAGGCTTCGAGGCGTCCCGTAAGGCTCGACGAAAGCCTGCCCCTCCAAGTCCAAGTCGCAGTAAGGTTTGTTTTAATGGTGCAAGGATTCCTCAGAAAATTGAATAATACAGTCTGGTATGGTTTAGTTGAGTCCTGGTAATCACAATACAACGAGAGGGGGGGCATATCACTTGCCTGTTCAGACGTACGCTCTTATCCGATACTCGGAAACTTGCGGTGCGTGCCAGGGCGGCAACGACAGGATCGACTCAGAAGCGATGTTAACACCGCGTATTCGTCATAGTTTGGCTTCCTCATTTATACTGCTAAGCATATTTTCTAGCCCATTCGTCATATAATGCTCCGTACCACCCCTCCTTCGCCCGTCTGGGCATTATCTAAACTTCAAATTCGAATTAAAGAGAGGCCTCGCGCATCGCATTTATCATCGTTGCTTGGATTTCCTTTCTCTCTTCCCTGAATGGTTCAGGATCTGGACCTTACTTAAGTTGGCTATAAAGTTCCTTCATCCTCTGACTCAACATTTCGCACACTGTACATATCTTCTGACGTCAATGACCGCCAGCAATTTACACTCAATGTTCCGCGACCGAAATAATTCCCAGAAGCCCGATGACGAGTTCATCAGCAGCTTCCGAACGGCGTTTGATAGTATCAGTCCCTGGCGAAGCAGCAATATTGGACGCGACGAGACAGGAGGTCCCATGATGACTGGAAGGCCAATGGAGGATGGCGAACCTGACTTGAAAATTTTCAATGAGCGAACACCTCGCAACTTGCAGGACCTCGATTATGCGCCATCATGTACTGACCCAAATTTCATGCCGATGTTGCCCCTTGCTTGTCAGGATCCTTCCTTATATACGCACAAGACGGTTGTAACAGGTGCCATCTGGCACCACCAGGCAGGCGAATTGCACACACCGACTGTCGGCCTGACAACGAACACCACACTCTCCCTCTCTAACACCAGTCTCAAGGGCAGCATTGAATACGTTGACCAGCAATACTTTGCCCCGCAATTCTTCGATATGAACCGATATGCGCCACAAGCAACGCGCACACCAAATGCATTTATGCATCGCGATTTTGCCCTTGACTCTATGTATGAGGCTGGAGATGGCTCACCATCCCAAGAGGTTCTGGCGGATGAAGCATCACGTACTACCTCTTCCGCAGCCTCTTTGAGCGTGATATTGCCTCATGTTGAGGGTGAAGCATTTCGTTTTGGCGCCGCTCTACATGCGCCAACTGCGATGGTCAAGCACGCACAAGAAGTCGCGATTTCGTATCTCAACAAGGGCCAGTCCTTCAATCTCTCCATAATGGACTCGACTCCGCCAATTGCCCAAAAAGAGCCAATTCAATACCGAACTTTTGTCCGCATCTCCTTTGAAAATGAAGAACAAAGATCGAGACCCGCGGCTTGCTGGCAACTATGGAAGGAAGGCCGAGGCACAAGCGAAATCCACCAGCGCGGTGGCAAATTGCTAGCCGTCGAATACGTAGGTCCGCTCCAGGGTGGCAGCGACGACAAGCAATGTCAAATGCAAGTGGAGCAAGTATCCTTCGATGGATTTTGCGTTACTTGGACTGCCAACCCCGCTACTGGTGCTTCCGATTGCACCATACCGGTACGATTCAACTTCCTCTCGACCGATTTTAGTCACTCCAAGGGTGTGATGGGTATTCCCGTCCGCCTCTGTACGAAGACAGAGCTCGTCTCACTTGACGAGGAAAGTAGCGCTTCGCAGGAGGCCGAAGTCTGCTATTGTAAAGTTAAGCTCTTTCGCGACCACGGTGCAGAGCGAAAACTGTCTAATGATATCGCACACGTCAAGAATAGTATCCAGAAGCTAGAACAGCAGATTGCACAGGCGGGGATTAGCGATGGCTTTGGCAAACGCAAGTGCGGCCCCTCTGTGAACTCGAACGCGCGCCGGTCTAAGATTAAGAAGCATAATCGCACGTGGCCGATCACCTCTCAGGATGAGCAGCAGCTGGAGAATTTGGAAGATAACCTGCAAGCGAATCTGGTCATGAGGCAGATGATGTTGTCTTCGATGCGGAAAGTGAGCATTCTTGGGCTTTGCGGCGAAGAGGGGGACGACCCTGATCTCTATCCGGTGAGGTTATTACCTGACGACAACTTGGTCAAAATTGAGACTCTTCGCTGCCAGAATACCAGCAGAAATATCTCGAAGTCACCTCGCCTGGGCCCCTCACAGGCCGACAAAATGAGGTGCTCAGCTGCTGCGCAGAGGAAATTATCCAACAACTCACGGGAATCGACTGACTTTGTTGAGGCTGTTGGCATCGATGTGAAATTCCGACCGCCGGCGAAACGGCCGTCTCAGCCGGTTGCTTGCGTCTATGTTCGTTTCGCTAGGAAAGACCAGCATCCCAACTTTGTGGCCCATATGGTTACTCAGCCGTATAGGCCCCCTGTTGACGGATTGAAAGCCAGAGTAGACTGAAGGCTGTGGACCTCGGTCCAAAGTGGATTCACGTCCTCAGCTTCCAGACTATAGTAACGAATCAAATGCTTTGGGTCACGGGGTATGAAGCCAAAGCCTCTGCTGCCTTAATTCTTTTCTGTTCTTTTTCTTTCACGCCGTTCCGACGCTCAACATCTCTTGGAGCCTGGATAAACTGCTCTAGTGCACTAGTAAGAGACAGAACCATGCTTCAGAACATGCAAGTGAAATTTTCGTCGAAAAGGAGCTAAGAGCGCGTTGATGAAAAGCGCTAAATACCACAAATCAATGTCGAAATCTGTCGATATGAAGACGAAAGACCGCATTTTTATAGCCTTCTCCGTTAAGGTGGGTTGTAGGGCTTTGCTCTTGTGGATTGATGGGACACTAGCGACTGCGAGCAGCTTTCAGCAATCTCAGGACAGTGTCGTATGCAAAAGCCATACTCGTCATTGGCTGATGCTCTTTGCTGTGTCAGCCTAGACACGCTGAGGTCCAAAAAAGTGGGGCAGTCGTCCAATCTCTGGCTTGAGTGAAAAGATTACGCAACCTTGGTCCACCAATCCCACACGTGCGAGGAATACCCCTCAAACTCATATTTCGGCCACGCTAGAGAAGATAGGCTGGCGCGAGGTGCCAAAATTGGATCTGCTCTCCCACCGACGTAGTCGCTGGTCTAGATTGTGAGTCAGGCACTGAGAAAGGGCTGGCCCTGAGCCGCTCATTCGCTAATGCATAGTGGTCACAAAGCACTGGAGCCTCTTTCACTACCTCAGCCAATCACGGCACTAATGATAGGTGCCGCAGAGGCAGGTGCTATGGGGGACCGAGCCATTGTGCTGCATGTACATGATGCGCAATAGGGCTCCAAGTGATGACAGCGTTTTGGCTGTCAACTCAATGGGTATCCGGGATGTTTCTCATGTGCACGACTCAGCCTCGCACTAATGCATGAACTTTCACATCGTTATTTTGGCCGGCGGCTACGTTGGTTGGCGACTCGCCCCAAGCTGCAGCTCTGCTTGGTCCGGCTCTGGCCAGCCATACCAGCCTTTGTCCCCTGACGCATTTCCTCCACTTGTATATCCGAGTTACGCGCTCAAACTACTTGGCTAGTCTCAGGATATTTTTGCGCCCCTACCTAGCTCCACGTCGCCAATTTGAATTGACATTTCAATAGGTATGCAACTTTTTTTGGGGGGATTGGTTATATATACGCCTCTGCTGGGCCTTCATATTGTGAAATTTATCATCTTTGTTTTCGAAGATCTCATTCATCCTCTTCCAAGGCCCTCTTGAAGTTTTCCTATTCTCTACGTTTCGAAAATGTCCAAAGCAATTAAGGAACTCGGAGAGCAGCTCTTCACTACAAAGCTTTATACAAAGCTCTTCCAAACACAAACCCCAGGAAAACGCATTGCACCTCCCCAGGCCAACGACAACAAAACAAAGGCTCCATTGCGTCTCGACGCCGGTGAGGTTATTGGTGATTGGAAGAACGTCTATTTGCAAGTCAACAGCCAAGCCCAGAATGAAGCGCTAGTCAAATTCCGAAAGAAGAATGGGACCGATGCCAAGTTGGCAAGCGGTAAGATTAATATGAAAACCTCAGAGAAGGAGCAGGAAGAAGCCGCTAAGGCGTTGTGGAATGCATTGGCGAGCGATGCAAAAAAGAAGCTGGGCTAAGTCCCAAAACGTCGTATGTTTGACAATTGTTCCTCTGAATTATCAAAGCTGACTTGAAAGACCACAATCCTTGCCACTGAGCGTCGATAGCCCGAGAATTGAAGAAAGATGAATGCCCTACTCCCACAGGCATATACAATATCCGTGGACAAAAGGGTAAACAGTGCTTTGTCAATATGATTGCTCTGTATATTACCTTTTACCACCAAGAAATAGCCTTGGATCGGCTTTGAAGCCAGGAGGAACTACTATCCCATCATGAATATCATATTTCGAGACTTGCTGTTACTCAATCTGATAGAGTCATCTGTGTCGGAGATAGTTTTACCGGCGCTTATCGATATGCTTGACCGTCTTCGTAGATATCTTGCATGCGATCCGGGTTGCAGTAGTCGTGCACTTGAGCAACCGGGACGAAAAAAGGGCATGAGGCCAATCAAAATACATATGCTCTTCGCATACCATGGACCTAACAACGCACTGCCTGGTATCGACATGACATGTAATATGTAATAGAAATTTTTATATGTTAAAGCCCGTTCTAGATAAATTTGTGCATTCTCTTGACGTTGCATGCGACCAGAGATTATGAGCCTGATGGCTTTGAGTAGAATCAATGACAGTTCATACGGCGGGTCATTGATCAGCAGACAATTCCGAGGCGGCTTTTGTTTTCGTACATGGACAGATGGCCATAGAGACAGCCTTCTGTTGAATCCTCTTCTGCTGGACAAGCTATTGCTAGAATCGCAAAAATCAAGGACAGCCAAGAGAGAGACGCCATATTAGGGTTGCGACAGAATATCCATTGTGCTAAGAGTGAGTGATTTCTGAAGCTGCATGAATTCGTGACAATTCTCAACAGAAAAATTTGAAAGTCCAAGGTTCCAAGCTTCTGGAATTATGGGTGCGCAACACGAAAAGATCCCTCTATTCCAACCATTGCTACGCTGATACAAGTGGAGACGAATGGAATTCTTTTGGCCCACACGGGGCACCTGCAGTCTGAACACTGACGATGTAGGCCTCGTTGACGGAGGGCTACAGCGCCGTGAGGGCTGCAGGCGGGCCCGTGGCACTCCGTGTATTCTAGGAGGAAACATAGCTATACAGGAGGATACGTGGTACATACAAGAGGGTCCCGCGGTGGGCGGGAAGAAACCGTTGCGGCGAGAGCCCGGCTCTCACTCGAAACGGCGATGTCCCTTTCGAGGGAGGGGATATCCAAGTGATATTTGTGTGCGATGTCCCGCACGGAATATCGTGGACCCGATGCAAGGGGTTCTCACAACAGTCCCGAATAGAACCTATCATCTATTCCAACCATTGCTACGCTGATACAAGTGGAGACGAATGGAATTCTTTTGGCCCACACGGGGCACCTGCAGTCTGAACACTGACGATGTAGGCCTCGTTGACGGAGGGCTACAGCGCCGTGAGGGCTGCAGGCGGGCCCATGTGACCCGGTGGGCCAAAAGAGGATGGTGGAGGGGCCGGTGGTACGGAAGATGAGACTGGAGTTGGATGACCAGTCTGGAATTGACGGTTCCAGGCGTACAGTGTTGTCGTAGGCGTCGTAAAGTAAAGACGGAAAGCTTCCGAAGACCATCGCCCAAGGGCTTGGATGTGATCATTTCTTAAGCCTGCATCGAAGGCGTGTTGTGCTGCCCCTTTCCTGAAACTGTGACCCTTAAGTCCCGTGGTATCTTCCCCGGCACGTTGGAGCTTAGAGATAACCGCACGTTGGAAGGCGGATGAAGAAAAAGGCCCGGTAGAGAGCGTAAATCAGGGGGCAATCGTGGGTTGGGAGTCATGGAGGAATAGCTTAGAAAGGCCTTCGACGGGGCAGGCTGCATCGTTTGTCGCTGCTAGGACAATATTGACACCTTCGTGGTTTCTGTCGGTCTTGCTTCTCTTCAAGGTAAGGAGGACGTGGTCCATGGTGGGGGAGAACCTGATATCCCCCCGGGTTAATTTGGTACCGGCGAAGACCTGGGTATTTCTACGGTCAGCCGCTGAGTATGTGAATTCTCCGACCCGAAGAAATCCGGCGAAGGCGACGCGGGCAGCCACGGCAAGATTGAGATCATTTTTCTGGGCTTCCGAGAGCTTTAGCGGATGGGCAGGGAGATGTGAGATATTCCCTGAAAGGGTTATGACTGAGGCACGAGAGATTGGATTGCGAATCCGCTTTGGACGGGGAGGTTGCAGTCGGCGAGCGCCATCGACCATGCGACGGAAATGCTTTGCGTGGAGGTCAAAAATGGTGTCAGGTAGACCATTGTCGATGTGATACGCGCGGAGAGCCGAGAGCTCGGACATAGCTGAATCGGGCTTTACCGGTGGGGAACTACCCGCGCCAAGCAGACGTTCCGTTAGCCAAGTGCAGATCGCCGGGGCTGTTGCTGGCCACGGCTGCACTCCAAGAAGAGCACATGTACGGGCGTATGAGTGCTGCGCGGAATGATATCCTCTCCTAGTTCCCTCTGCGAGACCATTCCAGACCAGCTTTGCATGGCCAGCATTCACGAAAATACGCTGGCCGGAGAACCAGGCTGGCGGAGCAAGGGAAAGGAGCTCGTCCACTGTGGGCAAATGTTAGCGATGATTTTATAATCGGAACGGGATAGTGCATCAGCTAGCAGGTTCTCCGATGAAGGTAGCCAGTGTGGCTGGACTTCGATGTCAAGGGCGGCTGCTATGCTGAAAAGCATGAGCAGATGGCGATGAGCCGGCCCACGAAGTGCCTGCTTAGACAGGCCATGAAATGCGACAGCGCTGTCCGTGAAAGCGAGGACACGATGATGAGCCCAATGGGGGCTGTATAGGAGGAAGGCCTGCAGGATCGCGGAGACCTCCTTGATGTTAATGTGGGCCACGTCGCCGCAGGCGGAGGAGGCGTCCACAATAGCCGCGTGGGTGGAAGGCAGGTACGGCGCTGCAGACATCCAGTCCCTGGCGGAGTCCCGTGAGGGCGGTTTGAAGAAAAAGAGGCCCAGACCTGAGTCGCACGCGTCTGTGTAGAGGGCAACTAGGGGGCGGCTCTTCTCGAAGAAATGAATACCGTTGAATAACGGGAGAGTGTCCCTCCACCACGCGAGATCCTCGCGGCTATCATGGGATAGGCGACGGACAGAGCGCTGGTGAGGTGGGAAGGACGCGAGGTCGCTATAGAGCGACTGGAGGCGGGCTCTACCAAGACGGATCACCGTTGAGCAGTGTTGGAGGAAACCGACTACACGTTGAAAAGCTTTATGCGAGACACGATCCAGCTGTAGTAGTGACGCGGCCTCGGAAGATGCGCGTGTTAACTTATCGCGAGGCATGCGGGCCTGCAGGAGTGTTGTGTCGATTTCGACCCCAAGGACACTGACCACAGTGCCCGCGGCATCTTTCAAGTCATTCCGCGGGATGCCTAACGCATCCGTTAGAGGGATATAAACGGCATTGAAAGCGGTGAGGGCTTGAGAGACATCTCCAACGGAGGAAGGAAAAATTGAGATGAAATCGTCAAGGTAGTGAACGATAAATGCCAAGGGCAAGTAGGCAGTTAGGAGCCAATTAAGGGCCTCGGCAAAAAGATTGAAGATGAAGGGTGCAGTTGTAAGGCCGAATGGGAGGCAACACTCCATGTAAGTCTTGCTATCCCACGAGAAGGCTAAGAGGGGCCGGTCAGCTGGGGCGACGGGGATATTGCGGAAGGCATCCTTGATGTCGCGCTTGATGATGTAGCATCCTCGTCCAGAAGTGAGTATGAGATCAAGGATATTATCCATGGAGATATATTGTATAGCGGAAGCAGAGTCGGGGATGGACTCGTTGACACTGCGACCCGGCGGGTAGGAAAGATCGTGTATCCGGCGCCAGCCCCCGTCGTGTTTAGGCACAAGCCCTAATGGGGAAACAACGACGGGGCCAGTGCATAGTTGCACCCGGCGGCATAATAGGTCATCCGAGAGCTTCTGGGTGATAAAGGAGGGTTCCTCAATGCGGTGATTAGGGGTTCGACGGTATCTCGGCGGGGTCGTACAACCGAGGCGGCAGCCAAACGTAAGGATGCCGCTGCAAATCGTTCCTAGATTGCCAGGATAGTGTTCAAGGAGGGTTTTCCATGCCGAGGCAATGAAGGGAGAAGCGGAATCACCCATGGGCGGGAGGGAGGGCTCGAAGACCTCGAACTGAACACATGTATTGGGACGCCGGGCTGGCCAGCTAGTTGGCGGCGACAGCGAGTGACCTATATCGGGGCCGGCCCCGGCGAGCTCCTAACTCGATGCTTTCAATTTGCAGCTTATCACGGAATGGTCGTTACCGCACTTGGAGCAGACGTGTCTGCGGTGACACGTACGCCAGTGGCAGCCGGCGGAAGAGTTAAACTTTTCACAGACGACGGTATCGTTATTTGGGGCAGCGGAAGAGCGCGTTGACCGGGTGGTTGAGGTAGTCGGCGCCGTCTTCGCTGGAAGCACGTTGTCAGGGCGTAAGTAAGAGCTTTCGAGGGCTTTGCCAATTTCCCAGTCACTAAGTGAAACGGTGAGGTCGCCTTTATCGATGACCATCTGGTGGTGGTCCAGGGCCATTTGCAAGATACAATCCTGCCATTTATATGCCCTAGCAAGGTCACAAACGCGGCGGTGGAAAAGGACCATTCCACTGATGCATAAAGGGTGCTTGGCAGCGAAAAAGTCACACCAGATAGCGACATAATTGCTGAAGCAATGCGCCCAGAGGGATGCGTCATATCCCCAGTCCTTGATTGAAACCACTTTGCGGAATTGCAGACCAGATGATGTGGATTTTAAGTCAAAAGACTCGCCATCCAGAGCTGAGGCTTTGAACTCAGGGCTACGAAGTTTTATGAGGTCCTTCTTCGGGCGAAAGGTGTGCTCAAAAACGGCTATAATGGCAGCACGGTCTAGACCGGGGAAGCGGGGAAGGACTGGCAACACAAGAGACGGGACCCTACCGTCGTTGGCATCCTCCTCCGTAGTGAGATCTGTACGTGGGCGCTTGCGCTGTCCGTCGGCCGCAACAAGGGAAGCGGACACAGTAGACATAAATGAGTCCCGTTGGGTATCAGAGAGGGAATTCCATATATACTCCGGTGGGTAGATCGAGGAGCCCGGGGCGGTCTGTCCCCCAGGAGTAGGACTGGGGGCCTCGGGACTACGTCGCACCATTGCAAGAGGAACTCTTGTGAAAAGAAACCGTTGCGGCGAGAGCCCGGCTCTCACTCGAAACGGCGATGTCCCTTTCGAGGGAGGGGATATCCAAGTGATATTTGTGTGCGATGTCCCGCACGGAATATCGTGGACCCGATGCAAGGGGTTCTCACAACAGTCCCGAATAGAACCTATCATTTTCTTTTATTGGAAATGTTGTTTCAAAATAGCAAGCGCTTTGGTTTCACACTGGCAGCAACCACGGAAAATAATTGGCTTTTAATCACCGTCGAAATAGCAGGTCTAGCTGACCCAATTTTTATTTATAGCTACTATATGATCTCAGAGGTGTAGGCGTGGTGGACCCGTGGTGGACCCTTGTGGTGGACGCTAAGACTGCTGACTCATCTACCATACCGCCCGAAGTGTCTCATGAGTTCCCTGCCCGCATTCCTTCTATCACCTTTCTTTTACGTGTGTTGAACACTTGCTCTCAAAATGCTAAGAGCGCTCAGAAATTTTACTACACATCGATATGGCAGAACTGGATCGTCTTTATCGATAACATGTCGAGGTAAGAAGGGAAAGGGGTTTGGTGCAAAGGCAGCTGCTTTCAGTTTCTGATTGTTCAAATAGGTGCATCCATTACACAGGAGGAGCTTTTCGCTTACACCAATGGCCATTTTCTTGCCAACGAAGAATACCAGCTAAACAGAAGATATGTCCGATTCGACGTGGATGAGCTTTGCAATACTACTGCAACAGTCTGCGGAAAGTCCAGTCAGGTCACAGCTATCGACAAAATGGAAGGAGGTTTCAGCAAGGCTTTCTTGATGAGAAAGGAAGATGGATCCGAAGTGATAGCAAAAATTCCATGCCATATTGCTGGCCCGCCCACCTTAACGACAGCTGGTGAAGTCGGCGCTCTCGAATACAGTACGTTATATTGGTATAATTCTTCTTCCAGTGGCTAATATCCTATAAAACAGTCAGAAAACACACTAGTATCCCTGTCCCTCGTGTTCTTGCCTGGTCTTCGAACAACTCAAATGCCGTCGGTGCAGAATATATCATCATGGAGAAAGCCGCCGGTGTTCCACTGTTTCAAGTTTGGGGTAGTATGGCCGAATTTGATCAGCTCCAGTTAATCAGAAACTTGACCCAGATCGAGGCTCAATTATCAGCTATTCATTTCCCTGCTTATGGAGGACTGTATCTTCGAACGGATATAGAGCAACCAAACAAGCCCCTTGATGATGAAATTGATCCATCTTTCTGTATTGGACCTTCTTGTGATCGAAGATATAATCCTGATCCAAGTCTGGACTTTGATAAAGGACCTTGTGAGTCCCCTGCGTATTTTGACAATTCAAATACTAACTGTTTATAGGGTATTCAATTTCAACCCTTGGGGTTTCTATTGCAAAGCGCGAAATGCTACGAATATCAAAGAACGGCCAGCAAGGTCAAACACTTTTTTATAAAGGAGATATCGAAGAACAAACCGATCTCTTACAAGCAACAAAGAGCGTCATGGAACTTTTAGACTCGAACGAAATATTGAAAGGGGAAGCGTCCCAGCCTACTCTATGGCATACCGATCTTCATATGGGAAACATTTTCGTCGCCTCTGACAAGTGTTCAAGAATAGTTTCCCTCATCGACCTCCAGTCGATTTCTGTTCTCCCTGCATTTCTCCAGGCCCAATGGCCAGTCTTTCTCAAACCTCCGCAGAACTACGACTACGAGGAGGGGATATTTGAGGTGAAACTGCGCGATGATTTTGATACCCTAGATGAAGATGGCAAGATGCTCGCAATGCGCGAATGGTCCCAAGTAAAGTTGGCAAAGGCCTATGAGATCTCAACTTTGCTTGAGGATAAACCAGCGCATAGGGCCATGAACGTGCCCCGTGTATTCCGAGAGTTATTTTTTCGATGCGGGGAAGTCTCCGAAATTGGCGTTCTTCCGCTTCGTGCGTGCTTGATAGAACTCTTTCAGAATTGGTCGGACCTTGGGTTTTCTGGAGAATGCCCTTTATCCTTTACGCAGGAGCAGGTCGATACGCACGATCGCCAATTCTCTGAGTATCAAGCTTGGTATAAGATTCAGGCTCTTGCGCAAGAATGCCTTGACACTGATGCGGAAGGATGGGTCGCACCAGGATTGGATGTGAATGAGAAAAGGACGCAGAATGAGGAATTGTTGACTATGTACATTGAAAGCGTTGCTGGGGAGAAATCCGCAGAAGAGGCGAGAGCCATATGGCCTTTCCCGGCCAAGGGAGTATGATTAGTATGATTTGAGCATTTTGTCATGCTGGATTGACAGATGAATAGAAAGGATTCTGGAGGCTGTCATGATATTTTTCACCTCCATAGGAAAACCGGAGGACCAGCTGATTTAGGCCATGGCAAACAACGACCACCTCAACTTTAAACGGCGCAAATCCTGGAGCCAATGTATGAAACCAGGTCTGTGCAAATCTCCTGAACGAAAATAAGGGAAACGGGTTTAGATCACACTTAAATCTTCATAGACAGGGCAATCCTCCACATAGAAAGTACTCTTGAATTCTGGTTTTGCAATTTGGGTGAATTTGTTTCTCTTTATCGACGACGGTCGCCTGTGAGGCGGAATCCACCTTCAACCCACCGCAGAAAATCTCGGCCAGCTCTGTATCATGCAAGCTGACGTACGGTAGATCCTCGACGGAATCAAGTTTTTGCGCGACCGAGGGAGAGTGCTCGCCGCTCTGAGCGCCGAGACCATCCTGCTCACGGAATCGGGAGGCGTGCGAATCGGTAAGACCTCTCCATGACGAGAACGCAGCCTACGATTCCACAGCGCTAATTATGGCCACCGTACAGCAGGGGTTGAGCACAGTTGCAAGATCAGCCCTGCGGAGATGGACGCCGCCACGTCCAAGCTGTTCGCCCTGGCGGAGGTTGTGATGAAGCTGATGCATAAAAACCCACCCGCCCATCGATGGAGTGCCGAGATCGCGAGTCTGCCGGATCGATTGAAGAGCAAGTCGATAGAGGAACTTTTGCAGGTTAGTCTTGCCTTTCTCAGTCTGGTGTTCACGACTGATCAAACAGAGCAACATCTTTGGGGGGCAAACGCAGCATGACGAGGAATTGAAGTTGCTCGTGTGTGTGGCCAACAAGACTGCCCATCACCAAATCGAGTCATTTTCGGACCGTTCGTGAAGAGGGCACAATTTTATGCCGTGGTATCCGTGTAGATCGTGTTCGTCTGGAAAGGGGGCGGAAAGAAAGGCAGAAAGCGTGATTGCGTTCGCGCCTCCCAAAGATAACGCTTATCGGGTCTGCCACTCGATACTCACTCGTGTTCAGCTCGTAGAATCGTGAAGTCCTTTGTTTAGTTGGTCTGATATATCCTGGCATAGGGATATCATCTTCTGCAATTAATTGGAGCATTTGCATTTTTTAAACTGTATGTACCTTTTTGTGGTGATGCTGTGTTTTGCGGCACATATATATCTACGTACAAATCTGTCCACCAGACACCATGCCTAGGAATTCAATTGAGAAAAGTCCAGGGCAGACGCGTCGAACTTTCAAACCTGGTGTAGGATACCAAGCCAATGTGACATAGCAGAGCATACGAAACCATAAAAACGCGTGGTCATTCGTGCCAAATCATTGCAATGTATGGTAGAAAATGCTTCATGTGATTTCCTGATTTAGGGGACTGAACCTCGACTCACGGATGCCGCATTGATAACATTCATAACCCAGCCCATTACGTCGCAACACCAAAAGTCTCACGGCATAGATAATCATCCCGGATCGTACCTTTGAGTGCGGAGCATCAGCAGATAAAGGGTTTTCTATCGCGCTCCTGAAGTAGTCTACTGCCCGTTGAGCGGTCACCAGTGTTTGGCCAAGTGTCGTAGCGTTTTTGCTTAGATGACGCGCGCTTTTCATGCTGTTTTTAATTGGTTCTCAATGGCGGTCACACTACTGCGTGATGCTTTGATTTTTCGGCGACTCTTCTCCTGAGAGTCCGATCGGAAAAGGCCAGTATAAACGTATGCGCGATGGGATGTAGATAACGGCCTGGTACAGTCCACTATGGTTGACATGACCACACCCAGATCCTGGGTAAGTGGTCAGTCAAAGCAGCGGTCTTCTACCCATCAAATTCCCATCGATGACAGCGTAAAATGGGGCGCTACAATCTGGCCATACCGGTGACCTCAAGTAAATCATAACCAGTAGAGCCCCAGTGCCTTCCACAGTGATCGTCTATTGTCCACTACACCTGCTCTTTCTGAGGTCGATTAAATTCACGCGCGTCGTGGTGGGTCACCAGTTGGACCCACCAGGCGATGACCAACTCTCCACCGCGTTGTGTCACCGTTGGAATCAGAGACTCAGATCAAGCGATTTGCGAGAGCGCATTTTTGAATGATAGACTTGATTAACGGGCGAATTTGATTACAAGAATTCCGAGGTATATAAAGTTACCAGGACAGTTGGGAGTACGGTGGAGAGTGGTAGAGAGCGGTGGTGGTGGTGAACTGAGTTAGTTCTTCACCCCTGTGATCTATCTAAGAGCTTGCGTTTTACTCGCTGCCAGTCGGGACTGGCTTCAACGGTTAATGTGATGGCCACTGCCTAGCCCACAGAAACGCGAAGAATAGTGCCCTTGAGCGGCGTGGGAGGGAGCCCGGTGCAATAGACTCATAAAATCAGCTTTAGTGCTGCGACCGACCGGAGACCTCCGCTATGAGATGGCATTTCATTGTGCAAAAGCAATCCCACCGATGTTCCCGGTGATCAAGTCGGGCTTTGTGGGGATGGAGAAGCCAACCTACAGGACCTGAAAATGGAAGGACAGCTTCAGGAAACCAGCATCGGACAGACTAGAGGAAAGGGCATTCACCGTGCTCCAGTCCGACCGGGTGTGCAGACGCGCCATCCCACCGCTGGTTAGTCTCGTGACCGGATGTCTGCAGCTGACTCATCATCGTCTTATGTGTCTTTAATTGAGGCTGTTCCGGGCGACACGCTAACCCGAGCCACCGATCATCTCCAGACCGGTCCTGGAGACATGACAGCGATAATGGCGTGTATGTGCTGATATCCTATGGGCAAATACTGCTCACCGCAGCAGCGAGGAGACTGAGCCGAAGCACTGGCTAGAGGACCAGCTTGCTCGCTTGCACGCACTTTCATTCACCCCGGAGGAGTCTCGACCGAATCTGCAGAGAGTACTCAAAGATGAGTACTACGGTGTAGAAGCGGTCTTGACTATTGTGCCGAATCCCGCGACGCTGGTCTTCGATCGACAGATGGTATCACCGGTGCAGCAACAGACTTGACTCACGCGCCGAATCAGATCCCGCGTGGCTGGTCTTGAATCTACAGATGGTATCCCCAAAGTACTGCACACTTGGAGAGGTGCATTTCGCATTGTCACCGCATTTGACAACCACTACTGCGTACAAAGGAATTGCGATAGAGTTCACCTCATACATGGGCCACATATTCCTATTCATGTCTATCGAATAGTGATCACTCTAGGTGGAAATGCTCCCCCCGCGCACTGGTGCCGGTGAAACGCTGCGCTTGCCGTCTCATCCACGGTCAATACCAGCCCACCACTACTTACTGAGCGACTCATTGACTTCCCGACAGTCGTACTGAGCGGCGCCGAGGACTCAATGTCTGGGTTGCTGCCGAAGTTTCTGCGCGTTCAGCCAATCTCGCAGACCGGCGTGGAACGATTGCGTCAGACTCGTCAGGAAGACGCACCATTCTTGCTCTTCGGCGAGGCGCAATTAGAGGCGTTGAAGCGTTGGTATCGTCTTCTTCTGAGTCTGTGTGCGCGGCACTGGCGGTGCGAAGTGTATTGGCCCCTCGTGGTTGATGTTTTGCGACGAAAGCTCCGTCAGATAGACTATCATCAGTTAGTGATATTCGACCTGGATTGGTCGGTGTTGCTTACCAGTGTGGACAGGACGTATGGAACCCAGGCCGCCATGACCCAAGCCATAACTCCATACAGTTCAAATGAGCCACCAACTTGCATTCTCCGCAATGCAGGGTCACCGGCTCGCTCTCGTCTTCTGCATGACAGATGTAGCATCTCTCGTGGCGTGGATCGGAGCTCTGAGGAGACCGACGCGTGAAACGTTTGAGCTTCAGAATCTGCGGCCCCGCCTGATCATTCGCAATCATCAGCTCGGCTGGAGCCTCGTCCGATACCGACCAGATCACTTGGTTCTCCCGGAGCATAGCCGGGGTGACTTGACGATCTTGGGGTGGCCGACCCGGTTGCGACGGCACCGAGATGGATGGGCCCGTAAGTCCACCGCGGTCCATGGTGCGCAGCTGTGGCTGGCTGTGCTGGCCAGAATCGGTAGCCGAGCGTCTCGTTGGCCTGGCTGACCTCGAGGGACGACCCTTTGGCTGGGCCCGGCGAGGCGGCGACTGGTTCTGAATTGCGGCGTCGTACCATCGCTGGCCGACTGAGTCGGCCTGGCGCAGCCGGTGCCATCTTGTGCAGAGGAAGTCTGCAGCAATGTCGCGTAATTTCAGCTGGAGATTGCAGGCAATGAAGGGCCTCTCTGCGAGGGTGTCCAGCTTCTGGCGGCCGCTCTTGAGAGTTTCCTTTCTCACCGTGTTCTTACACTGATCCCCTTTTTGCGTGATGCCACAACAGGTGTTCCCGTGTTCAAAAGGTCCACTGCCCATCTCGCAGATCAAGAGCGGGTTCCACAGCCAAGATGGATGATCCAATATCTCGGGAAGTAGGTGTGCAATAAGAGTAGATAACAACAGAAGTGCAAAGTGCGTCGAATTGGATAGTAAAGAATAAGTATACGATCGTTGCGGTGGAACGGCAACTTATAGTCAGTCTCACAAGCCGTCGATTGCTCGAATGCATCACAGAACCTAGCAGTCTGCTCAACAACACGTACCACGTGAGGGAGAATGCATGCCTATCCGAAGAAGATCATGGTCCCTGGGGGCCTGGTATGAGCTCCCAAAACCCCAGTCGCGGTCTCTAGGAACCAGTCAGCAAGCCCCAGGAACACCTCAACATTGTCCAGGAGACAGACGCCCCCTGGAACCAATCGCCAGGAATATCTGGCGTGGACGTAGCACGAAAACGGATATCTCACCAACAGGCGAGCGACTTTATCCGATAGCCCGCAGATACAGAACCGAATTGCGCTTTGAGCCAAGCTAGAGCCTCGTTGGTGTCGATTCACCGCGTGGAGTCAATGTCTGTCGATTCACGGGTGGTGAAAGGCGGTGGCTTACCGCGATCCGCACCGGACTTGTCGTTTGTGGCCGGCCACCCTGGCCACGGGTGGCAATTGCCAAGAAAATCCCAATCTTCAGTCTCACCGAAAAATTCCATGCTGTGCAATGGAATCCGGGGAAATGAATGGGGCTTTGTGGGAATCGACTGTTGCTATCTCTACGACTTAAACAAGAAAATGTCGTCTCTGCCAATATATTGGGCTAAAACCGTGATGGATGAGATTTGGCTAGAGCCTGGGTGCCAGTGGGTGGACAATTGAATGGATATTGAAGGCGAGTCGCTTTGACAATAGAGTACTATGAATATAAATCTCCATGTGTGAACCGTGAACGATCAGCATCCTAATCCACCGCCTCCTGCCGCTACGCGCAAATGATGCGATTCTCCACGCCGCCATTTGATTAACCGAACGCGTCTCAATCTCTTAGCGCGGCCTGCATGACGGCTTTCGAGTAAGTCACAAGGCTGCAGATCACGACAAGGCGCATTGTATGGATGCTGGGCCGCCAGCCCTGAACCACTGCCAGCCGCTCCAATGGCCGTAGGAGATAGAGGGTGGCACCAAGGATGTTGGTCATAACCATTCGACTAAACTCCACCGCTAACGTTGGGGAGTTTTGCACTGGCGCTGCCAACGTATACATACTCGGCACCAGCGACAGTAGACCGAGTGACGCGCAATGATACGGAAATCGAATTCTCAACGCGGATGGGAGGGGATCACAAAACAGGAACTCAAGCAGGTTCCCGACCGCAAGTACCGTAAAAGCAGAGAGGTATCCAATCTGGAGGCAGGGCTGGTTTGGGAATAGGAAAACGATCGTGGGAAGGGTTGCGGTCCAGATGAGAAATAGACCCCCTCCCCACTCTAGCCTCTGCCAGTCTGCTCCGTTTCCACTTTGAATTGCGCCGCACACACAGTAGAACAGGCTGCAAAGACACCACACAATGACACCAGCGCCGAAGAAGATTACTGCCAGTGCGCCGATGATCGCGTCTTGAGATGAGGGGAAATGGAAGAGAAGGAATTGTAATACAAACAGGAAGAAGTATGAAAGACCGAAAATGCTGGTGATAGCCCCCATGGCACAATCACGCCGGTTTTGAGTGTCGGAGCCAGGCATCATGAGAACGTCGAAGTTGTCGGTCTTGTCTTTGATGCAGCCTATTCTCTGGATTGGTTCGAGCTTTTATAGCTGGACAAGTCGTGTCCAGAGCAACAAGCATTCCCTTTGGCCGCAAAAATTGATTGCCCTCAAGAACCTAAGGCAGCGTTGAGCTGGCGATAGACTTTTTTCAGCTCAAGGCTGGACTCACCGTCGTGGTCTACAAACAAGGCATTTAAATCTTCACAAAATTCGTTCCTAAACCGTTGAACTACAGCCAGCGCCATTCTGATCAAAACGAATTGTCGCTCCAGTTACTCTCGTGGCACTTCCTTATATATCTAAGTCTTGGTCTGGAGTGCAGATTACAGTCTGCATCTCATACGATTCACGGTATGGACGAAATTGCGCAAATTGTCCGTGACATTGGTCAGCAGCAGGGCGAGAATGTGTACTTTCGGGCTTGCTACGCCATTCTTAAACGACTGCAGGAATTGACTGAGCAAACATCCGATGAGCTTCGCCGTCTTCACCAATCTGCATTCGTTGGCTCTTCTGATGAGGCATTTTCCCCTGTCTACAACACCTTGTGCGAGCTCCAGACCTCTGTTTTTGCCTTGATTGACCAGGCTTGCAATACCCAGTCAGCCTGTGAAGAGTTATGTCCGGTGGATCCATCATTTGCCGCGCACCATGTCTTCGAGCCCGTCCGAAAGATGCACACCAATAGATGATCGTTCGTCATCGTCCTGAAGCGAGGAGACACTGGGCTCGCAGCCTCGCTTATTTGTTCGAACCTGAGGACGGAGTACGAGCTGTGTCATTTTATAGTCCCTGTTGAAGGACCAGGTTCTTGATTCCATTTATTTAAGGAATGTCAAGATACAATCGGCTCGGTACACAAAAGCCTTTCATGAATACTACTACCGAGTAGACTGTCAAACTTTGCGGACATCGGGGCTATTTATAGAAATGTACGATCAAATAATATTTGAAACTTTATCAGAAAATTCTGAATCGCTTGATGGCTTCTTCTTGTCGCTTTGTCAAAGATATACTAGATGTTCTTAAATGCAGCAACAGAAAAGTTGAATTAGCCACACGAGAAGCGCTGTGATGGAAAATGCCACTGCCAACCACGTGGCGGCAAAGATATGTCCCCCAAGGCTGGCCGAAGCACCAAAAGACTGCAAAGCGCTTTTGATACCAGCAGTCCAAAGCCCATAAATCACTGTTACTCCAATTGTGGCAGCGGTGATCAAAACCATCGAAAGCTAGAATCGTCAGTAAGTCTCCTTTATTCGTTTTTTCCAGGTTCACATACTGTGGCAAAAATCGCCAGTAATTTGTTCCCCCCAGAAAAGATCGCCTTTCGCACGCCAAGGATGACCACGAGGATGGTTGAGATGAAGCCAAAAATGTACAGCCAGATGATTCCTTGTGAAACATCCCGATAACCTGCAAGGACTGTCTGATTCAGGCCCGGAAGCAAATCATTTACCTCCGTAGACACTAAATCAAATATGCTCAACAAGTCAAAAGAAAAACTTATGCTTGGATCAGAGCAGTTCGTGACTGTGCCATTTTGGCCTTTGCAGTAGCTCCACAGACCGACAGAGTAATAATCGGGCAGATGCGACTTCAGTTCGTCTGTCAGCTCTTCCAGCTCGCTACTGACGTGACTGACCGCAGTACTCGCCGCTGCAGATGCTTCGGCTACTGCGGTCTCCGCGCTATGCCCTACGCTATTAACAACAGCACTCGCTTCTGCGGCAACGTTTGACACATCCAGATTGCCAAGGCTGAGTGAACGGCGGACAGACAAGCCATCCAGATTTGGAAAATCAGTCAGGTTCACCTGTTTCTCGATCAGTGGGGCCAGGAAAACAAGGACAATTCTTACCTTCAAAAAATACAAATTGGCCGGAGCAGAGGATGAGGTACATCCAACAAAGACAATAGCCAGACATACCAAGACAGCGATTGAGAGTGCCAGGGCCCCAGATATGATAATCTGATCCAGTCTGCTTCCTAAATGCGGTTTCATATTATAAGAAAATGAATCTCCGAGTGATATATCGCAGGGAACGCTTCCAGACACAGCATGGGATATTTGTAAGGTTGTATGGGGAGGAAATTACTGGAAACTGACAGCAGAAAAACTCGACACGGATTTTGTTTATGAGGATTGCTCTATTGATCCCTGCAAATGAGTTATGGGTGCCGTCAACGGTTTTGAAGGGGAAGAAAGTAGCGGTCGTTGAATATCGCCTCTGCTGAGTTTGAATCTCATGGCATGCTTTAAAGTGCGCTCAATGAGCTCTCTTCCGAGAAACACTTCCAAAATTCCAAAACCGGGTGATAGGTCCCCCTTTGCATCAAAAAAATGATGGAGCCTTTAAATTTCTCAAGTGCAGAGCCTCGACGCCACTTCTTCCCTTTGTCTGTTATCAGGTAGCCAGGCAGGCCTCACAAAACGTCGGTAGTTGTCTTTGCACCATGTAGTTCCCGCTGTATTTATCATATAAAAGCATGGAGCTTGTGGCCAGAAGGTCATTCTCCGCAGACGAAGTCATTATTCGACCTTAATATCTCCTCTGCTATCCTTGGCCACTGCAATGGTCCTCAACCAGGCCCAAGTAGAAGCCTTGGAGGATGAGCTATTCACATATCGCCAACGTCACTTCAAAGTAACCGCACGTGTGCATCTTTCCCATCTCACCTTCGAAAATGGATTCAGAGAACGAATGAATGATCGTCAAAATGTCCGCCGATTAGAACGCATCATGGAAATACAGGGGTGCCAGCGCCTCATGAAGGACTGCCACGTGCCAGTTCTAGTCCCTGCGGCCGACTGGGGACGTCGAGTGCGGCAACGACCAGGGGATGATTTGATTCCCAGCTTGGATGTGGACTTTGATTACCATCTACGGGCACAAGACCATGAGAATTTGATTGCGGCCGCCCGCAAAATACTAGGACCAACCAGTCAATGGTGGATAGTGGACATTTACGTGACGGAACAAGACGGTGCGTCTTTTTGAGCTTTGCACTTGATATATTCGGCCTCGGTATCAAAACCAGCTTGAACTGATCTGACTTGATTCAAAAGAGAGTCGCGATGGTAGAAACATGCGGGACAAACTGGTCCGGGCGTTGAAAGAACGATTTCCAAATGATAACCGACCACCTGACGGGCTAATATACGAACGTATCCGCTACTACGAAGGGCTTCCTGACGGGATTTCGAATCGAATGGCTGCTAATAATTGGTGGGCCACGCTGGAGACGGCTCCCAGGAGCAAAAAACGGAAATACTTGCGGTTGTTTTTGAAACATCCCACTCTCCCTCAAAAACTGGACTCACTGCTTGACATCGTCGGGCTCTGGGAAGGTATGCGAATTGGGCTGCTGCACAAAGTGATTGCCATGCGCTGTGACGAGGTCAGTGGCTTTTCAATCCAAATATTACTTCACACACTAACCTCAGACATACGACCAGCCAATTGCATGCTACTGGGATTTTATCCTGAGCACATTCCTCAGACTAGTCGGAGGACGACGTGAGCTTCTGCCTCTGATAAATGGGGTCACGGTGCATTTGCTTCAATCCCGTGCACCTAAAGTTTCCCAGCGGGATCTCACGTTTTTGGAGAAACAAATGACGAGCGGTGAGCTTTTTGGCGGTTTTCCAGAAGAGCAGCGCCTTGAAATTTGGGAGCAATTGAAGGAGATTGACTTCCCGATTCCGACTCTGGCTACATTTTTCAGGGACCGACTGTACCTTGAAGTAAGTCAAAGTGTTATGCGGCAGCTCTTCACACCCGATCCGGATCGAAAGACTACCATTGACGAAGGCGTCTGCGAGCAATACGACACAGCAATTCCTATGCCTATGGCGTATCGGCAGGAAATGCTCAAATCGGACCTTTGGGAGCTTTGGCGTTTTAGCTTCCAATACGGATTTGAGATGACCGAGCATCGGCGCCGCGTACCGCGGACGAAAGCTGCCACCCAGCAGCTATCTCATCCAATCTCTTCCCAACGACCTTCGACGCTGGACCAAACAGCTCTTTGGCAATGCTTCTTTGGAATTGCGAGGGCAAGAAGATTCAGGGTGCCATTTGAGGGAGAGTTGTCAATGGATCCCAATATTCCCCCTTCGCCCGCTCCGTGCGACTATCCGGAAGAGAGTTCAGAGGAGATACAAGTTGCACAGAGGTGCGGAAAGCCATTCTCTGACTCAGTGGAAGCCGATCGGTACGCCCTTGCTGCAGAGTCGTTACAGCAAGGTTGGACAACACCGCGAGTGACAGCGGGGTTCCTCCGAAGATCCGTTTTTCTGGCCTTTTTCCGCTATCTCACAGGAGACGGCGACGGCCGCCCATATGCTGGCAACACCGACGACATGGACGGTCGCGCCTTTGGGCGGGAAGAGAACGTGGATATGAACATGAACTCATCCTCGGATACATTTTTTGTCATGCCGGAGAACTCTGCAAACATGGCACTGCCTCCATTATCTCGTCAAATGTTTGATCCCAACGTCATTTTGCATGCGGTTCCCGTGACCGATTTCCAAGCCGGCTATCTCATGATGGATATATCCTTAGCCGGGAATAGGCAAAACTTGAGGCTGCCCAATGATCCGGCGACGTTGAATCCGTTTTTCGAGGGACTATCCAGCCATCACTTTCACATTTACATCGTCGAGGAAAACGGGGAAAATGGAAGATCTATTGAACCAAGCGCATGCTACACGCACTATATTCGAGACCCGTCTGCCAAGCTCCATGCTGAATTTACAGCAGCAGATTCATTTGTCACATACAGTTCTTCAACCACGGAGCAAACAAGCCGAAAGAGAAGGCGGACGGACTGTTTACCTCAGTTTACTGAGGCTGAGCGGTGGCTGGGACAGGAAATTCCTCGACTGACTCTGCTTCATGTGCCTCAAGAAATGAATATTCTTTGAGATTGTTGGAACTCAAAATGGAAACCTGGATGATCTATATGATCATATGCTGTGATTCAAAGTTTGCGTGACGCATTCGTTTATCAGTCTTGTGAAGAAGACCCATGTGGAGGACTTGGCTTCGCAATTTCAGACGAAAGTATTTGACACTTACTCTACACTCCTGCTCTGTCATCCATAGGACAGCAATGTATTTGGGGCTACATAGATCTCGATTACAACCATCCATTATATCATTTATCACGTTTGGACAGTGCAGGACACGTGCGCTCGTTCCTTATCGCCTCTAGGCATCAGCTGCGGAGGCCTTGCTGAAAATCTAAATCAAAACCCTGTCCCAAATATAGAATTTTTCTTTGGTTTGGGAGGCAAGCTAATGTCTTTCAAAACAATCACAGTAGAAGGCATCTAGTTTCCAAACTATCGTATCAGGTTACCCAAGATGTGAGTTTGTTTGCGTATATGAGTGGACTTTCAAAGTGAGCTTGCATATTATCACAGTAAATCACAAGTTAACTTGCCTCAAACTCTTATAACTTTAGTAGCGTAACATGTAATGGTATGAGACATGTTTGGTTAGGACATTAGAGTTCGGTTTGCAATCATTTGACGTGGAAGTACCGGTACATGTGGAGACCTCGCATTCAAATACTGTGCATCTATTCCAACCATTGCTACGCTGGTACAAATGGAGACGAATGAGATTCTTTTGGCCTATACGGGGCACCTGCGGTCTGAACACTGACGATGAAGGCCTCTTTGATGGAGGGCTACAGCGTTGTGAGGGCTGCAGGCGGGGCCCCGTGGCACTCCGTGTATTTCTAGGAGAGAATATAGCTATACAGGAGGATACTTGGTACATAGAGAGGGGTTCCGCGGCGGGCGGGAAGAAACCGTTGCGGCGAGAGCCCGGCTCTCCCTCGAAACGGCGATATTTCTTTCGAGGAAGAGGGTATCCAAGTTATAGTTGTGTGCGATAGCACGGAATATCGTGGGCCCGACGCAACAGTCCCGAATAGAACCTATCATTTCAATTTTTCATTTTTTTCTCTGTTGTCCCGCTGACCACTTCAGTTTCTTCCAGAAGATGCATGGTGAAAGTACTTGCGTCTACTACATGTACTTGCGTCCGTGTCTTTACCAAAAATAAGATACCCCCCGCCCTCCCCCACGCCCCTTCTTCCCCCGAAAGTACTTCATCTAAACCCATCAAAAGGCGGGGCCCGGTTGCCCACTCGCCTCTTCGGTCTTTTTG
Organism: Penicillium lividum; assembly: GCA_028828245.1. Classification (NCBI taxonomy): domain Eukaryota; kingdom Fungi; phylum Ascomycota; class Eurotiomycetes; order Eurotiales; family Aspergillaceae; genus Penicillium; species Penicillium lividum. Next base: position 4,217,513 of record JAQJAG010000003.1, read on the forward strand.
CAAGCCCGACTTAGGTATCGGCCGTAGGTGAGGAAGCTGAAGATCTTTGGGAGTGCCGCGTCATTTCCCCTCCTAAGATCGATAATGAGAGGATAAAGGAAAGGAAGAGATGGCTCGACATGTAGTTTTGTTCTGTACAGCTGATAATTCGTGTTGGAGTCGACAAACCCCGCAAATACGAGCGGAGCCTGGGCACTCGTCGACGATATTCCAGAAAGAATAGCGCACAAGCTATAGAAATTCCGAAGGTGAAACAACTCCTAGTTTGGTTTTAGTAACAGCAGACGGACAGTCGGCTTTTGATCGTACCTTTGCTACCTCTTCCAATTTTCTGCCCAGGTCGCCGACCGCTGCAACCTCCTCCGCATCATGACAGAGCTCATTCCACTCAGTGCCCAGCAGCTGAAGATGCTGGTCATGGGTGCGAATGCCATCGAGGCATATGTGATGAAACCGTGCCAGCACATTTCTGCTCAGTCGCAAGGCGACTGCTGTGGCCGAGTGATCGATGAGGAGATCCAGAAAGCTTGTCTTGACGCTGAAGACCCGCCCTTGGACCATATCGGGGCTCATCCGATAGCGTTGGTACCGAGATTTGAGAGCTGTGAGTTTGAGAAGAATGTTACGATCGGGTGGCGAAAGAAGTCTCTCCAGTGGATCGGTGATGAACTTCGCATCCATCTGGAGCGTTTCGAACTGCCCCCCTCTCTCGTGAAGGGTAACAGCATGTGCGAGTCCTTTATGCAAGAAGCAATCATTGCTCTTTACGATCTAATTCCTGTTAGTAAGTGGCTCTTAATTTTGCTCGCGATATGACATACCTCCGAGATCGACTTATATTTTTTAGCCTCGAGAGGGAAATGGGACAAGAAGTTGTAAAGAGAAAAGCTGAGTTTTTCATAATAGGCCTCGAAAACAGCAAGGGATGCTGAAGATTTTCCTACGGCCTGCTCCACCCAGTTATCCAAATGAACCTGTTTCAGCAGGCATCGGCTGTCGTGAAGAAGCTTCATAGTGACATCTTGCTTATCCAGACCTTGGGAGAATACCATTCAGGAGTCTCCGACTCCTCGACTGGCTTCTCGAATGATTGTGCTTTCGCCAGAGGCTCTTGGCACGGTCTCAGGATCGGAAATGACACATGTACCCTCATTCAATATGTCAAGAGACCAGGGAAACACGAAGGTACATCGACCTTCGATTGTTGACAGATCCTGCATCTCAGCAACGACAAACTGATAGCCCAATTACTAGTTTCAAATAGCTACAACATCAACAACAACCGTTTCCAGGTATGTGTAGATAAATCCTTAGCGAGTTGGAAGTTTTTGTTCAATTCAAGTACTTCTCCAAGTCCGTGGTACATGTATATAATGCAAGCAGGTCGCTCAGTGGCTGGCTACCCCACTCAAGATCCGAGCCAATGATTCCAGCCAGCGAATAGGCTTGAACTCTGTCGCCAGAAACCCCAACGCATAGGGCTCACGTCATCGTTTGTCGGATTGTGTTGAATACACAATTTCGTGATAAACATCCGTTCACCGCCTGATCAACCGAATGGTCTGCGGCGATTACCGCAACTGCTGACTGAAATAAGCACCTTGTCGTAATAAGAATTTTCAATTTCACGTATGAGAAAAAGGGAAGATCAATATTGCACCAAACGTTGAACTTCAGTACATAGCCCTAGTGCACGCGGCAGCAGCAGTGTTATAACCGTTCTGCATTGATGACAAGGCACACAAGTATATTCAGTACTATATTTGAGATTCGATTCCATCTCCTTTGAGAAAATAGCCACCAATTTTGTCTGATTACACAACTATGACCTCATTCAACTCTGGGGACATATTTGGATAAAAATCAGGGCTTTCATGCAGCTAACAAGCCCAGTGTTTGATCACCGAAGCGACAAATTTCACCAGCTCCGCTTGATCGGTGGAAAGATTGAGCTTTTCCGGAGACAATTTAACCAGAAGAGGTATCGCCATGAAAATTCGTCTATATTCAGGGTATCTCCTTGCTAGGTCCTGACAGAGGAGCTCTTTCTGGCTGTCGAGTGAGCATGTTTCTGCCTCACCACCACTTTTTAGTAATGCCAATTGTTTCCTCAAAAGCTCTTGGGCGACCTTTCGTCCACCGCGATACACAATTTGGCCCAGTTTCGTCACTTTGTGCCGGGCTGAGGTTTTCTTTCTGAATGCTTTGGTCAAGACATGAAGTTTCTTCACCGTATTTGTGCATTGCGAGATAAATTGGCGCCTTGGTATGTGCACTTGCATGGCAGTCTTTAATTCGCTTTGAGCCGAAAGCTTTGCTTTTGAGTTCGTTGTGACGTGTCTGGGGGTGAGAATAATAAAACTTGAGTGTATTGAGCCTTGTCCAGGTGAATCTCGCCCGACGGACCATCCAGCTTGATTTGTTCTTGGGGTATCGCTCGGGGTTCCTCGATCGGAGTCGCCATGAAATATGAAAACGACAGGCTCGAGGACGGCAACATGATGAAAGTTGGGGATACTGCAACATCAAGATCGGGATATCGCTTTTGATCAGTCGGTGGCGATCTTGCTCGGCTTACACACGGAGTTTGTTTGATTGGATAATTGAGAAGCCCCCCACAACAGTCAGCCGTTTTAGATAGAGAATCGCAGGGGATTGAAAGCGAGGTGGCTGGAGAAATTTCAGAAGGTTCCATTTCAAGTTAACAAATTTTGCAAAGTCAAGTCAAACTTTCGTCCGTCGAGTATAATTTCCTTGGCCTGTCGCGGCGACGGGGTCTTTAAATGACTATCAGTGATCCTCGATGGCCAGGAGAATAAGATGTTCTATTTTGACGATCACCGATATGAAACATTTCTTAGTTATCATTAATGTGAGGCTGAGAAGATCAGTTTCCATGCCTCAGAATGTAGCTCACGTGCTGTCCGCGTCAAGGTAGGCTCACCACGTGGGCAATCCAGGCCGAGCAGTAATTATGGGCTGTTTGACGTGACCAAATCAGTACATATCGAATTAATCTGGAAGGTACAACTCAAATTCTTTGGGGAAGATCGATGTTGCAGAATAGGCGGAGCTTGGGAAGCTCCTGTCCCAGAAACCGTTTCTAATGACCAAACATAACAGCCCTTCCGCTTATTCACCGTAGCCCCCCATCAGATTAGTTACCATTGATCGTCCTTAACCATCCTTAACCATCCTCAACCATCCTCAAAAATTCCTATAAGCGGTTTTGATCAATTACCATGATTGTAGTCGAGATGAATATTCTAGCATGAACGTTCCAACCTGGTGACAGTTTTTCTTGTGTGGCACAGCACTCCACCTAATTATTTTCATTATTTTAGTAGTGCTTAAAAGTCAAAAGCTAAATACAGGATCCGAAATTGAGCTAAACGCCGCGCTTTGAATTTCAAGAATCAATGGAAAATCGGGAGACCTCCACCACTTGTAATCCCGAATTCGCGACAGTGACATTATCTACTGGTGATTGATGGGATTTCAAAATGGGGCTCTCGCTAGGCTTACAAAACCACCGACGAAAAAAGCGATGGAAGAAAATGATGCAGAAAAAGGCTACACTGCCGCCGAATACAGTTCCCAATATCAATCCCACCCTTTGTCTAGAAAGTCCCCACCATGACTGACTATCTTCCATTGTTTTGTCTCCATGTGTTTGATACGAAGTTTCAGCTGCGGGTGCAGGAAAAGACGGAGTTTGTGCATTCATTTTTTCGGTCGCGGGTGATCTGGTCCTCATCGAGCGTATGGAAGCATAGACAATATCTGTCATATCTGTTCGGGTATCGAGCTCTGTCTCCTGCTCTGTGATCAATTGGCGCTTCGGCGAGAGGTCGGTGTAAATGAAAACTACTACTACTACTACTACTGTACAGGCGCCCCTACACGCTTCTGGAGTGGTCTAGTCCCGTTTGAGCAGCCATCATGGGCGGCCGAGCCTCTCAACATTGTTGTTCTAATGGTGCGCGCTTCTCGTGCTGCTTTTAGGCATTTTGCTCTAATTGACGATGTCTTCCTGCTTGATGCTTTTATCTCTTCAGCGACTCCCCCAGAAAGCCCGACGAGAAAAGGCTGGTTGGATAACCACATATGCGGTGGCAGATGTGGATAAAGTGGGGTCCGTGGTACGCTATGGTTGACCTGGCCATCCAGCGAGATCCCGGTTAAGTAGTCCGCTGCAGCAGTCCGATATAGTAAGGCAGCCATCTGCTACACACTAAATCTCCAGACTTGCTACTTTAAATTGAAGGGCAGAATTTGGACAATAACCATGGCTTCGTGGAAGTTACAATAAAAAGACTTCTAGTGGGTGTCTCAACGATGGTCGGTTATTGTTCACCACAACCGCTGTTGATTTATAGTTGAAGCTTCAGTGTTCATGTTATTGATATGAGTTGATTGTGTGTTGTTATATTAGATACAGGTAGACTGTTAGGCAAGTATATGTATGCACGTGATCCCAGACCTCATGATTATCTTAGTGGTGAATTGGGAGGGTGGTGAATTGGGAGGGTGGTGAATTGGGAGGGTGGTGAATTGGGAGGGTGGTGAATTGGGAGGGTGGTGAATTGGGAGGGTGGTAAATAGAAAGGGTCAAAAACATTGGTCAATAAGATGACCTCCACATCGTTTTACTCTACTGGTAAATGAACAAAACAGCAATTTTGCCTGGATGGTATTTGCAGAGCTACAGTAAGAAGAGTCACCACCGGCCAGCACTGTCCGCTGGTTAGGGCTACGGCTGGAGCGAGAGCTCAGGGGTCAGGAGCCCTGACCCCACACACAGGCGACAAGGGAACACTTTGAAAACCACCCGACACACGACTGCGACGCCGATCCTACAATCAGTGGACACTAGGGTCGTGGGATAGGACACTCTTGGGGTGCGCTCGGGCTGCTCTGTTGAAAGGAGGATATCGCTGGGCCTGAGGATACAGAAGCGACAGAGTCAAAAACAAGAACACGAACGATATGGCACGACCAGCATGTTTGAACCCACACAGGGAACGACTAGGTACTTTGGTTAGTAGGAGGGACAACACTGTGTTGGTTGGCTGTTTTGGGTACAAAGAGGATACAACTGGGGGAACTCCTGCTCGATACGATCGGCCTTGTGAGAGAGATCTGACAAGGTAGCGCAAAACGGATTTGACAATCGGGGGCGCAACATATAATGGAAGCGACGGTTCCTAAAGGCTGATTGATGGCACTCCAAAGTGGAGCAAGGAGTAGCAGTGAGCCAATAAAAATTCTCCTTCAGCGACATGCGAGAATGGCACAGTACTTTTGTCGTCCTTGAAACATACATAATTCCTAGTGCTACATGCTGCCACAATATTCACCACCAATTTAAGACCAAGTACTGCTAAAGAAGGGTCCAATATTTTACTCAAGAATATTTCAATTAATCCATAATAACAATAAAGCTTCTCCCACAAAGACTATCCGAGCAAAGCAACAAGCAGACGCCCACAATCACCGTCAATCTCGCTTCGCACGCGAGAAACAAGATCCTTTCCAAATTTGCGGCGATATGCCTGCTTCACCTGGTCCATATGGGGACGGTTCCAATGTAAACGAACCACGCGACTAACCAACATCTCATCCGCGCTACCGATACAAGAGTGGATCAGACATGCATCGCGCATGACTGGATCGACTGCGCCTTCGAGCATGCGAATTAAAGTATCTTCAGTGTGCCCCGAAAAGCACTCTTTAATATGCTTCTCCAGCGAGACGGAGTAACGTGCTTGGAAGGCCTGGTTGATAGCCCGAAGTTCTGCATCCGACGAGCGGGCAAAGATAGTACAGACTTCCGTTGGGTCGTTAACGACACGACCGGCTGTACTTTCATGGATTGCACGAGCATCAGATTCAATAGCTTGATAATTGATAGGGGCATGTTCGTCATGTCGGTTTCCTGCCAAGATAGCAGTGAACAGGTCTGCCGTTCCCATCGATAGATCGTCTTTGACATCCTGCTTAAGGGAGCGATGGAAGTGTTTCTCGTATTCAGTCTTGATCGCATGGATATCTGTGTTACTCCGGCTCAGGAGCACATCAGTTAAAAGCCACTCCTTGGTGCCGAGGCCTTTGACTGCCTCGCGCGCGCACTCAGCGTCATATCGTAGCGGACCGTCTACAATAGCTAGAAGGCCGTCTTCGAAGTGTCCGGTCGTCTCAGACTCGATGTCTTTGTGGAGATCGCGCCGATGTCCCTTTGAATATGCTGCGCGCACGGCAGCCATTTGCAGCGGATCCAGAGGCGCGAGCACCATGATCAGCGTCTTGTCGTCCGTGCCGAAGCCCTTCATGGCTCTGCGCAGGGAGTCTGCTTCTCGTGTGAAGTCACCCGTTGCGATGGCATTGGGGTCATAGCCTAGAGATGGCAGCTGTGGATGTGGCGCTTGCTGTGGAGCATACCCGGGAGCATTTGGTACCGGCATTGGCGTCGGTGCATAACCATGAGGGGGTTGGCCAGGCCCGGGTGGAGGATACTGGCCTTGCGGAGCGTACGGCTGCTGCCCATAAGGAACCTGTTGAGGTTGAGGATAGCCCTGAGGTTGAGGGTAGCCTTGAGATTGTGGGTAGCCTTGAGGTTGAGGATACCCCTGCTGTGGGGCACCTGGACCAGGCACGTAGCCGCCGGGCTGAGGAGGAGCATAATGCTGCTGCTGTCCATATTGAGGCTGAGGGTGCTGCTGGAAGCCTTGAGCCTGAGGAGGCTGGCCTTGGCCGTAGGGCGGATACGAAGGCTCTGGATAGTGTATTAGTAGGCAATATTTATGAGTTCACCTGGATACGACAAGGACTCACGTTGAGGCGGATTGTACGACATTGCTAGAGAATGTTTAATTGCCTACACATGCAGTGACAGCCCCACCCAGCCTTATATACGGTTAGCACGGGGTGCTAGCCCCCGCGATATTGTGGCTGTGTAGTCCCTCAATACCGTGACAGTGCCAGTAGGTAAATTTCCGTTATCCATAGAGAACCATTCAGATCGGGAAATGATTTTAGTAAAAAGGTCATTGGTATCCATGCTCTCAACTGCTTAGTCGCCCGTGGAATAGTTTTGCTTTACATCACAAGAGTTCGGATAACACAAAGGTATTGCACTTGGGAACCCCTCATTGCAACCTTCAAACCTTCGCTTGGTGCTAAGCCGCGCTAAGTGGTCGGTCGAAGTCAGATTGTCCCATTTGAGGCGCAGTCGCTTTTAAAGCGCCCTACCAACAGCCACATCACAGCCTCACCTGACAAGCCCATCGACTAGTCCAGAAACCAGAAGTAGGCCAAACTTGAAATGTGTATTTGGCCCACCATTGATTCTGGAACCAAGGTAGTGGTTCTGGAACTCGAGTTCGAGCTGCCTAATTATGACGTCATTTCAAGAAACAAGAGCTGACTGATTAGATTTCATACTATCCGACTCCAAATCTGGTAGTAGTACATGCCGCGACATCACATCAGTCAGCAACGAAGGGCTAGAGATGGCTCACACTCGTGCAGATACCGCGAGAGGTTTAACCCCTCTTTCTGATGATCTGAGGTCGTGTATTGCTGGCCAGGTTCACTCAGTTGGCATCACCGGTACTACTACAGTGACGGGTCATAAGTATTTGCACCCTTTTGGTTATGTAATATTCTGCCGGCCAAGAGGAATCAGAAGTTGAGGTAAATTATTATCCAATATTAAAACAATTAGAGCGCGGTTTTTATTAGGCTATTCAAAAATGCATAATAGGCGGTGGGGAAGGCGGTATTTTAGGGGGTGCAAATACTTATGTCCCGTCACTGTACAAGCAATTAAGGACAATGCGGTCGAAACACAGGTCGCCGGGACAATCGCAGACATACGGAATACCGCCACTACACTTATAGAAAGTGTAGCAATCGTTAGGATTTGGGTATAATCCAGTCGGCCAGTCCTTGCAGTCAAGGGCCGCAGCTGACATGATTGGCCCCGCTTGTGTATCTCGGACATACGTGTACTGCGTTGTACCGTCCAGTATAACATTACGATGTGGGCCCTCGACCCCGCTCGCACCCAGATCGGTGACCTTCCAAGCGCCAAGTCGCCCCAAGTGCGGGAACTGCGGACGACACTGCTCCGAATTTGGAGGTTATTAGTTTGAACTGATACGCAAGATTTTTTTACCTTATTACCTTATTACCTTATAGGTTTTGTGGTCAATAAAAGTAAATTTCTACCTCGGTCATGATTCCGCAAATCCCCGTACTTGATATGATTTGACCCCGAAGTTCTCCATCTCTACGGAGTACATCTGGGGACTCCAGGCTAATCGATATTCCCCTAACCTTATTCTATGACAAGCAGATAGGGGAATCTTTACTTTCCGTCATCCGATTGGTTCCCTGCTTATCTGTGGTGCCAAGAAAGCCAAGCGATTAAACATTCCCGTTATCGGTGGCGCGTGAAAGTAACGGAGTATTACCGAACTTTTGAACCATCAAGATAAGCTACTTTTATCAATTAATAGAATTCCCAACGTTTGATGGTTTCAATATTTGAATTATATTCGCAATCATGTCTGAACCTGTATCTGACATTGCCAAAAATGTGTCTGAATCTGTATCTGACATTCCCAAAAATGGCGAACATACAACTATCGCAAGTGTCGATATCGATCCACAGGCTGAACGATCCTTGGTCTGGAAGTTCGATCTCCGCCTACTCCCCGTGTTGGCTTTGATGTACTTTTTCAACAGTCTCGATAAGTCTAACTTGGGTAACGCAAAGACAGCAGGTCTTGAAGATTCCTTACACCTGGTTGGTAACCAATACAGTACTGTTCTCAGTATCTTCTATGTGCCATATGTCCTCACAGCTCCGTTTCTTGGCCTGCTCGGCAAGAAATTCGGTCCTAACCGTGTGCTACCATGTATGATGTGTGCATTCGGTCTTTGCACTATTCTCATGGTTGCTGTGAACAATTTCAGCGGTCTACTTGCTATTCGGTGGTTCTTGGGTATGTCCGAGAGTGCCTTTTTCCCTTTGGTTATCTATTACCAGACAACGTAAGTGGTTTTGCTTGATCCTCGGTTGAGAGAATAAAACACTAATGGATCACCAGTTTCTACCGTCGAGGTGAACTAGCCCGTCGTCTCGCCATTTTCTACGCTGCTCAGAGCATCGGCTCGGCCTTCTCAGGCTTACTCGCTTTCGGCGTCTTCCGAATCCACACAGGACCGCTAGCTTCATGGCGATATCTCTTCCTCATCGAAGGTGGCGCAACACTCATCTGTGCTGTGTTCGCACTATGGTACCTTCCACGATCAGCTTCCGAAGCAAGCTTCCTATCACCAGAAGAAAAAGAGCTAGCATACCTCCGCCTGCAAGTCGACAGTTCGGCAGTCGTCAATGAGAAGCTGAACATCCGCGATTCATTCCGCATTTTCAAGCACTGGACTAGCTGGGCTATTCTGGTTATTGAAATGTGTCTCGGTGTCCCTCTCCAGGGCGTCTCGCTCTTCTTACCCGTTATCATCGAGAATCTGAAATACAGCACTGTGAAGACAAACCTTTATACCGTCGCGCCTAATGTCTCAGGCGCAGTCATGCTCCTCATCCTGGCCTTCTGCAGTGATTGGACAAGATGGCGATTCCCGTTCATTGCTTTGGGATTTACATTCACATTTGTCGGAATGGTGATCTTCGCCGCTATCGACATCACGCACGATGTCAATGTCGCTTATTTTGCCTCGTTCCTTATGTGCTGGGGTACATCGGCGCCGTCAGTCCTACTGGATGTTTGGTATAATAACAACATCGCGAATGAGGGACAGCGTGTCGTTTTGACGAGTATTGCAGTCCCTGTCGCTAATATGATGGGTGTTGTTGCTTCAAACATCTTTCGCAGTCAGGATGCGCCGAAATACATCCCGGCTTTGGTGACTACTGCCGCTTTTGGTGGTGTTGGTATTATTTTGACGATTTGTTTGGGTCTTTGGATGATGTGGGATAATAAGCGGAGGGATCTGGCTCAGGGTGTGCATGTCCAGGCTAAGGATATTCCGACGGAGTACCTACGCGATGGACCTGCGGGGGAATGTTTCCGTTGGTTTTATTAATGACTTGACTGTATGTATAATGACACGGCATGATAGATTGATTTTAGCATTTAGCCAATTTTGAGCAACATTTTTTGGTTCACATTGAAGAAGAAATCAGCAAAGGTTCATGTAGCATTTCCATCGATTCATGATCAAGTATGTTCTCTAGATTTGGAGAGCTACCAGTCTGGGTATCTGATGCAGATATCCTTTGTTAAGTTGTTAAGAGTCGGGAGTACAATGTAGTTCAGACAAGATGGCATGATACAATTCTACTACTATTTAGCAGATAATTCAATAATTTACAGAAAATAAGATACAGATATGGTACAGGCAGGGTATATGGACAAAAGAAAGGTACTCTGGTGACCAAGCATAGCACAGAGAGGCCATCCGGTGGCACTGGAAAGAAAATTCAAAAAGTGACATGGATCAAGCACAGTCCATCTGACAGTCCGATTCCGCATCGACCTCCTCCCGTCGACGAAGAAAGGTGGCCTCTTCAAAATCATCCAAGTCCATGCCCGGGAATTCATTCTGTCGAGATTTCCGAATCGCAAGGATACGACGTCTCTGCTGTCCCAAGCTTGGTGATAGAATGGTGCGTTCAAGGGGAGCTACTCGCCACGACTCGTTGTCTTCCAGATCGGATTCTTCATCTGCATAAATCCCACTCCGTCCATCCAAACTTCTCTTCTGGCCATTCAATATGATCGGGACGGAAGTGGATGACGTGATCGATTCCTGGCTGCTTGGTGGGAGTGAGAACGCATCCCCATCATCAGTGACAAGGTCACTGGTGGATCTTCCCATCCCAGAGAAGGGGGCTAGCTCGGAGTAGCCGCTGGTGGTGTATGCTTCAGAGGCCGCTGCATTCGTCGCTGCCATGACCTTTTCTTTCTCCAGCGCAATCTGACAGATGCGAGGCCCTTCTCAAGTCGCTTCTTGCGGCGCTCCTCCTCCTTCCACTTCTCCAGAAGCTCAAGACCCTCGATTCCTCCAATTTCTTCTTGACCGAAACGTCTCTGTTCCTTATCGCCGGAACGAAGACCCATGGCAGCCTCCTTACCACGGTCGCGTTTCTTGAGCATGCCCGCGCCAACATCACGGAAGAGACTCAACAAACCCTTCGAGGCCATCATCACACCCTTATCCTTACTCTTCTTGTACATGACAAGATCCTGAAGCAAGGTCTCGTTCATCGCCAGAGGTTGACGAACACAGATCTCTCGAATAGCATTAAGACCAGCCGTAGCGACCTCTCCAGCAGACGCCTCGGAGACGAACTCGTTGGCGATCTTCTGGATAAGAGGCTCAAGAACATCCGGGGGCACAAGGTCGTGAGATGCCTGGGCCAATGACGCCAAGAAAGAAGTGACCGAGGGTTGACGGGGGTAAGGAATTTCTGGAAGTAGGAGTAAAGCGACATAATGTGCAACTTGTGCAAGCCGACCAGTCGCGAGACTAGCTGCAGAACAAGAAGCTTCTGTTCCAGCTTGAGCTTAGACCGGCCGTTTTGCAGGTGCTTGGCAAACAAGTTCTCCGCAAAGCCCTGAGGATCATGCAGCAGATGAAGCGCCGAAAAGTTCAGGGGATGAGGCTGGTTCTTCTTCTTCTCCTTCTTCTTGTGAGCGGACATGGCCTTATGGGCGACACGGGCCTTCTTCTTGGTCTTCTTGTTGATACCAAGCTGGTGCCTGATGCGAGCAACATCAACTTCCTCATCACTGCTCTCATCTTCCATCTCCTCACGCTCCTTGTCTCCGCCGAGGAAGAAGCGCACTCCACCAACGATGCCGATCTGAGAAGGTGGTCATTCTGGGGCTGGTTATTATGAAGGAACGCGAGGCGCGTCAAATGCGCGATGACTGATTGGGGAAGATCTGCACCCGCTGATCCCTTGAGATGGGATCTGATTCACAGCTTGGCGCGTCTCCCTCCCGAATAGGAATAGACTGATTCAGAAAGGGAGGGTCAGGTGACAGTCCAAACATGGTCATGGGTTCATCGATATTTGTCGGATTTGCCGGATACCCGTACCCACTAGAGCTGACAGTACTAACACGAGGCAGATATTTGGTTGGTTGGACGAAGTTTGATTCCTGATTACGATGTATTTAACCGGCGATCGCGAACATGCGTGCTGATCAACCCCAAAGTTGCTCGTGATAACACTATTGTTGGGTGATTCGCTTCTCTGGGAATATTATTTTTAAAGCTCACTCGTATTTAGCTCTAGGATTCAACCCCAACTAACTCCATGTTTGGACAACAATGGGGTTGCAATGAATCGAAAAACTTCAAGATGAAGGGTGGTTGCAATATATATCTCACGTGAACCGGAGATACGCTTGACTACTCCCGGTTAGATGACTCCAGAAAAGGCCCACGACCCAATTAAAAAAGACAGAGACCGGCGAACTCAACATCTCACTTGATCCCGTGCAAGGAGTTCAGACAAGAGATAGGTGTCCTCGGAGTAATCGCATTACGTGGTGAAGGCTGTAAAGTGTAGCGCGGAGTGAATAAGGCCACAGATATATCAATTTCACCCCTGCATCCGCGCAGATCTTTGCTATTGCTTCAATAATATCAACAACGAAAATGAATAGTCATTGATTGTACAAGTCGTCCCAGGTGAATTTTGTGCCCAGGTAGCCTACATACTGCGGAAAGTTCTCATAGGCATCTACCGATGAAGGGTCAGAAGCGATTAGCGATGAGGACCAGTTGTCAGCAGAAGATGACGCGGTGGGAACCCTTGCGTCCTCAACGCTCGAGAAGCCCCGCTTCGGGCCTTCAAGCGACACTGGCGACGGAACAGAGTTTGGTTCCATGAGAAGGCCTTGTCGATGAGGGAAGTCCATGATACCACACGGGTCCACATGCACATTTAAAGGGATCACGGCTTGGGCAGGTTGGAGGCATATTGACGTATTCTGAATCTGTGGCTCATGTTCACACATTTGCGCGACACGAGGCCTCTTCGTATACTGAGGAGATTTGCTGCGCGTGAATACCATGGAGTCAGGTAGGTTCGCGCGCGAAATTGAGATTGTTGTTGTACCATCTGCATCCTTATTAGCGCAGACCGTAGCAGGAATTGCAGTACTCACCCGTGACCCTATCAAGGTATTTTTCCTCCTCTTCTTTCACACGAAATAGTTCGTCTAGTAGTTGTAGTCGTTCCATCGGAGAGATGGACTGTCGAATATGCTGCCCTGCATCTTTCAATTTCTGCGCGGTGATTCTGTGGCTGGTGCGTAATTCGCAAAGGATATGGACGAGAAGTGCGATACGTTCTGATCGAAGAGTCAGTTGCATCAAGAGCGCAGGGCACACCTTATCTCCTTACCAGCTTTGAGAAGGTGGTCCGGCTCCCGGTGACTCACTCCAGTCGGCCACCACGGCGGTTGAGTCTCTTCGGGACTGAACTGTATGGTTTTTCCTGCCACAACCTTCCTCCCATTGTAGGGAAATAGGATTTGCTTGCGCGGCTCGACAATTTTTACCCAGACTTTGGCAATAGATCGGCAATTTGTTTGCTGCAAATTTTGGAAGACCTTTGCAAAGTATTGACGAAGTAGACCTTTCTCGTTGACATGGATCGTGGCCGTCTGGGAAGCCAGGCTATGCTCCTCAGTCCACAGTCCTCTTCGGCATTCAATACTTGCCCCTAGTCCAGGCACTGTAGGTGTGAGCGATGACGCGGGCAGTCGCACTGGAAAGCCGCCTTCCTTCGATTCTGCCACCGCTTTCAAAAACTCTCTGGTGACTTGAGGGGATAGAATTGTCTTGATACTATTGGAGATAGAGGGTGACGTCTTGTGGTGAAGCCTTCCTTCTCGGTCGATCCATATGAGGGCAAAATGCTGAAAGCAACTCCTATCGTCCTGACGCTGTCCCAACATGGCAATATCTTCCTTCCAGTGAGCCTATGCCAAGGGTGGTGGCGCACAGAGGCCATCTAATTTTTAGCTGAGGTCAATCGAGTGTGACTTGACCAGCTCTCGCTGGGAATTAGCCCCAATGCAGGACTCTTGAACATGCCCCGAGTGCACAGTAAAGAAGACAGAGTCAGTCAGTGCCGAGAAACCCATGCCGGAATTGAACCCTATGCCGGAATCGATAATTACGGTAACTTTGGTAATCTACCAGAAATGCATCATGAAAAGGTGGTGGGACTTTGCCTGACCGAGTACGGTTTGCTTATTAGACCCACATAAAAATAGCGCAGCATCATACACTATCCAATGAGGTAGCGGCATCCTAGTCAACACTGGCCTAACCACACTGAAGCACGCCGGCAACATGAGCTTCGCGACATGTGGGTCCCTTATCTCGCAACTTGAAAAAGATGTCTCATCTCCACAACAAGGCTGTTTTGCGACTATTGTCTGAACTCCTTACATGGGATCACGTGAGATGTTATGTTGACCGAACTAAATTAGAGTACCTGACTGAACACGGTCTAAGGCATATTATGATATAGTCACAATGGACGCAATGTAGGAATTTCCACAAGCGAGCAGTTCTGGACCCCTGCGATATATCCCATATCATGCTCCTTTAGCCAACACCCTCACCTGGAAAAAGATTGATCTCCTGAGCTTAGCGAATTCATCCCTTCGTAATTATCTTCCTCTAATGAGGAGCAAACCCCCAAATCCACTGAAGCGTTCCTTATTCTACGTATCATGTCCATCGTACATAGGAGCGCACGATGATTCATACAAATAGCGTGCCCTCAAGGGAACCAAGTTCGACGTTCGCCCCTGGCTCATTGTGAAGGACGGGGCCAGAACTTGAAACCTCTTAACTCCTTTTTGCTGTGGCTGGGTGGAATGCAGCACCCGCTCTACCGTGGGCGCTGTAATCGCCCCTTCCAGATTCCAAGATTCATACCCCCGATCTGAGAGCCTTGGTGGCAGTGGTGGGGCAGACTCTAGTCTCCTGCCGAATCCGGTCAAGACATCTAGTCATTATCAAAATATCTTCGGCAGTTTTATAGCCGTGAATTACCGTGACATCAAATCCCGACAATGCACACGAATATCGATATGCTCCATGACCCCCACTAGCTCGTGCAGGCTTTGTTCCCGCCTTCATTGCAGAGAATCTTACCAAATCACTATCTGCATTCCTGATAAGCACAGCAGCCACGCATTCCGTGAAGTACAGGTCTTAATAATCATTCTACTAATGAAAACGAGGCAGATAAAACCTGCACTTCTGTTTCCGTTATCACCGGGTCATTTCGCCAAAGATCATGGCAGACGGCGAGCTCAAGTCCAGACTCTCGCAAGTCATTGACATAGCCGTCTTCTATCAGTTGCTAGAGTTGGATGATGACGAAGAGTGCGTGTCTAGTTCTTCAGCACTACAAATTTATCAAGAGAGGTGAACACACCGTTGAGGAAATGGGCGAAGACTTGTAAGTCCTATCAATGGCAGAACCGTCCAGCCACCTGACTTAGTGAAAAACAAACAATCAAGCTCGCTATGAGGTTGTACCGCTGGCATGGTGATCTTGATTGCTTTCAGTCTAAAAAGGGACTTATTACACATGGTCTCTCTCAGTGAATTTGTCGAAAAATCTCCGACGGCGGTTGGATTCTACGGAATTCGAGAATGCTTTGAGAATATTCAAACTAATAGCGCATTGAGGAGCGAAGATGATTCCGACTTAGGTGTTAAGATTGTCCATCTTAACCGTATTGGAAACGAAATCAGCACTCTGAAGGAGAGACTTTGTCTCGCTCGCAGGGCAATCGATTGCTTCTACAAGAGCAATATAGCATAGAGAGCCAAATCACAAATCACTTGAATAATGAAGAAATTCTTGACTTTTCAGCCTGCATCCGCAAATTTTCTTCGTCTATACATCTTTCATATCGGGGTTTTGGTCTTTCATAAAGAACAGTAATTGCTAAAACCAACTCTTCAAACGCCGCACCTTTCGTTGACTACTACCACTCAAGACAAGAATAAGACCAAGATAGGATCTACGTCAGAATATGCGTCAACAATCGAGCTCCGTAGGGGAAGAGGGGCTGCGTGAAAAATTAAAACCCCGCAGACTAAGCACTGCGTCAACAAGGGTGCTTCACATGGGAGCGCTGCACCATCAAGATTAATCATAGGGAATAGCTGTGAGATCAAGCTCCTCTAGAGACGTGCAGGCACCTCTTTGTGGTGCTAGGGACTAGTATTCGAGTTCTCCAAGTCTACTTGAAGAAGCCAAGGCCTGCACTGGTATACTCTTTCTTTTGTACGCTACAGTGGCATTGGCTCAGATGGTTGTAGCTTAGATAGGGCTCTTCCAAGCCGTATTCCACAGGGAATCATGTTCATGGAAGATGGCGGCTCTCTCAATTTCTGCCTTCATAATGTGCGCGCTCACGGCTTCTGTCATTGCAATTAAGAGCCTCACTCTTAGCCCATTACAGCAGTCGTTGATTGTGCGACACAGTGAAGATCAGCTACCTTGCAGATGGAACAAGCTAGATAATCAAACAGCACAAGATTCGGGGTTTCATTTCTACTTCCCTTTATGAATGTTTAATCGGAGAGATGTCATTTTTGTAAAGTATCGATCTCATGCCAAGACTACAAATACATCTGAATCCACAGTAGATGCAATCGTAACACCGACAACAGAGTCAATCCCAAGCAAAGCCCTCAATCGAAACCGTCCAGTCTTCGTAACACCAATACCATTAAAAGTAACTAAATACGGTGAGTGGCCATTTGCCCGCGCAATACTCGACGTCAAGTTGCCACTGAGCAGGTTCACAGAGGCGTTGTTCTCAGCAAGTCTCAAGGAGAGGTGGACAGCTTCGCTGGCGCCCTCGAATAACGGTGATGAATCCGGTTGTCGAATCGATGGCAATCCTATCGTGACTTTAAATTCTTCGCCTAGTCTGATTCTTGGTGGAGGGCGGGGGATGAAGCGTAGACAAATATGGCTTTCTGAGTGCCTGTCGTCCATGTTCAAGGGGTGTCTTGTTCTCGAGCCCCCGCATAAATCCACCGCCGAGACATAGGCATCTTTCATGATGTGGTGGTAATCAATCGAGCTGTTGATGTCAAAGAAGCCCGAAACCGCAGTTGCCGAACAATTACCGACGGAGGATTCATGCTGTACGTACAAAGAGCTTCGGGGCTGACTCCGGCCCATGAAGCAGCCATTCGGAGAAAAAACGTGACTACCACATACATTGTAGAGCACCTTGGAAGGATGACCAGAGGGACACGTGAGTGGCTCGTTTCATAGCGAGTGGATCCACTGCGGGGACATTGCCGCCGGATCTCCGTGATTGGATACCTCACGACAACATGCAGCTTATCTTAAGCTAGATACGCTTGTAACTATCTGTCCACGGAACAGTACTACAGCATTACTCGCGAATAGTCACAAAAACTAGGTCGCCAGTTCAAACAACCAGGGTTTTCTGAGATCTATGATGACAGTTCAGTCGGAGATGCCTTTATACGAAAACCATCCATTTTTGGCTGGGAAATAGTGGCAAACAGGACCGGCTCTCGCATCTAGCATACCACGGGGCACCATTCTCAAGAACTAAGAACCCACAACACACACCGCCCAAAGAAGCCTTTATGTGGGCTTTTGGTATTCTAATATGAAGGGGAGGGCATTTTATCGGCAACTTTCCCAATTTATTGGCCTGCGTTCTTTGTTTAATTTTACCCTTCAGACCTTGCACGATGAATCCCGAGTACCCATCGGACCATTCGGAAACCGAATCAGCCCTCGTCAACTACGATTGGATTTTTCCCTCCCACACGCAGCAGCAACAGCCCGCTGCGTTTGACTTCCCTGCCGCCCCCCTCCCTGGGCGTGATGACTTGGCCACTAGCGACCAGTCGAACACCAAGGTAGCGATCCCTCGAATTGTGAACCCCAGTACCGGGGCTAGCAGGAGTCGAGTCAGCTGGGCCTGTGAGAACTGCCGTGAGCACAAAGCTAAATGTAGCGGACACCGTCCCGCCTGCCATCGTTGCAAGGATGCCGACGTCCGGTGTTCGTATGGGGATCGGAAGCGGGAAAAGATAGCCAAGTAGGTGGATTCTGATGGAACAGCAGCTCACCTCTAACAACTCCCAGGCAACTCGGCGATCTAACCGCACAGGTGGAAACCTACGAAGCTCTCCTGCAAGACATCTATCCCAGACTAGATACCCTGTCGGCCCGCCATGTTGACCAGACCCTTAAGGAGGTGTGTTCCATTCATCCTTACACCTCTTTCACTTCATCATTCTCATTATGTCCAGCTTTCAGGTTCTGCCATCCCCCCGCCGTCCGCGAGGGCACAAGCTTCGCCCTCGGGGCCATCGACTACACCGAAGAAGACTTTAATCGCGACGAGAAACTTCAGGCCATGGGATTTGTGGGCGAGCACTCGGAAATGGCATGGTTGTACAGACTCAAACGGGACCTTGACCAAGACAATACGACGCCGAACAGCGACAGCCCCGATCGCCCTTCCATCTCTTCGGTCAACTACTTCCAAGACGACTTTCAAACCTCAGTGCTCGACGAAGTGGACCTTTCAGCACGCCCTCCTCAACACGTCGCTGGCCAGCTCGTTGACGACTACTTCCATACAGTACACCCTACCTTCCCGATCATTGGCAGGACGACATTTCTCGCACAGTACAACTCCTACTATACAAATCCCAACGTGCAACCTGGGAAACGATGGCTGGCGGTATTGAATTTTATATTTGCTATCTCAGCGAGACATTCCCTGCTAATGGGCCTCCCGCCCCACCCAGAGGTAGAGAGCTATCTGGTATACTTTACGCGAGCGTGGCGACTCGGAATTAATGTGGCGTTACTTTCGCATCCGAACTTACAGCAGGTCCAAGTTGAAGGTTTAACAGCCTTCTATCTTCTTTCTGTCGGACAAATCAACAGGTACATATGATCTTTTTACGCGCATTTTCTTTTGTGGGATCTGATATCTGACCGGTGGGATTCTCTCTGTCTAGGTCATGGATAATTCTTGGTGTCGCGATCCGGTCGGCCGTGACGATGGGGCTCAATCTCCGTAGCGAGAGTAACACCATCGGACACCTTTCAAAAGAGATAAGATATCGGTTATGGTGGGCGCTTTTTATGTTGGATACTGTGCTATGCGTCATGACCGGTCGACCGCCCAGCACCAGTGAGACTTTCTGCTCTACACCCCTGCCGTTGCCGTATACAGAGGAGGAATTCAGCGATGAGCGGGTAATGCGGCTTATCACTGATCAACAATGCCGGAATACCTTTATGGCTTCCCTGCTCTCTCCGGAGCCTGCATTTGCGGCCAGAGAGAACCTCGCGAGTGGCATCCGCTTCGCACATTCGGAGAGCAAAGGAAAGAAAGTCGAGCAGAATGCGCAGGCCCTGACACCCAATGTTTCGCTATACTTTTTATACGCCGTGGACTTGGCATTCCTCACCCGCGAGGCTGTGGACACCCTGTACGCGCCGCGAGCGACGCAACGATCTTGGCGAGAAATTGAAATCCAGATACTCACCCTGAACAGTAATGCCGACAGATGGCTCTCTCGTCTTCCAACGGAATTCCTTTTCGGCGAGCTTGATGCATCGCAGCCCTTCGCTCGGGAGTGTGCCAGCCTAGGCTTTCGCTTTTACACCACCAAATTGATCATTTCACAGCACTGTCTTCGCCGTCTCGCTATCCTATCTGGTGCGATGTCACCCGGAGCTGTATGTGATACCATGGCTGCTACATGCGTCCAAGTTGCAGGGCAGATTCTCGATCTTCTACCCGATGAGGTAGACATGACCTGGTTATACAAGGTTTCCCCGTGGTGGTATGTTCTTCACTATATCATGCAATCCAGCACGATCCTTTTGATCGCGCTATCCACCCAATATCAGCCCGTCATATCCGAAGCAACTAATATTGCAGAGAAGGTGAAGAAGGCCACTCGGTGGTTGAACGAGATGTCTGCCAAGGATCCCTCTTCGCAACGAGCTTTGCTTATCTACATGGATCTTCTGTCGCGCCACGCCTCTCAACTTGGATTGGAAGTTGACCCTGTGCTTTAGGTATGACTTTCGCCTTACGCTCTCTTATATATATCCGGAGCATGTGTTTGAATACACCGGTTTCGAGGAAGCACATCAACACCATGCTGTTATCGCACAGATAAGCAGCTCTTTTTCACTTACAGTAACGCAGTTATGTATACTGTCCAGCAGTTAAGATTCTATCATATTCACTAAACTATGGCTTCTAAATATAGCAGGTACAATAGTTTTGAAGTAGATCGCATCTAATAAAATTATTAAATGCCAGATTTCAAGAACTTGTGGACAACACTGCAACAACTTTTGGAAGTCTACAATTTGATTCCACTAAACGGGTAATGTATGGGGCCGTATTATGTCCGATGTTCCGTACAATACGCTAAGACTGTTCAAAACAAGGATGATCTGCCGCTTAGCCGAACTCGGCCTAGGCGGTTTCACCATCATCTTGGCGATGGGGCTTGAGATAGTTTCTCTGTGCAAAGCATGGAAGGCAATTTCGAATATTGCTGTAGTACAGCCTATCCTTAGTCGTTTAAAAGAGTCCCGGTTCAAGATTGGCGGCCAATCTAGACTAAAAACTACGCTAGCTCTGCACTACGGGATAGAGGAAAGTTTTGGACTAACAGTACGTGGATCCTCAGCGAAGCTGGTGCCAGCATATAGTGTGAGCGAGGCTAGTTTCATTTGTAGCCAATCGCGCTGCCTCAGGACGCTAAGATCTATCTTAAGAGCTCCAGCGACATGTCCAACCTGCAGGGTGGGCCCTGTACGTTGAAACCGGCGCCAACACGCATAAAAAGTCACTTACGAACTCCAAGACTCATAAGTACTGTACCTATATGAAATGGGGTAATAAGACAAAAAGGTCCGATTGGCTGCATAATAGTCTGATGCTGTGATCTGGCCATCTATCGACCTCGCTTCCAGATACAATCGACTTACTACCTTGACAATTTCCTCTCCTTGGGAAGGATGAAGCATCAGTCACACATTTACTATGTATTGAGTGCTTCACATATAACTAAATGATACTTTCTATTTCTTGCAACAAATTCATTGCAGGGACCTCCGCGGGGCAACAACAACTGGCTCACAGACGTGGAATGCTTAATTGGTGGACTACATGCGGCTGAAGTCTCATAGTCCCACCATGGGTTCTGCATAATTGACTGAGAAAACGCTACACATTTAAGGAAACATAGCCTAGCCTAGGATACATTCTATCCGAAGAAGCAGGGTTTCACGGGATAAATTAAAACTTCGATCACGGACGGCGCTTGCAAAGCTTATATCATTGGCCAAAGGAGACCCACCAGGCTTGGCGGGGTGATGATTTTGATCCATAGAATACGTAAAGTAATAAAAGAGCTGACTGGTTGTTTATTGTCGTGTTACTATAATACCGGTTGACATAAAATCAGAGGCAAGGCACAAGTTTAAATCTAGTGTCGGCTTCATCATCTCGTTCTCAATGCACTTGTTCTGCTGGTCGGACTTTTCGCTCTTAAATTGCATTGACGCTCGGGATACGGACTGCAGGACTGGCTTCGCCGACTAGAAATTCATTGTAATGGGTCTGGGCTGGTTCCAGTCTCGAACGTACGGCAAATGGGGGTTATGCCTCACGAAGCAATTATTTTGGTACCTATGCGTAAGCGCCGAACAAGAGAAACTCACACCCCTCAGATAAAAGCTAGGCGGTTCTCAAGAACATCTTAATGCCCAATCAGAACGTAAAAGTTCAACCTCAGAAAACCCCGCATAGACTAGTCTGAGCGCCCAAAATTGGCACTAGATCGGCATATGCTCCAGCTAAATTCATCACTTTCTTGGAGCGTAATATTGAAACCGCAGAAGTGGAGACTCAGGCAGTGTAGTAATCAAGCCACGGCGGCAAGGCACAGTCTATAATTTTTATTTTTCGAAATTAATGGCGACCTGGGGCTTTATAATTTTGTCAGAATATCCCCAGAATATCAAAATGCCCCCAACCTCTGAAAGTATTACCAATCTTCACTCGCTGTCAAAGGTATGAAATTACCAGGAAAGACTCGTATATATGACGCTAATAGTTAAATGCGAAGCAGACATACATAGCACTGGGATAAGATCCAACTGCACTCTGTGCAAAAATTCAGAATGACCGCGAGTTCCGGCCAAACTGGTGCTTGCTCAAACTCGAGGTGCAGTCATTGGAACAATGAGCACAACTCTCACAAGTGCAAGGAAGTGAACTGTCGCAAGAGGTGGAAGATCTGCCAAACCGGCGACCATGGCGATTCGGGGGTTTATGCAATCTGCGCAAAGTGCCCTGACCACCCAGGTGGCGGCCCGGACGGTTTCCAGGAATACATTGACCTTACGGTCTGACGGAATTCCTGAGCTATTCGACATTCTCAAGCCAGCTGTCAATATGCATTTCCTTTCGCTCCAGTTGGGTTTCCATGTCTGAATCCGCATCGTTGGGCTCTTCTTCATCGGTGGTTTCCAAGTCCAACCAAGGATGTTGGTATATGGGTTTTTCACTGCGCGGATATCCTGTTGATCTTAGCCATTCGAATATCCCACGCGTGGCTCCTTCCGAAAGCGATTGCGAATGGATATCATAATTATAATCATCGAGCACAGCCAGTGCCTTGTTGGTGGATGAATTTGATGCTTTGAGAGGAGGCTGGCTAGTTTCGGTTCTAGAGTCTCGAATCGAACTGCCGTTTGTCAAAATCCATTCCCAATTTTCGTACTCTAAGCAATGAGCAGTGCACTGAGCATGTTGTCTGACTGGAAGCTCTGTATCGCAAAGCTGTGTAAACCCAAAGGGCTTCCAAGGCCAGATTGGAGGCCGGTCGTGGCTTTCGCAAGCTGTAATGAAAAGCAGCCGGCATTCATCATCGCGGCGTATTGAATCACCATGACACTTCCCAACCTTTGAAGTCAAAAATGTCTGTGTTGTTTCGGCCCAGGCAGAAGCTGGAAGATCCAGAGCCGTCATTCCTGCTCGTATATCACGCAAAACAGGGCCCGCTAGGTCCATAAGTGTTGCACCAAGCCAGAGTATGCCGAGTCGAGGCTGTCGATTTGCCAATAATACGGCCACTGATATCTTTCTTGAAAGGATCGAGTGAAGAACAGCAAAAGCCGGGTTCAGCCAGGCACTGACGAGATTGCACTCGATATTTGCATTAAAGAACGTGCTGCACAGGAGAGAGCGGAGACCCCACGTATTGGAGCTTAAAGTCATGTATTTGGGGAGCAATTCGCTGTGGTCGTTGAGAAGATCTGGGATAGAAGTGAGAGGGTCAATAGCACTATCCTTTCTTTCGAGCTGGGAACCTCGTTTTGGAAACGGGAGCAAGATTGTTTTATTCCTTAGAAACGGAATAAACAGCACCCCTGCAAGGGCAACAGAGCACTGAGCGTACAGCCGATGGTGCACACAGAAACGAGAAAGATATTTAAGAGCGGCCGACGATTCCGGTGGGTTGAAATTGGCACCCGGAAAACCATTTGTGGCCAGGGTAATTCCCACGTTCTTTGCAGACACCGACCATGGCGATAAATAAATACTACCATTGAATTCAGCGGTCGCATCCCAGCCATCGCCAGAACAAAGAATGGTGTGCCACCAGAACACTTCTTCTTCACAAGCATCATCGTCAATTTCAATTTCAACCACGGATTGCTTATCCGACTGCGTGTATAAATTCTCCACGGTCGGCATAGTATAGGCCATATGACATTCATGATCACCAGATCGACCAAGCAACTCGACCCACCGAGCAGATAGGATATACGCCCATGCAAAGTAAAGAACTGTCAGGTAGTTCCCCTTGTCGTAGCCTGCAAGTCCTTGAACTCCGGGCCAGTCCGAGAAGGATGAGTCTTCTGATAACCTCACATTCGATTTGCTGCTAACTGCCAATAGAAGTTGCTTAGGCATGACCTTTGGCTCTAGATCACAATTCCCTTTAGAAGTTCTCCAAGTTGATCGACCGTTGACGAAAAGACTGCCTTTCAACTGTGTTGATTGCTTCTCCTCGCAAGCGAACGAGACGGACTTGTCCATCCTAGCATGGCCATCACCAAGAAAAGGCGGAGTTTGGCTGACGAGAGGTCTCAGGTCGATAGCATGTCGGGGAAGAAGGGAATTCTTGCTCTGGGTATCGAGAATGGAACACCATGTCTTGAAACTCTCCTTCAGGACTTGGCTGAATTCATCATCACTTGGACATGCAGCATCGCCCATAGTCATACACACACAGGCTCAGAAAGCTGCGTAGTTCGAGACTTGTTTGACAACTTAAGGTAGGTTTGAGTTGGAAATAATGAATTCAGTCCTGTCCTTTATCAAGACCCATGGTATGTGGCAAGAATGGAGAGAGTGCTTTTGAAATAGCGGGACGCGTTTTGGGTTGGGTGATCGGCCCGCCCGTGGATTACGTTATACATTCCCTACTCCCTTTCTTTCAGCTCAGCGCTTCGAGTGTTGTCTTCTTCATTTTGCACTATAAATGCAACCGGTCGGCGCACTTGCTGTGTCTTCCAGCCGAAATCCCGCCATTGATCATGCTAGGCTTAAACCGGATTACGCTAGTGAGGTAACCTTCCTTTCATAAACATGTCAACAACTCCATCGCATCGCCATCACCATCTTCACTCGGTATGCCAGAATATGCCCCTCCGTGGACTTGAACGTGTCATTAAGAGCGGCAGTGCACCCAATCTCCACAAGCTCCTAGCCAATAGACTCGGCTTCGATCAATACTTCTACGCAACCGGGTGTTCAACGCCGATCCAATTGACAATAGCGTCCCGGCCTTTCATATATCTTTCTATCGCGGGCCACCGGGTGATTACCAGAACTTAAGCAGGGCTGGTTAGATGAAGTGACTGCCAAGGCTATGGATTATCCCGAACACTTGGAGGTGTTTGTGCGTGTGGATCTCATAATGGGATTATGAAGGATGAGCCATTCAGCTTGCTCGAAGCAGTAAATTCAAGCTTTTTAGAAGACACGGATATGCAATCAAGTGGTTTAGACCATAGGAACTTGTGCATTGGGTTCAAAATTCATCACTCTCAAAATTCATCACTCTCAAAATTCATCACTCACAATTCATCACTCAAAATTCATCACTCAAAATTCATCACTCAAAATTCATCACTCTCAAAATTCATCACTCTCAAAATTCATCACTCAAAATTCATCATAGGAACTTGTGCATTGGGTTCAAAATCATCACTCTCAAAATTCATCACTGTCAAAATTCATCACTCAAAATTCATCACTCAAAATTCATCATCGAATAGCAGGGATTACTAAATTAGATTAATTAGTAACCGGCCCTTACAAAAATTACCATTTTTTACAGACCCTCGCTAGCTCGGGTCCGACACTTCAACGAACATTGCCCCTCCAACGAACATTTCCCTCCAAATTCCACCACATCTCTTTAACTTCTTCCTACACCACCAATATGGGTCATACAAATTCAGAAATTGAGGCTCGTATTGAGAAGGCAATTGACAACCTTCATACCCAGTCACGGACGAATATTGCCAAAACTGCACGAGATTTTGGCGTACCTTATCAGCGGCTCAAGGCTCGATGGAATGGAAGAAAATCGAAGTTTCAACCACGATTTTGCGGTCGGAAGCTTGATCCTGCGCAAGAAAAAGCTTTATGCGACTGGATTGATTATAATGATCAAAACGGAATGTCAGTTAAGCGTGCGCAGATACTCGTAAATGCAGCTTCAATTCTATAACAATCCAACCCTTCATCCAACCCTTCAGAACCTGTAAATATAGGGGAAAAGTGGTTAAAACGCTGGCTTGAACGACACCCTGAGTACCGTACTCGACGTCGGAAAAGCCTTGATATTGAACGACTTCTTGCACAAGATAAAACATTGATTCAGGAGTGGTTTTCAAGATATTAAGCCGTAATCGATCAATATGGAATTCAACCTCAAGATCTCTACAATTTTGATGAAACTGGCTTTCAAATTGGTATCGGAAAGGATCAATGGATCATTACTCGTGATCCTCGGCGAAGAATTGTGTCTGGAAACCATACAAATCGTGAATATATGACTGTTGTTGAGGCGATTTCAACCGATGGTTTTTCCACACCACCTTTGATTATTTTGAACGCTCGACAGCTTCAAAATCGCTGGTTCGAGGATCTTCATGATGAGTGTATCGCTGTTACTGATTCCGGGTATATCAACGACCTTCTTACCCATCAATGGATTCAGCATTTTGAAAAATTAACTCGATTACGAACAAAGGGGGTATGGAGAATGTTGATTTGTGATGGATTTAGGTCACATTTAACCTACGAATTTATCAAATTTTGTGAAGATAAGAAGATATTACTCTTCTTTCTTCCTCCACACACAAGCCATATCCTCCAACCTCTTGATGTTGGCGTTTTCAATGTCTATAAGCACTATCATAGTAAGGCAATTGAGTCCGCAACCGCTACTGGTTATATGAAGTTTTCGAAGCAAGATTTCCTTGCTGCAATCTCTGAAATTCGGAAAAAAACCTTCAAATTACATACAATTCGCCTAGGCTTCAAATTATCTAGTATTTGGCCTGTGAATCCTTCTATTGTGTGTGATAAATTGGTGGAATATCAGCAACCAAGAACACCATCTCTACCATCTTCACCATCTTCAAGAACGTCAAATTCAACAAATATCAGCACACCAAAGACAATTTCACGGATAAAGAAGCTTAAATCAAAGCTTCTAGGTCTTAACCGAGAGTTTTCCAGCCAAAGTCAGATGATTCAAAAGCTGTCAAAAGGCGCGCAATCTACCCTATATCATTTAAATAAGACGCATCGGGAGATTAAGCAGACACAGGCTGCATGTGCAGCTCGTACGACTCGACGGAATATATCATATTCTACCATACGATCTAGAGGTATTATATCTTCCTCAGATATAGGAAAAATGAAGAAAAACGAGCAGAAATTGACAGAATTGGAGGCTATTAATAAATTGCGACCGAAGTGGAAGAAGGTTATGATAGAACTCCGACGTGAATGTAGGCGTACAGGAAGACGTCTGAATCGTTAAAAGGCTCTATATATACCTTATACCTATTAATAATTCATATTCTGCAAAAATTTTCAAGGAAAAACCTCATATATGGCATATTTTAGACGGTCAAAGTTGAAGTATGGTGGAAATGTTCGTTGGAGGGGCAATGTTCGTTGAAGTGTCGGACCCGAGCTAGCGAGGGTCTGTAAAAAATGGTAATTTTTGTAAGGGCCGGTTAATTCAAGCCGACCAAAAAATCAACGGTAAGGTATTTCATGACAAAACTATACGTGTTTCGAACTTACCTTCACCTTTTGTAAAATTTCTGGGGCTGTGGCTTAGCGTAATATATCGTGGCGGTGCAAGGAAATATACCAGGTTTGTAAATTACTTTACATACGGGAGGGCCTCATTACGCTCCCGAAACAGATGCAAAACATTACCGATTAACTAGTTGGTCGAATATCCAATATCATATCTAAAAGAGGCCTAAAATCGTTCTACAGTGTCTAGTCTTTGACAAGGCTTGGAACATCAAAGCTAGCATGCCAACTTGCCAAGGGGGGCTGAGAAGCCCCAATATGAGAATAAGATCTGCTGAGGTGGACAAGGGGCGATGGATCTAGCTATACTGGAAACTGTTCTTGACAAGAAGCTCTCTGCCAGAAACATGATGCACAGAGCCAGACTCATTCCAGCTTGTAGATTAATCTTGAGAGCCCATCTGGCTGCTTTAACATAATGTTAACATGCATGAAGAACTCCACTATATTGAATACTTGCTAGGCACCATTGGTTGAATCACCACCATATTCAGTCAGCTATCTTTGAAACGAGTTCGAGATGAACCATAGGAGCGGATCAAGGTCGAAATCATCAGATATGCTCTGAGACCTAGCTATCACGATTCCGTTCCTACAAATAACCCCAATCTGACAGGAAAATTAGCTTTCATCGGGCAAGTCACTAACAGCATTTGGGAAAAGCTGATCTTGGTTCCATGAATCAGTTCTTTGCCCCCATCGTAGCTGGCGAAACTCGACCAGAAGTCCATCAAGAAATTCCGATGGTGTTGCATTGCAATGCCATGTCCTTTGATTTCGCAAATAACGCGCTCTGCAGCCCTTTCTATGAGCTGATGTGCATGATGACATTTGTTTGCTTCGATAACGGCCGAGAGCAGGGAGCTCTCTTTCACCAGTATCGAGTCCCACTCGTCATCGGATATGTTTTCGGAGGCGGAAAAGGTAGTAAGTCTGGAAAAGAACCCTAGTGAGCTGGCAATTGGAAGAATAGGGAATTCAAGATTAACCTACAATGCGGAGGTTTGCACCGCCTTATCTATGGTATCTTTGAAGAGTCGTAGCTTTTCGCTCAAAAGTCGCGATTCTATGTCTTTGAAGATATCAAAGAAATTCCAATCCGAATCGCGCAGAAAGTCGTCATTGGAGTGACTTGTCCACTTTGTGAAATTGTCCTGATATCTTTCACAGGCACCTTGGTTGCTCCAAATTGCCATGCGGAGGTGATGTTGATCTCCAAGTTTGACCATGCATGACTGTGGCTGGTCAAACAACGATGCAACCCTCTCCAGTGCCTTGTCGATGGAACATAGTAGATGGGAAAGCTCCTTGACAGCCTCAGTTGTAAACTCCGCTGTTTTGATTTTTTCCAGAAGGGCGGTGACGCTGCACCGCGCCGCTTTTGCGCATTGCACAGTGAACGTATTGTTGCTTGTTGGTTCGGTCATTGCAAGCAAGACTAAAATCAGAATTAGTTGGCACTTCTCAAATCCAGAAAATCCGAGAGAACTCACTGTATTAGCAGAGTGTGGGTTTAGAACTGGACAGATTACCGAGAAAAAAAGAGTAGTGAATATAATGTTTTATAGAAGGAACGAAAAATTAACTATATATCCTATTTGGAGTGACACACCTTATCTCTGGCACGCCAGGCAGTCGGTTAATTTAGGGGTTGGTAAATAGCCTGAGTTCCTGGGAACCCGGGTAACTATTAGCAATACTGTAGCAGTAGGCCGCAAAAACTTGTTTGCGCACGTCTAATGACTATTTTGGGTCTGGCAAGCTATCTGGAATATGCGGCCGGCTCCCAGGAGCAAAATGTTTGGAGCTTCACAAGGAGATGACGATTGCCCATAGAAGCATGAGCTTATTGCCAAGAGGAGCGACTTGTCATCACATTCCGTAGAATATTTCTCCGGTAATCACTACCCGTACTGTAGCAAACTGCAAATCTGAGGGCAGACTCATCCACATTTTCTGGCACCAGTAGTCCCAAAGGAGATAGTGGGACCAGTAGACGAAGTATTCCTAGGAGCATGTAGCATATGAGGCATTGCTGATTGGGTGATCAAATTGCAGACTCCATCGTGGCGCAATTAAGTGCAGTCAGATCACCAGGATGGATGGCTACATTGCTAATGCCAGGCCTTTTGTGATGGGACGATGGGGGCAATCTAAAGAGGAGGCCTGCACGTGATAGTACTAGTGTGTTGCATTTTATTGATGTAGCTTACTCAGGCCGCTCACCCCTAGGCTCAGCTCAGACTCAGTGAGCAAATCAGGGCGCTCAGGGGCGTGCTCAGTTTTACTCAGTGAGCAAAAAGCGGCGAGGACTGAGCACTAATCCGGAAGAGGAAAGTCAAGAAGTGGGAGTGGAAATCCAGTACGTAGGACAAATACCTAACGGGTGATTGGTGGTGAGGGCTGATGTGGATCTTTTTGCGGCAACATAATACACTTCATCCCGTCCCACTACTATCCGCACCCATTTCTTGAGCGAACTTGAATTGCTTCAAGATGGCTGAATATGCCGTTCTCCACAAAAGGGGTGATTTTAGCCTTGTTGTCTCCTCACTGAAGTACTCGGGCGAGATAGTTGTCTTTCCGACAGGAAGCTGTTCCACCCTTTGAGGATACGAAGAATATCCTGCGGAACGTTGATCAACGCGTGCTCCAGCTTCACCACATCCGTTCTTCTGCAGGGGATCGCGTCAAATGAACCAAGTCCATGGATATTTCCAACGACATTCACTCATATCTTGGAGATTGGATCAACGCTATTATTTTAGGTGCATTTCAAGAAGTGTGGTGAAGTGGTGAAGTGTAGACTACCGTTTTGAGTGCCCTGGGTAATAGACCGCCAGGCACCGACATCAAATCAGATCAGAACCTTCACCTCATAAATCTACTCTCGTCAGGTAATACGCTGCGATGCCCGCGGTCGCAGAGGTTTGACCACAATCTTCATTTGGTGTCATCAACACTTTTCGATTTCTTGGTTGGTGATGGTCTTAACCATAATGAAATAGTAATGAGGGCCGATGTGGATCATCCGAACTTGATGTCTGGGTCGCCGCAGAAATGGAGGGCGATGGCTAAAAAGCACTTTCCGACCTCATGATTCTACTTACTGCGGTCACATGTCAACCTTCACCATGAGCTGGTGGACTCCCCAAAAGCGATGCAGAGCAAGAATCACGGCATACGATCAACGCGGTATCTGCCTATAAATACCTTCTGATGTCCTATTTGAAGCTTCCCATCGCTTTGTACTAGGTGTCTGGCACTAGCTATGTCGGCCAACCAATTCCAGAACAACCTCATATTCGATTTCGATGCCATCAAGGCTCAACGGCCACTCCAATCACCCACTTCTACCGTCCAGGAAAATCCAAAAACATTTGCCGCGAAACGAGCGAGGCCGCGAACCTACATATCCAATATTATCACCGGTCCCCCGAAAAGTCTCTGTCTTCCCCACCTGCTTGAGCTCGACAACATCTCTGCCGCATTGATCGTGAGACAGGAGTCCCCGTGGAACACATATCTGCCAGCCATCACCTATGACATCGCAGGTCAGGTGGTCATTGCCGCTCGCCGTACCCGCCCGTCACGCGTGGTAGCAATCCGAAAGTACCAGAGGCAAGACGCTAAGATTTTGATTGATAGGTTCAGGCGACTCGAACATACGAACATCCTCTCCGTTCGGGAATGCTATATTGACGGCGATTCCATGTTCGCTCTGGTCGACGACCTACCATTGACACTTGCCCATGTCGTTTCTTGTCCGAGTCTCTATCCCACCGAGGTGGAATTGGGTTCGATCCTGTCGCAGGTTTGCCGTCCCAGTCCTTTGCTCGGCACGCTATTTATTGACTTTCCAGATCCTGGACGGCGCCTGGTATTTGGCGGCTTCTGGCCTCACTCACCAGTCTTTTGCATGTCGCGAGATATTACTCGGGCTGGATGGGATTGTCAAGATTGGTCAGTCATCAATCAGACATTCAACCAGAGAGCTGACATTTGGCAGCATGCTGGGACTACTGCGTGGATTGTACACCAGGTCAGGCAGAAGCTGCATACCTCACCGCCCTGCCGTCGATCACCATGCGGCTCATGCAAAAATATGACAAGGAGGAAGGGGTTGCCGGGGTCGACGACCTCTGTCGCTGGCCGATCGATTCAGATGCAGTGGGGTTCTTGTCCGCCACCGCGACGACAGTGTCGATCGAATCCCTGAAGGAGGTACACAACCCGACAAGTCCTGAAACGTGGCTAACCATGACCAGCAACGTCTCGTGGCTGCAAAACACCGCCCAGCTTCTGATCTCGTCATTCTTGCAAGGACGGCCCTGCTTTCCAGCCAAGTTGCCTATAGGTACGAATCACCCTGACCTGGCCTGTTCGCATCGCTTTCGCTGCACATTTGTCTTCGTTGCGTTCTGCTTAGTGGACGCGGTCCGCGTGTGTCTCACCGTCTTCAATACGCGTGGCGCGATTTTGCCGCTCGCTGCGTCCCTGAAGGGTTGGGCCATGTGCTGTTGCTCTGAGGAATTATTGTTCTTTTATTTCTGAGGGGATTCGAGAAGGTATATGTACAATGCGAAGTCCGAGTTGATTGCCAATCAATTAAGTTCTTCATATAGAGGGTGCAGGAATCGTTTCCGATAGAGCGGCTTTGTTCCTGATCTGCACGCAGGACCAACCTCATATCACGACGTGCAGCCGTTCGTCTCTCCCTAGCCAAGGAATTCACATCCCTTGACTGCCTCAGACGATTGATTCGCTCATCCTCTCCTGTCCCGCCGTGTCAGCCCGTGACTCGCGCCGGTATGTGCGGCCTTCCATCATGATCTACGAAATCGCCGACTGCCTTCATCCTTTTCCCCTTCGATGGATTACTGAAAGGCTCCGATTGAAGATGATAGTCACCTAATGCGACTTCTACCGACCGAGACAGTCATACATAGCTGTTTAGATTCAACTCCTGTCGCGACAGCAGAGGACTCAACAGATATCTCGTGCAGGATCTCGAGGGGCCCAGGTGACCAGACAAAAGAATGCACAAAAAGGGCCTGCAAACTTGGACCGACACCCAAGCTCTAGCACATCTTTCACGCATTCTATACTGGTGCTAGGCAGTCGCTGCATAGTAATGAGCCGTCACGTCCTTCTCAAGACTTTGCCAAGGGTGATGCCTTCAATCTCTGACATTTCTCCTGCACCAAACTCCGCTTCCTGCTCAATGCAGCTCTGCTCATGTCGCTTGAATGCTCACTATCTCATCATTTACAACAAATGAATCACTTACCGCCAGCCACCATCCGCATTCTCCGCCCCATCTCGGAATCTCGCCAGCCAATACGAAGCTCACTCCTGTAGATTTTCAAGGGCTTTGGGGCGCCGGCCTCGAAAGTTGCCTATGATCAGGTTTTGATCGTCAGAAATAATGGTCGGAAATTGTGCGAGTCACTTCTGCCAAAGTCTTGGACTCCATCCTAGTTGCGCGGATAAATTCCCATGGGTATTTCTGGTTCGCAACCCCCTCAACCCGCTTATCGGTCTGGATAGACAGCAGCGTCGGAATGACCTGGCTAAAGACCTTGCCTCTCGCCACTGATGTTCTTTGGGGTGGCACGCTGGCTTATTGCCATCAGCATGGTGGTGCTTAGGACCGTCCGGTGGGTCTTGCGGGCCTGGGCACTCCTCAGGAGTAGTCTTGTCAAAGCTTATCTCTGAACACGATTCCGACGCTCTTGGGACTTCCCAATGATGAACGATGCGTATCACACCCAACGCCCGTGATAGCTAGGTAGGATCATGCGGTGCTCTGGTTCCAGGCAGATTTCTTGAAATGTCTTTGTTTGTCTCGGATGCAGTGATTTGCCAATGGCATCTTCGACATGTTTCCACACAGCAAGCAATAGGAGAGCAATGAAGTAGGCGACTGGCAAACAAACAAACAACTCCTGCAGAACATACAAACATCTCGAGATTACTGTCCACGGAGGGAAATTTGCTATGACCAACTTCACAATTTCAATGTCTGTATTGGCATTGCCCTGCTAGGATTGCCGGTCAACAAGCCGCCGCGGCGAAAGACCAGACACGATGAATTCATGATCATCTTTGAACACCTCAATCAGTGCCTTGCTGTCATGGAGACAGACGTGGGTAATTCCCGTCGCCCTGGAGCTTTGAGGAACGTCAATCTTGTCAGTATTGATATTCTCTTCCGCGGCCTCAGCCCCCAGTACTGCTGGATTACGCTTGCTGATTTGAAGCATCGGACTCATCACACGTGCATCATTGGTGAGTGGAACCTTGATAGCAAAACAGCTTGATAGGACTGCAATCACTTGAAGCCAACAGTATTTTCTGGCGTGAAAGATCAAACTGGCGTACACAAAATTTCTCCAGCAAGACCTGACGTTAGAATGGTAGTCTTGTCAACAGAGAGGACTCACAGAAACTCCCCCTTCGCTTGACGAAACAGTTGCCAAGATGACGCTGCGATGGAGGGCTCAGAGATGAGTCAAAAATTGCAGTTTATCCACTGGTGGCCCCGGCGACAAAGTCGAAAACACTTTGTGGATCGTTGAGGCTGAACGTTTGTCACTTCCAGTCAAACTGTCTACCGGAGAATGCGCTAACATTTCCATCAGGTGTATCTGTGCAGCTCGGAATCGTGGAACACGTGGTGGGCTCGGGGCACCGTACATGAATCCATGGCTATCTGTTTGACCTTCAAGATTGGCCTAAGATCACTCCGTCTCTAGAAGATCGCACCATTGGACAGGGAAATTGTATTGTTTCCGATCGGTCCCACATGGGCCACACGCCCTTTCAGGTTGTTGCGCTAGGAATAATTTGGCATCACTACAAAGTGGTAGTTTGTGTTGGGTCCACCAGGCACACGCAGCGCTCCCAATTTGGGCCAACAACGCCTGCCACCCTCCCCCACCTTCCTAGCCACTCGCCACATTAGCGTCCGCGCTTTTGCATGACCAACGATCTGCATATTCTTGTATCCGCTACCCTGCATTCTCTCCCTGGGTTTGTGCACTTCAAGCATAAGAAATTGGAGCCCTTGCTTTAGGTGAGCACTCCAGCAGTCGCCAACGGCGGCGAATCCCGCAGCGAGTACTGGAACCATCAACATACTCATGTGCATTAAAGCGTGACTTTCAAAGTGCCGAGGAGAATTCCATCCTCCCTGGCCTAACTATGAGCTAAAATAGTCTGGCGTTTCTCAGGAACGGCTCATTGGCTTAGTAATCGGGTGTGTTTCTTCTGCTATTGCATTGGGTTGAAGGCGACCCGTGCTCTCCCCTAGTCCTTTGGCTTGCATCTCCGCTTGCATCTCCTATGCGGATCATGGATGGACCCACCAACATGGAATGGCTGATGGATTGGAACTCGGTACGACACCAAATCGTGGCAACGATTTTCAATTAATGCCGATACTGATCGGGAAGTTTCAGGAACGATCGGAATCATCTACATCAAGGACCGTGCAAATGCACGAAGAGCGTGGTGATCTTGGAGCTGATTCCATCCTCCGATAATCTCATCTGATAATCATCATACATGTCGGTGCAATTGTATCCACTCCGAGAATCGCGTAAACGCAGCAGTGAATTGGGATTGAGAGAGTACTTTAAACTTGCACGACAATGGAGTCTCATCTACATGGACATATCTACAACACAAAAGCCGGCTCTGATCACCCTTGCCTGATATGTTCAAGCCTGTTTTCCGTTCGGACATCCCCATAAGGGTCGATATTACTGTGAGGACCAATGCAATGATAGTTGCTTCTTCACAGGGATAGTGGTAGAAGAATTAGTCTCATGTCAACACTCAGCCAAGAGATGGATACTGATCTGACTGAGCTGCGCTGGAGCCCATCATGTCGTGCGGCGCGGTTTGATCCACCCAGGGCCCTTGGAATACACCAGGTCCCGGCAGATAAGTAGCTAGCTGTCTGTTCTGAAGTGACTCCATCGTACTCCAGATGCCATGTGCCGCGGAGAGAAGACTGGTATGCGTCCCCTGGAGCACAGGCTGGATGTCGTCCCACGCAACTTGGTTCTGCGAGCTGGGAACCGTCTCGAGTTGTTGCTTCAGCTGGGCGACTTCTCCCGCGAGATCGCTGCACTTTCGCTGCATCTGTGCATGGTCCGAGGTGATCTGGTGCAAATTCGCCGTCACTTGGGCATTCTCAGCCCGTAGCTGTTGCATCGACTGCGAAGCCTCCGATCGTTTGCTGCTTATCTCCTCCTTAAGCCTCTGGGCCTCTGCATCAGCCTGCTCGAGAAATATCAAGCAGTCATGGTGCTGAGCCTCCCAGTCGATCTCCTCTTGCAGCTTTTTCGTCGACTTTAAATTCTGGCTGGCAGTTAGTGGGATATAATTTCTGTTGCTTGCGAGGGGGATTCCTACTCGTAGCTGGGGTGCTTTGGGTCCCCGTGGGGCCTTCGTCACGCGAGTGGAAGGCCTACTAGTCTGCGGACTGTTTCGACTAGGCTTGGAGGACGCCTTTCCGGCCAAAGCTCGAGAAGGGAGGGGGGGCGAAGCAGGCATATTCGTGCAACCGTGCAAGAACTGATTCCACTGCGAACAAAAAAGCCCTCCACGGAAAGGTAGTACATTTACGTAGTCAAGCCGGACAGCCCCGATCTTAAAATACCTGGAGCAAGCCACAAGATAGCTCACTTTCCGAACCATACCGTGGACCAGAGCCGGTTCCAGTTTCATGTTGGCCTTACTTTTCTGAGGAAAGAGAAATTTCACCAATCTACCGTTCAACGACCAATCTAGATCAGGTTAACCATGAGTGGAGCCCTTAGCCCGGGTCTACATATTTGTTCGATCAATCTCGCAATCCCTACGGAGTCCAAGTAGAACATGATCTAGCAGTTCCAGCAGAAGCCCTCGTGCGATAAAGAAAGCATGAACGGCCATAGGAAACGCCAAGTCAGCTTCCGTAGCTGCATGTGGCCTGGTAGACATGCCCAACTCTAAGTAAGATACTGCGATCAACGACATACAACATCGGTTAACAAACGCCGACCCACCCGCCCACTCGAGCTCAACGGTTCCTTGTGACCGCCATCTAAGTGGGCCCAGCGGGGAAACAGACCGCACTGTCATTTCACGGAAATTTGATTTGGAATAACAAAAAATGCGCATGTTTGGTTTTCTTTATTCGCCAATTATGGTTCAATTTGCGCGTCATCTGGGAGAAAAAGAAAAAGAAATCCGCGGTCCGGCCCTTCGTGGACAGATCCGCCCAGCCATGGTCCACAAAAGATCGACCGCAGTGTGTCCCATTTCCTCTCTGCGAGTCTTTTAGTCATTCAAGTCTTGCGACAGATGCTATTTGCGTATGACTTAAGCTCAATGATAGTGCATGTAATGCATTCTCCCAGACGGTTTGGGGCGGGATGATTCCGCTGAGTGGTTGGCGGTTCGGCGGCTCAGCCCACTAATCGCGAAACCGCCAACATTTTCCAATTTTTGTAGCAAACCAGGGTATATCATTCGCCTCCACAATAGAAAAGCATTCAGTAGACTAGTTAGGACTGATTTTTCCGGAGAGAGATCTTAGTTCATATCCTTGGTAGTTAAGATTGGTCGGGGAACTTGTGGCACATCCCGCGAGCTCTCATTCTACTCCCATGGTTCGACCAGCATTTTAGTCGTTTTTGCGGCGTTCAACGGAATACAGGGGTATCACCAGTCCGCTCCTGCCCGGTCCTGTGCCGGTCGTAGACGAAGCACCTTCAAGGCAGACTCGAACTTAAAAAGGGGATTTGTTATACTGAACCATGGAGGGGTCGGTTCCTGACCCACATGGCGTCTTTGGTCTTCGCCGAAGGGAGCTTCCTTTGATAGGTATCTGTGGAGCTCAGTATCCACTCTGACGAACCAACGGGCGCGCTCCGCTCCGCTCCACTAGGAACGCCGCCTTCTATACAATCGACGAGCTTCAAGCAATTCGACAACGTTGACCTGCCAGATATGCAGAGAGAGACAGAGAGACAGAGAGAGGTTCCCAAAAACGGCCACAAACATCTGGACGACAAAATCCAAATTAATTCCTACAAGCTCGCTATTTTCACGGTATTCAACAATTAGAACATGCCAGGTCTTCTGATACTGGCAGTATTGGACAACATCAACGTCTCTCAAGATAATGTCTTATAAATACAATGTCTATTAATACATCATATCTCTTTTGAACCGCCCGGCGCTTCATCTTGTGATCTCATCTTTGAAGCACGGCGGTGCAAAAATCCCCAAAAATACGAGATGACTTGCGGTGGAGGGACTACGGTTAAGCGTGGGAAATGCACCTTCAAGCCTTGGAAGAATTAGTCTCGTGGCCCGGAAATAATTCACGATGCAACTGTATCTCACCCGTCTTCCGACATGTTGTGGAGGTATTCAAGAGAGGGGACCAGTTTGAGGCTCCGAGTACCGCTCCGCACGAATTTTCGAACTGTTCGAAGTTCGCGAATTTCAGCGAATCGAATCAAGTTCGAACCTTGGTTTCGGGACTTCGAATCTATGGCCGATTCGATTCGTGAAAATTCGCGAATTTCGAACAGGTTCGCGAACCAAATATCTAGCTTTCTTAGGAAAATGGCTTTGTGAAACGAGCTTTCGAGATGCGCGATCCCTACAAGCAGCCCTTTGCAAATTAGGTCAAGAAGATCAACCGCATTTGTGCCTGAAGAAACCATCACTACATAACTATTCAGACTTCCAACGTACCGCGTCTTTCAGTCTTATTTGGGTCCCACGAGTCTTGCTTTCCATTGGGAAATGTCGAAATCCCAGCACATCTCTGCCAGCATTGAAATAATTCTTCGATATCCACCTCTGCTGCAGGTATAGCAAGGTTATCTTGGGCTACCTTAGCCATACAACTAAATTCAAACCTGTTGTCCTTCCACAAGCTTCGAATAAACTCCCT
The DNA here is from genome assembly GCA_028828245.1 of Penicillium lividum. Lineage (NCBI taxonomy): Eukaryota > Fungi > Ascomycota > Eurotiomycetes > Eurotiales > Aspergillaceae > Penicillium > Penicillium lividum. The sequence continues at coordinate 4,256,018 of JAQJAG010000003.1, forward strand.
CTGGCTTGTCTCAAAACCAGCGCTGATTATAGGAGTATCGAGATACTTGTTGACAGGCAAATGACGATACAATACACTGGTGCTTAAGCTCGAGCCGCTCTTTATTCCCTAATCTCCAGGTACCAGGTTCAGGTGTTGTATAGCACTATTTCCATACGCAGCTCCGCTCTTTCGACCCTTTCAACCTCGCGTTCGACTTGAGATATTGATTGTGAAGGGCGTATGTCCGTACGTAGGAGAGGCTGGAATCGAAGTATTCGGTGATTTAGGGGTGGGCCGGACCGACGTCTTCTTTCGAAGGGGCGGAAGTGATAAATCCTCTGCAAGGGGGCCATACTTATTAAGCGCCGCATAATTGCGTTCTATTCTTCCTAATATTAGGACAGTCGAATGTTGTCATCTATGAAATTATATTAGAATATCAAGCTTTGTCTTGATCTACCCCTTGCTTCAGAGCACCTTGGTAGTTTCAAGTAACGTTGGACCTAGATTCAGATGTTGTTCTGGGTCAAAACACGTGCACACGTGGAGACGCGTTCTAGTGGGATTTCCGCTAGCCCGATTAGACCGTCCATTTACTCTATATCAAATATATTGTGCAACTACTCATACTTCGGCTCAATATTGATATACTACGTGTATCTTAATGCGGTCTACGAGCAATTGTAATTTGAAGCAAAACGAACCAAAAATCAGATTGTGGACTTAAACGTAAGTTGAGGGGTAAAAAATGTATATATTTTGACATGTAGAGGTGGTTGACAAAACCCACGTTTATTGATATTGACCAAAGATTTTTCAAAGCAAGGGCAATTTGTACAAATTTATATCATACACTGGCCCCAGCCTATTTATCTCTGTAACTACTAACTATTTAAATATTTACCTTAGTGATACATGCAATATCTAGTGTCGCTTGTTGGCTACAGCCTGCAGTAGGTACTGCCAACCCATTTACCGCCTTCCAAATGAGGCTTTAGTACAAAGAATTCGCGAACCTCGAATCGAATTCGAATCGGACTTGAATTCGAATTCGTACGAATCGTTATTTTCAATATTTATTCGAATCGAATCGAATCAGTCAAAAGTTCGATTCGATTCGATTCGTGCGGAGCGGTAGCTCCGAGTTCACGAATCCCTTCTAGGAATCGATACGCTTCCAGACTGGGGCCTCGTGGTGTGAACAATGGAAGAGATGCCGCGGTTCGCCGACGTTGCAATATTGTCCGGTGCATAGCCGCCTGAGGCTGCGGAGTCACAGGCATGTTTTCTATCCTAGAGCGCCGTCGGAGGTCATTCTGTTTGCCTCGGAGAGATTCGCCGGATCTTTTGATGCGGTATTGTCTGAAATAGGCTCTTGAGCGTGCTTTCCAAGACAAACCCCTATGCTGGAATAGCCAACTCCGAAGATTCTTCTCTTCAGATTTGGACCACGTGATGGCGTCGCCTCGTGCCATGCTGTTACAGAGGGGATGAAGAAGACAAGGCCGCAAAGAAATCTGAAGGCAAACGGAGCCGGGGTAGAAAACATATCACCAGGCTGTTGAACGGGGAAGTTCAAGGCTTTATTATGCACGGCTCCTTATGACTATCGCCGCATGTCACCACCTTCGAAACCAAACTTGCCGTTGGAGAACCTCGCTCTGTAAGTAAACGTTCCACCACCATGAGCTTAGCTCGAGATGGTACTGTAGTTCACCAGCCCGCCAGAACTCACTTGCGTTGACTGGCGACCCACCACGGAATCAATGGCCGTCTTATCCGGTGATCCGTGCTTCTATTAGGGCCAGGCCATTTATTTCCCTAATGCCATGACTAGTCTAGATCGTAACATCGGTTATCTAACGGTCTCAATTTTCCACCTTCACCAGTTTGTCGGATTTCCACCGTTTCGGTCATTGGCCGTCGGGGGTTGATTATCTCTCTATCTGAGTCTCGGTTTAAAAAAGAGCCTTCTCAGAATAGTCGGTGGAGATTATCCGAGGGTTCAGATTAGGACAAAAATGAAAATGAAAATGAAAAATGAAAATGAAAATGAAAAATGAAAAATGAAAAATGAAGTTTGAAACTCGAAGTATGATGCGGATGGCCTGTGGATCTGTTCATGTCACAATCAATGATACGTCACAACCTCGCGCTATATACGCCAAATCAGCATCAACGCCCGCCCAATACCTAAGCTCTGGTCCCTGTTAAGGCTGTTTCATTTTCCACCGTTATAAGGAGTTGCAGATCCCACAGTCCCTTTTCAGTCTTCCATCCATTCTTCCCAGTCAGCTCTCGATGAAGAACCCAAGCACAGACCACGCGGAGGATGAGTCCGACGAGGCGACTCATGGCTATCGGGATCGATTGCGGCAGCTCCTAACGGCCACTCCGCGTGAACGAAGAAGCGTCTGGAGCCTGTCGGGCTCGAGTACGGGCTCAGTGAAAGATGACCCGAATCAAGACGACAGCCAGTCCAACGAGGAAGTTGATGCTTCCATGGATGGCTACAGTGAGGCAGGGGAATCCCAGGATATGGACACCACAGCCCCCGGACAGCTCGGCGATATTGGTATGGTCATGACATGCGTGGCAGAGTAGGTCCATAATCCGGCATTTACAAGTTTGATCTTGGGGCAGACGCTGACTTTTCCTAGTTTAGATGGCCGAGTACGGTGAGTTGATTCCCGACGAAAGTACGTGCATAGAAAATGGCCTGACAACCATGAGGCAGGTCGACGGAGAAGTCGCTTCGAAACCAGCAATCCTGGAATGGAGACATGCGGCAAGACATGGAGACTGCGCAAGAGACCATCCACAATTTAAAGTCAACTGTGGCCCTCTTGGAAGAGAAGATAAGGGTCCTCTGGCTGGAACGAAGTCATGGCAGTGCAAATGAGAATCAGAAAGCGGCGCCCTCCACACACCAGGCCCGCAGCAGCCGTCACTAGATCCTTTCCATATACTGTGAGACGGGGTATTTTAGCGTCCGAATGCAACTTCAAAGTATTGTCCGTTATTATTGGAGCATGGGTAGCCTGCGGCGATCATATTCGATGCCTTCATCCACATGAGGTTGATTTGTCCTCTGAAAAGTAAATTGCACACAGCTAAACAAGAGGAATCGGATCCACTGTAGCTTTGTAATCTCCGCGGCTCGTGGTGACTTCCTAGCTAGGTTAGATATTAGCCGTCCACTAGACGAGAGAAATCGTTTTTGCCGTCATTACCACATCGTGCAAGTCTAGCCTAGGGGTTATGCACAAAGCCGAAAGGGGTCAACAGCTCGAAGGGGGATAAGACGGTGCCACCAATGATAAACGTCCTACGAAGATTCATCTTGCAAAGGAGGGGATACGCAACCATTCTCTATCTATCCATGGCTCACGAAATGAGCCCCACCGCTCGCCGCCACTAGGCCACTAAGCAGATCATGGTCTCTCCAATCGTTCCGGAGCCGGTGGCACGGCGCGGCACGGGCCACATCTGAGGACATGCACCACGGTTTGCACGAGATTAGTATTATCTAGACATGATAGCGCGCTATGGCATGGCCGCCCTCGCAAGGAGAGTCGCCTGAATGCCTTTTTTTTCTGCTGAATTTCCAAATAAGGCCCCGCCCAACAGACCGGCCATGTTACAACATCAAAAATATCCTCCCGCCTCCGCCCTAGGCAGTAGCAGACGACTCGGGTTCATCCCATTCAAGTGGGTCTATTTACTTTGGGTTTGCGGGCTAGTGCAATGTTAGTCCGGGGGCTAATCAGCGAACAGCCAGGCCTTCATGCACCGAAGCGATCCAAGAGGGCTTAGAGATCATCCAGAGAAGTTTAGCGGTAATCGGAACTGCAGGACTCGACAATGCACCACTCACACGACCGCGCCGGGTGGAGCCCGAAATTTGCAGATCGCTGCACGACACCAAACGTGTAGCAAGTGTTGTAGTTTAAAGAAAGATTGATTGTGTTATTTATTCAGAGGGGAACATAAGGCTATATATACAACGGGAAGATCAAGTTGATTAAAAAATCAACTTGATTCTTCGTATACATACTTCGGGATTAATTCCGATGGTTCGGCTTGGTTCCTGATCTGCACCAGCCTCATATCACAACAGCAAGGCCAAGAATCGACTGTAGGGATCTTCATTGTCGCGTGCTAGCCGCGACGAGCCTGGTGCACTTTGACAGAGCCGAAACCCTGCCGCGCCCGCAGGATGGAAAGAACCCAACAAAACGCGGCAAGTGACGATGCGGAGACACTACTTGACCAAATTTGAGATCCACCAATGAGCCACTGGGACATTTGCCATTCGCCTCCAAAGGTTCTGTAAGCCAAGCCAACCCTCTTTCTCCCTACGCGTCCCGTTGAGCAATGTAAACCGGCGAGAACGCGCAGTGTGGACCGGCGACGATCATACCCTCCTCGGTCAGGCTTTGAACGCGAGAAGGGCACAGTCATCCCGGGTGGGAAACTGAAACCTGCAGAGCTAATGTGGGGCCCAACAACAAAGGGCTATGTCCCTGGAGATACGTCGATTGCAGCCTTGAAATTTAACCATGGTCGGTCGCTGTCGCAGATGCAAGATGGTGGAATTGAGCAGCTAAATCCTAATCAAGTTGCTGAATGATGTCTTATTGTACATGATGTATCGGCCGCATACCATACGGCTTCCTCTTCTCAGGGAAGTGGCGCAGATTGATCTCACTGAACCGGCAGCTGTGGGGCTCCCAGCGGCACATTTGCTGGCTGCGGCAAAGATTGGCCTGGCAGCGAGCTGGAGCCGAACGTCCCCAGCGGTGCGGTCGAATCCGACCAAGGCCCTTGGAATATCCCGGGTCCAGGCAAAAAAGAAGCCAGACGTCTGTTCTCAAGACTTTCCATCGTGCTCCAGACCCCATGCGCCGCGGAGAGAAGGCTGACGTGCGTCTGTTGAAGCATAGGCTGGATGTCATTCCATGCCATCTGGTCGTGGGTCCCGACTGTGGCCTCAATCTCTTCCTTCAGCCGTCGAGCCTCGTTTTCCAGCTCTTGACTCTTGCGCGTCGCCTGATCCTTTTCCGCCGCCAATTCGCGAATGCTAGCTATTATGCGGATATTCTCGGCACGAAGCTGTTGCATCAACTGTGAGGACTGTTCTCTCTCTCGGCTCATCTTGTTTTGAAGCTCGTGGTCGTCTTCAACGGCCTGATCCAGGACTTTTAAGCACTCAAAGTGCACCACCTTCCAACTATCATCCGCTGGAGCACCATTTTTTGCCGCCTTTGACTTCGACGCCTAATAATAGTTGGATAGGGATCAGCTCATGATTGGCAAAGACATTGAAGACACTCACAAGAATCTGGCGTAGCCTGTCACCCTGGACGGTGGGGTTTGATTTAGCCTCTACCCCGGCGGCCATCGCTTGGACAACGCGACGGGACGAATTAACAGGGCCTGAAGCTCTTTGGCTAGTCTTATCGGAGGACTTCCCTTTCAAGTTGCGGGATGAGGTAGGAACCTTTGGCATGTTGAATCACCAGGTTAGAAACCGATCAATGCAGTAAATTCATATGTACTGGTGAGGCAGGATTTGTCTCCGGGGAAGTTTGGTCGGGGTACGCATGGGCTTTTAAACCCTTCGAACTAAGTGGTCGCAGTCTATAGTCCATTATGAGCGAGCAATGGCATTGCAAGCCGGCCTCGGAATCCTGAGGCTAGTGGGCAGCGTGAGCTTTCAACGGTCCACTACAGGACAACCTGACCCACAGTGGGTCGAATCAGGTGGGAAAGGCAGGGAGTGCAACCCCCTATGGGGCCGGTGATGGCTTCAACGGTCATCTCTTTAACAAGGACCTCGGCACCAACATGCACGACCGAGCGGTCAATATCCAGAGCATTTCTTTTTTGTCTTTTCTCACCGACCGACCATAAGGAGCTTTCCGTGTTATCTCTTACCCGCCTACTGTATCGAAATTCCTGCTGCCCGTGACCGAGGACTTCGCCTAGGCTCAAAAGCCCACCTGCATAACCGCAACGTAGCACTACCGATGGGTACTATATAGAGAATCTAAGGAATTTTGTTGAGATCCGATTGGCTTATCAGGAAATTATGGCGGGTTTGGCCTCCTGATTCATCCGCCTTCATTGAATTTCGGTCTTTCCCTAATATTGTTCGGTGGCGGTCGCGTCGCCTCTCTAGCAAAGATTCCAGGCCCGAAATCGGGTCGGTGGACGGAGATACTCCACTAAGATTTTGCGGTGGTCAAGGACACTACTTGGGTCCGCGTGTGTCGGAGTAGCCCCGGAACGAAAGCCCACTTCGAATGTGGGAGTGCTCCACCTATCCCTTCTTTCTTCCTCTTTGACCACATTTCAACGGTCGTGAAAATGGCCCGGCCGAAAAGACACCAGTCTCCCGCCGCTCTTTACCCTTCGGAGGCCGCGAAGGAAGGATTGAATTCCTTTCCTGCCTGGTACTGTTGTAGTTCAAAGGGAGATTTGTATAATCTTTATTCAGAGGGAAACATGAGGCTATATATACAACGAGAAGATCAAGTTGATTGGAAATCAACTTGAGTCTTCGTATACATCTTCGGGATTAATTCCGAAGGTTCGGCTTGGTTCCTGATCTGCACCAGCCTCATATCACAACAGGTACAAAGGTGCCCATACCTTTATTCCCCATCCAAATCCAAGAATCGACCAGAGTGATCAATATCCACCCGCTCAGCATATCCCTGAGTCGCCAGTAAGTCATGATTTCGGCTATACGGTGAGCCCTCGTGATTGGGAAGCCGTCCAGCTAACCCGTTCCCATTGCAGGTACTGGAATCCCTGCACGGTGATTCCTCCCACGTTGAAAATGAACATGGAGACATGGAGAGTTCCTCTACCATTGAGTCCACTTCTAAAAGAGACCATGTCATGAACACCAGCAAGTATCTTAAACGGGGAAATCTCCGAAGGGGGGGGCAATTTTATGAGGACAGAGCTGAAGCGACCAAGGACGAAGCCAGAGTTCGTCGACTCTGCCACGAGAAGCATCAACTGAGGAGTGAGAATCATCAACTGAGGGGTGAGAAAGACGAACTGGAGGCCAAGCTGCGGGAACTCGAGCAACAGCATCAAATAATATTGGTGGCGAGCAAAGCCAAAGACGAACACATCCTAGGGTTGTTGCAAGAAATCCATTCCAAGCTGGTTTCCACGGCCCATACGCTCCAGACCAAAGGGTGAAGTTTAATGTACTCTGGGATGCACTTTAGGATGCACTTTGGGGTGCGCTCTGAGTAAAAATCCAAAGCATGAGATGAGTCTTCTCGTGAACTGTGCTAGCTTAATGTACGCGATCGATGTGTGTTTTCCCCGGGATTTTCTCTTCACGGCTAGCCTCTGCAGAACTCAGCATTGAATACGTATAATGTAAGGCTTTCTCGGTGCGCGACCACATTGGGTTCCACTTGAACGCAACGGTGAAGGATCCAGACTAGTACAAATGCTCAGGGGCCCCTATCCAATTCAAGAGATACCCCACAAGCCTAGCACCGTCCTATCTACGTCCGATTTCCAAGTTCATGCGGTTCAGGTAAACATTTTGGACTTTTCGTTGGAAGCTCGAAAGAGCCTAGTTTAGATGTGGGCTCTTCCCGGAAGACCTTTCAACGGAAAGCGGTGGAGAGTCTAGCGAATGCGCAGTGGTCTGCCATAGTAACAGTAACTGAGGGGCTAGGGCTTAGTGCGACACTGCGGGCTCTTGTGGTCCGCCGTACTTGGAAGGCATAAAAGAGACTTGGACCCTCCCTGCCTTTCGAGAAACAAGATCCAGCTTCCAGTCTTATTCGAATGGTCGGCCCAGAGCCCTCCTCCCTGCTCGATCGACTAACTGCGGATCCCCTTCGTGACGTAATGCCCATGAAGTATGAAGACATTGAGGGCTCGTCACCCGGAAACAGATAGACAGCCTCTGAGATCATTCTCAAGGGACGAGGGTTCGTCTCCCGGTGATAGCAATATCCAGTTTTGACAGTCGTTGGAGTTCGTCTCCAACGTACGAGGGTTCGTCTCCCGGTGATAGCAATATCCAGTTTTGACAGCCTCTGAGTTTATTCTCAGGGGACGAGGGTTCGTCTCCCGGTGATAGCAATATCCAGTTTTGACAGCCTCTGAGATCATTCTCAAGGGACGAGGGTTCGTCTCCCGGTGATAGCAATATCCAGTTTTGACAGTCGTTGGAGTTCGTCTCCAACGTACGAGGGTTCGTCTCCCGGTGATAGCAATATCCAATTTTGACGGTCCCTGGGTTCATTCTCAGGGTACATCGAGGGTGTCAACCTCCCTAAACAGAGACACCTCCGCAACAGGTAGGCACCTCTACGTGGTGCTGGGGACTAGTACCCAAGCTTTGCATACCAGAGCCGGGGAAGCCAAGACCTACCTGACCTTGTCATACCGTACTCTACACACTTCAATATTTTTGAGTCATTTCTGGAGACCTTTAACAGTTGACTCGAACTTTCTCGGAATATTTTTCAGCCTCACGCATTTTTTTTTCAGTCTATTGAACTTCGTCGTACCTACTGCTCAAATTTAATATAGCCAGTAATACGAATAAAGCTCTGAATACGGACCTACACATCTGATGTTGTAGATTGTATACTGGAAGATAACGTACAGCCCAATAGCTACCTCGGGAAACAAGACTTTTCGGCCATCAAAGGGGGGCTGGTTTCGTGGGCCAGGTAAGCGGATAGCGTAGGCAAGTAAAGCTCTCCAGATATATTGAACGACCGTAAACTATAAATTATTCACTGCTTTGCAAATGACGTACCTCTACCAGGTTGATTCGCGAGTCAAGCCTCATGCTCCAAGGATTCAATGGGACGGTTTTCTCAGTCGACTTTCTTCGATGAACTGTTGCCTCCACCGGTGCCCCAGAATAAAACATGCGGTGCCCGAAGACAATCCGTTGAACGTGGTCGGTCGACCCACATCAAAACCAGATCATGGATCACCGGGCTCACAGATAATGTTACTAGTAAATCTCAATGTTCCAGTTCCAAAATACTCTAGCAACGTTTTCGCCATGAGTTTCTATAAGAGCACTGGGTCGGTTACCACAAATTTACTATCCTGCGTCTCAGTCTGCGGTGAGCTTCAGGAATACCCGCTCTGTTTCAACTCGACCATAGTAGCGAGCACGATCATCGGAGCGAATTCCCAGGGCACGAGTCTACAGAAAATTATTATAAATACACCACTTTGTCTACATTATACGTTCCGCAAGTTCATAAGAACACATATCATTGCGACCGATACAAACGGCAACATCCTCCAATGGCAAACACCATGCCGTCATGCAACACGAACAACGAAATGGATAATTTGGTAAATTAATATCTCCTCTCCCCATGACAGGCCATATATTGACCAGAACTAGAATTTCCTTCGGGTTCTTTCGAGGCTCGATGCTCGGGCGCTCCGGGCAGAGCGAGCCCAAGCCAAGCTCGAGCAGGAGCTGAGTGCCACCGAGGTAAATGCCAAGCAAATGGCCGCCGACCTAGATCACATCAGCAAACTGGCAGAAATATTCTACGAGGACAGTCAGAGGATGGGCCTGGTGGTGGACCACTTGTTGAAGGAACGGGCCGTCAGAGAGAGGGATCATGAGCCGGAGTCGGTCAAGAAGATGCTCGAGAAGGTGTTGAAGGAGCTGGAAGGCAATCCGGAGAACACAGAAGGAAATAATAACGATAACAATGGCTCTGAGGAGCAACCACCGTCCACACAGTCTGCCAACTGAGCAGGATTGAGGTGGACAGGGTGGAATGGTCAAACAACACATTGCGATGCCGCTTCACCATGTGCACAGTGCACTATTGGGAAGGATGACGTTATATGAGAGAGTATGTGTGTATATCTAGGAGTAATGAGTGCACTGGCCCTAGAAAAGGTACATAGAATTATAACAGGTGTCCTCCAAACGGTACCGCTTAATTTGACAAAACCTAATGGACTATCACAAGCACTCCTCTCGGGCCCGTACACTTGGACGGGCACTGGAATCTGCACTGAAGGCATACCGGCCCAACTTTCCAAGAACCAAGTCGCAACGTGCGTCCACTCCCGACGCCTCTGAGAGCGACCGCGGGCGACGGTCGGCCGCTCCTTCGCCGGAGGTGTCTCTTGGTCAAAGGTCCACGCCGTAAGAGCCCCTCATTTGGTGATCCACACCACATGAACCGGAGCACACGTGGTTAAGCTGACACTGATGCAGGAGTCTTGATGGGAAGGAGGGTAGATCGTGAAGCCCTCGGCCCGGGGAAGCACAGCGTTCGGCCGATTCCACTGGGAGAGATGCTGTTACTGGGACGGAAAAAGGACAGGTGGGCCGAAAGACATCTGGTTGGCAATATTGCACTCTAGCAGAATTGGCAGTGGAAGTACAGTTCACTTTTGGATGAGGCTTCGAGAACATCCCAATGGCAAGAGTGTTCATTGTCCTGATAGCCCTTGCTGCATGACTCCTGACGGTAGAGCAAACCTCCATCTCCATCTTTGCTTCATATATTCGGCTCTTTCCCCTTGAAGCTCTGCCGGGCCCCATCCTGTAAGCCTGTCGCATGGCCACAGGACGACAGAGACGGCTCAAGGAGCTGCCTAGGTAATGAGGCATCCTTTGTTGGGCTTATTTGACTCCATACAACCAGCGATTTTCTCCAGCGCTGAACACACAGTTTTGGTCGTTCGCGATGGAGTCGGCATCCAGCGCACAGCATGCATCTGGCCGCTGTCAATAAAAGTTGATCGGGAGATTCGTTGCCTGGACAGCTCTGAAACAGCATGAGACAGATTGCTGCATTGATGCGAGATTCTTTGGGTACGATGTTCACGCACTGTCCGCCAGCATGGTCCTTCCAGATACACACTTCACGGTGATAAGGATCTCCAGTTATTCGACCAAGAGTATGGGAATCAATGATGTTCATGTTGGAATACGGGAGCAAAGACGAGTGGGAGGAGATTATGTGAGGATTTAAACGTGGAATAACAGGATGTCCCATGGCTATATAGTGAGGATAGAGATCGATCAGACATAAAGAGTATCGCTTGCTCCTGGGAGACCAGTCTGCAATGAAAGTCGCCAGCCGAGAGCGTATCTCAATGCCAGGAAGTCTCCAGGGTTGTGAGTCCCGACAACGTCAGACAGGCGTGACAATCCGAATGGGTCAAAGTGCTGGTGTCTTGGGGAGACTCCATATGAGCTGGAAAGCAGCACGACATGGGTCATCGGCAGTGTCGAAGTGCAGTATAGTGTCCGTCGTTCGGGTTTGGCGGTTGACGGTGAAGGCGGTCATGAGCCCACGGGCCAAACTTAGGTCTGTTTAGCCAACGTGTCCGCAATTCTTGACTCGGATGGATCACCGGTTGCCCGGATAGTAAGCACGTGTTGTTTAACAGGACCGTCATGTCTAAGGGTACGGAATTTGGGGTTAATGAACGACGCCTCCACATTGGATGAGGCATGCCACCAGTGGCGGCATCCTTCCCATCACTGGACTGGTAATGCAGGTACCTCTAGCGGTTGAAGTCTTGTGCTTGTGGACTATAAGAGAAACCGTTTTCACTAACTGCCCAGCCACGTTGGCTGCCAGCAATGCACTCCAGGCGACCCAAGCATCGGCCGCCCACTGTGTGGCTGAAGAAAGCCCCCAATGGAAACCAATCGCCGGTTCTTTCCCCTTCGCCATCCTCCGAGTCTGCGACCGCCACATCGGCGGCGAGGCCCGCCTCAGACCCCTCTGCCCAGCTGTTGACGAACGAGAGTCCGGCTTTGACGATTCGAGACGTCGGCGAAGACCCGTGGCGGATCTATGAGGCGATCATTGAGATTTTCCAGAGCGAACGGGTTTTTCTTGCCCGCCATCGAAGGAACAAAGCGGAGCTTGTTCACGTCCAACGCCTGGAGCAGTCCCCTTCTGTAGCCGCCATGCGCGAAACGATGAGCCACCTATCGCATTCGATACCTAAAGAATACTCTTCAAAAGTCCAGAAGCCTCGTTTATTGGGTGAAAACTGGGGTAGTGGTCTATGTAAGTAGGCCTGCCGAAGCTACTTAATGTCTCTTTGCCTGGGTGTCTTGATGGATACGGGACTTAAGTACAAGGAGCATATCGCGAGGGCAGCGTCCAAGGGTCTTGAAGCAGCGATGGAGCTTCGGCGACTCCGTGGTAGCACGCGTGGTGTAGATCACCAAATAGAGAAATGCTCTTACGGTGTTCTGTGATCAAGAGACAGCTCCGGCGAAGGAGCAGCTGACCGTCGCTCCCGGTCGCCCTCAGTGGCATCGGTAATGGATGCACTTTGCAATTTGGTAGTAAAGTTGGGCCGACATGCTTTCAGTGCAGATTCCAGGGCCCGTCTGAGTGCCCGGACCCTGGAGGAGCGCTTATGACATTCCATTAAGATTTGCCGGAATCAGTGGTGTGATTGGGAAAATGGTTTTATTTAAAACATGTGCGACTTTTTATAAAAAAGTGCGCTTGATATTCCTAGATATACGTCTCTTTCCCGCAACGTCATATTCCTAGTGCACCGGGATTATGTACGGTGAAACGGCATGGTACTTGCCCATTTCATCTCAATTCTGCTCAGCTGACAGCTTGTGTCGGCTCCTCAGAGGCACCACTATCGTTCTGATCTCCATCTGCGTTCTTTGAATTGTCTTCGTGATCCTTCAACACCTCTTCGAACATCTTCCTGACCGACTCTGGCTCATGATCCCTCTCTCTGACGCCCCGTCCCTTCAACAAATGGTCCACCACCAGGCCCATCCTCTGACTGACTTCGTAGGATATTTCCGCCAATTTGCTGACCTGATCTAGATCGGCGGCGATTTGTTTGGCATTTGCCTCGGTGGCACGCAGCTCCTGCTCGAGCTTGGCTTGGGCTCGCTCTGCCCGGAGCGCCCGGGCATCGAGCCTCGAAAGGACCCGAAGGAAATTCTATTTTCTGGTCAATATTTCGTCTGTAGCGATATAGATTTTGATATGTTACCAGATTATCCATTTCACTGGTCACGTTACTCGAAGTCGTGATGTTTGCCATTGGAAGATGTTGCGGCTTGTGTCAACTGCAATGGTACCGTAACTCGTCTGAACTTGCAGTAGGTATCATACAGAGGATGTGGTGTATTTATATTCATCTCCTGCAAGCTCTTGCGTCTGAAATTGGCTCCGATATCCGTGCTCACTTCATTGGCAGAGACGAAATAGAGCGGGGATTTCTGAAGTCTGCTACAGACACCACCGACACGCACAACAGTAAATATGTGGTGACTCACCGAATGCGCATCTGTGAACACATGGAAAACCGTTGTTGAAATGTTCTGAAATCACGACATCAAGGTTCACTAGTACTGTGTGTATCGGTGAGACCGGTGAATCATGGCCTGGCTTTGGTGTGGATCAATCGAGCTTGGCCCTATTAAATGGATTTACGTCGGACAACGGATGTTAATCTGGAACACCGATGGGGATACAGTAACAATACACCGAAAGAAGTCGGCAAAGAAAGGTGTCTCGTTGAATATTCGAAGCTTGCCTCGTGAATCACTTCGATAACAACATCTAATGTGCGGAACAGTCAATAAGTGAAGTTTTAGGTCATTGAATGGCGGGCTTTGTGTCATCACCAGTTTGCCTTGAGCGCCAGCTTCCCTGTGATTACTGAGAAGCTCCATTCCTAAAGGTTTAGTAGCTGCACGGCGGATCTTATTTTCTAGCACACAACTCATAATATTGGATACAGTATACATTTACCGAGCTTTAGTCTAAGCACTCGCAGGGTCCAGGTCAGAACAAAGGCACGCTGAAGTTTACATCAAAATGGAATGACATGAGATTACGTTTCCGACCAAGTTTAATGAGATGATCTGGAGTCTCCAGAAACGACTCAAAGTATGAAGTAAAATACGGTATGATAAAGTTAGGTCCTGGCTTTTCCAGCCCTGTTACTAGTTTCTAACACCACGTATAGGCGCCCACCTGTTGCGAAGGTGTCTCTGTTCGGTGGGGCTGACCCTCTCGATGCGCCCAAAATGGTCTCTGAGGTTTTTGCATGTTGCTATCGCCGGAAGACGGACCACCATCCCTCAGAATGCCCAGGGATGTCTATTTCTATCTGTTTCTGAATGACGAGCCCTCAATGTCTTCATACTTCATGTGCATTAGGTCAAAAAGGGGATACGTGGTCAGTCGATCGAACAGGGAGAAGGTGTCTGGACTAGAGGTACAGATATTAACGCCATTGTATCAAGCAGGAAAGAATCTCCTTACAGGTATTGAAAATCGCATACTGATACCAAAACTATCTAGGTGATCCAACTTGCCTTTTTAGATGTGATTAACGGCGAGGGCGGTGCCCCCGAAATCAATTTTGCTAATTCAGGCGATTCCTGCACTACATTTGAGGGTACAGCTCTTCTTGACTGTCCCACGATCGCGTGAGTACCTGATGCCATGAAATAACGCCCGCTCATATCTAATTCGAGAAAAGAGAGGATATCGTCACTTGCCAGTCCCTTGGAAAGACAATTCTTCTCTCTATTGGTGGTTCAACTTATAGTGAGGGAGGATTTACCAGTGAGGATGCCGCTATCGCTGGCGCCAAGATGATCTGGGAAACGTTCGGACCGGTTTCCACCAACACCTCGATCAATCGCCCCTTTGGCGATTCCGTTGTCGATGGGTTTGACTTCGATTTTGAGTCTTCTGTCGACAACATGCCCGCTTTTGCCAACGAGCTGCGGACTTTATTCGCCGAAGACACCTCCAAGACATACTACCTCACCGCCGCACCTCAATGCGTGTACCCTGATGCCGCCGATAACCCGATGCTTGATGGCGCGGTATATTTCGATGCTATTTGGGTCCAGTTCTATAATAACTATTGCGGTGTCAACTACTTCACTGCAGATTCTACCACGCAGGCCGATTTCAACTTTGTCAGTTGGAATACCTGGGCCACCACTATTTCTCTCAATCCCGATGTGAAGGTCTTCCTTGGTATCCCTGGTGGTAGTACCGCAGCTGGGACTGGATACGAGTCGGCATCGACTATCGCTTCGATCATAAACTTCATTGTGGAGGAAGGGTACACAAGCTTTGGTGGTGTTATGATGTGGGATGCCAGTCAAGTGTATGCCAATGATGGGTTCCTCTCTAGCATTGCATCCGCTTTGGGATCTTCCTCTACTAGTACCACTACTAGCACCGGCACTAGCACTACGCACACAAGCACCACTACCAAGGCTACCACCCTGTTCATAGGGACGAAGACTACTGCCTCCACCACGTTAAGCTCTACCAGCACTACCAGCACTGCCAATGAGACCTCTACGTCTCCAGAGACGACGTTGGCTCCCACCATCACCGTACCCACTACACTATCGACAGCGCGGAAGACTGGTACAGTAACGGTCAAAACCACCAAAACGGTCGTGTCTATGATAAGGACAAATGTCAAGCCAGTTGTCCCAACTACTTCGACTTCGACCATTTCGACTACCACCACTGCCGTACCCACCACAGCTACCGCTAATTCATTGACAGCGGATGTGAGCTCCGAGATCTGCCCAGTCCTCGGAGGAGCTGTGCTACCTCCGGTACATATGCTTGCAACGGTAGCAGCTATGGTATTTGCGACAATGGTGAATGGGCTATCCAGAAATGTGCCTCGGGCCTTATCTGTGTGCAGGATGAGTCTTTTATCTACTGTGACTTCAAGGGAGACCACCCCGATACCACTTGCAGCTGAAGGGCGATTGTTCAACTGCAAATGATAAATGGTGTACTTCATGAAGCAAATCAATAGGTCGCCTGTTTAGTTTAAAGTCGAGCTTTTTTTTATTGAAGATCTTTAGGTACCTAGGTAGATGCTCCATCCATAGGGCTGGTCTGATATGAAATAAGGAAATTCGAAAAATACGTTCTTACTTAACCTGCTTCACGTCTAGAGAGATTACGCGAGTAAAAAGAGGATTATTCGAAGCCATTAGAAAGCACGGCAAAAAGCGATAAAAACATACGACAGCAATAAGTACTTCAGTCACCTAGCACCCAAAGTTTGAGCGTAAGCGGCTCGCTGTACTGTTCAGGCAGGATGTTACGCAACGCTAACTGGTTCTAGTAAGTATCGTTCGTTATGGGTTTTCAAACTAGATATACATTAAAGCAATGAACGACCCGATGTCTCCAAAATTTGGAGTGATCATGAAAAATGATCGGCGATATTGACAACGCTCCGAGTCGCACATGTACTATTTTGGAGCGCGCCGTCTCTCAGGTTAGTCACTTTATCAGTCAATAAGTTTAGTCCTCTCCGGAATCGCCTCAATTGACAGGTAATATATCTGGATGCGGAATAAATAGGATCGGCCACGTTTATTTTTGTTAAACACTGGTAGCCACATTCTTGGTGGGATTCCAGGCGCGCCAGATATGGGTCGGAGTTGCAAGCAAGCCATCGTGCCAAAGATTTAGACTCATGAATGTTAGACATGCCGTACAGCAGCACCACTGAAGGTTATTTTCGTTAAATTTAATGCCCCCTGTGTTGCCAATAACATTTTTAGTGGGATTCCAAGCGCCACGAATATTTGTCGAGTTGTAAGCCACTATGCCAGGGACACATGTACAAGACTTCGGTCACATAAAAGCCACCAATCTCTCCTCCTGTTAAGCTTTCCATTCTCAAATCTATGCGCGAAAGTTTTCCACGCCCTGCCCGATTTTTGCTTCGCTGGCAGATCAAATAAGCAGCTTATCCGATGTCTCCGCGCGTGCTCGCCCTTCTCGTCTTAGCATCTTTCGGTATGTCTTCCCACAAGATGAATATGAGCTTACGCTAATCAATCTTACACATCGTAGCTCCAGGCTTGACTCAGGGCGCGGATCTCTGTATTCAGTGGTGTGCACAGAACCTCCCACGCTCAGCCGTCTCCTGTATTGGGCTTGCGGCACTCAGAACGGGACCTTGTTATATCTGTGGACCTCAAAAGACTAGCCCGACCGAACAGCTGTGCTCCGGTGTTTGTGCTCAAACAAATACCGACAACAAGAATTGTGGGAAGTGCGGCAATGTTGTAAGTCTGAAGTAGTGCTCTCATCCCTAAGGTAATTCATACTCATCGGTCTTTAGTGCCCTACTGGAGCGACTTGCAAATCAGGCGCTTGCATATGCACAAACTCTGGCCTCGCTCCTTGTAATGGCGCCTGCCCTTCTCTAAGCTCAGACAACAAAAATTGCGGGAAATGTGGCAATGTTGTAAGTCGAAAGCAGATGTTCTCATCCCTGGGCGATCAATACTCATTCTTTAGTGCCCTACTGGTTCAACTTGCAAATCAGGCGCTTGCATATGCACGAGTTCTGGCCTCGCTCCTTGTAATGGCGCCTGCCCTTCTCTAAGCTCCGACAGCAGCAATTGTGGGACGTGTGGCAAAGTCGTAAGTCCTAGTGATGTTTTTCTTGCAAGGAAAAATTAATGCTCACATTTGTGTAGTGCCCTACTGGATCGACCTGCAGATCAGGCGCTTGCATATGCACAAACTCTGGTCTAACTCCGTGTAATAACGCCTGTCCCTCTCTTGGCTCCGACAGCAATAACTGTGGGACGTGTGGCAATGTTGTAAGTTATCATAGTGATCAATTTATAGTGAGGTTCTTATTGCCAAAGTTATTGTCGCTCACGCGTCCATAGTGCCCGACTGGATCGACATGTTCATCAGGCGCCTGCATATGCACGAATTCTGGTCTAGTTCCGTGTAATGGGGCCTGCCCATCTTTTAGCTCCGACAGTAACAATTGCGGAAAATGTGGCAATGTTGTAAGTCAAGACGGAGTTCTTACTACTGAAACGATTTTTACTCACGTCCCCACCATGATAGTGCCCGACTGGATCGACTTGCTCATCAGGTGCCTGCATATGCACAAATTCTGGTCTAGGACTTTGCAATGGTGGCTGTCCTTCTCTTAGCTCCGACAGTAACAATTGCGGAAAATGTGGCAACGTTGTAAGTTAGGATGGTGTCCATTTCGTTAATGTGTCTATTACTTACGCGTCCACAGTGCCCTACCGAATCAAGTTGCTCATCAGGTACCTGCACCGTGGAATGCATGGGCTTCCAGGTGCAAACCACATATGAGGTGGGATCCGCACCAGCTGGCGTTGCAGTGGGCGATTTTACTGGAGACGGCCATCTCGATATCGTGACTACGGATTTCGGCAGCCACGCAGTGAGCGTCTTGCTTGGAAATGGAGATGGTAGCTTCCAGGCGCAGACTACATTTGGTGTAGGGAGCGCGCCGCAGGGTGTTGCAGTGGGCGACTTTAATGGGGATGGCCGTCTTGATATCGTGACTGCGAATACGGGCAGTAATACAGTGAGTATCTTAATTGGGAATGGAGATGGTACCTTTGAGGTACAGGCTTCATTCCCTATAGGGCTTAATCCGACTAGTGTTGCGGTGGGCGACTTCAACGGGGATGGTAATCTCGATGTCGTGGCTGCAAATGGGGCTGATAATACAGTGAGCGTCTTACTTGGGAATGGAGATGGTAGCCTCCAGGCGCAGACCCCATTCGCTGCTGGGTCTGAGCCATTTCAAGTTGCAGTGGGCGACTTCAATGGGGATAGTCATCTCGATCTTGCGGTCACGAATGCGAACGATAATACAGTGAGTGTCTTGCTTGGAATTGGAAATGGCAGTTTCCAAGCGCAGACCAAATTCGCTGTAGGGCCCTCGCCGACCGGCGTTGCAGTTGGTGATTTCAATGGGGATGGTCATCTCGATCTTGTGGTTGTAAGTGGTAAAGGCAATTTTGTGGGCGTCTTACTCGGGAATGGAGATGGTACTTTCCAAGCGCAGATCGAATTCGGCATAGGTCTCCAACCGAATGGCGTTGCAGTGGGTGATTTCAATGGGGATGGTCATCTCGATATCGTGGTCACCAACGAGGGCGATAATGCTGTGGGCGTCTTGCTCGGCACTGGAGCTGGTAGCTTTGCGGCGCAGGCAACATACGCTGCGGGAACCGTTCCTTATAGCGTTGCCGTGGGCGATTTCAATGGAGACGGCCATCTCGACGTCGTGACTTCAAACTTGCAAAGCAATAATACGAGCGTCTTACTCGGGGAGCCTTGCAGTGCTTAGAACAGAGGTCGCTGTGTCAAATTTGTCGGAATTGGGGTCTGTTGGTCAAAGCTTATCCAACAATGAAGTTCAAATTTATCCTTCTAATGAAAGTAAAAAGAATTGAAAGCAATTAGGTAAAAAAGATTAATAAACTTCTAGTATGATAGACGTTGCTCAGATTTAGACCGATGGTGTGAAAGTATACCTACACTTAAACTATATAGAGAGAGATAAAGATAGATAGCATACCAGTATAAATAATTCTTTAAGAACTATAATATAATTGTACACGATCAGTTACTAGCCCCCTTTTTAAGAAAGAAGGTAAATCAAAGTGAAGTGATTCTTGAAGTCTCTGACTGGGATTTGCGGGAGTGCTGCCAGGGCCCTGCGCACAGCTGGAAGGTGGTCGCTAGCTCACTGGGCAACCTATCAGTAAATTGCGGCTCCTCAAACAGTTGGTGACTACAAAGGACAGTGTGTAACAGTTAGGTGTTCTTTGAGCGCAGTACCTCAATATGGTGGCGTG
This sequence comes from Penicillium lividum, assembly GCA_028828245.1. Lineage (NCBI taxonomy): Eukaryota > Fungi > Ascomycota > Eurotiomycetes > Eurotiales > Aspergillaceae > Penicillium > Penicillium lividum. The sequence goes on from JAQJAG010000003.1 coordinate 4,275,705, forward strand.
CAAGGATGGATGTTTGTCCTAAATGGATACGATATTATATAGAACGAGTTGAACTGATATCTTCGTTGATAGATTACGGAGTGCTTCTCAAAATTAGGTGTCAGAGATGGCTCGAGCTATCACGTCAAGCCACTACGCCCAGGCTTGTCGGTCTTGGTGACACCACTCGTAAATGAGCACATGTTTCAAGACGCTGCCTAAAGTTCAACTTGAATACCCGACTCCTCAATGGTGCTCATTGCCACGGCCCTTATAGCCGGGATATCACCGTCCCTTCTCTCTTGGGACTAGCAATTGCCCATGGCTCATTATCGACCCTCGTTGTCAATACTGTTGTCATAGGTGCGTGGAACGACACAACAAAAGCTTCTTAAATCGATACGACTCATATCACCTATTCTTTTGTATCCTACGCCCTTTGTTTTGAATGCATAAGAAATTTTCAACCAAATTCCTTCTTCGTAGTACGGTCTTATGATGAGGGTTCTACCCAATGTATGAGGTGGTGAAATGATCTGGATTAGCGCATTTCGTAATCATTCCCTGAGATTCAACTCGTAATGGGTGTCGAGTTTGTAAATGAATTTGGAATCTACTGACAAAGCTGATGCCCTACACCTACTCTTTCTCGATCAGATCGGTAGACACACAATAAAATTAATACTTAAATTGAACTGACCTTACGCATGAGGGAGAATGTCTTCTTTCGCCAACGAGGTGAACCGCAGGTACGGTTTGACCACTTGCAGATCCGGGAAGCGGGCCTTGGCATCCTCATCGCTAATGCTGGGAGGGACGACCACATTGTCACCGGGCTGCCAGTTGACGGGGGTATTGATAGAGTGTTTGTCGGTCGCGAGTAAAGAGTCAATCACGCGGAGCAGTTCGGCCGTGTTACGACCCGTGGAGGCGGGATAGGACTGGATTAGGCGGATGACCTTGTTGGGGTCGATGATGAAGACCGACCGAATGGTGTAGGCAATTCCTCTGGCGTCCACATTGGTAGTATCTTGGTGATCCAACCTGTTCACAGGGGTCAGTCAATGTCTGGAGTGGCTGGGTGGGAGCGCGGAGGGAAAGGAGGGAAATCACTCACATGTCATAGGCAAAGGCGATCTGGCGATCCTTATCGCCGATGACGGGAAAGGTCAAGGGACACCCCGCGATCTCGGAAATGTCGTTAATCCAGCCATCGTGCGACTCGATGGAGTTGGCCGAGAGTCCAATGAGCTTGACGTGGCGCTTAGTGAACTCGGGTTCGTGCTTGGCCAGCGCAGCCAGCTCGGTGGTGCAGACCGGGGTGTAATCCTCTGGGTGGGAGAAGAGAATCACCCAGTTGTCGCCCACCCACTCGTGAAAGTCGATAGGGCCGATGGTGGTTTCCGCTTGGAAGTTGGGGGCAATCGACCCCAAACGGAGACTAGTAGACGGCGCAGGAGTCAGTTAAATTCCGGAGAACAGATAGCGATGTTCGCAAGTGGTTAATCCGACTACGAGATTAAGACAGGACACCAAGCGAGTGAGAAGAGGGGTGAAACAGCAGGAGAAATCAAAACGCTGGAGGAGATAGGGCCATGGAAGTTTCACAAGACGTACGCGGTAGCCCTGGTCTCTCCTGACATTGTGGGGGTGGCAACGACCGTGCTCGACCTAGCAAAAGAAGACACTTAACAGTGACAACGGACAGGTCAAGATAAACTTAGAAACAAGGCGACCGGTATAAAGGATAAGATATGTGTGGACGGAGGGAGAAAATACTTTAGATGCAGGATTAGGACTTTACCGGTTCGAGATTCGATTCGATCCCCGGCAGTCATTCATCTCCCCCACTTCAGATCGCTGTTCACAAGTAGCCGTGCAGGGGGTGGATAAGGCCGCTCGGGTCGAGCCCGTTCTGTCAAGTGGGCTTTTGTCTTATCCGTGTCCCTTGTTCAGAGACGTCTAAAGATCGACGTGCAAGGGTCGCCAAGAGGATCGATCCCGATGCGATCCAGCTACTAATGACTTAACTATACTCTACTGCACGTCTATCGTTCCGCGGGGAAAATAAATCTTCTTATCCAATGTCGGTGCAATCCTGTGGCGCCAAGAAGAAAAATATCGGACAAAAATTAAATGTAGAAAAACCGGTTTTTTGTATGGGGGTAGCTCTGCCGTCTTTCATTTCCTTCCGCTCTAGACCATTCTGCCTTCCGTAAAGGTAACTATGGATACTTGCATTTACAAGTATCATAGTTGGACGGACTCTTCCCCGTCCACCCCTCCTGGTTCAACAATTTTTCCTTTTTCGTGTTGACCGCGGCAGAACCTCCCTGCGAGATACGCGACAACAACGACGACCATGACACCGACCGGCAGTCGATCCTTCCACCCGATTATTTACTTTCTCTTGCTCCTTTGGATGCGAACGGGCTCACGCCTCTCACTGGACTGATGCACAAACTGATCCACTTGGTGGGTTATACCTGGGACGAGTCAAGGCAATTTCGCTCAAGCTATGGCGTGTGGTGCGTGAACCAAACCCCCTTCCTTAAGATGAGAAGGTCATTTCTCATGCTGAAGCGTTTCTCAGGCACGTGTTTGGTACCAAGTACCTCGACCGTACCATTAGTTCGGATCATGCTCAAACCACTCGCCTCCGAAGTGCCTCCTCATCCAACGATTTGAGTGGTACATCTGCCCCATATGGCCCAGGGAGGGACGGCGACGTCGGCGACCACGATAGAGGGTCAGAGCGAACGATCGAAGTGGTGGCGCGCATTGGTGAGAATCTGGCCCAGGGAGAAAGAATGCAAGAGGAGTATCAGATGCTGGCATCCGTAGCCGCTCCTCATCGCAAGTATTTCCTGCGGCCCGTCGAGATGCAGCGCTTACCCAATCACGATGATGACCACACGCCATCGCTCCTGGTCTGCATTTACCAAAGTCCCGGTCCCAACGATCTTCTGCGATACGTCGATTGCGGCGCGACCTGGTATCAGATGCGCCCTGAGGAAGATGTGAATCTTAACGAGACCGATAATGTGGGCCCGCCCCGATCGGAGCGGGACGACCGAATGCCGTTGGTAACGTTTGTCGATTTCGCCATAGGCGCGGCGGAGTGCATCCAAATGCTGCATAGCCAGCAGATTGTCCATGGGCAGATCCGGGCCGAGGCATTCCACTTCAATCAAGAGACCGGCCATGTGCGCTTGATCCATCTCGGTGTGGGTCTTCAGTCCTATGATACCGGACGGGTGAGCGCGAACTGGTCAGCTTTGGAGACTCAGAACGATGCCACGGCGCACATCTCATATTTGAGTCCCGAACAAGCTGGGCGGGCGCCGATCCAAGGTGACAGTCGCGCCGATATTTACTCCCTGGGTGTTATGCTTTGGAACGCTCTCGTCCGCGAGACTCCGTTTGGGGGCAAGACTCCAATGGGAATCATCAAGGAGGTACTTGGACAGGAGCTGCCGTCAGTATTGACCCTGCGACCCGACGTACCAGAGGTTTTTGCACGGATCATCGCCAAGGCGACGGCAAAAACTGTCTCCGGGCGCTACAACTCTGCTCGCGGTCTGCGACATGACCTCATGGAGGTACGGCAATTGCTGGCAGCGGGAGACGCGGCAGCTCTGGAAAGCTGGGAAGTCGCCAGCAAAGATGTTTCTCCGTTCTTCGCGCTCCCACGCACGATGGTGGGCCGGGCAGCCGAGCGGGATGCCATCGTCGAGGTCCTGGATCGTACTCTGAAACTGTATCAGGGAGCCAGAGGGCTTCACTTGTCATCGTTGCCGGAGGACCAATTCGCAACTTTCACCGTCCTTCCCTCACCAAGCAATACCCCCGGGGAAGAGGAAGCCCTTAATCTGGTCGATGGATTTCCCAGCCAGACCGGTTCTGTGAGCGGGACATCGTATCCAGCTAATACAGGCCGCGCACGTTCCCCAAGAGATTCACCATACGCCTCCAGCGAGGGTAGCGAGTCCGACCCTGCCATCGTAGAGAGGAAGGGACCAGACAAGCGCTTGTCAATCTCCTCGTTTGACAGCACCAGTGGCGAGGGAAGCTCTCGATCGAGTGACAATGCGGGAAGGTCGGCTGCACATGGCATAGCAACGCCAAAAGGCTTATGCGAGATCATCAGCATTGAGGGAGGGCCTGGGTTGGGCAAATCGCGGCTGATTACATCGGTTCAGATTGAAGCCCGACGAAGGGGCTTCTTTGCTAGCTCGCGATTCGATGTCGCCGACAAAGAGCGTATGCGTCCTGTTCTACACCTGTTTTCGAGTCTATTCCACCAGGCGTTCTCGGAAAACATGAATGAACCCAGTTTCCTACCGATATTGCGAAATCACATTGGATCTACATGGAACACTCTGCACAAGATTTTAGGCCTGCCCAAATTCCTCCTCGGTTCGGACTCCAACTTGCCAGAACAGGCGCCGAACAAGTCTGCTCATACGACCTTCGCATCACACCACCAGCGTCCGCCCCCAGAGACTACTGGAACGGAGAGTTCGCAAGAATTTCTTCGGACCGGATCTTCTACCAAGTCTTTGCCTCTTGTAAGGACGTTACTGAACATCTTGCGGATCTTTACGCGATACAAATTGGTATGTCTTTGTCTGGACGATGTCCACTTGGCAGATGAAGAATCTTTGGAATTCATTGCCCATATGGTGTCGGCTCGAATCAGAATGGTGGTGATAATGGCCCACAGGCCCGAGAATGCTTCCTTGGGACTGATGAAGCGCATACTTCACTCCTCTAATAATGAAGGTATGAATCTTCGAATCTTTATTTGAATTGACCGCTCTACCATTGCGGTCTCTCTTGATATGGACCATAATGCTTACAAATTTAGGCGCTTTTGCAGGAAGAGACGCAGGTCTTACCGCCATCTCACTCAAACCTCTCAGTGAAGACTGCGTGATGCAATATGTAGCGAGCACCTTGTCCTTGTCTGTCCCTGTTATCTGGCCTCTGGGGGGATTCATTCAGTCAAGGACGAGTGGAAACCCCCTTTACGTCCGCGAAGTGTTGAATGATTGTTACGAACATGGATTCATCTGCTATGATTTCCAGGATGGGATCTGGTCTTTTGATCTCAGCCGTATCTCGGAGCATTTCAAGGTGGATAGCTACAACGACGCCGCGTTTGATGATTTCTTAGTTAGGCGGCTGGACAGCCTTTCGCCTACCTGCAAATCCATCTTAGGCTGGGCATCCATTTTAGGCATGACGTTCTCGTTTCAGTTGGTCCGGAGGCTTCTCAACAACGATCAGATGGCCTCCGCATCTAGTTTGCCTGAGCGAGAAGTGATGCAAGGTCTTCAGGCGATCATCCAAGCCCACGTTATTGTGCCCACAGAGGATCATGACGTCTATTCCTTTACATATAGCCACTACATGCATATCGCAGCAACATTTCACATGAGAGACAAGGACCACGTGAACTTGATAAAGGCACAAGTGCTATTTCAGTATTATTCTCACGACGACAAATATCGAAGCATGTTGGCATCGGCCATTATCGAATCAGCGCCGATCATCAAAAGCTCTGTTACAACAAGGAAGCCTTTCAGAAATTTTCTGTTCGAGTATGCGAACGCTGCAAGTGAGACTGGATTACGCTCGACCGCTGTGAATTCGTACGCAAGCTGCATAATACTTCTTCAGGAGGACATTTGGAACGATGACGCTGTAGATGTGAGCTACGGCGAGACGCTGCAAATATTCACGTCTGCTGCTGAATGCTATCTGTACCAAGGACAACATGACGAAGCTAGTCGCTTGCTGCAAGCTATACTCTCCAATGCTCGGAGCCCAGTGGACAAAGCTCCCTCCTGGATCTTGCAATCTCGTATGCTTGCACAGTTGGGTAACTCGACTGGTGCTTTTGATGCCCTGAGTGAATGCCTCATGGCTCTAGATATCCTGGTTGATGACAATCCCACCTTTGCTAAATGCGATAAAGAACTTCGACGGCTATGCGAGGCTGTCTCTGCTGTTGAGACTGAATCCATTGTCGAGACGGCTCTGCCTGCGCATCCAGCCTTGGCTGCTGCCGGGGCGGTTCTTCTGGAGGCCACTAGCGCGGCTTTTTGGTCAGACACGCTGACTTTTTACCACATGACGCTTGTCATGGTTGACACCTATCTTTCGCGTGGTCCATTCCCCCAGGCGGGCATGGGACTCATGCAGTTGGCTGTGATAGCAATCACTCGAGACAACGCAATGACCTTCGCAACACATTGTGGGGAACTTGCCCTGGCACTGATTGAACAATCCAAAGACCCACATACTGTAGGTCGTGGCATCGCTCTATACTCCACCTTTGTCGGCCATCTTCAACATCATGTCCAGTCTTCAATCTCCCAACTCGAAGGAGCAGTAGATTTTTCTATCCGCGCCGGTGACCGAATTGCCACCATCTTGAACTTCGGGTTCCTGGCTACCGTGAAGTTTTTTGCATCTGAAGACCTGGCCGAGCTGGAGACCTTCTGTGTCTACAGTTGCCAGGACATTCCAAGCTGGCAGACGGATACTGCCGGCGGTACAATCCTCATCACAATCTGCCAGCTCAGCCGTGCTTTGCAAGGCAAAACATATACACATGACTCGTTCGGGGTAATGAGTGACAAAGAACACAATTCGGCCGCATATAAGTCTTGGCTAGTAAGGACTATCAAAAACAGCGACCGGCCAATGATGCTCTATGAGAGCATGGAAATCGCACCGCTATTTCTGTACGGCCACTACGGGCGAGCGGTATCATTGGGGAATTCTTGTCTCAAGAAAGTCAACGCTATATGGTCCGCGCGGAACACGCGGTTTCTCATGTTCTTTCATTCCCTTTCTCTGGCCGGATGTGTCTGGATCCGAAAGCAGCAACAGCTTAATGCCGCATACCGTGCATCTTCCCCCCAACTGGCGTCCGATGTCGGTGGGCGATCTTTTGAGACGGAATTTGAGGAGGAGATGACAAGCATGGCGAGGATGTTGCGATACTTCAAACGCAAGATTGAACAGTGGCAGGTCATCTCAGATGTGAACTATCTTGCATGGACTAAACTTCTGGGCGCTCAAATCGCTGAGATGGAAAATGACCAAAACGCTGCACTTGTCTTCTATCAAGAAGCAATAGACCACGCTTCAAAGCATGGGTTTGCTTTCGATGAAGCCCTTGGCCACCATTTGTTAGCTGAACATCTGATGCGTGAAGGATCTTCACGGCTAGGTACAATGGCTCTGAAGGAGGCAGTCGGACTCTACCGACAAATTAGCGCTACGGGGGTGGCTGATCACATCCTGCGTTCTCATGACCTGGGGCTGCAGACGAAAGAAAAGGCACGAGAAGTCGCTACTCAGACTGAACCATACGACATCAGTACACAGATTCGCCCTCAGCTGTCCGAAGTTGGGAACGACGAAACCCCAAGTGCCGTAGGGCCCGTGGCAGAGCGTGTCCTTCATATTCTAGATCTCACCACCATCCTCGAAGGGTCCCAGGTGATATCTAGCGTTCTTAAGGTCGACGACCTGCTTCGGACGATGTGCAAAATCATCATGCAAAGCTGTCATGGCGCTGCCACCATGGCGACCATTCTCACCAAGGAGGACTTGACACTTGGGTGGGCCGTGGCAGCCAGTGGCGACTCAACTGGTAGCATAAAAGTACATGATCCGCCGACACCGGTTGAACACTCCCATCTTGTCGCGGAAAGCATTGTGAATTATTGCGTGCGCTTCCGCGAGGCAGCGTATTTACCAGATGTCATGCAAGATCCGCGATTCAGCTACGTCAGTGAAGCATGGGGGGCTCAAAATTCTGTCAATAAATCGGTTGTGGCGTTACCCATCTCTTACGGTGGTGGAGAGAATGAACCCATTGCGGTTCTCTATCTGGAGGGGCCACCCAACGCCTTCTCGTACCGCAATCGCGTCGTTCTACAGTTGCTCGTCGTCCAGCTTGGAATCAGCTATTCTAATGCGCTGACCCTCAGGGAAGTGGAACGGGTATCCATCATTAACCAATCTATGGTAGATGTCCAGAAGAAGGCCTTGGCGGAAGCGATGGAGGCCGAGCAGAAGGCGAACATTGCAACGGCGGAGGCTCTGCGTCATGCCCAGCTAGCCGAAGAAGCCGTCAAGGCCAAGAGTATATTTCTCGCCAATATATCCCATGAACTACGAACACCACTTAACGGGGTCATTGGGAATTCGGAGCTTTTGCTTAGCAGTCCACTATCGGAGGAGCAATTGGAAATGGCTGATTCGATTCGCATGTCAGCAAAGCTCCTGCTCACCGTGATTAATGACATCCTCGACTTCTCCAAGATCGAAGCGAACAAGGTGCAGTTGCATACTGTCTCCTTTGATGTCGAAAAAATGGTCAGGGAAGTTGTTCGCTCAATGCCGGCCGGCTATGGGAACAAGCAAACTTCCGACAATGTCCGCATTATACGGGATGTCACACCGCCCCAAACCCACGTATATGGGGATCCCGTGCGAATGCAGCAGATTTTGGGTAACTTACTCAGTAATAGCCTAAAATTCACCGAAACAGGGTCCATCACGATAGGATCCAGGGCAGACGATGAAACTGAGGATTCTGTTCGTCTTTCCTTCTGGGTAACGGACACGGGTATTGGCATCCCAGCGCGGCTCACACAGCAACTCTTCAAGCCGTTCACCCAAGCTGATGCCAGCACCGCGCGCCGTTTCGGAGGCAGTGGATTGGGTCTCAGTATTTGCAAATCTCTTGTAGATCTGATGGGAGGCACCATGGAGCTTCAGAGTGTCGAGAACGTCGGCACGACTGTCTCTTTCTCGATCATCGTGCCGAAGGTCAACCCCGACAGCTCAGGGACTACTACTCCAACAAGGCCCAGTGACAGTTCAATAGGCTTGGTCAATGAGTCAACCCTGGGTTGCATTGATCTGTCACAGATCCCTCTCTCCAATCTCCGGGTCTGCATCGCGGAGGACAACCTCATCAATCAGAAAATCACGGTGCAGTACCTCAAAAAACTAGGATTTACCCGAGTGGATGCCTACAGTAACGGACTCGAAGCGGTGGAGGGCATCCAAAAGAAGGCTAGCGCGGAGCAACCGTATCACATGATCCTGATGGATGTCCAGATGCCTGTCATGGACGGGTATGCTGCCACACGTCGTCTCCGCAGCGATGCGGTGGATGCTGTGAGGCGTATTCTGATTATTGCTCTCACAGCCTCGGCGATTCAGGGTGATCGGGAGAAGTGTCTGGATTCGGGAATGAATGATTACCTGTCGAAACCGGTTCTTTTAGCTGCTTTGAAGAAAAAGTTGGGTCAATACCTTCAAACGAACTGATCTGGTCTGTTCTCCATACATGATGGGATGGCCGATCTGCACGTTCACTTGCGGGCCGCGGCGTGTGTGTGTGCTTGTGCGATTCAATTGCCCCAGCCCTCACCGAAGTTGATTTTACCACTAGACCAAGATACGAGTCCGCTCTCAGTCTAGTGTATGGTGGTGTATAACGATTTCTGACTGACAATGGAAGAGAATGTTTGCCCGTCAGAACTCATCTCGAATCCCAAGGAGTTGAGTTTGATACCTCGCCGCCATACTTTCAAGGGCAGAGCAAAGGTCTGGCCGAACGCACGAATTGCACTATCCAAGAGCGGATCAACGAGCTGCTGTCCGATGCGAAACTTCCTGCTTCCTGGTGCACCGAGGTTTTGGAGATGGTGGTCTATCTGAGATTGCGCGCGCCAGCGTCGATCCTTTATAGAAGACACCGTAGAGATACTGTACCTCAGCCGTCGCATCTACGACACATTGGGTCCCGTGCCTAGGTGCTGGTTCCGAAAGAGCGTCGAGCGAAATTCGGGCCTAGATCATTTGAGTGCTGATTGCTTGGTTACTGTGAACTGAATCAGTACAAGCTTTATGAGGTTCACTTGGGAAAGACAGTCTTCTCCCGCGTTGTCGAGTACGATGAGAGGACCCCCGTAGAGCCACTCATCGAGGGTGAAACAGGCAATGACCTTCCGGACAATGCTCGTCCCATCACCTGTCTTTCCACTATTGGCGCTATCTCTAGCTAGCGATGCCAAAACCACCCCCATCGCCTTTAAGTCTCGCCGAGCGAGAGATAACACCCACTAAGGACATGGAGGAACTTTAACCGGTTCACCCCATTTAATAGCAAAAAGAGTCTACACAAGACCTAGGATAACCATTATATGGCTACCAAAGACAACCTTCACGCTGAATAATAGAAAATATATATCCAGTGGGAGGATATTATAACAAAGACAAAGACTAATTCTTGAGGAATTTATATATTCCTGGAGTACATCACTTATATATAGGAGGGGGTGAGCCCCTCAGTGACTTGGATAGGTATTCTCTAGGATAAGATCGTGATGTAATAGGGGTTCTACTGCCCTGTCTTAACATCATGCCCTAACGTCTAAGTTTGGCCATAATAAACGTAGATGATAGTAATGAGCTTCAAGAAACTTACTCTTAATTTAAGGTCATCAACATATAATTAAGACTGAAAGGACCAAAAAGCGTCTATCAAGTCTTGCTACTTTGATACCCTGCGACCAGTGCGAGTTTAGAACTCAACTAGTTTATTCTCGGAGTTGCAAGCTTCACATTTCCAACGGGCGTGGGAGTAAGTTCCTCATCACGAGCGGGTATCGATCGACAAACAATGGGAGGCACATATCAATTGTTGAAATATGACATTTCAAACATATGGCCTCTATTCTTCGATATATGTCATATATGCGTTGTTTTCCACACTAAAGTCATCGTGCACTCCAAACTTGCTCACAGGGGGGATCGACGAGGGATCGCCATGCTGAAATGTCGGTGTCGCCGAGTGGAGTCATAATGGCCACCGCAACACTCCATCTACTCAATTCAACCCATCCATTCCATTTAGGGCCCGGGGCTTCAATTCTCCTAATTCTTCTGGGGAAGGGCTAATTTGCTTTCTTATGGACACTTTCCGTTACGATCTCGTCTCCCCACTCGGCGCTAGGCTTGCACTTAAAACGTTTTTTACGAGGTCTAATGGCCGCTAAAGATAACCTTTACGCTAACTACTAGAAAAGATATATATAGTAGGTAATAGGTATGCTAAATACCATAGTAGCGAAAAATATTTATCTATAAATATTTCAAGAGTTTATGTTCGGCCTACACTGATTATAAAAGTAGGACGCTATCTAGAACGAATATCTTTCTTCTCCCAAGTATAGATTAAGTATAGAATATAGGAAAATGTTCTATAAGTAGATCTCATTAAAATCGTTTCAAGGGCTGGAGGTTGTGGCCCTCAAAACGTCATTGTTAAGGTCTACTAAGTGTCTTCCTCTTTATTTCCAACCCAATGTAGAATATCCTGAAGATAACCTAGTAAGTCGGAGTTAGCTGGAAACTCTTGAGGGGGCCAAGAAATATATAAAGACATTTACTATCACATGGGCACATAGGCATCCTGGTCATCTCCTGAGCAGTCCAGTATTTTCTAATTTCCTCTGCCCCCAACTGACGCACTTCCTCGTCCAGGTGGTCCCATAATGTTGTCCCGAAGGAGTCTAAGATGTCCTTTACTTCATGCCAGCAAAGGTCCGCTCAACCCTGTAAACAGCTCTAGGTATGCGACTCCAATTTTTCAAGACCGCTGTGGATGACCTTGTGTTGCGCAACCAGGATATCATTGTTCGCGAAGGCCGGCATGCGCCTTGCGAGATATGGAAAGACACGAACCTGCAAAAAAGGTTATTCTGATATGACCCGCAAAGATTCATGTTAAGAAATTTCATACCTCTTCGATCTGGTGGTGCGTTTCGAGTTTTCGGCAAAACTCCAAACACAGATTGAGATAGTTCTTGATAGACATTCCACACGGTCGTCGCCCTGACTTTGCTACGTCATATATGACATTCCACCGTACTCGCAACCATTGATGCTATCGAATATTCGAATCAGTGAAATGGTAACTCATGAAGTTCGATCCTGTGCGTACCAGTGCCTGCGTAGTGTCTGCCAAGTTGCCGAATTTCTAGAATTCGAGGGCTTTAGACCTTGAAAATAGATGGGAAGGGTCGCGCGTGCAGCATTTCGTTTTTTAAACCTGAAAACCCCGGATAAAACTTGTGAATAAATGCTAGTCCTAACAAGCATTACGGAATTAGTCAATTACGGAATTAGTCAATTACGGAATTAGTCAATTACGAATCGCTCTCACAAACGAGAGACCGAAATCAATAGTACGATTCCTTCCAAGGGTTTGTTTTTAAAGCAAGGCGGATCTCGGGGTTGAGGCGTTGTCCCGACGGGCCGAAGTGACAAATTCGCCGCCAAGTTTATTTTGGTTCTTATCTTTATTTTTGGCATATAAGTCGAGTTGATCTGATTCATTTTAACATTTGAAATAATCTTTTGATCAGTTTGTCAACCGATATCTGAACAGATTGATCCTGACTTCAGAATTTGTCGCTGTGGCCGGCGCCACTGGTGGTCTGGGCCAACTCGTCGCATTGGAACTTATCAAACGAGGCATGGCCGTCAAGGCCCTCGTCCGCCCCAATACCGACCCATCGCGCACCATCAAACTTCGCAACGCCGGCGTCACCATCACACACGTTGAACTCTCCGCCGTGCCCGCCCTCACTCGTGAATTGACCGGAGCCGTCTGTGTCGTCTCGACCCTCCAAGGATTAAGAGATGTCATCCAAACCGTTCAGGGGATGCTCTTGGAGGCCTCCGTGGCCGCTAAGGTGCCCCGATTCATCCCTTCCGACTTTTCACTCGATTTCACCAAAACTAAGCCAGGATCCAACCGCAACCTGGATCTGCGTCGCCAGTTCCACACCCAACTGAAATCCGGCATCACCTGGACCAGTATTCTCAATGGCGGCTTCATGGATCTCATGGTCGGTGACTCTCCGGTGATTAATCACAAGAGCCACAAAGTCGCTTATATCGGCTCAACGGAGGAACTGCTCGATTTCACCACCGTGGTCGACACGGCCGCGTACACTGCCGCTGTGGCCGTGGACCCGAACCCAACGCCCAATTTCCTTCGCATCGCTAGTGACACGGTCAATGTGAAGGATATCGCTCAGGCACAGAGCAATGTTGAGGGCGTCACATACAAGCCCTCGTGGATGGGTACGGTGGGCTCAACGGAGATGATGATTCGCGTGATGCGCTTCTTTGGAGGCGAGAATGACGTGTTCCCGGCCTGGCAGGGCATGCAGTACATGGTGAACATGTTTTCTGGTGCTGGAAAGCTCGACCCGCTGGACAACAACCGATACCCTGATCTGAGGACCAAGGTTGAGAATTTCTTCCGGGAGCACAAGGTCAACAAATGATGTGACTTGACCATTAGTCCGCCTTGACTGATCCGTCTCTTCAATTGATTTGCCGAAGAGTCGGGCGCTTGGCTTGCCTAAATGGAGCATGATGGAGCTTTTGGGGATTGTATTTTTGGCATTCTGTTTTTCTTGAGCTGTACGTTCGATTATTTTATTTATTCTGATATCCAACTAATCTCCCGCCGCATGATTCGAGTTCTATCCAACACTCATTTTTTGATATTCTTTCGTTTTGCATCTGAGTAAAACCCAGTGAGCATCAAAGATTGGCCCTCTACCAAGGCTTAGCGTTTCACTTAAAACTAAGACTTACCATCAATATTCACCATCCATCTGTCCTTCGCAGCTTCAGGAGGTCGGTTGTCTCTTTGGTCGTGTCGATTTCATGACCGTGGCAGAAGTGTGACCAAAAAGGTTAAGGAAAAAACAGACGGAGCCCTCAGGTTCAAAGTGGGCTTTCCTTCTGAGCTACCCCAACGCGCGGATGCAATCACCGCGTATTCCAAGTGGGGTATCCCCCCGTCCACCGAACCGATTTGTGGGGCCTAAATAATTTGCTAGAGGCTGCTCACTCCAATCCATTTGACCAGGTTCAACAAAAATACAGCTATTGGACCAGGGGTCAAAACCGCCATCATTTCTTTCAGAGCCAATCGGATCCCAACCCTTAGATTCGGGACAAGTCGTACCCACCAGTCATGCGACGTTACGGTTAAGCCCACTGGGCGAAGTTCTCGCTTGCAGCCAGCAGGAAATTGATCAACAGACGGGTGAGGGAGATGCATAAAAAGCTTCTCTCAGTCAGCCAGTGACAAAGACAAAAGACTTGTTGCTCGCCGTTCGATAGTACGCATTGGTGGCAAGCGGCAAGCCCCTGTTGAAGGGAAATGTTAAAGCCACGCTCAGCCTCTTGGGAGCCAAATTGACCCGAGTTAACGTTCCTGCTCTCTTCATTACGTCAGATGCTCACCGGCCTCCGGAACGTAGCCTTAGTGCCGAAGCATGCTTATGCCGGTCTATAAATTGCGGTTACTTTCTTTGACAGTCCAAGTGCTCTCGAATATCTCCGCAGCACAAAAAGCCTGTCCCGTCGAGCTTTTGGTTCTCGGCCGGGTATTTTCAAAATGCCCAAAGCTCCTACTTCGTCTCGCACCTCGAAGGGTGAGCCCTACAGTAAGCCAAGCCAGAAGGCTCCAAACGCTATGCATTCATCCCGTCGCACTGTCCAAGCCATGGCCGCAAAGGTAGAGGCAGGACCACCCCCATCCATTCAGGGTGCCGGGCTAAGACAGATTCTCGTGAGTGCTTTTGATGTATTGACAAAGTTTGAGAATGGTCTTCCTGACATATCATAGGCATCCAAATCGAAGGCGGCGAAAGACGATTTGCCAGCAGACGAGGATTGGGAGGAAGCGTCCATGATACTCAGTGACCTGGATACTGCGATTGCCTCCGCCAAAGCTCACACACGTGTCGCCGCTTCTCGCCGCACGATCTGGTTCACGGTTGTCCTTTAACAGATCTAGGACCGTCTGAGAATGATATATTGCCGGCCCAGGACCCAGGTTGCCTGAATTCGTTCCAATTCTCGGCTATTTTGTTGCTCATTTGTTCGATGGCCTCCGTGACCTTCTGTTGCTGTGAAGAAATCGATCTTTGGTCGTCTAGATCCCCATGACGCCCATCAGATTAGAATATTGCTGCAGCACAGATACCAAGTGATCAGGGTGGTCAAAACCGGACCTGTTATTGTGGCACTTGAGCATTTTGAAGAAAGAGAAAATAAAGTCGACTGCAAAAATTGTGCTGATGCGGATCAAGATCGTTTATATGATTGAGAACATCACAAATGGATTTATAGTATGCAGTCTGAGCTTCGCGAAAATAATCTATAGCTACGACAAAAGCATTATGTTTGTTTCCGTGTGTACAAGGCAATTAATCATGATGATTTGACCGTGCATGGTCAGAAAGGTCAAAGTGGCTTTCTAGAACAGAGAGAGTCGGAGCGCTGCTGGTCATCAAATTAAAGGCTTTCCTCTAAATGAATACCTAAAATCAAATTAATCATCATCCCGATAATCCACCAACGTGGGCTTCGTGGCCATTTCGCGGCCGTTTACCTTCTTAGCACTTTTTTAGCACTTTCTCCTAGTATGCTTTATGTCCATGACGTACTTCAGTCAATTTACTGCCCGCAACTGCCTCAAGGCAGTCATACCCATCCAAAATCAGACAAGTGGCTATGTTTCCTGTGCAAGTTCGTGGATTTTTAGATTTATATGACTTTGAGGTACTCTACTATAGATTGAAGATTCCACTACAGCCTTGTTTTACATCATGAAATTCAATGGATGGTAGATATTGGCGGGAGTCCAATTGTTGACAACATCAATCGCATCCGCCTCTCTCAC
This sequence comes from Penicillium lividum, assembly GCA_028828245.1. Classification (NCBI taxonomy): domain Eukaryota; kingdom Fungi; phylum Ascomycota; class Eurotiomycetes; order Eurotiales; family Aspergillaceae; genus Penicillium; species Penicillium lividum. The sequence continues at coordinate 4,291,498 of JAQJAG010000003.1, forward strand.
CATTATCACCGGGTCTTTATCAGGTGAGCACTAAGAATACCAAAGGATGTCCCCAATCACTTTCAAGCGGAATCTCTTGCAGCCAGCTTAGACTCTAATTCTGTAACTAGAGACACAATTCGGTGCTCTGCAGTCTTTTTGTCGTCCATAATATGCCGAATACGGCTCTCAGTCTGGGCTCTGTCTCGAGCATAAGCCTGCAGCATGCCCACCACATTTTGCTTTTTCAAGTTGCAACATGTTGAACTCGTACTCAATTTTCACAAGGGCCATTTCAAATCTATCTCCTTTTCGGCGTAGGCCGGGAGAATCAGGTATTAGTAGTCAACCAGATTTCATCATCTTTGTGTATCTCACTGTGATTTGTCCGCTCGGGGAATTCAGCATACAAGAATGATCTTATTTCGCTTTGCGAAGGCATACTGATCCAAATTCAGTGGCAGAGGCTGCTGGAGTAAATATATAAATACGGTGTCTATGAGTAGCCTACGCCACCATTATATGTATCGGATTGCTCGGTAGAGCAAAAGCTTTGGCACATTTATCTGCTCCTTCCTCGCAAATATCGGAGATTCGGCGTCTCCGTGGGGTAACCTTTCCATGTAAGCCATTCACCCGAGTATCCACTCCCTCCCTTGGCATGCAAACCATCTTATGCTATGTATACTGGTGGGGGTAAGTTTTCAACTAAGACGCCGAATGCTTCTTAAACCGGTCGTCCGACGAGAGACGACTATATGTTTGGGAATCAAAGCACCATCTCTTCATATTTTTTCCGATAATGTTGACCCACACATAGTCACCGATGAAATTCTCCCCCACTCTAAACCATTGTGGCGACGCATCGCCCTGCCAGACCTTGGAATCCCCCTTAAGTTGTCGTTCATCCCAACCAAAGCCACAAAAACACACCGTGTCAAGCTCACGCAGGGAACTTAGCGGAAGAAATCATTTCAAACGGCCTCTCTGCGCAATTCTCACTGAAACTCGTCTATCTGCAGGATCTCGATCACACCTTGCCGTAAAGCGTGAAAAGCCTGCCGGCGATCCCATAACAGTAGTTCATGACCGTTGCAGACCTGGCGAAGCTGTTCGTTCTCCAAAAGCAGCCATTTGTTTGTGTCTTGGAGCAGACGGTGCTCTTCATCCAAACGGATCTTCCGCGCCGAGTTAATCACATAGCATTCCCAAAGACGTATATATAGGTCGAGAAGCTCAACGGCCGATGACGCAAGCGAGGGGGATTGTCGTAGGATTTGATTCATCTCCTTCGTGAGGGAATAAGCTGTCGCGACCGCGGTCGGCTAGGTACCTTGTGAGAGCCAGCCTAACATCATTACATGGAGCTTCTGACCTTGTTCTTGTCCAAATCCACGGTCTCATTTCGTTTTGTGCCAAACTTCGATGTGGTAGAAGAGCCGTTATCGTCATCAGGTGAAGAATGGCGTCTTCGCTTAGCAGGTCTCCCAGAAAGAGAGTCAACACTAGGCGATTCCATGGCACCAAGCAATACGCGCTGTAGTCAGGATAAAAGAGCAAAAGTCATCACAGATGGATATAAACTCGCCTTTTATAGGCCTTGCGAGAACGAGCCGGGGAAAGCGTTGATTTTCCACCACCCGTGGCTGAGCCAAATTCATTTTCTTGCGTTTGCTCCACTAACTTTTTTGAGGCTACGTTTGAGGAGACCGCCTGTGTTGCTAGTTTAACACACGGCTCGACTCACCGAGCAATTTTCATCGCAGCAGAAAGTTGCGGCGAGCAAAACTCACGCTGCAACGGTTATTAGGATTGGCGGCTCCGAGTGGGTTATTCTCGCACTGCTGTATACTTGTTCAATGAACTACCACATGGGAACTAAAGCAGGAGACGTTCACCTGATTCATCGCTGGTCTTACTCTCTAAAACGCCTACACTACTCTTAGAAATCTCGAGACCAGCATACAGTATTGTGTTAAACTAAAGAGAATCTCATAGACTGGGAAGTTCAAATGCAACCTGGTTGGACCTTTTGTCCAGAACTTGGAGCAACGGCTGATCGACACTAAAATTCGTACGGTGATTCTATCAAGCCACCCTCCGGACATGAAGAGAGAAACCCAACTCCATCGATGGACACACCTCTCCAAACTTCAGGATCAGAGATTTCTCCAGGGCAAAAAGACAAAGGGCTCGAGTCCTGGCATTTCGGATTTGGTGGATCCGGTCGTTGGTAGTCTGCGGCAGACCTCACGCGACGTAGCAAAAACTGCTGGCACCGGTAACGATCCCCATGGGAGAAATCTCCAAGCGCAAGGACTCGCAAATCCGGAAGCCCATCGCTGCCAAAGGCCCATTCGGCGAATGAGACGAAATCTTCCGCCTCAGTCACCATTGTGGCAGTTGCCGCACCTTGAACGTCACACTCCTGAGCGTCACATAATCCTGATGGTGGGGAATTTTGGTCGTCAAGGACATGAGAGTAGCCTATTCCAGCATCCAAAGAGAGGCGAGAAAGCTCGATGCTCATATTCATAGGAGTAATGTGTACCCTTCTCTTGCGCAGCACACTAGAAATCTCTTGTCGCATGTCCCGGTACATCCGCTCGGGTCCACTGAATCGCAGATGTAGGATCTGCAGCCGTGAACCTCGGGCCATGGGCTGTAGGTAATGTCGCTGTTTTGATCAGCATGCGTCCGACCTTCGGATCCGATCACTTACTGCTACATATGGGTCCGCACATAGTGCCAAGGCTGTCAGCTGCTGCGTATTCACGACGGAGACTAGGTTCGCAATCCAGCCCGGTAAAACATCACGATCTCTCGCGAACAGACCATCGTCGTTGATCGACATGAGCTGTCGTTCGTGATAGAGAAGGCTTTTCAGAGTAGGCAGATGACCTCGAATAGCATCTTGGATGTGCGCGTCTGTGACCAAATAATTTGATAATCGCAGATGCAGATGTTCCAGCCCGCGGAAAGAGCAAAGGAACCGTGAGACAATAGCAAAGCCACCGTTCTCACCGGGCTCGTTAAGCAAGAAATCAAAACATGCTTCAAAGAAATTCAGTTGCATCGGAGTCGGAGAGCGCGAAAGTGAACGCAAGAGGTGTAGCTGATTTGGGCAGTCTCGTAACGTTAGCGCTCGCAGTGAACAGAATATCGAAGACTCTGTTAACGTAAGGCCCAGAGGCAAAGAGACTTTGGAAAGCGACAACGTTCTGAGGTGTGGAGCAATCACCACTTTCGAGGATCCCTTTTCGTCCCCCATACAAGGCTCGTCCGCATCTCCCTGCAACCCGAGGGTCTCCCAATGCAGAGATTGCGCTACTGCCGAAAAGACAAATCCAACGGATAATGTGCGGAGATGTTGTTTGTTCCGATCAATGCACTGTCGTAACGATTGGACCTCCATCGGATGTTGAAGCCCCTCCCATTCCAACGTTGTTAAGCAGGGCAGATCGGAGAGGCCTTCCAGACCATTTTGGGCGGAGGGACAGGTTCCGTCGGTCACAAGTGAAAGACGTCGTAAGCGCCTTTGGTTCTGGGTCAGATATCCTTTACGATCCAAAAGTCCCGCCGGCAGGCAGGTGCCTAGTCGCCATCTGTCGGCAGTTAGTCTTGGTGTCGACAGGAGAGTGTAGGCTAATACAGACTGGAATGTTCGCAAGCTATCCGGCTTGAGGTGCGCTACTACCCGCTGAAGCTGATCCGCAATGTCTTCTAGAAACTGCGCATGTGCCGTCGCGTCATCTGTGGACCCCAGCGTCGACGAACAGCCCGACAGGCCTGCGGTGCGGAAGATACTATAGTATGCACATCGATTGAAGCGGGCGAGGTAAATGGGCGCCCAGATGTCCAGATGTTGTGTATGCTGAAGGTAGCTTGTCGCCGGGGGATAGCTGTGGTGGAGGAAGAAAGACTCAATATCGAGAACATTTAGGGCCCACTCACTCGCGGCACGAAATGTCACGGTACGATAGATCAGCGGGATCAGCACCGAGTGCAGTCTGGAGGACGCTCGGCTAAGGGCACACAAGCTGGCGGCTGGCAGCTGGTAATAGTGAGTCCCCTGAATTGAAAGTGGAGTGATGCGAATGCAGGGCTTACCTCATGCGCGATTAGGATCAGAATTTCGGATGGCAATCTGTCTAGCATGATGCCACGAACTACCAAGGGTACGCAGCGTCATCCATTCCATGATGGGCGCGGCGCATTTATGCATGCGTGCTGGTACTCAAAAAGCAATATAAATCTAGACTGACGTAAATTAGGAATCTTGGGAGATACAGCGCGTACTGCAATCACCGACCGTTTGCTTGAGTTAAGCAAGCAGCCAGGAATATCTGGCGTGGACGTAGCACGAAAACGGATACTTCACCAACAGGCGAGCGGCTCTATCCGATAGCCCGCAGATACAGAACCGAGTTGCGCTTTGAGCCAAGCTAGAGCCTCGTTGGTGTCGATTCACCGCGTGGAGTCAATGTCTGTCGATTCACGGGTGGTGAAAGGCGGTGGCTTACCGCGATCCGCACCGGACTTGTCGTTTGTGGCCGGCCCACCCTGGCCACGGATGGCAATTGCCAAGAAAATCCCAATCTTCAGTCTCACCGAAAAATTCCATGCTGTGCAATGGAATCCGGGGAAATGAATGGGGCTTTGTGGGAATCGACTGTTGCTATCTCTACGACTTAAACAAGAAAATGTCGTCTCTGCCAATATATTGGGCTAAAACCGCGATGGATGAGATTTGGCTAGAGCCTGGGTGCCAGTGGGTGGACAATTGACTGGATATTGAAGGCGAGTCGCTTTGACAATAGAGTACTATGAATATAAATCTCCATGTGTGGACCGTGAACGATCAGCATCCTAATCCACCGCCTCCTGCCGCTACGCGCAAATGATGCGATTCTCCACGCCGCCATTTGATTAACCGAACGCGCCTCAATCTCTTAGCACGGCCTGCATGACGGCTTTCGAGTAAGTCACAAGGCTGCAGATCACGACAAGGCGCATTGTATGGATGCTGGGCCGCCAGCCCTGAACCACTGCCAGCCGCTCCAATGGCCGTAGGAGATAGAGGGTGGCACCAAGGATGTTGGTCATAACCATTCGACTAAACTCCACCGCTAACGTTGGGGAGTTTTGCACTGGCGCTGCCAACGTATACATACTCGGCACCAGCGACAGTAGACCGAGTGACGCGCAATGATACGGAAATCGAATTCTCAACGCGGATGGGAGGGGATCACAAAACAGGAACTCAAGCAGGTTCCCGACCGCAAGTACCGTAAAAGCAGAGAGGTATCCAATCTGGAGGCAGGGCTGGTTTGGGAATAGGAAAACGATCGTGGGAAGGGTTGCGGTCCAGATGAGAAATAGACCCCCTCCCCACTCTAGCCTCTGCCAGTCTGCTCCGTTTCCACTTTGAATTGCGCCGCACACACAGTAGAACAGGCTGCAAAGACACCACACAATGACACCAGCGCCGAAGAAGATTACTGCCAGTGCGCCGATGATCGCGTCTTGAGATGAGGGGAAATGGAAGAGAAGGAATTGTAATACAAACAGGAAGAAGTATGAAAGACCGAAAATGCTGGTGATAGCCCCCATGGCACAATCACGCCGGTTTTGAGTGTCGGAGCCAGGCATCATGAGAACGTCGAAGTTGTCGGTCTTGTCTTTGATGCAGCCTATTCTCTGGATTGGTTCGAGCTTTTATAGCTGGACAAGTCGTGTCCAGAGCAACAAGCATTCCCTTTGGCCGCAAAAATTGATTGCCCTCAAGAACCTAAGGCAGCGTTGAGCTGGCGATAGACTTTTTTCAGCTCAAGGCTGGACTCACCGTCGTGGTCTACAAACAAGGCATTTAAATCTTCACAAAATTCGTTCCTAAACCGTTGAACTACAGCCAGCGCCATTCTGATCAAAACGAATTGTCGATCCAGTTACTCTCGTGGCACTTCCTTATATATCTAAGTCTTGGTCTGGAGTGCAGATTACAGTCTGCATCTCATACGATTCACGGTATGGACGAAATTGCGCAAATTGTCCGTGACATTGGTCAGCAGCAGGGCGAGAATGTGTACTTTCGGGCTTGCTACGCCATTCTTAAACGACTGCAGGAATTGACTGAGCAAACATCCGATGAGCTTCGCCGTCTTCACCAATCTGCATTCGTTGGCTCTTCTGATGAGGCATTTTCCCCTGTCTACAACACCTTGTGCGAGCTCCAGACCTCTGTTTTTGCCTTGATTGACCAGGCTTGCAATACCCAGTCAGCCTGTGAAGAGTTATGTCCGGTGGATCCATCATTTGCCGCGCACCATGTCTTCGAGCCCGTCCGAAAGATGCACACCAATAGATGATCGTTCGTCATCGTCCTGAAGCGAGGAGACACTGGGCTCGCAGCCTCGCTTATTTGTTCGAACCTGAGGACGGAGTACGAGCTGTGTCATTTTATAGTCCCTGTTGAAGGACCAGGTTCTTGATTCCATTTATTTAAGGAATGTCAAGATACAATCGGCTCGGTACACAAAAGCCTTTCATGAATACTACTACCGAGTAGACTGTCAAACTTTGCGGACATCGGGGCTATTTATAGAAATGTACGATCAAATAATATTTGAAACTTTATCAGAAAATTCTGAATCGCTTGATGGCTTCTTCTTGTCGCTTTGTCAAAGATATACTAGATGTTCTTAAATGCAGCAACAGAAAAGTTGAATTAGCCACACGAGAAGCGCTGTGATGGAAAATGCCACTGCCAACCACGTGGCGGCAAAGATATGTCCCCCAAGGCTGGCCGAAGCACCAAAAGACTGCAAAGCGCTTTTGATACCAGCAGTCCAAAGCCCATAAATCACTGTTACTCCAATTGTGGCAGCGGTGATCAAAACCATCGAAAGCTAGAATCGTCAGTAAGTCTCCTTTATTCGTTTTTTCCAGGTTCACATACTGTGGCAAAAATCGCCAGTAATTTGTTCCCCCCAGAAAAGATCGCCTTTCGCACGCCAAGGATGACCACGAGGATGGTTGAGATGAAGCCAAAAATGTACAGCCAGATGATTCCTTGTGAAACATCCCGATAACCTGCAAGGACTGTCTGATTCAGGCCCGGAAGCAAATCATTTACCTCCGTAGACACTAAATCAAATATGCTCAACAAGTCAAAAGAAAAACTTATGCTTGGATCAGAGCAGTTCGTGACTGTGCCATTTTGGCCTTTGCAGTAGCTCCACAGACCGACAGAGTAATAATCGGGCAGATGCGACTTCAGTTCGTCTGTCAGCTCTTCCAGCTCGCTACTGACGTGACTGACCGCAGTACTCGCCGCTGCAGATGCTTCGGCTACTGCGGTCTCCGCGCTATGCCCTACGCTATTAACAACAGCACTCGCTTCTGCGGCAACGTTTGACACATCCAGATTGCCAAGGCTGAGTGAACGGCGGACAGACAAGCCATCCAGATTTGGAAAATCAGTCAGGTTCACCTGTTTCTCGATCAGTGGGGCCAGGAAAACAAGGACAATTCTTACCTTCAAAAAATACAAATTGGCCGGAGCAGAGGATGAGGTACATCCAACAAAGACAATAGCCAGACATACCAAGACAGCGATTGAGAGTGCCAGGGCCCCAGATATGATAATCTGATCCAGTCTGCTTCCTAAATGCGGTTTCATATTATAAGAAAATGAATCTCCGAGTGATATATCGCAGGGAACGCTTCCAGACACAGCATGGGATATTTGTAAGGTTGTATGGGGAGGAAATTACTGGAAACTGACAGCAGAAAAACTCGACACGGATTTTGTTTATGAGGATTGCTCTATTGATCCCTGCAAATGAGTTATGGGTGCCGTCAACGGTTTTGAAGGGGAAGAAAGTAGCGGTCGTTGAATATCGCCTCTGCTGAGTTTGAATCTCATGGCATGCTTTAAAGTGCGCTCAATGAGCTCTCTTCCGAGAAACACTTCCAAAATTCCAAAACCGGGTGATAGGTCCCCCTTTGCATCAAAAAAATGATGGAGCCTTTAAATTTCTCAAGTGCAGAGCCTCGACGCCACTTCTTCCCTTTGTCTGTTATCAGGTAGCCAGGCAGGCCTCACAAAACGTCGGTAGTTGTCTTTGCACCATGTAGTTCCCGCTGTATTTATCATATAAAAGCATGGAGCTTGTGGCCAGAAGGTCATTCTCCGCAGACGAAGTCATTATTCGACCTTAATATCTCCTCTGCTATCCTTGGCCACTGCAATGGTCCTCAACCAGGCCCAAGTAGAAGCCTTGGAGGATGAGCTATTCACATATCGCCAACGTCACTTCAAAGTAACCGCACGTGTGCATCTTTCCCATCTCACCTTCGAAAATGGATTCAGAGAACGAATGAATGATCGTCAAAATGTCCGCCGATTAGAACGCATCATGGAAATACAGGGGTGCCAGCGCCTCATGAAGGACTGCCACGTGCCAGTTCTAGTCCCTGCGGCCGACTGGGGACGTCGAGTGCGGCAACGACCAGGGGATGATTTGATTCCCAGCTTGGATGTGGACTTTGATTACCATCTACGGGCACAAGACCATGAGAATTTGATTGCGGCCGCCCGCAAAATACTAGGACCAACCAGTCAATGGTGGATAGTGGACATTTACGTGACGGAACAAGACGGTGCGTCTTTTTGAGCTTTGCACTTGATATATTCGGCCTCGGTATCAAAACCAGCTTGAACTGATCTGACTTGATTCAAAAGAGAGTCGCGATGGTAGAAACATGCGGGACAAACTGGTCCGGGCGTTGAAAGAACGATTTCCAAATGATAACCGACCACCTGACGGGCTAATATACGAACGTATCCGCTACTACGAAGGGCTTCCTGACGGGATTTCGAATCGAATGGCTGCTAATAATTGGTGGGCCACGCTGGAGACGGCTCCCAGGAGCAAAAAACGGAAATACTTGCGGTTGTTTTTGAAACATCCCACTCTCCCTCAAAAACTGGACTCACTGCTTGACATCGTCGGGCTCTGGGAAGGTATGCGAATTGGGCTGCTGCACAAAGTGATTGCCATGCGCTGTGACGAGGTCAGTGGCTTTTCAATCCAAATATTACTTCACACACTAACCTCAGACATACGACCAGCCAATTGCATGCTACTGGGATTTTATCCTGAGCACATTCCTCAGACTAGTCGGAGGACGACGTGAGCTTCTGCCTCTGATAAATGGGGTCACGGTGCATTTGCTTCAATCCCGTGCACCTAAAGTTTCCCAGCGGGATCTCACGTTTTTGGAGAAACAAATGACGAGCGGTGAGCTTTTTGGCGGTTTTCCAGAAGAGCAGCGCCTTGAAATTTGGGAGCAATTGAAGGAGATTGACTTCCCGATTCCGACTCTGGCTACATTTTTCAGGGACCGACTGTACCTTGAAGTAAGTCAAAGTGTTATGCGGCAGCTCTTCACACCCGATCCGGATCGAAAGACTACCATTGACGAAGGCGTCTGCGAGCAATACGACACAGCAGTTCCTATGCCTATGGCGTATCGGCAGGAAATTCTCAAATCGGACCTTTGGGAGCTTTGGCGTTTTAGCTTCCAATACGGATTTGAGATGACCGAGCATCGACGCCGCGTACCGCGGACGAAAGCCGGTATCCAACGGCCGTCTCATCCAACCTTTTCCCAACGACCTTCGACGCTGGACCAAACAGCTCTTTGGCAATGCTTCTTTGGAACTGCGAGGGCAAGAGGATTCAGGGTGCCATTTGAGGGAGAGTTGCCAATGCATCCCAATAATCCCCCTTCGCCCGCTCCGTGCGACTATCCGGAAGAGAGTTCAGAGGAGATACAAGTCGCACAGAGGTGCGGAAGGCCATTCTCTGACTCGGTGGAAGCCGATCGGTATGCCCTTGCTGCAGAGTCGTTACAGCAAGGTTGGACAACGCCGCGAGTGACAGCGGGGTTCCTCCGAAGATCCGTTTTTCTGGCCTTTTTCCGCTATCTCACAGGAGACGGCGACGGCCGCCCATATGCTGGCAACACCGACGACATGGACGGTCGCGCCGTTGGGCGGGAAGAGAACATGGATATGAACATGGACTCATCCTCGGATGCATTTTTTGTCATGCCGGAGAACTCTGCAAACATGGCACTGCCTCCATTATCTCGTCAAATGTTTGATCCCAACGTCATTCTGCATGCGGTTCCCGTGACCGATTTTCAAGCCGGCTATCTCATGATGGATATATCCTTAGCCGGGAATAGGCAAAACTTGAGGCTACCCAATGATCCGGCGACGTTAAATCCGTTTTTCGAGGGACTATCCAGCCATCACTTTCACATTTACCTCGTCGAGGAAAACGGGGAAAATGGAAGATCTATTGAACCAAGCGCATGCTACACGCACTATATCCGAGACCCGTCTGCCAAGCTTCATGCTGAATTTACAGCAGCAGATTCATTTGTCACATACAGTTTTCCAACCACCGAGCAAACAAGCCGAAAGAGAAGGCGGACGGACTGCTTACCTCAGTTTACTGAGGCTGAGCGGTGGCTGGGACAGGAAATTCCTCGACTGTCTCTGCTTCACGTGCCTCAAGAAATGAATATTCTTTGAGATTGTTGGAGCTCAAAATGGAAACCTGGATGATCTATATGATCATATGCTGTGATTCAAAATATGCGTGACGCATTCGTTAATCAGTCTTGTGAAGAAGACCCATGTGGAGGCCTTGGCTTCGCAATTTCAGACGAAGATATTTGACACTTGCCCTACACTCCTTCTCTGTCATCCATAGGACAGCAATGTGTATAGATCTCGATTACAACCATCCATAATATCATTTATCACGTTTGGACAGTGCAGGATACGTGCGCTCGTTCCTTGTCGCCTCTGGGCATCAGCTGCGGAGGCCTTGCTGAAAGTCTAAATCAAAACCCTGTCCCAAATATAGATTTTTTCTTTGGTTTGGGAGGCAAGCTAATGTCTTTCTAAACAATCACAGTAGAAGGCATCTAGTTTCCAAATTATCGTATCAGGTCACCCAAGATGTGACTTTATTTGCGTATATGAGTGGATTTTCAAAGTGAACTCGCATATAATCACAGTAAAACACAAGTTAGCTTGCCTCAGACTCTTACAACTTCAGGAGCGTAACATGTCATGGTATGAGTCTTGTCTGGTTAGGACATTAGACTTGGGTTTGCAATCATTTGACATGGAAGTACCGGTACATGTGGAGACCTCGCATTCAAATAATATGCATTTCAATTTTTCATACTTTCTCAGTTGTCCCTCTGACCACTTCAGTTTCTTCCAGAAGATGCGTGGTGGAAGTACTTGCATGTACTACATGTACTTGCGCCCGTGTATCTACCAAAAATAAGATACCCCCCTCGCCCTCCCCCACGCCCTTTCTTCCCCCGAAAGTACTTCATCAAAACCCATCAAATGGCGGGGCCCGGTTGTCCACTCGCCTCTTCGGTCTTTTTGCAAGCCCGACTTAGGTATCGGTCGTAGGTGAGGAAGCTGAAGATCTTTGGGAGTGCCGCGTCATTTCCCCTCCGTAGATCGATAATGAGAGGATAAAGGAAAGGAAGAGATGGCTCGACATGTAGTTTTGTTCTGTACAGTCGATAATTCGTGTTGGAGTCGACAAACCCCGCAAATACGAGCGGAACCTGTGCACCCGCCGACGATATTCCAGAAAGAATAGCGCACAAGCTATAGAAATTCTGAAGGTGAAACAACTCCTAGTTTGATTCAGTAACAGTAGACGGACAGTCGGCTTTTGATCGTACCTTTGCTACCTCTTCCAATTTTCTGCCCAGGTCGCCGACCGCTGCAACCTCCTCCGCATCATGACAGAGCTCATTCCACTCAGTGCCCAGCAGCTGAAGATGCTGGTCATGGGTGCGAATGCCGTCGAGGCATATGTGATGAAACCGTGCCAGCACATTTCTGCTCAGTCGCAAGGCGACTGCTGTGGCCGAGTGATCGATGAGGAGATCCAGAAAGCTTGTCTTGACGCTGAAGACCCGCCCTTGGACCATATCGGGGCTCATCCGATAGCGTTGGTACCGAGATTTGAGAGCTGTGAGTTTGAGAAGAATGTTACGATCGGGTGGCGAAAGAAGTCTCTCCAGTGGATCGGTGATGAACTTCGCATCCATCTGGAGCGTTTCGAACTGCCCCCTCTCTCGTGAAGGGTAACAGCATGTGCGAGTCCTTTATGCAAGAAGCAGTCATTGCTCTTTACGATCTAATCCCTGTTAGTAAGTGGCTCTTAATTTTGCTCGCGATATGACGTACCTCCGAGATCGACTTATATTTTTTAGCCTTGAGAGGGAAATGGGTCAAGAAGTTGTACCGCTGGATAGTACTGGCGGAACGACCGCGGTTTCAGGTAAGTGTCCACCTACATGTATCTTTTGAGGTTCAGCCAGCGCTGATTGATCTCAGTATGCGCAAGCGATCCACTACGTGCAGCTGCACGTCATATCGTCCACACCAGAGCGAGTGGTCATCTCCGGCTGGTTGACCTGGACCTGGAACCTTCTTGCCCGTGGTGGACAAACGATGATTTGTTCGACCCAACTTTAGCCGAGACTGGTACGGACTCCGGGCCCGCATGGACGCCCGCTTCCTTATCAGACACGCGTAACACCCCGTCGCAGACCAGACGGCTCTCAGGAGAAACGCTCGTCAACGAGAGACGATCCTGGCAGGGTGATCAGCTGGCTGGTGGGGGCCCGCGTTCCAATCACCAAAGGTGGGTTCGGCAGAAAATCATCGAAGGCGGCTTCTAATTCGCCACGCGTCCAATCTTGTATCTGATCTGCAGCAGCCTCATCCCACTCCCAGAACAGGCTACTCTTGCGTCAGTATGATTTGACACCCCTATTTTCGATGTTCTGCTGTAAGAACTTACAGTGTGATTACCAGAAGGACCAGCAAGTGTAGGGAAAGGAGTGGATGATCAAATTTGATTACACATCTATGAAACGCACCATACAATTACACAAAAACAAAGATGTGGTGTTCCTCGCATCGAAAGCTTCAGAGCACATAGTGCCAGTTGTCAAAGGCTTGAATTGCAGGTCGAAGCCGTTCTAGCTGCCCTGAGACACACCATGGCTACCTTGTCAGTGGAGAAATAAGTTTTCTGTTTCTTATCGTGGTGAATCTCCCTGCCTCTGTTAACGGACAAGTCAATTGTCAGATAACGTGCGGATTTTTAGATAGTGTGGGTTGCCGGAGTTACAATGCGGGTGCGGTGGGTCTTTCACTGCGACCCGATTCGCCTTGCCATCTGCAAGATCCCCGAATTGGCAGTCGAGGGGCAGTGTATCCCTGTTGGGGACAAGATCACAAGGAAAGTTCCCAGCCCACAGATGTGGCTAGCTGAAGGTTCCTGTTGTCCGATTTACCCAGTTTGGGTTCATGTAAGGAGTAATTTCCGCCGCTGGGACACAGGACTATGTTTTGAGGGAGCGAGAGTGTGGGCAAGCCGCAGCCAACATTTGCGTCCATCGCGAAATAAAAAGCACTGGGGAGTCCGAGGTGGAGTTGGCGATGGCGTGGGCGATGGCGCGGGCATCCATGAGCCTCAACCTTGTACTATTGAGAGTGCCAAGGCGCGCGAGCGACCTACACGGTGGACTATGTGGGAGCTAATACGAACGAACCCACCTGGCTCCTCAATGGTGCAATCCAAGAAGGCACCGGATCATGGACGCATGAATAAGACCCTGAGGGCCATTGGCAGCAGAATTCAGAAGGGAGAGTCTGGCAGCTTGCCAAGACCCAGTCTTACCTGAGTTCGCCCATCCTGCCTAATCAGTCTCTAGTCCCTGGTGGCGGGCCTGTAAAACTCAAACCACATGAGTCAATGGCAGCTGGCCAGTCGGGCTGAGTAGGCTGAGTAGACCTTGACAAGTCCCATGGGACCATATGGGACTAGAATTTGGTCCTATGGAAGTCCCATCATGGGACTGTAAACAGTGCAAACATTGGAAAAAACGTGACCTGCATAAATTAAGAAGACTTTTTCTGTATCTTAACTGGTTAATCTAGGCATGTTTGATGAGTCAGCAATCTTATATGGCCGAATTAGGAAATTCTTGGCATAATTATACTAGCGTTGTCCCATATGGGAGTCCCATGGGAGTACAGGGGTAATGGGACTAGAATTTATTTTAGTCCCATGGGACTTGTCAAGGTCTAAGGCTGAGTTCCCCGAGTTCCCTGACTCGCTCATTTCTTGGCGATTTCGTGAGCTAACTGACAGTCTGACCATTAGTATTGTCCTGGGAACTATCGGCGAAACACCTGGAGGAACCGATCTACCAAGAACTAAGTCAGGCAACACCCAGATTATCTGAACCAAGCTGGAACTTTAACCCTACTCTTCTCTTTTGGTACTTTTTACGGCCTGGATTGGGATGCCTTTGCGAAATCTAAGACGGAGTTCACCGTCTTGATACGCGAGATAGTATTAGGCTTATCTCTTCTTTCTTTCTCGGATCCTCCTATCAAGGCCAATTTGCTCCTAAACGCATTGCCTACCTTCGCTCGAAGCTAGCGTTACAGTTTCCCAGATCCGGACAGTCCAACAAAACATGAGCGACGCTCTCTCGCTTGTCGCAGACGCACAGGTCGTCATAGCTGAAGCAAAACGCCTTTGCATATGTGGCTAATCACCAACGTCCCGTTCACATTTGTGTCAGCAGATAACCGTGGACCACGGCTCAACGGAACTTTTCAGCTCAACGGAACATTCTTCTTCTTTACGCGGTACTATTCTACCCCCCAGAATGGGGAATATCATGAAATTGAGGCCAGAATCAGCCAGGCCTTATTGACTATAAAACGCGGGGAAAAGCCAAATATAGCGCAATTAGCGCGTGATTTCGACGTCCCAAGCCGCCGTTTACGGGCTCGTTTTAACGGTCGCAAGAGCAAGAGCGAACGCATCGCTCCCAATAGGCGCCTAATACCGGGGCAAGAAGAAGCCCTTAAATGCTGGATTTACTAGCTTGAGGAGATTGGTATTCTCCCATCTCTCGGTATGATTGAGGAGCTACCATGTTATCTCTCTATATGATATGTTCTAATCAAATGACTACTTCTTCATCTTGAAAGTCCTCCACTGCAAAAACCCCAGTACAACACACAATACCACCCCCCCGACCGCAATACCAATAGCCTCCCCTACATCAACCCTGCCATCTTTCCCCGAGCCCGTCGATACAGCAGTCACATAGCAAGTCATTATATCGTCCACGACGCTAGAGACTAACTGGTCAAATGCGGTGCTTACATTAAACCCGATTTCATCGGAAGGTAGGAGAGCGTCGTAGGTTACTGACGAGAGGGCGAGACACCCGGATGAATTTATGGCATTCTTTCATCGGTTAGTCTTGAGTAATTCGAAGGCAGTGATTTCCTATAGCGGAATACATACTGTAGGTCCTGTTTGGCATATCTGGAGAACGGCAATCTAGTTGGCGGCAACAGAGAAACAATTCGCATTCTGACTTATTGAATTTGCATCCGTGCTTAAGGTATTCGATACGCCAGCCATCTTCCATGCTAAGATCGAAAAAGCACCGAAAAGAGCAGCTAGCGCGATGGCCAATAATTGGAGAATCGCATTTGTGAGAACCTCCGTCCCGAGGGGTTTGCTTGCTGCCGATAATCGCGTTTGTATCTGGATTAAATGGTCGAGTTTGACAGTAAGGTCATGGTATTTCTTGGCTCCCCTCTCGGAGACGTCGGACATTGAAGTAGATCGGTCCATTATTAGGCATATGATGACAGTGGAATATTGATAAATCGTCAGGAATAGATAATTTGGTTGGTCTATGTTTGATTTAAAAAGCCAACTGTCCACGAGGCAAAATTGGCTGTAATGGGGGGTTACAAGACAGTATATATAGTCGCATTAATCACGCCAAGCAAGTCTACACGAGCCTGTAGCCTTATCGCACGTACTATGTCGAATGATACCGCAG
This sequence comes from Penicillium lividum, assembly GCA_028828245.1. Classification (NCBI taxonomy): domain Eukaryota; kingdom Fungi; phylum Ascomycota; class Eurotiomycetes; order Eurotiales; family Aspergillaceae; genus Penicillium; species Penicillium lividum. The sequence goes on from JAQJAG010000003.1 coordinate 4,307,485, forward strand.
GATGAGGACTAAGCTAGATCTGGCCATATTTCGCGAGCTCGGAAGAAACATAAAGGCAAACAGCCGAGAGGACATGTTTTAAGGATTAATCTTTTTTCTTTTTTGCCCCTGTAAGTCAAGGACTGTTTGACGAACTAAGGAAGCGGTCAATTACCGCTATGACCTTTTGGGATAGGCTTGTTCATTGTTCACCCAATTTCCGCTAATATTTGTATGGTATTCGGACTAAACTCGGAGACGGTGTCATAACACGCCTAGGCTGTGCCGTAACCCGCAGAAACCCGCACCCGAACCCACCCCATCCTCCCTATGGGTCGGGTTTTGGGTCGGTCTGTCTAACCCGCATGCGGGTTGCGGGTTTATGGGTTACCCAATGGGTCGTCAAACAGGACAAACATAGAAATAGCTCTCTCTGCATAAATTATGTAGTATTTTTGAGTATTTTTGAGTATTCCTAGTACAGCCTAGTACAGCTTTGTAGTTTTCGCAATATAATCTTAATTCATGAAATCTTGATTTATGAATCACTAAAGTAGACAGAATATGAAGTGAATATATTAAATAAATGGCTAATCATATAGGAAATCACTATCTTCACGTCTAACACGCTTACGCACTCTCCCTGATGTGCGTTTTTGAGTATCTACCCCTTCCATCATAGGTAAATCAGGTGAATCATGCTCACTGTGGTCTTCAGGTGACTTAGACCTTTGAGTCTCCTCTTGCCCTTGTGTATCCTCTTCCTCATCATCACTGATTGGATCAAGATCAAATTGATCAGGTGAATCATCTCTTTCTTCATTTACTGCTTCAATCTCATCATGAGAGAAGAACTCCTTTAAGAACTTGAACTGCTCTTCTTGCATATCAAACCTTGAAGTGCAGAGGAACATCATTAATTCTTGGATAGTTGTGGCATTTAGTCTCCCTCTGCGGTAGTGGCAAATATCACGAGCAGTATTAAACAGTCGTTCAACACCAGCACCAGATGCTGGAACTGAAAGGACATCCCGAGCGAGATTTGCAAGTGCTGGAAATCGGTACTGATTCTCTCTCCAAAACGTAAGAGGGGTAACTTCAATAATATCTAAAGAGATTAATAATATTTAAGTATAAGAGAGATAAAACTTACCACTGTCAAGATATTGCGTAACTTCATCACGCGGTATTGCCTGTTGCCTTTTCCCTTTGAGAAAAGCTGAGTTTTTCATAATAGGCCTCGAGAACAGCAAGGGATGCTGAAGATTTTCCTACGGCCTGCTCCACCCAGTTATCCAAATGAACCTGTTTCAGCAGGCATCGACTGTCGTGAAGAAGCTTCATAGTGACATCTTGCTTATCGAGACCTTGGGAGAATACCATCCAGGAGTCTCCGACTCCTCGACTGGCTTCTCGCATGATTGTGCTTTCGCCAGAGGCTCTTGGCACGGTCTCAGGATCGGAAATGACACATGTACCCTCATTCAATATGTCAAGAGACCAGGGAAACACGAAGGTACATCGACCTTCGATTGTTGACAGATCCTGCATCCCAGCAACGACAAAGTGATAGCCCAAGTACTAGTTTCAAATACCTACAACATCAACAACCGTTTCCAGGTATGTGTAGATAAATCCTTAGCGAGTTGGAAGTTTTTGTTCAATTCAAGTGCTTCTCCAAGTCCGTGGTACATGTTTATAATGCAAGCAGGTCGCTCAGTGGCTGGCTACCCCACTCAAGATCCGAGCCAATGATTCCAGCCAGCGAATAGGCTTGAACTCTGTCGCCAGAAACCCCAACGCATAGGGCCCACGTCATCGTTTGTCGGATTGTGTTGAATACACAATTTCGTGATAAACTTCCGTTCAACGAATGGTCTCCGGCAATTACCGCAACTGCTGACTGAGATAAGCACCTTGTTCGTAATAAGAACTTTCAATTTCACGTATGAGAACAAGGGATGATCAATATTGCACCAAACGTTGAACTTCAGTACATAGCCCTAATGCACGCGGCAGCAGCAGTGTCAGAACTGTTGTGCATTGATGACAAGGCACACAAGTATATTCAGTACTATATTTGAAATTCGATTCTATATCCTTTGAGAAAATAGCCACCAATTTTGTCTGATTACACAACTATGATCTCATTCAACTCTGGGGACGTAGTTGGATAAAAATCAGGGCTTTCATGTAGCTAACAAGCCCAGTGTTTGATCACCAAAGCGACAAATTTCACCAGCTCCGCTTGATCGGTGGAAAGATTGAGCTTTTCCGGAGACAGTTTAACCAGAAGAGGTATCGCCATGAAAATTCGTCTATATTCAGGGTATCTCCTTGCTAGGTCCTGACAGAGGAGCTCTTTCTGGCTGTCGAGTGAGCATGTTTCTGCCTCACCACCACTTTTTAGTAATGCCAATTGTTCCCTCAAAAGCTCTTGGGCGACCTTTCGTCCACCGCGATACACAATTTGGCCCAATTTCGTCACTTTGTGCCGGGCTGAGGTTTTTTTTCTTAATGCTTTGGTCAAGACATGAAGTTTCTTCACCGAATTTGTGCATTGCGAGATAAATTGGCGCCTTGGTATGTGCACTTGCATGGCAGTCTTTAATTCGCTTTGAGCCGACAGCTTTGCTTTCGAGTTCGTTGTGACGTGTCTGGGGGGTGAGAACAATAAAGCTTGAGTGTATTGAGCCTTGTCCAGGTGACTCTCGCCCGACGGACCATCCGGTTTGATTTGTTCTTGGGGCATCGCTCGGGGTTCCTCGATCGGAGTCGCCATGAAAGATGAAAACGACATGCTCGAGGACGGCAAGATGATTAAAGTTGGGGATATTGCAACATCAAGATCGGGATATCGCTTTTGATCAGTCGGTGGCGATCTTGCTCGGCTTAATTTCCTTGGCCTGTCGCGGCGACGGGGTCTTTAAATGACTATCAGTGATCCTCGATGGCCAGGAGAATAAGATTTTATATTTTGACGATCACCGATATGAAACGTTTCTTAGTTATCAATAATGTGAGGCTGAGAAGATCAGTTTCCATGCCTCATAATGTAGCTCACGTGCTGTCCGCGTCAAGGTAGGCTCACCACGTGGGCAATCCAGGCCGAGCAGTAATTATGGGCTGCTTGATGTGACCAAACTAAACCCGAATATTCAGTACATATCGAATTAATCTGGAAGATACAACTCAAATTCTTTGGGGAAGATCGATGTTGCAGAATAGGCGGAGCTTGGGAAGCTCCTGTCCCAGAAACCGTTTCTAATGACCAGACATAACAGCCCTTCCGCTTATTCATCGTAGCCCCCCATCAGATTAGTTACCATTGATCGTCCTTAACCATCCTATAAGCGGTTTTGATCAATTACCATGATTGTAGTCGAGATGAATTTTCTAGCATGAACGTTCCAACCTGGTGACAGTTTTTCTTGTGTGGCACAGCACTCCACCTAATTATTTTCATTATTTTAGTAGTGATTAAAAGTCAAAAGCTAAATACAGGATCCGAAATTGAGCTAAATGCCGCGCTTTGAATTTCAAGAATCAATGGAAAATCGGGAGACCTCCACCACTTGTAATCCCGAATTCGCGACAGTGACATTATCTACTGGTGATTGATGGGATTTCAAAATGGGGCTCTCGCTAGGCTTACAAAACCACCGACGAAAAAAGCGATGGAAGAAAATGATGCAGAAAAAGGCTACACTGCCGCCGAATACAGTTCCCAATATCAATCCCACCCTTTGTCTAGAAAGTCCCCACCATGACTGACTATCTTCCATTGTTTTGTCTCCATGTGTGTGATACGAAGTTTCAGTTGCGGGTGCAGGAAAAGACGGAGTTTGTGCATTCATTTTTTCGGTCGCGGGTGATCTGGTCCTCATCGAGCGTATGGAAGCATAGACAATATCTGTCATATCTGTTCGGGTATCGAGCTCTGTCTCCTGCTCTGTGATCAATTGACGGCTTTCGCGACAATGGGAGTGGACACTTTCTGGGAGTGATGCTTCAACTGCTTTCTCAGGGAAAAGATCGACACTGTGTTCATTCCCAGCTGCCTGTATGAAATTGGCCTCACTCGTAGCCGTTTTGGGGAACGAATCACCCCGATTGCCATGGGAGGGTTTCGATGGAAAATCAGAAACATATTGGTCGAGTGCCTCCAAGGTATTGTGCTGAATTTCGCAAGGCAGGGACGGCATTAGCGTTACTTTGAATGCCGTATCGAGAATTGCGCTCGTACCGCTTTCAAAGGGTGTCATTTGCGATGAGTGTAGATTACGACGCTCGCGGCTTGGAGTGTGGTTTTCCAATATCGCTCCACTGGAAGGAGGGTGTTTGAAACTAGCACTCTTGGTCGGCTCACCACTCCAGTGGTCATCCAACGATGTGACGACTGGGGGATCGATAGGTGGTTCAGGAAAGAATGTCGGAAACAATGGAAGGCCATCATCTATTGTTGGGGTTGGAGTAAATGACGATTGTAAAACGGGCGCTGTTTGACTGGGATGCTTTTCTCTGGAGCGCGTTGGTACCGTTTCAGCACTGTTGACCCGAGTATATGCAGAGACTGAGGTTGTCGGTGTAGATTGACTATATGAGAGCCAGTTAGAAATGAGCCGGCGATCAAACGAGTAATGACTAACTGCATTGACAGACCCGTGTGGGAAGGACTTGGGGACATGTCAGTCTGGGGTGAAATTACTGCATTCCATGAAATCCAGTACAATGGGATATCAACTTTTTAGGCCCTCTTCATTCATTCATCAGGTTTATACAATATATAGATTCATGGCGGTTGTAATCAGTCCCTCGTAAATCATGGACATATATGCAGCAAAGACTACCACAGGGAGAGACGGGCATTCATCTACCCGAATCATTAAAAACCGTTGTAGTGTTTCAATTACGAGATTTTCAACATGCCATCAAATTTGCATGGTGAGTGCATTTCAGGCCGGAAGAACTGCAATCCCAACGGATCGTTGGAAACAATTCGGATATCGGTCGCCCGCTCAGTTGGCATTCCGTCCTATTGGTTTCTATTAACTGATATCACCAATAATTAATTATTATTTCCCGGTTCCCGAGTCTTTTTGCGGGTACCAGGTCACGAATTTCTTCTGCTCCGGCAGAACCGTGTCATCGATGGCCAACACCATGAGCCGCGTCAAGCAAGAGCAACTTTGAAAGCGCCGCAACAATCTTTTACGCCGCCATAATGATTTTTGGCGCCTATACAACATCAAAAGCTGGCTGATTATGGAAATGCCAGATGGGCGGATTTTTACGTATCGTTCGCATCCTGACATTGCTGCACCGACTAAAAAGGAAATGGTAAGAATTCTTGTCTCGATTGGAAGCTTCTTCACGATGTTGATGGCTCCAGGTCCAACGCCCCCATCCCACTGTGCATAGAGCCCCGTCAGATTATATTGCTGAGGGTTCGGCCCAGCTGGTGGTCAAAGAACTGCCTGTCTTTTTGTTCCCCTGTCGTCAAGATGCTGTATGGACAAGGTTATCGCAGCACCTCAAAAGGTACAACAACTGTACTTCATAGCGGAGTTCTTGAAGTTGCGTATTAGATCGAATCCATTACTACTTGGCCGCAAACGGTAGAGCAAACCTCGTCGCCCTTGCTTGTCGAACACAGACAAGTTTTGGATACATCTTATGCAAGATAAAGCCAATGAACAGTGTGCTCCGACAAAGTCAGATGACAAATGACCCAATCATCCAGGCTCCGAATGAGAAGAAAATTAGATAGGGTGATTCAGGTCAAGTCCAATAAGCAGGACTGTGCCATATAAGCCTTTCCCTCGTAGGTGCTAATTAACATCTCCCTACTCATACAACTAGTTCATAAAGCCTGCCAAGAACCATGATACAGTATGGGAGATAGAAAATCATCACCTGTCGCTAATTTGTCTGCATGGGGTAAGAGAGGACCATGTATTGGTGCCGAGAAGCTTTGCATTCTTTCTACTGCTGTTCTCCATCGCACGAAAACCCTTACTCTCATCTAGGGCCTCGGTAGAGATGACGATAATGAGCATGCATTTGCCAATGACTGGCAATCGACGATGGGACTATTTCTCAGAACTGTTATTTAATAGAAGGATCAGTAGGCTTTAGAGCGTATAGTACCGTGATGTCTGGCATAGTGACCGGTGCGAGCCGTGGAGCCATGAGACGGCCTCGGGGGAGATATCTCGAGGGACGATTAGCAAGAGGCGACCCCACACATTATCAAAAAGGCTCACTGACCATAGCTTCCTCTGGAATAAGAAGCTCTTTGGGCAAAGGAAAGGAGGCCTAATAACTTGTTTTCAGGATCTCAAATCGGAATTAGGTGCTGTTTAATTACCACCGCGATGACCATCATCCAAAGAACCCGAATGACTGCCTTCAGGCCGAGCATTTCCTTTTTGCGGATGCAGTCGTCTCAAATTGTGTTGGCAGGGCAGAGATAATGGATTGAAAGTTGCTCACACAGCTTTGGATGGCATTAACGCTTCATATATAAGATACATGTATGATAAATATATTCACATTTATAAAATACTGGGCATCACAGATGCTCGCGATCCGTGAGGTGCTACCTTCGCAGATCACGTTTGACTTCATAGTCGCCCGCAAGATTATGATGGCTCACACCACTGGGTACACCGCATCTTCTTTATGAGGGCTCTGTTGGTCACCATAAGCTGCTTGGTTTTCCACTAGTTCCTTGGCATATAAATCGGGCATGATTCCGTGACTGCACTCCGCTGGCTTGGAGTCCAGAACAACCCTTTGAATTTTGTATGCTTTTATTTCAATCATGATGTCACATATGCCGCATATCTCTCCCCTCATCGAAGAAGATAGTATTCGCTATGGTAAGTGCGCAGATCCGAAGTGGATACAGAAAGTTCTAACCAATCCAAAAGAGCTGCTACAAGAGGCCCTCCCACTACCCGCGCTTTCATCGGGAAGCATTCCATTCCGGGCCCAACATCTCATTCTACAAGCTATACAAAGATACCTGGAGCAGTGTACGTTTGACTTTGTTCGGAGATGGCTTACTCGGGAGTCTCTCTCTGCAGGGTGGACGTGTCCAGAATCAGTGGAGTTACACAGGATTTTCTCCTTCTTGGATGAGCACAAAGCAAAAAATGAATCTAGGCATTTTCACGGTACTTTAGGCAAGCTCTATAAATGGAGGCGTCCGGTTACCAGCATTCGCCACGCCGCGGTGCACCGAATTGTAAAAGATCGGGATTCTCTGGATCAGAAGATCCGTGCTGCCGCTGGGTTCGCGCAAGGGATCGGCGGTCCTTGTTGCTCGCGACCTCTTGAGCGCCTTCGTGATGTATTGGGTCATTGGCTAGTGGTATTGGACGATCTTTCGGTCCATCTCAAAGAAAAGGCAATGTCACAGTTGGCACTTTGCCGATCTCGTCCACAACACCGAACGCGACGTCTGACACTACTGCCGGAGGCTGTGAAGAGGGTGTCAGACTGGAATGAACAGACTTTTACTATGAAAGTGGAGGATTTTCTCCGAACCGAGTTTCCATGACGTGAGAATCCGCTGAGTTGCCTCCAATATAATACAGCACCGACGCTTTGGTCGGCCCATTCTAGCAGGCTACAACGCAGGTATTTCCCATGAGCAGAAATATGTATTCGCAAGACCAAAGTAATAGGGTTTGGCAACAGGCTTCGGAGCTCTACTTCCACCCATCGCGTATATGCGCACAGTAAACGATACATCGTTATATCCATCGAGCTGTAGGCCTCCCAACCCGAGAGATATTCCATTGCCGCGTCCATTCCTGCTCAGCTTGAGCTTCCTGAGCCCTGGAATTTTCCAAAGCTAGACGCAGAAGATGGATCTTCTGAAGCAGGCGGGGATTTCCACTAGGCGTTGCTTCTGGCTCAAAATGATACTGCAGCACCAATTCTTGAATGGATTCGATGACGACGGTCACAAGTTGATGAAGACTCTTAAAGCATGTACGATAAAACTCATTCTCATGTTCTTGCTGGTCTCGTTGGCGTATCTTCTCCTCCTTCAATTCGGACAGTGATAATCGGTGGCGTGTCTTCGAGCCTCGCAGACGAGACCGGGTAGTTTCCAATGCCATTGTAGACCCTCGAGCCAGAGCAATTTGGTGGTCTAGTGTATTGATTTCCGGGAGGTCGTGCCTGATGGGTAGGATGATGGGCATCAGTTTCAGAACGGGTTTTGGCGACCCCGGAGATCGACTGTACACGCTTGACGCATCGTCTGGGGAATATTCTGAGATGTGTTCCTCGAAGGGATTCATGCTTCGATTTTATCGGAGAGCTGCGAAATATTTGTGAACAGTCATGGTGATTCAATGATTCTGGGCCTCACAGGACTTAAATAGTCGTTTTTCTCCGTGCAAGGTAGATCAGGCGGGGGTGGATAAAGCGGCAACTCAACGTTGGGACGGACTCAATTTTGTACAGGCATGTAGTCTGCGGTCATTTTTTGGCCAGCGACTATTTTTGGACATGCGACCACATATTGCTGTTGCTCTATGTATAGTAAACTCATTTACACAACTACATCAGAATTCTTTGACTAGGGATTTGCTGTCAGTCAGCTTTGAGGTGGTTTGTAATTGCATGCTAGCAATAGTTCAGGGTTCGCCGATCGCGAGATTCTGATGATGCTAGTTCTGTCTGAGGATTATGAGATCATTCAGCAGATGCTCAACTATTTGTACGAAATCACTCCTATGCTGATGCTCTGGCAATAATTTCAATCGCCCATGGATTTCGTAACTGGCATTTGAAGCCCAAGGCTTGGTGTATAGAGCATATACTGCTTAACTCATTGTTTGCCGAGCATTTAACTCTCCTACGCATGTCACATAATTTCAAAAGCTCTATTTATGGTGACCATGAAGCTTGGTGTACATTCGTTATGCGACGATCAGGACATCCAGACTAATTGCTACTACGCATGACAACGCTAAGGAGAAGGCTTTGACTTGTTTGGGATATTCATATAGAAGATAGGCACTAGCAACGAAACAATAACGAAAACCAGATCGCTATTCACAAGCGAGGCCTTTTTTGCTCCAACGGAGGCTCTAAAAGCTCGATCTGCCGTTTGGTCCCACGAGAGCAGTAACAGGATCTATTTGGGGGCCAGCCCCAAGCTTGGTGATCCGCACGACCGAAATGAGCATGGGCTTGTTGATCATCAAGCAGCTCTTGTGCCGACTTTGGGAAGCCGCCCACCCGTTGGCTATGAGCATTGGTGGCAATCTCGATCGAAATCCTCTCTTCAAGGCTGTTTACTGAAAACTTGACTCGTTTCCGGTAGTGTCCACAGTACTGGCAGCAGTCATTCTGGTCCACACGGCCCAGATAGTGGCCGCTAGCAGCCTGAAACCGCGCTCCAGAAACTCTACCAGCACCCGTTCCAAAATATCGCCAGCTTTTGATCGTGAACAAAGTATAGATCCCTGGCAATGAAAGACACCGTGGCTCGGGACTGGTGTCTCGTCTAGCTCGAAGAAAAAGAATGCCGCTGCTAGGAGAGCCCTGACCAAGGAATCCGAACCAGTAAAATCCAGTTGGGACATTTTCCCCAGCTGGTTTATATCATCTAATTGCGGAAGTGGGCCATTGATTGCGTGGTTGAGCCGAAATACGTCAGGCTTCAAGTGGTTCGGGATGCAGTTGAGAGCTTCGTAGAACCCTTGCTCGCCGTCCATGGAGGGGGAAGACATGGTGGCTCGAAACAAGCGAAAGAGAGCCCCCTCTCGAATGACATCCAGCGAGCCCGGTGGACTATCGAGGTGAGATGACGTGAACCCTGTTCCGATTGAGAGAAGGAGATCGGGTCTCCTAGCCCTGGGCCAGATGATGCCCGACTCCTTCATAGCGATGGCAAGTGGATTGTTGGCACGCACCCCACCATCCTGCAGAGGACCGAAGCCGGGAAGAGTTTTTGTTTGGAAATAACTTGGTCCATGTTAGCGCTCTTATGCTGATAATATTCTTCGAGAAACCTACAATGGTGCGGCAACACTGCATAGAGCCCTATCGGAGACAGCTGTCAGCCCTTTCTGCCATAGAAACGTCAATCAATATCAAGGGACAATTCGACACAAGGCTTACGCTTCCCACGCCTTCGGATTCTCTCGATGATCTCGGGGGATCAAAAATTGGTAGGCTGCATTCGGATCGCGCAAGCCTACGCCATGATAGTTTGCTAGTACACAAGCCTTCCCATCTGAGGTGCGACTGGCGATGACTGCAACCCGGCAACCAGCAGGGCTGGTGGCAGCAATATCAAACATCCGACGGTGCGGGCCTATTACTGCTTGGAGAATTTCTGCCAGGTTCTTAGAGTCATATTGACTGGTCGTAGTCAGATTAAAAGCTGACCCGAACCATTGGATGCAGCGACGTATTGGGAGAGTGAAATCATCGCGCGACGATTCGAAGATCTTTCGAGCAAGGGCCGGAAACTTCGCAAAGCTTTCCTCCGCCGATGATTCATTGAAAATGATATCCATTGCCGAAAGAGCACCTATGAAACATGATCAAATCAGCATCAATTTATTCTCACTAGTTAAGCCACGTAGGTCGTCGCCAGCAATCACACTCACCAACACTGGTCCCGGTGCATAGGTCCGGAATCTGGGCAATCGGCGTGTGAAGGCGCTTCTCCAACACTCTTAGAAGACCGAGCTGAATGATACCACGAGCTCCCCCACCATCCAGACTGAAAACGACGGGGCGCTTTGTTGGGGGCAAACGACGAATTATGATTTTGAAATCCTCGCCACAGATGGGGCATTCGAAGAGGTCGGTATGGTACTCCGCATAGGAACTCACGTTCCCGAACAGTGTCACGCAGTTGTCGCAGATCGTATGCTTACATGGCATCATGTGTTCTGGCGGTCGGCATAGGCAAACAAAGCAAGTAGTGATTGAATGCAGACCACCCCACTGGCGGTAATAATGTGCCAGTCTGTCCCGTCGAATCGTTGCCGCCGGCCGCTTTGGGCCCATTTCGGTGAAATTCTGTACAAAATGGGTCACAACACCTGAATGATTCTTTCCAGAGGAGGCTCCACCCCAGGCCTTCAGGCAGTGCTTCTGATAAAGAGCCGTGAATAACATTGTGGGCGAAAACCCTATTATCATTAGTATTCGAAATGTCAAACCCGAATGCGTGGAGAGCAGAGCTTACTGTGCATTCCAGGAGGATAAGCATCCATCAAAACGCCGATGCAACAAACGCATATACATCGTTCTCCGAGGATCCGACCGTTTTTGCTTGTTGCACAAACTCCCTGACGTGGCCCCCTAGTGATGAGTTTTGAGGGAAGCTACTTCGGGCCACCGACAGACAGTCAAAGCTGGAGCCCCCCAAGCGCCGCCCATAATGCTGTATACTCTGCTTCCAAAGAACTTTTAGATGAAATGCAGAGAATGGCGGACAGGTTGAGCTTTGTTCGATGCGTATGGCGTGAATCCGATCGAGAAGGAGACGGCGCAGCGGCTCAAAGGCGACAGCGTCGGATAGATTGGTGCGATGACGAAGGTCGAGTACTTCCGTATCCACGGAGGCATTCAACAAGACGCATGTCTTCCCAGGCTTATCATATCTATTGCTATGCGCCGATTCGGTCTGGACAATCACAACACGCATATAATCAGGAATGGCGTCTTCTCCGACTGCCAATTGGGGATGTGGCTTTTGGAGAAGACACCGGGCAGCTCTTCTGTCTGACTCGGTGTCTATAAATAAATAAAGGACTTGGGTCCAAGGCAGGACCATTTGCCTAATCACGTCTTGTTGGCGCTTCTCCAACGATGACGATGATGTATCCCCTGGGGGGGAGAGTATTTCCGGTGCTTCCCAGCTAAATGCCTCGGCCATTTCGAATCACCAAGGTCACTCTGAGGAAATAGCTTGCTCTCGCTAAATACGATGGGGCTGGATGTATGAGCGGTGGTTGTGCTGAGATGGAGCTGCACCAGGCCTGCTGGGCCCTTGCGTGTAACGTTGTTGCGAGGAAATAGAGCTCGAATGGCTTTGATCCGGTTGGAATTGCCAGCAAAGTGAATCATTAATGGATACTGCGTTTTAGGGTGACTCATTCCCTGCGTAATCTCTTCCAGTCGGCCAGTGTCTAGTAGAGACCAGCCTGCGTCCTCAGCAACGAGATCGAGCCACGCCGCCATCGGAGCATGGAGTATTTGTATGCTAGATACTGTGCTACTAAGCTCTCCTTTATATGTTCGACTTGGAGCCAGGTGAGACCAATAATCCCCATCTCGCACCTATCGTCTGAGCCCGCAGAAAGTATATGCTATCTCACAGCCGCTTCAAACGGCTGGGTTGATCCTCAATAAACTATTCCATCTTCTCGGGTCCGTTGAAAGCTTTGCGCACTTTCCTTTTGATAAATCACGGTTTAATGAGGGGCGCTGTTGATGGGGCAAACTGGCCTCAATTTATATTGTCGCTCAAATTGGGCAGTTGATTGTGTCGGTTTGAGCCAAAATGCTCGGACCTATAGGACCCTCACCGAAGGAACAGCCCCTCTTTAATATTTGAGCTCTCTTTATACATACTTAATATAAAGCCGCAGCTAGATTGACCTGAAGCTGTTGCCGAGTCCGGGCAGAATCACTCTGGGGAGCCTTTGAATTATCCTCTATCAACTCCCTGTCAAGGATGTCGGAGCTCAGCGAGCTGGGTCGGACAGCAAACCAGCATTCACACCCCAGCCCGATCAAACATGTAGCTCGCACTCCTAGCATGAACACTTTTGAAAGCCACATGAGCGAGACTAGCTATGTGAGAATGCTCAAGGAAGAGGCGCAGATGGACGTGGAATACAACATCACGGCGAGTGCAGCAAATTGGATTCTCCTTGCTGGATATCTAGTGGTCCCTGGAACATTCACCTCTTTGCAAAACTCGACTAAAGTCAAAAGCGCTTTGGAAACCAACAGTGCAGGTCGCGCTGTGCTGCAGACCATACAAAACCCTCCCTTGATTGTCATTGCATGTTTGTTCCTTGCTGGTGGAATTGGAGCTTTGGCCTGGCTACTCCATTTTCCGAGGCTCAGAAGCAATTATCTATGGCTCGTCAACAAGATATTCCTGTAAGGGCGCCGTACTTGCTCTGAAAGAATCATAATACTGATATTGATCCAGACCAGCATCCATGAATGCGGCGGCCGGACTGCTTACTACCCTTGTAAACGTTTATACCTCCCGCGGAGGGCATTGGTCCGTAATGGCCATAGCAACCACGATCGTTACGGGCTCAGCCCTGGTGGTCTTCTCGACCTTGCTGGTGATTTATAAGTGGTTCAAAATGAAGCAAGTGATACGAGAGGATAGGCTAGCAAGCGAAGGCTGAATTTCATCTCTACCCGGTTCAAACAGTCCGGCCAAAGGCTGACTCCAACTGCTCTGCTACCACGGACAGAGAGTTTTCGGCTGGATTTCACATGTTTGCTTCAAGGCGCAGTATCAGCTGACATAGAGGCACGCGGACAAACCCATCGATGCCGAAGGCAAAATGACACGCGAGAATAGGGAGAGCAAGTTATATCCAAATGCATAAAAAGCCGTAGCTATCGGATGTTTTCTGGGAGAGGGTCGTATTCACATCATGATGGTGAGGGTAGCAAACTCAGTAAGAAATGCCACAATGTTTCACTTCTGAGTATGTGTTGTTATATGCAGCTAGTGCAGGGCAGGAACCAAACCGGATTATCGGTATTAATCCCGAGGTGTCTATACGAGCCAGGTTGATTGGAAGTCTACCTGATCTTCTTGTTTTGTAGGCTCATGTTTCCCTCCGAATAAACAACTGAAATCTTTCTTTGAACTACCACAGTATGTACTTTCGAGAACAGATTAGAATTCAATATTATTTCAACTGTAACACGCAAAATGCCCAGCCATATTCTTATATCGGTAGACATCTAAAAGACCAAGTTTGCAAAGCCCGGTATGGCCAGTGAAGGCACAATCGAGACCTTCCGATGCAGACAACATGAGCACTGGGTGGCTGAGCTCTAGCATGTTGTCAAAGGTCTTTTCGCCAAGGCGCAGTGCACCATCTTGGAAAGCGCAGGACCCTAGAATGAGCGGTGCCATGGCGGTTGGTTCCTAGGGGACGTGTGACTCCTAGGTTCTACAAGGGCATCTAGAGATGCCTTGATAGGCTCCCAGAGGTCATCAGTTAGGTTTGGGGAGCCGATATGGCAGTCATTTAATTCCAGGCAGCGAACAAAGCTCCAAGCCTGCAATTCGAGACATTAAAGAAACTTATTAATTCCGTTTCTCCCAATGAAGCTCTGAAGCTCTCCATTGTCTGCACCTTTCCTACAGCTCAACCTAGCGATGCCTCTTCTCAATCTACCCACTGAAGTGTTACATTTGATCGCGAGCAATCTTGATACTTCACAAGATATGCTCTCGTTTGTGCTTACTTGCACGCGCTCGTATAATCTTCCTGTTTTCATTAGACGAGTTCAACGCGCTGTATCAAGGCCTTTCGGATCTGATATGGGCCGCAGGAAATGGTCAAAAAAATCTTACGAAGCAACTTTTACGCCATCCGCGGATCCATGCAAACCCTACGAACGCTGTCGGACGTACACCACTTTTTCATGCCATTGCTGCCAAAGACCTAACCATGGTTCGACTACTGGTTTCTGAATCCCGAGTGGCCGTTAGCTGGCGAGATCACCGCCAGGCAAGCCCAGTGAGTGTTGCCGCGGCTTGCGGTATGGAAAGCGCAATCCGTATCTTGGTTGGTTCCGGTGCGGATATCAATAGTTGCGATTGGTCAGGAAATACACCGTTACATTGCGCGGCAAAGCATCGTCAAAAGTCTTCTGTACGACAACTGTTTCAGTATCACAATCTAGATTTGTCTGCAACCAACAAAAATGGCGCGACAGCCTATCACGTTGCAATGTTCACCTTTCATGACTCTATCACAAAACTCTTTATCGACCATCGAGCAGGCCCGGAAAACGAGTTTTTAAAGTCATACCCTTATGCACGACCGAGAACGGTACGTGCCACATAGCCTGACTGGGAAATTTGAGCTGATGATTTTCTAGTACCTACGCAAACTTTACTATGTGTTAATCATGGCGATTCTTGTAGCAATCCTACTTCGAGCTATCTCCTTCCGCCTATTGGGGGGTTTGATGATGTCCGCGATAATATCCGTGTTCTCACAGACGTTATCAGCGCCCATCAGAAGCAGAAGCTTCACTCTCCGGATCCATATAGATGTATCGTGATCTTCCTGCACCTCAGTGCGTGGGCAACTAGCGATGGGCTGTTACTGAAAATGATAAGAGAAGAGTTTGTTGGCACGAATGATGATTTTCCGATAGATTTCCCTCAGTAACAATTGAGAAATTCATGTAGCCATAGGAATTGCACCTCTCAATGACCCTGATTTGATGCGGGTCTAGATGGATCGGTCTTTCACCACGTTCAAATACGTCCTAGGAATTATAAGCTACAAGATCGTCCGTGTTTTTTTTTAAGAAAGGTCTTGGAAAGGCCAACAATTATATATTGAGCAGACGGCTCGCCCGGCAGCTGTTCCACCTTGAAAGCTATTCGAAAATCCTCCACCGAGAATTATTCAACGAATAGTCAAATATGCACAGCATATCAGAGCTATGCTTCGTTTGCCAGGGTACAATAGAACAGTGCTGAAATAAGAGTACGAATTAAACAGACGATCTCAATGAAAAAGGAACTAAAATCAGGAACTAGGAGATATGATATGACACTGCGTCAGCACTTAGCGATCGCCTGAGATTGATGTCAATCACCCCTCTCGCCGATCTTTTTATTCAACTACAGAACAGCCATTTGCGGGTGTGCTGAGAGTGCTGGTGGCTGGAGTGATAGTCGAGAGTGAGGTTACAACAGATGTTGCACTTGTCGGTACGATAGGCGAGGAGGTGCTTGCAACGGGTGTTGCAGTTGTCGATGCGGTAGTCGAGAATGTGTTTCCAACGGATGCTGTAGTTGTCGGTGCGGGGGATTTCGTGGAGGAAACACCCCCCGAATTAGACGCACTACACCAGCTGCCAACATTGAAACCATTGTTGAGTGTGCAAGTCGATTCGTCGCCATTTTGATTGGAAAAGGTGACAAGGCCAGTCTTGTTCACTTGAATCCAAGCTGCAGGCTCTCCATTTTCGGTACCACATGCGTCAACGTTCAGCACGGATTTGTCTTGGCGGGTACCATTAATAACTTCGCTGAAATCTGGGTCTTGTCAATTCTCATTCAGTCATTCTCTCGAAGTGGAACGTATTGCCTACTTGAACACTCATCTCCATCGAGTAGGCCAAAGGATGCAGAATATCCCGTGCAGCCATAGTTATCATTGGACCACATCACGCATTGGCCATCATAATCGATGACTTCAAGAGCACTGCCGAATGAGGAGCGCGCATAAGCGATGACAAGAATGGCAATAAGAAACATGTCGGTTTTTCCTGTGCTTCTGGAAGGAAGATGAAGAAGACGAGGAGTGAGGATGCTGAGCGCAGGCTTTCCGAGCTTAAATGCTTTCAGTTCTTTGTAAGAGGCTCATGAATCTGAAAATTCTCAAAGCTATTCTTAGCCCAGATCTTTCTGTGAGGGCAACGAGGGGAGTAAGTCGTTAGTGAACCGTTTATTTCTGAGGATCATCTCTGACCTTCCTGTGTCTTGATGTGTTTTTGACGGCGTGTCGAAGCTGGGCTGACGGGAAGACACAACACGGGTGAAATGATCTAATTTGATGGATCGCCCAACCGGCCCGCAAAATATTGACTACCTCAGGAGGTTGGTCCCCTCAGCACGATAACCGTAAGCTCATGACGTGCGAAATAAAACAAGGCACTAATCCTGCATGCGCTCAAATTGCTGCAATCCGGACAGTGACTGCTACCAACGTTTGAGGTTTCTAGAATAACCTCAATAAAAAAGTCCAAAAGGACCAAGAATAATCTTAAGGGGCAACCACTATGAATCATATTATCTTTGACGCATTATAAATAGAGCCACCCTCGGCTGGCTCATACTTGCTTTCTTCACCTAGAAACTGTGCCTCTTTGCTATGTCAACCCAGGGCAAGGTCGGCAAATCATCCCTGACAAGGTTGCAGGTGAAGGAGGGTGAGAAGCTGGGAAAGATTTACCAGGAGTCTCAAAATGGAATAATTTCTGAAGCAAAGAGCCAAAGTGCCAATGCGCAAGCTACTTTAATTCCACCCGCCAAGCCGCGTGGGGATCGAGATGCTGCCGCCGACCAGCCAGTCCAAGCGCAGTCCAAGCCTCCATACGACGGACAGGAAGGGAATACGGCCCTGCCAAGCTCCCCTCAGAAGGAACCCGAGGAGCCAGAAGACATATCGATGACGGACACCGGCTCTCAACACGGATCGGATACCTCCGGTGGGAATACATCGTACTCGACGGGAGACACTGATGATTCGACCGAAGACCTTGAGCTTCTCGCAGATTTCCAAACGCTGTCAATTGGCGGAGGCCAGACTGGAAAGGTGGACGGCTTTGGTGGCAAAGGCAGATCTCGGTTCTTCATCTTTCAAGTTGGACCACGCCGAGCACCAAGATTTGTATTCGAAAGGACCAATGGGTACACAACCGAGGGGTTCATCAACCTCTCTATCTACAAATATCGGATCTCCCAGATCAAGTACGAGGACGAGAAAGGCGAAGAACACTGGCAATATACAAGGGAAAATGTTATCGGTATTGTTGGCGTCGCTATCGAAGAGAGGGAGGAGTCGCTGCGGGAATATAAAAAGGCCCCACAGACGTGGATCAAAATTAAATGGCGCAATATCAAGGAAGAGCATGCAAAGCTGCTATCGAGGAACTGTTCTTGGATCCCGAAGTCTGATTTGATCAGACTGACCGACAGAAAATCCACAGAGAGCAAGATCGGCGACGCCTGGGACAGACAGGAGGAAAGATATTGTCGTAATCAAAGTGAAAACCAAAGAGACAGCCGTTCACCCACGCCTTTCCCATTGGATGTTTTCAAGAAGGAGAAATCGGAAAGAGAGCAAAGAGCCAGCTCGCGTTCACTAACGCCCGAGCTTCAAAATCGATTTACTGCACGAACAAACAATTCAACCCCAGAAACAGTTGCTGCAGACGGGATTGCATCAGCCGGGACTGTCCACATAAAGAGGGAGGAGGTCGAGGATCCCGAACTCTTTGTGCCCGCTGCTGAAAATCCCACCCGTGTGAATGTCGGTGTTGGAATTATGCCGACCAAGCAAATTGATCTGAGCCACGTTGAGTTTAGCCGGGACTCATATCTCACCGAAAAAGCGGAGGAGGAGAAGTGGAACACTTTACCCAACGAGGAAAGGGAACGTCGGAAGACCATTGCCCTGGCCAACTGGGTTGTGTACCGAGAAACAATGATTTCTCTTAACGCAAAAGAGGTTGTAGACGTGGTGGATGGAAAAGAGCAATGATGGACAGGAGGAGCTTTGATCTGGGGCAGCTTTGAGACAGCTTTGATTTGCCCCGCTTTGTTTTGACACCGGGGAGGATTAGGAGTGGAATCGCTGGCGATCCATGCCTATCTTCGAGAAATGAGTTCATAGTTTGCTTTTTGGCATTTCATAGCCTGACGTTTCACTTTCGAAATTCACCTCTTACCCAGAATGGTATCTTGTTCAAAGGTCATTTCAGTTCGCTACTGTCCATGATTCTCAGCAGGCAGTTTAGATTAGAAATATGATTCCTACCTGAGCTAAAGTATTATGTAACTCAAATTTTCTTTGTCTTCAGGTTACATTAAAGAGTAGTCAAGTAAACCAAACGTGATCGGTTCGTTGTTGTTTCAAGTAGAATATCTTCATGAGGGATTCCTTACTGACGGCTCTGACAAAGGAGAAAGACCATGTCCAATGCCGAAGCAACATGCTTGCTTGGTCTACCACTCAATATACAGTAACAAGATCAATCCATATTTCTACTAATTTGCCAAAAAAGAACACTAAAACCTAGGTTCAGTAACCTACATCCAATGAAACCGGCCACTTATTTTCCTCTTTGCAGTGCTCGGCTTATTCCTGTACTGTAGAAATTCAGACAGATCTACTCTTAGCAAATGACAGATGCCTCGGCAAGAAATTTGATTTGCAACAATCACATCGGAAGCGTTCTACAACCATTAAAGGCGTATTCTCGATTAGACTAGAGAACTGCTCTACTCATGGGAAAGTGTGTGTATCGAGGCCTCAAGACTCTACTCTCCACCCTTCACGTCTGGTCCTTTTCCTTGCCCTTCTCCTGAATCACTAGAACACTTGATATCACCGACTTCACGGGAGATCATCCGGCACAACGGCCAAGTCCGCTGCTGCACAGCTGTTCCAATCTTCAAGCACGCCTAGGAGATTCTGTCTAGTCTTCTCTAAAGCAGACTCAAATGCGTGCAACCGGGCAAGCTGGTCGTCTTGCCGGTGCTTCAGGTGGTCCGCCTCGCCGCTGTGCTGAGCATTGTCGGCCCGCAGCGCTTCGTTCGCGTCCTCGAGGCGCTGGATGTCGACGTGTTTGGAGAGACAGGACTCCCACACGCGTCGAAAAAGGCCCAAAAGACGCGCGCCCTGGGAAGCAAGCTTGGGGTCTTCTCGTTCCAAACGCTGCAATGTCTCCAGAACTGGTTCGAAAGGGTCCGCGGCCAGGGCTTGCGTGTCGCCTGGAGCAGCCTATGAGGATGAAGATGAGTCAGCGGAAGATCTCACGGTCACAGGAGGACAGACTTACCGGTGAGGGGACGGAGGAACTGTGCGTCGCGTTCTGGGCGGTCGGATTTGGTGCAGCGGTCCGCATTCCTTGCTCTTTCGCCTGGCCTGCCGATGCTGGTCCGTTTGGGTCGTCCATGAGGGATTAATCCGTGGCTATGTACTGTATCTAGGGCGGCTTCTCTACTCCTTTAAAGCCTTCTGGTCGCCAGGAACATCGGTAAAACTGCTCCAGCACAATAGAAAGAATTACCCTTTCACGGCAAAGGCCAGCGGTCGGCCACAACACCTGAACTTGGATTCCGAGTCCATTGCACCGGCCCCCGCTCACGGGCACCAGTGCTTCGCTTTCTTGTGCGGGCCTTCGCAATAAACGTTGAAGCCTACCGCCGCGTCTGCCTACTGACAGCGAGTAAAAGTCTGGCTCTCCATGAAATCAGAATAAACCCTCTTCACCACCCTTCACCATTCTTACTTCATTTCTCCTCGTAACCTCCTGTACCCCTAAATTCATGTTACTAACTTGCCGGTGAACTCAGTCTACATGATTGAAATTCGACCTCAAAAATGATCTTGGTCGCCGCCTCCAGGGTTGAGGCAACGCGGTTGAGAGTTGGGTTCGGCGCCTGGTGGATCCATTGGCGGCCCACCGAGACCCACATGGAATTTGTCGATTTCACCGACCTCAGGAAAGAGCGGTTGTGGTGAACATTGACCGACCATCGTTGAAGCACCCTCTAGAAGTCTAATTATTATAATTCACTTGAGGCCATCGATGTGGCCAGGTGTAGGAGACGGCTGCTTCAACGGACTGCTTCAACGGACTGCTTCAATGCGCTGCTTCCACGGACTGCTTCAACGGACTGCTTCAACGCGCTGCTTCAACGGACTGCTTCAACGGACTGTGTTGAAATCAAAGTGACTGTATTGAGTTTTTTGTTTCAGTTGTCTGCCTTGTTGGAGGTGGGACACCCTCATCTATTTATATGTCTCATGATGATCCCCACCACAGGCTTTAACCACCGTGATACTGAACAGACTGCTTCAACGGACTGCTTCAACGGACTGCTTCAACGACTGCTCAACCGGGATCTGGCTGGCCACGGACCCCACTTTATTTACATCTGCCATACACAACCGACCTTTTCTGGTCGGGTTTTCTAGGGGAGTCACTGAAGAGATAAAGCATCAAGCAGCAATGCGACATCGCCTATTAGAGCAAAATTCTGAAAGCAGCACGAGAAGCGCGCACTATTAGAATAAAAATGTTAAGAGGCTCGACCGGCCCTGAAGGCCGCTCAAACGGGACTAGAACACTCTAGAAGCGTATAGGGATGCCTGTATTATGTTGATACTTGACACTCGGTCGAGTCAACAGTACAACGGGAGAAAATAATTCCTGCATTGAGATTTCTGCTGTTATAGCTTGGTCGGCTATGGGTGTTGACCAATGAGAAATCTGTGGGTCGGGGTTCAACCCCCAAAATAGGAAATTATATGAAGTACCTCTACCATGCCTTTCTGTTCTTTGACAAGCGTCGTTACGCGTTTCTGTGGATTCTTCATGCTCTTCCATGTTGCATTGGCTTGAAAGATCAAAATGAAAAGGATAGCGCGTCTATGTTATATTGTTAAGAAACTGTGAGTGGGCGATTTCAACTAAGCAGTATATATATCCTCTATATATATTGATGCACCTCATCAACACCTCAATGAGAAACATCAGGAGTGCAAGTACGATTATACAGTGCACAAAATAGTATTGCCACGTCGGGCCCTATCCGACCAAGCCAAATAAGTCGACCGTAGAAGAACCCCATTACGTATCTCCAGTGCCAAAAATCGAGTATGTAACACTGGTTGTCGCATCAAGCCTCGGGTGGCTGGAAAGCCCGACTACCCGATAGGGGGTTATCAGTGTGAAGCGCGACTTAAACTAAAAGAACTTTTCTTCCCGCCCCGCCCGCCCCCTTTTCAGGCGTCTGACAGTCGACCATGATCCCGCGTAGACCAACCGAGGGTCTGCGGGTGTCAACAGAATACTGTGGCGTTCTTCACGAACGGTCAGAAAATGACTCAACTCTGTGATTGGCGGTCTTGTTGGCCACGCACACAAGCAACTTCAATTCCCCATCATGCCGCGATTGCCCTCCAGGGTTGCTCTGTTTGGTCAGTCGCGAACACCGGATATAGAAACGCAAGACTGACCTGCAAGAGCTCCTCTATAGACCGGCTCTTCAATCGATTCGGCAGACTCTCGATCTCGGCACTCCACTGATGGGGCGGTGGATTTTTCTTCATCAGCTTCGTTACAATCTCCGCCAAGGCGAATAGCTTGGCTGTGGCGGCGTCCATCTCCGCACGGCTGATCTTGCAACTATGCTCGACCCCCGCTGTACGACAGACCATCATTAGCGTTGTGGCCTATGCCTTCGTCACGGATGGCTCTTACCGATCCGCACCCCTCCAGATTCCGTGAGCAAGATAGTGTCGGCGCTCAGGGTGGCGAGCACTCTCCCCTGGTCGCGCAGATACCTGATTCCCTCGAGGACCTGCCGCACGTCAGCTTGGATCGCCCGAGATCAACGGCGACATCACATACTGGCTGCACGATTGCTACGATTTCACTCTCCGTGATGAGGCACTTGGATGCGAGGATCTGGCTCACGGAGAGTGCCACCGGTTCCCATACCAGGAAGGCATGGTTCGCGTGATGATAAGTTTCGAGGAGAGTGCGGAAGCTCGAATGCGATAGGTGGCTCATCGTTTCGCGCAGGGCGGCTACAGAAGGGGACTGCTCCAGGCGTTGGACGTGAACAAGCTCCGCTTTGTTCCTTCGATGGCGAGCAAGAAAAACCCGTTCGCTCTGGAAAATCTC
The DNA here is from genome assembly GCA_028828245.1 of Penicillium lividum. Taxonomy (NCBI): domain Eukaryota; kingdom Fungi; phylum Ascomycota; class Eurotiomycetes; order Eurotiales; family Aspergillaceae; genus Penicillium; species Penicillium lividum. Next base: position 4,330,162 of record JAQJAG010000003.1, read on the forward strand.
AATGATCGCCTCATAGGTCCGCCACGGGTCTTCGCCGACGTCTCGAATCGTCAAAGCCGGACTCTCGTTCGTCAACAGCTGGGCAGAGGGGTCTGAGGCGGGCCTCGCCGCCGATGTGGCGGTCGCAGACTCGGAGGATGGCGAAGGGGAAAGAACCGGCGATTGGTTTCCATTGGGGGCTTTCTTCAGCCACACAGTGGGCGGCCGATGCTTGGGTCGCCTGGAGTGCATTGCTGGCAGCCAACGTGGCTGGGCATTTAGTGAAAATGGTTGCTCTTATAGTCCCCAAGCACAAGACTTCAACCGCTAGAGGTACCTGCATTACCAGTCCAGTGATGGGAAGGATGCCGCCACTGGTGGCATGCCTCATCCAATGTGGAGGCGTCGTTCATCAACCCCAAATTCCGTACCCGTAGACATGACGGTCCTGTTAAACAACACGTGCTTACTATCCGGGCAACCGGTGATTCATCCGGAGTCGAGAATTGCGGACACGTTGGCTAAACGGACCTAAGCATGGCCCATGGGCTCATGACCGCTTTCACCGTCAACCGCCAAACCCGAACGACGGACACTATACTGCACTTCGACACTGCTGATGACCCATGCCGTGCTGCTTTTAAGCTCATATGGAGTCTCCCCAAGACACCGGCACTTTGACCCATTCGGATTGTCACGCCTGTCTGACGTTGTCGGGACTCACAACCCTGGAGACTTCCTGAAATTGAGATACGCTCTCGGCTGGCGAATTTCATTGCAGACTGGTCTCCCAGGAGCAAGCGATACTCTTTATGTCTGATCGATCTCTATCCTCACTATATAGCCATGGGAAATCTTGTTATTCCATGTTTAAATCCTCACATAATCTCCTCCCACTCGTCTTTGGCTCCCGTATTCCAACATGAACATCATTGATTCCCATACTCTTGGTCGAATAACTGGAGATCCTTATCACCGTGAAGTGTGTTGGGCCTGGCTAAAGAGCAGGCCAGGACCGCTAATCAAGAGGACGCTCTCCTCCAAGCACGAGTTCCTAGGATGAAGTCAACAACCCTGAATATTGCACAGTCAAATGTAGCCACTGGGAAAGGCTTGCCAGAGAACGTTGGGAAACACGTCAAACGAGTGGATGCAGCTTTTCCAGGAAAACACACTCGACAGCTCTATGATCGCCTATCGTGGAAAGAACCAAGCGTGCTGGCTCAACTCCGGACTGGCATGGCAAGACTCAATGGATACCTCTATCGAATCAACGCGGCAGACACGGTCCGGTGTGCATGTGGACAAGCGAAAGAGATCGTGGAGCACTTCCTTTTTCGATGTCGGAAGTGGACTGCGCATCGGACGGAACTGCTACAATGTACCAATACCCACCGAGGAAACACTGCCTTCTTCCTGGGGGGGGATCGCCTTCTGATGATCAGAAGTGGACGCCAAACTTAGAGGCAGTACGGGCCTCAATACGATTCGCCATCGCGACGGGCCGACTCGAGGCCACTTAACCATGCCGACGAACATGAATCACCCCCTTTTTCCGATCTAACTTACCAACAACCTCGTGCTACAGATGGTAGACGCCCTTCAACTGCCGAAGATGGGATTTTGAACACTTGGAGAAGCGCCTTCAAGCCAGCCTACTAACAAATTACTAACCCACGAGGATCTGCTGCGACACTGCTTGCTGGAAATGACATATATCGCAAGGTTTTATGTAAGGGCTTTAAGGAGACACCGTATTGTATGTATTATGACATGTATAGTAGATCAGCGCTAGTTGCCCTTTCGGCTTAGCCGCCGGGCGTTAATAAATTGGGTGTGTGTGTAGCCACCTTGCCAACGTGCGCTGCACCGTTCAAAATGCACAATTGATAGCATGTCTTCGATTCAGACCTTATTCCTCTTCACTCTCTAGGGGCCGACTGTTCTATCTCCATTGCAACGCAATACTGCTCTGATGATCTTGATTTCAGCTTCTATTAGGTTCATTAACCTTACTTATTCAACAATTCACGCTCTCAAGTACTCAATTGGCTATGCCAGTACTCGTCCGTACTGTACTGTACCAACCACGTCCCGACAGACATTTCCAAGCCCACCCAGCCTGACGTAATAACCTAGATTCTTAAACCGCCCCCCCCTTCCCCCTTTACTGATTGCGCCGTTGTATTGGGCAATTGGAGGGCCAATCTCGATCCTATTGTAGAAGTGGCGAGGGGCTCCTCCACCGCTCTTTGCCGCACTTTCCCACAACCTGCCACTTCCACAACATCCACGCCGAGAGAATAAAGCAGAAGCTCCACAATACTGCTGTATATGCTGCCATGAATACGCCTCCCTGTCCAGAGTTTTTGCTAGAATACCAACAAGCCATTCCAACCAAGAATTCCGCAATTGACAAATCAAGCAGCGTCAGTGGTGACCATGCGACGGCAAGCTCGGTCCGGGTTATGTTTTTGGTGCCTTCAAATTGAAACAGCAACATAGTTGCCGCAACTGCAGCAATTACCGCAGTTATTGCCGAACTGCAAAGAAACCCCTCGGATATTTCCGTAAATCGAGAACTCGTTGGATGAAATTCGCTGAACGTCAAAGCGCCCACCGCAAGACAACTGATGAGAGCTGCGAGGCCAACAAACATTTTATAAAACTGGTGCATTCTCTGGACCATCAAAGTTGCCCCAAGTCCGGAAGCCTCATCGCACTGTAGCGCAACCATTCTCCTTTTCTGAGTCAGCCTTTCCATTTTCGATCAAGCTCTATGCCCCCGCTTATATCAATAAGTAGGAATGGAAAAGGCTCAGCTTCTCACCAATACTGAAGAATCAAGAGGTTCAAATTGTCCTGTTCATCAAAATGTCCGAGAAATCCTGAAAAGGCCGTACACCTGGAAGATTGTCAGTCAATGTTCTTACGAAAGCGTGCAAAGAAGGTGTGACGAACAACTTCAGGCTTCCAAACCTGGAGGCGGAAAGGTTTCGTAAAATAAGGCTGTGAGCGAAGAAGTTGATCTTCATGAACAAGGGAGTTAGCCACTCTTCTATATGTGCCCACTCTCTCGATTATCGTAGTAAGAAGGGTCGCAATTGCCAATGATCTCCCAAAGGGCCAACGAAATTTGGTTGATTAGCATTGACGCCTTCGGAAACGGCGGGCGTGGTGAGTCATAACCAACACTCCTTGAAGCAACTACTAGAAGACTGGTTATTCCAGTTTCACCATCATTCAACTAAACCAAAAGAGTTAGCCGTTCATTAACGGGTAGGTACATAGGCAAGGGTACTAAGAGAGTATCAAAAGAGGAATACCCCTTAACATTAGCAACAGCCCACCTCTCAACCGTTTTCAACGGATTCGCATAGTCCTGGATCTATCAACCAATCATTCGAAACCTGGGTTATATTTGAATACCTAATTTTCCGGACGAGATGAAGGTAGACTAAATCAGAGTTTGAGGCAAGGCGTCGCGTTTCTTCCACGGATGATAGGTTATAGATGTAAACTACAGTAGTATCTGAGTCTTTTCTTTCGGTCATCTCCAATTGTGCGTTATTCTGCCATACGCTGAACGTACGGAGGAGAGTGGATGGAGAGCTTTTTGGTTCAACTTCAGGCATCTGCATTTTTGCTTCGACGGGACCTTCAACGATCCCACGGTCGGCTACGTCGCAGGCGATCAACTGTTGAATTCACCACCAATCAAAGTAAACCAGATTCGTGCAGCATGTAACGATGGTGACTTACTTAAACGGATAGATTCACCCTCACCCTATTACTTCACTTTCCCTCGTAACCTTCTATGGCTCTAAATAAACGTTGGTAGCTGGACGATGAGTCCAGTCTTCATAGTTGAGTCGTCATCAGTGAATGCAACCTCAAAAATGACATAGGACGCGGCCTCCAGCCGTTGAAGCAACGCGGTGAGGGTCGGGTTTGTCGCCTGTTGGAATGTGTGTGGTAATTTACACCGGCCTCAGGAAAGAGCGATGTGGTGAACAATGAACGACTGTCTTTGAAGCACCCACTAAAATTCAAATCATTGCGATTTCCACGATGCTATGCTTGTGTCCTAGATTTGGCGCTTCAATTTACATCGTCATTTCCGGTGATCCGGTGTAGCAGATGGCTGCTTGTAACCGACTGCTTAACCGACTACGATGGCTGGATGGTCAAACGTGGCGTGCCGCGGACCCCACTTTATCCACATCTAAAATTTGCCGTCGGCTGTGGAACACTTCTGGGTCATCAAGAGATAAGGAACCGGGCGAACAGATTGCTTCAGTCCCCAAATGCTCCCGTCGAGGCTGGTGGTAGGAATCGTATGACCAGGGAGTGGGGGATTGTTCGCTCCAAATCTCTTATATTTGTACATGCGTGTTATTTTGTCCCCGGACAAGTTGACGTATCTGACGGGATGAGGAAGTAATGTACTGGCTAGTACTGAACATGTCCAATATAATCTGATGATTGATTGAAGGTCTGTAGATCGGTTAAGCGATCTCTGGGGCCTACTGCCCGTGCTCTGGCGTGTTAATACCCCGTATCCGAGTTTAGTCCGAATACCATACAAATAATAGGGGAAATTGGGTGAATGATGAACAAGCCTATCCCAAAAGGTCATAGCGGTATTTGACCGCTCCCTTAGTTTGTCAGTATCTTCCAATCGCTCATCTAACAAATAATCAAAACAAGAAAAATCGCAGTATCATTTAACATGATGAAATATGTGAAAGATGGGGATCTTAGATATTGTAGGCTCAACCAAAGATAGTCTGCCTTGAAGCCGGCACGGCATCATCTAAAATTTGCTGAAATGTTCTGGACAAAGAACTGCGGATCAAGTATCAACAGATTAGCTGAGTGGATACTTTGTGATTCTATGCCGTGTGTGATAGACTCCGGCACTTCCTCATGTCGTGGGCACATGTGCAGCTGAAAAGAAGAGCGTCCCCACCCAGTGGCATTGTGACGACAGATGATATCTTGGACCTGCTCCCGTATCCGAGCTACATTGCCTGCAATCGATTCGGCTCGAGGAAGAAAAAATGGATACTGCTCTATGAACTCTCCAGTCTCCTTGCTCAGCCGACAGAGCCGGAAATCGACCCAGTGCATTTGTTCATCGAGAAGAAACGCTGACATATAGCGGAAGATGTCATCAGTGCACGTGTCTGGCGACAGCGGATCCGGACCAGGCCAGCTGCACGAGAACTCGTCTTCATAGGTAGAATGGTAAAAGCAACTAATCAGGGATGGAGAATCGGCACTAGGGCTCTTGCTGGATTGATGGCGGGGGAAACCGTGACCGGCTGCGAGACTATGGGGCAGCGTTGGTATGTCATCGAACTCTCGCCACAGTGACTCAACATCCAAATCAAGGTGATAGTCTAACGATAAGTGTAAGTATGGGGTTTTGTATGTCGCAGAGTCTCGACAAACCGAGCGGAACAGGCGATTTTATTTTCGACATTGCTGGTGCGCGACGCTGGCAAGTAAGGCAAGAGAGTGATTTTCGAAGGAAAGGACAAAGACGAGGACAAAGGGGAAAAGGCCGGAGAGGGGCAGATGCATCCTATATAGGCCTCAACTACACACGTATTTATCGGCTCAATCTAAAATTCGCGTTCAGCTCGTTTGTAGAAGACCCCGGTCGAAGTACCCGTGAATCATATTTTGCGCTGAACTTTTCCCAGGAACTAAAATTATGTAGAAAGGAAAGGAATGCGGTGAGCTTCATATAAGCTTTAGTCGAACTGACACCTGTTGACTCAACGGCGTGAACTGTGGTCGTCCTTCTTCTGGCTTCCGCCTTCCGAACCCAGAGCCGCTGCGGCGGTCCCACCTCCTCTGTTGAACCGTGTCTTCCCGTGCTTTCAAGCCCCATATCTAGTCAGAGAGCTATCATGCTGTGCTTTGGTCTGCTCTGCAGTATTATTGTGTTCTTTAGTGCCAATATGGGCAAGTCGTATCCAGTCTTCCGATGAGAAAGAAATAAAGCTAGTCTCATAGTAGATGAACTTCTCAAGCTGACGCTTTGACTATAGAGAGGGTATTAGAGTATAGTAAATTTCAAATGAAGAGTTTTCACCTTTAGAGCATCTCCTAGCATTCGAAAGGTTGAATTCCACCGTGTATCGACATCGTATTCGATGAACTTATTAGATAGGCTCATGCGGTCGCAAGTCTCATTCCATGATTGTCTTCGTTGTGGACTCCGTTGAATCCACAATGCTAGGATTCGAAGTTTTGCCAATGGTTCGAGAGACTGAAATTCACACGGCTGGTGTTCTCCTTTGTCGAGGTTGTTGCAGATGGAAGCAGCTTCTTCTGCACTCCCTGATTTAAGAGCCTGTAGGATATCCTTCACAATAAGGTTGATGATATGAGCTAGACATCGTATGTAACTATCCAAGCCACAGAAGAGGGAATCGGTCCCATATGTCTTCTGGAGATTATCGAATAGTTGTACTGCCATCCGCTCATTGTTACTAGCATTGTCGCCAGTAATTGAAAGAAGCTTGCGTTCAAGGTTCAATTCAATAAGCAGAGCTTGAATAGCCGCGGCCAAGTTTTCTCCGCTATGGGGGCCATGGAGCTCTTTGAATTCAAGGACTTTCTCTCGATATTCAAATTCTTCTGTAAGCCAATGGCCAATGACACCAAGAATTGGAATATGGTTTTTGCTAGTCCACACGTCAAGGGACAGAGCAATTGTTTGACATGTAGTTGCAAGCTCATTTTTCAACCTCATGCGATGTAAGTCGAAATCTTCCAAAAGACGCTCTCGAAGTGTATGGCGAGAGGTAAAAGGAAGCGAAACACCTGGTATATCTTTGAGCAATTGCTGAAATGCCGCCGATTCAATAACTGTGAATGGTTGCTTGCTGCTAATAACCCAGCGAAGAAGGTTCTTCTCAAGGGTTTGTTGAACGGTAAGCTTTCCCTTCTTACCCCAAAGGCTGATAAGATTGGTCTTTGAAGATGTATCGGGGATAGAGACATTAGGCGGTAGGACACCATGCTTCTCTTTCAAATGGTGACGAATATTGGTGGTAGAGCCATGTCTTTTTGAGTCTGTTGTAGACCAGTTGCACTGTCTTCCATCTTCACCGGTGACAGCACAGCGAATCTCTCGATCAGTGTCCATCTTCCTTTGATTCCTTTTCTCCATCCATTGGCCAGGAAATTCTGTTATCACAAGATGCCTCCACATCCAGTCATTCTTTTGTCGTGGGGTTGAGCTTAGCGAGCTCGAGGCTGGCGGCTGCGAGGCAGACTCTGAAGGTAGAACTTCATCAAAAGACTCATGAAGGGAATCGAAGTTGGTACCAATTGCTGATTGGCTATGATCAAATAGTGGGGATGATGGGACTGGCCCGTCCTGGCAGGATATCCAGTCTTCAGGTCCATCATTCAAGGCAAGGTAATCTATTCGGTTCCCACGGGTCTGCATGGCTGATGGGGATTGAAAGGGGAAGTTGGAGCAATTCACCTAAATACCGCTGAGAAAAGTCTGCATGCTAGTCCCGATTCGAATTCTAGTATTCCTGGTTTGGCTTAGCTCGGACGATACTTGAGTCTACCGATAATTATCTTATCGTCGAATATCTGTGATGAAGATATTCGCAGCTCAAGAACCTTGCCGATGATTATCGGATATCGTATCGATAGGGCAAAAGACTTGCCGATAATCATCGGCAGCGATAAGATATCCGATAATATCGGTGGTTTCGAATATTCGCAACAGCCCTAGATTTAGGAGTCTGCGCCCGCACCGTGGCGCGCGCTAGGTGGAGTTCGCGCGCAATTTTCGATCGGAATGGATGAGCTTTGCGTGACATATCCGAAGAGAATGTATGTCGAAGTGTGGGAATTCAAGAAACAGGTGCATTTCGGGCTTCTGGAGCTGTCCTAATCGTAATACCAAAATGACAATAGGAACACCGAAATTTCTTGCTCTGCATCCGTTCTGAAGAGGTGAACCTGTCATCATTAGCAGGAACCATGATCAAGGGCATCAGTGTCCGCTAAACCCTTTCAGGCGCCATATGCAGGTACTTTTGATGTTCCAACGATACACACGAAAGTCATAATCGAATATTGCTTTGCCGCGGAACTCTGCCATCACTCCCGGCAGACTCTGGTCGCAAAAGGCGTCGGTGATATCTTTTGCATTTCGCCATACCGAATATGCAATTTGTACAGTGAGTAAAAGGACACTATATTCAAGGCCAAATGACTTCCGTATTGCATTGAATATGCACCCTTGAAAAAATTAAATAGCACCTTCCTTCGTCACTGCTTTTGGACTGGTGCATAATGCATGGTGAAGATGCCTTTTCTCCCTCGCCGCATACAGTAGTAGTAGTCGTTGTCAGCCAAGACGGGTCAATATTACTAGCTTGTAGTTGTTATATTCAGCAACCACCGGTCGCCGGAGCACCGAGGCACATGACTGACACGGTGGAGCTCATAGAGTTAGGTAAGATCAATATTCTCAGGGGATTCCATGTACTCTATCTTCAGACGATATCTTGAGACTGGCCCCGTTCTATTGGTCAGATATCCAGTACCAGTCAATACCTCCAAATCCTAGAACCGACAGATTTCACTCTCATAGTTACATGACTCATGTCTCACCGCTGTGTGATGTAGAAGTTTCCACGGTAGCACCCCACAGCCATCCACCAAAATCCTCCGTCCGCCCCCGCCATCTCAGCGTGACGCTATGACCCGATGCCAGAGAAGATCCGATCACGGCTAGCGAGAACACTATGGCGATGTAATTGAAAATCATCTAATATATCGATGCACGAGGAAACAACAAAAATAAAGTGAGCGTTTCGAAATACCTGTGATCTTGCCAGTTTCTTTGATAGGATGTTTAGTCGTTGGTGGCTTGCATTAATAAGCTTCCCTGCTCTTGCGGTAGTTCTCACCTTCGCTGTATATTTACAGGCAGTCACTTAACATACATTTAGGGAACGCTATATGCCATGGCTATCATGTTTAATATCTCCATAGTATGCCAAGGATGGCATGAAATAGTAGAACTGCGTTGATCCGGATTCTATCAGCATTCCAGACAGTAGCCACCGCAACGTTAGAAGTTGAAGCTCACGTACCTCCTACGCACCTCCGTCTCCGCCACCGAGCGCAGCGCACTATCGCGAGGGTATACACTCTACCGCGTGACCACCCCATTTAGAGTGCATTATCACGGGCCCAGAATCGTAGAAATAATATAGTATCTTACACGCGCTTCCCCCTAGCGGAAGCGTTGAAGACCATGGACGTTGATAGGCTCAACGAACTGTAAATGATTGACTCACGGCCACTGCCGCCGTGGCGAACGGATGCCTTCATGGAGATCGAGCTTGAACGCGACCGAGAAATAGTAAGAGAAAGAGCGGATTTTGTAAGACATACGTCCGAAACTGTCGTCTACTCGGACGCCTCCGGGCGTAAGGGTCATCTGGGGGCTGCTATCGTCGTACTCAACGACCATGAAGAGGTGATGGATTCTCAATAGGTCTAGGTGGGGCCGATAAAACGTTGGTCGGTCCACGTAGCAGAGCTCATTAGCATCTTCTACGCGATCGATAAGGTGTTTAAGCTCGCCCATCAACGTTAAGTTGTCGGAGAAAGTGCGCACATAATAGTAATAATTTGATGTGAAAGCAGATCGGCTTTGCAAGCGATCTAGAGCGTGAAAAATCGATCTGGATAACAAATCATCCATGCGATCCTCCAAGCAGCCGCTAAGGTCCAGGAAGAGAACATTACGCTCCGCCTCTAATAGATACCAGGATATTATGAAAACCTAGGGAACGACGCTGCGGACCGACTGGCTAAGAAAGCCGCGCAGCCGGGTAAAACCCATCCCTTCCGGCGTTGCTGATAAGGGAAACCGCATTTATTCGCGGCAAAATTCATGCCCAGTGGAAGCAAGAGTGGAATCAAGCACCAAAGGCTCTTACCTACGGAAAATTGACAACACCCTACCGGCGAGATACATCAGAAAACTTTACGGAAACTTGCCTAGGAACCGGACATATTTGCTCACTCAGTTACGCACGGGCCACAACTGGTTATCCACCTACGCCAAGAGATTCGGCTTCCGCGACGATGATCAATGCGAGTGCGGTGCACGGGAGACAGTCAATTACGTATTATTGGAATGTCCCAATTTACGAAGAACTGCGGGTGGAGTTAAGAAGAAATGCCAGGGACGCGTTTTACAGCGTGTCGAGTCTGCTGGGATGCTCAGATGAAGGTGAGAGAGGTAAGCCAGACATCGTCTCGCGAGCCAAAACAGTTCAAGCTGTGCTGGACTTCATTTAGGCGTCACAGCGATTTCGCAGTCGTGCGCCATAAGGGAAGCCTGACGATGGAAGCGGCAATGGGCCACCATAGGCCGTGACGAGGCTCTAAGTTCATGTTAGAAAGTGGATCATTCTATATGTACATACCCGGATATATGGTTGCTGTATACTACATATCGCTTCGGCGAGTGGTCGGTGTAAATGAATACTACTACTACTAATACTACTTCCTGACTATTTGTCTTCCAAACAAGCTCTGGCACAAATAAGATTAGAGTAGGCAGCGCGTAGATAGTCACGTGCCAACTGTTTCACTCTGCTTTTAGCGCACTTCACCCAAAGCAGTATAGTCAGCCTTGCCCCTGACGTAACTGGCCTTGCCTGACTTTGCCTGAAATCTGATGCTTTAAGTATTGAAGGTGCCAAAAGACCGGAGGTCTTGAGCGGACAAAAATGACTCAATAGTTTTCTACTTGAATCAAGAGGTTCAGTGCGTTCGTCGAAGCTCTACTCTGTAGAATATGATGGGTCTCATGTCTACAGTATATTCGAAAATCACACCACCGAGGGGGCTGTGTGCAGATGCTAAGACACTGGCTGTTTCAGATGGAACATCGCGGCCCAATGATGTTGTACTCTTGCTCAGCTTGAAGGGTCAGTGCGGTGGTCGCGAGACGAAAGTGCTTCTCACCCCCTCTCACCCTGCTTCTCACCCTAACTATTGCGCACTCACCCTTCTCACCCCCGGTCGCGCGCGACGCTAAAGCGGCTCTCACCCATTTCTCACCCTGGCGGCACCCACCGAACTACTGGCCGCATTTAAGCCACACGCCGGTTAGTTAGTAGTATGGTGGGTGACCACATGCGAATCCTAACTGTTGTATGTTTTTTTGGTTTCAGTAGGGTCTGTTACTGCCACTCTTAGGCCTTTGGAAAGCGACACGTAAACACGTATGAAAAGCCTGAGTGATTAGCTTTCGACCGTAAATGGCTGCGGATCGGGAGTACTTTCGTTTCTGAGCATTCTTCCGGTCTCCAGCTTCTCATATGAGAGGCACATTGTCCGACCTGCCAAAAGTCCCTTGATTTTTGACTGAAAAGAATCCCAATTCGGGACGTAAGTACTTAGCGGACGGCCGGGGTTACTCGGATTTTATCAGACTATTTAACCGTATTTAATGCAAGATCAAAACAGCGCTTGTCCCGATTTGCACGACGGCTTCATCTTCCACCACTCTATTCACAAAATAATAACATTCCATTCGTCCTATAGTCATCCCCCACTGATACCGGGCTGGTGCTGCGGGGAAGTTGTTTTTAAAACTGGTCCTCTCGGGCCACTTGACCCGTAGGCCACGGTGCTTCGGGCTTCGCGCAACCCCGGAATGCCCCGCAGCCGTCAGGTGAGATCTTAATCGCAGAGTTACTGATAACCTCACAATTTTCCTCGAACGTTCAAAAATGTTGTAATGGCAAAATCTGGGAACGAGCGCAAATATTTTCCACGGCTACATCAGCGATCTCCATATCAGCAGTTGACTCCATTCATCTGTTTCCTAGATTTAATTCAACGGCCAACGCTATGGATGACAGAGACGAGAAATCAATGAATGATGCCCAGCAGATCGACAACAGTCAGCCCGAAGAATGAGGCCTCCAAAATTCGTTGCCAAATAGTAGACAGCTGGGTGTTTTTCATCAGATTACCCATCGATCGATGCTCAACTGTCTGCCTTTCATAAGCCAATGGCAGCCCCTCTTCGAGTTTCGAGCAGGCACGCGACTAGGCTCCCTGTTCAACGGCATAAGCTTCTGGCAGCTCCCGCCCTTACGATTGCTCCCAATGTTCGTCGAATAGCTCCTTCTTTCCATTTTTCTATTATTCAGTGCGCTACGCAAGACTATGCCATGCTTAGTCTCTCGCGTGATAATTAGTTCTGATAGAAATTGCCTGTAGCATCGCCGACGTTGGTCAGCAAGCTTGCGTCCACATTAAAGTCATCACTCTGCGTTGGTAGGATACTACAAAAGCTTTGGTACTTAGATGCAATTTTCGCTTTATGGCTGAAGTATGGGGCTTGCTTCATGGCCTCGAACGCATCATTGGCATGGCACATTTCCTCTCATCTCCAGGAGCTATTTCCCTTGTTTCAAGGGCTCTTAGTGTATATATCGAGCCCACGAGCGATGTTCACTATGACTAGTTAGCACTGAGTAATAATAGGACATCACGAATAAGGAAGGCTTATAAGCACTAGTCACTTATATTAGTGCTCCCTTTAGAAGGCGTGTAGGGTAATACTAGAAAGAAGACCTATTCTTTGACTGAGTAAAGTCTCTTATTATAAAAAAAAAGCTACTACTCCTAAGATACCGCTTAAGCTTATTATTCTGATTCTCTATGGAGATATGTACACCCGGCTGGGTCTGAGCTGGGTCCGGTCCCACTGGGCCGTGCGGAAGCCTACCCGGACCTAACGCTACGCTAGAAATCATGATTCGGGTCTAGTGTCGGGTCGGAGTCTTCGCCCAGAATCCCAACCTGAACTATTTAGATCTAGGTTGGATCCGGGCTATGTAAAGTCTTGCGAGTATCTATTGAAAACCTCCGATTATGACAAGTAATAAAGATATCGGCAAATAACTTTGCGTAAAGAGACGCAGGAGCAAGTAGAACGGGCTATTTATCGCGCGAAGATCTGGAGTGAAGTGTTCATTTTATTAAGCATAGAGTGTACGGTTCAAACGATCATCGTTCTTCATACATGTCCGAATCACCACATATTACCGGACTGAAAGCCACCCGTAGACGGAAGTCCTTTCCGATTGCTGCACTTGTGGTTCGACAACGATTTATTTGCCGTGTTCGTTTGAACTGTTTAGACGATCGATGATGTCTAACTAGCACACCGCTAGACATTCCTAACTTAATAGCTCTCTTTGATCAGATCGGAAGCTCTCTCGGCAACAGCATAGAGAGTGCTGGTCAAGTGACCACAGAGCTGGAACGGCAGGATCGAAGCATCGACCACACGAAGGTTTTTGGTACCGTAAACCTTGAGCTCGGGGCTGACAACACCACCTTTCTCACGGGGAAGCATGCTGTTCGTGCCAACGGGGTGGTAGTTCGTTCGGTCTGGAATGCCAGACTTGAGTTAGGAATGATATTGCAGAACATGACTTCAGAAAAAAAGAGAGATAAACTTACAGTGTCCTTCAATCCACTTAGTCCAAGTGGAGGTAGATGCGTTAGTAGGAATTTCGTCGACGCCGGGGGAGACCTCATCGCCCACAAGACCGCTCAGAGGTGCAGTACCCACAGCCTTGCGAATGTATTCTGCCACCTTAATCTGAGCATCAACGTCTTGTCCGAACATGAAGTAATTAGGGTTGATGGCAGGAAGATCGGAGGCATTCGCAGACTGAATATGGATGCTGCCGCGGGAAAATGGCAGGAGAGGCCAGTACTCGACCTCGAACGATTGTCCGCTGGGGGCGAAGACGACCTCTGTGTAGGGGACCTGTGAGTTGAAGATCAAATCGTACTGGCGCTCGAAAGCCTCCATAAGATTGGCTTCCTTGACGGCGCCGTTCGAGGCGCTCGCGACTGATTTGGCGTAGCTGGCGAGTTGGGACTTGACGTAGGAAGCTAGGGCAGTGACATCGTCACCGTAGAGCTGGTCCACGGAAGGCAAAACGGAGAAGGTCGCCAAACCGGTTAGAGTTTCGACGCCGTCCCATGAGAGGGCATTGTTGGTCTGATCTTGCAAGTTCTCGCCAACGGTGGGGATGTTGACCTTGACAGGAATGCTGTGCTTGTCGAGGATGGCTGGATTTCCAACGCCAGACAGCTCGAGAAGTGCAGGGGATCGAAGCGCGCCAGCCGACAGAATAATTTCCTTGTCAGCGTAGATCGTTTCCGTGCCGTAGGCGTTGGTGACCTCGACTCCTATGGCAACAGCCTCTCCCTCGGTGTTGTTGGCCCAGAGTACCTTGTTCGCGCGAGTGTTCGAGATGATATTCAGGTTTGAGCGGGTTTCATACGGCCAGTAGTAAGCTCTGGCAGCATCTTCCCGAACATTCATCTCCCGGTCAATAGTATCGGGGTGGACGGTGAATCCGACCATTTTACCACCTTCGGAGTCGGGATTATACTGCACGCCCAACTTCTCAAAGGTCTGTTGAAGGACAGGGAAAACGCTACTGTTGGTCATAGAGGTAGGCCAGCCGACCTTCAGAGGGCCTTGCAGACCATGATAATTGGCGTTGTAGTTGGCACCATGGGCCATTTGATCCTTAGTGGGCACCTGAAAGCCTTCGGACTTTTTGTAGTAATGGAATAGATTCTTCCAGTTCCAACCTTTGTTCCCGAGCGCTTCCCAATTATCGATTTGCACGTCTTCGGCCCGAGTATAGGACATTCCTGCGAGAGTGTCAGTCAATACAAAAGTGTTGTGTGCTTCTGTTGAAGAAGGCATAACTTACCATTGATCGTGCTCGTACCACCAAGAGCCTTTCCAGCACGGATAGTCTGCTTCAGGCCTCCTGCATAGGTCTGGTTCTCGGTCTGGTAGGCCCAGTCCACCTGAGTACCAAATGCGGTGCTGTAGCCCATGACATTGGACACGTTGAAGTTATTCAAGGCGGACTCCCCGGCTTCGATGACAGCCACAGTGACATTGTTCAGTTCTGAGAGTCTGTTGGCGACAACCAATCCACTGGTGCCTCCACCGATGATGACAAAATCATAGTGAGGGGGTGAGCCAGCATCACTTTTGGCCACTGCGCCCAAAGAGAAGCCCGTAAGGGCAAGAACGGACAAAAGCATCTTGCTAAGGGAGGCGAAGAGGCGTTAATAATAAACGTGTCTTCTCGGATGTTGAACTGATGATTAACATTATGATCAGAGTCGGAATCAGTCTCTTTATGTAAACTCTGAAACGAACCATTTACCCTTACTATGCTTAGAAACCCTTAATTAGGTCTAGCTATTGGATTTTTGAGCCGTTTCATTTTAAAGCCGTTTATTTTAAAGCCGTCTTTACTGCGATTTGCCCATTTGCTGAATCGATATCAGATAAAGGATCAGTCATGATTACCAAATGCCAAAAAAATATGGGTCCACGGTATGACACTGCGCGGAAAGCTCCGTAGAAATGTGGATATATTCCATCATGCCAAGACATGTGTGAAGGACCAGCTCCTGAATTCTTGATTCCCACTAGGCTGATTCATTCTTAGTCGAATATTATAAATACAGGTTATAGAAATCCTGCCGCTCGAAAATCTTCGGGCCGAGATTGCACACCGGTGTAAACCCGAACGGCAAGCCGAATTTTCAAAGCGCCACGTCGGCATGAAATTCGATCGTTATCCGTGTCTTCCGAAACATCAAGTCGATTCCACTTACGGACAGCAACGTCGATGCTTACGTCTTCCAGTCCTCTCACAAGTCCATAGATTGTGTTGTGACTGTACCTGCCACTCACTCGCCTACCATATAAGAAAACCCGACCTCGACTTGCCACACCAACACATCGTATAACCATAAAGTTTAAGAGAAAGGTAGAATAAGCACCTTATATTCCACAGAATCCTTTATAATTCTTATAACTTGTCTGGTTCGCGGGCTGTAAGATGTTAAAGGTGGGTATTTCTGGGCGATATTCGTGAAAGGGATTACTTAATCACGGCTCTCGAATTTCGTCCTCAAAACTAAACCCTTTTCGGTTTTTATCCTCAAAACTAAACCATTTTCGGAACTTCATCCTCAAAACTGACCCTTTTAGATTAAATACATTACTATGATAAAAGTTGATTCAGGGCGATCTTTGAAATCCGTCCTAAATCCTAAGGCATCAACTTAATACGATCCCACTTAGCCCATATAGGGATGGCATTAGATCATATACATCTGATTCAAATCATGAACACCATCCTGTTCTTGCTGCTTAAGCACCCGGTCCATAGAGCCTTGCCATGGAGCTGGAAGATCTTCCAACTTGTCTTTCCAAGCAACTGGTAAAGTCGTTGTGTTGTTTGCTTGAACATAACGAAGAGAGTGGTCAAAAACTAGTATGGTTAACAGGCCTTACTTTAATAGAAGTAGATTGATGAATATAGACAAATTTTGTTGGAACTATTAGGCTCAAGGTGAAAATAATAAGTTTTTATATTCAGTGACCGCCGCCCTCGGTGAAGCGGCCGAGAGCAATCCTTCTCAATAAAAATCAATTTTCTAATTATTCGAGGATTAATAGCCACTCAAACCATTGGTCACATAAGCGCCCGTAGAATATTACCCACCTGCTGTCAAAACACTGGTCAACTCCCTAGCGTTTAAAATTCTGGTTGGCTTTTGATGGTCTAACCGCCACGATGGGGGCTTTATTAATATGCACTTTCCCTTTGATCCGAGGTGTGTTTCAATTGATTCGTAGACAGCACCTCTAGGAAATCACCACAATATGCATGTCTCAGTACGAAAACAAATTGATGGGCTAACAGCAAAAATTTTGGAGGACAGGCAGGCGGCTACATGTCATCCATGATTGGTTAATCATCTTTAGCGCTGTGGCACTTGCTGATCTCTCCTCTCTCCACTTCGCTCCACTTCACTTCACTTCGCTTTCCATTTTCTTCCGTATTTCCTTCTTCAATTCACCTCACTTCACTTCACTCCGCCTAACCTCACTTTGCCTCACTTTGCCTCACTTTGCCTCACTTTGCCTCACTTTGCCTCACTTCGCCTCACTTCACCTCGGCTTACAGACAATTTCGAAAACAGACCCCCCCCCCCCCCCCCCCGGACACACACGCTTTCTTTCCCAGCCCCTTACTAAGATTGCGCTAGGCTTATTCTGGGGCGGCTATTGATTGGACTGCGAAATATTGACATCCACTGGTGGTAGTCAACATGGCACTGGATTATCACGAGTGGGAGTCAATGCTCTGGATTTGAAGCGGGGGAGCATAAATTAGTTTGTTGTTGTTTCGATTGGGTGAGACGACGATCCTTTATCTCAGGCGGCTAGGTGAAGCCGTTTAATGGTGGATGGGGTTTTGTTTATGCGGTCGACCCGAAAGGGCAAAATCACCTGACCTGACGAAGTCAACATCTTTCGCTCTTGGCGCCCTTTCGGCGACCGAATTGATTTGAACACGCTCAACTCTACCTTAGAAGACAAACAGTTTCCTCTTCGATGATCTGAACGCGATCTTTGATCCCCTCCCCCTCTTTCTCCCCGCCAGCCCATGCTCTCATCACTTCTGCGATCCCTCCCCCAGTTCGGGCGGAGATGGAAACCTCTCAATTTCTCCAACCACAACTTCGTCCGGATACCCGAGTGGGACAAGATTGAAGAAGAGACCCTCCCAGATTATAATGCCTCGCAGTATTATCCAACTCAGATTGGAGAAGTCATCAAGGAGCGATATCAAATAATCGGTAAATTGGGATTTGGGTCTACGTCAACTGTGTGGCTTGCACGGGACATGGAGTGAGATTAGTTATTATCTTCGGGATTTGTTTATTACAATTACTAATACATCAATATCATAGTGAACGCCGTTATGTCATGCTCAAAATTTTCGTTCAGGCTTCTTCTATGGGCCAACAAGTGGATAACGAACTCAATATGTATAAATACATGCAGCAGTCCCCCACGGCCCACCCTGGTCGCGACGTGATAAGAAAGTTGCTTGATACATTTCATATCGAAGGACCGCAGGATACGCATCGATGCCTCGTGCATCTGCCATTATGGGAAAGTGTTTTGGCTTTCTTGCGCCGCAACCCAATAGAGAGACTACCTTCACCAGCGCGGTCGTCCTTCATCGCCTATTTCTAGCACTGGATTATCTTCATACCGAGTGTCACATTGCTCACACTGGTTCGTAACCCCTTATGTATCTCGGACGGCTTATATCGTTCTCTCGCTCAATTTATGCCCAGACATCAAGGCCGATAACATCATGTTCGGAATCAAGGATGGTTCAGTCTTTACTGACTTTGAAGAGAATGAACTTCAAAATCCTGTTCCGAGGAAAGAGGTCACAAACGGGAGAACAATATATATGTCCCAGGAACTCAAAATACCCAAAGAAGTCAGCTCTCCAGTACTTTGCGATTTTGGCTCGGCTGTACAAGGTGATCAATACCACACGATATTCATTCAACCTCAAATTTATCGGGCACCAGAGGTGATTCTGGGCGTTTCATGGACGTTTAGCGCCGATATTTGGAACCCGGGATGCATGGTGAGAACAACAGCTCGACCTTGACCAGAAAAATTCTAATGACCGTCTTATAGATTTGGGACATATTCGAAGGCAATCCCTTATTTACAGGCCAAGACCCCGAATATGAAAGATACCGGAGCCGAGCCCATCTCGCCGAGATGATCAACCTTCTTGGCCCCCCACCAAGTAGCCTTCTTACCCAAGGGGGGCTAAGAGACAAATTCTTTACTATTGAAGGCAAGTTTGTTATAATGTGTGATGAATTTCGGCGTCCAAGTACACTGACTAAGATGCTTCAGGCAATTTCCTGGATCAGAATCTACTTACTAGTATAGCACCGCTTGAGCAGAGAGAAACCACTCTCGAGGGTAAAGCGGAGAGAGAAGATTTTCTACGCTTTATGCGCAAAATGCTAGAATGGGAGCCTAATAAGCGCAGCTCAGCCAAGGAGCTAGCTGAAGATGAATGGATACATAGCCATATGTGAATATTGCATTAAGGAAAGAACTAATGTATACTAGGGACCTTAAAGAAGATATCAATGTTTTGAATGAGTCGTTCTTTGATCGAAGACCTTAGCTAGCCGTGTAATTTGGGCGGTACTGTGAATTGATATCAGGGGCGGAGAGTCCAGCCAATGCACCACTTCGCAACATGCAGACAGAGGATAGGAAAGCTTCATATCCAAACCGCCAATATGAAATGCAAAAAGAAGCTCTCTGTGCGACAGTGGGGCTTTCTTATAAATCTTGTCGTAGGGAAGTTGTGCGGCTGATAGATGTTAAGATTTCTAACTGACGGGTAGCGAGGAGTTGCGTGAGTTATAACAACGAAGATTTGCTGAGTAATAGCCACAAGTAATTATCGGACCGTGAACTGGACCGTAATCTAAGCAACCAATAGGAGAATCTCGCAGGCGTAACAGTCTGGTATTTTTCTCTCTGCGCTACGGCAGGCTAAATATGTGGGATTACAGCCTCGGCATTCGAGGAGCTAGACTGTTGCTCATTGGAGAGGCGTGGCTGCCACGGTTGTCGACCAACACTCTTGGAAGCATCATCTAATCGACATTGACTAGGAAGTATATCCCTATTCTACTCCGAATCACTAGGAATGGCGATTCAAATCGAAGCATGGAAGTCGCAACACTAGAATTCTAGTGGTGCTTCAACGGTGGGCGGTTGTTTTTCTCCACAACCGCTCTTTCCTGAGGTCGGTGAAATCGACAACCCCATGTGGGTCTCGGTGGGTCGCCAAGTGGATCCACCAGACGACGAAGCCAACCCAACCGCGTTGCCTCAACGCTGGAGGCGTAAACCAGTGTCATTTTTGAGGGCGCATTTATAGAACACAGTTCAATGATTTAGAATGAGTTCATCGTCATGTTACCAAGATGAATTTAAAGGTTCAGAAGGTTACGAGAGGTGAAGTGAGAGCGGTGAAGGGTGGTGAAGAAAGAGTGGTGATGCAAGTGATATTCTCACAGTTGTTGGTTGATAAGTGAAGCTTCGGTATTATTGCTGTTGATAGGAGTGGATTGTATGTTTTTAGATACAGGTTGGCTGGTAGACAGGTATATATGTACAGTATGCGCGTGATCCCAACCCTCATGATCCTCTCAGTGACCGGGATATTTGACAGTAGTCTTGAATCATAACAAGAATTGATGCCTCTTGAATAGTTGACGGTCGATTGCATTTGATTTTGTGGGGGTGTATGTGGCTTCCACTTAAACGGATCATCGTTGAACGGCTTTCGTCTTGACAAGATTCCGTAGGAATTTGATTGAAAAGGTACATTGATTTGCAGAGCCGAATTGATCAGATCCCTCACATGACAGTCCCTGAAAATGGTGCCTTGAATTGCCGAATGCCAGCATTTCATATTTCTTAATATTTCCAAACACGGCCTGCCTCGACGGAATTAAAGCTACCCGATCTTCACAATGCCCTGATTAGTATAACTCAATTAAATTCTTGGGTTTCATTGGCTAGGTTGCAAGTTCAAGCAAGCTAATTTAATGGTATCGCCGGTACAAGCGGTAAATAATATACCTTAGCACTGCCCACATCATAATTTGCATGACTGAAGCTAGAAAATGTCCTTTCAGCTCTGACTGGTGCATATTCTGCACTGAAAAGCCTCAAGCCCGGGCACAAAAGTCTTGAGCGGCAGGAAATGGTCCAAAGGTGGAAATCAAGGAAACAAAAAAAAAATATAGAAGAAAACCAAGAAAGCGCTGAATTTCAAAGCCCATGAACTATTGTTGACTGAAAACGCTGTATTCGCGGTCCCTCGCGATGTTAGAGATGGGATGGATGGGGTGGGAACCGGGTCGTTCACCGCGGTGATACCATGATAAGTGATAAATGCCATGGAGGAAGATTCTGGGAGGATTATTGTCTCTGTGACGGAGACATCCATCAAATTAATTTCTTCTGATGCACAAGACGCTTGAGCAGAGACAGCTTCGGGTCCTGAACAGAGAATGTGATTGTTATAAGACCATGTTGCAATGCTCCTTGATGTTATTACATGAAGATACAAATCTGCGAAGAGGACCAAAATACTCACTTTTCCTTAGTGACTGAATTTGTAGAGCTCAAAGGCATATTCCATCTCGTAACATCTCCAGGCGTGCTGCGAAGAGCAATGTTCCCAATTCGTGGGGAAGTCACTAGATCAGCTGTCAGGCGCTTTCCGATATGTATAAGACGTTTGGCCACGTACTCTTTCCAAATCGACAGGTGCCGCCAAATGGCCGGTAATATGATGTAGGCCTTCGAGGCGGCTGGCAAAAAGATAAGACTTGCCTTCTACAGGATTCTCATCTGGCTGACGAGCGGGATGGGTTTTTTCTGATGTTTCGATTGATGTATTTCTGATGCGAGCTGATTAACTTAGATTTTAATAATCCTTGTTATCTTTTCTCTTCTCTATCATATTACCGGGGAGGCAATGTTACATAACCTGGAACTTCACCGAAGTGCCCAGGCCCACCGCCCCTATCAACGTCTCTCTCCTGACTCCACCGTTGATGCATCAAGAACCTTGGAATCAAAAACACAAGCAGCTCAATTAGCAAATAAGGAAAATATGAGTGATTAGGTTTTCCTAGCTTCAAAGCTCTCCTCCCACCCCCCTCATGAATGCTTGTCCCCACCAGAATATACAGTTATGCAGCAAGTCAATGTGGTAAAATGGATGTGGTAATTCTAGCATTCCATAGCCTCTTCACCATAGCAATAATCCAGAAAGGATGATCTGTGGAATTAAAAATGGAAAAATGCTCTAAGATAGTTATCGCATAGACTTGCTAATGGCTGGATAGGAACAGCAAACAACAAATTTAAAGAGCATAAATCGATACACTTCATTTCAAGTGTACCGCCCCTAGGGAAAGAGCAAGATACCTTTGCATCATCCTGATGACGCTGCCTCTAATGTAGGTGCATTTAACCGATGGCAGCAAAATGAGGCCGTTTATTCGAGGCCAAGTTTACCGTCTTTCGGAATTAACGTCGGCGTATGCATGAAAAAGCTTCTTATTCGTCAGTAATATATTTGATTCCGTAGAGGTGTGCGAGATGCCTCCTTTGCAAATTGTGACAGCAGCCAACGAATAGCAGACCATTCCTTGACAGTTGAGGAAACAATGACTTGAGACTGAGATATCTCGCTCGATACACGGAGGATGTAATGGTCTTTGAGAGAAACTCATTATGCTCGCACAATATGCCCCGAAGAATTCTTCATGCCCGTCACTACATTGACCAGCCGCCTCATACTACAAGTTGCTCTAAATGAACGAACGCCTTATTACGGCCGATTCCGATGAATTGGTGATACGTTACAGAACATGGCGGAAACATTCCATTACTTACATATAATACCACCGTGACAAAGTGTGGCGGTGCTGATTTTATATTATATTGTAAGCGGTCCGTAACATACCGTTTTTGTATACTGCTTTTAGTTCCAACTCGTCTAGATTGAGGTCAACCATGGGCTCCCACTCATATTTGGGTCCCAATTCAGAAATTCTGTCATTTTTCATTTTTTTCTATACAACGAGTTGGTGTATCAGGCAGTTGGCCTGCGTATTATGAGTTTGACTGTACCTAAATTTCTGATGTAGAATAATCATTGGAGCCTTCTTGACAGTTATGTGACCATAAGTGCTCGAATATGCCTCTTGAGAATGAAGAAATGTAGGAACACTGCCTCGTGGCTTTGAGCCACAGTTCCACGAGTCAGGGCCAATGTTAAGGACGTGGAGCTAAAGCATCCTTGGCCTACATAAAGCACATGTCTAGCCCTTGGCTTAATGAAGTCTTCTGGTTTGAGACTGGAATAATCTCCTGGAAATTCGGCCATCTAGAAACCAGCCTGGATGCGTTGCGCCTCAGTGAAGTAAGTTACCGAGTGGACACGTTTGGCGTGGCTTTTAAGGGCTTGGTGTCCATGTAAGACAAGTTTGCAAAATCGATCTGGACACGGTATGGGTCCGTCTCGTTTTGATTCGCGAAGATGTTTCTCGAAATGCTCCCTAGCTTTTCGTGAGGTGGCAAAATAGCACTGGAAGTTAGGCTCAAAGACGCAAAAGAGGCAATGTCGATTTGTTAGGCAGATCGGACGGTCGCGCGGCTCGGGCGACAAAGAAGGATCTTGTTCTGAGCAAGATAATACTTCATATGATGAGGTCTGATTGTTTTTGGCCGTACACTGGGATTCTGTTTCTGATATAATCCTTTCGGATGGCACCTTTTCGACTCGACCGAGGTCGATCAATGCATTGATCAGGACAATACGCTGCCCAATGTCGTCTTTCTTGGAAAGATTCAAGAAAGCTAATTGTTTCTCAGTAAGCAACTCATTCTCATCGAGATCCTTGAGCACCGTTGCCTTTTCAGCAGGATCCTGAAACGATAATTGTATCAGTTTCGCAACTTGACGGCGTTCTTTGAGACGGTGAACAATTGCTTTCGGCTCGTATGTACTCTGGTTCAAGTCCAGTGGCGAGGGGTCGAGTTGCTTATTGATTTCCAGAGTGTCAATTGTGGCAAAAAATACATCACGAGCGGCAATGAATGTTCCATTCTTCAGTTTTGCCTTGGTGGTCCTCAATAGAGCATCTGCCTTGTTTTTAAGCTCCCCAAGTTTTGTGCCAGCAGCGTTGGTCATAGATCCGTAGAGTTCTTTAGCTTCCGTAGCAAGAGCATCGCGCATTTGCTTCAGTTGTACTATCTCAGGGTGGTCTAGCCATGATTTTTTCGCGGTCACAGACAGATCCTCATATTGAGACGGGGCTCGGGGGTCAATGAAGCGACTTTGGTGACTAAGAATGTTCATCAACGCATCTTGCGAGGGTACGCCAAGGAAGGCGGCTTGAACATGTGTCTGGACGCGTTGGTTCATGTATTTCTGAAAGGTGCTGGCATAGGCATGGCCCATCACCTGCTGGAGCAAGGGAAGGGATGCCGTTTCTGAACAATATCTTGTTGTCAGTCTTCATATACCACATCACGCAAGGTATCACATCACAACTTACTGTCGACGGCTTCTCCAGTACCGCGCCGGAGATCGTAAGGTCTCATAGCCCGAACCATCCCGACAGCTAAGCTCAATCGCTGAAGATAATAAAGATAGGTGTGATACTTGAGAGGCTTCATGCTGTGGGTCTTCATTCCGGAAGGGGTTGAAATGGGCTGACGGCAGATGGGCACGTTGAGTTTCTCCGGTTTAAATTTCACTTTCAGAGAGCGACGAGGCGAGAGAACTCGGGTTTTGAAAATATCCTCAACAGAATGAATCTTAGGTTCGAATGCGTTATCAAGAATGGCCATCGCAAGGACAAGGATTATGACATCGAAGATGGGTTGCTTTACTTCGGACATCAAGAATATTTTTCTTGTATGGTCAGTCAGATGAAGCACGACTCAAGCCACGAGTTAACTCACCTTTTGGGATTGCTATGATGGCCCTTGGTATGTTTCAAATCCACCTCCATGACAAGGTGGTCACGGGCACCACCAGGATTTGGTAGCAGAATCAAGCTTATCTGACCGTAACAAAGAGTTTTGAGATCTTCAGCCCTGAGGTCCCAATTTTCCTTGTCATGTATTCCTTCGTCATCAGCAGCATTGCTAAAGAAGTGCTGGACGTTGGTTCGCTCGTTTTTTTCAACATATACAAGCGCTCCTGGCCGGCTGGCGGTATAAGCTGACACCAGCAGGAGAAAGGCTAGTTGAATAACTTGCCGACCATCGGGGTAGGGGGTCGTGTCTTTTGTCCAGTGGTGATGAAGGACCACATACAAGTCGTCAACGTTCATGACTGGTTTCTCACCAACAGACATATCGAGATTATAAGATGAAACCAGGTTCTCTTTCATGAACTAAGGTCATTTGGTCAGACTCTGAAGATATGCGAGGGAGATTAGCTCACGTCATTGATATCCTGGCAGCATTTTGCGTGAAGACTACGTCCCACGGATTTACGGTAGAGCTGACACCATAACCGCCAATTTTCGTGTAGACTGCTGAACTTCTTGATCTTGAAGTTATCTAGTATCCACTCCAAGAATATCATGACATCGCCTTTTTTTGCCGCAACAAGAAACTGGAGGGGATCCTCTCCCAAGAAGGCACAATGACTAACCTTTTAGCTGTAGTTCTAATAGGAAGAGTTTCAGTTCACATTTACCTTTTCCATTTTCTCTTGATATGGTCAATGTTGTTTTTTGTGGAAACAGCATGCCGCTTTTGAACGACGCCTTCCTCCAGTTGGCGTCGACGTTGGCGATAGTATTCAGGGCTGCGTATCTGCTTCATTTTCCCCATCGAATCGCTGGCAATAGACATAATCTTAGATATCAAAATGGCCAGCGAAGACAGACATGAAAGGGAGAAGCGAAACGACCAGGAATAAGAAAAAGTGCGATGGTACAAACTGTTACTCCGAAGAGGGCTTGGAAAGTAGCCAGGCGCAAAGTTTATGTATAAGTAGAGGAGATTGGATGAAGACAAGAGTTGGCAGGGGAGTGAGTCCCTTAAATATTCGAGAATCGGTTTTACTACGGACTATGCCCTTGGCAAGAGTGTTTTCTAATTTTACACTGAGCGGCTACAAGCGGAGAACACATAGGACAACCTCTCACGTCACTCCTGATCGTTCACCCTGAGCATGGTGGGTGGGGGGTGAGCTACCCACTGAGTACTCCCTGAGGACTCCCTGAGTAGCCCTGAGCGCTCCCTGAGCAGTCCTTGAGTACTCCCTGAGTAGTTCCTGAGTGCTCCCTGAGCGGCCTTGAGTACTCCCTGAGCAGCCCTGAGTGCTCCCTGAGTGCTCCCTGAGTGCTCCCTGAGTGCTCCCTGAGCAGATCGGAAAAGTGGGTCAGTCGGTATCACGTGGCTCAATGATGACTCAAACTCCGGTAAAAAGGGCGCCAAAAACGGCGTCCCAGGTAGCCATTTTCGGCGCCCAATTTACCGTCAACTAGCGTTGGGATGTAAAATTTCTTAATATCAAGAGGGAAATAAAGTAGAAATTAAAGATAGAAACCAGAACGGTGTTAAAAAACAGTATTTTATTAGGATGACTGAGCAAGATTATGCGTCTAAATTAAGGTCAACTTTTTTTATGCAAATGCGGATTAATGAGGCTTGAGGGTCCGCTGAGGGCTGGAGGTACCGGCCCTCAAAATGTTTTTAATGAGGTCTATGTCTATGTGGATCTAATTTATATACGTTTCCACGCACGTCTTAGGTTAAAGGCCCATAGAAACATGGATTTTACTTTGCTCTGATGGCGGGTTTCTTCGGCCGCCCCCTATCTCTCCATTTAGTTCCTGACCGCGCCGGAGTTAGTAATCCGCGAACCCGTGAATAAGATAAATATGTCCACAGATTACTTCCACCTGCTTCAAGACAAGTCTAGATCGGCATACACCAGGTAGTACAGTCACGATGCATATCATTCTCACGGGTGCGACAGGCCTCATTGGCTCGACAGCTCTTGTCGCGCTACGGGCCAGACCTGATATCTCCAGGATTTCAATCATCAGCCGCAGGCCTGTCCCCATGCTGGAGGACGCGAATGACGATCGTGTTGAAGTGATCCTTCATGATTTCAAGGGCTATAATACCGCTCTCCTAGAGCGCCTGCGGGGTGCCAATGCATGTGTGTGGGCGTTGGGTATTAGCCAAACTGCCGTCTCCAAGGAGTATGTCTTGTCACTTTATCAACTGTTGTTCTTCCTTTTCATCAGCTCGCTTACTTTTTTATCACCAGCGAATACATTCGCATAACGAAGGAATTGCCTCTTGAAGCGGCACGGGCATTCCAGGATCTCAGATCGGATGAGCCAGACGCTTTTAAGTTTGTCTACGTATCCGGAGAGGGCGCAACAACCAAGCCTGGCCCGTTCACTCCTCTGTTTGGACGGGTCAAGGGGGAAACAGAAGCCGGACTCATCGACATTCAGGAAATGGCTTCTAATTTTGAGCCACTTATTGTTCGCCCTTCTCATGTGGACTCGAAGGGTCACAAGGCTATTGCCCCGTGGATACCGAAACCGACAGCCACGATCCATGCTACAAATGTTGTTCTAGGTCCTGCTCTTCGGACATGGATGAAGGCATATAATAGTCCGACTGCGCCACTTGGGGAATTCCTGGCTGGCCTGGGTGTCGGTGAGTGGCAGGATAAATTGCAGGGAAACGGCGTGGAAAGACGTGGTGGAACCACTATAATTACCAACCTAGCCTTTAGACGGTTGATGAGGGTTTCTTAGATTCCAGTGTGTAAGCTTTCAGTCTTACTATCGTGTCATTATCAATTGAGAATACAGTTTTGCGATCCAATTTTCATAAATCCGAGCTTCACTAGGTTTTTCTTTTTGTATCGTTTCACACAAACGACGAATGGTGATATTTTGACGTCCGAGGCACTAACATCCGATGAAACAGTTGCATTTTAGCGATCACTTACGCAGCCTTGCTGGTATTGTCATAAAGATGAAGTCATTAGCGGGCTTGCTGCTCTCGTGTTATTCTGATTTAACAACTAGATTGATAGACCTAGACCCAACCGGAGCTTGATCAAAGGGGGGCCCAAAAGGCACCGAGTCTACTCTAGAACGCAACAGAGAAAAGGAAAGTGCTTCCGGGCGCCCGGGGCGCCGGAATGGCCTCAATCCGAAAGTAAAAGTAAAGCCCCGGATTGCCCGGGATCGACTCTAGCGGGCCGAAGTTTCAATCCGACTATTGTGCCTTTGACGGGTGGAAGGCGATATTAATGTTACGCGGCCGCCATATTAATTGACTAGTCTTTGCCCCTAGAACTACAGATCCACATCTATGCTTCCGTGCTTGTGGCTAGAACTTCAATTGGGCTGCAACCGTGGATTCGAAATCGCCCCACTCCACAACTCTAATCATGCGGCCGCAGACTACTAGCAAAAATCTGCCCACTTGGAAGCTCGGTACTCACCGACATGTGGATCGGGTAGTAAATCCACGACGTGATGAAGTCACATGTGCATAATTCTTCCACCAGCGGAAGCTTCCAGCTCTCACTGCTTTTTGGGGAACGATGAAAGAAATATATAAATACAAATTATGTTCCCTGTCATTCAACTTTTCCATCTAGCATCTGATCTCAATCTTCTCCAGTTTAGTTCAATCTCTCGATCTCTCAAACTCCAACATGTCTTCTCAGGTTGTTCTCATCACAGGTGCGACCAGCGGAATCGGTCAAGAGACCGCTGAGCTCTTGGCTAGCAACGGATGGAAGGTTATCGTTTCCGGCCGCCGGTCGGTGGAAGGCCAGAAGGTTAGATTGAGATTTGAAGCCACATCTACTTCGCTGGAACGAAGACTAATTATGATCAGGTCGTTGATGGAATCAAAAAGAATGGTGGGGAGGCCACTTTCATCTAGGCCGATGTGTCTACCGAGGAGAACGTCAAGGCTCTTATTGAGAAATCGATTGCTATCTGGGGACATCTTGACGCTGCAGTTAATAATGCCGGAATTTCATCCGATTCTGAGCTTCTGGAGAATGCTAGCACAGAGCGTTTCTAAGAAATGTTCTAAGTCAATGTCCTGGGCGTTTTCTGGTGCATGAAGTTCTAAGTATATGATTTATATTATTCAGTAATTATACTCTACGCGAACACTACTAACTTCATATAGTTGCAACACATGTCTCCTCGCAAGTACGGTAGGATTGTGAATCTTGCCTCCGTCGCTGGCTTGCATAGTATTTATAAAACCGGAACCTACTGCGTAATAAAGCACACCGTAAGTGAACCATTTTTTACTTCTTGCTTATTATATCACGACTTAGAGAAAACTGTCTAATGTTACTACAGGTTGTTGGTCTGACCAAGGCTGCCGCTATTGAATACGCCACTAGCGGTGTGACTATCAATGCCATTACCCCCGGTGCTATCAAAACCTCGGTCTTCAAGCAAGCTCTCGATTCCGGTATATACACCGAGGAGGCAATCGCCGCTTTATTCCCAATGAAGTGTATGGGAGTTACCGCGGATATCGCACATGGAATCAAGTTCCTTATTGATTCCCTATACGCAACAGGAAGTATTCTCGCAGTTGATAGTGGCCTCGGAGCCTAATAAGGTACGACTTGAGATACAGATTCATCTGATCAAAGATATATAGAGTATGTAATATTCTGATTACTATTACGTCGGCCACCGTAAGCCACCATAGAGAAAGCGATATTCTTTAATCCTATAGCTCTCGATAAACGTTACTCATTTTTGGAGGATCTTGAATTTAGGTAGTATTCCCATACAGAAATAGAGAACTCCCCTATGTACACCCTAAAAGTAGGCAGCTCCCCCTAAACCGGGGCGGCATTTGGATAACCCATGAATTGAAGCGCACTAGCAATAAATCAGTACCATTATCCAGAAGACACTAAAAGGGACACGTGAATAAGACTAGGTAGCGAGTTTTATTAAACTGAGATCACTTACGCTCCTCATTCGCTCAGCTCTACCCATTAAGCAAGATTTGATGAAAGGAAAGCTAAGAAATAGAAGAACGCTGGAACGTAGCAAAGTTAAGATATATATCTCCTAAGTAGAATATCGTATTTACTATCGCCACCTCTACTCTTATTCAGGGAATAATACTGATCACTAGTAAACTTAAGCCCCTCACCAGCTATTAGTTCGGCCAAAGAGTAAAGCTATCAGCATATCGTGGAGTTATAATCCGACTGGTCCGTAGCGGATACCATCTCAAATACTTCACCCGGTTATCATTAGAGCTCGTGTCATCGATAGTATCATTTCTACCCCCCCCCCCCCTTTTTTTTTTAACTTATAACCTAATTCATTCCTACATTCTCTTTTCTCTACACGGAAATTAGCACTTACATAATATATGTCATACTCTCGGGCGCAATCGTTCTAACCGGTTCTGCCGTTCTACACAGCATTACCAAGAACCCCGAGATTAGCAAAATCTCAATCCTCAGTCGGCGACCCCTCCCAATAATCCAAAGCACCAATAACTCCCGAATCGAGACATTCTCAGCAAATACTTCTCCAAACTCAGCCACAGCCTACTAGAAAAATTAAGCGGGGTGACAGGCTGCGTATAGGCTTTAGGAGTCAGCCAGGGCGATGTAAACAAAGAGTCGATAACCCTCATGAATTCACCCTTCATTTCAGCCATTAGTTCTCTAAAGAGAACAAATTCGTATCACGGACACATTAACCCTTACCGCAGCTCGGGCATTCGAACGTCCTCCCCCTCCATTTAAAGAATTCACATTCGTCTATGTCTCCGGAGAAGGCACAATGCATAAGCCATGTGTCTCTACGCCTCTTTTCAGTCAAGTGAAGGGGAAGACAGAAGTCGACCTCATAAATCTCCAAACCGAAGCGCCCCGTCTTCGTCCAATCTTCGTGCGGCCCACATTTATCGACGCTAGTGCGCATAATGAAATAAATCCCTGGATTTCACCACAGAATGGCCTTCGCCATGCTATTTATTGCCGGGCTGGCGCCATTCATACGACATATTTGGACCGGAACACATAGCCCGACGGGGCCATTAGGAAGCAAGCTTCTTAGCCAGATTGGCAAGTGGAGAGTTCGATGGACAGTCGACAGGCCCCGGAATCGAAATCAATAGAAGTTCGACCATCATAAGTAACGTTGGCTTCCGGCGACTGATGCGACTGGATAAATCGTCAATAGGACTAGGCCTAGAAACCTGCAGTTCCATGGAACCCCACCCCATATTCGTTTCTCTGAGCCTTCAGCGAGACCTCGTTATGGAGAGGATCCTAGGATGATTAACTAGTATCTGCTAGTAGCCCGTGGCGCATAATTAGGAAGGTAGAAAGAAAGTTCCTGCCGTCTTTGCCAATAGTAGGATGGTTCCAGGATGGGAGACACTGATAATAGCCGCATCATCGGCACAGAGTTCTAAAATCTCGCGGGATGGGTCTGCGCCCGCTGATAGACTCTCCGTAGTCTTTAGGAAATTGGTTGAAACACTCAAAACAGGAAAAGTTAATGAGCTCGTAATATTGTGGGTCAGATTGAAGAATAAGGTAACTCGTCCCAGGAGGATACAAAAAACTAAACTATGAGGAATAATAAGAGCCCGCACGTCACATGACCGGATGCGAACCGGGGCCACCCGAGACCGGGCAACGCCTTGGACGAGCTTCAAGCTACTGCACGTATCGGCTCAAGCTTTGTTAATCCAGCTGTGTATTTCTACATAAAACAATGCCTTGAAGTAGACCTCAGTCGGCTTCTGTGGCTTCGATGTTACATCACTTTCAGCCAGAAAAGATAGCTTCAAAATTTCACGGTCTTCTTACGCCGGATCGCCCTCACACCATGCAGATCAGATGCGGGCCACGCTGACAATTTGGGCGGAGCTCATGTGGTGGGGTAATATCCCTGCCAAGCAGTGTTTTGAGACCAATCCTTTCCCTTTGCAGAAGCTTGCTCCTAGTGAGGCGGACGAAGGCAAACATGGATACCCGTGGATAGATCACGCATTCGCTGGTGCCTGAGACCTCTGCCAATGGGAAATATGCCGCATCATGTGGCGATGCTACGATACCAGCAAGGGACGTTTCAAGTGCCCACGTTCGTCAGAAATAAGCCCGTTAATGCAGAAAGCCCGTTCTTGAAGCGGACGGGGGCATGTGGCGCTGATTTGGTCATGGTGCGATGCCATTATCCAAACTGTGAGCTGCAGGTCTACAGCCTGGGTATAAAATCTCCCTTTCCCCTCGCTGTGAAAGTGTTCCTGGATTCAGAACCGATCAATATTTACGGCCATCGTCCTTAAACCTTTTTGCCCACTCTTGTGATCGAACACCATGACCACGATCAATTTGGATGATATCATCCCATATCAGCCCCCTATTACCGAACGTGCTCACGAGCCAAAGCCACCACGAGCTCCTAGTCTCACGCCTTCATTCACTACTGGATTAGACCCAGCCTATTCTTTCCCACCCTGGTCTAGCTGGGGCTCCAGGGCTGATCATGCTCAGTTTCCTCACCCGCAGAACCTCCATAACAGTGTGACAGAGGCGCCCAGCATTAATTCTTGGAGCGGTGACTGTGGGTTAGGCGTGAGTTGTGAGCACTTGGAATTACGTGGACAAAGGCATTGTAGCATCCCGACGATGCGAACTGACTGTGGCAACGTATCGGCATCCCTTTTGACAAAAGATAATGGGATGGTGGAGGACCCGGACGCCGAACGTAAAAAGGATATGGACAACAGGGGTGAGTGCAATACAGAGCCCATACTATTGAATAAAGCGTCCGGTTCTCCTCCAGGACCTGCTTTGATCTCCTAATTATAAGCTGCGTCTCTTCTCAAAGTCGACCTAAAAAGCAGTCGGATGGTTGCTAACTTTCATTCTGAGACTAGACATCCATGACGAACCGTTTCACAAAAGTACTCAGGGAACTGCTTCTCAGGGCCCCAATGCGCTTAGGCTTTTTGAGCCTTCACCCCATCCTCTTAACCTCGGGCAAACATCTGTGTGCAACATTCCCAGTCTACCAGACCCATCAGCGTCAACTACCAAACGAATGATAGGATTTCCCTCAACAGGTCAGCTTCTTGACAGCCGAACATTCTCTAGTCCAGCAGCTTACCAAGATGTATGCAGATCAAGCCAACAACCCAGACGATCTGGCCCAACCCACAGGGAGCAATTTCAGTATAATGGATGATTTCACGAAGACGGGTGATGATCGGGTGGCGGTTGGAGCTCGAGAACCTCGCACTTATGCGGGTTTAACAGCGTTCTGCGACATCCAGCCAGCCAACAATGCCCAGAACATTCAAACAGAAGTCTCGAAAGACATCTTGGAGGTCGAGAATAGAGGCATCGCAACCATCAAGAGGAATAAGCACGGGAACACGGACCCATCCACAGAAGAAAGAGCGCCCGGTGATGATGAAAGCAGGCGACAATCTGTCGACGAATCCTGTGTGGCCTTGCCAGGCAGCACGAGCTTGGCGCATCCTGTTTCACCACCACCACAGTCTCGAGAAAGTAATAGAGAACTTTCTTCTCAGCCAAAGCTCACAGTGACTACATCCAACAGGGGCTCACGAAGTCAGCCTCTCCAAAGGTCCCCCTTGAGACCGCAAAACAGCCATGTGGGCAAAAGGAAGTTCCCAGCCAATACTTCCTCAAATGAAAGTAGCGATGAGTCGGACGACTCAGACGATAGAGATTACTTGGAGAGCCGTACCAAATCGCAGGGACGCAAACCTTTTTCACGATCTACGAAACAAGCTCGACGAAACTCGACTCACGTTGCACCTGCTCGAGCCGCATACAGCGAGTCTTTACCCTTCTCGACTGCGGACGCTAGCGCTTTCGAAATGCCGGAAAAACAGGCGTTCCCTAGAAGCCTGCAAGACACTGAAACAATTGCAGTGAGGGGGTTTTTAACGCGACAAATGTTTCTGTCGAGAGTTGTATACTCGTTCACTTTTGAAGAACAACGAGAGCAAAGTGACATGAAAGATCTGGCCAAAGCTCCAACAGCCAGTGACAAAGAGATCCGTAAGGAATGCTCTAAGAAGAGCAAGACTCGGAAACCAAAAGCCAACAATGCAACCACGGGAACACGGGTGCTGCGGGAGGATGACCGACTTCTGATTGAGCTGAAAGAAAAAGGAGATTTGTCGTGGAATCAAATTGCAGAACACTTCCCTGGAAAATCAAAAGGCGCCCTTCAAGTACGTTACTGCACACGGCTGAAAAATCGGACAACGCATGGCTCCGGGCAAACAGCAAGAACGCAGAAACGGCCGGTGGCAAGGCGTGACCCTTCGAGAGTTCCCGTGGCAGACGACTATCACCGTCAAGTCTCAACGTACCCCGTCCCACAATTGCGATCTATGACCGTTAAAAGTCCCGACCCCAACAACCTGCCGAGAAAAAGATACGGCCCACCTCGGGCCAGACGGGCAATCGATCGCTATTCCCCTATCTGATCTTCCTGTCCAAGCAGTCAGACTTATACTGTGCTGCCGCAGCTAGTACTGTATACATAGGAATGATCAATAAATGCTGAAAAACCGGCTTCCTCCTACTCGTGTTGTGAAAACTGTAAACCCCTGAAGCATCATACTTTGTGATTGTGACAAGTGGCAGATACCTATTGGTAGGTTCGTAGAGGGAGCTGTCATATTCTGTTGACATTGTGTAGATCATCATTCGAAGCTGTGTGGCAGGGCAGTCTTTTGGTCTTTACTACTGTTCCCAAGCCTTTTTACTCGAAAACGTTTCTCAGCATTCTTTCATTGGCGAATTGAGGGATGATCGGTTGGAGTTTGACAATGATATCAGGTGAGTGATTTCTTTTCCGAAATCAGTCACACACTGCCCGTCTCGCAAAGTGGGCATTGGAATATGATGCCGAAGGGCCGTATATCAGTCATGTGCGTGATTTTCTAATGCTGGCAGAAGTGTTATCGCTTAAAATTTCCGGCAGAACCATCCATTAGGCCGGCAGAATTAAACTCAGCTTATGTTCCAGCCATAACGCGGGCAGAACCATCCAAAAGGCCGGCAGAATTAAACTCAGCTTATGTTCCAGCCATAACGCGGGCAGAACCATCCAAAAGGCCGGCAGAATTAAACTCAGTTTATTGTTCCGGTATAACGCGGGCAGAACCATTCATAAGGCCGGCAGAATTAACCTTGGTTCATTGTTCCGGCAGAATGATTCGTCCACAATGCAGGCAGAACATTCATTGTAAGGACTTTACAGCCATCGACGAATCTCCGTTATGGTATTGTAATACTAGCCTAACTGCCAGGGTCACGTAGTTTCATTCTCGCCTGTTGAGGGAAAGTCAATTGAACTATTTTCATTCATGCCCAATGTATTTTTGGGCATATTATCAGGGCTTTCCTTAATCTCTACCGCTTGCAATCTGGTTACTTCGAGCTGAAGCTGCTCATCAGGCGGGGCTCAGAACTGTAGTTTACTCCTGGGTGCTGTCACTGTGGCTTTTAGTGCCTTATATTTCCGTTAAACACGATGGGCCTGTACAGTTTCGACTAGTATGGCCTATAGCAGGGATGAGACCTACGATCCTAGTGCTGATTGCTCGCCTTCCCAATTCGTCAAAGTACATCAGAACTATCACCGTTGCGGGCCGGAGTGCAATAGAAAAACCTGTCCCTGCATGAGATAAGGCGTCAACCAGAAAAAAGAAATGCATTCTCATTCCCACTATGACCGTATTGCTCACAAAATTCTGGGGGCCTTCTCCTACCACCAAAACCAGTACTTCTTGGATTGGAAAAGGGCTATGGTGAGGATGGTGAGGATGGTGAGGATGGTGAGGATGGTGAGGATGGTGAGGATGGTGAGGATGGTGAGGATGGTGAGGATGGTGAGGATGGTGAGGATGGTGAGGATGGTGAAGATGAAGATGAAGATGGTGAGGATAGTAAGGAGGAATTTTGGCTTCACATTCGATGACCTCAAAATTTCAGCATTGTGAGAGATTACGATACTGTTTGACGACGATGCAACATAACCTGGAACCTGCACTTACAATTCCCATTTCCAGATTTAGGTCTCTTGAAAGTTTTTAGTCCAGACTTCGGGCTGCATAAAGCTCTGCGAAGATCCATCAATTCTAGCCATCCCTTCAGTATTGACAGCCCAGCGCTTCCCTTCCCTTCAAGATTACTCTTTTACCAGCCATCATGACCAGCCCTGAGAATGAGCTTTTGACTTGGGAGTCAGAGGACACGGACACCTGTTCAGTGCCTTCCGAAAAATCCTCTACGGTACCCTCGGAGACAAGTGACGACCGTGATTTCATCGCTTCGGACACAGAAAGATTGTCACATGCCTCACATGATTCATCGGATGCTTTATATCTTTTTCATGGTTCCTCGCGAGCTGATGGAGAA
Organism: Penicillium lividum; assembly: GCA_028828245.1. Taxonomy (NCBI): domain Eukaryota; kingdom Fungi; phylum Ascomycota; class Eurotiomycetes; order Eurotiales; family Aspergillaceae; genus Penicillium; species Penicillium lividum. The sequence continues at coordinate 4,366,197 of JAQJAG010000003.1, forward strand.
TTTGGTGTTCAGGTAAGTGCATCGCGATAGACTCTTAATCACATCGCTAATTTAGTGAACATCTCATGATAGGACGGGAAAATTCCAATTAAAACAATCGCGCGACAATCAGTCATCCAGAATGGCCAATCGGTCACCAAGTATCTTGTTCTGTGGTACTCGTGGGAAGATGATGAGATGTGAGAGGCTCATGATATGGTGGGGCTAGCGTTTCCAGAGCACAACCGACATGCAAAGTTTGATTCTGCGAGCATTGATTTCACCATCAGATATATTAAATTGGCTTTCACTTCGTTTCAATCTCTGATCTCTCTGTTTGTTGGGAATCAAATTAATCCAGATATGAATAGCGCGTAAATAATTCGTTATATAGCTAACCAGGTAATAAACTGGAAGACGCGCGGCGCGCGCATCGGCCCTGAAACGATGAAAAGAAGAGGATGGTAAGTAACTAAATTGTAAATAGAGAGTTGAATCGTGAGTCGTAAGTCACATGCATATTCAACAAGATAGACGAATAAAGGAAGGCATCCGCATGACTAATACCCGGATCGTGGAAAACGTGAAAAACAGGATTGAACTTGTTGTGTAGAGACTACAACTGTTTTATTTTGATCCAGCAACAGTTAAGGAAGTTTTTCGTGGTCTCTGGGAACGTCTCCCTGGCGTAGGAATATACGGTTGTGGTGAGGATTGAGTATCATCGGATGTGTCTGGCCAAATTAACTGGGTTTCCTCCTTATCGTCATTTAGAGCATCGGTTTCTGGGGGTGTAAAGAGATTTCTACAGCCGGGACAAAAAGAATGAGTGGTCTGACAACTCCTACAACAGAGGGCTAGAGAGCTGGCAGGGAGCTGAATACGGCAGGCAAGGCAGGGCCATGTTCAATAGGAGCAGGCAAACGTGATAATTGACAAGCAGGGCACCGCGGAGGTTGAATAGTCGTAGACAACGCATATAGCGACCACAATTATGGCAGGGACAACGCGTTAGCATGGTGGAGCCGTACCAAACCGAGATAGTAGATGAGTGTGAATTGCAGAGAGTACAGAAGCCACCGAATTCACGCGTGGTAATACATTGTAAAGCGTCAGGATAAAATGAGGGTCAATGAGCAGCACATGAAGCAATCAGCGAGCTACAAGGTGCATATACATGCAGACAAAACCCTAGAACCCTAACGGCCAAGAGCAGCTAGGCTCAAAAAGGCAATACAAGGGCGAATGAGCAGCGTGCGTGGCAGTAGAGTTCCAACGTAGACAAGCTGCTTAGCTTTGCGGACGCGCACGCACAAGCACGTTGATTAGTTCCCTTTCTCTCACTACGTTCGTTTCAGGGCATACCAGGAGCTTATAATACCAGTATGGAAGATACAAAGATCTAGGGCTAGACGCTTGGACTGGCTGGAAGGTTCGATGCAAACTCGGCAAACATATAGGTCTTCGGACAAGCAATCTGTTAACAGTTCCATTTTGCATCTCGCAAGTGCATCACTGCAGAGAGCCGGTACTTTTTAGGAGTCAGTCCCGGGTCAGTTTCGTAGGCAAGGCTCGACAGTGAGGGTTATTCACAACTTTCGCCACTGCCTGTCATCATGTCATGGTTTTGGAATTCATTGGACACAGAGATTACCGGTTAATCTCTTCCATTTCCACCTGCTTAGACGTCCCATCACTTGAAGATCTCCACGATTGCCAACAGCCTTTGTAGCGATGATGTCTATCAAACCCGGACAGGCGACCCATGGGACGAAAATTCACAATATGCACCATATGCACCCACCCCCGGTTACTTTCGTCGTACGCCTACCATATCCACTCCTACGAACGCGTTCTCTCAGAAGTATAGAGAGCTGAACTAGCCCCATTAAAAATTAATCCCCTAGATTTCAATTTGACTAAACTATTGTGTCTGGTTAAGCTGCTTGATAGTTATAAAAAATCACATTTCGAACTCCAGTGATGGCTTATTGATATGTCGATAGTCTGTATCGGGGAAAGGTTTTAATCCCATAGCGATCCTGTTTGAATTGACTCGCCACTGCAGACTACCAAGTGCAGCCAAATCAAGATTATGGAGGGTTTCGATATTTGGACGGTAGTCTGGCCTTGCAAGTAGCCTGTCGGCCAGATGAGAGCTCGATCCTGTCAATGTATACCCACCATAATCGATGTTGATATCGAGAAGGCGTGGTAACTCGCACAGTTGCAATAGCACCTGCTGCCATGTCCCAGACTTTAATTTCACCAGCCAGAAACTGATGTACTTAATTTTATGTGCAGACAGGTTGATAAACGAAAGGAGAACGTGGGACGAAATGGAAACCCCTCCGAGATGAAGAGACTGTAGACAAAGAGTAGATGGAAAGGAGACAAAGTCAATATCTAGAATATTGACACTAGACAATGAGAGTGATTCGAGTTTCGGCGCATTTTCAATCATTCTGAATAAATGGGGAGCATAGGTGCCATTAGGAAGAGCAGCATATTCCGGCAAAACTGGCGTCTGCCAGTGTCTCTGGTCCGCCGAATTCGTGTATGCACAAACGCATAGCTCTAGGTATCGAAGATGTTGCAGAATATCTTCGATAGGAATTTGTAAAGAATTGATTCTGTTCGGAAAGAAACCTCCAAAGTCGTGGGTGATAGGAAATCTGACTTCAAGTTCTGATAGGTTTGGAAGCGGCACGTAACGCAATATAGAGATAACTGTGTGCATGTACACTGCTCTCTGGGCTTGCGGTAGCGATAAGGGCGGTTCGTTAAACCCAAGGGCCCTAAGATTGGTGAATTTGATCAGAAGAGGCGAATGGCATTCTGCTAGGTCCTCGATATATAGTGTACTGGCATCAGACGAGAGGCTTCCCTTAAAGCCAAAGTCAATTTGACAAACATATGTAGCATACGGGCTTTTCGATAACTGTATAAGCCGCTCCAGAGACGGAGTCGCCAGCGAGGAAGTACACTCCGCATTGATATGCCGGAACAGCCAAGGTGACGCGCTGCGGCAAAATGCCCTGTTGACAAGGCGCAGGTTGGCTAAGTCCGGTCGAGTCCCGCCTTTAAAGGTCGAGTAATGCCTAGCATCGTCTTCCAAATACAAGAACTCATTATATACGTTCCAAACACAATGGACAATCTGTAAGAAATGTTAAGCACTAAGAAAAATAATTGACTGACACAATGCTAGGCCTTACATGATCGTATATCTCAGTAGGGATTTGCATGTTCCTTTCCAACTTCTTTCAAATTTGAGCCTCCAGTGCGATTTCGCGAGGTCTGTCAACGGTAGTCAGAAGAGGGTCGGGTCTGTTGTGATGAGTTGTCTTAGTGCGGGGTAGTTCAGATCTCTTGTACCGTAACAATACACGATAGATACCTTACTAAGCCTCTTCTTTCGTCTTGTGACGGATCCTCAAATACGGGAATAGCCATGTACGGGTTAGCGCAGCATATGATTAGGGTTTGGAAAAGCCCTTCTGTATTGTTCGACATGGAAGGCGAAAGCGGTCGCTACTGTATTTGGTCTCCTCGGATCAACAGTCTTTAAGCACCAGATCCCAATCTTTGCAGAAGCTACAATCTCGGAGATCTTGCCTGTGGCATAGAATTGAGGACGAAGAGCATTCAGTCGATTTTTGAAATTTGGTGAGTAGTCACCGTTGGGCTAGCCAGCTCTGAAGTGAGACAAATTCTGTTATCCTATTCTCTCGGAATTTTCACCGTTTGCTTTTTGAAGTCCTGTTAAGGGCTGGCTTGTCTCATTTACCACTCAGTCGGCACTCTACCCATGCGCTTCTAGAGGCGAGGCTCACTACAGGATAGGAAACCAGCAAATGCCTTAGATTTCTCAGTCCGCGCTTCCGACAATCATACCTGGCTGGCATTAAGGAGGAAGCACGAAACAAGGGAACTATGGCGAATAGGCTAGCAAGAATATCATATTGCGTCTTATACTGGATACTCTGCCTCCACGCAGTCTGCTGTATCTTCATGCATAAATGATTTGATTCTCCGATCTCCAAATGACAATACGAAAAGCGTTCAGAGAACAACCATACTCATTCTTTTCAGTCTCCTTCATAAGCCATGCCCAGGTCGACATCAGCCCCTCGACTCACTATTTCGGTCTCGGCAAAGGCAGAACAAAAGTGAAGACCGCGTCATCTTGTTTGATCTTCTCTAGAAGGTGAAACTTATAGAAACACAACAGAACCAGAGAGATAGTAAGAGTCGCCCTAGTAGCGACAGTGGTGACAATAGCCATTACAGACCAATCTCCCTCTTAAGATGCGCAGACGTTGATAATTGTAGTCAATAGCCCAGCAGCGGCGTTCAGCGAAATTGGCCTATTGATGTATCAGTTTTAAATACTCCAGTTATCGTTTGAGTGGTGCAGTAACTTACGTAAAAAGCCTATTGATCAACCATATGTAATTGCTTCTGAGCTTCGCGAAATGCAAAAGCTATGTAAAAGCTGCAAGACCCCCCAGAAGGAGACAACAGGCAATGGAGAGCAATGGAGGATTCTGGATCGTGTGCAATACTGTTCGACCGGCTTTGTTAGCTTGCAAAGCACGTTCTACTTGATCGGAGCTTTGAAGAGAGGTAAAAGTGCCTAGGACGACCAGATATCCAGCAAGCAGAGCCCAATTGGCCGCACTGATAGTGATGTTGAAGACAAAATCCATTTCCTCCTCTTCTCTAAGCATTCTTACATAGGGGGTCTCATTAATGCAGCGAGTGGGTAAGGGGGTACTTATACTAGGGGAAATACATTCCTCATTTAGGAAACTGTGTATATATGCAGGCTTTGCCCATAGGACATAGACACTTGATTTCGCAGAAATATACATAACAGGCTTAAGACGTCTATGTCGCCAATGAATTTCCAATCGAGTATAAAGGCATAAGCCAGCGTGGATTTCCCGAATTTATAGTGCTTTCATATTCATATGGTGCGATAAACCCGCATTGATCTTATCAACAAAGGGACTTCAAGTACCTAAGTCACTTTAAAGTGATCTTATAGTGCTACTTTTCATACAAGATCAATTCCCAGAGGGTAGGATTTTTCGAATTATCGTTCATAGAAAGTGATCATATATACGTTTCAATAGTTACTCGGAGTCATTTTCCAGTGTCGATTCAGTTTGTCTCTCAATCAAGCGGCCCAGTCTCACAAACAGAAAAACTGAGGAGGTTCTCTTACGATTAGGTCATCATAGATTCAACCAAGCAAAATATCACTGCGAAGGGATATTCATACCGGTTTAGAATTTCAAAAAAGTGTCTCAGCACCTCCACGATTATCTATAATACGATATCCTGTTAGTGTCCATGACTCCGCGGGCCGGTATCATGTCTATAGAAGCTTTAGAATTTTTCACTACAGCAGTCTCAGGTATATAGAACAAAAGCGAACATTTCGGAATAGTGGAAGTTCTCTAGCTATTCGTGGTCGCGATAGGCCAAAGACTGAATGCGATTAGCCCGTACCATTCCAAAACTCCTCAACTTTACGATCTTGCATTCCCGTCGACCTGCAACCCTTTCCCGCCACCTCTTCTGCGTGATCTCAACCCTAGTTCGTTGACTTATCAATGACAAATCATATTCTTGGTACTTCATATCTTCAATTGTACTTTCATTATTACAATCTCAAGGCTCAATTAGTCCTGGCTTTACCCATCCGTACTTTTGCGACCCTATTACGGTAAATTTTCATCAATGATCGAAAACTGCTAGCAAGAGTAGCAGATATCGAATGCCTTGGGTCCCTAACTGCTGGCGACTGGGCGAACAACTGTGTAAGTCATATTCTCTTGCTTCGCCTTTCGAAAGCCCCACCTGCCTCCTTCTCATAGCAACGATGGGTCTTAAGAAGAAATTACTGGTATGGTTTAAGCACAGTCCAATAAAAATAGTAGATTCGAAAGATGGACATTTTTCGTGTCATTCAGACTTACCCACTATCCAAAAATTGTAAAGGGTACTTCCTGGGAGGTCAACACTTGTAGTAGAGCATTCCAAATGATGGGATCCGCGGTACGCTTACGGATTGACTTCGGCGCAGCTTCGCCAACCCACCCAAATTGATGGTAACCAGTACTAAGGCCGGGCGACGAGGGATGCCGTGGTCGAGCGTGCAGCAGATCATAAATTCTACCGGGACTGCCAAGACTTCACATGCTGACAAGTTGAAAAGAAGCGGACGGCATTTCGTCTTCTTTCTTTTTCAGACAACCTGATCTTTGACAGCCACCATATTCGACTCCACCAAAATTTCTGTGTTAACAATGGCGCAGTATGATAAGAAGAGTTCTGACGATCGTTTCAATAAAATTCTAAGCGACTACAAAAAGTGGCTCGATGGTTCGGAGAGCGAAACCTGCTCCTCTGAACCAGCAAGCTCCTCGGCGCCTTTGAATATTCCTCGCCAGAAGCTGGGGCTCACCCGAGCAGAGCGTGATCATGCACGGTCTCCAGTTACGAAGCCGGAAGGCAGATACAAACGGAAGGTTCGATTCGCTTCTACCGAAAGACCAAAGTCAACGGGATCGTCTCATTCCAGGCAGAATGAACAAACTCGATCCGTAAGCCCCTAGTGAGTAATTTTTCGCTATTCACATTGCAACCCCACATCATGCTAGAGTCTATCATCTCTAATATATATAGTCGGGCAATTAAACAGATACAGGAGCAAGACTGTCGGTCGACCAGACGAAGCGAAGCACTCATCATCATCATGAGGTCTTTAGGCCACTATGGTTAATGACTATGACTGACGCAAGATACAGATCGATGTCGAGGAAGCGCAAGGAAAGTCGCGGGCATACTGGCAATAAATAGTCACACCATCGCCAGCCTAACCCAAGCCTGACTGATTTCAAGAGCACTATAAGGGAAAGGGGGTATCTTCGGCAAGAATGGCCTCATTGTAGCTCTTCTGGGGGAGAGGCAAACTGAGTACAATATGGAACCACAACTTTTGTACTGTCTCTCTATCAGAACTTTTCAAACTGGCTCTCCTATGTCTTCAATTACCATCAATCTAGTTCTGGTCTGTTTCAGCTATCGGGTGTCTAATCTGATGAAGAACTCAAAGAATATATCAGAATACGTATAAGTTACTGAACTGGCCCCTAGTATCAATATATACACCTAGAGACGAAGTTCAAGAGCTAACTCGTAGGTTCGGTTAAGGCTCTTTATCTGCCCCAGCCTAGAACGGATCGTTTACTAAAAGGGAGTTACCATGGTTCGTGGTCTAGGGTTGTTATATCCGCGGTGGGTCTTGCGCCATATGGAAAGTGATCGACACGTTCCAGAGCCATATACTAGCATCTGATTGGCTAGGCAAGGCGGGACCCGGCTCCTAGTACTTCGAGTTATAATGGTATTCACGGCTTCTCCGCATCAGGCAAGATCCCTTAATTCCTCGGTAGGTGTCGAACTAATCAAGATTGCTCAAGACAGGTGCCTAAACGTGTCTAGGACCGCTAAGTTTGATTAAGAGGACTAAGGCCCGCAGCCTGGTGGGTTAGAATTAACTTGATTGGCCGAGCCAGCCCTATCAGCCAAAGTCTTGTAAGGGTACTCGCATACCCTCGGTTTTGCCCTGCCACGAGCGTCGATTGCAAAGGCAAAAGAATCTAGAAGATATTCTTGCTGTGGTCAATTGGCCGTTACCCTCCTGGCCAGGAGCTGTAGCGATGTCTAAGATAAGGTAATCGACCCGAGTAAGATCAGTATCTACGATGAGAATTAGAAATAGGATGATCGGATCGGCCGGCACCTTAAAACCTTAATTTAGGCACGTTGGTTGTGTTGGTCGGAACCAGCCGGTCAAGGAACGGGTCCGTTCTACACCGGAGACCGATTCGGTATCTTATTTCCTTGGCTATGATATCGTAGATTCGTAGAAGCCTATATATTGTTAGTGATAGAGCGCAGTGCTGAGATACGTGAGAGGAATTAAGTAGAGACGTGAAATACATTACAATAGTCTGATCACGATAGGAAGTATCTCGAGGCGCTTATTAGTCCTTCTCCCTCCGCCATAGCTATTTATATTCTTATTATCATCTCTATAATGACTAGTTATAGCAGTCCCTCTAGATCGCCACGAATTTTTATTCCACGAACTTATTTAGTTAGAATCCAGTATAATTCTAGATAGTGTCCGTAGCGTAGGCGACTCGAGGACACGCCTTTGTTCGATCGTCTAGTTTAGTAGAATTAGTATATAGGCTAAACATCTCTCTTAGTTAAGACTCTTGATATTTACTCTACGGTAGATTGCGAAAGGACTATATTACAGTTCTTAATACATCACTTTTTCGGCGTGGCACTGCTTCTCTTTAAATCTTAGCCCCGAGGTTAGTCGTGCGCATCCTTAATACTACCTATTAGGCCGCCTTATCTAGGAGTATACAGCAGTCTATCTTATAAGAATTTTCGTCCTCTATAGTATTTTCTATCGGAATAGAAAACTTTAGGGATCGTCAAATCGGATGATAGGAACAGCGTATATCACATCAGGGCTTAATTATTATTTAGTAGAGAAAGTAATAGTCGTTTAGCGGAGAAAGCGATTGGATACTTTTAGCTTACGTGGTCACTAAGATAGACTATAGATAATCGGCCTTAGTATAGCGTGGCGTAAAAGATAGGTAGGAGTAGTAGGTCTGCCGTCAGCGTATATAAAACCTCTCCTCTGCCCGCCTCATTCTCGCTTAAGATAGAATTTTTCTATACGGTTAATAAACTATTATCGGCCTCATAATAGGGCCAAATTAAAAAAAAGTTACTTTGCTTAAGACGAGGCATTATCTTTATACCGTAGTGTTTAGTATACCTTCCTCAATATATATATCGCATACTCTGGTTTAACTACTGTAGGCGCGGTGAGTTTATATGTTCATAGCCCATACATTAAGCGCTCTTTCAACGCTTTATAGTAGCCTATCTAGCTCAACTTAATATATTACGCGATTTAATTCCTGTAGCGTTTAAATCCATAGGTTCAATATTTATTCACCAGTTATGGTCCAGTTACCAATATAACCTACCGCAGAAATAAAGAGTCTAGGTAGTCGTCTTTCATAGAACTAAGAGGTAGTCCCTCTTAGCAAAATGAGGCCGGCCGCGGGTCGTTCAGATATACGTCTTTTAGCCAGAAATTCCTAAAAGACTTTTCCAACGCCTATTTAAACACTTCAACACCCCTCAAAAACCAGTAGCCGTCCCTATTAATCTGCGTAGATAGTCTCTACAAAGAGACGTAGCCGAAGTGAGATAAAAGGCGCCAGATTTCCAGCCCAAAAACATCAGGACTTACCTTCTTCACACTCCTATATACTATAGTATCACTCTCTTACCTACAGACTTCGGTTACAGGCTTCAAAGTCTCCATAGCTACCTGAATATGGTGGTTACTTCTTTGAGCACTATGATGCCAGCCTTACGCTTACCCGCAGCAGGAGCTCTATATTATCAACTATGCTCCACAGGGGACAGCTACGATACTAAGGGACTCCGCAGGGGACAGCTGCGATATCAAGGGACTCCGCAGTACGATACTCTACGAAACCAAGTACTCCGCAGGGGACAGCTGCGAAACCAAGGGACTCCACAGTACGATGCTCTACGAAACCAAGTACTCCGTAGGGGACAGCTACGACACCAAGGGACTCCGCAGGGGGAAGCTGCGAAATAAGGAACTCTAGCAAAGTATAGATACCTCTACGTGGTACTAGAGACCAGTATTCAACTCTCACTCTATAGTTAAAGAAGCCAAGACCTACGCCAACATCGATAGACCACTTATATAGGCCCGGGCCACAGGCGAAGAGACTAGTAGTAGGGCCAGGAGAGCGTATTCTAGTATCTGTTTTCACTCTAAGATAGCCTTATATAGAGAACAAATAAACCCAGAATTTTACTATTACCAATTTCGCCGTACATAGTAGTATCATATCCAGAACCTGATCTCCTAATATATATATACACATAGAGCATATATACACACACGTTCAGGCTGGTCAGCGCGGTCAAAGACCATTATACGGCAAAAAAGCATTATACGTCTATCTCACGGGTCAGGAATCCCACGATAAGAGTTAAGATTAGCGTTAATAGTAACGGGTAGATACAGTAATCTATAGTCTATAGTAGTAACCAGTCTATTATAGTGATAGTTGACTAAGCGTCGTAAACCGTTAAGGGTACTTAAACAATTAACTAAGCATCCATAATCAGTTAAATAGCCATTCGTAAACAGTTAAGCCTAGCCTAGTAGATAGTAAAGCTATTTTTCATTAACAGTTAAGGGCTTAAACAGTCGGCCGGCATTCTTTAATAGTTAATCGGCTTTCTTAATAGTTAAGCCTATACTAATAAACAGTTAAATAAGCGTTAGTATATAGTTAAGCCTACTCACATAACAGTGACTAGCTTAGAACGGTAATGAGCTTAAAAAACGGTAACCAGCTTAAAAAATAGTGACCAGCTTGAAAAACGGTAACTAGCTTAAAAAACGGTAACTAGCTTAGAACAGTGACTAGCCTAGAAGAAAAAGACTAGTACTAAAAACAAATCCTAGAAATAGTAACAGTATCAACGCGTCGACGAGCAGACTATTAATACTAAGTCTAGACGCGTTAATAAACAGTATCGCTTAGGCGGTATATTACCCCTTACGCATATTTCGTCCGACTCAGGAAAAGACCCTACCCACATCACTATATTTTTCTCAGGCCAACAGCCGTTATCAAGTCCTTCTAGACAGGAAATAGAGTCCTAGCATAGGGTCGGTAATTATATAAAAAGGGAAGCTAGATCAGGTTATTAACTTAAGAGGCCCTATATCAAGAATCCAGTTAGCTAGAGCTTCCCGGTACTATATATAGTAAATATATATTATAGCCGTACCTCTCTCAATAAATAAACAATATTTCCTTTTTAACTACAGTACAGATACTATGATATCAAATTCGCACGCGTGACTTATAGATCTCTAGTGGCCTCATAAAGATATGACTAATAAAGCCTATATCTATCCGTCTAAAATATAATAGCGATATATTATAAAAGAAATAGGACTTATTTAGTTCGAAGTCAATCATATATAATATAAATATATATAAAACTAATACTTAGTAACTCCACGGCCACAAATATAGGTTCTATATAAAATTAAATACAGCAGTAAGCTTTAGATTCGATAAAACGACACTATACACGTATAGTATATATATATATTTTATAAGCTGCCCTACCCCATACCTAGACGAGGCTACTATAGTACGACCATCGAATAGTATAGTATATTATATTTATTTACCAATAGCAGTCGTCAGTCTATAAGGATACATTATCGAGCTCCCTATTAGGGAACTACATAGGCGTAAGTAGCGTATATAATAAGCCTTATAACACCGGCCTAGGGTCTGCCTAGCATAATAAGTAATCTTCCGAGAACTAGATAGAGCACCCGAAAATACTATAAAGGAACCTCTAAGTCGCTCGCTCTTCGTTAGTCAATAGCTCACGTAGCACATAAGATATACCTAACTAGGCAAGTTAAGGCCTTATAGTGATCGTGCGTTACGAGACATCAGCGACGCACAGCTATATATCTAATAAGATATAAATATATGATCGCTAAGATATATATCTAATAAGGGGGCTAACAAGCGTAGTATCATAACACATCACTAGTGATTAACAATAGAATATTTTACATTAAAGCCAGTAGAGCTTACTATATTTAGAAAAGGAGCAAAAAAGCGCGCTAAAATGCGCCTAAAACAAGCAAAGATAAATCCGCGCAGCCTACAGCGATATACGCGACAGAGCAGATATCATAGGGACTCGACAGCACGATATAACATAGGCAGACACCGAGCTTACATCTCGCACCATACTATCCTAGCGCAACTCTCACTCTTATACGTAGATAATAAGTAATTAAGCTAGATATCTAGCACTAATACGTAAGACCCCGTCTTTATTCTACCACGGCAGTTCGACAGGTAGCCTTACACGGTTATAGCTTCCTCTTCATAGATCCCCACACCTATCAGAGTGAATTTCTGGGTGAAACTGATATCACCGAGTACAGAATTCTCTGGATTTTTCGATTAGCCAATAAAATGGGCATAGATTTTTGGAAGCTCAAATCGACTTCTCTTCAGCAGCATCGGGGCCGGAGCCATATATCATATAATAGGATAGTAGGGGGTGTTTAGAAGGAGACCATGGTGGCATTCGGGCCCGTAACTAACCAGAATCACAAAAGATCCGTTCTATTTAGACGGCACGAGCAGAATCGTCAACTTCGAGAGACGGCGCAATTTGCCATCCGTTTCGGGCAGCGGACCAAAACGGTCAAACCGTTCTTCCAGAGGACATAGGGATACAGGACGGCTGATATGATCAAGAAGGAAGGCTTCCGAGGCGCGCGAATTAAAAGATCGCATGGCAATTGGTCGGCTGAATTAATACACTGGCAGTGGCGCTTCATAAATGGTTCTGTCAAACGGGCCAGAGTTGCCGAGCTTGCAGACTGCACTGCATGGCTGGGCAGATGTGGCGTCATGCCAGCCATATTTGGACACAATCGTCCACTGACAGAGCATTAAGTACCAGCGAGCGCACTCTGAAAAGCGCCACTTGGTAGTAAAGTCCAATCAACCCGTGAAAAGAGCTAGTCTATGAAGATTCTCATTGCCTAAGATGATTCACTGTGCTTAAGCTCTACTGAAGTTTCAGCTTTCGCTTTGTCTCGATCGCGGACTGTTTAAGCACGAGAACGGCGTCCGCTAGCATATCATCGCAAATGTCGAGTGGATCAAGCTCGAATGCACATTCGCTCGACTACTGCAGTGTCCGTGGAGATCGGTGGAAGTCGGGTGCGCGGCAGGTAGTCAGGGTTAGCAAGAAAACTGGACATTCGCAAGCTGAGCTCCTTGTTAAGCAAAGATGCAAAACGGTGTTGGCACTTGTACGTTATGGACGCAAACACAGCGTCGCATCTCCAAAGCGAGGAATGGTTGGCCACAGCGTGCCTTTCCAACAGTGCTTGACAAGGGAGGCTATTGATCCAACGCGACGGCAAGGGCGGTGAGGTCGTCCCAGACGCGGGGGCAGGATTGTTTACGCGACGTCCCGCGGAGTTGGTCCGCACATGACACTGGCCTTTGCAATAAGTCAGTCGACATCAGATCGAGAAGATCTCTTCACAGCTCTTCATACTCGACTTTGCTTAATACTCGGCTCGTTCTGGTGGCTTTTGGCTGACAATCCAGCCCATGTATTGGTGGCTCTGCCGGTCTCAAGTTTGAGTCAACCAATGCTCGCTCTAACTTAGTCGGAGATTGTCCTTGTCCCACTCTGGCGCCGATCTCGTGCGACCTAATGTACCTAGTAAGTGGGGAATATCTTGCCAAGTCTTGCGTTATGTTTGGGACGGTTTGATACTGTATTTTCTTTTACAAATACAGAAGAATATGACAAACTAAGGGAGCGGTCAAATACCGCTATGACCTTTTGGGATAGGCTTGTTCATCATTCACCCAATTTCCCCTATTATTTGTATGGTATTCGGACTAAACTCGGATACGGGGTAATAACACGCCAGAGCACGGGCAGTAGGCCCCAGAGATCGCTTAACCGATCTACACACCTTCAATCAATCATCAGATTCTATTGGACATGTTCAGTACTAGCCAGTACATTACTTCCTCATCCCGTCAGAAAGATCCAGCGCGACGGTAAGGCGGTGAGGCTGTGCGCGTGCGAGTGTTTACGCCATGAGTTTCAGGTACCGCTCCGCACGAATCGAATCGAATCGAACTTTTGCCAGATTCGATTCGATTCGAATTTGTTAAGTATCACGGTGGTTAAAGCCTGTGGTGGGGATCATCATGAGACATAAAATAGATGAGGGTGTCCCACCTCCAACAAGGCAGACAACTGAAACAAAAAACTCAATACAGTCACTTTGATTTCAACAAGATTCGAAGCACGAAAAGCAAAGTTCGAATTCGATTGGAATCATCAAAATTCGCGAACTTCGAACAGTCCGAAAGTTCGTGCGGAGCGGTAGCGAGGGGTGACACACCGCCTGAGCGACTCTGTTTGACAACGCGTCCAGACTCAGCGTTGATAGTCTGCTCGTCGACGCGTTGATACTGTCACCATCGACAAATTATTGTCAGTGCTGCTCACTGTTTTCTGGGCTTGTCACCAATTTCCAAGCTGGTCACCGATTCCAAGCTGGTCACCGATTCCAAACTGGCCACCGTATTCCAAGCTGGTCACCGTTTTCCAAGCTGGTCACCGTTCCAAGCTGTTCACTGTTTTTCGAGCAGGCTCAATTGTTTTCCAACGCTCATTCAACTGTTTACCAGCACAGGTTCAACTGTTTAGAAAGCCGATCAACTGTTTAAGAATGCCGGTTGACTGTTTAAGCACTCAACTGTTGATGAAAACAGATACAACTATTTACCAGGCCAGACTCAACTGTTTATCAGAGCAGTCTCAACTATTTACCAGAGCAGGCTCAACTATTTACCAGAGCAGGCTCAACTGTTTACGAATGGTCATTCAAATGATTATAGACGCTCAGTCAACTGTTTGAGCACCCTCAATGATTCGCGAATGCTCAGTCAATTATCACCATAACACACTGGTTGCCACCATGGACTATGGATCACCGCATCTACCCGTCACCGCCAAAGCCAACCTCAACAGTCATCTCGGTTTTCCTGACCTGTGCGATAGACGTGGATAGTGCTTCCTTGCCCAAGTCTGATGGTCTTTGACCGAGCCGACCAGCCTGGACGTGTGTGTATACATGCTCTACGCGTGTATATATCTCGTGAGATCAGATTCTAGACATGATATTACGATGCCCGGCGACTTCGGTAACAGCACAATGCTGGGTTTATTCATTCTCTGTACAGCGCTATCTTGGAGTGAAAATAGGCCCTGAAATGCGCTCTCCTAGCCCTACTGCCAGTCTCTTCGCCCATGGCCCGAGCCCACACAAGTGAACTATCGGTGTTGGCGCAGGTCTTGGCTTCTTCAACTGCAGAGCGAGAGTCGAATACTGGTCCCTAGCACCACGTAGAGGTGCCTGCACTTCGCTAGAGTTCCTTAGTTTCGCAGCTTCCCCCTGCGGAGAACTTGGTAATGTAGCGGTCTCCTGCAGAGAACTTGTTAACGCAGCGGTCTCCTGCGGGTCTCGATTGTCATCACAGCGTCCCCCTGCGGAGTTCACTTGGTAACGCAGCGCCCCCCTACGAGGAACAGTTAATATCGCAGAGCCTATCCTGCGAGGAATAGTTAATAACGCAGAGCCTATCCTACAAAGTATGTTTGATGACGCAGAGCTTATACTGCGGACCCTTGGCTATAGAGACCCTTAAGCCTGCAGACAAGAGATAGATACTATGACACACGGGAGTGTGAGGAGGAAAGTCCTAAAATTTCCTAGGCTGGAAATCTCGCGCCTTTTATGTTAAGTTAGCTACGTCTCTTCACAGAAACCCCCTACGCAAATTCATAGGAACGGCCACTGATTTAGGAGGGTATTAGAAAAGTTACTTAGAACTCTTTGGCCAGAAGACGAACCTTTAATAGATCCGTGGTTAGTCTTATATTACTAGGGGGACCAGCCCTTAGTTCCATCAAATTAATCATCTAGACTAACTATTTCCTGCGGTAGGTTATATCGGCGACTAAGTACTAGAATTGATGAAATAGATTCTATAGATACGATCGCTGTAGTAATCAAATTGCGTTACATTACAAGTTACGATAGAGGTAATACTATACAGCATTCAGAGAGGGCTAGACGCAATGGCTATATAAGTGCGATCATAGGTACTATAGTCATTATTATCGCGCATTGATTAAGAACTTCTACAGCGTATATTGTCCTTGTTTTTGCCAGACTCTGAGAAACCAAACAGTAGTGTTTAGTAAGATGCACGAAGGACTGGACCTCGAGACTAACCTATGTGCTATTTAAGGTTTAAGGTGCCGGCCGATTATTTCGATCTCGCTGTCTTACTTTCTACCTATTATCTTATGCACCCTATTCCTAACAATACTTTAGCTATTGGTAAATTCTTGATGAAAGGTTAATTAATTGGTGCGAATACTACAAAGTATCTTCTTACTTATCTCTGTAATCGACGCGCGTGGCAGGATAAAACCTGAGACTTCACGAGTACCTTTACAAGTACCCTAGTAAGTACCTGGGTAAGACTTTGGCTGATCTGCGGGCCCTGCTCCTACCGCTTAAACTTACCGGCCACGGACCCGCTGCGCTCCTATTTCCAGTAACCTTGATTGGTGAGGCATCTATAGTCTATTATAACTCATAACCTTACCGCGCCTGACTAACCAAACGCCAGCCTGTCCTCTGGAAAGGCGTTGATCACTTTCTAGAATTTCTATATGGCGTAAGACCCGCTATCGATGTAATATCCTGGACCACGAGCCATAGAACTTTATCCTTGACCGGGCTTATAAGCTAGCTCTAGATCCTTATCTCTCTCTAAATTTGATCATAATAGCGAGCTCCTGTATATATGCTGCTTATAATATGTTCTCTGGAAGCGTATAGATTAGACACCTGATAGTTGGGAATAAAGTTATATCTTAAGAACATTCTTCTGGTTGCTAATGCGCTATAGTCTGCCTGACCTTAACCTTTAACTCATAATTACCCTTCGCACATGCTTGGAGTAGGGATGTGACTTACATCGTGGCACGCTGGCTTTAAGGGACCGAGTTTTGATGGTTGTATTAGCCTGCTGGCCCCTGCTTCGGCCAGTAAAGTGGTTCCATCACTACTCTATGTCTTGAATCCGATCGCGGAAGCCGAGTGACTGGATTAGCTTGGTATTGAAAGTCTTTATGGTAAGTAAAAGGACAGATGAACCCCTTGATCTTGATGATCTACCCGCCTTTGGACTGTGAGAGCAGATACTTATGGATCTTGATGTTATTAGGCTGATCGTAGGCATGAAGCTTCGTAGCCAACGTGAGGGGCGTCTCCCCTAGATGATTGGGATAATCGATATTAATCAGCTCCTCTCTCATAAGGCTTGTAACGGCGCGAAGGTCTCCGTAGATCACAGCCAGGTGTAGGATGGTTTGGCCGCGGTGATTCTTCTCATTGATCTTGGCCTGAGGATCCCGCAAGAGCATTTCCAAAATCTTATACTATTAATATTCTAAAGCTACTAGGAGTGGCTGCTGGAATTTTTGATCTTAACTATAGAACTCAATATCTTTACGGCTGAGCAGCTGCCGTACGATTAAAATACTGCCCTGCGTGATGGCTATCGACAGCGCAGTCTGACCGTAAGCATTGCATAGAGAAGCACGAAGATTATTATACTCCAATAGGAGATCGACAGCCGCGCGATCCCCCGCTTGCACGGCAAGCATCAACGGCGTGTGTCTTCTATGTATCTTATTGATATTCGTCGTGTATGTGCAGAGATACCTTTGGAGCGCATCGGGTAGGGGGGAATTGTTGCTCTAGTGGAGAGCTATAGTAGGATAAAGCGGGTGACATGGTGGTGGTGAAGATGGATGTCTTAGACGAGATATGAGGGATGAGGTGTTGCTAGATTGACAAACGAGGTATAAAGATCTAGATGGTGGTTTATATATGCTTATAAGGCCATCCACTAGCTCAATAGAGAATGGTAATTTGGATTGATATGCATTTGCCTGCATTCTTGAGCCCATATATCGGATTAATAAATGCCGATGGTCTTTACAGTATGCCAGGCGTATTACTCTACCGATGCTGCTTAACAAGAATGATTATATTAAGACCCGATAGCTAAAAACGTGGCATACCTCGGTACCGAGGACAAAAGGGCAATTAAAAGAAGGCGTCAATCTGGTCCCAGGAGCTGGCTCTATGCTCCGGGTACCATGGAGATTATCATCTAGGATCTAAGACTAGAGGCCTGGAAGCCGGGCACTTCTCCGGGTAATTCTTCGGTTTGACTATTGCTAATGTACTGATTGAATTCCAGAAATAGTGCTTGTTTGGTTGGGTTGAAGGATCTCTGGGCATTAATTACAAAATGAGCTTCGTGTATGCGGCCACTTCACACATTGCCAGCTTGAAAAGTCTTCATGGTCTCTAAGGGTACCAGGTGAATACACGCAATAAGTTCAACATAAGAATTTGGCACCGATACTGGTGAGGCATTGTATGATCTTTTGATAATCCTATGTTTGCGTACAGATAAATAAAGAACATTCCGTGTGCGCTGTGATAACTTCAATCCCGAGGGAGGTCGCCTTCTAGTGATCAAGCAACAGATGTACGATCTGGCTCCTGTTGCTGATGCATGCTTGATTCCATGGCGATATTCCAAACTGATCTTTCGCATTAGGGTTGACACCGCTTGAGAGTAGCTGGCGCACCAAGTCTCTGTTGCCTTGAAAGACAGCAAGCCAGAGCATGATTTGACCCTCGTAATTAGGCAGATCGATTCTGAGACGAGGGTGTTGCAGGAGCTGGCACACAACAGCAGATGATGACTTACTCGCCACACCGAGCCACAACGCACTCTCTCCCTGGGTATTCCTCGAGTTCACGCGTAGCCTTTTTTTCTGCAGCAAAAGGTTGATCACCTGCTTTTGGGTGGGTTAGCTCAGCTCAGCCTAAGTCAATCCGTTAGCGTACCGCGGATCCCATCATTTGGAATGCTCCACCATAAGTGTCGACCACCTAGGGAGTATCCTTTATAATTCTTTTATAGTGGAAAATCTGAAAGACACGATAAATGCCTATTTCTTGAATCTACTATATTCATTGAACCAGTGATTTTCTCAGGACCCATCATTGCTATGAGAAGGAGTCAGGTGGGACTTTCGAAAAGGCGAAGCAAGGGAAATTGACTCACTCGTTTCTTCGCACTGCTGCTGAACAGCAGTCATGGACCTAAGGTATTCGACATATGCTACTCTTGCTACCAGATTTCGCTCATTAATGAAGATTTGCTGTAATTGGGTCGCAGAAGTACGGATGGGCAAAGCCAGGACTAATTGAGCTTTGAGATTAATAAAGTGAAAGTACAATTGAAAATACAGAATGAAAGACCAAGAATATGAATTTTCATTCATGAGTCGATGAATCACAGGTTGAGATCACGCAGAAGAGGTGGCGGGGAAGGGATGCAGGTCTACGAACCGTAAGATGGTAAAGTAATGGAGTTTTGGAATGGTACGGGCTAATCACGGTCAGTCTTTGGCCTATCGCGATCACGAATAGTCAGAGAAATTCCACTGTTTCGAAATGTTCGCTTTGATTTATATTCCTGAGACTGCTGTGGTTTAAGCTTCAAAGCTTCCATAGATATAATGCCGGCCCGCGGAGTTATGGACACTAACAGGGTATCGCATTTTAGATAATCATGGAGATGCTGAGACATACTTTGAAATTTTAAACTGGCATGAATATCACTACGCAGTGATATTTTGCTTGGTTGAATTTATGTTGATCTAATCGTAAGAGAACCTCCTCAGTTTTTCTTTTTGTGAGACTGGGCCGCTTGATTGAGAGACAAACTGAATCTACTCTGGAAAATAACTCCGAGTTACTATTGGAACGTACTCTAAAGCGACTTAAGTACTTGAAGTCCCTTTATTGATAAGATCAGTACGGGATTTTTGCATCACATGAATGTAATATTCTATAAATTTGGGAAATCCACGCTGACTTTTGCCTTTATCCTTGGTTGGAACTTTATCGGCGACAAAGACGTCTTTAAATGAAGCCTGCCATGTATAAATCCGTGAAATTAAGCGTCTATGTCCCATGGGCGAAGCCTGCATATTTGCGCAGCCTCCCAAATGAGGAATGTGTGTCGTCCAGGGCAAGTAATCCCTTGACCACTCGCTATATTAATGAGACTCCCTATGCGAGAATGCTTAGAGAAGAGGAGAAAATGGATTTTATTTTCAACGTCACTGTCAGTGCAGCAAACTGGGCTCTGCTCGCTGGCTATCTGGTCGTTCTAGGCACGTTCACCTCTCTTCAAAGCTCCGACCAGGTAGAATATGCTTTGTAAGCCAACAAAGCCGGTCGAACAGTATTGCACACGATCCAAAATCCTCCGTTGCTCTCCATTGCCTGTTGTCTTCTTCTGGGAGGCCTTGCAGCTTTTATATAGCTTTTGCATTTCGCGAAGCTCAGAAGCAATTACATATGGTTGATCAATAGGCTTTTCACGTAAGTTACTGCACCACATAAGCGACAACCGGGGTAGTTAAAATTAATACATCAATAGGCCGATTTCGCTGAACGCCGCTGCTGGGCTATTGACCACAATTATCAACGTCTGCGCATCTCAGCGGGGAAATTGGTCCGTGATGGCCATCGTCACTACTGTCGCTACTGGGGTAACTCTTACTATCTCTTTGGCACTGTTGTGTTTCTACAAGTTTTATCTTCTGGAGAAGATCAAACGAGATGACGCGGTCTTCACTTTTGTTATGCCTCCATCGAGGTCAGAATAGCAAGTCGAGTGGCTGGTATCGATCTGAGTATGGTGTATGAAGAAGATTGAAAGGGATTAGTAAGGTTGTTCTCTGAACTGTTTTCATATTGTCATTTGAAGATCGGAGAAACAAACCATTGTGGAGACACAGCAGACTGTGTGAATGCTGAAGATTTGATCTTAGATGCAATATGATGTTCTTGCTATGCTATTTGCTATAAACACCTCGTTTCGTACTTCGCCTCAATGTCAAGTCTGATTGTTGAAAGTGTAGACTAAGCAGTGAAAGGTGTTGCTATCTTATCATGAGCCTTGCTTCAGAGAGAGCATAGGTATACTGTAGTACTGGACCCGGAGCTGTACCTGACATCGTTCGATATAATTACCCATGGGGATGACCACGAGAAGCCAGCGGGTAGGGCTGAACCCTCAGCTTCCAGACCCCACAGCCCGTCGCCCATCTCCCATCCCCGAAGCCGCAAACCCCGCAATCTCACCCGAATACCCCAACGTTGAGGACTTTTTTCTCGCCGAGGATGATTCTCATGATGAGGACGATTCCCATGTCGAGGATGACTCTCACGATGAGGATTACTTTCTCATCTCAATCACCTACGACTACTCCACCATCACAGCCCGAGCTCGTTCGTTCCAAGGAATAGTGCTTGCTGGGGCCACTCCGCTCCAACTGGCCCAGAATGGCTTCTATTACCGACCTTCACGGGTCAGCAATGTGGCATGCTGTTTTGCCTGCCAATCGACCAAGCACTTATCCACCTTCCAATGCACCCCGTTCGAGGAAGTGCAACAACTACACGAGGAAGACTGCATATGGCAGATAATCTCGTGCGATTTGAAACACCACCTCGGAACTCCCAACAAACCCCCCTCCTCAACCACCGCATTCTCCTCCCATAAACGGTCAACTCCTACCGCCGATTCCAGTACACAAACTACAGACGACTTCAGTACAAAGTCTCAAACTCAATCCACGCCGATTACATCCACTACACCGAAGGAACGGTTAAACACCAACCTGGACTGCCATTCTAATCCGCTACCCGCCACAATAGACCTAGAGCCTCAACAACCTCCAACAGCCCACTCTCCCCAGCTTCATCAAACGATACCTTCTATCACCTCCTCGCCCCAAAACCAACAAACAACCTATGCTTCCGTCCTCCAGCGACCTATCACATCCATACCGCAACCGACTCCTTCAGTGCAAGAACCTTTTCTTCCCGCCAACCCCATACTCACAATTGAAGATCTTCATCTTCGGTTTCATAACAAACCGTCACCGTTCCAGCTCGAGAACAAGACAAGCCAACGCTTACCCAAACGAACTCGGAACAAATCCGCATCTATCACACATTCACTGTCCAGATTCTTAGCTTCTGCTTTGCCCGCGTTCTCACGGTTCCTGTATGAGATGCAGCCAAAATCGGATACGTCGTATCCGTCTCATCCGCAATTCCACTATAGCCGCGCCATGAGGGCAGCCTAACAACGGGAGCGGCAAATGGCCACGATAGGCCGTGACGAGGCTCTAAGTTATTGTCAGAAAGTGGATCACTCTATATGTACATACTCGGATACATAGTCGTCGTATACTGCATATCGCTTTGCGAGGGGTCAGTGTAAATGAATACTACTACTACTACTACTGCTGTATCTGCGGAATCTTGATGAGAAGAGAGCTGTGATGGCATGGGAGGTAGAACAGAGACCATTGTCAGCCGCAAAGCGCTCAGCTTCATGTGAAACACGAAGCGCAGCAACGGGCGGCAAGAGATAAAATGTCATTGGCCAGGTCCAGGTGAAGGTTATATGGCATGTGATGTCTATTGAACTTGGTCCTAGGCCAGATCGACTCCACTCATAAGTTGTGTTTGCTTCGTTTGCATATATGGGTAAGCGTCAACATCTAAGTTAGGGACGAAGTCACTGTTCTCGATTAGGGAAACATCAAATTTTAATCTTCGATCATGAGGGACCTCAAAATTCCGCGTCCTTCGCTCAATTGAAATCCCGCAATAGAGCGACAATCGAAATTTTCGCAACTAAGTTCGAGGGATAAAATAAATCACTATGATCGCAGTATGACATGTATTGGTTGATGCGATTTAAGGGTGAATTATCCATGGACGACGCGTCTTTCAACGGTCACTCGGTAAGTTGAGGGCGGCAACTAACGATAGTATTTTTTTTGATATCCAATCGTCCTACTCCCTAGACATGGATTTGATCATCAATTCATAATATTTCTACAAGACGTCTTTTTCTGACGAGGGTCTTTCAGAAAATCAACTAGAGGGATCGAAAAGTTGACCGTGGACTTAGTCACATCCCGGAGACGCCCAGGGAGGAAAAGGTATTGCTCGTGCATGGACGAGCATCGGCGGATCATGACTCCGAACGACTGAAACTCGGCCAATAGTGAGCTGACAGGACACGTCAATCACGCACCATCCGCCAATCAAACCCCCGCGGTGAAAGCAGGAAAGCATGGCAAGAGTGAGAACGGCTCGTTATCAACTGACCTGAAAAGGTCTACTTTTCCCAATTCGGTTCTGGAAGGCGTAGGGCCAGTCCAGCCGCTCCAGAGTGTCCACTATCTGGTCCTCCAGACCCCTCTTCCGTCGCGTCGCCCCGGTGTCGAAATACTAGGGCCCTTCGGAAAATCATGTGAATAGCCGAGCGAGGCGGTGAAAGCTAGGCCGCCTCAGGGTACCCTCGGGCGTCGTCCCCAGCCAGAGCAAACAACTGAATGAGCAGATCACATTTTTCTTGATACCAGCGCCAGATTTGGCTGTGTCCATCATTCCAGGTGACAAGAATTTGCCGTGAGGTTCAACCTCAGTCTTTCCTTGGGTATAATTGTGCAGTGCCTTATTAACATTTCCCCGCCAATCCTCATATTCTGCGGGTGCCACCAAGATGAGGACTAGCAGACGGGCGATACGGGCGCAACAAACAGATGAAGTTTTTATTGACAAATACCGCCGGAATCACAAGATGCAATCCTGTGAACCGTGCCGAAAGTCGAAAGTTGCGTGCGATCACAGCATCCCTTGCGGTAGATGCGTTAGGAGACGCTGTGTCGACCAATGCTACTACCACCCGAATCCTCTTACACGTGTAAGCAATCGATTTTCCATCCTTGCTCTCGCGAGTGAAGGTATGGCTGCCCGTGGGTTCCACTAACATGTCCCGTTTCACTAGGCCCGACAGGAAATCATTACGGCAGCATCAACAGGCGTTCCGACACCACCAGGGCTGAGCAGTGCTGTTTCTAGCTCCTTAATTGGGCAATCTCGTATAGGCGGGGAATATGAGGTTGTTACAAATTCTGAAGGATATCATCACAGGACTGGTTTAGTACCACCTCATCGTGCAGGTTCAGCTCCGCCATTGGTTTACCACTCTGAAACCTCGCCAAGAAAGCATGGTTTCCTTGGCTTTACCTCGCATACATCAATCATGACAGAGGACTTGATGCAACTCGGTGTGGCTTTTACCGGCCTGGAGCAAGTCACAGCGGTCCACAAGATACCCATTTTGAACGAAAGAATCGCCAGCGGCTGCCAGATTCTTTCCTTCTTGCAGAATAGGGCGATGATAGATCGTGGTATTGACTTGTTTTTCGAGTCTATTGAATGTATTCATATTCACTGCGGGGAATTCATCGTGAGAGAATGGCTCTCACAACTGTGGTTTGCTCATGGCGAGACCTTGTCAAGTCAGGATCCTGAGCATATATGGCAATTATGTCAGTTGCTCTCTCAGAACACAGCGAAACCGCTGGTGTTTGATGGTAACACCACGGCTAGGCAATAGATCTCCTCTGCCACAGGTGATCACATACGCTGGGGTGTAATCGCCATGCTCGCCAACTACGTGGGGACATATGCGATGGTAACGAAATCATCGGATCCATTTTTTCAGGAGTTTAACGTGGAGCGCAAATCGTTGTTAAACCATATGGCTAAGGTTTCAGAAATGTGTATTGGATTTTGTCGAGAATGCGATTCTTTGGATGATGTGTTCATCTGGGCCCTGTTTGAGCACTACAATATTACTGAATATACCAAGGGAGAAGTGGGCTATGCAGCATACTGCATCGGCGCCGAAGTGAATAGTGCCCTTATTGCAATGGGTCTTCACGAGGAGATCAAAGCTGATAGCCAAATTCCCTTTTTCCTCGCTGAGCTACGCAAACGACTCCGAGCAATGGTTTACACAGCAGAAATCAGCATAGCCACGTTCCTGGGCCGCCCACCACGACTTTCGCATCGTTATATGAACTTAGATCCGCCGCTAGATCTGAAAGACTCGGAGCTGTTTTCTGAATATCCACACGAGCTGGCTGTCGCCATTTCTAAACTGGATGAGCAGGGATACAATCGAGATGGAGAGATCCGCCATGTCTCCTGGATAAGATCTTCTATCAGCTTCACGAAAAGGAGAGAGGATATCTTAGAGCTCTCACTAGGGAACTATACTCCAGACGAAGTGCGGCAAAATGCAGACATTATTCAACGAAAAACCGAGGAACACTGGGCAAATCTGCCACACTTTATCTCGAGCTTAAGAGAAAGCACATTTGGGCTTGAGACACGGGAAGTCATCGACCTACACTTTCGGAATGTCTTTCGCCAAGGTCCGCAGGCGAATTCACTTCTACTGCACCGCGTACTCATGCGCAAAGCTGGCACTGGTCCGGCAGAATTAATACATACGGCACAGACAATCTTGAGTGACGTGATGCGACTGTATAAGCGTGTCGAAATGTCGGCAGCAACATCCTTCATCTATTTCCTGGCAGTACACGGACTGCGTAGCGCGGTTATACTGGCGATAGAACTCTTGAAACAAGAACAGCTCCCGGTGTACCCAAACGAGCCGCTACTGCCCCGAAGCAGGACAATCCAAGATTTAAGTATCTTCACAGCCAAGCTCAGCGATTTGGATCCAGTTTTTGGAGATAAAGATCTTTGCGAAAAGGGTCAGAAAGTGATATCTCGGATCCTTGATAAGATCCTGAGTCCTCTGAAGACCGCGTGTCGACCTTGTCATCTCTGTTCGATGCAATCACAGCAGCTTGCAACGAACGCAGTCACTGACGATATGTGTCTGAATATACATGTGCCAGAGAGCTCTGTGATGATGGATGACTTCAGTTATGATATGAGTGTGCCGATTTCGGGTCCAGATCATGCATTCAGGCTGTGGCTGGAGAGCATCAATAGCCAGGACTCGATCATGTAGCAGAAAAGTTCATAGGATGTCTCATTCTAAGAAGACCTTTCGTTGAGTCACGGTTTGCTCGCTAGCATTGACAATAGTCGTAGTATGGATATTGAATTGCAAACTTGGACGCTTTCTTTCCGCACATAAACCAGCCCTATGAGGATCCGCTCATTTGGGCGCCTTTGGTAAGCCCGAGGCAAAACATCACCGAGCTAAATATCGAGCTAAATATCCACCGATCTCGAAATAGAAAGTGATCTACTGCATTTGGCGAAGACGGCATAACGATGCTCGTGTGGAGACAGCTGTGGAGGCACCTCAAGCGCCCGACCACATGGATTTTCAACGCGTCTATTAGCCTAGGATACCACCCGAATCGATGACGGAGCGCGAAAATCTTGGTGCTACGGAAACATAGGAAACCGGATTACTCAGTTTTCTGGGCCTATCACCCGATCTCACACTTAAACACACTAGGTGAGCTTCTTGAGGCGGCTATGGCGCAACGATTATCACATCTCGCCAAAAAGTACGGTTTTCTCCCGGCTTTCCATCTTGAAGGGACCCCGACGAGGACTACCGAGCAGGCCCCGCTGGTTTTCTCCTAACGTGATCGACCGGGCGTGATATAATATCAGCGCAAAGCGACAGCAAAAATCATGAGTCAAATAGGCACAATGATTATCCGACTCAACAGTCATCTCTCGAAAATTAACTTCCTAGAAACATCGTGTTGCGGCTTCGACCTCGGTGACCAAATAGCGAAGCACGTCTTACTAGAATGCCCGCTTTTTGAAGACAAGCACAGGGATATGCGACTTGCCCCAAGCGTAAAAAATGTCTCACAATCACTCCGCTTTGACAAACTGATCCAACAGATCGCAGCAGTTCCAGCGATGACCAAATTTATAGAAGGAACACATTTACTTGGCCAATAATGCGAAGTTGACCCGGAGGAAAAGAGTTTGGAGCACGTGGAGAAGGAGTGAGGATAGTGGGAGAGTACCCTAAAAAAGAAGAGTGAGCAAAGTCAGAAGCACGGGACCGGGATCTTCTAACGTCCTCTTACACGATTGCAAATCAAAGAGCCGCCTAGCCCTGGACCATTCCGCTTTCGGGTAGGCCCCTGATAGCACATGGCCAGCTCTTTGGTAGAATATGAGAGTTTACCCCATGATCGACGCTTCGCGTAACAAGATCGGGGCAATTTTAAACCACCACCACCTCTATCGAAAACCCGAGAAGAATTCCAGCTTGATGATGGAGTATGGCTTGATAACCATGGCAATGCTATTAATGATATCATCATCCCTTGATCTCAACGCTCGACTCCTAAACACAAATCATTCATCGATATAAATCGCATAGAGCAAGTGAATAGAAACAATTTTTTTTTTGATTATTTCTATCTGTCTGCTGATAAGAGACTCTAACCCCCAACATAAGTAATTGAACAGACTCCTCACTGCGCTGATTTGGCAGTCTCTGGTTAGTTATCCCGAATCAACTGCCCATCCAAAATAGCCTTTGAAAAACTTGAGCTATACCGGGAGTACTCTCGGTCTCCTCCTGATGTGGCAGGCTATCGGCCAAGTCGCATAATCTGAATCTAAGTCGAAGCAGCGTTTAAAAAAAGCCTTGATGCGGCCGATCTCTGTGACGAGGCAATGTCGATTTTATTTGAAAAGATGTCCAAACACGAAAGAAATTCAAGCTAAAGAAAGAATGAAAAGGCGAAAGGAAAGAAAAACAACAAAGATAACTCATACATGTACCACAAGTCGGAATATTCCCGCAATATTTTACTTGCAAAACGAGTCTTCAAACAGATCTTACACTTTCATGACCTTCTACAAACGATCAGGATCTTCCCACTGAAAGACTCACAAGACTCACAAAGTAGCGCACGCAAACCAGCAGAATCTTTCTGCTGAAAGGTGAACAAAGAGCAAATCTCGAAGCACGTGGCAGACATTGATGGACTTGATTCATCACAATTTCGAGTAGATTTTTTCTGACTCACAGGTCACATTTGCAGACTGGTACAGCAATATTCGAAATTGGCTTCCATGTTTTACACAGAGAAACTATTTCACGCCCCACTGCCAAGACTATGGTGAAACCGCCTAGGCCGGACTCGGCTTGGCTACAGATCATCCCTGTTCGTCAGAATGGAAATGTAAATTACCTGACAAGACAGATACGCCGAGGTCGTTGGATCATGCGTCCCCCGCTAAACCCTTGCTGTCTCCAATCTCCCGACCGCGCTCATGTCATTGCAGCCCTCCCCATCACCTTCATCGAAACCACGGAACACCCACGCACAGAATGGCTCCGGAAGGACCTTTCTGGTTTCTATGCTATTTCTCAGTCCTAGTCACAGCCATGTCGGTCGCAAAATAGACGGAGCGAGGATGCTAGCTGCTGGATGAGTGGATGCTCACATGGTGAAACGTGCCGAATCCATGAAACGCTTAGCGCCCATGATCACCTGATAGTGAGGCTGAGGCCCTCGATGAGGGGTCGTCATCTTTCTTCCTCCCAAAACACCATTAACTCTGTATATCCTGTGTTAATTATGGAATCCATAAATTTTGGCGATGGAAACTCAGGTTCCCAGGTGGGGATCAACAATGGGGTGATGAATTTCACATCTAGTTAGTTCCCGATGGCGTGGAGGACAGGACCACGTTGGATCGACTAATAACGCCACGCTTTCCTAGAACTACCAGAGCCCCGTCCAGAGCCACTGTCGACCGTGCCGTTCCCGCATGACCCGGACTTTGTTAGCCGCGATGGAATCCTTAATACAATCCACGAGAAATCGTCAGCCCCGGGGTCTATAATAGTTCTCGTTGGTCTCGGCGGTGTGGGGTAAGACATCACGGGTGTAACGGCGGTCCGTCGAAGGCTAACTTTACAACAGGAAAACTCGGCTTGTTATCGAATACTGCCACCAGGTCCGACAGCGATCAAGCGACACCTGGGTCTTTTGGGTTCATGCGAGCACTGCGGCACGCTGCGAGGAAAGTCTCCGCAACCTGGCCGACCGCGCCAAGATTCCCGGACGCGAGGACCGCAACGTTAATGATTCCAACTCTTCGGGAACTGGTTACAAGATGGAAATATCGGAGAATGGATCCTTGTCCTGGATAATGTAGATGATGACGAGCTCCTTCGCAAACCACTTGCAACTCGTACGGACGCCCAAGCGAACGCCCGGACGCAGCCACCGCTAAGGTACCTTCTCGGAGCCTCGAATGGCTCCATCATTATCACGAGCCGGAATAAAGCAGTAGCATCGGAAATCGCCGGCCATAAGAAGAACCTGATCAATGTACAACCAATGAGTATGGCCGAGGCGCTAGATCTAATGCAGCACAAGCTGGACTCATGTGCAGAGAGAGCGTACTTGGTTCAGCTTGTGAAGGAACTTGAGTTCATGCCGCTGGCGATTGTATAAGCGGCTAGCTACATCGCGCACCGTTCACCCCGTTGCTCGGCATCGCAATACCTCGAAAAGCTTCGGCAGAATGATGGTCAAGCCACGAAGCTTCTGAATCATGAGGGACTTCACACGGATCGAGACTGGGAGGCAAAGAACTCTATTATACTGACATGGCAAATATCGTTCGACCATATCCGACGAATAAGGCAGTCTGCGGCTGATTTACTATCTCTTATGAGCTTTTTCGACTGGCAGGGGATCCCCGAGGATCTTCTACGGGTTCAAGATACGGCAAAAAATCATGAAGCTTTAGGTTCGTCAGGGGAATTTGCGAACAGCTCTAGTGGAGAGGACACGGAAAGTCTGTCTGAATGTGACCTAGATGACAATTTCGAGAGCGATATTACAACTCTCAGAGACTATTCCTTCGTTGCTACGAGTGAAAACAGCATGGTATTCACAATGCATCGGCTAGTGCAGATCACAGTACGCACGTGGTTGAAAACATACGGCCAGGACGAAGCTTGGAAGGAACGATTCATTAAAAATCTATATGCTGAATTTCCGACTGGTCAATATGAACACTAGGAGAGATGCCGGACACTCTTTCTATATGTTAAGTCAGCTATGTCCCATCGACCGAAATCGCAAGATTGTCTCCGAAGCTAGGCTGGGTTACTTTATAAGGGGGCCTGGTATGCGCGAGAATGTGGGAATATTCCTGATTCGCGGGAAATGGCATCTGTGTCGAGAGAGCAGAGAATAAATATATTAGGTTTGGAAGATGAAGAAACACTTGATAGCACTGCAATGCTAGTAATGGCCTACCGACTAGAGGGGGGCTGGAGAGAGGCGGAGCAGCTCTTTGTACAGGTCATGGAGACTCGCAAGACGAAGCTCGGCGTGGACCATCCCTCCACGCTGACGAGCATGGCTAACCTGGCATCGACGTATAGGAACCAGGGTCGATGGGAGGAGGCGGAGCAGCTCTTGGTGTAGGTTATGGAGACTCGCAAGACGAAGCTCGGCGTGGACTATCCCTCTACGCTAACGAGCATGGCCAACCTGGCATCGACGTTCTTGAACTAGGGCCGATGGGAGGAGGCGGAGCAGCTCTTTGTGTAGGTTATGGAGACGAGTAAGACGAAGCTCGGCATGGACCATCCCTCTACGCTGACGAGTATGAACAACCTGGCATCGACGTATAGGAACCAGGGCCGATGGGAGGAGGCGGAGCAGCTCGAAGTGCAGGTGATGAAGACGAGCAAGACGAAGCTTGGCGAGGACCATCCCGATACGCTGACTAGTATGGCTAACCTGGCGGCGACGTACAGGAACCAGGGCCGATGGGAGGAGGCGGAGCAGCTCTTTGTGCAGGTCTTGGAGACTCGCAAGACGAAGCTCGGCGTGGACCATCCTAACACGCTAATGAGCATGAAAAACCTGGCTTATACCCTTAGGTCATCGGGTCAATATACAGCCGCATTGCAGCTGATGGCTGAATGCGTTTAACTTCGCGACCGAAAATTAGGCCCTAACCATCCGCACACTACATCTTCCAGGTCTGCTTTAAAAGAATGGCGCGGGAAGGTTAACTCCCCGTTTTCTAAGCCCACTAGTCCGCCGACGGACACTAAAGAGACCTCAAGCCTAGGCAGTTCCACAGAAATCCCCGAACGAGTTTCTATACCTGGCGCACATCGTAGGCGGACAATATTTTTGCGCCTCTTCGGCAGAAAGTAGGACTCTTCAATTTCTCTGAAGTGGAGCTTTGCTTAGTGATATTTAATTACGAAAAATCATCAAACTAAGACATTCTGTTATCACGAAGATGATTTGTTGATATCTCATTTAATGTTAGCTTGTAATATAGTATCAATAGTCAGAACATTGGAACTTCCCAGATACGGTTTCGATGATATCGAAGTATAACTTACGGGGTCGTATTACGTTTCATGTTTTGTACCATACGCTAGGATAGCCTAAACGAGTCATGATCTACAGGCTAGCTTAATGTAGACTAGGGTGTTTCAACATCGTCTTGGCGGTGGGGCTGGAGATAATCTCTCTGTGTAAAACCCAGAAGCCGATTTCGAACATTGCTGTATCGGGCGCTGATAAGGTATCCCATTGCTAATCAGTCTTCTCCATGATCAAGACTGGATGCTTGCCCTTGACCCTGAATATTTGCCCGCCTATTTTGAGGCTCATTTTCCATTCTAACTCATGTGTTCGTTTGATGTTGTGGGTGATAAATGTTGGTACTTCATGAACCGGGAACTGTTCATGACGGAGTTTCAAATCAAGCATTTGACCTATATCCAAGGGTGTCGTGTTATCGCCAATCGGTAAGGTCAAAGGACTGGGATAGAATGAGAAATTCTCGCCCAATGAACAAGGCTCAGATTGGAGTTCTTGATTTTTCAACTGGTTTGTCTTTTTTGGCTTCATATAGTCTGCCAAGATAATCTTTGTCATCAAATGGTCTTCGCGCACAAGGGTGACCGCCCCCACGGCGTCTGTGACGATGGCTATGAAACTCGAGGTTGATCGGACAGATAGAGTGAATTCATTTATGTCAATGATCTGAGGAACGTTCATGACATATTCGCTTGTATCCATCCATTGGGGTATAGCTCGCAACTCGAGCGGGATGTGGTACGGACTGCCCTTCTGAAGAACTGAGGCTATGCTAATTTCTAAGCGAAACGTAAGACGAGGAGCTCTGGAAAAACCTAAAACCCTGGCAATCTTTTGTCCCATGGAAGCTGAAGGGTTGGCAGTTGCTATACCAGGAATCAGATAAGGAGAGACAATCGTGTAAGGCTGTCGAGAATGTAGTTTGATATCGAAATCAGTTATCGGGAAAGGAGGTGGTTCGCATCGAAGTTGAACTGGCATCCGAGCTATGACGGGCTTGGAGCTAGGAGTCCTCATGATGGCCTCCAAATAGTACTCAACAACTGCAAAGTCCCCGCATGAAATAGCAGAACTGTTGCCTAGATCGAATGAAGGCGGAATAACATGCTGGTCCGCGGACAGCAAAGACAGATATGATGCTTTCCCAAATGGATGCGATCTCAGAAAGCTTGGGTCAGGGTGCCTTGGAATGTCGATTGCAAAGAACCACTTCTTTTCGTCTGGGCGAGATGTTTGGATATGTAAGGCCCCATTGAAAAGCTCTTTTCGAAACCCATCCTTCCCGAACAGCTCCAAACTGCTCAGACACAAAGAATCATGGCAAAAGAATTCCGTGTTACATCTGCCGTGGAGACTGATGCTGATGCTCGTTTCAGTACCAACCCAATGTGATATTCGAGACACAAAGCCAGTAATTCTTTGGCCAGGGAAAAATGCGTTGAACGAGTCCAGATGAATTGAAAGATCAAAGTTGTTGCAGGCCTCGATCTTCGCCATCATGACTAAGTTATCCAGCAAGTAGTGATGTGTAGTCTCGCATGTCCCTGAAATTGCACGGATGTGTTGATGATTGAGTATAGTCAACCGCGTTGAAGCTGGCGAGACGGAATAAATATACAAACCAATGGATATGCACAATAGAGGATTGGGTGTGTGGCTAGTCGGAATGGATATGTAGTGTTTCGGAATAGATATACTGAAATAAATATCTAGCCAATCGGTAATATGCACAGTAGTGGCGTTGGCATGTGGCTAGTCGGAATGGATATGTAGTGTATCGAAATAGAGTGTATCGAACTAGAGTGCATCGAACTAGAGTGTATCAGAATAGAGTGTATCGGAATAGAGTGTATCGGAATAGAGTGTATCGGAATAAATATCTAGCGAAATGGTGATATTCACAGTAGTGGAGTTGGCATGTGGCTAGTCGGAATGGATATGTAGTGTATCGAAATAAAGTGTATCGAAATAGAGTGTATCGGAATAGAGTGTATCGGAATAGAGTGTATCGGAATAGAGTGTATCGGAATAGATATATTGAATAAATATCTAGCCAAATGGTGATATGCACAGTAGTGGAGTTGGTATGCGGCTATTCGCAATAGATAAGTAGTGTGTCGGAATAGCGTAGTCCTAATGTATCAACTATAACCACTATCCGAAAGATACGTTCAACTTATGCTACTGTGCTTAATACTATAAATTACACAAATCTAAACTAATGCTAACCTGCCATAGCTTCTTCGGACTCTAGGGTTGCGGATACGGCATGTTTGGGTACTCTGACCAAGAAGAGAATTCCTATGCAGAACGCACAGAGGAGCGCGAGTCCGTAATATGGCAGGCCTATCCAACCACCACCAAGTCTTAGCCCCAACGTAAATAGTCCTGCCATCATTGGCGAACCGTAAAAACTGCCTATGACCTCAATCATGCAAATCACAGAGAAGAGGCGGGATTGAAAAGCCGGATCCACGTAAAAACTCATAAGACTGCGGATCAGCGAGCTGTGGCCTGAACCGAAGGTCAGAATCAATAGACCCAAGATTAATAAGCTGACATTAGGAGCAGCTCCAAGAGCGGAGAAGCCTAGTAAGAGAGACAAGATGGAAAATTTTGCCAGAGTGAGATCTCGCTCTTGCTCGTTTGCCATTTTGAAAAGCCTCGGTGTTGTGTCCTTCAAGAGGAAACTTGATACCCGCGGGAGGACAAGAAGTGCCTGAATAATCTGCACGAGTCCGTATGCCGCCTGAACATAGCCAGTATTTTTGATGAGCATATCATAGCGCTTTGATACAAACTGCACAAGAAACTGGTGGACTCCAATCGCGAATGGAGCTGTAAATAGACAAGTGACCATTAGGAGCAGAAGCGACGATGAAGCTAAAATCGATAATGATTCCTTGAGTCGACCCACGGTATTCGCTGCGCGTTCATCAAATCTCGAATATTGGTTTTCCGACCCGGTAGCTTCAGTGCGTTGATCGTTTCGCAAGGTCTCCGGGACGAACAAGATAGCTATGGCCCCAGACATTAAACAAGCAACAGCAACCAGCATGACCGGCCAAGGGCCAGTGACAGCCATTATTGCTGACGATAAAGCCGGAGAGATTAGACTTCCCACCAAGCCGCTAACGTGCAAACGCATGAAAGCTGTTGCCCTATGATAAGTCAATAAGGTGGGTTCCAAACTGAAGAACGAAAACGAACCTCTTATCTTCAGGGATGACATCGGATATCATTCCCAGCAGTATCCCAATCACCACGGCGGTACCGCCACCGACGAGGAGGAATGCTGACCCCAGTGCAATAAACGGAGTGGGCAATACATTAGGCAACCACAAAACCATCATTGTGAACAACACACCGAGCGCCATCCCAACAAGTGCTGTTGAAAAAACAGGCTTGCGGCCGATCCTGTGAGGGATGTCAATTCCGACGATACAAATTCCCAGAGAAGGGCGAGAACAGAGGCCTACCTGTCTGCAGTAATACCCCACGGAAGCGCCGCAAGGAGGGCGACAACAGCCTCGCACATTCCCGTGATAGCGAAGATGAAAGCCACTTTTGACTGAATTGCCTCCAATTTGCAAAGTTTCTCATCAATGGGCTCCTCAAGGCTATTAACATAGTACTGATGGCAAATAACATCTTCCACAATCCTTGTCAGGGGTACGTTCACAAACCCAGTCGCAGATGCTACTATTAGGAGAATGACACAGAGAAGGTTGAGGATGGGGGTGCCGCTGTGCACTTGGTACACTTGCACGCTGGTGAGTGATACTCCAAACAGCACTGGCCGGTGTGACCTGTAGGCTCGTTCTTCGCCTGCTATCAGAGCTGTCTGCTCGTCTTCAACTTCGTAATCGGATCGCATTTGAGCCATAGTTCCTTTTGGGCGTGCAAGGGAGTGCATTTCAGACGGTTGAGATGTGAGGTACAGTTTAAAGCTGGAAAAGTACGCTAAGAAAAACCTGTATGTGGTATCGGAGTAAGGAATAACGATTGCGTATTGTCTCGGAGTTGCACTCAGCCACAAGAAGTAAGCGGAACCTATGGAACCTTTGAACGAGCGAGACCCACTTGAACCGGGTACAGTGTCAAGTACATTACGACCGTACCTGAGCATTAAATATCGTCTTCAACCCCGGCACTAAGTACACGTCTCACAAAAGTGTCCACCACTACTGGGTGCAATATTTTTACTTCCCATAGCGCAACAATCCATAACTTGTGTCTGGTTGAACTTTATACAGCTCGATCATTTTAAAGACAAAAAGGGTTCGGTAGTGAAAGTGATGTCATCCAGCGTCTGCTCTCTGGATGCGGACGACCAATTCGGCCCTCGTGTGGATATCGCATGTCGATCATTTGATTTCACGTTGTTATTCAATGACGCATTCCTCCTCGTCCTTCCATCTTCTTTGTTCCTCTTGCTGCTGCCATTTCGATTGAAGGTATTATATAAGAGCCCGGTAAAGTTGTTATCGCATACACTAGCCATATGGAAACTGGTATTTTCCACCCTTTCCACATCCAGACTAATTATAACTCATTTACTGACCAATCAACAGAGCCTGCTATCTATACTGTTTGTATTCCACATTTTATTCGTTGTTTTCCGTTCACAGAAACCCTCCTTGACCACGAGACTTTCTGTCTCAGCCGGAATTCTCAGCGCAGCTGCAGTATTTGCAGCTGTCATACTATCATTCCTTGAGGACCAGCGCTCGCTAAATCCATCCGACTTACTTGTGCTGTACTTTTCAGCATCATTCATACTCTCTCTACCGTTGCTTCGTTCACTTTGGCTCATACCTTATGAGCCATTGTCACGGGCTATCTGGACAGCGATCTTAGTCTGTACTGTGGCTGTTGTGCTTGTCGAATCAGCCCAGAAAGCCAAGCTTCTTCGACCTCAATACAAACACGTGACGGCCGAACAAATGACCGGTTTTTGGGGCCGCAGCTTTTTTATATGGATTTTGCCGTTCTTCCAATCAGGCTACTCCAGGATTCTGCATTTGGACGATATCACGGGACATTGATGAAGAACTACAGGAAAAATGCACAAGCGTCAGACTAAGTACATCGTGGGGGCAATTTCGAGGCCGGTATAGGCTGCTTCGCGCGACAATTCATGCGAATATGTGGCCCTGCCTTTCGGCTATTTTGCCACGTCTTGCTCTCTCAACATTCAACTTGTGCCAACCATTTCTGGTTCAAGCAGCAGTCTCGCATATGGGAACTCAGGTGGAAGAGAGCAATGAGGATTACGGAAAGGCCCTGGTGGGTGCCTTTGTCCTCGTCTACGTTGGCATAGCTGTAAGTAACTCAATGCCATGTTTGATTTGTCAGCTTGTACTTACAGAAATCTCCCAGGTATCACGCGCAGTGTATTGGCGTCAGTCATATCGCATGATCAGCCGAATTCGATCTGGCCTCATATCTAAGCTCTATCGCCATACCGCATCTCTTTCAGCTGTTGCCGTTAGCGATTCAGCAGCTCTCACATTGATGGGGACGGATGTAGAGCGAATCGTACAGTCCTTGAGACTGGCTCATGAATTGTGGGCTTCGATCCTCGAAGTTGGTATCGCGTCATGGCTTTTGGGGCGGCAGGTGGGCGTTGCTTCCATTGTACCATTGATTATCTGCATTGGTCAGTATTTTTTCAAGTCCTCAACTCACCTCTAGATACCAACGATTTTTTTAGCTTCTGTGGCAGCCACATCTAAGGTTAGCGCGCGTTTTGGGTTAGCCCAGAGGCATTGGATTGAACGTGTGCAGAAGAGGGTTTCCGTCACAGCTGGTATGCTTGGTGATATGAAAACGGTGAAAATGCTGGGCCATTCTATGATTTATGAGAACACTATTTCGTACTTACGAAAAGTCGAACTTAATACCTCGGAAAAGTTCCGCACGTTGCTCGTATGGCAGATGGTTATATGTGAGCACAGATTGCCCCAAACTCAAGAGATCATTGTGTACTAAATGTTGATCAGCGACCGCTCCTGCAATCATTGCCCCTTTTGCAACCTTGGCTGTTTATGCTATCATAGCGGTGGCGAAGAAAGATGACACGCTCCTCGCATCACATGCATTTGCTTCTATGTCTCTAATCAGCCTCATCACTTATTCACTCAACGTTCTTTGTACAGCATTGCCATCTTTAATGCAGGGTGTTGCATGCTTTACTCGTATCGAGAAATACCTTTTGAGGAAGCGATTGTTTAAGCCACTCTTTCTTCCGTCTCCACCCTCGGAATCTTCAGAACATTCGATGCAACTTGGAAAGATTTCCTCGAACTCGCCAGAGGCCGCAATCATCACTTTAAAAGAAGCTGATATTTGCTGGTCTGGCAACTCACCTGATATTATTCTCCATAAATTGAATTTGAATATCCGACCCGGCTTCACCGCTATTGTCGGATCAGTTGCATCAGGAAAGTCGACATTGTTAGCGACCATGCTTGGGGAAACGGCTTTACGAAGTGGTTCCATGACACCAAGCTTGTGCGGTGTCGCGTTCTGTTCCCAGACACCGTGGATTATGAACGATACAATAAGACACAATATAACAGGAGGTTCTGAATTTGACCAGGAATGGTACGAATTCTGTGTTTCCTGTTGCGTCCTTCGTGAGGATATCGACAAGATGCCAGCAGGTGACCAATCGATTGCTGGAAGCAATGGTGCGGCTCTTAGTGGTGGCCAGAAACAACGAGTGGTACATAATCCTTCTTCGATGACATACTGGCGGCATCAATACTGACATTTGCACTTGCTGTGTAGTGCATCGCTCGTGCTATGTATTCCAGGCTGCCTATCGTTATCCTAGACGACGTGCTGAGTGGACTCGATGCATCTACCACTAATCGTATCTCTGCTCAGCTATTCGGCAGAGATGGTCATTTTCGTAGATCTGGTACATCCGTGATACTTGCTACCCATAGCCGTAAGTTTGCGTTTCATTCTCCTTTTGTCTCGTTACTCATGATTTCAGGTCGGATCCTGTCTTTCATGGACTTAGTTGTTGTGCTTGAGGGTGGCAGAATTACAAACTGTGGGCCATACTGCGAGGAAAAAGGACAAGAGAGTCATGTCTTTGGACTAAAAGAGGCTTGTTTTCAGCCCGAAGCACAATCTGTGGATGAGCGAAGAGATATGGCCGGGCATTCAGACAGTGAGACCATTCCTGACCCTAGCTGTCCCGGAATAATCACTTCTCCGCAATTAAACTTGCAGCGTCAAACTGGTAATTGGTCTGTCTACAAATACTACTCGAGAACTGCAGGGCGATGGGCCTTGATCATCTGGGTGCTATTCACTATTTCGGAGGCAGTGTTCGCCAACTTCGCACGTAAGTTAACGCTACTTTATGTTCATTGGTCATCCATCTAAAATTATCTTTCTTTTTCTAATTTCTTTTTAGCTGTTTGGGTCGACATCTGGACGAAATCAAATGAAACAAGTCCGAATCAGCAGACAGGTCTCTATATCGGTATATATGCAACTTTGGTCGTGTTGACCAACGCCGCCATTGCTGGAGAGTGCTGGTAAATTTTATTGTCACCCACAAGTCGTTATTCGCGGATCATGGAATAACCTTGACATGTGTAGGGTGTTCTTCATCAAAATCATCAACAATACAGCTATGAAACTACACTCTGACCTCCTTGAGACAACTCTTAGGCAAGGAGAATGAACCGAAGTATATTTGTATTATCAAAATACTAATGCTACAAAATTAGAGCGCCGTTGAGCTTCTTCCACACAACGGACACGGGCACCATGACGAACAGGTAAGTTTGTTTACTGATTGGTTGTTGGATCCATTTTTTCTCATACACGCACATGCATAGGTTCAGCCAAGACATGGACCTCATAGACATGACTCTGCCGTCGCAGGCAATGCAGTTGATGACAGGTAATTCAATGCCTTAAAATTTAAATGCCTCATTGTTACTCACGCAAACAATAGGAGCGACATCATGTCTTGTTCAACTGGTCATCATTTGCGTCCTTGGAAAATATTTCGCTGTTGCACTCCCTATTCTAGCACTTGTGTTATTTCTCGTTCAAAGGTACTACCTACGCACTTCCCGTCAAGTCCGTTTATTGGACATCGAAGCCAAGGCTCCAATCTTCAAGCACTTCATTGAGACAATTCATGGAGTGGTGACAATTCGCGCCTTTCGTTGGAAATCCAAATTCCATGAAAATTTTAGCGAGATGTTAGACATTTCACAGCGGCCATTTTATATGCTGTTTTGTATACAGCAATGGTTAGTACTCGTGCTTGATCTGATCGTTGGCGCTATGGCCGTTATAATCGTCGCGGTGGCAGTATCTACCGTTGGTAGTCTTGAAGCCGGGGCACTTGGTGTTACTCTCGTATTGATTGTGGAGTTTAACCTCCTTTTGGCACAAAGCACCCAGGCATGGACGAGATTAGAGACGTCCATCGGAGCTGTCGCGCGTGTCCAGAGCTTCATACACGAAACTCCATCGGAACCAATCGGTATCAAACTCCTGCCAAAAATCTGGCCATCGAGAGGTGCCATCCAATTTCAAAACGTTGTAGCTAATTACAAGTATGTCTCCTTTTTTCCACAATCTCACCAAAGAGAAGACAAACTGATTTGTAATAGATGCGACGATCCCCCTGCTCTGGTGAACGTGAGTCTGATCATCGATTCTGGTGAAAAGATTGCCATATGTGGATCATCGGGCAGTGGAAAAACTACGGCTGTTCTGGCCTTGCTCCAGATGATAGAGGTAGGTGGCGGATTGATCAAGATCGACGACCAGGATATTGCAAATCTTGACGGAAATGACCTTCGCTCGCGCATCAACGTGGTTCCTCAGGATCCTTTTTTCATCCCCGGCTCGATTAAGTACAACCTAGATCCGCGAGGCCTATCATCGGACTCATCTATCGAAATAGCGATCCGTAAGGTTGGATTGTGGATGAGGGTCGGGGCTATAGGAGGCATTGAAGTCGAAATGGTGGCCTCTAAATGGTCGCATGGGGAGAAGCAGCTGCTTTGCTTGGCTAGGGCACTACTAGTTCCGAGCAAGGTCCTGATTCTGGACGAAGCTACTAGCAGGTAAGTTCTCAGTTTTTCGAAATAAATGCCAGTGACGACCGGCATACTTGTTTCTCAAACTTCCCCAAGCTTTAAAAGTGCGGTGTGATACTAACTTCCATTTAAGTGTCGACGAGACAACAGAAGGCATCATGCAGGATGTTATCGACACTGAATTTCAGGACCAGACCATTATTTCTGTCCTCCACCGATTAAAATACATCAAAGAGTTCGATCGTGTGGCTGTTTTTAGTCAAGGCAGCCTGGTCGAATGCGATGCACCACTCACCCTGCTTGAGAAAGACTCGGCCTTGCGTGAGCTCTATCTCGCTCAAAATCCTAGTGTTTCAGTCAAACGTATTGAGAGTAGCAAATGAGAGTTGGAATTTAATTTAATTTGTCTGTCCCGATCCTTGCGCCATGGCAAACTACTTATTAGTACTTTTGACCACCAGTCTGCCATCCGATTCCATCCCAAAACTGAATCTTGAGTTTTCCTCGACAGAGGAGCTGAGCTGAATTGAAATTTTTAGCGCGATAAAGTATGCTATTGCATAATTAAATTTGCACAGCCCCATAAATATCCTCCCTCAGTCCTACCATAAATATACCACAATCGAAACTTGAATTACTTGCTAGAGCAGATGTTCGCGATAGTCAACCAGGGGAATTTCTTCCAAATCAATCCTAGAGTCGAATTCGGTCCTTTCACGGCGTGTTTTGGAAGAAGAGCACGAACGGATGGGTGACTCGGGTACATTTTTGTCTGATAGGGCTAGCTTAATTCTATGGCAGTGGATGATGAACTACGGGAAGCATCTCGGGTGCACTTCCTCAAAATTGAACCCATATTCCTAACCCCTGCAACTACAATTTACAATGATCGAAAGATGCCAGAATCCATTAAAAGATACATTGAAATAACCCATTGACATGCTAGAATCACAGCTTCTAAGGGCGAAAAAAGTCTGATTGATCTGTTGCTTCGAAGCTGATTGTTCCGGCGTTCCTTGACCTAGCCCTAACCCTAGTTGTTTATTGACATCTGATTGCTCTGACCCCAGGCCATTACCCTCCGTGGGATATTTTGAGTACTTAACTCCCGAGTGAGTCTTCTCTTCTCAAGGTGGGCTATCAAATATTCCGGCATCTGGCTCAGGAGTCCATTGGTAATGAACTGGAGGTCCAAGTGGTGGACCCTGCATCTCATGTTCTTTTGCCCACTTGGGAACATTTTCAAAATTTCGACATTGATGCCATGTATTAAAGTCCGGGTAAGGTCGAGGATAATTCTTCACCCATTTATGAGTGATGACGCCTACATCACTGTGGCACATTACAAACTGTCGCAGCATTTTCACGCAATGCACTACCAACAATACTTCAGTAAGTCTGTTTACAATAAAGGGAAGTCTGAAGAGTAGGCATTGCTCACGTAGATGGGTATGTATCATTTCAGGATGATCACTGAACTCGACTGATCGAGTCTGGTAGTAATCCCTGAACAGACTTTTGCGGAGGAAGTTCTGAAAACTTTTAGTAGACTAACTCTTGATAAATAGAGATTTGAATCATACTACACAGTGTAGCTGGTGATTGACTTCCAAACTTGCCATGTAGCCACCTCCCCATTTGTCTGGAATTCGAATTGCGTCGGTTGTT
The DNA here is from genome assembly GCA_028828245.1 of Penicillium lividum. Classification (NCBI taxonomy): domain Eukaryota; kingdom Fungi; phylum Ascomycota; class Eurotiomycetes; order Eurotiales; family Aspergillaceae; genus Penicillium; species Penicillium lividum. The sequence continues at coordinate 4,408,121 of JAQJAG010000003.1, forward strand.
TTGCCAGCCTTCAAGAGATCTTCTTCCGTTATGCTCATAATACGAACTAGAAAGGATGCAAGCGTAAGTAATGTGCACTACTCCCTAAGGATGGGCAAGTCAATGTGAAGAGGTGGCTTTACTATCTTCTAACCTATTCCATGCCTCGTCTACCTCGCGGGTAGGATTTTGTCGGTATATAGAGGGATAATCAAGTGTTCCATTGAACATTACTCGGTGATATTGTGTAAGTGCTTGACCCCTCCATTGGAGAGATGACTTGGGAACATATAGGCTGATGGAGAGGCGATGTGGATAGAATGTAAGTGCTTGACCCCTCTGCTGGAAAGATGACTTGGGAATACATAGGCTGATGGAGAGGCGATGTGGATAGAATGTAAGTGCTTGACCCCTCTGCTGGAGAGATGACTTGGGAATATAGAGGCTGACGGAGAGGGGATGTGGATAGTATGTAAGTGCTTGACCCCTCTGCTGGAGAGATGACTTGAACATATATTCATATTAACAAAACCTAGTAAACACCTCCTTGTTTGGAATATACGTGGTGTTGGAGTATCGAAGAAAACCTATCGAGGTAGGACCTCAAAAACACATTGCAGTTATCGTCAAGCTGATATATTTCTTTGTTAGTATATCCATATAGGCCTCTTCCAATGGAATATGTCGTGGAGATTTGGATTGAATAGGGGTTTTCAGATGTCTTGGTTAAGGTTTTTGACGAACTAAGGAAGCGGTCGATTACCGCTATGACCTTTTGGGACAGGCTTGTTCATCGTTCACCCAATTTCCGCTAGTATTTGTATGGTATTCGGACTAAACTCGGAGACGGTGTCATAACACGCCAGAGCACGGACTATGAAGGCCCCAGAAATCGCTCAACCGATCGATACACCTTCAATCAATCAACTGATTCTATTGGACATGTTCAGTACTAGCCAGTACACCAATTCCTCATCTTATCAGTTATGAGCCCGGTTGCCAGACTGTCTGAAAGATATTAGACGACCTTGCACTGTATCTCACAGTCTACGAACCCCTGAAGCGCTCGGTCGGATACCCCTGAACGACAGCCACCACTTGTGAGCTCTTACGTTCAGCACACAGTAGTCCGCACCGACAAGCAGCCTACGGAATCGAAGTAAGAGGAGAATTTGAGTATTCGAGCTACATCTTGTGCGAAGATGTCTGATATAACGAGAGAAGATCTAATGCAGGTCCCGCTTGACCAAAAGCTTCACTCAGAAGCGCAGTGGAGGGTATGGATAGGCCATATCAAGTCAGCGGCTGTTGCAGAAGATATATGGGATTACCTTGATCCCGAGAAGGCGGACAATGAGGTCCTACAGGTGCCTGAAGCTCAGGAAGAGCCCTCGATACCACGGGATCACCGCCAACGGGAGAGAGATATTATGGAGCTAGATGATGCCGAGCTCAAGAGATATACGTTCGCTGTGCAAGCGTACGATCGCCGCGATCAGCGCCGGCAGAGGCTTTTGAAGACCATGTCACGGTTGAATAACCTGATCACCCGCTCCTTGGCTACGGAACACCACTATCTTGTTGTGGGAGAGGACTCACCGCGGAAGAAGCTAATCAAGCTGTCTGAAACGTTCAAGCCCAAACCTCAGAATCGCCAGCAACAACTTCGCCGAGCTTGGAGGGAAATCATTAGACAGAAGCCTCAAGGCGACCCTAACCACTGGTTAACTCAGTGGGTTAGCTTATTTGAAGAAGGCAAGATCGCAGGCATACCAGACTGCTCCAGCGGAGATCAATTCGCGATACGAGATTTCTTGGACGCCATTCAACCAGTTGATGACACTTGGTGCACAGCCTGGCGTGAAAAACTCGTAGATCAGGAGAAGTCTGCCACGTTTCATGAGGTTATTGCAAGCTACCGTAGCCGTCGGGGGGATCTAGCGATCTCTAGCGGACGGAAGCCGCCAAAGATAGCTCTTGCTTCTTTGAACGGTGAGCCTGAGGCTAGGCCTGTGGAGAAGACCTACCGGAAGAAATGTCCGTGTGGCAACACCCATCCTCAACATCACTTCTCTAAGTGCTTCTATCTCAATGAGTCCATTCGACCAGAAGGATGGAAACCAAAGGAGGGTACTATGGAACGGATTCCTGAGTCCATCAAGCAGATGAGTCCTCAAGATCAAGAGAGGATCGCCAAAATACTGCAGAAGAAGGTTGAATCAGCTCACTTGGCTGGTACGGCTCCACTAGAGGGTCAGTCCCTAGTGTTCTTCGCCAATGACACTCAAGCTATCGCATCATCAGCGGTGGACGAGAATCTTCTCAGAGAAAGCTGGATCTTGGATTCTGGATCTACTGTTCACATCTGCAACGATCGCGAGCAGTTCTTGACATATATGCCGCGAGAAAGCACTGTTAAGACGGGTAAGACCGAAACCCCGATGATAGCCTATGGGCAAGTCAGAATCACTGGAAGACATCCTCATACAGGTGCTATGGTGCCTATCACCCTAGATGAAGTGTGGTACTCACCCGGCTTCCATACAAACTTGATCTCACTCTCTATGATTGAGGACAAGGGCTTCTGCTTTAAATCCAATGAAAAGGCGGTCTTCAAAGGAAATGAAGCCGTTCTTGAGGTGGAGAGAAATCACGGCCTCTACACGATCATTCATAACCCGAACTATCAAGCAGCTTTTTCAGGACGGCATTCAGAACAGCCTCCCCTCTCAGTTGCTTCAGCGAGGCGCTGGCATCGTCGATTAGGCCACGCCTTTGAACAAAAGATTGAGAAGCTTCCGGGGATGGTTGATGGGGTCAAAATCGATGGAATAAGCGAGGACAATCAACACGATAACCCCGAGAGATGCGAGGTCTGTCAATTGACTAAGGCTAAGCGTCAAATCTCTCGGAGAACAACGGGCACACCGTATGGAAGGTACGGACGTATCCACTTCGACCTTATTCAAATCGACCCGGGCTATAATGGAGATCGCTGGTTGACGCACTTTTATCTTGAAGGTGTACGTCTCCACGCGGCCTATACACATGAGAAGAAGAATGGCTGCCAAGACGCGGTAAATCAGTTTGTTGCATTAGCTAAGAACCAGTGGAATATTCCGATACGTGCCTTCCGATATGATAATGAACGATCTGCCGGTCGCACGGTAGAGGACTTCCTGTCAAATGAAGGTTTTATCATTGAACATAGTGTCGTGGGCACCCCAGAGCAGAACGGTTTCGCGGAGCGATCTGGGGGGGTGATAATCACTATGGCTCGAGCTCTTATAGCTGATGCAGGCCTTCCGAAGAATCTATGGCCTGAAGCTGTCAAAGCTGCTGTATGGATCATCAACAGATCGCCCACAAAGCTACCAAACGGCCAGTGGATAGTCCCTTATCAAGAGGCTTTCCTTAACCAACCACAACGACGTATCAATCTCGCGAATCTAAGGATCTTCGGTTGCCGAGCGTATATGCGGAAGCAAGGTATTTCGAACGCCGCGAAGATGGAGCCACGTGCCGAGATAGGCTATCTCGTCGGCTATGAAGCATCGAATATCTGGAGGGTATGGTTCCCACGCAGAGGAGCCGTGCGATCAGTGCGAGACGTTGTCTTTGATGAAAATGTGTTCTTCGACGCTCGAAAGCTAGAGAAGGAGCCCGTCAGTGACATCCTAGAGTCTATGCCATGGATTATTGAAGAAAATGAGGATATCGACCAGGGCACCTCTGCCACTGGAATTAACGTGGATATACCTCAACCAGTCAACGCGGACTCGCAGGGAGCAGAGTCACAGAGCTTAGATACGCCTTCTCAGGTGAAAGAAGCTACTTCGCAACCAGCGGAGCCTCAGCAGATGATATCGCCATCACCCACGCCTTCCGACCAGCCAGCGCAAGCCTCAGAATCTCGTATAATACCACTGAATCATGATCCTCAAGATCAACCCACCGATCAGCCCCAGGGAGAGACTCGTACAGCACCTAGAGATATCGTGGGAGACATCTCGTCTCGCAACATTATGCCAGGCTCACGTAGGCGAAGTGCTCGAGACACTAGCCATCTGACCTTCTCAGTGGACGACGACGAAGAGGGTGTACTCGCTGCCTTTGCAACTGGCCTCAACGGATCCTCCTCACACACGAAGACACACCGCGATGATCTACCCCCGGAGCCTCAAACTTGGAGAGAAATGATGAATCACCCGTTCAACGAAGGCTTCCTAGCAGCTGCTGGACTCGAGGTCAAGACGATCGAACGAAAAGGTACTTTTGAGATAATACAGCGTCCGAACGACCGTGGCGTGCAGGTGCTCCCGTTGAAGTGGGTTTTCAGCTACAAATTCGATAGTGATGGATATCTCGTGAAATTGAAGGCGAGAATCTGCGTTCGAGGAGACCTCCAGAAAATCTCCACGGAAGAGAAGTATTCAGCTACACTCGCTGCCCGAACGGCCCGCGCCGTCCTAGCCTTGGTCCCTGCGTTTGACCTTGATACACATCAATTTGATGCCGTCAACGCTTTCTTAAATAGCTTGCTCGACGAAACGGTGATAACAGAGATGCCCGAGGGTTTTAGGCAGACTGGCTATTGCTGGAAGCTCCTGAGAGCTCTCTATGGCCTGCGGAAATCCCCGAGGCTCTGGCAGCGCGAGGCCTCAAGGGTCTTGACCCAATTAGGTCTCAAAGTCGTTCAAGAAGACCTCTGTCTCTTCGCATCAGACGGTATCATCGTGTTCTTCTATGTAGACGACATCATCGTCGTCAATCACCCATCTCAGCGCCAGCGTGCGGCCGAGATCAGAGAGAAGCTTAACACCATATGGGAATTGAGACACATGGGTGAAGCCTTATGGTTCCTTGGGATTCGTATAGTCCGTGATAGACAACAGATGGCTCTCTGGCTCTGTCAAGACTTATATATATCCTCTATGGTAAGCAGATACCACCTTACTACCCATCGTCGCTATGATACACCTCTTGCACCAGCTACGTTGAAGCCGTATACTGGGCAAGCCACAAAGGAACGGATTAAGGAGTATCAGGAGAAGGTAGGCTCTGCTTAATATGTAACCACTATCACACGGCTAGATGCGGCCAAAGCAACCTCCATATTAGCTTAATTCCTCACGAATCCGGGTCCGGACTATCTAGAAGCCATTAACCGCGTGATATTATACCTCTATGATATACGCTTCTACGCCCTTACTTATCGGCCACGCCGATTAGAGGAGGATGAAGCCGTTGCCCTCTTTAGTGATGCCTCGTTCGCCGATAATCCTGATAGGAAGAGTTCTGAGGGATATATCTGCATAATCTTTGGAGGAACTGTTGATTGGAGAGCTGGTAAATAGCGTACGGTGACTACTAGTATAACCGAAGCGGAGCTGCTAGCGATCTCTGAGGCTGCAAGAACTATGAGTATATGGAAATGTCTCTTTGAGGCTATTCGCTTTAATCTAAAGCACGAGCTTACTATCTAATGTGATAATCAGCAGACAATTCGACTTCTCACTAAGGAAGCTTCTTAGCTGCGGACGAAGCTACGTTATGTGGATATATATTACTACTGGCTCCGCTAGGAGGTCTAGGCAGGCAGGATTCTGATTAAATGGACCGAGATAAAGGATATGGCTGCGGATGGACTTACTAAGCTATTACCTTGTTAAAAATACGTAGAGTTTATTAAAATAATGGGCCTAGAGGATATTGGATATCTGCTAGATTAATAGAGAAGGTTAGAATTATATAAACGCTGGGGGGTGTGTTAAACTTAGGAAGCGGTTAATTACCGCTATGACCTTTTGGGATAGGCTTGTTCATCGTTTACCTAATTTCCCTAAAGTATTAGTATGGTATTCGGACTAAATTCGGATATGGTATCGTAATATACCAGAGTACGGATAGTAGGTCCTAGAGATCGCTTAACCGATCTACAGACCTTCAATTAATCAACTGATTCTATTGGACATGTTCAGTACTAGCCAGTACACTAATTCCTCATCTTGTCATTATAGTATAGGACTGGTAACTGTATACGAAAAAAACAAGCTATGTATTTCACTAAATTGGGAGGCCATATACCAAGAATCCAGTTAGCTGGACCTTCCTAGTATATTTTGTGTACTGTTCTATATATATATAAACTGTAGCTATACCTCCCCTCACCAATCAACCATGTTCTCCTTTTGAACTATAGACGCTATGACATTAAAGCCGCGCGCATGATATGTATGTCTCTAGTGGCCTTACAAACACATGAATAGAAAAGCTTATACCGGTTTTTTAGAGTACGACAGCGATATATCATAAAAGAAATGGGGGCCATATCAAGTCGAAGTCAACCATGTATGATATAAATATAAGACTAACGCTCAGTAACTCCACGGCCATAAATATAGGTTCTATATGAAATTGAATAAGCGGTGAGCGCTAAACTCGATAAATTGACACTATGCACGTATACTAGGTATAGGCCCGTTATAAGCTACCCTGCCCTTCACCCTGACGAGGCTGCCGTAGTACGACCTTCGAATAATATGGTATTTGGCACTTGTGTTACCGATAGTAGTCATTAGTTTATAAGGAGGATCCTCTATTATCTAATCAGGGTACTACGTAGGCGTAAGCAGTGTGTATAATGAGCCCTGTATCACCGGCCTAGAGTTTGCTAGCATGACGAGCACTTTAGCTAGGTTTTGACTCTTTAGAACCTAGTAAGGCACTCGGAAACTACGAAAGAATCTGAGCCGCTCGCTCTTCATCAGTCAGTAGCTCACGCGGAACATAAGATATGCCTGACAAGGCAAGTCAAGGCCTTAAGGTGATCGTGCGTTGCGAGACATCAGCGACGTAGCGACGCACAGCTATATATCTGATGTGACATAATTGTCCGATAGCTGAGATATGTGTTTGATGAGGGATTCATCAAGCGCTGTGTCATAACATATCACTAGCGATTAACGGTGGGATGTTTTTCGTTAAAACCAGCAGAGCTTATTATATTAGGAGAGGAGCCAGCACACGCGCTGCAAAGGGCCCGAAGCGAGCAAAGATGCTTTCACGCAGCCATCCAGGAATGTACGCGATGGCGTAGACGCTATAGGGACTCGACAGGACAATGTAATAGGAGGGAATATCGCACCTCACTATCCTAGCGCAACTCTCACTCTTATACTCGAGTGATAGGTAACTGAGCTATATCTCCAGCACCAATAGTCAAGACTCTCCAAGACCACTGCTGTGATCTGCCACAGCAGTTCGACAGCTAGCCTTACATAACGATGGCTTCCTCTTCGTGGATCCCCATACCCATTAGAGTGAATTTCTGGGTAAAACTGATATCACTGAGTACAAAATTCTCTGAATTTCTCGATTCGCCAATAAAGTGGGTATGAATTTTTGGAAGCATAAATCGACTTCTCTTTAGTAGCATCAGGGCCGGGGCTATATATCACGTGATCGGATGGTAGGGATGTTTGATAACCATCGTGCTATTCGGTCCAGTAACCGACGGGCATCACGAGAGATCCAATTTGTTCGGCTCGAACGTAATGTCATAGATACTACGAGAGATGGCGGAAATTGATGATACCCTACATGAGATCTTCCAGACCTCGGAACGACTAATACGGCCTAGTAGTGATGCCTATAATGAAAAGAGCGTGTGGGACCCTGCTGACTGAAATTGATCCATCGGCAGTAGCATTCGGTAATTAACCTTATAACGATAGTTAGGCCAGAGTTACCGGTCTTACGGACTACACTATATGGCTATCTGATATGGGTTCGTATGACCCATAATGGTACCTATCGCTCCGCTGATAGAACATCAAGTCTAGTAGGCGTAACTTCATATATCCTGCTTGGCAAACGAGTCTCTAGCCCCTATAGATGTGGGTAAATCCATTGATATTCTCATCGAAGAGGGGATTCCCTTTTGTTGCACCTGCTTAAGTTTCGAGTATCGTCTTCTCGGGACTACGAATATGTATTTAAGTATGAGAACGGTAATCGCTGGAGTAGTTATCTATGTTATCGTATAGGACGAGCAGATAACAGGTAGGGATCTATATTGACTTTACTCTAGTAGATGGCCTATAGAGGTCGGTAGAGGATAACCGCGCAGTAGATGGACTAGTTCGTAAGAATAATAATTTTGGCGGCTAAACTATTTATCGAGTAAGAATGTTAAACGGTATTAGCGCTCGCATAGCACAGATGGATATATAGTATCGCCTTTCTAAAGCGAGACGTCGGTATTGGCTTTTCACTTTACTAGTGTCTAACGAGAGGAAGCTACTTTCGATTTAACTCGACGGCAAAGGCGGTGAAGTGTTCCTAGATGTGGGCCGTATTATTTACGCGACATCCCGCGGAGCTAGTCCGTATATGATACTGGCTTTTGCGATAGGTCAGTCGATATTAGATTAACCTGATCTCCTTATAGCTCTTATACTTAACTTTGCTTTATTATTGGCTTATTCTGGTGGCTTTTAGCTAACGATATAGCCTATGTATTGATAGCTCTGCTGGTCTCGAGTTCGAGTTAACCGATGCTCGCTCTAGGCGACTCTTTAAGATTACCTCTGATCTCTCTCTCTCGTGGTTAGTACCACTACTGTAGCCGACTGAAATGACTATAGAGTATACCTTAGAGTATGCCTCGAGCAGACGCGTCTGATTGACTCTCAGCTCCTGGCCGACTTCTATAACCCACTCCCACGAGCCTAATCCCACCAGCCCAGTCCCATAAGCCAACGCCTATATATCAATGCCCATATTTCAATGCCTATATTTCAATGCCCACGTTTCAATGCCCACATATCAATGCCCATATATCGATGACCACGTATCAATGCCAACGAGCTAACTCCCGTAAGCCGACTCCCACAATCCAACTCTCACAAGCCAAATCCCTCAAGCCAACGCCTACAAGCCAACGCCCACAAGCCAACGTCCTCAAGCCAAAGCCCTCAAGCCTACTTCCGCAAGCCGACTTGCGCGTATCAATGCCCTCAAGACCAATACCCATAAGACTGACCGAGTCCAGCCATTGCACTGACCTCAGCCAGATAACTATAGCGGTCAATCCTTCGTGAGCATGTTGCTCAGCATGCCCTTTGGTCTAAGAAACCGGTAATGCGTACTAGAAACCGGTAACGCGTACTGGAAACCGGCAACGCGTTATATTTCGGAATAAGGCTATCTAACGCCTATGGCGGTGATGGCGTGCTTTAGGACTCGCACGCAGGCATATTCTGCCGGGCATAACTTAGTATATCCATTAGAACAGGAAATTTTGACCTACCTTTTCCAACGATTAATCAGCGTCTTGTCGGGCGATCGAAAATTGGATGACAGTATAGAATTCAAATCAATAAACTTATTTTGATATTGCCTAATCACCAGGTGACCTTTAGAAAGTCTGGCAAAAGAGCTAATGCTTAATATTTAAGCTTAAAGGTAGACGGTGTTTATGATGATCTTTACCTCTAATCCCTACCTTAGTCTATACGATAAGGGCCGCTCGTATTAGTAGCGGGAATACTAAGGGCTCCTAGAGTGTATAGGAGCTAATTTGGTCGCCCTTAATAATCCGGTCTCCTATATATTGTATGAGGGCGGTTATCATAATTAGCGTCTTAGCTAAAAGTAGGGTACTAATATCTCTAAGTTATTAGGATTAGCGAGAGATACTTAGTGTCGGTATATGATCTTAAGGCGATAGGGGAATTACTATTTCACCACAGTTAATTATATACGGCCTATCCGTTAAACGGTATACTTATATAAAAAGCCTATATCCCTCGCTATAGGTTAGCTATATTATCGGATTGATTAAAGAGATTACTATACTGACTATACTGATTAAGCGTCCTATAGTCGCGCCAATTTCTAAGCAGCCTAATACTATAGACTTTCGTCTACTACTGCTTACCTTATTTATATCAAATTATAATCTTTTATAGGGGAAGGATATATTATTCGAGGACTGCGAATATATATATATTATATTATAATAATATAATATACTTAATAAGTGACTATTTAAAAGATATTAGTATATATTCGGCGATCTAGGGTTCACTCATAGTCTATTATCCTTAACCTCACAACACTTTAGCCAGTATATATATTACTCTATAATAGCTCTTTATCCGTGGCGGAATAGGTTTATAGACTTATCTAGTACACTAATTGGATTTTTAACTCTCGCGAGATATTAATAGTATATACGTTAATATAAAATAGGCTATAAGGCGGCAGTATATTAAGCCTAAAGTATATATTATTTACTTAATATATGCCTAGAGGCATATCCGACTAGGCATGGTATTAGTAACTAGACTAGGAAACGACTTCTGACTTACCTTCGTAGGCACTAGGCTAATAGTTATACTACCCTTATAGTATTAACCTAAGGTGGTCGAGTATATATTAGACTAGTTATAAGTCCGGTGTTCGGCGCAGTATTTAATTATATTAAGCTGGCCGGGATATAATTATATAAGATAAATTACTTATACTATTATACTTTTAAGAAGCCTAGAGAGGCGAAGTTCGGTCAGCTTAATAGCCAGGCTTATAGGTATCGTATGTGCGGAATTTGGTTATATGGTTAAGACTTATAACTCTAACCCTAACTAATAGATATAAGTAATGCCGGAATATCAATAGATAAGGGAGCTAGATGACTTTATCCGTCGGAAGGTATATGGTCTATATTAGTAAGTAATAAGTACTAGTACTAAAGATCAAAAGCGAGGAACTTATCTTAGGTAGGGGCCTATAAAACCAGGAAAGGCTCTTTAGTAAATAATATAATGCTTAATTTGCGGGCTCACAGATATATATCGTTACCACTCCTCCCCGGCGATAATAAGCGATATATTCACGGATCTGCCTATAACCGATTCTAGTACTCTATAGAAGAGGGTTCGAATAGCTTTTTTGATAGGCAACATATATATAAAGGATCACGAATTTTAATACACTTAAGAGGCAGAAACCTAGTAAGCTACTAATAGAGACGTCTCGCGCAGTTATCAGAGGTAGGATAGAACGTAATGTATAGTAGATTGTGACGTAAAAAATATCGTCTTAGGAGTTAAGCAACAGTCCCTTTATTCACTTATCGCATGACTGTAGGGAGCTAGCGCTATCGCTGGTCCTATACGAAGAAGATGAACGAAATACCTATAATCTGCTATTACTAGATAAGTTATATATCTCTAAAAGAACCACTATCGTAGAAAGTGATAACTCTCTATCCTCTATTAATAAAGATATCCTCCAGATTTGATAGGGGCATAAGAATGATAGAAAGCGATAACCCCTATAGTAGATCTAAATACTTATAGCTATCTTCTTACTTGCACCCTCTGTAGGTAAGGAAGCCGATCCTACTATAAAAGCTTCCGATATCTAAGTATATCGGTGTATCCATATATAACGTATTATATATTCTTAGACGGTATATTAGTTATATGGCTACCTTAACTTCCTAAGGATATAGAGTAGGAGCTAATATTCTCGGTTAGGATTATAATTTGGTCGGTATTAGTAGGTAAAAGGAAAAAAGGAGGGATCCAGTAATATAAGTTCACGTTGACTACCATACTTTAAACTGGTTTCTAAAGCAAGATATATCACTTAATGGTAGAGGTAGTAATAATAGAAGATGCGTGCGAGGCTCGTTCAGCTTCACGTCATATCTTATAGCGTCCTAGCTAGTGGCCCTGTAAGATAGTCAGTATATATCTGATAATATAGGGATTTACTCACGTTCTTTTTATCTAGCCTTAGCCTATACCTATAATAGACGAAACTGCTAAGATAGTGAAAGAGTCGTCCTGTAGAGATAAGTCTTAACTCTAAACCTACCTAAAGCATTTTCCGTCTTATAGCTCTATAAGGTCGGTTAATCTGTCTGCCCTCTAGCTAAGATCATAGCTAACGATTAACTGATGGTGATAAGGCAGAAGCACCTAGTAGACATACTTATTTTAAGAGAGGTCTAGCTGTATGAGACCTGTGGCCGTGATAGCGTGCATAAGTAGCTATACTTAAGACATTATTAGAATATTAAATCATTTAGGATAATGGCGATATGTGTATTAGATAGGCTCGAGAATAGCGGTATTTAATAGTCGGAGATCTAACTGATGGTCTTACTAGAGATACTGCTTGATAAGTATATGTTAGGAGTAGAACCAAAGTCCGGGCTATAACTTATATAAAAGTATCGGGTCTTATAGTGAATCTGTTATCGGTGTAGCTGGTAGGTAGTTATATAACCTTGAGGTGCTGACTTAGGGCTATTATATATAAGGAGACCTAGCTGGTCGTAACATTAGGTATTTTAGTACTAGCCGATGAGTATGGGGCTAATAAGAGACTTATCTGTAGGATGCCTTACTTTTACTCTTATGGTCGAGAAGCTAGTTAGAAGTCACGTTATTAGCTTAACTTGATAAGGTATATGGATATAGTACTCACTAAAGGACTATTACTAAGCTCTGGCCCGTAGGCACGAAGATGGGCATAGTGGAGTGAACTACCGGTGGGTAGAGAGAGGTAGGTGACTTGGTGGCTTGAGTGGCTACCGTGGGTATTAGTAATAGTAAGAGCCTAGGTTTAAAGAGGATGGACTCATGAGTCTGCTGTAGGAAGGTACCTTGGTTCCGGCTCGAGGGAATTCTTTAGATGTAGTAAGGAAGAGAATTATTTCGATAGAGAACTAGGGAAGGAGTCTATATTTATAGGTCTTTTGACTGGTCTTGTTACCGCCTGCTTTATACTGCCGTGGTAAAGTCTTTTCTGTCTATCGATTTTTGGGGGGCATTGTTTTCGGGGGCATCGAAGTTGCCTGTGCAAAGGGCCTGTTGAACCTTAACTTACTAAGGTGGCGGGCTAGGCAAAAGTTAATAGGTAGGTGGAAAGTGAACGGTCTTATGGTCAGAGTGAATTATGCCCTCTAGCAATTTTCTAAAATGTTTAAATAATAATAAATAATAAATTTTTTTTTTTTCTTTTATCATTTGTCCTAAAGAGCGTTGATCAACGATCGACCTTATCCTAACGACCGTATTTTCAACACTTGGACACTATGGGCAGCGATCATCGCTTGACTGCGCCAGTATGTACTTTTATCACTACTATCTGAACTTCAGCATTGGCTGTTGATTTAAAACAGAGGCCGACGATCATGCTGTGTTTTGAGGAAATCTGCACCAGTGCGCCTCACTTATTGATGATCGAATTTTCAGGGTCTAAGCCATCGCCCGCTCAGAATATTTCCACTGAGTATACTGCAGCCATACCATATTGACTGTAGTACTACGGCTCTTACTTTAACCTGTCCGGGACCACTCACATTGATCATTGACACCATATGCGGGACTTCGGCCAATGCTAGCCAAAGAGCCTTTGATGTTGGAATTCCAGATCTACTGAGCTGAACGGTCAAGGGGCCCCAATGACTATATATATATACCTGACGTTTGTCTATGCTGCCTTTCTGGACTGATATTACCAGAATATAGAAATGCGGTCATCATACCATCTATTGGTACAGACATGGCGATGGAAAAGCAAAGTTTATTTGAATGTATTAAGGCAAGACAGAATAGACACGCGTGGTGAAAGCCATAGAGAGTCGCTGTAAATCGCTTGCCTCTGAGCTAATCCATTGATCCTCGTATGAATTTTCGTCGAACTTGGATTCGGAAAAAGAAAGCATGGGACATAGACAAGCTGACGTTCGCGAAGATTGGCTTGGGCGACTCACGAGGAAGAGCAAGGCCTAGCGTGCAAAGGAAAATAGAGACTTGGAAAACGCTCGAAATCAGTCCCTGTTGCCTGAAGACCTACAGTATCCCATCTCCAGCCAGGTCAGTTTTGAAGACCCACTAGACCAGTTTGGGGATCCCTTGCGATCCCAGAATGCTCAATCAAGATCCCAGGATCAATTATGTATTCCCTGGGATCCATATGCGTCATATTTGATAGGCACTTTCACGTGCAGGCTACTGGCCGACGCACTGCCCTATCATGAATCCATTACATGACATGCAATCACCAACAAACTTTTGGAGCCATGTGGTGGGTTGTCTGGGCCAACCAACAAATAAATCACGACGATATCCCTGCTCGGCATTTCTTGATTCATCTGGCCCAGTTGCCTATAGAAGATTTAAATGCTAGAGGACCCCAGTGAGCTTCTATCAATCATAGCATTCCACTCTAAATATCTCAATCCAGCAGACATCAGCTCCGAGCCATGACTTCACAAAAGGTGGAGGCCGAACATTCTTTCACTTCCCTCCCCACTTCAGATAGTCATCGGATCGCGCACAATCACTGGATACAGCAGACCGAAAGGTATTTTCGCTCCACCGATCTCGATAACATTCTTGGAGAGACCAAACATGACCGTGATTATTTTAGTTCAATAAATGAGACCTTGATGGACAACCTACAAGAGTTACGTCAGGAAAATTTCAAACTTTCCCAATCGCTGCAGCGGAAGACAGAATACCTTCACACAGCCCAGCAACGCATAGAAGAGCTCAAGCAAGAGGTCAAGAAATCGAGGGACGTTGCCGGACGGATGCAGAATTGGGAAGGTCGCTTAGCAGCATGTGGGCAACATAGCGAAAATCCTCGAAACATGGTATCCGACCGACGCCGCGTTCAAACCCGGATCTCCAAGCGGAAGAAGCAAAAGCCGTTCCTTGAATTAGGTGGTCGGATTGGCCAACGCATTGGAAGGCAAAATTTCCCCCAAATCGGCAATCCACGAAACAGACACGGCAATGATCGGTGGAGAAAAAGCCACGGACGACGGCCCGCCTCCTCGGCTGACGAGACGGAGCTATGTGCTCGCTTGGAGCAGATCGTTCTCTCACGTTCTGGAGACAACTAATGAGCGATTGGCTCTGTCCTTGCCGTGGAGCCTGTTATTTTCAATGAAGTTGTTACTGCTGTGCTTGGTACGAATTCACCATCTGCATGGATATGGTGTGTTTGCTGGAATGCGTATTGGAAACCTGATCATGTCACATCTGATCGTATACTTGCTAGCCTGAGGCAATGTGAATAAGCACCGTCAATTCGTCCTGATGCAAAAGTAGCCATGATGAGAAGTGGGTCAAATGAAGCAGCTGCAGATCAGATACGAGAGCAAGCTGCTCCGTAGCCGAAAAGATCAAGATGACGACTTGATGTACCGACTAGTACAGAGAGGTTAAGACGAGAAGATATATTGATCGGAGACGAGGGTTGAACTGAACCTCACCAAGACTCATAAAACTTGCAAGTAGATAGGCCTTCCATTTCCTTGACACACGCACACGTATCTTCTCTCCACGCGGTAAATCGAGATTTGTACGCCGCGAAGCTGAACTAATATTCGACAAATACGGTGGAAACATTTCAAGATGAATATCGTGGCAAAATACCGATAAAAACAGAATACGTACACTGGCCTTGATTATCGTGAGAAAATAAAAGAGATGACAGTAGAAAATGTTGTTCGCGAAAAGGAGGGTCAAACTGCCAACTGAGGAGAAGGGAAGGAAAAGCACAGATACCGATATCCTCCTCACACGACAAGTAATTCGAAATCAATATACCAGAAGAGCAACATGCGCATAGCCAATATATGGCTGTTGATTTCCTTGATATCTAACAATCCATCGTGGAATCCGGAATTTTCGACGAAGCCGCAGAGATAGGCGAGGTCACTCCCGCCGCATTGACTGATACACGATGAGACGTAGCGTCAGATGAAGTTGTTATAGATCTCATGTTTCATGTCGAGGCCTTCACACTACTACCAATGGTGCAGGATTTGCCCTTTTTAAGGGGTTTATCAATGCTGCAGTTCGCTTCGTCCCCTTGATCGTTGTGAAAGTAAAGCAAACCGCTTCGATACACTTCAACCCACGCGATGTGGTGGTGCGAATTGCACAGGTTGACTTTCACTGCATTGGGCTCGGATCCTGTGCTTTGATACCCCGTAGTCAAATCTTGAAGCTGTTAGAAATGAACTTGATTGAAAGTGAATTGCTTACTAGAGCAGGAGTTGCCTTCAAGAGGTGCAAATGGCTCTGAGTACCCGGTGCAATTGAAAATGTCCGTGGAATACACTAAGCACTCGTCTTTATAGTCGATGATCTGAAGGGTCCCTCTAAAGGCGATGGAGATGAATGTGGAAAGTACTAATGAAATATTCATCTTCATGCTGATTTCACTGTATAGATCGATTGTTAGGATTTACTGGAAGGGATGCCGCTACTGTAGTGAGAATGGGCGCTCGCATTTATTTATAGTGTCTTATCTAAGCCTTGAGACTTTGATAGAAGAATGCATTCGGTGCGACCAGAAAGAACCCGGTCTGGCTTAGATTTCATATATGCATTAGAGTTGAAATTATGGCGTAGCTGTAGAATCTTGATGCCTAGGCAGAAGCTGCAATGTGATTGAAAATTGCTGGATAGCTCAGTCAAAAAGGAGCATATTATTCTGCGGTCTAATAACATGTCAGCTTTTCAAGTGACTGGAAAATAAAGAGAGTCACTTGGTTGGTGCATCTCATGGTATGGATTGTCGACCCTAAAAGCTGAAGCCATAGCTGGCTTATTTTCTGGATCCGTTAATTCGTGTTGACTGATCTATATGCGAATAACTAATTAAGCTCATAGCACATCAGGAATAGGTGAAATTATGCAATATGTTTTATACGTAGGAGTGTCTGTTAGGCTCTAAGATATCTGTCTATGTATCTAATGGGTAGCTACCCATGAAGTGAATTTGACGAGCTGCCATGAAAAACTCAATACCTTCGAGCTATAAACACACTCTAGCACAGCTGGTCTTTTGGAGGTGACCTAGTTGGCTATACGAATATAGATTGAATTTAAGGTGCTGTCGACTCTGTCGAGGAGAAAATTCGATTCCTGCCAGTCTACAGAAAGTAGCAGTAGTAGTATGCGATCACAATGTCTTACAAATCACTGTATCAGTTCTTAGTCATAAAACGACTTTTTCGAAAGTAGATCGTAAAATCTTCAATTCAACACATATAGGCTATTCCCCGCCCATCAAACGAATACCGTAAGTTTTCTGGCATCACAAAAGACAGGTGAATTCCAACTCATGATCCTGATTTGAAAGCTTCCATTGACTAACTCTGTATATGTTGTAGTAGCCCCTGGTAGAACTGTACATGAAGAGGTTTTTGATCGGGGATGATTCACCCCTGCTCATCAAAATGATCCCAGCTGGAAATGCGCGATTGAACCTGACAAGCTCATACCGCAACTCATGGCTTGAAGTTGAAATCGATGGACTAAGAATTAATGAGCGGCTGAAGAATTCAATAAGGATTAAGAGGACCTTATGAGACAAATGTTGACCGAGGATTCATGTTGCTATTCAAAGCGAAGGCTGCATGATAATATGAATGTAGAGTATTTATGAATCGTTGATATTTGTTGACCAACACACGATCGGTATTATGATAGATGAGGAGTCTCACACATTAAGTATGATGTTGACTTGTTTCAAATATTGAGAGCTCGAGTAAATTGAAAGTCGCTGCCGCTGGTGAAGCAACTGCTACAGAAGCCTTTAAAAACTGAAATCTCTTTATGTCTTCTAGTGTGAAGATACATCGACTTCTTCATCAATCTTCTATCCCGATTCAATCAATTCTCATATCTTTCAGTAGCCCGCACCACTTTTATGGGGTTTCGTCTCTTCTCTAAATCCCTGCTTGCACCCATTCCACTATATCCAACAGCAAGGTCCACCTCATATTGGAGATGGATCTAGCGCGATTGCTTCAGGGCACCTCCGGAAGCAAAGTACCCGAAGCTGACCTACAGCTGTTGTGCACAGTCATGGCTGTCAGCTTCTTGCTATATTGCCTATACAAGAGCCGACGTAAATTTGCCGTGAGTCGAATTTTCAACCTTCCGCGCTTTCCACCTCGCTGACACTATCAGCATGACAAGGATCTTGGTATCAAGCACGGTTGTCTGCCAATGGAGACTTGGATACCATACAAATGGCCATGGGCCCTCGACATCCTTAAACGACAATACGACGCGCTACCAGATCAGCGTATACTCATGTTTCAATCGCAGTACTTTGACAGAATTGGACCTAACATGACGTTCAAACTATTCGGGAGACAAGGCTATCTCACTGCCGACCCAAAAAATGTGGAGTCGATACTATCAACAAATTTTGAAGGTAAATGACTATCCGACCCTCACATTGCCAGGTCTCAATTCTCACCTTGAATAGACTGGTTTCTTGGTTCTAGGCGACCCGGACTGATGCCCTTACTGGGCGAAGGTATTTTTACTCAAGATGGACGGCCATGGAGGCACTCAAGAGAATTGCTTCGTCGTCAATTTGCTCGAATTCATCGCCAAGATTGCAAAGTATTTGACGCACATGTGGAGGATTGCGCGCCACTGGAGGTTTGATAGACCTGCAGCCTCACTTTTTTCGATTTACTCTAGCCATAACAACGGCACTCCTATTCGGAGGGTCTGTCTCTGCCTTGCCCGAAGAAGAGACGGATTTGTTTGAAGATGCATTTGACTATGCCAGCTCGATCAGCGCACTCAGGCTTCGTCTTGCCGATTGGCAATGGATCTGGAAGCCGACTAAGTTCCGTGCGGCTTGTACTGTTGTCAAGCGATATGCGACTCGTTTCGTACAGCTTGCCCTGAGTGACATGGCAGAGAACGGCGAAGAAGCGGCATCAAAGAAGTACCCATTTATCATCGAGCTGTACAAGGACTTGCAGGATTTCATGTTAGTGAGGGATCAACTGGTCAACGTTCTAATCGCTGGAAGGGATACGACGGCATGTCTCATGTCATGGGCATTCTTCCTTCTCGTGCGACACCCCATAGCCCTGGGTAAACTTCGTTCTGAGATTCGCCAAGTCACAGAAGGCTCGTCAGAATTGACTCGGGCAAAAATCAAGAGAATGAAGTATCTCCGATGTGTGCTGAACGAAAGTAAGTCTGTGAGCCAGCCAGCCTTGATCTGAAAAGCCTGCTCATGTTTGTCCGCCATACAGCTCAAAGACTATACCCCCAACTCCCAATAAACGTTCGAGTGGCCGCTAGAACGACAGTAATCCCCAGTGGCGGAGGCCCGGATGGCAAATCACCAGTCCTGATTCCCAAAGGTACAGGGGTTGGCTATTCAGTCTATCACATGCACCGACTCCGGAGCTTGTACGGCGAAGACGCGAATCAATTTCGCCCCGAAAGATGGTTAGATGAAGAGCTAGAAGGCATTGGCTGGGGATTTATGCCTTTTCATGGTGGGCCGCGGATACGTCTAGGCAGTAAGTATTCTCCCTTGTAGCGCAATCATAGAGGCGCTGACTTAAGCTGCAGAGGAATTGGCGCTGGGAGAAGCTTCGTGTGCAATAATACGAATCCTTCAGGCATTTCCAGAGCTCAGACTACCACCTGGAACATCTACTGTTCCACCTGGAGAGGAGAAGCAAACGTTGACAATTGTGGTGATGAGTGCAGAGGGGTGCAAGGTGCGTTTAGATTGAGAAGATCGTACAACTCAAATCCGAAAACACACCATCCATTTCTCTGGCAGCAGGGCAAAATTCTCGTAACGTGTCTAATCACCAAGGCTACATCTTTTCGGCGAGCTAGTCTGGGATGAACGATATGGGCTTTGTCGAAATAAAGATCAAATTGAGCTTGCTTACCTCTCTTCTTGATAAAAGCTGAAGCAAATACGATCTAGGAGGTTTCGCAACGGATGATGGCCGTTCATTTGGCTCCGGTCAACCTTTGAGAAAAAGCACCCAATGTGACTTAAGTACATTATCTGTCACATTGCGTGGGCTGATGAAAGTATCTACAATTTTAGAACAGCTAAACACTCTCTAGAGAGGAGATGCTGCAAACTTTCTCTTTCAAACATGAAATTGCAAGACTGCAATCTCTCAAGCAGTCACAGACCCGGAGCAATGATTCTCCACACGATCTACAAAGAGACCCCATCGCGGCTGTACTAAAATCACAAGACGTTAGTGTGGGTTGAGAACTTGGCCTGATAGATCCTTGAGGTAAACTTTAACAAAACTGTACGAAGAACTTCAGCATCTTCTTCGCAAACCTTTAGAGTGAGTGACTTCAGAACGTCTCTAAATTCCTGTGTCTCGGTCTCAAGATGCCTGAAAGGTGTGAATATAGTCGAATACTTGACAACTAGCTAGACTTTCATGCCCACACATAATACAGTACACTCAGGGCTCCGGGAACGCAGTCGTATATCTCAAATACCTCACATTCTGCCACAGAATGAGAGATCCATCCTTGATTATGCACTCATTGGTTTCGATTTGCTGCCAAAGTCCTCACAGCTTGAAATTACTCCTGCGAAGAACAGTGCTGGCCCCGGCGTCAAGAACAACGGCTTCGGGACTTGTCTTAACAGCCCCAGGAGCAGACCAGCTCCTGGAATCAGTGATTGCATTCCCGGCTCTGGCTCAGTCAGTCGCGGGATCATTGGTTGAAGGAATAGTCGTCTCATAACCCACCCGCACGAGCCAGAGGCCTGTACGTGAGATCAAGTGTCCGCCCTCAGGACGCCTCACCTAGATCCTCGAAAGCACAATCTAGGCCCTGAGATCTTGAGTGAGCATTTTAGGAGTATTTCAGCCCCCAGGGCCGGTCAATAAGATCCTAAAGTCGACCGTGCGGTGAACGGTATCGTGAGTCTGGAACTAGCTTGTGAATTCATCAACGCAAATTGCCATATGGCCACAGTAACTACGAACATGGGTGTCTGCTCTCATCCCTGGCTTCCGCCTTGTATCAAAATTCATTTTTAGCGCGAACGATGGGGTTGAGGATGGGCATTCACATGCGCAGCCGACTTTCAGCGAGCTGCAACAGTCCTCCAACAATATTGCATGCATCACAAATTCTATTGAATTGATTGCGGCCCGCAAAAAGTAGCGCATCTCAGGTTCGTGAGGTCAGCGGCTCTCTTGAAGCAATCAGCCATGTGATGCTTTTCTTTTGTGGATATGCAACAAATTGTTGACATGATCAATTGAAAAAGCATGTGTTCTTCCAGTCTTGATTAGAAATACTTATATAGTCTGGATCGATCTCCAACAAAGAGTCTACATTTTGTCTCAGCAACGGATACGTGCCTTTTCGGACACATCTACCATACATCTTGAGCAATCTTTCTTCCAGCGAACGAATCGCTACAATGGGGAGGGTGCTCAACGCCTTTACAAGATTTCGGAAAAGACAGCATCCCAAGAAGTTCGAACTCAATCATGTACCATTGTGCACGCCGCAGTCGGCCCTTGACAAGAGGATTTTCTATCCCAACTGGAAGCCTCGGCCAGAGTGGAAACACCATCGAGGCCTAGACTTTGTGGGGAATTCTTGTTGGATATTCACTAGCCCAGACGACCCAGACCTTCGCCTTGACGAGATGCAACTCAAGCTGTACCGAAATCTTTCCTTCCAGCCGGTATTCGAGAATGGTCAAATTGTATATAAGCATGCAAGAGACCCTCCGCTTGAATGTATCACGAGCCCGGTTGCTTTGGAAACCGCCAAACCTTTTTGCGTGGGGGATTATCGGTAGTCCGCTGCTTTGAAATGAGGCCAAATGACTCACCGCTAGTCGATGTCTCGCGTATAAAGGATGGCGCTGTGAGGGCGGGCAGCAGGGAACGGAGTTTTAATTTGTGTGATTTGAATTGAAAGATGTTTCGTGATTGACTGACTCTGATTATTGTGAGATTTCCATTGAACAGACGGTCACATACGCAATGGTACTGCCGACACCAATAGCACTTAATATAAAAATTAAAGTCAGGTGTCAGCGATGAATTAAATATCCCAACTGTATCTGCTCAAATATAGATTGAAGAGTCTCCAATTTCCGCGTACTGTCTGCCACGCGGCGGGGTGTACATCCGGCGTCGATGCCATCCTCAAAGCCACCATTTATGGAGTGTAGCTCACTTATCAGCTCAGCTGTGCTTTCTTAACCTGCCGATGACATTGGCTATGAAGTACCTTAGCGTATGTCTTGCGTAATCGCCCTCTTGCCTACGATGGCCTTGTAGCAAATCGTTCATCCAAAAGGTGGCGGGCCTTCTCCGCTGAGTGCTTCGGGGTTGAGCCAGAAATCCTAGTCAACAGCGTCTTCCTTTTCAGATTGCGGATAGTCGGATTGGCAGATCGTATGCGTCTTTACTGGAGCTTCTGGGGGGACATTGACGTTCTGTGCAGCAAACGAATGTTTGAGAGAAACAGCTGTAAGAGATTTTGTCAGTAGGTTTGGCACTTTGCTTCCACTGATAGACTTATCTGGTAGCTTGCTTCGGTCAATTTCTGGCACAGCCAGCGGTTCTTGACTAGGCATAAGGGTTTTGTGGGTTGAGAGAGAAGAAGGTGGGAGATCTTTCTCGGGGTTATCAAGGATATATGATGGAGTTGAGGAATGAACTAAAGTATAAATAGTCTTCCTGGATATATGAATAGCAAAACGTGGCAACTGTTTGCGCTTAACTAGTCATCAATCTCGACAGTCATCATTTGATCTAGCGCACTTGTGAGTTTCAACTTAATATTTGGGCCACTAGGCTTTCGAATTTCGATTGAACGCTCATTAAGTTAATGATTTCATTGATTCTGATGTTTATTTAACTGAGTTAGACAGTGCTTTAATACTGATCGCGTAGGGAAGAGGCCAATGGATAGAATATCACAGTTCGTACTATTTTTAACGCCGCGCCTCACCTAGCACTGAAATCCTTAGGTCGTATCTTATTTGAACACAATTTAAGCCAGATGACGCTTTCGCTTCCTTGATTGACCGTGCTTGCGTATTAGATTGACTATTCTCAAGTGCTGCCTATGTTCTGCCTACCAGAGTGGGGTTCGTCCTTGATTATTAATCAAGTTCAGGTTGATATCAGGATGTTCCAGCAAGGTTTCGGTTATGGAAACATATCTATTAGAGGCGGCAAAGAAGATGGTAGTCTATTGTTGACGACCACGGGCATTGATATCGACTATGTTTCTTTGATGGAGTAGCAGATATACAATGGTTAGATGGTTTGAATAAACCGCTACTTGAAGCGGCGTGGTTCCAGTCGGGCCTCTTTGATTAGTCTCGATTGATTTTAGACGAAGGAGTGCCTTCACTGCGGGAGAGTTGCCTACGCGGCATGTAGACCAAAGCGGAGGCATGATGTGTGTAGACTGAGAGTTGGTGTATATCTGCCGCTATTGCAATAGTAATTTAAGGACAGATAGAATAGGCCTCTCGGTAGCTCGGGCTAATGGTGTTACCCTATATCGATCAGGCTCGTTTAATCTTAAATCGCTTTGACGTAGAAGTAATTTCACAAGGTCATAGTGGTCATGGTTGACTGCGTGCCATAAAGCTGTTTGTTTGTTGATATCCGATATGTTCACATCTAATTTCGAATGTGAGAGAAGAGAGTCGACTATGAGAATAGATTGTAGGTCACTGAGCCTTTTCACAGCTAATATGAGAGGGGCGTCATGCTGGGAGCTCTGATAGTTGATATCGATTACTGTATGTCGCACTAGTATCTAGACTGCTATATGATCTCCTTCAAGAACCGCAGCTTGCAGTGGCGTCTAGCTAAGAGAATCTGCGAGATTGATATCTACTCGAGAATCAGCAAGTAGAAGTTAGAGGGCAAAGTACTCGCGATGCTTTAGCGCGTATACTAAGGCAGACAGTCCATCCGAGCATCGATCGTTGACCTCAATCTCTTGATATTGGAGAATCCGCTCAACGCTAGCAATATTTCCGCCGATCACTGTAAGTGACAGAGGCCCTCGACCTCTAAAGTCGCAGCAATAGCGCACGTCGGGCTGATATTGTAAGATCAGATCCACGGCCTGTGGATAGCGCAGGCCAATAGCGAGAAGAAGCGCAGTCTTGCCAGCGTACAGATAATTGATATCGACGTGGTACTCGTCAAGGAGCAGCGCTGTAATGTCCAATCTCTGGGCCTCCACGGCACGAAAAAGCAGTGGGACTTCATCACACATAATGCGTCGGAAGAGCACATCGGTGAAAAGCGAATAAAAACGTTGGCAGACCAGGCGTAGCGCTAGAATGTCTTTTTTTTGTAGAGACTCGCAAATCCCGAGCAGGAGCTCTGTTGGAAGTTCGGAAAGTATGAGAGTGTAGTGATGTCCTACTGGATATGTTGGGAAAATGAAAACAGGGGACCGCGGATGTTCTTACTAGTGGTCTCACAACGCGAGATGTGCTTCCCTCTTATGTGCACATTTTAGCCTGGTATACTCCTATTCCGGTAAGGCTTAGATCCGCGACTTGATTCGCTCAGGCCAGAAATGCTAAAGTGCATGTCGCGTGATGCCCTACTTGGATCCCCGAATCAACGACGACGGTTCCAGAACACAACTGAGGAGCCCCAGGTGCGATCTAGCTCCTAGGCCCACTGGTAACGTTCCCAAAAACAGTTCACTTATTTCGCAGGACCACTGTGAGGATCTCACGTATGCGTAGTTGATTAGGCAATATTAAGGAAAGCTATAGTCGACTCTAGATACAAGACGTAGCGCGAGGAAGCAAAAGAGAGGTGGCTTCCTCGCGTTCAGGGGAACCCAGATGCGCCATGTGGGTCCATCTCCTCCGCTTAGCGTGTATGCTTCATGTATATCCCTGACATTACCCCCTCCTAAACAACTAGGAGCTCCTGCGACGCCATAGCTCAGTAGGCGAAGGCCGGTCTGGCTTCTGGCTGTGGAACTCATACAAGAGCTCGCCACTGCCGGGGACCAGGTCCTGTTGCGGTCGCCACGAAGGAGGGTAGCCTTTCCACTTCACATAATACTCCAGTCTTCTTTTTCCATGTCGATTCTTGGTCACACGTGAATCCAGTATTTTTTCAATCATCCATTCTCTTCCCTCAGTATTTTCTTTATTCAATCTGATTCGGGGTCGAGTAGATTCGTTCTGGCCAGGGAGAGGATCTGAGGCTGCGGGACGGAGCAGGCTCGTGTGAAACACGTCGTGAATTTTCATTGCTGGGGGGAGCTCCAACCGGTACGTGACGGGGCCCATGACTTCAGCAACTCGAAATGGTCCAACGAACTTCTCCGAAAGTTTCCTGGCTGGTCTTTCCATACTCAAATTCTTCGTTTCTAACCACACTTCGTCTCCCTCGCGATACTGTGGTGCTGGCATTCGGGTCTCATTGGCGTATTCGGCGTGTTGCGCTTGAGTCATGGTCATCTCCAAACGCAATATCTCTGTTAGTCTTGCCATTTCGTTCGCGAAGGCGTCTGCTGTGTTGATATCAATTTGTTGCTTTGCGGGAAGTTTTCGTGTCCCTTGGGGCGGTTCATGTCCCATTCTCGGGTGTTGTCCATATACGGCATAGAAAGGTGTCACTCCGGTTGTCGCCGACTGATGGTTATTGATTGCAAATTCTGCAAGAGGTAACCAGTTAACCCAATCGTCCTGCGAATAGTTGACGTAGGCTCGGAGGTACTGCTCTAGCCCTTGGTTGGAGTTTTCCGATTGACCATCTGATTCTGGGTGGTAGGCTGTAGAGAGCCTGGTCGAAATTCCCAATCGCTGGCAAAGCCGCTGCCAAAGACGGGAGGTGAACTGTGTCCCTCTATCTGATACAATTGTCGTTGGTAGTCCGTGGTGTTTCCAAACGTGGTGCAAGAACAACTGTGCCGTGTGCTTTGCATTCGTAGATCCACATGCAATGAAGTGTCGTTGCTTCGAAAGTCGGTCGGTCACGACCATGACGTTTTTGCAGAACTGGCCTGTCGTCTCATTTTTACTTCTGGGTAATTCGACAATGAAGTCTACTGCTATGTCTTCCCACCTCGTACTCGGCGTGCCCAGAGGTTGCAAAAGTCCCTGGTACGGCAGTCGGGATGCTTTGGATCGTGAGCAGATGTGGCAGTTGCGTACATATCGTTTTACAGTCTGACCCATCTTGGGCCAATAATAATTTCGAGCGAGCAGTTCGTAGGTTTTGGCTCTTCCGGGATGCCCCGCGGCAGCACTGTCATGGCACAATCGAAGAAGACGGAGGCGCAGTTCCTGGTCGTCCGGTACAAACATTCGGTCTTTCACAAATAACTTTCCTTCTCTTTCTATCATCTCGTTGATGGGGATCTTGAGTCTAGCTAGCTCTGTCGGGAGCTGACGCTCGTGCTGGTCCATAGTCTCTCGTATCTTTGCCGTTATTGGATCCTTTTCATAAGCAGCGGTGATCAAATCATCAAGGGGTTGCTGCGTATCATCTTGATCTTCGTGTACCATATTCTGTTTCAGAGCAAGCGGATGCATTCCGGGTGAGATGTTCTGCGGCTTGATCACCGTCTGGTCCTGATGTCGTAGCCTCTCATCGTCATCCGTCTGTGGCATATCTGACGATCGTCTGGTCAAAGCATCTGGTTTCCCACCCTGTGTCCCTGGACGATAGACGAGTTTGAAATCGAACCGTGAGAGGAACTCGCTCCACCGCGCTTGTCTCCGACTGAGGCGCTTTGTTGTCATGAAATGTTGGAGGTTCTTGTGGTCACTAATTACTTGTACAGGTTGATCTGCGCCTTCCAGCTCGGCTCGCCATTCTTCAAATGACTGCACAACGGCCATGAGTTCTTTGTCGTAAATATCATAGTTGCATTCCGCCGGTGACAGCTTGCGGGAAAAGAATGCAACTGGGTGCAGGGTCCCATCTGAATTAGGCTGTGACAAGCACCCTGCATTGACGTAATCCGATGAATCGCACTCGACTGTGCTAGGTTTGTCTGGATCGAAATGTCGTAGAATTGGTGCTGAGGTGAACGCTGCCTTGAGTTCTTCGAATGCAGTCTGGCATTTCTCGTCCCATGTGAATGGAGTGTCTTTCTTGGTCAATCTGGTGAGCGGGTTGGCTTTTGTGGCAAATCCTTTGATGAATCTGCGGTAGAAATTTGCAAATCCAAGAAAACTTTGGATGTCCTTGACGTGTTGTGGGGTCGGCCACTCCTTGACGGCAGAGACCTTCGCTGGGTCCATCTGAATGCCGTCTGTGCTCACGATGAGGCCCAAATATTTCACTTCCTGTACGTGAAATTCACACTTGGCGATGTCGGCCTGTAACCCATGCTCTTTCAGGCGTTGTAAAACTAGTCTCACGTGTCTCCTGTGTTCAATTAATGAATTGCTGTAGATCAAAATGTCGTCTAGATATGCCGTGCAAAAAATATCAAGATACCCTCTCAGGGCATCGTTCACATAGTGCTGGAAAGAAGCAGGGCCATTTGTCAGCCCAAAGGGCATCACAAGGTATTCAAACAGTCCATATCTCGTCCGGAACGCCGTCTTCCATTCGTCTCCCTTGGCGATGCGAAGACGATTGAACGCCGCAATGATATCCAGTTTGGTATAGTACCGAGCTTTGCAGAGCCGATCTAGGGTTTCACGGATCAATGGGATCGGGTATCGGTTCTTGACCGTCAGCGCATTGAGGGCGCGATAGTCCACGCAGAATCGCAAGCCGCCCCCCGGTTTTCGAACAAACAGGACTGGAGAGGCGGCGGGTGATCGCGATGCTCGGATGAATCCTTTCCCTAAGTTTTCCTCCAGGTATTTTCGTAAGACGAGAAGCTCGTCTCGGGACATGTCGTACAATGGGCCAAATGGCGGCTCAGTGCCTTCCTTGAGCCGTATTTTGTGGTCGTAGCCGCGGTGCGGTGGGAGCTTGTCGGCTTCTTTCTGCGAAAACACGTCGAGAAAATCATGATAATCGAGTGGTAGTTTATCTTTGGGTTCAATTTTGATCTTCGGCGCTAGTGCTTTCTCGATATCTGCCATCGAGGCAGCGAAGATGGTGAAATCGTCGGATCTCTTTCTTGCTTTGTCTGTCAGGTAGAGAAAGGGGGCCGCTCCAATCATGCGAATGTCGAGCGTATTTCTTTCGGTATCTTTCGTCAGTCTCTCCATTGGCTCCTTTGTGATTCCGCGGATCACAACATCTTTCTTTATTCCACAATGTTGGTGACAGTGTGCAGAATCGAATGTCAACATGTTCTTCTTCCATGAGATTGTCGCATCGTGGAGCTTCAGCCAAGGGATCCCGAGGACAATCGGTTGCTGACTCAACTTGGTCACGAAACAGGGCAGATCCTCTCTATGCCCCTGTATGTTCATCGGTATTCGTGTCATATGGGTGATCCGCCCCGCGATCGATTGTCTTCCGTCAACGACCTCGAGTCGCCGCGGGCGGCGTAAAAGTTCCAATTTAAAATCGTATTTTTGCGCAAAAGCTTGATCAATAAAGGCCATTCCATTTGCTCCGCTATCGACAAGAGCATCTACCTGCGTATTCTTTCCACCCTTATGGAGAGTGCATGGCAGGATGAGATGATGGCCGTCCAGTTTCACCTGATGCTGCCGCACCGAGACAGCGGAGATTTTTATTGATCGTACTTCGTGCTTCGTCCGTCCTAAATCGCGACTTCGATCTAGGACATCTCTTTTCCCTCGACGACCGTGCTCTCGCCGTCGTCGTCCGATTCCACAGTCGCGTTGTTTACTCTTGCTGCCCCACGGCCGGGAAGGCGAGGCATTTCTTTCATCTGTGGATTTGTGCATTCGTGGATTCGATGCCCATGTTCACCACACTTGTAACAGCGACCGTGTTGGGCAAGGAGGCTACGGTCTGCTGTGCGGGGAATGTATCCTTCAGGTCGTGAAGCGAAAGACGTCGGTCTTGAACGCGGTCTGGTGAATTGTGGGTTTGTTCGTGCATTTGCTTCACGGTTCGGCAATCGTCTCTCGTAATCACGCATCTCGTGGTCAACATCGCGGTAGAAGTCCACCAAGTCATAAAATTCGGTGGGCTTTTGCAATCCGATGACTTGTCGCGCCAGTTCGTTTGATATCGCGTTCTCGAGTAGGGGTATCATCGCATCGTCCGCATATCCGACTTCTGCAGCACAGCGGGCGAAGTCGGCATAGAAATCATCAAAAGTCTTTCTTCCCATACGGAGGGTGCGTAGTTCGTTGATCGCTCGTTTCCTCCTGTTCTTGTCTCCATAAATCTTTTCTAGAGCTTCTAGGGTTTCTTCGGCTGATTGAAAACTGCGCGGGTGATCTGGTCGGCATTGGGCTCGGATTTGTTGATACGCGATACCGTCAGTGCGGCTGCGGATGTAGGCAATCCGTTGCTGCTCGGTTGGATACTGGGCGGCACTGTTATTCAGCTTGTCATAGACCTTGTCTCGCCAGCTATCGAACGCGCTGCGATCTCCCGAGAACACGGGCGCATCAGGAAACTTTGGATTATCAAAGCGTTCTGGACTGGCGGTGTACAGTAAATGAGAAACATGTCGTCGTGTTGGCTCAGTTTGCGCTCTCAGAGGGCTACCACGCTGGGAAGCGTGGTTCTGGTTGTTTCCTTCTGAAACTGCCGTCGCTTGTCTCGTCGTACTCATGAGCGCAATGATCGACTGATCTCGATCGTGCTCTCGATAAGCTCCATCCAACTTCAAGGTCAATTCCTCGACTCGTTTTTCTGCTAGATCTCTCTGCACTGTCATGCGGTCTCTTTCTCGCCGCAGCTCTCGATTGTCCTCGCCTAAGCGTATGACTTCTTCACGAATTACGTCATCGGTCACTTGATTTGTATTCATTTTTGCTTGTTTGTCCATGGCGAGCATAACGTCCCACCAGAACTCGAAATGGTGTCGCAGTCGCGCCAATTGTTGTGCTCTGTCTAGGACGCAGATCGCTCGAGCAGGGCGTAATGGGTGATTCGGGCTCACGTAGTCAAACGCGTCAATCATTGGGGCCATGCCAACATTCTCTGGTGCTGTTGTCTGGTCGCCTTCATTACTGGGCTGGTAATCGTCGTCGTCAGAGCCGTCATCATCGACGGCAGTAGCTTCTCGTGCCATCACAGTTTCTCTTCTCGTTCGTGTTCTCCGTTCCACGTCCTCGGGTCCTCGAGCATTGGCGAGTTCGTTGGATTTGGACGTCATAGTGTCTTTGTTGTCGTCGGTTATCTTTGTTGTCGTCGGTTGTCTTTGTTGTCGTCGGTTGTCTTTGTTGTCGTCGGTTGTCTTTGTTGTCGTCGGTTGTCTTTGTTGTCGTCGGTTGTCTTTGTTGTCGTCGGTTGTCTTTGTTGTCGTCGGTTGTCTTTGTTGTCGTCGGTTATCAGGGTTGGCGCTACGTAATGTGAGGATCTCACGTATGCGTAGTTGATTAGGCAATATTAAGGAAAGCTATAGTCGACTCTAGATACAAGACGTAGCGCGAGGAAGCAAAAGAGAGGTGGCTTCCTCGCGTTCAGGGGAACCCAGATGCGCCATGTGGGTCCATCTCCTCCGCTTAGCGTGTATGCTTCATGTATATCCCTGACAACCACGGATAAAGATCCCAGGATCAGTTGTCGCTTGCTCCGTGCGGGCCATGTGACGGATCGTAGAGCGTTCAGGATTGTCCACTACCATAGCTGGCCAAAGGGCACATCATCTGGTCAAAATGAAAACGCCCGAGGCTCTGCAAATATTGAATACCTGACAGACAAAGGGCCTGCGCGTGAAAACAAGATGCTTGTTCCCAAAGTACTTGAACTAGATCCCCAAAAGCAAACGTCTCGCCTTGGGATCAACCACAACTGCTCCAGAACGTGGTACAAGAGCCCCGGGAGCAAGCTAGGTCCCAGAGCCATTGGCTGCATTCCTGGTTTCGGTTCAGTCATCTGCAGGGTCTCTGATTGGGATCCCAGGGCCGATTTTCGTGAAATCGCTTGAGCCAGAACCTCGCACGTGAGATCCAAGTCCCGCCCCAGGAACACTTCACCTAGGTCCCCGAAAGCGAAATTATTACCCTGGGATCATAGGTGCGCGTTTTCGGAGCGCTGCAGCTCCCAGGACCGGTCAATATGGTCCTATACTCGACTTTGGGGAAACTAGGATAGGTGTCAGGGATATACATGAAGCATACACGCTAAGCGGAGGAGATGGACCCACATGGCGCATCTGGGTTCCCCTGAACGCGAGGAAGCCACCTCTCTTTTGCTTCCTCGCGCTACGTCTTGTATCTAGAGTCGACTATAGCTTTCCTTAATATTGCCTAATCAACTACGCATACGTGAGATCATCACAATAGGTCTCCAGGGGCCTGGGACTAGCTTCCGAGTGTTTTCCATAACATCTTCAGTTACGCGCTAGGCCGTACTTCGTCGTCAATTTTGTCTTGTCGCTTCAGGCTACGAATGTGTTGTTTTTTCCCTTATCCTCGATTTCAAGCATCACCGCTACAACAAGTGTGGAAGCTGAAATAACCGCAAAATCCTATGATTATATGGAACTGCCTCCGCTGGACCTAGCTGTGGAGAAATCTATATGCTTCGGCTGCGTGAGTCATTCAAGCTAATCTTCGCGAACATCATCTAATCTATACCTCTAGGCGTTTTTTCCTTTATGTGAATCCAAGCTCGACGAAACTTCATACGGGGATGGATCAATGGGTTAGCTTAGAGGCAAGCGATTTACAGCAACTCTCTATGGCTTTCACTACTCTGCCTGAATAATCCCTTCAATGGCTACTAGAAATAGGAGCAACCATACACTATCAAATCTCCGTCACCCAGCATCAAGTGGCTATAAGTCTCTGTGGACCGCCCTCCTTATTGATCTGTCCTCTTTTTGAAATTGCCTATGCTGGCGAGATTTTGTCGCAGCCTCCAATATACCTGCAGTCACCTCTTCGTGCTAATAAGGATATAAAATACGAGAATCCGTAGTGGCTAAGGTTTGCTTAGGACTCGGACAGCTCGACTTTCTATGTGGAAGAGACTAAGTACTTCAGAAATCTTCTTAATGCACCTGGGAGATATTTGCGCCCCTAGCGCTTTTTGTATTCAGTTTTATTCTATTTAATCTGTCTTGCCTTAATACATTCAAAAAGACTCTGGTTTTCGATCGCTATGCCTGTATCAATGGATAATGTGATCATCGCGATTCTATATTCTGATAATATCAATTCCGAAAAGCAGTAAAGACAGACATCAGATAAAGAATCGTAGTCATTTGGCGCCCCTTGACCATTCAGCTCAGTAGTTCCAGGGCCTCAGTGATAGAGACTTACTATATGCGATAATTAGCATCGGCTGAAGTCCGGCTCATGGTGTCAATCATTAATGCGTGTAATCCCTGACCGGTCAAAGTAAGAGCCGTAGTACCACAGTAGATGTGGCATGGCTGCAGCACACTTAGGGAAAATCTTTTAAGTAGGCGATGGCTTAGACCCTGAAGATTCGGTCATCAACAAGTGAGGCGACTTACTCAGAACACAGCATGATAGTCGGCCTCTGTTTTCAAATGAACGGCCAATGCTGAAGTTCAGATGATGGTGATAAAAGCGCATGCTGTTGCAGTCAATCGTTTATCGCTGCCCATCGTTTTCAAGTGTTGAAAATAAGGTCGTTGAGACAATGTTGAACGTTGATCAACGCTCTTTAGAACTAATAATGAGTAAATATAAAATTATTTCAATTCAATAATCTATTATTATTCAAGAATTTCAGAAAATTACTAGAGGGCACGATCCACCCTGACCATGACCGTTCACTTTTTACCTGCCTGTTAACTTTTGCCTAGCCCGTCACCTCAGTAAGTCGACGTTTAACAGGCCTGACTTTGCATAGGCAACTTCGATGCCCCCGAAGACAATGCCCCCCAAAAATCGACAGACAGAAAAGACTTCACCGCGGCAGTACAAAGCAGGCGGTAACAAGACCAGTCAACAGACCTATAAATATGGCCTTTTCCCTCCGTTCTCAGTCGAAATAATTATCTTCCTTTTCTGCATCTGAAGAACTCCCTCGAGCCGGAACCAAGATGTCTTCTTGCAGCTGACTCATAAGTCCCTCCTCTTTGACCCCAAGTCCTTGCTGTTACTGAAACCCACGGTACACACCCAAACCACTGAGTCAACTGGCTCTCGCTAGCCACTGGGTGGTTCACTCCACTGTATCCGTCTTCGTGCCAGCCAGACCATGAATCTTGACTAGCGACAATCCTTTGGTGAGTGCTGTATCCATGTGCCTTGTCGAGTTGAGCTAACAACGTGACTTCTGACTAGCTTCTTGACCATAAGAGTGCAAGTGAGGCATCCTGCAGGTAAGTCTCCTGTCAGCCCAATCCCATCGGACAGTGCTGAAACACCCAATGTTATGACCAGCCGGGTTATGTCAAATAGGACGGACCCAAGTCAGCACTCCAAAGGTTATACATCTACCTGCCAGCCACACCGATGACCGAGTCGCCCGTGAGCCTCAAGCTCTTGATGTAAGTCATGAGCCCGGACTTTGGTTCTACCCTTGACATGTGCTTGTTAAACAGGGCCTTCAGCGAGTCCATCAGCAAGACCTCCGAGTTTTGAGCACCGCCACCTAGACCCCTTCCCACGCACATGTCGCCATTATCCTGAATGATTCGATGTCCCGATAGTGTCTCAATCAAGTTTACTTGTGCACTTCATCACATTCGTTCGTTAGATACGTCTGCTCGGTGCTTCTGCCTCATATCCACCCATCGATCGTCAGCCTTGATCTTGGCTGAAGGGCACGCCGACGAACACGACCTCGTGAGCCTGCAAGACGGAAGATGCGTTGGGTTAAATTTGAGGTCAGACTTGTCCTTGCACGACGATAGCTGCGTGATCATAGCGGCGTCGTGTGTTGTTGGTGCAAGACGAACGTGGAATGAAAGACCGTGAGTGAATCCTCATTAACAGACACATGCTGACCATCTTGCAGGGCCACTAGCCAAGACGCTGGCAGAGATCACGGACAGGTCAACGAGCCTCGCACGCGTCTTGCACCGTCGTTACCTCTTCCATGAAGCGATGTATCTCGCTTTGAAAGCCGTTTCGAAGTGTGAAAGTCGACGTGAATGGAGATTGCCCGATCCCTCCACTCTTTCGCCTCACCCGCAAATGCTGACCGAGAACACCGGCTCCTACTCCACATCCTTGGAAAGTTGAGGCAACCATGCGACCAATACACCGACCGAGAACACACGATTCTTGATGAGATGATGAAGCCTCAGTCTGGTAAGCTTGGGTATCGAGGGACCCTTTCACGGCGGGTCCGGCTTCCTCACCTGCGGAGGATATGAGTAAGAATGATGCCGGAGATTTATCCGGTGGTGAACAGATCTTGCTCTTCAAGACGGATCTCATTCGTCATGGAACAGGCCAAGCAGGTGGTCATTGAGTATGGAGCCCTGGCACAAGGCTTGTCGCTTTCTGCTATTCTCTCCTTGCCTCTGGTGAATGTCCTTCTCGCCAGAGGAAAGAGAACCATCGCTTTTGACGACAAGGATTCTTTCGAAGAGACACGCGGCTGTCTTGCAACAGCAGATCGCAGACATTTCGTTCATCCCCTTCATGCAGAGCCAGCGACAGCGACAACTCCCTGCGGTCATGCGACAATTGAATGAAGTGCCTGTTGCTCAACTCCTGAAGACAAATTTTTTGCGTCACAATCAACCAAGCGCTGCGTTCCCTTCTGCCTCTCACAGCTGCGAGAGACGTCTCCATTGGTAGCTCGCCAAATTTCTGCCTCCTAAGCGCATCAAAAGTCGTGATCCATTGTGCACATGTTGCCCTTTACGACTGGGTGCTACCACTGGGCCAAGAAAGTCATTCGAACCGTTCTGCGTGGCGTAATAGAAGCGGCTGTCGGCAGACTCGTTAATACAGCGCTCGTCATCGCCGCGCGAGGAATGGGCACGACATGGGTCCGCGAACCCGTATCTTGAGCATAGCATCATTTGCGGAAGGGCGTCCTCTTTTTTCACAAGCCCCTGCCCAAGATAAGTTCCTCGCCTTTGACCTTTGTGGGAACCACCCATTGACACGAACAGTGCCCGCCCTGAACGGTGAAGGCACCCAACTTCCGGTACATCGTTGATGTTTCGCCATCAGCTCGTGTCTACCAGCCGATCAAGGTCACAAGTCAAGACCACATCACCATATCCCGTACGTGAAGCGTTCATGAGCCATGCCGACCTGAGCTGACCAAACTCCACCTCTCTCAGCTTCTTTCACGGCGACAAAACGAGCAATTCTACTCGTGCAGCTTTATCCCAGCCAGCCCAATATCACTGTGCTGAACATCGAGTCATTCGACCAGCC
This sequence comes from Penicillium lividum, assembly GCA_028828245.1. Taxonomy (NCBI): domain Eukaryota; kingdom Fungi; phylum Ascomycota; class Eurotiomycetes; order Eurotiales; family Aspergillaceae; genus Penicillium; species Penicillium lividum. Next base: position 4,443,365 of record JAQJAG010000003.1, read on the forward strand.
CAATCCATACTCAACTACCTCAGGTCAATACTACAAGGGTGGTACAAATGTCAGCCCGGTACCTGGAAAGGTGAGTCAGAGGTCGTTTCCTGATCTAGTCACTAATACCGTGCCCAGTAGGACATGCCTCCAAGCACACGTCGAGCAAATGATCTATGCTTCAGGCTATGATAGACTGCCACCTTGTAGCCCATCTTGTATCAAGGCACACGCCGCCAATGTCTCGTAAGAGTTAGGAATTGAATCAGTGTGCTAGACAAGTCTACAAACCCATTCCGCTAGGGATAAAGAGCTTTTGTGGAGTAATATATACGGGCTGAAGAGTTATGAGGTCGAGTATGATAAAGTGTGAGTAAATCCTATATCGCCGAATGTGTACTAATATCTTCTCAAGACTCACTTACCAAGTGCGGAATAACTCGACGACACACGGTGTAAACGCGCGCATTACTCCAACGACACGCCTTTCATCCCATGAACACCATGAACCGGCATGGATAAGGAGAGCAGTGCTAGACGAAGGTCCTTAGTATCAGATTGCTCGGAATTCGGCGCGACTGTAGGACGCTTGATCAGCATAATCAATGCACCAATCTCTTAGGCGGTCCCTATAGTGCGGCCAACCTATTGAGGCGAGAAAATTGAGCTCCCCATTTTAAAGTACCATGTGACGGGTATATCGCCTTGAACTCGGCGCCTAAGCTCGAAAGCATAAGATCGACTGCGGTGGAATGGCATTTTACCTAGCGCCTTAATATCAAATGCCGACACGGAGTGTCCCTCGCCCATTCCAATAACATGTGGGAAGCAGTGCGAGACTTTGAACCGAGAGGCCAATTATGTAGACCGCCCTCACACTATATATAGATGGCCGGATGATGAATGGCGACCAAATTATATCCTATGCACTCCTGGAGCCCTTGCTTTTCCCGCTACCCAATATGAGTAGCCCTCGTCACTTAGACTGAGACGGGGATCTGAGGCGGGGATCATCACAAACATCGTCTGCCTTCAAGCCCAAATGTTGAGTATTGGCCAGACTTTTGCAAAGGGTTACCTTAGTGATTGGGCAGTGCCAAAATGAGTTTATTTAATTTGGATTCTGCACCCGTCGCCCATCCTCTAATCGCCCGTCAAAACGCTGATCAGTCATCGGATAAACGTGAGTCAAGAGTCTCTTTTCTGACCTTTTTGCTAACGTGTGCCTAACAGAATTTGTCTCCGTGCAAAACTAGAAGCACGTTAATAATGCCGCCCCCAGTGAGCTCGTACTGAGCAGTAGTCCTAGCCAGGCTGCTGGGATAATGGATTCATACCTTCGCGTGGTATCCGGTGTTAATCCTCGTTGGGGAGACTAAATTGAATCCGCTGTGGTTGTGCGGTCCGGCCTGGTGCGGGAAGCGACCGCACAACCATACCAAAATCAGGGGATAACGGGATATGAAAACCATCCGACTTCTTTTTACCCGACTCGCACTCGGGCCTAAAAGCTGGTCTTGTATTACTAGTGAAAGTGGTGTTGCCCTAGAAAGAAGACAGGACACCCCTGAGCTTGCATATAATCTGGGATCGTATCGTGGGAGATGCGGCGAGGCGGTAGTGAACCGGTGATATAGGTAGTCAAGCTAATATCGGATAGACCTCGTTAAGACTCGAACTCGTTAAGGCTTGAAGATGCCGCCTCGGAAGACCTCGTTAAGGCCTAGCCATGGGCAACCTTTAATGCGGCTCCTCTTCTTGATACGGATACCACTGAGATATAGGCATCCTCCTAGGAGATATACAGGCATTCTGGAAGGAATTGGTAATTGGCTGGTGGTAAACGATAGACCTCGTTAAGGCGTTGCCACGGGTAAACCATCGATCCTGCTTAGGTATTGGGGAATAAGCTTGGTTAGTGGAAAGTGGCTGATGTATACTGCTGGACGGAGCGTATACGAGAGCTTTCTGCAAGATACGGTCGGCCTGGCGGGGGGAGACCTCCCCAGGTAACGCGAAACGAGAGTTCAGGCTCTCGCGGGGCGTAGTATATAATGGTAGCTACTGCGATAGGGTCGGGGCCTATTAAGAGACTGTCTATACGGCCCGAGAGGACGGATACGCGTGTCGGTATATAAAGAGCCGGGACTTAACTACCTTACTCGCACTAAGGGCCTGAAAACCGGTCTTGATCGGTTGATGCGGTGTCGTCCTAGTTGAATAGCCTATGATGTGTGCTTAAGGAGCAAACTGAGAGACACCTAGGGTGAGAGGCTTTGTCTACCTCAAAAGTCCAGAAGCCTTGTTTATTAGGTGAAAAACGGGGGTAGTGGTCTATATAAGTAGGCCTACCGAAGCTACTTAATGTCTCTTAGCCATGCGGTGGGCTATATGAGTCGTTTAGCAAGAATTGCCGGAAGCTCTACCCACCACGTCATGAATAAAACACTTCGAATAATCTAATTGAATATGAGGAAGCAGGGTGCCGTGCATAAAAGCTTAATGAACGACGAACAAACCAAGGACGCAGTGGCGTTAGCGATTCAGGAACCCCAGGCGAGGAGGATTCAGGGACGACTCTTAACTACCCCAATAGGACATCACAAATAGACGAAGATGGTACTCTCCACCTAGAGGGAAGGTAGATAGGCGATCCGGAGCATACTTTCGGTCAACAAAGATGTAGAAGCGGAGTAAGTGGCCATTAAGTCCCCGGATCTGACAGCAGTGGTTATCCGACTACCCAAACGGCTAATCTTTATAGCATCGGTCTACATCGAAGGGGGAGATTCCTTAGCTCTGGATAACGCGTGTGGTTACCTGAGAAGGGCAATTGCGATGGTGCGGCGAGATACGGGCGCGGTGGTGAATATCATGATTACAGGAGATTTTAACCGCCATGATCAACTCTAGGGCGGAGACAAGGTGTCCTTAGGAATATAAGGCGAAGCGGATCCAATTATTAACCTCATAAGTGAATTTGCTCTAAGTAGCTTACTCAAACGAGGCACGAAAACATGGCATAGCGAAGGACAGTATAGGGACTGCGAGTCTATAATTGACCTCGTCCTAGCCTCCGACAATTTAGCAGACCTAATGACTAAATGCGTAATACACGGGACTAAGCACGGCTCGGATCACCGGACGATTAAGACGGTATTCGATACACCGTGGCTAGCCCCGAAACATCAGGAACGACTTCTTCTAAAGAATACGCCATAGAAAGAGATTAATACTAGAATTATGAGGACTCTAGCTACTACTCTATTGGAAGGCATAGTACAGTAGAGAACCGACCGACTAATATCCGCAGTCTTAGACGCAGTATATACGTTAACTCTAAGAGCGAGACTATCGCCACACGCGAAGTGGTAGTAGATAACCGACCTAACACAACTCCGTTATATATACACGTACTAGCGCAATCGCGCTCGCTCGGAACGACGGATGGGGCGTAAAGTACCTCAGCTCGAAAAGATAGCCCAGGATGCGGCAAAACAATATCATGATACTATCCGTAAGTAAAAGAAGAAGCATTAGAATAAGTTTCTCGCAGACAACGACAACATCTAGAAAGCCGCTAAGTACCTAAAGTCTAGGGACGATATAGTGTTTAGGAAACTACCGTAGCTCGTCAGAGCAGATAGGACTACTACTACTGACCATAAGGAGTAAGTAGAAGAGCTATTATCCAAGTTCTTCCCCCCTTTGCCAGAGGTAATTAAAGATGAGGGGACGAGACCACAGAGAGAACCGGTAAGGATACCTACGGTTAGTATAGAAGAGATCGAAAGACAGCTTTTTGCTGCAAAATCATGGAAGGCACCGGGCGAAGACAGTCTACCAGCGATAGTCTAGAAGATAACATGGCCGACTATCAAGCATAGGGTTCTCGATCTATTCTAGGTATCACTAAGAGAAGGCGCGTTACCAACACAATAGAGACACGCGAAGATCATCCCGCTTAAGAAGCCGAATAAAGAAAATTATACTAGTGCAAAGGCGTGGAGGCCGATCTCACTCCTAGCGACACTAGGAAAGATACTCGAATCAGTGGTTACTGAAAGAATCTCACACGCAGTAGAAATGTACAGATTGCTCCCGACCAGCCACTTCGGCGCCCGAAAGTAGCGATCCGCAGAGCAAGCGCTCGTGCTTCTTTAAGAGCAGATCTACGCAGTATAGCGTGGCCAACGAGTATTAAGCTTAATCAGCTTCGATGTGAAAGGTGCCTACAACGGAGTATACAAAGAATAACTACTCTAGAGGATAAAAGCGCGAGGTATACCAGATGACTTACTCCGGTAGGTTAAGGTATTCTACTCAGAGCGAACAGCTACTATCTAGATCAACGGGCAGCTTTCTAAGGCCCGAAGATTACCCCAAGCTAGCCTACCTCAGGGCTTACCCCTATCTCCGATCCTATTCCTTTTCTTCAACACAGACCTCATACAAAGACAGATCGACAGCTAAGGAGGAGCGGTCGCTTTTATGGATGATTTTACCGTATAGGTAACCAGGCCAACCGCACAGAGTAACCAGCAAGGAATCGAGGCAATTATCAATAAGGCGCTCGATTAGGAAAGGAGAAGTGGAGTAACTTTTGAAGCGGAAAAGACAGCTATCATATACTTTACTCCCAAGATACGTAAATCGGACCATAAGTCGTTTATCATCAAGGAACAGACGGTTATACCTAAAGAGCACATTAAGATCCTAGGTGTCTTAATGGACACAAGACTAAAATACAAGGAACATATAGCGAGGGCCGCGTCTAAGGGCCTAGAGGCAGCGATAGAGCTTCGGCGACTTCGCGGCCTTTCCCTAGTAATAGCGCGGTAGTTATTTATATCGACGGTGGCGCTAGTTATAGACTACGCCTCCAATATCTAGATATATACGTATAAGGATAAGGCTATAGGGCCGATTAATCGAGTCTAAAGAGTTAGAGCACAAGCCATTATAGGGATATTCCTTACCGTCGCGACTAGCGTAGCGGAGGCAGAGGCCTATATTACCACCGCGCGGAACCGATTCTGGAGACGGGCTATGAAAATATAGACGGATATATATACCCTTCCTAAAACAAACCCGCTCCGCAGGGGTATAGACCGGATCAGAAAGTTTAGACGATATTATCGCTCGCCGCTATACTAAGTAGCAGATACGCTTAGGTATATCGACATAGAGATACTAGAAATAATTAACCCGTTTACGTTAGCCCTATAGGATAAACGCGTATAGACTAATATTAACAGATAATATAAACCCTAGACTAAAGCGGGCGGGTTAATATAGATCGTAGTTAGTAGCTCGGCATAGAACGAGCTGGTGGGATTTGGAGTTGTAATCGAGAAATAGCTACCTCGAAATCGAAAATTAAAGCTCAAAACGTTTTCTATTATATTAGGCGTAAGGGTAGAGCAGAACCCGTTCTCTACAGAGCTAGTAGCTATAGTATATATATTAAAAATAATAGTAGGAATTAAGGACTACAGGACTACGTTACTTATAAGCAATAAGGCTGCGGTACTTACGCTAAGAAACCCCTAACGATAGTCTGGCTAGGAGTTTATTTATCAGATATACAAGTTAATAAGAAGGTTGTGGAGGAATAGAAACCGCATTGAGTTCTATTGGATCCCTATTACCGAAAATAATAAGCTATTAGGTCTAGCTAAAGAATAGGCTAGAACTGCAATATAAGAAGATACTCTCCTATAAGAACACGTCTCGAGAATAAAGTCGATAATATTAAATATCGTATGGTCCTAAGCAGTCCCCAGCAGTAAGCTACTAGAGAATATAGGAAGATACGTAAAATGAGTAGATACCGTACTACTAGGCAAATACACCCGGCAGTTATATGATCGCCTAACGTGGAAAGAAGCGAGCGTACTAGCCTAGCTCCGAACCGGTATAGCTAGGCTTAATAGGTATCTTAATTAAATTAATATAGTAGAGATAGATTAATACGATTGCGGATAAGTAAGAGAGACTATAGAGTACTTCCTCTTCCGATGTCGGAAGTGGATGGCGCACCAGACGGAACTGTTATAATATACGCAGACTCACCGAGGAAATATATCTTTCTTCCTAGGCGGAAAACAGCCTTTTGATGATTAGAAGTAGACGCTAAACCTAGAGGCAGTACAGGCCTCTATACGTTTCGCCATTACGACGGGCCGACTCGCGGCCACTTAAATATATCGACTAATATAACCCCTACCCCTTCTTCCGACCCTACTTACCCACCACCTCGTGCTATATATAGTAGACGCGCTTTAACTACCGAAGATAGGATATTAAATACTTAGAGAAGCACCTTTAAGCTAGTCTACTAACCTACTTACTAACCTACGAGAAACTCGCTGCGATACTACTTTCTGGAAATGTTATATATTATAAGGTTTTATGTATAGGCTTTCAGGAGATATAGCATATATAGATAGATATATATAGTAGATCAGTGATAGTTGCCCTTTCGGCTTAGCCGCTAGGCGTTAATAAATTATTTATGTGCGGTTAGGTAATTTTTAGTGGGACATCGTTTCAAGAAGTAACTTATACCGGAAGCAGAAAATATAATCTAAGCATATACTCCTAAGCTTATTATTCATACTTATATTGGGCGCCCTCGTTGCTATTCATTATCACTTTCCCACTTGTTAGCCGTTTCCCATTCCCTATATGATTCCCAGTCTCCTTTAACCCCTCATATCGCTTCCTTTTCCCATTTTAGTAATGTTTCAGAATTAGATAAAGTGGTGGGATGGTCTACGCCGAGTATTTTCTTCTGCTTGGTTAAGTACTCTCGTAGCAGATTCATAGCTTTGGTATTGTGGGCTAAAGATTTCTAAGTAAAAGCGAGATTCGCCATGCTCGACAGCGTATCGGGATGATCCTCGTCGAGCTTCGTCTTACGAGTCTTCATTACTTGTACCTCGAGCTACTCGGCCTCCTCCCACCGGCCCTAGTTCCAAAGCGTCGCCGCCAGGTTAGCTATACTGGTTAGCGTAGAGGGATGGTCCTCGCTAAGCTTCGTCTTACTCGTCTTTATCACTTATATAAAGAGCTACTCAGCCTCCTCCTACCGGCCCTAGTCCAAAAGCGTCAACGCTAAGTTGGCCATACTGGTCAGCGTAGAGAGATGGTCCTCGCTAAGCTTTATCTTACTCGTCTTCATCACCTATATAAAGAGCTACTCGGCCTCCTCCTACCAGCCCTGGTTCCTGTACGTCGCCGCCAGGTTGGCTATACTGGTCAGTGTGTCGGGATGGTCCTCGCTAAGCTTCGTCTTACTCGTCTTCATCACTTATATAAAGAGCTGCTCAGCCTCCTCCTACCGGCCCTAGTCTAAAAGCGTCGACGCTAGGTTGGCCATACTGGTCAGCGTGTCGGGATGGTCCTCGCCAAGCTTCGTCTTACGAGTCTTTATCACCTGCACAAAGAGCTACTCGGCCTCCTTCTACCGGCCCTGGTTCTAAAGCGTCGACGCCAGGTTGGCTATACTGGTTAGTGTAGAGGGATGGTCCTCGCTAAGCTTCGTCTTACTCGTCTCTATCATCTATAACTCGAGCTACTCGGCCTCCTCCCACTGGCCCTGGTTCCGGTATGTCGCCGCCAGGTTGGCTATACTGGTCAGCGTAGAGGGATGGTCCTCGCCAAGCTTTGTCTTACGAGTCTTTATTACCTATATAAAGAGCTGCTCGGCCTCCCCCCACCAGCCCTAGTTCCAAAGCGTCGACGCTAGGTTGGCTATACTAGTCAGCGTGTCGGGATGGTCCTTACTAAGCTTTGTCTTACGAGTCTTCATCACCTGCACGTTGAGCTGCTCGGCCTCCTCCTACCGGCCCTGGTTCTAGTACGTCGACGCCAGGTTGGCTATACTGGTTAGCGTATTGGGATAGTCCTCGCCAAGCTTCGTCTTGCGAGTCTTCATCACCTGCACGTCGAGCTGCTCGGCCTCCTCCTACCGGCCCTAGTTCCAAAGCGTCGCCGCTAGGTTGGCCATACTGGTCAGCGTAGAGGGATGGTCCTCGCTAAGCTTCGTCTTACTCGTCTTTATCACCTGTATAAAGAGCTGCTCGGCCTCCTCCTACTGGCCCTGGTTCCTATACATCGCCGCTAGGTTGGCCATACTGGTCAGCGTGTCGGGATGGTCCTCGCTAAGCTTCGTCTTACTCGTCTTTATTACTTATATAAAGAGCTGCTCAGCCTCCTCCTATCGGCCCTAGTCCAAAAGCGTCGACGCCAGGTTAGCTATACTGGTCAGCGTGTCGGGATGGTCCTCGCTAAGCTTCGTCTTACTCGTCTCCATCACCTATAACTCGAGCTGCTCGGCCTCCTCCTACCGGCCCTGGTTCCGGTACGTCGCCGCCAGGTTAGCTATATTGGTCAGCGTAGAGGGATGGTCCTCGCCAAGCTTCGTCTTGCTTATCTTTATCACCTGCATAAAGAGCTGCTTAGCCTCCTCCCACCGGCCCTGGTTCTAAAGTGTCGACGCTAGGTTGGCTATACTGGTCAGCGTAGAGGGATGGTCCTCGCTAAGCTTTGTTGTGCTTGTCTTCATCACCTGCAATTCGAGCTGCTCGGCCTCCTCCCATCGGCCATCAAGCCTATATGCCGTTGCTAATATGCCTGTGCTATCAAGGGCCTCTTTATGCTCTTTACCTAGTAAGATCATTCTTTGCTCTCTTGATCTTACTGCTATTTCTCTTATATTCGCGATATTGCCGCTTTGCGACGTATACTATGCACCTCTATAAAGTAATGTCGCCTATTGTTATAAACACTCTATTGATGCTGGTCGTTGTGAGATTGCGGCTTTGACATAAGGAAATAGCAGCCTATATCTCTCCCAGTTTTCGTACTCACTAGTAGGAAACTCATCATATAGGGTGCTAATGAATCTCTCTCGGAATTTATTTATTTGTCCATGAGATTTTAACCACGCGCGCATGGTCAGTTGCACCAGCCGATGTATAGAAAAGAAAGAGTTATCCTCACTGATAGATATAAATGAGAAATCCCTCAGTGCTATGATATCATCTTCAAAATCGGGGCCTATATCAGATTCAGACGTCTCCCTATCACTAAAGTCATCCAAAAGCTTTGAAATCGATATGTCGTTCGCCTTAGGTTGATGCCGGATAAGGTTCTCTGGTATACCTTGCTGATCGAATAAGCTTATAAGAGAAAGTAACTCCGCTGCTGATGGCTTTGTTTGGCGTATATAATCGAATGATATTTGCCACGTCACCAAAATTGAATTTTTTGCTTCCCAGTCCCGGGAGAGGTGACCTGCCTCTTTTTTCAGAAGCTTTGTTGCTTGATGATCACTCCCTTAGAAGTCTCTTAAGTATTGTGATACCGAATAGCGAGGCGCCCGATTTCGAATATAACTAGCGGCCTGTATGATCGCTAGCGGCATAAGCTCCAACGCGTTCACTAACTGTTGGCTCTCGTCGCTTTCCCTTAGTTAATCAAGCTTCCTTTGGAGAAGCTCTAGCGCTTTGGATCCCTCTATCGGTTTAACCTCAATAAGGTCCTTGTGATTAGCCATCTTCAATGTAACATTTCTATTACGGCTCGTGATGATGAGAGAACCATTGTGGCTCCTAGGAATATATTCCAATAGTGGTTTTTTCGAGGCGTTTGTTTGGCCGCTTATTGGGTCTTCCTTACCTGCCACCAAGAACGAGTAAAGAAGTTGATCGTTATCGATATTATTAAGGATTAAGAGCCATTTTCCTCTACTCTCATCCCGAAGCCAATTCTCGACAAGCTTTAATATATTGACTTTGGGATCCTGACGGCCCGGGATTTTGATTCGGTCCGCGATATCCCGAAAGCTTTGCTCGAACCGGGCTTCATTACTCGCATGAACCCAAAACACCCAAGTCGCCGGCGATTGGGATCGGACTTGGTAGGAGTATTCGATAGCAAGTTGCGATTTCCTTCAATTTATCACTGATAAGCAATGCACCAAACTCGTCCCTCTAGACTTACCCGACGCCGCCTAGGCCAACCAGTGCTATTCTTGACCCTGGCACTGAGCTTTTCTGGTGGATCTGATGAAATAGCGCGTCGCGACTGACAAAGTCTGGATCACGCGCGAACGGGACAGTCGATAGAGGGCTGGGTGGAGTTTCCGGTCGCACTAGGATGCGGCGATTAGTCACGGCCGTGAGCTTGACCCCATTCCTCGAACTTACGCGGCGGCAGATGAAACTCTGCAGTGATTGGGCCATGGCTTTGTCCGACCTGGATCCCATGGTTGTTACCAGCAAAAGATATCGATGTCATGATTACTAGATGTTGTCTGAGTCCATGTAGAGGGACATTGCCTAAGTATCTGCTAAAGGAGGGGCACATGTCCTTAGCCTCATCATCAGGTGATGTTGGCGGCGCTAAGACACTGAAATTAATCAGCAACTGCCCCCATAGATCCTTCGGTTGGTCCTGAGTAGGGTGAGATTAGCACCCGTGCCTGAACACACAGATCAATGTAGCACGCGATAATCAGCCTCATCCCATCCGTTTTCCGCGTTTCAAATGCACGAATGGACAGTGTGAGTTCGTAATTTGTTGTTTCAATGGCGAATCTAACGCATGGTTTCCCAGCCCAGTAACTCAACTTTTCCTGAGGCCCGCAGCTTTGAGATGGCCCCCAGCTCCCCAGGAACTAAAGAGATCTATCGGCTCACGTAAACGGACGTATTTTATCGACCAATGGGGTCCGTACTCGATCGTGTCATTGTCTGATTTATTACCCGCCCTCGAACCATCGTTCTTATGTGCGGATTATGACTAAGCTCACTAGATTACCTAATTTACCATCTCTCCATAACGTATTTCACAAGCGGGTCGCGCACACAAGCGGGTCGCGCACCCCACCAGAAAACGCGCCTTCTCTACCACCCTACCATCTTCAACTACCCACTATGCCACCAAATCGTGCCCAAAAAGCTCGAAATTCAACCGAGCAGGAGGGTAGGATCCCACTAGCCATCAAAGCCATCAAAAACGACGAATTTACGTCTATCCGCCAAGCTGCACGCGTTTTTACCATACCCGAAAGCACGCTCCGAGACCGTCTACGCGGACGCACCTTTTACGCAGATATACGCGCAAACTCTCACAAATTGACCGAAAACGAAGAGATATCGCTTTATAAATGGATAATGTCCATGGACGACCGTGGATCTGCCCCTATGGTGGTAGATATGGCTAATTTGCTGCTTAAAGAGCGTGGAGAGACCCCCATCACCACGGTCGGCCGAAATTGGGCCACAAACTTCGTTAAACGACACCCTACCCTCAAAGCACGATATTCAAGGAGATATAATTACGAACGTGCGAAAATGGAGGATTCTAAGGTTATACAGGAGTGGTTTGACCGTGTGCAAAATACCATGCTCAAATATGGTATCACCCCAGCGGATATCTTCAATTTTGACGAAACCGGCTTCGCAATGGGCCTTACGGCTACTGCTAAGGTCATCACACGTGCGGAATACTACGGAAGACGTGCTCTTTTACAGCCTGGTAATCGTGAGTGGGTTACTGTGATCGAGTGTATCTGCTGTGATGGATATGCGCTTCCACCATATATCATCTTCAAGAATAAAACCTTGAATCTTGGATGGGCACATGGCCTTCCATCTGATTGGATCCTCGATATCAGTGATAACGGATGGACAACGGACGAAATCGGCCTACGTTGGCTTACAAAGGTCATGATTCCAGCACGTATACGTACGCAGGGTGGATATCGACTTCTTATCCTTGACCAGCATGGTAGCCATTTGACACCTGAATTCGACCAATTATGCGCTGCAAATAATATCATACCAATTTGCATGCCTTCGCACTCTTCACACCTTTTACAGCCCTTAGATGTGGGCTGTTTTGCTGTTTTAAAGCGCGCATATGGTCGATTGGTTGAATCTAAGACACGTCTTGGAATTAACCATATTGATAAATTTGACTTTCTTATGGCATATCCGGAAGCGCGCGCAGATACGTTTAAAGCTATTACCATCCAAAATAGCTTCCGAGCTACTGGGGTATATCCATATAACCCCACAGAGGTGCTTTCAAAGCTCAATATTCGTCTCAAAACCCCTACTCCCCCGGGTAGCGCTGGCAGCATATTTTCAGCTAAAACGCCCCAGAACAAAGTACAGCTATATAAGCAAGCTTCGTCTATCAAAGCGCGTAATAAAATACGCGCAAAAAGGTCGCCTACACCCACAGAAAGCATGTTTAATCAGGTGGTAAAAAGCTGTGATTTATTCATAAATGAGGTTATCTTCCTTAGAAACGAAGTTGGGCAATTACGTGCAGAAGCGGAGAAAACGAAGCAAAAAAGGGGTCGGAAGAGTAAACGGGTCCCAAATCCAGGTGGAATTACTGCTGGAGAGGCCTTACAGGCCCTAAACGCACCCCCAGAGGTCGTTGAAGCGGATATACTACCCCCGGAGGAAGCGCCCGCAGCACCTTTACAGCAGCGAAAAAGGGCACAACCTAAGTGTTCTGAGTGTGGGATTATAGGGCATAAATGCACATATTGTCCAAATAGACGTAAATAGGTTATTTTTCAATATATTGGCGTTTTGGTGGTAGTATATGCTTTTTAAAATAATAGGTGTGGTTGGGTGCGCGACCCGCTTGTGTGCGCGACCCGCTTGTGAAATACGTTAGCGACAAGATCTGTCGCTAACGTGAAGTCCGGTTACGCGGGCGACCCGGTTGAGCGAGCGACCCCACCAAAAATCCACTTCCATATTAATACATCTTCTTTAACCACAACAATAATGCCCCCTGAGCGCTCCGATAAGAAAAAAAAGCTAATAGAGCAGGAGGGTTGTCTTTTATTAGCTATAAAAGCTATAAAAGATGGTAAATATCCCTCTGCTGCAGCTGCTGCACGATCCTTTGATATCCCTGTCTCAACTTTAAAGGCACGGATTAATGGGCGTGAATCTGCTACTGAAAAGCGACACAATCTCTTTATTTTCACCGAAATTGAGGAAGGATCGATTGAAAAATGGCTACTGGATATGGATTCTAGAGGGGCAGCTCTTACTTTGCCTATGTTGCGAGATATGGCTAATCTGCTACTTTATGCCCGAAAAACTACGCCCTCTACTGTGGGTAATCATTGGCCTGCTGAATTTATCAAACGACGCCTAAATCTCTCTACTCGATTCTCTCGCAAATACGACTATCAGAGAGCCCTTTCGGAAGACCCTAGAATCATTAAACCATGGTTTGATTTGGTTTAAAAAACAATTGAAAAGTGGGGTATTGTCTTGGACGATATCTTTAACTTTGATGAGAGTGGTTTTGCTATAGGTATCGGCGCAACACAAAAGATTATCACTTCTGTAGAATACCACAGGAAAAGAGCTCTTTTACAAGCCGGAAATCGCGAGTAGGTAACCACAATTGAGTGTATTCGAGCTTCTGGGAGTATTATGCCTCCACTCTTCATTTTCAAGGGAAAAAAGTTTCCAGAGCATCTACGCCCTTATCTTCTTTTAAATTAAGAAGGAGCACGTCTCACTATGAGTGAAAATGGCTGGACTACTAATATAATTGGTTTATGGTGGTTGAAACATCTTTTTATCCCAAATATTGGGCCAAGAGTGGGAAAATATTGCCTACTGGTCCTCGATGGTTATGGGAGTCATTTGACCCCCGAATTTGACCAACTTTGTGAAGAAAACTAAATTATCGTAATCTGTATGCCTCCTTATGCTTTCTACCTTTTATAACCTTTGGATGTGGGCTGTTTTTCGGTTTTAAAGAGGCTTTATGGAGGAGCGGTTTCAACCTTGATGCGGAATGGAGTGAACTCTATTGATAAGGAAGATTTTCTTGAACTTATCGCTGATGCGAGAATTGGTGCTTTTAAGACTTCTACTATATAAAATAGCTTTTCAGCTACTGGATTAGCACTATTTGATGCTAATAAAGTCTTGGAAAAGCTAAATGTGCGCCTGGATTCCCTTCCTCCTCTCGATATTGTCTTATAGCGACCACTCTCTTCCGGTAGTGATAGTGATCTAAATACTCTCTGGACTCTCTTAAAATTCACAAAATCATAATCTCGGATCAAAAAAGGTCTAGAATCTTCTTCTTTAATCCTCTCTTCACTAACAAAAAGAGAGCTTCAGAAGACCTATGATATGACTATCAAAGTGGTCTACCACCATATTTTTCTCCAGAATCGCTGTACCCAATTAGAGGCTACTAATAAGAAACAGACAAAAAAATGAGAGACTATATATAAGTTTACTGCCCAAAAAGGTATCTTTGGGGGTCTAGAGAATGGTAAAGATGATGTGGTTTATGAGGATGAAGATAATGGTAAAGATATATATTTGCCAGAGGTATCTATAGGAGCGGTTGTTGAGCCTACTTTACCTTCTATGCCTTCGGTTCGGCGGCATGTGACATGTTCTGGCTGTGGGATAAAAGGTCATACATATCCTGGATGCCCTTCACGTGTTTAGTAGCAAGATTTTGAGTTACTTGATGGTTTTAGTGGTAGTTCAAAATTAATGATTTTTCGAAGTTTGGTGGGGTCGCTCGCTCAACCGGGTCGCCCGCGCAACCGGACTTCACGTTATGGAGAATCATAAAATTAGGTAATCTGCTTTGTCATGCTAGTCTTAGTCAGAATCCGCACATAAGAACGATGGTTCAAGGGCGGGTAATAATTCAGACAATTACACCTTCGAGTACGGACCCTATTGGTCGATAAAATACGTCCGTTTACGTGAGCCGACAATGCCATGAGATCACGTGCTCCGCATGCTTCTTAAGATACATATTTCGTGCCCCTTGCCCATCCCTTTCCCAGTCTGAGTTAAAAAGTTGGCGCTAACCTGGTCTTTACTTCCCTTCAATATTCAACAATCCTACAATGCCGGTCGACTTAGCTTCAATCTCTCCTTGCGATACCCCTTCCATTGAGCTGAAAGCGAACGCGTACCATGAAGATGAAGATCATCTCGCCCAGGGAAAGTCAGAGCCTAACATTCGCTCACAGACATTCATATACCATCTCTCAGGCCAGAAATGGTGGATTAAGGTGACTTTTAGGGGTGGTTTTCCCTATAACAGAAGCAGCCGAAAACGCGAGCGACGTCAAGAATACCAAGAATTTATCAAATTAATCGACTATCGATCGCTTCCCTTGCTAAATGACACCGTGACCGAGGTGCTGTTAGGTGAAGAGGCTGAAACCACTTCAATTACGCTCGATGTACAAAACGGGTTTGAAGATATGAAAATGTCAGAGTTCATCAGCCAACTGAGTGTTTCAATCCGAGAAGACCCGTTGAGAGTCGTTTATCCGCCGGTTTCTCAATTCCCCACATTCCCTAAAATCCAGACTTCGGAACTTGTTATTGAGGAAGAAATCACCGACGGGGTTTTTCGTGTCTGGCACAAGGCCGGCGAGCTACCTTATATACTGAAAGTTATCAATCGCCCTTTGTATCAGCCTCGTGATACAGAAGTGATGGAAAGAGAGCTTGAGAATCTTCAGGAATTCAAAGGTACGCCAGGGATCGTGCAGGCTGCTGGACTAGCAGTGTCTACAAGCCCGTACATGACCTCCAAATCATGTACCCAGCAATGGGTCATCAGTGGCGTCTTGCTGGAATATTACAGCAGTGGTTCTTTGCAGCACATACTCGATGGGCAATGTATGAAAGCTTTTCCTTGGGAGCGGTGGCCCGTCCAGATTGGCACTGCCTTACATTATTTTCACATGGCAAAGAAGACTCACATGGATCTGAAACCTTCAAACGTGGTGGTCAACGGAGATGGCGACGCGATCTTGATCGATGTCAGCGGCATTGGTGGAATCACGCATGAGTGGCGGGCACCGGAAATCAGGGACGAAATTTCTCCACTAGACCTCTCACTCCAAGTGCGTCAGTTGAATGACACGTGGGCCTATGGCAAACTCCTTCTACTACTCGCCTCAAGTGCTGGAGATGGTCCTTTTGTGTCTACCTTGAAAGATATTGCAAATCGTCTCACCGAACATGATTTTCAGACTAGGTGGACTATATCTGATGCAATTTGTTGTTTGAAATCTGTTCAGCTGGTTGACAAATGATATTGGTGCCATATCTTTGCATGATATAGGTGTACGTTATGCACGAATAATTCAAAGCAGTATCTAATAATCATCCCAGTCAACATCGTCTTCATTGAAGCCACCATCCGTTCTAGCGCCTGAGTGCGTTGTCAGCTTATCGACATTCCAAAGTTGTAAAGACGGAATCTGATCTCACCAGGTCCCTCTCGCTTTAAGCTTGGCTTCTTATCACATCCACTGATTCCACAAGCAGGGGTGCCGCTAGTTGAAGCGTCCTCGCCAATCCCGGGGTTGCATGGTTCCTTCTTGCTTTTGGCAGGTTTGCAGGGTAGTTTCAGCGTTTTATGATAGTGACCGCAATTGTGAACTCGAACCCGATAATTGCACATGACGATTTTTTTTCGGCGAAATGAATAGAAGGGCGGGCAGTCTTGAACTCAAGCAAATCTTGGTCTACAACAAGCTGGCTGGGGAGCTTATCAGCTTTATGTATGATCGTTATTTGAAAAAGAATGACTTTGGCTGGGTGCCACGAATATTTAGCGCCTTGGCTTGATGTGCTGAAATGGCCATGCGACTTAACTTTCAATAAGCTCGATTTTCCACGGACGATGTGGTCAAAGTTGATGTTGCCCTTCCGTGAGTGTCTCCGGCTTTAGAGCACATTTCAAAATACTCACCAATCCAACGTTTTCACATGGCTCTTCATGTTCGCAATTATTATTTATGAGCAGACTACGACAACAATTTGTGCTTTGGCCCCGCCTAGCGGAAACAGAAGTACATTAGGAAGCGGGGTAGCGAGAGTCAGCTTGATGCAGGAGATTGCTGGTTTCTTTGGGGAGCATATACATACTGTAGTTCGCCATGGCGGCAACAATTTACGACGGCGCATTTTCCATTCGTGCCATTTGAAACGCGAAAAAGGGGATGGAATGAGGCTGGTTACCGCGTGCTGCACTTGATCTGGGTGTTTGGGCTCCGGCCGCGTAAGTTCTTGGAAAGTGTTGATCTTCCTCTACTCAGGACCGACCGAATGTTCTATGTGGGTTGCTGCCAATCAATTCCCGTATCTTAGCGCCGCGAAACTCACCTGATGGTGAACGTGAGATGCCCCGCTTTTGCTGAAACGTAGATAACAAGCCTCCTCGTGAACTACCAACAAGGTACCATTATTCGACCATGGTATGGATATTATTTCGTGGCTAAAACGATTGGCTCTAGTTCGGAGATAACCATGGGTCAATCACAGCAGAGTTCCATCTACCCCCAGGTAAGTTTCGAGATAGATTCTATGGGAACAAAGTGGTGAAACTGATTTCGAGCGCGTCTGTAGCAGTCGATCACATCGGAACCGACCCGACTTGGGAGTTGGACTGTTGCTTGGACCTGAGATCTGAGACGCAAGGGGGATTATAAACACGGCGATTTTAACTTTAACGTTGTGTACCGAGCGGGAACCATCCTCAAAGCGATGTCAGACCCACCGACGGGAGGGCCCGAGCCCTTTCCCACAAACACCCAAGAAACCATCGCCAGCATATCAGGGGAAGAACTGCAGGCCATGACAGCTGCTGACAGCTCCAGCTTGCTCTCTGATAATCGGAAGCGAACCCGGAGTGGCGATGCCTTCACACCAGCGGACCCCGCTGCTCGAATCACCACCAAGGAGGTGTGGAAACTTATCGGCACGCTGAAAGACGTCATCCGCCGCCAAACCGCGGCTATCGTAGCTACCCAAAATGAACTGTAGGAGATCAAATATAATCAGAACGTTCTTCAGGGACAGAACGGAAAGCTTCACGAGGAGGTGAAAGCGTTGCGAGTATAGGTGGAAAACGCCCTACTAGCGACGGCGACTAGGACCTGGGCTATAGTCGCAGCTAGCGGCGGTAATGATACCTCCCCGCTGAACTACCTAAAACCCGAGAAGGAGCAAAATTGCATTCTAATCAGCACCTAGAGAACCTTTGTGGACCTAAGAGATAGTAATGATAATGATGGAAACGCCTTCGGGCGATACCTCCCTATCGATGCCGCTAATAACCATATTCGCACCGTATTGTATAGCGAAGCCGCAACGCAAGACGTCTAAGTGGCTGGAATCGGCACTACCAAAACTAGCTATATCATTTGATTCAAGAACACGGAGTCGACTGAGGCGGCCTGTAATAACACTGAGTGGCTATATAACTTGGGTAACCATACTAAGCTGGTAAAGCCACGGTTTGGTGTCGTTGTATACCGAACCCCTACTGAGGAATTTAACCTGGAAACCGGGGCCACTCAGGTAGCAGAGAAAATTATCGAAGATAATGACCTAGCTGAACACGGCTTTCGTATCGAAGAGCTGGCCTGGATAAAATCAAAAGATAAGACCCTAGGGAAATTCGTATCTCTGGGAATTTGGTTCGACTCTGTAGAGGGAGCGGAATATATACTTCGGTAAGGGTTCCTTGTTAGTGGGAACTATATTCACTATATTAAGCGACGCGAGATTAAGAAGAAGAGATGCTTCTGATGCTAACGGTTTGGCCATCTGGTATGGACGTGCAAGGAAACGCCACGATGTGGACACTATGCGGGTCAGCATGAATAGGAGCGCTGCCTACCTGGAGTAAGGGCCCGATGCCTCGACTGTAGTAGTGAATACCCTACTGGTGATCGATAGTATTTAGCTCTAGCGGCAATTAACCCCGCTAGATGCTAGAGAGAAATCTCCGCATCCTATAGTTGAACATAATGAAGTCGGGACCGAGAATGGAGGCACTGATCAACGACCCTTAGAGCTAAGATCTAGATATTATTTTGATCTAGGAGCCATCCATCACTATATATCGTACGCATATTAACCACAGCGCCTGGCGACTTTATCAACCTATTACGTAGACTGACGCAGTTCGATTCCGTAGCCTAGTCTACGTAAATAGACGAATGTCTACCTCCTCCTACCGCTAGATCCTCTGTGATTACCTAGATATCACGGCTATTAAGATCTAGACCGCCGACTCTTAAGTCCTTCTCTTTTCTGTCTATATATCTCTAGTACCGCTTTTCACGGGTGACGACGCGTCAGTATTGCTAATACTTAGGGTAATAGAAAATACCATCACAGCCGCTGCGTATAACGAATAGTGGTCTATAAGCATCCTCCTCTCCGGAGACTTTAACCGATATTATCTACTATAGGGCGATAATCATATCCTACCTAGATTTATCGAGGATGCTAGCGACCTGATCGACTTTTTCTAAACTCATAACCTCTATAGCTGCCTCCCCTGAGGAACGGCGACTTATTGGTCCTTGAACAGCCTAGGCCAAAACTCGACTATTGACCAGACAGTAATAGATAGACCGGAGTTACTTATTAAATACTAGCTGTACCACGAGAATTACGGATCCGACTACCGCGCCACGTACTTGGAATGGAATCTTCGACCCTAGAGTAAGCTAAACGAAAAAGCGAGAAAACTATATGAGCGCGCGGATTGGGCCAGAATCGGCGAGGAAGTAGCTCGGAAGATGAGCTCTTGGAAGGATATTAAGACCCGGCCAGCACTCGACCGGGTTGTGGAGAAGCTTATATCAGCGACAGCCTAGGCAGTCGACTAGTTCACGCCCGATACTCGCCTAATACTATACTCCAAACAGTGGTTCACACCAGATCTCAAGGTTTAATAAGTCGAAGTCAATCAACTGCGCAGAAGATGGCAAGCAAGCTGTGCGGAGCTTGGACGAGACCATGCTAGCACCACGGCGGCCTTTCAGGCCATGCAAACTAAGCGCCGAGCATGGACTCGAACGATCGAAAAGGCTAAAGCGTCATACTGGAAACAGTTTCTAGATGAGGCGGACGAAGGGAAGCTCTGGCAAGCCGCGACCTACATGAAGCCACGAGAGACTTGGGGCTGCATCCCAGCACTACGAGTCGGCTCAGAGGAGCTTACCCAGAACGAAGATAAACCGAAAGCCTTTCTTGAAGCGTTTTTCCCCGCAATGAACACACCCGACCCTAACCCACCAGCGTCGCCACAGCCGGACCTTCAGTGGCACCCGATCACCGAACTTGAGATTGAACGATCATTGAAAGCAGCGAAAGGGACGACTGCGAGAGGAGAGGATAACCTGCCGATGCTGGTCTAGAAGAAGCTATGGCTGCATTTGAAGGCCTTGATACTATACAGCCAGTTCGGGGACGGCCGGGCAGAACCACCGAGCAAACATTGCTGGTGCTGTCCAATGCGTTCGATTAAGCGTAGTATATATCCCTAGAACTATCTTCTCCCAGAAGCTTGGAGGCAAAAAGTATACCCTAAGAGTGAGACTTCAGGCCACACTTCAGATATGCTAAAGGCTAATAGCTATATTTAAATAAGAAGAATAAACTTGGCTAGGAAAACTCCCTGAATCTTCCCCTCCTCTACCATGTGTGTCGCTGCCGCATCACGCGCTGCAATTTCCGCCCAAAGTCCTCTAGTCACGGCGACAGATGAACGGCGCGCTTAATGGGCAGTAACCAGTTATGCAGTAGACGACTCTTCGCAATTTTCGTTTTTTACGGCCCATTTGCGGAATGTCATCATGGACGATAGCTGCTGCCAAATGCGAGCCTATTGTCTTGCACCTGGTGTGTTCATTTTGAACGCTGGGTATGTTGATGAGTAGTAAGTTGACCGGGTCACGATTCTGGGCATAAATCTGACTCTGGATGATTTTGGTCTGCTCCTTCACAGTCATCCGGAGAGTCATCTGGTAGAGGGAAGTATGCGGGTGTGGCTACAGAGATAGAAGACGGAGAGTCCATGAGACAGTAGTAGTCTATGAAGTGCGGTAGAGAGCGAGAAGAGAGCGAGAGAGAGAGAGAGCGCGCGGGCAGGAGTGGGGACGATATGGCCCACGTAGGAGGGTACTAGTCCCAATCGGGAACTCAACAGGAAGCAGGGGCGTCTTTTAAGTGAGAAGGATTGAAGATTGAAACGGAAGTGAAATGAAGAAGTGGCTGATTCAATACTCCCTGATACCTAAATCGTATTTACACACAAATAAGGCTTCTATCTGATTCTTAGGTGTTTCCGTCACTCAGCTACAATAAGCAAAGACAATATTCCCAGGTAATTGGTCCAACAAGAATAAGTGATTCACCAAAACTCAAAGACAGAAACATACGTAAAGGAAAAAGCGAGGTACACCTGATTCTGCGGAATCAGAACAAGATCAACCACTCTTGTTGAGATACGTACTAATTCATCCATATTTCAAAGATAGGGATTCTGGACAGTGGAGTGAAGGCGATCACACTGGGAGGTTTTTTGTTGTATCGATTGTAGTTGCACCGTTAGGACCACAGATTAACAGCTGAACAGATGGAGAGAAAGGGATTGAAAGATCTCATTTGTCGAAGTCATCGTATATAGACTGAAAAACACGAGGCAGGAAGTATCAGTAATGCGATATGTCACGTGAAAATGAATACAGACATACCTAGATGGTCGAATTGTCATCGTAACAGTCGCCGTCACAGGTGATCACAGTCCGGAGATAGCTGCTGCTGCAGGCTCCAACTGTGTCCGTTGATGCGTAGATAGCATAATCCACCAAGTTGCTCCCGCTGCCACCGATAGTGACAGTTCGAATACCTCCTGCATCGCCACATTCGGAATAGATATTTGCAAAAGCCGTGCGGATGTGATCCAACGCACAGGCTCCTAGCTCTGTACCGATCTCAGTCTGGACAAGGGCTCGAGTAGTACAGGAATATTGGTTTTCATCGCCACATTCCATGTTCTCTGCAGTGTAGCAGACACCAAGGTATCCCGGGTCTGCGGTGGCAGACTCCATCTCCACAACCATGAAATTGAACTGAGATTCGCTTATGACTCGATTGCCATTGGTACCGGCAGTGTAGCAGCTGCTGCTGTACTCGGTATAAGTACACGAGCGCTCACTAAGGGATCCATCAGTTCCGAGAGGGAAGGCTATCGCATTCGCAATAATTAAACCTGCGTAGATCTTCATGGTCCTGGAAAGGTTTTGGGGATTTTGTAAGTTGCTGAGGTTTCCTGAATGAGTGGAAGTTGTCCAGGGATTTTCAATTTGTGTTTTAATAGCGTCCTTGTTTAGGAAATTTTACCACTAGCCCTAAGCGCTAAGACCTAGCTAATCCAGGTGTATCGCTTAGTCTAGCATTTTTGCGACGCTAGGATTTCCACGCTCTAAATCTTTGGTTTTGTAAAGTCGTTGTGCGGCCTGAGGGGAGTCTGACAAAATCGATATACTTACTAGTATACTTGATACTCACGTTTTGAGTCAATGGTAGACATGTGCAAACTGCTTACCATGGTTTTGATTCCGCAAAGCCCAGCTGCCAAGAACCCATGGCCCCTACCGCTCCGCACGAATCGAATCGAATCGAACTTTTGCCAGATTCGATTCGATTCGAATTAATATTGAAAATAACGATTCGTACGAATTCGAATTCAAGACCGATTCTGTTAAGTATCACGGTGGTTAAAGCCTGTGGTGGGGATCATCATGAGACATATAAATAGATGAGGGTGTCCCACCTCCAACAAGGCAGACAACTGAAACAAAAAACTCATTACAGTCACTTTGATTTCAACAATTAATTCGAATCGAATCGAATCTGGCAAAAGTTCGATTCGATTCGATTCGTGCGGAGCGGTAATCAATGCGAGTGCGGGACGCGGGAGACCGTCGGCCACGTGTTGTTGGAGTGCCCGAGGCTACGGGAGCTGCGGGTGGAAGTAAGAAGACAAGTTGGAGACGCGTTTCACAGCGTGTCGAGTCTGCTGGGAGGCTCCAAGGAAGGTGAGAAAGGTAACCAGACATCGTCTCGCGAACCAAAACAGTTCGAGCTGTGTTGGACTTCGCCGAGGTGTCACAGCGGTTTCGCAGTCGTGCGCCATAAGGGCAGCCTAACGATGGGAACGGCAATAGGCCACGATAGGCCGTGACGAGGTTCTAAGTTCCTGTCAGGAAGTGGATCACTCTACATGTACATACGTGGTCAAAGATATATAGTTGAGGTAGCCTGCATATCGCTTTCCATGCGAGGGGTCAGGGTAAATGATACACACACACACACACACACTGTACTCTGCTCATTCTTCAGGAATGCTTCATTCATTGTGTTGAGACTCATGAGACTATGATGTCTCACTGCCTGAAATGTTAGGCAAGAATCGCATTATCAGCACTGAACTCCAGCTTTCCATGGAACTCGTCATAGAAGGAAACCACAATTCATCTCGCTTGTGGATGAGCGCAAAAAGCGATGTCTATAAATACTAGTTAAACTACACTGTATGGAAAGACAGACGCAAAAATTCTCTTTCTCGGGTTGTATGCTTAAATTAGACATATCATATTACAAGAGACGTGTTCTTTATCAAGACCTTAGTGATAGGGAAATGTAACAACGACTGAAATATCGAAAAAGTTTTTTGATTGAGCGATGCTTTCTTTCTTGATACGTTAACAACGCCAGGGTTGTTTGTATAGGGGATTCGCCCACAGTCCGCCCTCCACAATGACCGCCTAAAACACAACACAATATACATCATAAATTAAGAAGCCAAAGCAATTGCCGGTCTTGTCAATTTAAATAGCTGAGATAAAGGAAGCTTGATCTATAGCATCATGTAAGCACCAGCGTACGATAATCATTGCATGGGTTTTTACTCCCTTCGCGTTCCATGCCTTATGTCAAAGGCGAAAGATTTCGGGTGCCAGGGCCGATTGCTCCAGAGACATACTGCGTACCAAAGAATAGTGACAAACTAAGGGAGCGGTCAAATACCGCTATGACCTTTTGGGATAGGCTTGTTCATAATTCACCCAATTTCCCCTAGTATTTGTATGGTATTCGGACTAAACTCGGATACGGTGTAATAACACTCCAGAGCACGGACAGTAGGCCCCAGAGATCGCTCAACCGATCTACACACCTTCAATCAATCATCAGATTCTACTGGATATGTTCAGTACTAGCCAGTACGTTAATTCCTCATCCCGTCAGAATATCCTCCAGGCCCCACTTTCGTATATGTTTGTGACAAACTAAGGGAGCGGTCAATTACCGCTATGGCCTTTTGGGATAGGCGTGTTGATCGTTCACCCAGTTTCCCCTAGTATTTGTATGGTATTCGGACTAAATTCGGAAGTATGGTGTCATAACGCGCCATAGCACGGATTACAGTGACACGACAAAAGTGTTAACACCCCCCGCCCCACACCCCCTTGATTATATAATATTCTGCCGGTCAAAAACTTCGGAAATCATGTTATTGTCTATCTAATATCGGGTATACCACCCCTGAGATTCAATAATTGCCTCCACACGATGTGGCATAGTAGCTGAAAGGTGCTGTAGATGCCTTACTTCTAGTGCATTCCATGCCTGCTGTGCAGTATCCACCAATATCTCTTTTGTTTCGTCGTTATTCCGCATATGAATAAGGTCTGGACGGAGCTCATAGATCTTCGCTTTTAGCAGCGCCCAAAGGTTTTCAATAGGGTTCAGATCTGGTGAATGAGGAGGCCAGTCCATAACCTCGATACACATATCACGCAAAGCGTCCCGTACGACGTGAGCAGTATGCGTTGGGGCGTTGTCTTGTTGGAAAATACCATCTTCATTTGAGATCAAAGTTGGTAAGATTCTGCGATATAATTCCTCGATAACAAAGCGGTTTACACCTCCACGCTCTGAATTTGGGTCTCCGAATAAAGGAATCAATCCAGTTCGTCGCTCTGCGCCTGAAAATGCTGCCCAAAACATCTGTTTAGTCTGCTTTCCATACCGCTCCGCACGAATCGAAACGAATCGAACTTTTGACTGATTCGATTCGATTCGAGGTTCGCGAATTCTTTGTACTAAAGCCTCATTTGGAAGGCGGTAAATGGGTTGGCAGTACCTACTGCAGGCTGTAGCCAACAAGCGACACTAGATATTGCATGTATCACTAAGGTAAATATTTAAATAGTTAGTAGTTACAGAGTAAATAGGCTGGGGCCAGTGTATGATATAAATTTGTACAAATTGCCCTTGCTTTGAAAAATCTTTGGTCAATATCAATAAACGTGGGTTTTGTCAACCACCTCTACATGTCAAAATATATACATTTTTTACCCCCCAACTTACGTTTAAGTCCACAATCTGATTTTTGGTTCGTTTTGCTTCAAATTACAATTGCTCGTAGACCGCATTAAGATACACGTAGTATATCAATATTGAGCCGAAGTATGAGTAGTTGCACAATATATTTGATATAGAGTAAATGGACGGTCTAATCGGGCTAGCGGAAATCCCACTAGAACGCGTCTCCACGTGTGCACGTGTTTTGACCCAGAACAACATCTGAATCGAGGTCCAACGTTACTTGAAACTACCAACGTGCTCTGAAGCAAGGGGTTGATCAAGACAAAGCTTGATATTCTAATATAATTTCATAGATGACAACATTCGACTGTCCTAATATTAGGAAGAATAAAACGCAATTATGCGGCGCTTAATAAGTATGGCCCCCTTGCAGAGGATTTATCACTTCCGCCCCTTCGAAAGAAGACGTCGGTCCGGCCCACCCCTAAATCACCGAATACTTCGATTCCAGCCTCTCCTACGTACGGACATACGCCCTTCACAATCAATATCTCAAGTCGAATGCGAGGTTGAAAGGGTCGAAAGAGCGGAGCTGGGTATGGAAATAGTGCTATACAACACCTGAACCTGGTACCTGGAGATTAGGGAATAAAGAGCGGCTCGAGCTTAAGCACCAGTGTATTGTATCGTCATTTGCCTGTCAACAAGTATCTCGATACTCCTATAATCAGCGCTGGTTTTGAGACAAGCCAGAGGGAGTTTATTCGAAGCTTGTGGAAGGACAACAGGTTTGAATTTAGTTGTATGGCCAAGGTAGCCCAAGATAACCTTGCTATACCTGCAGCAGAGGTGGATATCGAAGAATTATTTCAATGCTGGCAGAGATGTGCTGGGATTTCGACATTTCCCAATGGAAAGCAAGACTCGTGGGACCCAAATAAGACTGAAAGACGCGGTACGTTGGAAGTCTGAATAGTTATGTAGTGATGGTTTCTTCAGGCACAAATGCGGTTGATCTTCTTGACCTAATTTGCAAAGGGCTGCTTGTAGGGATCGCGCATCTCGAAAGCTCGATTCACAAAGCCATTTTCCTAAGAAAGCTAGATATTTGGTTCGCGAACCTGTTCGAAATTCGCGAATTTTCACGAATCGAATCGGCCATAGATTCGAAGTCCCGAAACCAAGGTTCGAACTTGATTCGATTCGCTGAAATTCGCGAACTTCGAACAGTTCGAAAATTCGTGCGGAGCGGTAGCTTTCCACGTTGAGGTAGTCCTTGAACTTGACCCTCTTTTGGCTGGTTTTGTGGGCGTGTAAAAGTCCATTCTCGACGGACACCAATTCCACGCTCAACTGTACACTCATCTGACCAATAAACACGTGCCCAGTCCTCGGGGGTAAAGTGTCGATATCGATATGCCCATCGGAGTCGTTTCATAGCGTGTTCCTCTGTTAAAAGAGGACGCCAGCTACATCTCCATTTCCGGAGATTCTCAGAATTCAGAAGGCGTTGAATTGAGCGTATTTTGACTTTATGATCAACCTCAGCGAGTAGATCTTCCTGTTGGACCCTAGGGTTTCCGTGGATAACCTCGAGAATACGGTCTGTCTCAGCTTCGGAAAAGCTTCTTCGGACGACCAGAACGTACTTTAGAGACCCCAGCACGTCTCTCAGGCTCTTTTTTGATAGTATATCGGATAGTAGATAGTGAGATATAGGGATATCGCTGATGAATACGCTTATATCCCCATCCGATAGCATGGAGCTCACATATCATCTCACGGATAGCCGAGGTAAGCTCAGAGCGAGGCATAATTGATAAGAGAGATAGTAGATGGTTAATAGTAGATAGTCGTAGATAATTGTAGATGGTTTAAAAGGTTTATTTAAGGATTTACTGTGTACGTGTAATATCTACACTAATTTAGCGTGTTTTTACATGCGTGTTTTAGGTAGGCGGTATGGGCGGTGAGATAGGTGGGTCTAAGGGGGGTGTTAACACTTTTGTCGTGTCACTGTATGTAGGCCCCGGAGATCGCTCAACCGATCTTAAGACCTTCAATCAATCATCGGATTCTATTGGACATGTTCAGTACTAGCCAGTACGTCAATTCCTCATCCTTTTTGTTTGCATTGAAATGGAATTTCAAGTTCCGTACAATGTAATGATCAAGATATTGTATAGTTGACGATACATGAATATTGATATTCCGGCGATATTTTATATATAGTCTAGTGGAACTTGGTATTTGGGTTCGAGAAATAATCGAAGAGTGGAGGTAGTGACAGCGATTTCCGGAAGCACTTTACACAAACTCAATCCAGTTCTACGTGACATTCAGATCGAAATGTTGAAGACTGCAACATATTTTTACTAATTTTCACACCCTCGCAAATGGCTTCCACCGCCCTTGAATGTTGCGACTAACCATCATGGTCAATCCTCCGGCGATCGACATAATTGCCCCAAAGATCCACATCGAATTAAAACCTTTACTTTGCAAAATAGCGCCCGCTACTGGCGTGCCAATCAAGTTGCCTATTGTCATGGCTGCATAGCCCATGCCCATACGGGTTCCAATCAAGCTTCGATCCGGAGAAAGGTGCACAAAACAAGTTGGGGGCAAGGAAACAAAAGCCCCCGAGAAAAACCCGTACAGCAACGAGACAACCACCATACCCGCCAGGCTGGATAAATTCACCAGAGCAAACATCAAAACTCCGCACACAATGGTACATAAAGAGATGATGTTGAAGGGGCCGACCTGATTGGCAAAAAGATTGGGGAATATGCGCCCAAAAACTGACCCAGTTGTAATGATAGAGAGAAGATAGAATCCCATCCCATCAGCAGAAATCCCTTTTTCTTGGCCATAGGATTGAATATAGAAGAAAGGAATGTTCAAAGAAATAAATGTAAGCAGACCACCCATAACAAAGAAGTCATATGCTGGTTCTTTGAAAGCAGGCAAGTCCATCGGCTTCCTTTTGCTAGAAGGTATGACTCGGACCCTGAAGACTGATAGCGGGATAAGTAAAGTCACGAATATAACCAGTCCTATCGCTCGTACGGTCCAGCCAAACCCGATTTTGCTGCACAATTTGTGGAAAATGATTGGATATAAGATTCCCCCTGGAGACGAGATAATATTAGTAATCTTTCAACTTGTAACTAACTACCGAATTCATGCTTACCCAATCCACTTCCAGCGGCGGCTATGCCATTCGCTAGGGCCAATTTGGAGCTGAAATAGGTGGATAATATTGCAACCCCTGGAATAAAGATAAGACCCACTCCAATTCCTATACAAAAGCCTTGCGCAAGTAGTGCTTGATAATATTCATGACAAAGACTGGTCATCATTTGCCCCAATATTATCAAAAGCGATCCGGTATACAACAGCGCATGAAAGTATCCAGCGTCGTATAGTGGCCCAGTCACAAGACCGAGTAGCAAGAGCAGAGAAGACTGGACTGAACCTATCCAGGAGATATTGGAGGAGGATGCGGTATATAACTTCCCGGTCTCATAATACGTTTGATAAGCCCCGAATGTATTCAAGATTCCCCTATCGGCCAGAGATGTTAATGGATGTGTCTTTTGAACAAGCATTCGGAAGACCGAAGGGAAAGCCCACCAAGTATTGAAGAATACGAAGAAAGTTCCAAGTACTTGCAGCCAAGCTTTTGCACCACCATTCGGAACGGTTTGGGTTTCGTTGGCCAAAGCCTTTGGTGCTGTTTCCAGAGCTGGCTCCCTAGCCAAGGAATCTGGTGGACTCGACATATATGTTTTTGCCTCTTCCATGTTGGATATATGGGCATGCGATCCAAAGAACGAATTATTGTGAACACGCGAGGAGCAAGGTCAAAGTCTCTCAAATGAGTAATATTTCCTCCCCAGAAACAGAAATAGGTGCCGTTTTACAGCCGAAGAAAAAGCTAGCGGCTAACGTCTTGTTCAGTTCTCTGTGGTACAATCTGATGTCCTTAGACCGTTCCGCACTGGAACGGAGGCAACCGACTATCGATAGCCAACTTAACTTTCCCAGGGTCCACAAAAGCCCGCCGTAAAACGGTTGACCGTGATCAATACGGCACCTCCGGTTGGCTAAAAGAAAAAAAAATACTCCACTGTGTTTTCGAGTCGTCGGCAGCCGCCGCTTTTGGTTGTTAAACTAGTCGGAGCTCGCCGATAAACTAGATAAACTACCCAAGCCTTGCGGTGAGAGCCTCGAGTTAGATCCTTGACCCTCCGTCGACTCCCATCGTGAGCCCCTTTTACGACAACCAGAATATCCACCACGGGCCTGCGAAGGGCCCTCCCGCCTCCCGTCTTGCGGTTAGATCCTCGATCCTCGTTAGCTCCCATCGTGGGTCCTGTCAATGACGATCAGGACGTCTCCATCCTACGGGGACCGCCGACCGCCGACCGCCTCCCGTCTTGCGGTCAGAGCTCCGCTGGCTCCCATCGTGAGCCCCTTTTACGACAACCAGAATATCCACCACGGGCCTGCGGAAGGGCCCTCCCGCCTCCCGTCTTGCGGTTAGATCCTCGATCCTCGTTAGCTCCCATCGTGGGTCCTGTCAATGACGATCAGGACGTCTCCATCCTACGGGGACCGCCGACCGCCGACCGCCTCCCGTCTTGCGGTCAGAGCTCCGCTGGCTCCCATCGTGAGCCCCTTTTACGACAACCAGAATATCCACCACGGGCCTGCGGAAGGGCCCTCCCGCCTCCCGTCTTGCGGTTAGATCCTCGATCCTCGTTAGCTCCCATCGTGGGTCCTGTCAACGACGATCAGGACGTCTCCACCGTGCCTGTGGGGAGCGCCGACCGGCGCCCTCGTGTAACGGTCAAGCTAAGACTTTTCTGGTTAGATCCGAATCTTCTTTCGGGTTGCGGCTCGCATCTAGGGAACAGATTCTGGATACACCTACAAAAATGCTGTCACTCATGCTCATAATATCAGGGCGTTCGATTCCTCGGATCTTTTCTATCACATCGAAGCCAAGCTCTGGAAGGTAAGGGCAAACAATGGAGCGCACTTTTTTCTGTTCAGATGGCTATAGACACCTTTGATAAGCTTGCAATGGTGTTGAGACACAAGCTTCATATCTCTCCCGATTCCTCCCTCGTACCGAGGATCTGACGGTCGCGCCTGGCTACAGGGATGGCCTAGCTAGTTCAAATTGGTGTCTAGCTTCCTATAACTAGACAGACGGTTTTGAAACTAGCAAAACAGCCACATCGACTCCATCGCATCCTTCTTCCAGTCGACGACCTTTAATCGGGCCATCCAAGACATTGTCAACAATCAACTGAGTATATCGATTTGTTTCTGTGGAGAATGATTTTGCAATTATGTTAGAGGATCTCAAATTCTCCTCACAAGCTTCCATCCAAAAATATTGGTCTTCTTCATTTTGCCACCACATCAGAAACGACAAGCATCTTTACTTTCAGATGAGAGACTCCACAACAGAGTCAAGGTATCATGCGTACGGCCGTGCTTGAAACCATAGCCGTTTCGCGAAAATTGGCCCGGTGACTCTGGAAGCGGTTTTGCATTGCGCATTAGCGTGCGCATTAGCGTGCGCGTGAGCCAATGAGACAATGCAGCAATTACGAAGGAGTTAACTCCAACGGAGTCCAGGTTTCATTTTGTGGTGACTCTTCTGTTGTGGTACTTTGGCGTCTGACCTCGCAATGGAGCATGGTGCTTTACTTGGGGCCAAATTGGAACCAGTGTACGTATAAATAAGATGGTAAATCCGCAGCATGCAGTTCCTCATGCTACAGTATCAACTCCCATCGCCACTTCGACTTGCACACCCAAAAGCCGTTATCCCTCTGTTTTCATCATGACCATCAAACCGTACCAATTGGGCGCTTTCAAGTCCCAGAGAACAGATGTCCTCATTGTAGGAGCTGGTCCTGCTGGATGCATGGCTGCCGCAACTTTACAAAGATACGGTATCGATTACTGTTTGATTGACAAACGGCCTACAAGGACCCAAACTGGGCATGCAAGTGGTTCGTGAACAAGATGCCTTTCCAATTGCTTTGACGAGAGGGCTGATTATTTGGAAAAGCATTTCAACCCCGCACTCAAGAAATACTGCAGACAATGAATATACTTGATGATCTTGACAAGAAAGGACATCGGCTTACCGAAACATCCTTTTGGGTGCGTGATAGTGCAGGGGCTTTGGTTAGGAACTTCACCGGCGTTGAGGTAGTCCACCGTAAGTTCTCCGGCATGCGGAAAAAATGAATCATGCGACATTTAACTTACCTAACTTCTCAAAAGCTACACCTTACAAGTACCTTTTCAATACCGACCAAGGTATGACAGAAGCTATCTTTGAAGAGCATCTGATGTCCAAGGGGCAAAAGGTGCAGCGTTTCATGGAATTGCTTCATTATGAACATAATCCAGACGAGCCCGAATGGCCTCTCACGGCATACATAAAAAATAATGCTAGCGGAGCCATTGAAGCTTGGCTGACGAAGTACATTCTGGGTTCTGATGGGGCGCGAAGCGCTACGCGCCGAGCGACAGGTGTACAGTCATCCTCGCAGGGTGGCGAAGACGTTTGGGCTGTGGCAGACGTCTACGTTGACACGAATTTCCCTGATTATAGACGACGTTGCGCCATTCGAACCCCAGATGGTGGCTGTATGCTGATTCCTCGCAAGGACGAGGGGCTCCGAATATTCCTACAAGTGGATGAAAAGAACCAGGAGATCCTCGATGCAGACAGACATCGTGCACAAGATGCTCTCTGTGAACACAGCGCTTTCAAGCTCACCGAGACAGTCCAATCGCACATCAGCAAAGTCATTCATCCTTACCAAATGAATATCACTGATATTGTCTGGATTAGCCAATACCGTGTTACCCAACGAGTTGTTCATAAGTTTTGTGATCAGACCCGGCGGGTTTTCCTTCTTGGAGATGCATGCCACACACACAGTCCTAAGGCAGGACAGGGAATGAACGTCAGCATTTCTGACTCATATAACCTCACGTGGAAACTGGCGCTCGTTATGAAAGGTGTCGCAAATGCAGCCTTGCTCGAAACATACGAACAAGAGAGACTTTGGGTTGCACAACAGCTTATCGAGTTCGATGCCCTGTTTGCCCGTCAATTCGGGCAGAAAGATAAGCTTGAAAGCCAAAATCTCCGCGAAACATGGGAAATGGGACATGGTTTCACAAGTGGGTGTGGATATGAATACCCTTCAAGCTTGCTTGTTAATCCCGACGTCCGAACGCCAATCAACAACCAAGCAATGGAGCCACTCTTGCCGGGTAAACGTCTTCTACCTATTGATCTCATTCGACACATCGATGGAAATCATGTTCGCTTGCTCGATATCATGCCGTCCAACGGCAGATTCCATTTGTTCATTTTTGCGGGTAATCTTCTTCTTTCGCCGACTGTTCAGAAGCTCGGGAACTCCTTGAATTCTCCTCAGTCTCCAATGAGTCTCTTCAACCTTTTACCATTGGAACTCATGGAGCGTTTCCACCATGAGGACATCACCACGGACTCAGTTCCTTCCACCAACAAGTCCTATGTTCTTGACCTTTTCCTCATTCATTCAAAGAATCATCTGCATATTTCATTGGGAGATCTTCCAGCTCCATTTTCCACCAAATGGCCTATGCAGATATATTCTGACATCGGTGGTGCCGCTCAAAACCAGCTGGGCGTCCCTGAAGACTCTGGTGCTTTGGTAGTGGTGAGACCAGATGGTTATATTGGCCTTGTCACTGGCTTGGACCATCTGGAAGACGTGACTTCCTATTTCGATGGTTTCATGTTCAGGCGCATGTAGCGACGATGAGAATACAACGGAGGGCAGAGAGATAAGTGTCTTTGTGAGAAACACGGAAGAAGCGACCAAATAGCTTGCAATGAGAGTATCATATCTGAATGTTTTGTTGTGATTTTCAACATCATTATTAGTATGCTGCTCAGAAGCTTTCTAATAGGTAGATGATTGAGAATTTCACTGTTTCACTCACGGAATGGGATTCTTGATCCAAAGTCCCACATAACATAAGTCACAGTGTGTTTATGCTCGAATCTCCCAGTTCTGGGGCAGAAGGTTTCGTCCACGTGAGGCGCTCGTGAGTGAGTGAGGCCAAAAGATTTGATATAGCTCTGAATAACGCAGATAATTTGGTCAATACTAGATCTGTTGATTTCATCTTTAGATATAGCGAGCTGCTCCCTAGCATCGCGGGCTGGAATAGCATCATAAATCTTCAAGCTGCCGGGTTAGTGTACATCGTGATCGGTAGACCTCGGCATTGACCGAGTCCGGTCCTAACTTTCAGGACCGGGACCGGACCATCCGGTATTTGGTCTTTTTTGAAAGTATTTAGGACCGCACCATGGACCCCCATGGTCCTCTGCGGTTCCCCATGCGGTCCCCCGCAAGACCTTCCCTTTTCGGCTGTATAGACTAATTGGTCAGCAGATGATACTAAAAATAGGCATAGATTCTATATAATTCATGTGACTATATGTTTGTCTTGTTTGCAAGACCAGACCGCAGTGGTGCGGTCCAAAGAAACTTAGGACCGACCGGGCGGTCCTGATGGAAAGGACCAAGTAGGGCTGTTGCGAATATCTTTATCACAAATATTCGCCGAT
Organism: Penicillium lividum; assembly: GCA_028828245.1. Classification (NCBI taxonomy): domain Eukaryota; kingdom Fungi; phylum Ascomycota; class Eurotiomycetes; order Eurotiales; family Aspergillaceae; genus Penicillium; species Penicillium lividum. Next base: position 4,477,265 of record JAQJAG010000003.1, read on the forward strand.
ACGATATTTATCGATAGATTCTCCTGTGTCATCTGAGCTAAGCCCAAAGAGGGTTGACAGAATGAAATTAGGACTAGCATTCAGACTTTTCTCAGTGTTTGCATTAGTATGGGTGAAGACGTCTAACCCCTATCCCCCTTTGAACCCTCATATTTCTGCCATGGAGACCCGTGGGAACCGAATAGATTACCTTGCCTTAAATGATGGACCCGAAGACTGAAATTCCAGTCAGGAAGGACCCATCCCATCATCCCCACCATTCCACCATAGTCAATCCGCAATCGGCACCAATATTGATTGTTTCCATGAATCTTTTTATGAAGTTCTGCCTTCAGAATCAGACTTTAGCACGGGCCTGTCCATGGACATAAGGGGACAAAAAATCTGTCCATGAATGGTAATATGTACATATTACACATTTATTACGTATTTATATTAATGTTTTTTATAAATTTCATAGTAATTACATAAAAAACAGAGAGTCCTGTCCATGAACAGAAAAATGTGTCCATGGACAGGCCCATGCTAAAGCCTATTCAGAATCCGCCTCGCAGCAACCAGCCTCGAGCTCGCTAAGCTCAAATCCGCGACAGAAGAATGAGTGGATGTGGAAACATCTCGAGATAAGAGAGTTTCCTAGCGCATGGGTAGAGAAGAGAAGTCAAAGGAAGATGGACACTGATCGGGATATCTGATGTGCAGTCACCAGCGAAGATGGAAGTCCATGCAGCTGGTCTACAACAGACTCAAAACGACATGGCTCTACAACCGACATTCGGCACCATTTGAAAGAGAAACATGGCGTTCTGCCATGTTGGAGAATGAACTTGCAACTACCTGTCAAACAATCGCTCTGTCCCTTGACGTGTGGACCAGCAAAAATCATATTCCAATCCTTGGTGTCATTGGCCATTGGCTTACAGAAGAATTTGAATATCGAGAGAACGTCCTTGAATTCAAAAAGCTCCATGGTCCCCATAGTGGGGAAAATATGGCTGCAGCTATTCAAGCTTTGCTCATTGAATTGAATCTTGAACGCAAGCTGCTTTCAATTACCGGCGATAATGCTCGTAAGAACGAGCGTATGGCGGTAGAACTATTCAATAGTCTCCAGAAGACATATGGAGCCGATTCCCTCTTCTGTGGCTTGGATAGTTACACACGACGCTTAGCTCATATTATCAATCTCATCGTGAAGGATATCTGCAGTCTCTTAAGTTGGGAAGTGCAGAAGAAGCTGCTTCTTTCTGCAACAATCTTGACAAAGGAAAGCACTCGCCATATTAATTTCAGTCTCTTGAACCACTTTCAAAGCTTCGGATCCTAGCTTTGTGGATCCAACGGAGTTCACAGCGAAGACAATCATGGAACGATACTTGCGACCGCATGAACTTATCTAATAAGTTTATCGGGTATGATGTCGATAAATGGTGGAATTCAACCTTTAGTATGCTAGAGGATGCTCTCAAGGTGAAAACTCTACGTTCGGTGTTTCCTAAATTCTAATACCCTCTCTCTAGTCAAAACGACAACTTGAGAAGTTTATTTACTATGAGACCAGCTTCCTTTCCTTTTCACCAGACGACTGGGTACGATTTTCCCAAATCCACGACATTCTCTCAAAAATCAATGAGTTTACCTTGTTTGGGTGGGAGAAAAGGCCCCAGATCAGACTTGTACTACCAATATACTGCGAGCTCCACGATCTATTGCATGACGTTGCCGAGCGCAAGTACGATTTGCAGATCTTGCTGAAGATATCGCAGGCGCTGTTGAAGGGAGCATCAAGAAGTATATGAAGTACTACACCTTTATGGATGCCTCTGACCTATACTATACTGCACTAGTCTTGGATCCTCGAGTGAAAGGGGCTCTCCTCCTCAATGAACTAGGTGAGAAAAACGCCGAGAAGAACATCCTCCAGACTCTTCGTGATGACCTCCACCGCAGATATACTGGGACCACTGAGCCACTGAGTACGACAGGACAACCCGAACCTAGCCATAAGAAGCAAAAAGTGGGTAGCCGAATGTTACAAAGGCTACAGCCTCAAGATAGCCCTCGGTTTCCGACATTGATCGGTATCTTGATAGCGCTCGGGCTGAAGTAAGCGATATGGAGGATCAAAATTGGCTGTGTGATTGGTGGAAGGTGCATAAGAAGGAATACCCTCGGATGGCTGCTGCTGCCAGGGATTACCTAGCAATCCCAGCGTCTGAGGTCTCAGTTGAGAGACTATTCAGTGCAGGAAGAGATGTGCTTGGTGTACGACGATTCTCTATGAAGGGGGATACGTTGAGGATACTGATGCTGTTAGATGATGTATTTCAGTAATTATAGCAGATGCAGATATTTCTGCCACTCCTAACTAAAAATTAGACAGAAGATATATATATGCATGACCAGTTGAGCGTCGACTCCACTTCCTGTTGTTCTGCCTGCTAGTGCAGCGTGTAAGACCTGGATTCGCACAGAGAAATAGCAGGTGGAAGAGAGATTCGAGATGCGCATCATTTAGATGACTTCCGGTAATTATCTTATCGGCGAATATTCGCGAACATCTTATCGACCTACTTTCCAGACTGCCGAAACGATACGCGATATAGATCGGCAAGATTCTTGAGTTGCCGATACGATAACCGATATTACTGATCCTTGCGGATATCGTATCTTCAACACCCCTAGAACCAAGCCCTGCATGGTCCGGTCCCTTGCGGTCCTCGCCGAGGTCTAGTGATCGGTGCGTCTGCGAGTCGTCTGACAATTTATCTAAGGCGCATCATTCGAAGAGAAAGCGGCAACATCCGCGGGCTAAGACCGCCCGGAAATCGGAGCCTCCCGAGTATAGCTTACATAACAAGGAGGCACTCAGGCTCATATATCAGGAGCCGATGTGCGTTGCTCGAAACAAATCTGCTCATCTTCGGGACCAGTAAACCTGAGCTTTACTAATTTAAATCTACAACATGTACGGGCTATCTGATGCGAAATACGGCAAAGACAACATTCGTCTATACAAAGTCCATCGCAATGCAGCCACAGGTGTGGAAACGGTATACGAACTGACAGTCTGCGTCTTGCTGGAGGGAGACATAGAAACTTCGTGAGAAAATATGTGATTTTTCGCCACTAAAAGCTTTGACTAACTTTTGAGCATTTAGGTATACCAAGGAAGACAACAGTGTACTTGTCACCACAGACGCAATAAAGAATACATGCTATATTGTTGCCAAACATAGCCCTGTTGACCCTCCAGAGCTGTTCGGTTCTATCCTCGGAAAGCACTTCATCACTGAATACAGCCATATTCACGCGGCCCACGTTGACATCACATGCCATGCTTGGGAAAGAATGACCATCGAGAACGAGCCACACCCGCATTCGTTTTTCCAGGATGGGAGCGTCAAACGGCATGTCCGCGTGGATGTCTCCAAAAATTCTGGCATCAATGTCATATCTTCGGTCTTCGGCCTCAGTGTGTTAAAGAGCACCAAGTCTGAGTTCTGGGGCTATATCAAAGACGAATACACGACCTTACCCGAGACATGGGACCGCATCTTGAGTAGTGATGTAGACATCAAGTGGCGATGGAAGAACTTCAAGGATTTATTGGATGTTGAATCAAATGTCACGCATTTCAGCTCGGGTTTTGCAAGTGCAAAAGATGCAACTTTCAAGGCATTCGCTGAAGACAACAGCATGAGTGCCCAGGGAACACTGTACAAGATGGCTGAGAAGTTTTTGGACAGTGTTCCTTTGGCAGACAGTGTGGAGTACTCTTGGCCCAACAAGCACTACGTGGAAATAGGTAAGCACCCAAAAATCTTCAGAACCTCATCGTGACTCATTATTTCTAACAAACCTGTCTTTGATCTTTGATAGACCTGAGCTGGCACAAAGGGATTCGAAATACCGATAAGGATGCGGAGGTGTACTTGCCGCAATCGGCACCAAATGGTCTAATCAAGGGGACTTTGACCCGTTCTAATCTTGACAAAACCAGATCGGCAAAGCTTTGAACCGCTTTGGGGAGCATTTAAGCAGGAATTCAAAGATCCTGCGCCAGGCCAGAGGACTGATTGGAGCCTGACGATGGCGAAGAATCTCGGTAGGGTTGGTACGGGCTCCATCGCTTGCGCTCACAACTTCCTCATATGGCATGAAATTGGACAAGGAAATTCGCGAATGGAATGAAATCTTTTCTAAATATTAGATCAATGCATAACAGTATACTTACCGAAGAATGTTTCCTTTAAGTATTAGCCATCCATGACCTTACCTTGAACACCGTGACTAGAATGGATTGGCCTAGACCCTGGGAGCCAAGAGGCCTCTAGGCCTCTGGAGGAATCTGCCTTCGGTCCTCGATCCAGCTGAGGCATCACCCGGAGTTGCCGAACCCAATCCAGCGGGATGGGTCGGTTAAAATTGATATTGATGGGTGGGTACAGCGATCCACTCCCAAGAATATCACCGCCTTTGCGCTTTCCTTTCTCCAGCCTCTGCTGCTCCTCCATATAAAGCTCATCCTGGATCTCGCCTGGAACGTCTTTGTGCGTCTCCAGGACACCGCCCACGGGGTGCTTCGGCAAGTATGGTCTGCCCCATGCCGGAAACCGTATCAACGGTTATATTAGTGTTCTACTAGAAATACGTCAAGAAAAGATGGTGGTGACTTTCCCTGATCGAATTCAGTTTAGCGTGATCTGAATGAGGCGCTGGGAAAGAAAGCGAGAGTGTCTAAGGGGTATATAATCTGTTTTCGAATTTGTTGTGTTATGAGGCTGGTGCAGATCTGGAACCAAGCCGAACCATCGGAATTAATGCCCTCAGTGAGCTCGCACTGGGCAGCAGTCCTAGCCAGGCTGCTGGGACAATGGATTCATACCTTCTCGTGGTGTCCGGTGTTAATCCTCGTTGGGGAGACCAAATTGAATCCGCCGTGGTTGTGCGGTCCGGCCCGGTGCGGGAAGCGACCGCACAACCACACCAAAATCAGGGGATAACGGGATATGAAAACCATCCGACTTCTTTTTACCCGACTCGCACTCGGGCCCAAAAGCTGGTCTTGCATTACTAGTGAAAGTGGTGTCGCCCTAGAAAGAAGATAGGACACCCCTGAGCTTGTATACGGTCTGGGATCGCATCGTGCGAGATGCGGCGAGGCGGTAGTGAACCGGTGATATAGGTAGTTAAGCTAATATCGGACAGACCTTGTTCAAGGCCCAGGAGACCTTGTTAAGACTCGAACTTGTTAAGGCTTGAAGATGCCGCCTCTGAAGACCTCGTTAAGGCCTAGCTACGGGTAACCTTTGATGTGGTTTCTCTTCTTGATACGGACACTACCGAGATACGGGCATCCTCCTAGGAGATATATGGGCATTCTGGAAGGAATTGGTATTTGGCTGGTGGTAAACGATGGACCTCGTTAAGGTGTTGCTACGGGCAAACTATCGATCCTGCTTAGGCACCGGGGAATAAGCTTAGTTAGTGGAAAGTGGCCGACGTACCCTGCTGGACGGAGCGTATATAAGGGCTTTCTGTAAGATATGGTCGGCCTGGCGGGGGGAGACCTCCCTAGGTAACGCGAAACGAGAGTTTAAGCTCTCGCGGGGCGTGGTATATAATAGCAGCTACTGCGATAGGGTCGGGGCCTATTAAGAGACTGTCTGTATGGCCTGAGAGGACGGATGCGCGTGTCGGTACATAAAGAGCCGGGACTGAACTACCTTACTTGTACTAAGGGCCTAAAGCCGGTCTTGATTGGTTGAAGCGGTGTTGTCCTAGTTGAACAGCCTGTGATGTGTGCTTAAGGAGCAAACTGAGAGATACCTAGGGTGAGAAGCTTTGTCTACCTCAAAAGTCTAGAAGCCTCGTTTATTGGGTGAAAAACTGGGGTAGTGGTCTATGTAAGTAGGCCTGCCGAAGCTACTTAATGTCTCTTGGTCTCGGCGTGATACTCGATTAGGACTTACGGTTTAAGTCACACATCGGTAAGGCCGCGAACAAAGGAATGAAAGCCGTTCTGGCGCTGAGACGACTGCGCGGGCTACCTCCTTTGGTTGCTCGCCAGCTGTTCACCTCTATAGTCGCGTCAAAGATTGATTATGCAGCATCGGTGTGGTGCCCTCTACGACCGGATGCGACTGTTGCGGCGGGTATCGTACGGCCGTTCGAAACCGTCTAGCGTGTCGCGTCGCAGGCCATTGTGGGCGTTATCCGCAGCACGGCCCTCGCTATTGCTGAGGCAGAGGCGGGTATTGAACCGACGGTCGTACGCCTTCGCGTACGCATTTTGAAGCATTGGATTGTCTGCCATACCCTACCACCGGACCACCCCTTCTGGGGCTGTCGAGCGGCAGCCGCTATGCAGAGTGTGAGTCATCGGTCACCGTTCAAAACGCTGGCGAAGCATGGACCACAAGGCCTGTCCGATATGGAGGTTATCCGACCATTCCCTCTAGATCCGTGGCAGCGGTCTCTTGGGGAGTTGATTATCTTCGTGGGGTCTGGTATGCCGGAACTACACGAGGCCGGCCGCGCCCGCCTCTGGTTGTTCGCTAGCGTTAGCGTCCGCAATAGGCTGGTCGGAATAGGGCTAGTTGTTCGTGTGAGTCAAGTCGACGTTACCTTGTCGAGTCGGATGGTCGGCAGTGATGACGCGCTTAATGCCCACTACGTATAGCTGGGGGTAGTGTTTGAGGCTGTCTCGTACGTCAGCGCGGCACTCCCTTAAATCCCGATATCGCCGTGGAAACTAGACGTGACGATCGTTGTAAATCACCCTGCTGTGCTACTCTCTCTCGCGAAACCCTATCTCCAGAGTGGCCAGGCTCTTATCGTACAGATCACGGAAACAATCCGCCAGCTGACGGAGGCGGGGGTCAAGGTCAGTCTGAAGCCCCCTACTGATGAAGACCAGGAGATTACTACGCGAGCATAAGCCCTCGCACGCAAGGCCACAGAAGTGAATAGTGAAGTTCTTGCCCCGTCCTTGGCGCAAGTTCAGCTCCGTGCGTCGTCGCTGCGATGGGCTCGGGCGAATACTAATCAGCACCGGAAGGGCCATTTCCGATTGTCGACCACTGGTCAGTTTACTCGCCAGCTAGATTCGGCTCTCCCGGGACCCCACACGAGAATGCTGTATGATAGCCTGGATCGAGAGAACGCCTCAATGCTCGCTCAACTCCGCACGGGACATGCCCGACTAAATGGATACCTCTACCGGGTCGGCAAGGCCGACAGTGATATGTGCGAGTGTGGCGTCGAGCGTGAAACAGTCCAACATTTCCTCCTCCGGTGTACACGGTGGAATGAACATCGTCGCGTAGTAATTGAAGCCGCGGGTTCGAGCTTCGGTAGTCTGTCACATATGCTAGGAGGTAAATCTGACATGGCAGTGGATACGAGCGAACTAAATGGCAGATTATGGAAACCCGACGTCAAAGTTGTCAAGGCCGTCGTCGCATTTGTAAGGAAAACGGGCCGGCTGGCTCCAGAAGGATGAAAAGGAAGAAAGGGTGAATCGATCACGAAGCAGTGTCTATATTATCATACGTACATAGTCAACGGTGCAGCGCACACTAGCTAGGGGGCTACATACGACCTAAGGTCGTGAAAGGCCTGAGGAATAAATAATAATAATAATAATAATAATAAATATTATAGCCACTAAATATTGACTGAGTATCATTATGGTAAATAGTTAACAAATACTACTCGTCCACTACTTTTTCTTGATTCGCCCAGATCTTATTGGTATAAAAAACTTGATTCATCGGGCTTCTCACCGAGGTTGGGGGCCAGGGGGCCGCGGGGCTGGGGGGCTACCCTTCCTCATAACTTCTGTCCTCCCCCCCCCCCCCAAAACCATCCCTTCACCTGGCCACCTCTCACCTTTCAAATCCTCTTCGAATATGGCGTACAATTCTACAGCAAGGTCAGTTCTGCCAGTACCACTATATACCGTAACTGACATTATCCCAACCCCCACTAACATCTCTGAAGCCCCGCGGCTTTATTACCCAGCGATTGCTGGCTCGAAATTTTGGAGTACCTCTCTCCAGAAGATCATCGGTCGCTTCTTCTCGTCTCTAAGAGCAGCAATTGCTTTGTCGAGCCCTTCGTCCTGAAAATCATCGCATGGGAGTGGAATCCAATTCCTTTCAGAAGAATCCTTCTCTTGTTTCGCACTATACTGTGGAAGCCAGAGCGTGCGTCTGATATCCGGCATTTCAGTCTTCTGTCACAAAAAGGTTCGATTCAGCGATTGAGTCATGGGAGCCTCCAAGCTGCGAGACAGATTCTAAAAAAGAGATTGCGCATTTCCAGGATGTTTTGGAGCACGCCCAAGATGTTGTGAAGGCGTTCCCAGATGTTAATACCTGGACCCATGCTCTCGAGAATGGAAACCCTTACGCTTTTGTATCCATTCTTCTCTCTAAACTTCATTATCTTCAATCATTGTCGCTTGACTATTCCTTTGTGTGGCAATGTGGATTTCCCGGGCTGATGTTACGCCATGCGCTGTCTTCAAAGCAATTGTCACAGTTTGATTTGCTCACAAATGTGGATTATGGAGCCAATGTTCGCCGTGATGAAATGAGCTTTGGTGAACCGTTAATTTACGAAGAGCCTGGCTATCCTGAGTGCAACCCTGACCAATTCCCTGCTTGGTTCTACCTGCCAGCTCTCCGGTCTCTCAAAATATGGCTTCGCACCAAGCGGCTGGAGAGCATAGAAATGCCTCATAGGCGCCTGACCCTTTCTCGGCTTGAACGTCTTGTTCTCACACGAGCAACTATTCAAGAGGATCAGGTTCCTAAGATTCTTTCCCTTACTCCCTTCTTAAAGACCCTGCACTTGGGAATGGCATACAGATGGGGCAAGGAGACAGCTTTAAAAGATGGCCCAGCAATAATTGAAGGCCTGAAATATACCAAAGAATCCCTCCAGAATCTCTCTTTTGGTATAGAATATTATCCATCAGGCAAGTCTGATCTTTTCCTTCAACAAGGAGAGTATGAGCTCAGTTCCCCGTTCTATGGCCTACTGAAGCAATTTCCAAATCTTCATTCTGTTGAAGTTCCAGTCAATATACTCGCAGGATGGTCAATGGAGCCCTCAAGTGATCTCGTATCGGGTTTACCCGAAGGAGTCGAGCAATTGTGCCTTAGGTCGGATTATGCTCCGGTTGATTACGACTCTTGGCACGCCGAAGAGATGACAGAACTAGTCACATATAACGCGGGGAAGCTAAGAGCGCACATGTCTCGTCTAGAGCGAGTATGGGTGCGGAGGTGGGAATACTTTTCCCAAGATGGTGAAACGGTACCTCTAGCAAAGGATGCACGAGCCGCCTGCGCCCAGGAAGGTATTCACTTCCAGATTGTTTCTGACGATCTTTCTAATGGGCTCTGGACCTAGAGTCGCGTGGCTCCTGATAGAAAGTTTTGGACCTACGAGATCGGACTCTCCAGCTGAATCCAAAAACCCTGAGCCAAATAGCCCCGGCTCAACTGTTCCAGAATCCTCTCCTGCTGGACCTTCAGGCGTAACTTCGACGCCAAACTCCCCAGACGGGCCGTCTAGCTCTCAGCCCAATAATCCAGAATCAACTGGACCTTCAATCTCTGAGCCAAGTAGCACAGGCTCGACTGGATCAAATGCCCCAGGATCTTCTCCGAGCTGACAGGATCAGGGCAGAGTTGTCTGCAATGCGGGTTGCTGTATTTATCCCAACTGAAAGAAAGCAGTATCTTAACAAACAAAAAGAAAGACTGATTTCGTTTATTCCAATGATATTTCTTCTACATTGGCTGGGCATTTACCAGTGGCAAGAGATCGTTTGGTCCCCGACCACCAGAAGATGAGGCCCTTGAATTGTGATCCTTTGCCAACAAACCAAAACGCTTATTGGTGCATAGGGTATTTGATGGGCTACAATTTGCTGCTTCTACCTCAAAGAGATGGTGCCTTGTTCTTTGTTCCTTGAGCCTTGAATGTGTCGAGGCATCTTTGATACGCCCGTTGATACCATGATGATATTGAAGAGTTCAGTCATTTGCAATAGGACGTCGGCCGAATACACTCTTGTCATACTAATCCCACAAGGCTAGTTGTCTCAAAATATTACTACACATGATCGTATCTCCATGATCCCATGATTTACCCAAGTACCGATATCTTGAATGTACGCTTATGATGAGAGCTCCCAAAGACTCCACCAACCCGTTCTTGATGAAAAGGCGAACATCCGCCAAGCCATCGTACAGTTAAGTACGGTTCAGATAACTATCGCCTCTATAGAATACGGCTCTGAAAAAAAAACGAATAAGGTTTACGGTCTGACATCATAGGTCGCATATGGAGTCGAATGAACGTACCCGCCCCTAAGTTTGGCTCTCAACTACCTCACGACTGCTCAGTAGTCAGGTATTAAACTTAGGGACCTCGAGGGGTATCTGCACGAAGGTTTTCGCCTACCTAATGTACACACAAAATCCCGATGAAATGACCATTTGATACTCTAGTTGCTGTATCACTGCTCGATGGTCAAGAAACAGTAGAGACAGAACCAATGATAGTCTTTTATAGGTCATTGGATTCTTATTACTATAACAAAAATGAATGACGACAAACCCAACATTAAAATGAATGACGCATACGAAAGCTTCATTTTCTCTGTTTGACTTTCTTGGTAACCCAAGCACTTCCGAAAGGTAGAAGTGTATAGTTAAGTTGACGTATTTCACTACCGAGCGGACCATGACCCTGGATATTACACTCTGAGCACGTTGGCGGTGCCCTCAGTCGTTGTTCTTGTGCTCCTGGTTGACCAATTTGACTATTTGGTTGGTTGGTTGGTTGATTATTCCTAGTATTTTTAACCAATTCTGTGATCTCTGCGATAGATAGGCCTTCTGGAGCTGCTATCTGGAGCTTAGAACGTGCTTCTTTTCGCTTGATTTTCTCGTTACTAGCACGTAAAAGCTCGACTTCTTGAGCAAGGAAAGCGGTAGATTGTATATTCGTTTGATATGCTTTGAGCACTTGGTCTATTGCGGAATTCAACGGACTTGGTGGGCTTTGTGAACGTCGTTGTATAAGCTTTTTGATTGAAGAAGCCTGCTTTTGAAGCTGCTTGTAATTCAATGGCGTCTTTGGCTCCCACGCGCTGCTTTGACTACCTCTTGAAGGAGGTGGTGTGGGTATATGAAGTCGAATTCTAAGCTTCGAAATCACCCGATTTGGATTGTATAGGACTAAGCTAGTAGCTACAAAGCTATTTTTGACTATCTCTACTTTAAAAGCTTGATTTGGAGCGGTTGGAAAGGCCTTGAGAAAGTCAAATCTATTGATATAGTTACGACCAATCCATATAAGATCTTCAACGCATTTTCTATATATACGCTTTAAGACCGCAAAACAACCTATATCAAGAGGTTGTAAAAGATATAAGGAGTGTAGTGGTATATTAATTAGAATTATATCGTTTTGGTTGCAAATTCTATCGAATTCTAGAGTTAAACAGCTTCTATAACCATTAAGAACCAGAAGTCGAAATTTCCCCTTTAATCTCAAGAAAGTTAATAGACTAAAGATCTTTTAAAGCTAGAGAAGTCCAATTTCGTTCAAGGTCTATCTATTCTTACTAACTTAGAATTGCTAGTTATTTAGAAGCCCGTCAATCTAGCCTACAATAATCAATTTGCCTTTAAAGATAAATATTGGAGGAAGGCAATATCCAGACGCACTAGTAGACTTAATCGAGGTTACCCACTTACGATTTCTAGGTTGCAAAAAGTGGATAGCGTCAACTATTAATATCCACTCACGTAATTACCTTCGCGGTCGCGGTTAAGCCTATCGTAAAGCCTATCTTATCAAAGTTACATATATCGTCTGAGTCGATACCATCATCATAGATCATCTTTTGAACTAACTCAAACCATTATATAATAATTTTTGGGTCCTCACACCTTACACAATTATAATTTTAGCGCCTTAAGAATTTAGAATCGAGTTCTGGGTATTGTTTAACGAATTTTGTGACCCAATTAACACTAATAGTTTGAATTGGGGTCGTTCCGCGTGCCGAAAGTAGGAGATTAGCTATTTCTTGCACCATACTTGGTCTTAGTGCCGCTCCGCGTATATGTATAGAGATTATCTATTGTTTTAACGAATTCTCTTTAATTTTAGTCAATTTCGACGAATTTGGGTATGATTCGACGCGGTTTTGGCGACTGTGAAGACGCGCGCGCAAGGTTGTGTATGGGATATTGTATATAAGCGCTGCTTGACGAATTGATTATTTTGCCTGCTTTTTAATAGCTTGGATAGCAACTGAGATACGCTCCTCTTGTTCTATCAATTTTGAACGATTTTGAGAGCGAATTGGTGGCATAGTGGTTGGTTGAAGAAGGAAGGTCTAATTAATTGACGCGTTTTTGATTGTTTATCAGAGCAGGCTTGACTGTTCACAAAACAGGTCAACTGTTTACGGACGCTAAGTCAACTGTTTACGAACGCTCAGTCAACTGTTTACCAGCGCTCATTCAACTGTTTACCAGCACAGGCTTAACTGTTTACGAATGGTCATTCAACTGATTATGGACGCTTAGTTAACTGTTGATGAAAAAAGGCTTAACTGTTTACGTACGCTCATTCAACTGTTTATGAAAATATGGTCCATTGTTTATCAAAGTAGGCTCTAATGTTCACCAACACTGGGTCAACAGTTTAAGCACGCTTATTCAACGGTTCACGAATGCTTAGTTAACTATCACTATAATAGGCTCGACTGTTTACGAAAATAAGCTGAAATGTTTACTAAAGCTGGGTAACTATTCACCGAAGTAGGCTGGTTGCCACGTTGGACTATTGATCACCGTATCTACCCCGTCACTACTAACGCTAACCTTAATAGTCATCTTAGTTTTCCTGACCTATGCGATAGACGTGGATAATGCTTCCTTACCTAAGTCTGATGGTCTTTGACCGAGCTGACCAGCCTATACGTGTATGTATATATCCTCTACGTATATATATACAGCTTGGGAAATCAGGTTCTGGACGTAATACTACTATGTACGGCGGAATCAGTAACAGTAATATGCTGGGTTTATTCATTCTCTATTAAATGCTATCTTGAAGTTGAAACAGGCATCGGAATGGGCTCTCATGGCCATGCCAGACTCTTCGCCCGTGGCCCGAGCCTATAAAGGTGAAACATCGATGTTGGCGCAGGTCTTGGCTTCTTCAATTGCAGAGCGAGCATTGAATACTGGTCCCTAGCACCACGTAGAGGTGCCTGCACTTGGCTAGAGTTCCTTGGTATCGCAGCGGTCCCCTGCGGAGAACTTGGTGATGCAGCGGTCTCCTGCAGAGAACTTGGTGATGCAGCGGTCTCCTGCAGAGAACTTGGTGATGCAGCGGTCTCCTGCAGAGAACTTGGTGATGCAGCGGTCTCCTGCAGAGAACTTGGTGATGCAGCGGTCTCCTGCAGAGAACTTGGTGATGCAGCGGTCTCCTGCAGAGAACTTGGTAACGCAGCGGTCTCCTGCAGAGAACTTGGTAACGCAGCGGTCTCCTGTAGAGAACTTGGTAACGCAGCGGTCTCCTGCGAGGAACAGTTGGTATCGCAGAGCCCGTCCTGCGGGGAACAGTTGGTATCGCAGAGCCTATCCTGCGGGGAACAGTTGGTATCGCAGAGCCCGTCCTGCGGGGAACAGTTGGTATCGCAGAGCCTATCCTGCGGGGAACAGTTGATATCGCAGAGCCCGTCCTGCGGGGAATAGTTGATATCGCAGAGCCCGTCCTGCGAGGAACAGTTAGTATCGCAGAGCCTATCCTGCGAGGAACAGTTGATATCGTAGAGCCTATCCTGCGGGGAATAGTTGGTATCGCAGAGCCCGTCCTACGGAGAACAGTTGATATCGTAGAGCCTGTCCTGCGAAGTATGTTTGGTGACGTAGAGCTTGTACTGCGGACCCTTGGCTATGGAGACCCTTAAGCCTGCAGACAAGAGATGGAAACTATGACACACGGGAGTGTGAGGAGGAAAGTCCTGATTTTTTTTGGGCCGGAAATCTCGCGCCTTTTATGTCAAGTCGGCTACGTCTCTTCACAGAAACCCCCTGCGCAAATCTATAGGAACGGCCACTAATTTGCGAGGGCATTGGAAAGTTACTTCGAAATCTTTGGCCAGGAGACACACCTCCTATGGATCCGTGGTTGGCCTCGCGTTGTCAGGGGGACCGCCCCTTGGTTCCATCAAACCGATCATCTAGACTGTTCATTTTCTGCGGTGGGTTATATTGGCGACTGGGTACCAGAATTGATGAAATGGAAACCATGGATACGATCGCTGTGGCAATGAAACTGCGTTGCATTGTAAGTTGCGATAGATGTATTATAATATAGCATTCAAAGAGGGCTAAACGCAATGGCCATGCAAGTGCAATCATAGGTACTATTGCAATTATTGTCGCGCAACGATGAAAAGCCTCTGCAGCGCACGTTGTCCTTGGTCACGGCCTTCTGATTACCCAATGAGTAGTATCAAGCAAGATGCTCGAAACGACTGAATCTTAGACTAGGGTTGAAGGAGAGCGGGTGCCGCTCCGCAAGAGTGATCCGTGTGCGACATGCTTGCTGCGATGCGTCGCAAAGAGTGTTAAGATTCTTAATGGCAAAATGTTTGGCCTGCCGACTCGATCATAGAAGACATTCGGAATTTCAGGCATCCTCCCCAGTGAGGCGCACTGCGGGTATCTACCGTTGCGTATGCATCTCAACCTAAAAAGTAAGCCGTAATCAAGACCCTCGTCGCTATGTGGATGGCGTCTGCGACCGACTCGAAGCTGCGAAAATAGCCGCCAAGGGACTGGTAATGGCAGAGGGGGAAGAGCGGGCGAGCGCCTCATTGATTCCCGTCCGGATCATGACATTGTAAGGAGATCTGACATCTCAGACGGTTCTCAGTCGGTACTCTCCCACGTATTACAGCACTGCTCTCTATCATTGACTACATGCAGCTTCTTACAAACTCACGATATCGTGGCCATTGCTCAATTGATCTCCGGTGTGGAACGGAGCCGTTCTTGGACCCGCGACGCAGCACGTGCCAAATAAGGTTTAAGGTGCCGGCCGATCATTTCGATCTCGCCGTCCCACTTTCCACCCCTCATCTTATTTATGAACCCTCTTCAGGACGATGCCTTGGCCATTGGCAAATTCTCGATTAGAAAATCTATCAATCACTACGAACATTACAAAATATTCTCTTGCTCATTTCTGTTCAATCGACGCGCGTGGCAGGGTAAAACCTGAGGGTTCACGAGTACCTTTGCAAGTACCCTGGTAGGTACCCCGGCAAGACTTTGGCTGATCTGCGGGCCCTGCTCTTGAAAATCAAACTTATCGGCCATGTTACCACGGACCCGTCTGGGCTCCTGTTTCCAACAATCTTGATTGGTTAGGCACCTGCTAAGGCAGATGCAATGCAGAGAGCCCATTATGACTCACACTTCCCATTGCGCCTGGCCAATCAGACGCCAGCCTGTACCCTGGAAAGGCGTCGATCACTTTCTAGAATTTCCATGTGGCGCAAGACCCACTGCAGATGTAACATCCCTTGACCACAAGCCATGGAACTTCATTCCAGGCTGGGGCAGACGACCTTGACCGGACTTACAAGCTAGCTCTAGAACGTTGTCACTCTTATTACATTGATATTAATAACAGCGAGCTTGTTTACATATGCTGCTCATAACGTGTCTCCTGAATGCACATAGATTAGACACCTGATAGTTGGGAATAAAGTTACATATCAAAGAACAATCCTCCGGTTGCTAATGCGTCATGGCCTGCGTGACTTGACGGACTCTATCTCACACTTGCCTTCGCGCATGCTTGAAGCAAAGATGTGATATGCATCGTAGCTGGCTGGTTTGAGGGGACCGAATTTTGACGATCGCAAATTGCTTTCTGGCCCCTGCTTGAGCCAGTGAAGTGGTTCCATCGCTACCCCGTGTTTTGCATCCGATCGAGGGAGGCGACAGACTGGACCAGCTCGGTATTGGAAGTATTCACGGCATGTGAGAGGACAGAATGACCTCTTTGATCTCGCTGATCTGCCATGGCCTTGGACCGTGAGAGCAGATAGTTGAGAATCTTGATATTGTTGGGCTGATCGCCGGCATGGAGCTTCGCAGCCAACATGAGGGGTGTTTCCCCCAGAAAATCGGCATAATCGACATCAACATGCTTCTCTCTCGCAAGGCTTGCAACCGCGCGAAGGTCATCGTAGATCACAGCCATATGCAGGAGTGTTCGGCCAGAATTATCCTTCATTTTGATATTGGCCCGAGAATCCCGCAGAAGTATTTCAAAAATATCATGTTGTCCGTATTCTAGAGCTACTAGGAGTGGTTGCTGGACTATTGGATCTTGGCTGTAGAACTTAATATCTCCTTGGCGGAGCAGCTGCTGTACGATTGAGATACTGCCCTGCGTGATGGCTATTGATAGAGCAGTTTGACCGTAAGTATTGTATATAGAAGCCTGAAGATCATCATACCCTAATAGGAGATCGACAGCTTTGTGATCCCCCGCTTGAACGGTAAGCATCAAGGGCGTGTGTCTTCTATGTATCTTGTTGATATCCGTAGTGTATCTGCAGAGGTAACGCTTAAGCGCATCAGGCGTGTGGGATTGTATTCTTTGTTGAACTAGTCTGGAGCTATGATAAGATGAAGGTTGTGGTATGGCGCTGGTTAAGATGGATGGTATTAATTAAATAGAAGAGCCTGTAAATTGGGTCGATGAACGTGATGTATAGGCCTTGGGAGTTGTTTATATATACTAGTAAGATTATTAACCTAGATTAGTATAGATTGCGTGACTCCTGGATCGATATCCTGTGACTGCATTCTCGAGTAAATATGCCGTATTGGTAGATACAGATAATGAGAACTGCTTCTCAGCATTTGTTCTAGAGCATGAGTATATGTTAAAGCTCACTGATACTACCTTATAAGAATGATGATAGTGATGATGATAATGATTAGATCTGTTAGCTAAGATTATGGCATATCTTAGGACTAAAAAAGAAAATTCGTTGGAAAAGGCATCAATCTGCTCCCAGGATCCACTTCTGTGCTCCGGGTACCAGATGTGACATAATCTAGGATCTAAGACTACGGCCCCGGAAGCAGGGTTATATCTTCCGTAAGCCATTTCCTCTATATAACCATCGTGCTAGTGCTTATTGAGTTCCAGCTCTAGTGCTTGATTTCCAAAACCATGATCGATTGATTTTGGAGATTCTTGATGCCATAATCACGAGAATATACTTCCGGCTGTGTAACCATTCTAGAAACAATCAGTAGCCTACTTCTCGACGAAATGTTGAATTTAACATGCTCCTCATTAGGACAAGGCAAGTATGCGCTATGCGTCTGATATACAGACATGGCGCTGGTTCTAGAGGGGTATATAAAGCTTCAAGTCGACCGCTATATTACTTCCTAGATTGTTTCCAATCGTCTTATCGCTTCTATTATTACTCTCTGTGCTAATGACCGACTATCCGATGTCTACTTCTTTTTAGAACCTATTAGAGGTTTCTGAAATAGGAGCTGCTTCTCGTGGAGAAAGCAAATATTATTACGGTATCACTAGAAGCGGTACGCCTTGCAAAAACTTGATTAAGAGGTAAGACCTTAAGTAGGGTCATCAAAAGTTGGCCTAACTCGGTAGTTTCCTATTTAAACTTTCTAGTTTATAATCTGTGCTTTGCGATATTGCGAAATACTTTCTCTACATATAATGGCATCGGGACCGACAAGCTAACAGACTTAGCCTGCAGTAGTACGAAGTAGCCGTCCGAACTCAAGCGCAGGCAGATCATAACCCTGAAAGTTCTCCCTAATCACAATAATCGCGCTCGCTTTAACGCCAAAGTACCGATTCCCAGCTTACAGAGTCTGATAATACTCGACAGTCAAGCTCGGAAGAGGATAGCGACTCCTCCCCATCTACCATGACCACGCCTTCACGGAGTATAGGGTCTTATATAACGGCTGCAACGCTGCGAGCCAACAGTATTCCTTAGTGCGTCTCACTAGCTTAGCCAGCTATCCTATCATACATCACTAACATCCGTGCTGGTCTATAAGGTATAAACTTACACTCCATTAGCCGATGTGATGAAATTTCTGATATTCACTGCATATTCTGCTTAGGCGACGACGAAGACTATATATATAAGAGCGTAGTGCTGCGTTATATAGAGTATAGGGCTTTATCATATCTAGCCTGTATAGAAGAGTGGCTGGCTAAGCGGGATATAGGACTTAAGATATTATACTATGTCTGGTAAGTATAAGTCGTCCTAGTATTGCTTGATTGATATGCTGATGGCGCGCAGTCGCAATGAGGGGGCTCTAGATACCCTTATCCGCCCCCATAGGGCCCTAACAGATATATCACGATCTACTAACGATGCGATCAGAGGCACTAGCTCTTTAGCTAAAGTTACAGATACGAGAGTGACTAATATCCTGTCTAGGTCTTCGCTGTTAAATGCCGAACGGCGTCGGTCAGCCAGACTGGCAGGATAGTCTTATTAGCCCCGCGGCTCATATAGGTCTAAGTCCCTTTATTAGTCTAGACGGCTGCGAGAGATTCACCGTAACTGACTATAATAAGCATTGTTACAACCATCGCGTTATTCTTAAGTCTATGTAAAAGGTTACAGCTTAAGATTAAAGTGGCATTTGTAAGTCTGAGCGTCGTAAGAATAATAATGAAAAATTTACCTCGCATAGCATCGGCATACGTCAGTCGTAGCCTGGTCGTACCTAAGAGTCTATCTTTAGGGCGCAGACGAAAGAGTATAGGGTTAATGACGAGGCCGAGTCGATCATCTGAGAATATCAACTAGGCAGAAAGAGTAGGCTGGTATACTTAAGTGGATGGTAAGGGCTACTTAATACTACTTTCTCGTTTTCTTTCGCTTGTGGCTGTTGTATTTAGTCATTATGTATCTGGTTTGATATACTCGTACTCGAGGCATATAGTATTATTATCTAGAGACCAGTAATTAAAACCCACTTACTCGAAGAGCCGTCCGGTATAGTTAGGCAACTCAAGTAAAGGTAGACCCATACTTCATAGCGTATCTACAAATCCAAAATAACTTAGCATCCGATTAGTTTTATAGGCTAACTATATTTAGAGGTATCTGCTTTTTCATTCAACTTAAAAAGTATCGCGAATATTACAAGTTTAGCCGAAAATGTGTTAAAACCCCATAAGTTATTTATTTATAAAACTATCTGCTGTGTAATAACGGCATCATTTATCAGGCGCATAAAAGTCAAAGCTACTATCAAGATAGCATAGTGCCCATATCAATATTTCTTTATACTTGAGACTATCATAGTAAGGTAAAGAAACACAGGAATATAATCTAGCTTATCGTATCCCCTTATTTCCTTCTTTAATGGTATCCGGCCCATCAAGAAGGGGATTTGTTGCGGGTCATATAGATATAAATGAATAAGTTATGATTCTAGTACTATACTGTTTCTTAAACTACTGCCTCTCTAGTCTTAACTTAGGGTATAAATAGTAGGAGTCCAGCACCTCTTTTATATATCACAGTCTCTGTTCTCCCAAAAAAAATGGCTCTAAGAACTCACTCATCTAACCGCAAATATGCTAGAAGTGACCCCAAGCAGGCACTGCTTCTAGGGGATACTTCCAACTCTTCAGGCCAAAAAGGCCTCTCTCGCCATAATAGATAAGATACTTCCGGCGTTTCCCGACGCCTTAAAATCCGCGATGCAGCTAAGATGACTATTCGAATACGGATTCGGAGCCAAACCCATAGGCCACAATTCTTACTCCTAGTGGGACAGCCGGACCTCGATCGAAAGCAGCCCACTAAAAGAAATCAATCGAAAGAAAGAACCCCCAGCCACAAGGCTCTGAGGCTAGACTGGATACGAAGACTCTGTCCGAAACCACACCGGTGTGCCTAGTTAGCGGCATCATAAGAAGAGTGAGCAAGGAGACAGGATATCAAGTTGAGAACATTAGATACTGTATATATTATATGTAGTAAGAAATGCAGAATTTCCTCTACACATTCAGTAAAACAGGATTCCAGTCTCATTAGACAGCGAGAACATGGCCTTCAATCAATGTAGCTTATCAAGCAACCTAAGAACATCGTCAATAAAAATAATGTTTGCGATTCATCGTGCATCGTTCGATTCATAGCTATGTAAGCCCGATCCACCTCGAAATACTCCTAGACGCAAGTCTGGATAGTTCTGAGAAGTACGAAAATCAAAGTTGTCAAACAAGAATATTTTTTCATTATTACCACATATACTACTAGCATTTACGAGGACGCCAAGCGGATTGGCCTGATAGGATACTATATAGTCAGTCACAATGGCTGAACATAATGATCAATGAATAACAAATCTAGCAATACATGAAAGCCATGCCTAGAGACTTATTCGAATTAGGAGTAATACCTGCGGAAGACTCAAAGGAAACACTGGTCAGGACAAGAGTTTTGACCTAAGCTTCAGCCCTATTGGACTCAATCTCTAATAAATGAGTCATACAGCAGTACTACTCACACGACTCATCTTTCAAATGATGCCTAGATATAGATGGTAATCAGTTAAGCCTATCTCTTATCAGCATCCTAACGGCTTTCTGAAAGGTTTGGGCGAAGGTACCTCAAGTGCCACTACCTATGATACCCATTGAATACCGGTAATCGCAATGATCAGCAGTATAAGAGTCATAACCGATATATAGCATGAAACCCGTCTGAACGTCATCTGGCCTTCAGTTTCGTGCCCAAGGAGCCACCAATACCACAGCGCGACTCCCAAATAGTCAGCACAGAGAATGAAAAGTCCACCTTGATATATAGAGTCTAGCAATTGCTAGTTTGGTGATGCTAGTGAGTATAATAAGAGCTCGGGCTGCGATAAGAAGTATTCGTGGTGTTTCTTTAAATCGGCGCTGCTGATAGTTGATCCAAAGAAACTGCATCCCTTAGCACGAATTAAATCTTAAAAGGATCTTATGAGACCTACTACTTAAAGTGGTGGAAAGATGGTTAAAAGCCAAAGCAGTATTTAACTCCACGATGGATATTGTTTGCTCCAAAACAGGCCTGAAAGTATAGTAAATAGAATATAGGACGTCGTACCCACAGCATAGTCAACCTTATAGGCGGACCATTTGGATCCAAAGCGATACAACAGAAATAACCTGATCAGGCTGAGCAGTAAAATCACAGCCATCAGAACAGATAGGACATTCTGCTTGGAAATCATGGTCATAGTTTTGGACGATATAAATCTTGATATTTCCCTAGCGAGCGGAAGCCTTAATATATCTGAGAGATAGCCATACAAATTCTCACTCATGATGGTTGCAGAAAGTTGTCCTTCGAACCCCAGAGAGCTTTTTTGCCTCTATACGTCTTTCCGCAGTATATTGACACTGAATACAGAATTACTGGTACCTAAAAAATGTCGCTATCGTTTTGTGACCCAAGATTATATTAGGGTGCTACATTTTACTGACTCGCAGCGTTATAGCGAAGACTTTAAAATGGAAATAAGGCCTGATATTCTAATGCCTCATATTCTAAGGTGATAAACAAAGACTTATCTTTAAAGATCTTATAGACAGAACAGGCTTTTAACGAAGCATTAGGAATGCATTTGTGCTGGAGAGTTTAGACGCGCATGGAGACGTGATACTGTTTAAGACTAGGCTTATTGGCTGATGAATACAAAGTATATAGTACCAAAAAAGGAGCAAAATCTTCTATTGAGGCGAGGACTTATATATGAGCGATAATGATTTTGTCTTTTGGAATCTGTAGACTTGCTTTTGAGAGGCACTATAAGCCTCCTGTATAGTTATCTAGCACAAATCTAGTATAGGGCCTTATATTATAGTACTAGTACATGAGATACTGATTTTTCTCTGTAGGTGTAAAGAAAAAACTGAATATATTGTATATTGTTTCGGGACAACTCACGAGAACGTATTATCTATATATCAAGTATGTAACGCGGATTTACTAGATAAAATCACATTTCGACCATGAATATTTCTTAAGGGGGAACGTAAGTACTGAATAATTCAATTTACTAAGTGTAAGAGATAAGGCAGATAATATGATAGATTGGAGCTTGATTCATAGCCAGAGAAAGCGAGTGTACAGAGGTATAATTACCGGAAACCTTTCTAAATATCGCAGTACTGATCATTCCTTGCATTCTCACTAAGAGAATCCTAACGGAGACTGAATTGGCGTTAGGGAATGGTATATATATTGGAGAAGGTTTTCTATATGTAGATCACGATATACGAGTAACTACGGCCTATATTACTACCTTGGAATACGCCACGAGGCTGTACGTTAATATTATATATATCCCGTGGAAGCTAAGTTGCTAGATCCTAGTAAGGCCGATGCGTTCTAGTGGCTAAAGAAAGTGAAACGCGAAAGATAGTATACCGATGATAACCATCCGACTAAAAGTAATCGCTAATAGCGAAGCGCCGGTTACTGGCTTAGCTAGGGTATGAATCGTCGGTGTTAAAGATAATATGATTACTGATGCCAGATAAATATAAGATGTGTCTAGAGACTTTTGGTTATTCATATTATATAGGACCTTCTGAGGTAGGCTGCTAATCGCGATGATAGCTAAAGCTGATGTGTATCTAAGCTGTAGCCACAGCTGAGCTAGGAAAAGGAAGATAATGGTCGGAATTACTGCTATCTAAATTAAGAACAGAACTCTAGCTTATAGTCTAAGCTATTATTTAGTGGATCTTTCGTGGAATGTGCGGAAAAGCTGATGAAAGAAGACACCTAGGTACTAAAGCATAACACCCATACCAAATGTAATCACCGCGAGAGCTTCTGGAATAGCCTCTTAGGACGAGGGGAAGTAGAATAGAAGAAACTGTAGGAGAAAAATAATGAAATAAGAGAGACCGAAACCGCTGATGATGGCACCGAGCACGCGGTTGGGTAGGTCTTAGGGGTTGATTGTATTCATTTCAAAGCTGAAACTGACCAGAGTTTACTATATGGTATGCCTAGGCGTGTCTCTGAATTTATAGACCAACGAGCGGAGCAGATCGATCAACCCATATCTCTATGAAAAAGTTTTCCAAATTCTGTTCATCACCAGAAAATGAATCCAAAACGGAGAGGTGAGATTTCCGACATCACTTAACGGGCACTAGAAAGTGAGGCCTTCAAGGCTACTCGATCACCAGTTAAATCCATTCTCGAATCACCAGTCTTAAGTCACTGGGAATTTTTCCCAGCTCACCAGTCTCCATGAATTAGTCGACTTTTTATCTAACTGCCAGAGCCAGTTAGGGCGATTTATCAATCTCACAGTGCCAAGGTAGCGTATACATATCTTCAATCCTTTATAAGCTCCGCCGCGTACTGTATAAGAATAAACAGGAACGAGCACATTATTCGTGAACTTGGTCGACAGTGGGCACAGAATGCGTACTATCGTGATTACTATACCTTGTTCAAATTACTATAAGACCTTATAGAACAGACGTCTAACGAACTACGGAGTATCTATAAATCAGATAGCGATCATTCCGCCTACTCCGTCTACCGAATCTTATGGTAGCTTTAGAACCAAGTTTCGGGCTTAATTGAACAGGCATGCGAAGCGTAAGCCACTTACGAAGAGCTGTGCCCGGTTGATCTTGTATTCTCCGCTTGGGACGTTTTGGAACCTATAAAGAGGCTATATAATAATCTAAGTACCGCCCCGCTTGGTAGATATGCCATTAGAGATAACAAAGACTAAATCGACTCGCGCCTAAAAAGAACTAGCAGAAATGATTGAGGTTCTAGTCTGGAATTCTTTCTTACTTCGTGTTAATTTGTACTATTCTGTTTACTATCTTTTCTCGCAACTTGTGGAATGGTCAAAGCTTGGCACGAAGTGAGTGCGGAGATCAAAGCATAAGGATATGAATTAGGCGAGAATCTAAATATCAAGGCGTTACATCTAAAAACTTTATAGCAGTTAAATCAACTCTCCCTAAACTCGCACTAATGGGCCACTATATAGGTTTAAGATCCATAATCTGCGCTGGTAACCGGCGAAACTAAACTAGCGCGGCAACTAGATATAATAATAGAAAGCCTAGAGTAGCTATATAATAAACGCGCTAATAGAGAAAGATACCGCTAACCATATTACCGAGAATATCTGTCCTTCTAATCTAGCCCGGACGCCAAATAGGTGTAAGCTTATTTTGATTCCTATAGTGAAAAGGCTATATATTATAGTGACTCCGACCGTAGCGACAGAGATCAGTAATGCCGAAGCCTATTCGTGTCAGAGACGTGTAATGAGAGTGATTTCGGTATCACTTACTATGCAAAATAGGGTAAGGAGTTTATTGCCCTAAGCCAAAAAGGTCCTCCGAGCCCTAAGGATCACGACTAAGATAGTGGTGATAAATCTAGAAATATAAAGGCTGATAATGCCGTGCGAAAGCTGTCGATAACCTGAGATGGCTTTTTGATCAACCTTTAGTAGCACTTTGTCTATTTCGATGGGCGTAGAGTTAAGCACGGTGGATAGATTAAAAGAGAAAGACGCGCGAGGCTTAGAGTAAACGATCTTGGAACTATCGCGTGATTTGCAGTAGCCCTAGAGCCTAACGTAATAGTACTGAAATAGATATGATTTCAACTCTATTAATTAAGTATGGATTGCGCCTTGAGTAGCTGACGTGGCCGCGGATACCTCACCCGCGCTAGTATTCACACTAGATACTACGTCGGCGAAGCTCTCTCCAGCTACTTCATTAATATCTAGGGGGTGGATCTTGGATATGATAGGCGCGTCGCGGATGACCATATGATCGAATCTTAGAAAGTCGGTAAGATCGACCTTCTCGATAGTTAGCTAGTAATATATATAATGTAGGGTTGAAGAGTATTACACTTTCATAAAATATAAGCCTTTTAGAGCAGACGGTGAGGAGTAGCTAATAAAGATAAAGGACAGATAGATAAGAACCGCCACCGATAGAGATAATGCGATCGCTGAGATTATCTGGTCTAATCTACTTCCCCTGGGGAGCTTTATAATGACTGCACGAGAAGTCGAACTAGGGCAGTGGTATAGAAGAGTTTTAAGTAAGGTAAATCAAGACTTTCTAAGCTCTAATATTCCGTGTAGAGGGCGTCACGTTTAGTAAGAAGGAGGCGGTTGATATCCCGAGGATATCTTATGAATTTATATATGAAGCCTTACTATGTATCTCTCCTGTCTTTAAGGATTATTTCTTTACGATAATAGTAAAGGGTCTGAATCTTATATTAAGCTTTATGATATAGGGCTGAAATGTTTACCCAAACTTAAGTGCTCACGTCTTAAGCCAGGCATATATGCCGACCCGTTATCTTAATAAGTAGGCGGCGCACTTTTATGGTATAAGAGTATAGCGAGGTGTAATTTAAATGTTATAAATCATAAGCATATCGTTATCGCCTTAATTATCCATATTAACGATCAGACCTAGACTTATTATTAAGTTACCTCGTAATAATCCTCTATATCTAGATATTAGTAGCAGACTCTGACGTATACTATCATTAAACTAATCTAAGCTACTATAGCGCCTATAAGATAAGCGGAATTAGTAGATCTAGAGCGTAAGTTATTCTCGTACTATTAAAGTTATTTCTAGTTATCTGCTAGGGTGTACCTCTTATACCTAACGTTTGAAAAGGGGTTCCGCGCATAGATAGATGACTGTGAAAATGTCTAGCGCCTAGAGAAAACGCTAAATATCTAAGGCTGTCGGCGGCTTATGGGAGATAACTATATGCCTGTGATTATACCCTAGGCTGACTAGGAGCGTCGTGTGAGTCCGCGCTACGGCAATGGGATTATGCCCAGCTTAAATATAGACCTAGACTACCGACTGTGTATATTAGATCACGAGAATCTAATCGCTGCGGCTCGGAAGAAGCTCGATCCTAAAGACTAGTAGTGGATTGTGGATATTTTTGTAACTGACGATAAAGGTACGTTAATTGTAGTTCTAGCCTATAAGCTCTACCCTATAAGCTCTCTTTGATGCGGCTGAAGCTAATATTTCTGATATTATCTTACAGGGTCAAGATCTTAACAGAGATCTTCTACAGAAAAAATTCGTTTAATCTTTAAAAGAAAGATACCTAAATAATAACTAACTACCCGATAGGTTAATATACGAGCGAATCAATTACTACGAAGGGTACCTAGATAGTCCTAAGGACCGATTGGCTACTAATAACTGGTAGGTCCTATTACAGGCTATGACGGGCAGTAAAAAAGGTAGATATCTACGACGTTTCTTTAAGAATACAGATCTCTATCGGAAATTAAATTCCTTACTAGTCATCCAGGGACTCTAGGAAGGTATACAGATTAGACTGCTATATAAAGTGACCGCCATATACTATGATAAGATACGTCAATATTCCATCACTCTTAAATAGGCAGATCCTAACTAATTGGATACCGTATATAGCCTATGATCTGCTACTAGGATTTGATTTTTCAGACGTTTCTAATACTGGTCAGGGGAAGGACTAATCTACTACCTTTAATAGACGGGGTTACTATTAGTTTGATCTAAGCCTACGCGCCAAAGCTCTCCATAAATAACCTTCGGTTCCTGCAACTTTAAATGGATGGGGGAAAGCTCTTTACAGAGTTTAAAGAAGAATAGCGAAAGGATATCTAGGAACGACTAAAAGAAATCGATTATCTAATTCTAATATTAAAGACGTTTTTTAAGGATCGCCTCTACTTAGAAGTCGCACAAAGTATCATAAAGTGTCTTTTTATCTAACCGCGGGACGAGAAAATCATAATTAATAAAGGGGTATACGGGGTCTTCGACACTACCTTACCTATTTCGATATCGATGAGGAAGGAATGTCTACAGTCAGATATTCTAGAATTCTGGCGATTTAGTTTCCAGTATAGATTTAAGTTGACCGATCATTAACACCGGAAATATCTTAAGAGCCGCGAAAGTGGGTATATGCCGGACTAAGAAGCGGATCGCTCTTTTCCGCTCTACTGATCCGATATATAGCGGTATTTCTGTGGCACCCTAATAGCTAGGGGATTTCGACCACCTGATAGTATAACGTAATTGTTGCTTATGATCGAGCTTCTACCTCTAGTACCTTGCGACTATCCTAAGGATCCCTCGCAGGAAATCGATACTATAAAGAGGTGTGGAAAACCCTTTATAGATACGCGGGAGGCGGATTAGTATACCCTATCAGCCGAGTCGCTATAATAGCATTAGAGAGCGACGCGTATATTAGCAATATTCCTATATCGATAGGTTTTCTAAGCTTTCTTTGGCTATCTTATAGATAGTAAAGGCAGTAGTTAAACGTTCTTTTATTGCGGTATCGAAGAAAGTAGCGCGGTCTATAGCGATCGCGCTGAAACGGCCTAAGGAGACTTGGACCCGACTGCCCCGACAGCGCCTAATATAACCGGAGAAGCCCCTAGTAACTTACCGACATTTTCATCGGCCCCTATGATAGACTCATTTACTCCTTTGGTTCTAACCTTTACAGGGAGCTTTACACCATCTACATATACAATATATATCAAAATAGGGGAGATCAGAGAGACTCTATACCTACCGCTCGACGAGTCCTTTATGAATAAATTCTGCGAAGGGCTAATATAACATAAGTTCGTAGTCTCTGTTTTCGAACCCGCTCCTAGGACTAGTTCCGAATTCCTAGTTAGGGCGGGCCCTTATACCCCTCATCATATATATCTAGAAAACTCTTATACCCACTATCTAGCCTATCCTACTTCAGAGCTTTATATAGAGTTTAATATAGAGACTGCTTACAGAGACGCTAGGAGAAAAAGACAACGGATTGATATACTAGTAGAGATAGAAGAGGAAATAATATAAAGGGTAAAGATATGGCTCGAAGAAGAAAAAGCTAAAATTCATAGCAGGAACCGACCATAAATAATCGATCTTGACTTTTAGTATATATCTTAGGTATTACAACTTTAAGTATACTAGCGGAAGTCGGGAGAGTAGTTGAGGTCATTCCCTTAGGCAAAGTATACTATGGAGAGAAAAATATAAGTAGATAGCAAATTTCAGACCTTTCTATAATAACTATCACTATATATGCCCCTCTTAAGGATTTATATCGCTATAGGAAGATATTCTAAAGCATATAGAACCAGCGAATGATTTGTAAATATGAAGCATTTGATATAATAGCATGGCCTTAGTCAGGCAGCAAATCCATTTGATTAACGCCTATAATTTATGTTCTAGAAGCTTAGCTACAGAAATTGTGATTTATAGGCAGACGATAAAGCTATATATGTTTGGGTCTTACCGGAAAACTACCTGAAATTATATTTAGATATACGATTGGTTTGTCTATAAATAGTTTGATTGTTATATTCCGATAGCGAGTAGGGAGATATATAATTCTTCTAGGCTTATATAAACTTGAAGATAAGAATAAGGAGATCATGATTTTGAAGTAGTGTAGTATTACGCTACTAGAGTCGCTAGTCTCTAAAACTCTATTGTTATTCTCTTAGTAGACTCCTTAGAAAGTTTTCCAGCGAGCTATCTAAGCGTAAGAGATCCTAAAGAATTATTCTACTCTATGAAGGCCGCTAGCGCCTTTAACGTGATCTGTGAGCGTATATTTAGGTTAGTCCCTAGCTCCTATAAGGACAGATCTGTATTTAGAAGGATACGGGAGAGGTGACGGGAGCTATAGTAAAGGAGTTTATACGCCTGTTTTAATTTGGTTCTGTTCTTATTCTTTAAGTCTCGAAGTTTGGTCTAGAAGGGGGTTATATCCGCTGGTTTCTTAATTGGTGAGATCGACCCTTTTTGTTCCGCGTCTCTTTGCTTTTTAGCGAATTATTATCGGGTAAGTAGTTTCCGTCGCAGATCTTGCTAAGTAATCCTATGTTCCGAAGAGCGAAGGTAGCGAGGGTGGATTTGCTGACTATTGTACTACTGGATAGAAGAGACTCCTCAGTATTATTTCCAAAAGTATAATAAGGTAAATAAGGCTTATTATATAGTATTAAGAAAAGGATAACTAATACGTAGATAGGCAATCCATTAGGCTATAGAGTTTGGTATTTTGGTGACTTTCTAGGAAGTGTTTCTGTAGTTTCTAAATCATTAGATAAAGGTATAACCTTTCTAGATAATAAGTCTTAATATTTAGGCGTAAATATATAATAGGTGATGTAGGAGGTTATAAAAGGAACGAAGTGGGGATTCTTAAATAGCCTAATGCTTTATCAGAAGTTATATAGATTAATTTAGCCTCTATATCATAATCGTCCGTATATATTCATAGAAGTGAGGCCTTAATTTATCTTAAATAAGTAGTAAGGATAAAGATAAAATAGTAAAACCCACACGACCAGGTGTTGTAGTATACTATAGCATTCAGCTATAACTCATGTATATAAGCGGATCCTAAGCACAGCCTTACTACTTATCTCTTATTCTGATATGGTTATGAAATGTGAAAGATGACCTTAGCGCAATTATATTATTTTACTTCACTACTTAACTCCTTAAACATTATATAACTTAATATCTTTTATATAAATAGAAGTAGTCTCGCATAAATAATATTAGGGTTAAAAAGGCGATAAAAAATTGCTCTTAATTAAGATAAATTTATAGGAACTACATCATTAAATATAGAGGTACTATACTTTAAATATTAACTCCTGGGTTATTCTTAAAATATACGATTAAGTAAAGGAAGCCTAAATACTATCGCTCGTAATATTTATTACTTTTCTACTTAGTTCTAATATTAAATAGCGCTAGACTTATAAGCTAACTAAGAAGTAGGAAATGCTAGCTACCTTAGGAGAGTTTATAGGCGCCTTCTTACGATAAGGATTATCTATTAATAATAGCCTATAATGTATTGTTAATCCCTACCTACTTCTGCGGAAGAATCGAAGACTGAGCCGGTATAATAACATAATACTAAAGAATATAAAACTCCCGCCTAATATACTACTAAGTACTAGTACTATACCCTACTAGGAAAGCTACCTTAAAAAATTACTCCTGTCTATTGCGGCACTATATAACCTAGGAGTCGAGGTCTTTATAGTAGATAACGGACTCGGTATCTAAGTCCCTATTTCTGCGTATATACTTAGTAGCGGCGATAATAATACTTACTCTTTATACTCTGTGCTTATAAAGGGTTTACTGTTACTAGCCCTATAGGAGAGTCTTATATACGATAGTAAATATTAGGTAGTGGAATTACTGAAACCTAGAAAGTATCTATCGTTAGTGCTATCTTTGGCGGGCTTATTAGAGTAGGTAAAAGCTCCTAACTTTATATACTCTAAGCTAGCCGGAGAAAGCCTAATAAGGTTGTAAGATATTAGAATAGATAAAGTATTCCTGACTTCTTAACTAGTCTATATAGTATCGACTGCGAAAGAGAGGCCCTTATTAGTAGTTATAAAGGGTAATGTTATAGTATTAGTCGTTATAGTAGGAGGGCCTACAAAATTCTTATCTCTACCATAGGGACTACCTCTAGAATTACCGCTAGAGCTACTATCTATCTCTTATACTATGCTAACGAATATAAAATTAGGTAAAGCTGTAGTAGATATACTTCCTTTTAAGATATCTATCTCTATTAGGCTCCCTATATAGCTAAGCGAATCATGCGGAAGCCGTAAAGAGATATAAGAGATTATTAGCCTAATTATAGTCGATAAAGAGTATAGCTTAAAAATTGATAAAGGGGTCGGATATAATATATCTCTAGGCGATGTGTAATCTTGAGTAGCATTATTTATAATAGCTATAAATAGATATAATATAGCCAGCGGAGTTCTTTAGATAGTATTAGTAAGACTAACTTATAGTAGAGTACTAGGGAACCAATAATAGAGAGCCGGAATAATTTTATAGGTTTATGCTCTAGGGATTAAAAAATAGGGATAGTATCTTATTTTACTAAAAGGAGAATTAGTCTATATAAAGCTTAAGAAATCGAACTCCTCGCGAGTGCCTCCGATATACTGGCCTTAATACTAGACTTAGTAATTACTATAGGGGAGGTTTAAGGATTATAGAACAAAAATATTACTTCTAATATATACTACTACTTAATATATATTTTAGGATACTCTAATATACTCTTATATATAACTGATCCGATTTATGTGGTTACAGAATATAGTATAAGCTTTATAATTCTATAGTGATCGTTAAGCAGGCCTTTTTTTACGTCTTCTGTCTTCGTCTTCTAAAAGAGTAACGCCTAGCGCTAATAAATATCTGCGACCTACTCTTCTATAATCTCTATTCTACTAATAGCTTAGCCTCTAAGTCACGTTAAGCGAGAGTAACTATAAAAACGCTATAATAACTTACTACGTCGCTATAATAAGTTCTAGCTATTATATAGGATTAAAATATGGCTTATTATAGAATAGCTAGATAGGCAGATCTTTACCTACTAATTGTATCCTCACGTTCCTCTACCCTTATAAGAAGAGATTATAAGACGCTAGGATCCGAGAAATTAAGTACTAGGATACTAATATTTAAAGTAAAAACGCTCCGCTATAAACAAAACGCCTTGTGATTATATGGTTTCTGCCCGGCCTACTAAGATAAGGCTGCCTATAATCTCTTCTCTAGCCTATTCGAGTAATACTTAGAAAGCATTAGAGGAGTATCTCTAGAATAACCGACTTAGGATACGTAGTACTAGAAGTGCGCTTTAGGAAAATCGATCTTTACTGATCTTCGCGGCTGTTATATACGCCACGATTTGAATCGTATTAAGGCTCGCCTAAAAACATAATGCCACTTTTATAAGTCTTAATTCTATTACCATTTCTATTATTTCTATAATCTTATTCTTTAGTTTAAGTCCTAAATATTATCTTCTTCTAGTTATAAGTAGATACTCCTTATACGCTCAGAAGTGATATCGTAAAGATTAACTAGGGTCTATTAAATGCCGCCGATAGTGTCGGTAAGCTCTTCCGTAGCTCGTACTTAGATCAAAATGGACTAAAATCACATTAGAAGCGTATGGAATATGAGTATAGAGGTGATAAGTACCTAAGCGATAACTATATTCTTCTCTATCTTAGTCGCTATCGTGAGCCCGAAGGGAGGGAGTGATCTATACCATTTAGCTAAAAGCCCTAATTACGCATAGGATACCTGTATAAGACTTACTTTCGTAATCGTAGTACTTTCCTTAGAAATAAAGGTCGATAGCCAAAGGGGCCTAGATATCTAATACTTTATCAGCATATAACTAAGCCTAGTAAGCAGAGTAGGGTATACGTAACTAAGCATACTATAAAGAATCCTATTATAAAGATCTTAAGCCTAATCATAGTAGTAGATATATATAGTCTGATTTGATGGCTATAAGGAAACTCTATAGCTATATTTATACCTTATAACTCACTCTAGAGTATTTAAGGCTTACCGCAAAATGTTGGTAGTATGATCGCCTAGTTAAAAAGCCTATATCATACTCCGGCTGGCGACATGGTCTCAATTTTGGTTATCTGCAGAAAAGCTCGAGGCTACAGATTTTTGTACGATATAAATACCGTATATACGTATAGATATCTAGTGAGTCTAACTCACTTACATTACGTTCTTTCTTTCTTATTAGACTAACTATAATCTAAGGCGGAAGCTCTTAAAAAGCTATACTATTATCTTAAAAACATGCTGTCGGAATAGGTCTTAGTATTAATAGGTAGGTGCGTATATTCGATACCTAAACTAGCGCTGACTTTTCTCGCGACTAGACGCACTAGAACTGATAGAACCACTACTAAGAAGTTTAAAATCTTCGATTCTATTCCCAGCTTAACACGCTATTCTATAGGCGATCCAGAACTACCTCGAAGACCATATTTTTCGATTCCTTTAGAAATAGCTCTTAGCCAAGTCTTCGGCCGTAGGCTGGATGTGCGTTGAGGCAATCGAGTTATATAAGGTTTTTGAATTTTTGGCCGACCATAAAGAGTAAATAGAATCGTAAGCTTATTATCCACTAGTATAATCAATTCAAAAATGGCATCGCGTGATCAGTAATATTCGCCACGCTTCTGTTTACCACGTTCCATAAGCTTAAGATATCTTACTTCGAATAGTATAATACGCGATCGGCTTTATGGAAAGCATCGCCGGTGGAAAAAGCTTAAGAAGCCTTCGTCGACTTTATCACTTCGTGAAGACCATACTTTATACCCTAAACCGCCTATAAGCATAGCTAAGAGATAAAGTAAGAATATAAGTATAGTTATATAACGCTCACCCTAAGCAGCTCGGACGCCGATTACAATTACTACTAGAGGCCACGAAGAGGGTTCTTATAAATATCGAGCAGCGTATGGTGTCCTAGACTCAAGACTTTCTGTAGCTCAGGCTTTCCTAAGTTAAGGAGGGCGATAGGCTAGCGTATAAGAATAGCATAGATCCGACTATTATGATATAGTACCCGCTGAGAGAAATACGTAAGTTTTGTATTCGTCTAGCTTATAAGAAAAATATTTAGACGTCTTATAGGCCTATATATAATATTTATCCCGGATCTATTTAATATAGCTAGGAAACCGAAGATCCTTCGCCTTATACCTATCTCGTGGCAACTTTATTATCCAAAAGCCCATACTATCGTTTCTATTCGGTTTCCGTCTATGCTTCTTCTGTGCGTGATTTGTCTAAAGCCGCTCGGAGTAATACGATTATCCGGATTAGGCGGGGATCTCTAGCGGGACTTACTCCAGGGTTAAATTAGTACTACAGCGCCAGATCCTAAGTAGAGTCCATCACGGTCGCAACGAGTTGATAGAAGTTCTTAAAATAATCGGTGTAAAAATCATTCTCTCGCTCTTACTGGTTTCGTTGTTGCAGCTATTACTGTTTTAGTGCCCGAGGCGTGGTCTTAGGAGATCTTTTCGATATCCTAAGTCGGGGCCGCGTCGTTTCCACAGCTATTATAGACCCTCCCACCATAGTAATCTGGTGATTAAGTGAGTTGATTTCCGGGAAGGAAGTTTAGAGTGGCGGAGTAACAGTGGTTATTACAATCAGCTTGGTATCTTATGCAGGGTCAGTAGGCCGACTATAGATGCTTATGGCGCTGTCGCGAAAATAGATAGAGAGGGCTTTACGGAAGGCGTTTATGGCGTCGAAAAAACGATAAGAGTGATCTCTCTAGGCGCGAGAGCGTATGTCGAAGACTAAAACAAAAATATCAAATCAGGATCAGGCCGTTGACATTTAAGCTAGCGTGTCTTACGTCGGCTCTATAATGGTGGATCTTAATATACTACGAAGCTTAGTCTCTCTTTAACTACTAGCGGTGCTCCATAGAGCGTAAGAAATCACTTCAACAAACAATATATATTATTTTGTTTTCTCTCTTACGACAGCCACGATAGTATGATCTATAAGCCAGACCCGAAGGATTAAACGCCCTATTGCATATAACGAGAGTTGTGAGACTCATAATCGACTAGGCCATCAACATCACAGCCGCCTTCGCTTCTGTTGTGCTGTCGGCTCTACGAAATGAATTGTCCTCTTTACCTTATAAGCACAGTAGTAGTGTCTTACGGGCGGCTAGGGTGGCTTTTGATGGTCTATACGGCTAAAGTGAGTAAAGGCCTGCTACGCTTTAAGAAACTCCTGTGCGCACTTTAGAAATCCGCTAATCTTCTTATAATAGGTACCATTAGCGATGTTTATCGTAAAGCGCTCTTCAAGACTAGCAACGTGAAAGGCGACGCGTTTTCTATAATATCCGTAAGGTATACAGCGGTTATTAGGGTCTATATTACCTAAGGAATGATCCTGACTAATCTGAAATTTCGCACTAGGGATCTTAACTAAGACGCGCGTAAGGATTTCGCTAGCCCCTGGGCGTAAGTAAAGGATAGACTCTTCGTAGTGAAATCCGACCTAACCTGGGATAGGAGTAGCGTTAAACTCGAAGAAAAACATTATAGATACGAGTACCGTTCTTACTAGCTCGACTAGAATGAGATACTCTATTTTAGATAATTAGTGTAATGCGCTAGTATTATCTAGTTCGGGTAGCGGACTAGGGATAGTATGATTAAGTCGAAGTACATCCAGTTTTGACTAATACAGTAAGTAATTCAAGGCTTCTAGAAACCCTTAGGGGCCGTCTATTAAGAGCGATAATATTATGGCGCGAAACAAGCGAGGGAGCGCGCCGTCCTAGGTCGAATATTGCGGGTATTGCGCAGAATTAAGCGCGGTATATCCCGTACTAACCGATAAAAGTAGATTATGTCGTTTCGCGCGCGGCCAGATAACACCCGACTCTCTCTACGTAATGGCGAGCGGGTTATTCGCGTATACTCTACTATCTTGGAAAGGGCCGAAGCCTGGTAGCCGTCTCGGCTAAAAATAGCTACCGCGTGTTAGCTGTGCTGGTTCCGAATCGATGGTCTTTTACTTATAAGGGCGCTGCTATACTATATTTAGCTCTAGTAAAAGAATAAGATTAGCTCTTTCTACTGTGGCCTATAAATCGTAAGAGTTATTCGCAGAAGCCAACTCATATATTGTATAGATATGGATTCTCTTAGTCGTGGCTGGGCGTCAAAAATTCGTAGGTAGCGTCTGCATAGTGATGGCCCGTGCCTTAGTAATTAGTAAGTACGTAGGCCTTACCGTTAGATATGCGACTCGTAACGACGGCTACCCGATATCCGGTAGGACTAGCAGTGGTCACGTCAAAAATACGACAGTCTACAGGTACTGCCTCTTTTAGGGTCTAGGCTAAATTCTATAAGTCATATAAACTACTGGGGATCACGTTAAAAGCCGAAGCTAACTATCGAACGAATCGCGGTACCGGGACCTATGAAGTATAGAATATTTTTCGCGCTAGGTCGGGGAATGCCCGCGTACATTACTCGACTAAAGCGTGGTTCAAAAAAATATTAATGGCCGTTAACGCGCCTACGCATAGTACTATTAGCGTGGTGGTAGAAAAGGAGGAAGCGCGGAACGTACTAATACTCGTTCCGAGACATAAGTCGGGCAGAGACTCAATCGGTAAGCTAATGCGCTTCTCCAACGCCTATAGTAGGCCTAGTTAGATCAGCCCGCGGACGCCACCGCCGTCTAAACTAAGGACTACTGGGTACTTCGTAGGGGGTAATTAGCGTATACAGGCGAGGAAAGTCTCTTTATAGACGGGGTATTCAGTAAGGTCCTAATAATACTTACTGAGGGAACTTAACTTGCTAAAGATTATGATATAGGTATCACAGAGTGCATGTTTGCATGGTATCATATGCTTAGGCGGCCGATATAAGTATACTATATAGGTCGTGGTGGAATAAAGGCCTCCCCATTAGCGAAAGTAACGCTATAAGATACCCTTTCGAGCCGTGGCAGAGGTATTGTTAGCGCTTAGTTATAGGAAAAGCCGTTTGAAATGCGAACCGATACCGTCGCAGAGACTATAAGTAGTACCTTCACTCGAAATTTCGGCACAATACTTCTCATATAGTATAGCAAAGATAATAGGCGGGGAGA
The DNA here is from genome assembly GCA_028828245.1 of Penicillium lividum. Lineage (NCBI taxonomy): Eukaryota > Fungi > Ascomycota > Eurotiomycetes > Eurotiales > Aspergillaceae > Penicillium > Penicillium lividum. Next base: position 4,514,018 of record JAQJAG010000003.1, read on the forward strand.
AACCTACGCGTGTTAGTGTGAGCATTAAAACGAGAACTGTGATCTTACTATATATTTTAGGGGGGTACGTATATATAAGGATAGCCGAGGCCATAAAGACCTATATCTTATCCTTGGCGCAGCTAGCTGATATAACGATCTAAGCGCCTTCTCGAAGAAAGCGATCTATAGCTCTGTTGTCGGGATAGCCTCTCCAGGCTTCGGTCAGGAGATCAAAGCGCGGTGCGTTCTGATATCGTTTATAGCTTTGGATGAAAGACTTCTAGAAGGCACCTAGATGAGATGCTAAAATGCGACGCCTAGTAGACTCTTACTGATCTCGAATAGCGGACAGCTACTCTATGATGACAGTATAAAGAGGTTTGAATACGACTATATCGGAGAGGCTGCATCGTGGACGCAGATCTAGGACGATAGTCTCCCTAATCTTAGTAAATGCTTCGAAATCGGTAAAGTCACGCGCTGGTATATGATTCGAATTGTCTTGCTTAGTTAAGACGATGACTATTCGTATAAATATAGAGATAGGCTAGCTACTAATCGCAAGCTGTCGGCGTGGCTGCTACAGTAGGTCTCGGGCAGACTATAAGTCGGATTTGGAATCGATAAAAAGGCACAGAATCTGGGTCTATAGCAGAACGAGTTAAGCTTTTACTTCTTAGTCTAATTTTGCTGGTGAACAAGAACTATCGTTATCTTAAATCGCGTATCGCCGATATCGCTAAGTCGAATGGTGTTTGCGCCATCGTGAATCGCCCTAGCTTTTCTCGAGAAGTAGGCCACTCTCGGCAAAAAGGACAGGGTTTTCAGTATGGCCGGATCTCTTACCCAGGTAAAGACGAATACAGCCCGCGGGACCGTTGCGAGTAACATTGTTATGGGGATTCAGCGCTCGTAGAGCTCTTATACGATTCGAGCTCCCTACAAAGTAGACCAAAGATGGACATTGGCGTTTCGGAGATGGCATTCCCTGCACCAGCTCCTCCAGACGACCGGTATCGACCAAAGTCCAGGCTCCATCTTCATTAGCAAGATCAAGCCACGCTGCCATAGGGCCGTCTGATTTTTTGAAGACAGAATGAGATCAAGATAGGTTTTATACCAGCTAGGCCGGGCAGATAGCAGATAATACTGTGGAAGACAGCTTGCATCGTGTATTGGTGGCTTACGCCTATCATGATACCAGAACCTGAGGCGAGGCTGAAAAATAAACTGCTGCAGGCTAGAAGAAAACAGTTATCGCTATATTTTACGCGACAGTAAATCAGTACACATCGAGGGACGTTTTCCCTGAGGTCGCTTTGTCTAGAGGGTATGGCTAGCTGTAATATTGCAGCCTGTGTCAACGAAGCCGCTACTTCACAGGCCAAAATTGTCGGAGCTTGACCGCAGATATGTAAGAGAGACGTCTTTTTGCTAAAAAGGCTCGAAAATTTTTGCGCAACTTCGGAAGCTGCATGATCACTTATCGAAATATGTTTGAAACAGGCAGACGACAGACGCCTCGTGATGTGACTAATTGATCAATGATTGTCATCATTCATCAAGATTTGACTCATGCAGAAAGCTTAGCAGAAGCAGCAAGAATGTGAGGGATAGGCTTTGATCGGATGATACTCAGCAACGTTCCTACTGCATACGAGATCTTGTCTCAGGCCTGCAATGTTTGCACTCCACTTGCCTTTTTCCAGGAATTTATAGCAATTGAACAAATGATGTTTATGATAGTTATTAGAATGCAAGCATGAGGCTATACAGACAATGAGAATCCATTACAGACACCGTAAACATACTACAGTACGGGAAAATCTCCCTGGCTCAGCCTGATTCCTGATCTGCACCAGCATCACATCAAAATCATTCCCAAACATTTCAGCGGAGGTAAAAGAAACTCATGAGAATTGTCGAACTAGGTACATATCATACACCCACATTAATTGTCAGAAAATTCGCAGAAACAGAATGAGGTGATAACTGGATGTCTGGATGTCACAGGATGATCCTTACAGTACCCATGTCGGCCAGTCGCCCTATAGGGCAACATTCTATCGTCATTGGTTACTTTTTGGCATATACAGATGAATACTCTCCTAAGCTTGATACGGGAATTAATCATAAGCTGAATGTTTGCTAGGTCTAGATTGACTATCATGTAGTTCAGAGTTATTTGGGCGTGCTATTGCGGGACACGAGACTGCATGCAATACGGTCAAAGCGAGCATGATAGGAGTTTTAAGAAAAAAATACTTTGCTGCTATTAATTCAACTACCTAATTGACTAACGAAATGTTTTTTTGCTTGTTTGTTTCCTTTGTTTTTTGTTCTTACTTTTGTTTTTGTTTTGTTTTTCTTTTTATTTTCCTTTTTCAATAATACTTTAACGAGACAGATCAGTAAGACCAGAGCATAATTTGGATGTGCTTATTACCAATCGGTAATTAAAGTTCCTCCTCCGTACTATCGGTCATATCTAAATCCTTGACCACGATTCCGTTGTTCTGTAGTATCGTCGCCTTATAAATATCATATAGAGCGTGGGCTATCACTTCCTGTTTCTGCCTTTCTAAGGGATCTATATCTTTCTATTTTTCGCTTTCTTTTTCCTTCATAAATTTTGCCCTACTGATTTCGATAACGGGAAGCTGACCCTGAGATCTGGATGGATCCCGGTCGCTTATTCTATTCGACGTAGTAGTGGTAGTTATTGATCCTGACGAGGTATTAGAATTGACGCTCTCCGTGTCCTTGTTAAGACTAACTGGATTGGATCCGGTACCTGTTGTATTATTTCGCTAGTTAGGTAGAGGCGTGCCGTAGCTATCATCACTTAGAGAAGAAATCCTGATACTAGGTGTTCTTAAGCGCGAGGTGGCTCTCTATAGCTGAAGCCGCTTTAAAGAGTCGTTTAATAGATAGGGTATGGTAGAACGACAGCGATTTTCGCTTCTAGGTTGCTTTCGGGCCTAGGCCACGTATTACCCCTCCTGATGATCCTAAACTTCTTTGATCTTTTCCTCGGCTGCCTCCCGCCTATAGTAAAGCCGTTGGAAATCGCATTTAGGAATCCACGAATAGCCCTCTATGACTTTGTACTTAATTATGTCTTCTTCCCTCAAACCCTTCTATTCGACTCTTACCTATAAGCATGAATTACGGGTAGAGAATCTCATACCCGTATCTTCGAATACGGCTCTAAAGACGCCGGCGACGTTTTCGATCGTATACCGATAAGGCTTTCTTCTACTAATACCCTTATCTCTGATTTCGGTAACTCGAAGTTCTTTATCGGAGATATTAGCAGTGCGTTTATTAGTGTACCCGGATCGGAGTTTAAATATGAACCTGGCTGACTCGGGGGGACCTTCTACCATAATCACAAAGGTCGATTTCCCTCTCCAAGTTCCCTATCTATCCATAACGTCTTCGGGGTCTGGAGCTGGACTGTGCGTAATACGATTTTTGTTGTTTTTCTTGGGCGGATCGAGAACAGTAAGACATTTGAAACCCCTCGCTAGGCTACCGATACTCTGCTCGCGCGATGATCTCACGCTAGAAAGGTTCGGCTTACTTAGTACGTCCAATGTGTTATTTTATATGGGTTCCGGCTGGTCTTCGGTGTTGCGATTTACACCAAAATCTGTCATCTCAATCTCCTTAACCTCTTCTATCGATTAGATAGGGTTATCAGGGTGTGGAGTTGAATTATCGTCTACTAGGGTATTCCGTTGTGTCTGGTCTAAATGATTCTCGTCGGGATACGACTTCGTCTTTATATTTAGATTCGTATCCGATACGATTGCTTATTGAATTGCACTTTGGGATTTCTTTGAAGACATGGTCCTGTCTTCTGCTGACCTTTTGAGCCTGTTAAGGTTGTCTGCCTTCGAGCCTGAATTTTTGGAAACACCTTTGGTTAGTATAATGGTAGATTAGAGCGATAGTTATTCTGAGCTAGAACGATATATCCAGAGAGAGCTATTTATGTATTTCTAGCCTTGCTTAGAGTCATGTCTACATCATAACTGTGCGTGTATATAGGAAATTAAGCCTCCTATTTCTAGGACACTGACTATAATTATATAGGGTATCATATTAAGAATCTGATTCTATTTAGATATAATCAAATTTAGAGATTAAAGAGAAATGAAATTTACTGACTACAGTGCATATTTTGGGATTCACCAATATCATTATTTTTACATATACTATAAGGCTTATGACCAAGATCCGCACACATAAGTGACTTTAAAACTGAATTTATTTCCTAAAGTTACCGACTTTATTTAGCTTTAGTGACCAGTAAGTAAGATAAAGAAAATATCTGCGGCAAGTTCTATACTTTATATATATTAGTGTCTCTGCTACAAATTGTCTGGCGATGCAATATTGCGATCAGAGTCAACATTAGTCCATATCCAGACAGTAGGTATGAAAATATTAGTGCTCTAGTTAAAGAATATACTGCTTCTAGAGTGCAGGCCATTTTAAAGACTTGTGTCGTTAATAAGAGGCTCTTAGATCATAGTATCTTAGCCATTGGTATCGTCATACTAGCGTAGCGATGAATCATTCTTCTAGTATTCGAATATAAGTTCTTACTTCCTATTAAGAGACTCGCATCTTATCTATACTCGTAAGTCTATTTAAGCATACCTCTTAGTTCCAGATCACTAGTACTACTATCAGACTTCACATCACCAGACCTCTCCTCCACTTAGCGCTCTCCTTTGATAAGTAGGCCCGGTATTCATAATAATATTAAGGTCTCTCTTTATAGTATTTCAGTGTTTTCGTTTGATTACTACAGCGTCTTATGCTCCTTCGAATCTATCTAATTTCGTGGAACCCCGCGGGATTCTACCTCATAAATACAGCACTGGTCTTTATACTACGGTACTAGGGGGTAATAGTATAGTTACCAACGGCTAGCCCAGTATTAACTAGTGGGTTAAGTCTTTTAAAGCTATATTCGAGAATAATAAAGACGTCATCTCCGTCAGCTACTCCTAATAGGGTCTCCCTAATAACTTAGAAGGCGAGACCGAGTTCATCTATAATACCATCCAGTAAGTAGCCTACTCAAGTAGCGTCGACGCCCGCTTCATTTTATCGATCGTTATATAAGAGAGTAAAGGGTGTATTCGTATTCAGACCACTAACAATAGTATAGTTAATCCGGGACTAATATAAAGCCACAACAGCTCTGGTTCCTACAACAAGGATAGAGCCATCTAGAACCCTTGTCCTGAGAGCGAGATCCATCAAATGATCATAGATAGTGTCGAGGGCACCTCGGCTAGTCCTAGCCTCAAAGTATTAATAGACCAGGAGGGGGGTTCCGCATATATAGCTTCATTCTATAAGGCCGCCTGAGCTTATAATTCCGGCGCGGTTACCTCTAGCGGGAACCTAGGTCAGAGAATTACTACTTACTGCTACGCCTCGGATATTACTAATCGCCTTATAGGTTAGACCGATGGCCCTAGCTTGTGCGCTCCTAATATGATCGGTGTGTTATCTGCTGCGCATTAGGAGGGTAAGAGCGTTAGTACTTACTATAGGACAGCAAAAACCTTATATTTCCGATCAATTCCTTCGTCTTATATATACTCGCTGTCGTCTTACCCAGTTGTAAGTGCGCTGGATTCACCGTATACTTTAGGATTTGCCATAACTCCTATAGTGATTTCTCTTAGTACGGCCACGTGTGCTTGTAGCAAGAGGAGACTTTAAGCGAAGGGACGATAGCAGTAACTTTTTCTTTTATCTACTATTTTTCTTACTGCGTCTGGTTTTGGATCCCGAGACTATCGATTTCAGAGTTCAGTCTATTAGTACAACATAGTAAATTGGAACTTCCAGATATAAAGAGACGCCTGTGGCATCTGGCTCTTATGGCTGAAGACATACTGTTTTTGACTGTTCTTGATTGATCTAGAGCTCCTCGAACTAGAAAAGGAAGCATTTACTATCTACGCAGCGAGCTATATTATATCCGACTAGCTTAACTAGCACGCCTAAACGGAAAGTAATCGCGAAAAACAGCTTAAATAACTATTTCGAGTTCTCTCTCTGTTCTAAAAGAGCAAAAAGCTTGCCTTGCAGTTCCTTCTGTTCCGCCTCTCGCTTCTCTTCCCGTAGCCTCTGCTGTTCCAATTGAAGGAGGAGCTTCTCTTCTCTCTCCTTCTGTTCCGCCTCTCGCCTTTCTTCCCGTAGCCTCTGCTGTTCTAATTGAACGAGGAGCTTCTCTTCTCTCTCCTTCTGTTCCGCCTCTCTCTCCTTCTGTTCCGCCTCTCGCCTTTCTTCCTGTAGCCTCTGCTGTTCTAATTGAACGAGGAGCTTCTCTTCTCTCTCCTTCTGTTCCGCCTCTCTCTCCTTCTGTTCCGCCGCCCGCTTCTCTTCTCGTTCCTTCTGATCTGCTAGCTGCTGTTGTAATGTTTGTACCATTATACGAAGCTCTGGTTATAGACCATAATTTTGCGAAGAAGCTGCTCAGCGATAGCTCGGGCGTTCCTGCAATCCAACCATGGACACCTGAGAGTCAAGCTCATCAACATCAATACCAAAGATATCTTCGTCTAGGTCCGGAACTTCCTCCAGTATCCGCATTAATCGATCGGTATGAATAGGTAGGAATTCACGGTCTAAGTTCCCTATAAACTGATAACATATCCATCGATTTTCTTTAACCCAAACGTTGGGTTATACGACCGGCCAGCGATAAAATGATACCTTACCATCATCGATCTCGGGATAGTAACCGTAAATTCGAAAGCCTTCGAGCTTATACGATATTAAAAAGCCTAGGATCCGCCAGTACACCTCTTTCGTGCAGCCTGCGGCTTAGTATAAAGAAACCACGGCTCGCAGAGTAATGCACATACTATGCATGTTCTGCCGATCGGCAAGTTCTAGCGCCTAGTTCCCACATTTGATTTCTGCGGTCAAGTACGGAAAGTATATATCTTCTCGTACTATGTATGGTGACTTCTCGTCAGGCTTAATCCCGAGTTTGCGCCGTTGGTTCTCGGAAAAAGTCGACCATCTTAACCCTCGCGCGTAATCCGGCTGCGGTTTAGGACCGTAGATCGGCTCAGTCTTCAGCCATAGGTCATTATATCTATCGATCACATTCTTTAATACCTGGTTTCCCTAAATATATTAGTTCTCCGCGGATAGCATAATAAGAGGATATAGATCGACTAAGAGACGCGCCTTAGATCGATTCTGCAGCGCGTTATGGAAGTCTGTGATATACTCATCTTTAAGTATTATGCCGTTAGGAGGTTAGATTAGCTAACTAATAAGACGCTCGTAGAGCGTAATATCCTCGAGTACTAGGCCGGCAGAGGACTATCGCATGAAATATCCTTTGGTCTCTAGGATAGTAATATAGTTAACGGCTCGGTACGCATATGACCTAGTATCCCGAGCTAAACTGCTCTTACTATTATCCGACGAGACCGACCGAGCACGCCCCCGATCTGTTAAGATCGAATATAATCGGGATCGTTTTGATACGGGTTAGCTCATCACTTTAAGCGCGTTAATCTCCGATAGTGTAGGGATCTACTAGTATATATTATCCGTATACGCGTTATTAGTATTCGTGAGGGATGTTAGAGTGGTTATTTGGTGTTCGAGAGGATCAGGTTGTTGGGTAGTTAGTGAGATGGCTATCGTAAGTTAAGGGTTAAAAAATACTTAAGTATCACAGTTATAGGAGAAGGGAGAAAGCGGTTACTACGCTTTACTGTGCTTGTGCTCTTTCTTCAAAAGTTCTAGATTTGTGCTGGGGCTTTCTCGCTGGGGCGCTTTTACTGGTCGCACGTTACCATCACTTTTGCAGCTAGGTATATCAGATAGTGCTTCGCGTTTCATGATGTCGACCTAGCCAATATAAGAGGATCATTATCGCTGTCAAAAAGCATCCATCAACTAGGACCTTCGGTTATTGCGTTTCATAAAGGAGCCCGATATCGAGTGGTAATGGATATTCGGTTTAGCGCGCGGCATGGCCTCTTGGCGTGGGCCTATGCGCGTGAATATTTTATCTACTGCCCCTTCATCACGGACCCGCTTATGCTATTTTACCTATCGACTCCACGACGAAACAATTCTGCAGCCTAGATCACGTTAGCTTAAATGATGCTAATACTATAGTCTATGGAGGTGCCGTGGTAAAACAGAGAGTACTTTTTTTTTTTGGCTCGGGCCATTCATTTTCAGGATCAAACATCAATATCTAAGTTAATAAAACTATCGACTACTACCGCCGGAGCGAATAAGTATTGACTCTTGAAATTGGAATTAATGAGTATTATAAAATGATGAAGAAGAAGAAGAAGAAGAAGAAGAAGAAGAAGAAGAAGATATGATATATAGACGGCAGTCCGCTAGCAAAAAACGTGCAGAGTTGATTGGTAATTCTTCTAAGAAATGATTATAGTCTGATTGAGAGTTTCTAGATCAGGATACGGGCTAGCCTAGCTTAAAGGTCAGCACTAATATAAGCCGACAATATTAATCAAGTGTCACTCACTCTAATAAGTGTGGTATGAGCCACGTTGATCTAGGCCTGACCTGCCGTAAAGGAAAGGGGGACTGTGACTGTGAAGTTCTGGTAAGGTGGTAGGTAGGCCTCGTGGTACATAGGGTTAAATAGCCTGTTGTAAAGGATGGAGCCTATAATGTTACTGGTAGGCTCATAGACTCGATGGAGGCATAAGATAAGACCGATAGCGACGGCTATCTCTGTCGAGCCAGTTAAGGAGTTCTGAATGCGGTTAGAAGATTATATTTCGGCTAGAAGAATAGGAGGTTCATATATAGGTCGCTAGATCTGAATAATGACATCGTTGCTGGAAGCGACTGTCTGGTTGGGGGTAGGTAGTCCGATTACTGTATTCTGGGCTAGAGCGAGACCGGTAAAGGTAGTGAGGGAGGAGATGAATTGCATAATGATAATGAATTGAAAGCAGCGAAATTAATCATACGGAAGAATAGAGAAGATATAAATAAAGGTTTGTGAAGAAGCGAGAGTAATATTGAACTAGAAAAAACGTTTTAGGCTAGAATTTAGTGCGTTTATCCTTAAGTTCCGCAGTCTTGATTCTAGTAATATGAAGTGCCCTTGTGATGATCCACCAGGTATCTACATAGTAAAGCACCATCACTTTGGTAGTATTTCCACTTTACTTGATATTGATCTTCCTTATCTAGAGCAAGGTTCAGCAGCTAGTTTGCGCGTTTCGATAGGGCAAAATACCTTTAAGCATAGCAGTACTTTTGCATCAGACATGCCTCCTAATTTCGAACCGTTTCCCGAAATACTAATAACCTTAAGCGTCTTCTTTCCCGGTTTACCCATCATGCGACCATAAAATCTCGTTCCGTAACTGGAGCATGCGCTTTATTAATACGTCAAACTATCCCCTGTCGGTACGTTCTACTATTTCTACTATCATTTCCAGGCCCAGGACCGCTCGTATAAGGCTTTCATTCAGATCCCCTTTAATCTTCATATTAACCACAAATACCTAAGTCTGATACCATATCTCATCTAGGCGCTTTAGACCTTTATAACCCGTAAATGCAAAAATAAGTTCTTTTCGGAACCAGGACGGGTATTGTCGTTTACGACCTTGATGATAGACCATTCCATACTATATAGAAGTTGGTAGTAGTGTAAGCCTAATAGCCTCCTCTAAGTGCCCGATATAGTCACTTATCTTACTTAGAGTAACTCCATGTTGTCTAGTAATGATATGGATATAGTGCACCATTTCAGATATAGGGGGCTCGAAAGATTGCTGGTAGGTAGAGAAAGTGTAGAAATCGCGACGAATTTATATAGAAGGGAATATAGGCGAATATATAGTGCTGCGGCTATAAAGAGGTACTACAGATATATAAAAGTGGTACTTCTGATATTAATAGGAAGACAGAAGACTTATTCTTCGTAATTTGAACGTCTTTAAGTTATTACATGGCTCCGGTCAATATATTGACCCGCAGGCTTAAGTAGTTACTTTAGGTCGCTTATCTGTTCCGCAGTAGGGGATTAGTGGAGGGAATCGAAATGCTGCTCAGCTTAATAAAAATTAAGGAGAAAAAATTTTAAATTTTCAGAACTTCGCTTCTTAGAAATCATACAGTATTAATTATCTGAAAAATGGGAGAAGCCCTTCTGAAGCGCCCGGCACTAACGGCCTATACAGCCTTCAAGATTACCTTAGGAATCCCCTCTATACTAAGTATTGGGTGACTATCAACTTTAATATAATACCTATCTTCCCGACCGCAGCTTTAACACACCACTACACTAACTGATCATGTTCTAGGTGCATACTATCACGCGGTTCTATCATACGGTCTGGTTCTCGACTCTCGGACCGTGATACTATGAAGGTGCGCTATGCTTTAAGAGGCATAGACATTTATCGAAAGAGTATAGTATAAGCCGCCTAGCTAGATTATGCGTAAATCATCTACGCCTTGTAGCGGTCAGGAGCCCGTCTCTTCCTAACTAATCGACGTAGTGATGGCGGGTCTGAGGATGCAGGGGCCACAGGAAGAAGCGGATAGTCCACGTGCTCCGACCCTTAACGCATCTGGTGTGTATTTGGTCTAGCGGTACCGAGTACCGCTTCTGTAGGTATAGGAGAGGTCTCGACGGAAGGCGTGATAGGAACTGGTAGTTGCTCGTTATCATGTACTATGATCGGTAAACTCTGGTGATCTGCTGCGGAGGCCCGCTTTTACCGTTGATTCCACGTAGCCTCTATAGTTCGCATATTATAGTATGTATTAAATGGTGCGTTACTTTTACTGCTTACCTGGTTAGCTCTTGCACTATAAAGTTCAGAATAAAGACGCTTTATATACTATACTATATAAGAAGATTTGCTCCCGGGCGAGAGACTTTGAAGCCACGTCGATATATACCCTAAATAAACGCAAGAGGTGTATCGGCCACATTTCAATATAAGGGAGTCATTCTGCTCTACCTCTAGATAAATTCCATATGTCTCATCTTCTAAGCTTGATGTTGGACGGAAATCTTTTAGGCAAAGTAGAATCTCGTCCCCTTCCTCTCTTTCGATTAAAAGCACCGTTAGATAGTCCCCCGAAAGATTCAAGGGAGCTCCCTCCTCTCGCAAAAGAGTCTCTATTATTCTCTGACCGGATAGATGGGACGACTCTAGAGGTCCGGCATCTGTTGTGGGTCGAGCGGGGTTAGGCCGGCCGGGTGACATTAAAGTATTTAGTCTTGTACGCTCTATATTATGGCGAGCCTCTGGCAATAGCTCTCGTTCCTCTCTGAGAGTAGGTTGTGGTGTGTTGACCTAAGCTTGGTTGCGGATGGCTGCTGCTTCCCATCGCTCTCGGACATTATCGATCTGGAGTCGACAGTGCCAGCGTGCGTATAGGAAATGAGGGACGATACCTTGTAGCCTCGTATAAAGGAGACTAAGGTCGAAGGGATCGCATGAGAGGTCGTTCAACTTCTTGATACCTATTTGGTGGACGTCTTCTCTCACGGAGAGTTTGCAAGGTCTGCCTTACCTGGTGAGACCATAGTATGTTCTATTCGCTTTGTCCGGCACTTCATAAATCGCAAAAGCATCCTAGAGATAAGATGGAGGCATATTGATAGTCGGGTGAATATATGATGGGAGGGCACTGATTCGGCGAAATAGAGTGTTGTGAACGTCGATAATTCAAATTTGAAGGTGATTTTGAGTCATAGCCAGGTGTTTTATAGTTCTTGATCATGAAGGTAAACATATGGAGCGGACGAATCATTTGGATACTTGTATTCCTCGAGCCTGGTGCTGATGATAGCAAATGCCATTGTCGATGAGGAGTATCTATAAGATGAGAAGTGCTGCTTAAAGTGTATTAAGGGGCTATGAGAGCTACCGGCGCCTGCAACTAACCTACTTGATCCCTTAAGGTGTACTTTTGGCCCTGTGATTAAGAATAATGGCTCTAGGATCTGGCTTAAGGGCCCTAGGATTAGGCTTAGTCCCAGGGCCTGCGAATATATTCCTAGTCTCGGTTTAGTTATGGATAGGACCTTCGGTTGAGATCCTAGGACCTGTCGTCGGGAAACACGCTTGGGCTAAAAGCCCGCATGTGAGACCATAGTTCCGCGCTAAGGTTACCTTACCTAGATCCCCGAAAGCCCGACCCTGGCCCTGGGATCTTGAGTGGGCGTTCTGGGGGCGTTGTACCTCCTAGGACTAATCAAGATGATCCTATAAATGACCGTGAGGGATATGGGACTTGGCTTCATGAGTCTAGGACTAGCTTGTGCATTCATCAACGCATATACCACTCGGCCGCAGGAATCATATTTATGAGCATCCGCCATCGTATCTGAGCCTATGACTTGTGTTAATGTATTGCGTATATCCGCCTGGTTCTAATGAGGAGCATGTAGACTGAGCATTTGGTCAAGTTGGCGTTGTGTGAAATGGCCACATACACGAAGCACATTTCGTTATATGACGAAAAATTCTTGAGCCTAGGCAATCAGGCACTATATCTAGAGCTCCATCAGTACATTAGCGATAGTCAAATGAATAAATGACCCGTGGAAGGCAGTGCCTGGCTTCCGGGGCTATAGCCTCGATCCCAGAGGAAGTCATGAATGGCCTCCGGAGCACAGGGCCAGATCCTGGGACCTGCTTTTTTTTTCAAAATATCACCTTCTAGCACCAATATGTACTATGCTCTTGGCCACCAAGCATTATCGTCATGGTAAATTTTGCAGGGTACCATTGGAATTCCACGTAAACTTTATCAAACGAATGCAGCAAAGCAACGTTCATTCTGCACTTCCCGACGCGGCATATTTGTTCGAGAATGCAGTCAACTGGATATGAATCTATGGACTGTTCTCTAATGATCTGGTGGATGGCCTTGCAAGCATATATAAACCACTATCCAGATCTTGATACCACGGTTGTTAATCTAACAATACCTTATCCCTCATATCTCGTCTAATATATCCATCTTCACCACCACCATATCACCCGCTTTATCCTACCCTAGCCCTGCACTTGGGCAACAATTCTCCCAGCCCGATGCGCTTCAAAAGTATCTCTACACGTGCATGACGGATATCAATAAGATACATGGAAGACATACGCCCTTGATGCGTGCCGTGCAAGCCGGGGACCATACAGCGGTGGATCTCCTATTAGAGTATGATGATCTTCGTGCTTCTCGATGTAATGCTTACGGTCAGACTGCGCTGTCGATGGCCATCACGCAGGGCAGTGTTTTAATTGTACGATAACTGCTCCGCCATAAAGATATCGAGTTCTACAGCCCCGATTGAAAAGTCTAGTAGCCACTCCTAGTGGCTTTAGAATATTAATAGTATGAGATTTTGGAAATACTCTTACGGGATCCTCAGGCCAAGATTCATTAAAAGGATCACCGCGGCCAAACACTCCTGTATCTAGCTATGATCTATAGAGACCTTCGCGCTGTTATAAGCCTTGCGAGAGAGAAGCTGATTGATATTAATTACCCTGATCATCTAGGGGAGACGCCCCTTATATTAGCCGCAAAGCTCTATGCCTGTGATCAGCCTAATAACGTCAAGATCCATAAGTGTCTACTCTCGCGGTCCAAAGTTAGGGTCGATCGAGATTAAGGGGTTAATCTGTCCTTTTATATACCACGAAGACTTCTAATACTAAGCTGATTGAGTTACTCGGCTTCGTTTGAATAAATAATGTTAGGTATTAATAGAATCACTCCGTTGGCTCGAGTAAGGTCAGAAGGCAGTTTGCGACCGTCAAAACTCGGTCCCTTTAAGCTATTGTGTCACGATGCAAGTCATATCCCTACTCCAAGTATATACGGAGGGCAATTATAAGTTAAAGGTTGAGGTCAGGCAGACCATAGCGCATTAGTAACTAGAAGAATGTTCTTAAGATATAATTTTATTCCTAACTATCAGGTGTCTAATCTAAGCGCATACATTTTATAGGCAGCATATATATAGGAGCTCGCTGTTATAATCAAATTTAGAGAGAGATAAGGATCTAGAGCTAGCTTATAAGCCTGGTCAAGAATAAAGTTCTATAGCTCGTGGTCTAGGATATTATATCGATAGTGGGTCTTACGCCATATAGAAATTCTAGAAAGTGATCGACGCCTTTCTAGAGGACAGGCTAGCGTTTAGTTAGTCAGGCGCGGTAGGGTTATGAGTCATAATAGACTGCAGATGCCTTACTAATTAAGGTTGTTAGAAATAGGAGCGCAGCGGGTCCGTGGCCAGTACGTTTAAGCGGTAGGAGCAGGGCCTGTAGATCAGCCAAAGTCTTGCCTGGGTACTTACTAGGGTACTTATAAAGGTACTTATGAAGTCTTAGGTTTTGTCCTGCCATGCGCGTTGATTATAGAGATAAGTAAGAAGATACTTTATAGTATTCGTACTAATTAATTAACCTTTTATTAAGTATTTACTAATAGCTAAAGTATCGTTAGATATAGGGTGTATAAGATAATAGGTAGAAAGTAGGCCGGCGAGATCGAAATAATCGGCCGGTACCTTAAACCTTAAATAGTATATAGGTTAGTCTTAAGGTCTAGTTCTTCGTGTATCTTACTGAATACCACTATTTAGTGTCTTAGAGTCTAGTAAAAATAAGGATAACGTATACTATAGAAGTTCTTAATCGATACGAGATAAGAGTAGTAATAGTATCTATTTTAGATAGTTATTACTATTACGTCTAGCTCTCTTTAAATACTGTATTATAATACCTCTATCATAACTTGTAATATAACGTAATTTGATTGCTATAGCGATCATATCCATAGATTCCGTTCCATCAATTCTAGTACCCTATCGCTAGTGTAACCTACCGCAGGAAATGGTTAGTCTAGATGATTAATTTAATAGAACTAAGGGCTAGTCCCCCTAGCAATATAAGACTAACCATGGATCTATTAAAGGTTCGTCTTCTGGCTAAAGAGCTCTAAGTAACTTTCTAATACCCTCGCAAATCAGTGGCCGTTCCTATAGATTTGCGTAGGGGGTTTCTGTGAAGAGACGTAGCCGACTTAATATAAAAGGCGCGAGATTTCCGGCCTAAAAAAAATCAGGACTTTCCTTCTTATACTCCCGTATATCATAGTTTCTATCTCTTATCTATAGGCTTAGGGGTCTCTGTGGCCACGGGTCCGCAGTATAAGCTCTACGTCACTAAATATACTTTGCAGGACGGGCTCTGCGATACTAACTATTCCTCGTAGGACAGGCTTTGCGATATTAACTATTCCTTATAGGACGGGCTCTGTGATACTAACTATTCCCCGCAGGATAGGCTCTACGATATTAACTATTCCTCGTAGGATGGGCTCTATGATACTAACTATTCCTCGCAGGACGGGCTCTGCGATACTAACTATTCCCTGTAGGATAGGCTCTGCGATATTAACTATTCCCTGTAGGATAGGCTCTGCGATATTAACTGTTCCCCGCAGGATAGGCTCTACGATATTAATTATTCCCCGCTGGATAGGCTCTGCGATATTAACTGTTCCCCGTAGGAGACCGCTGTGTTACTAAGTTCTCTATAGGAGACCGCTGTATCACTAAGTTCTCTGCAGGAGACCGCTGTATTACTAAGTTCTCTATAGGAGACCACTATATCACTAAGTTCTCCGTAGGGGACCGCTGTGATACTAAGGTGCTCCGCAGTACTAACTCTGCGTTATTAAATCATGCTCTGTAAGGGGATGCTGCGAAACTAAGGAACTCTAGCTAAGTGTAGGTATCTCTACGTGGTGCTAGGGACTAGTATTTAATGCTCGCTCTATAATTGAAGAAGCTAAGACCTGCGCTAATATTAATATTTCACCTTTATAGGCTTGGGCCACGGGCGAAGAGTCTGGTATGGCCATGAGAGCCTATTCCGATGCCTGTTTCAACTTTAAGATAGTATTAAATAGAGAATGAATAAACCTAGCATATTGCTGTTACTGATTCCGCTATGTATAGTATTATGTCTAGAACCTGATTTCCTAAGATGTATATATATACGTAGAGGATGTATACATACACGTATAGGCTGGTCAGCTTGGTCAAAGACCATTAGACTTGGGTAAGAAAGCATTATTTCACGTCTGTCTCACAGGTCAGGAAATATGAGATAACTGTTGAGGTTGGCGTTAGTGGTGAGGTGACAGGGTAGATGCGGTGATCAATAGTCCAAGGTGGTAACCAGCCTGCTTCGGTGAACACTTGCCCAGCTTTGGTAACCATTTCAGCTTGTTTTCGTAAACAGTCGAGCCTGTTATGGTGATAGTTGACTGAGCATTCGTGAACCGTTGAATGAGCGTGCTTAAACAGTTGATCCAGCGTTAGTGAACATTGGAGCCTGCTTTGATAAACAGTGGACCATGTTTTCATAGATAGTCGAATGAGCGTGCGTAAACAGTTGACTGAGCGTCCATCATCAGTTGAAAGACCATTCGTAAACAGTTGAGCCTGTGCTGGTAAACAGTTGAATGAGTGTTGGTAAACAGTTGAGCCTGTTTTCACTCAACAGTTGACTGAGCGTCTATGATAAGTTAATTAACCATTCGTAAACAGTTAAGCCTAGTCTGATAAACAGTTGAGCCTGCTCTGGTAAACAGTTAAATCTGTTTTCATCAACAGTTGACTGAGCGTGCGTCAATAGTCGACCGGCTTTCTAAACAGTTAACCGGCTTTCCAAACAGTTAGTTTGCTATGTAAACAGTTGAATGAGCGTGCGTAAACAGTCGACCGGCATCCTTAAACAGTTGATCGGCTTTCTAAACAGTCAAGCCTGCTCGAAAAACAGTGACCAGCTTAGAAATCGGTGACCAGCTTGGAAAAATGACGACCAGCTTAGAAGAACAGTCGCTAGCCTGGAAAACAGTGACCAGCACTGGAAACAATTTGTCGATCATGACAGTGTTAACGCGCCGATGAGCAGACTGTTAATGCTGAGTCTGGATGCGTTGACAAACGGAGTGAGTCAGGCGGTGTGTATCATCCCTCGCGCACCGACTTGGAAAAAGACCCCACCCACATCACTGTATTTTTCTCAAAGACCAACAGCTTTTGTCAAGTCCTTTTAGACAGAAGATAGAGTCGTGGCATGCGGCTTGTATTTATGTACCAACAAGAAAGCTAGGTCCTGTCAATATCTCTAAAGTATCTACACCAAGAATCCAGTCGGCTCAAGCTTCCCGATATATATATGGCCGCACGTCTCCTAAGTGTAATGAACAACACGTCAACTACAATGTAGACGCCATAACACAAATGTCGCACGCGTGACTTGTACGGTATCTCTCTAGTAGCCATACAAAAACATGACTCATGAAGTCTACCCCGGTCTCTTCTGCGTACGACAGCGATAACATCATGAAACAAATGGAATTAAGTCAATTCGAAGTCAACCGTGTATGATACAAACATGAAGCTAATGCTCAGCAACCGCACCGGCTACAAAGGTGGGTTCCATATGAAATTGAATACTGCGGCGAGCCCTAGATTCGATTAAATGACACTATGCACGTACGATGTGTATATACACTTTGTAAGCTGCCCTGCCCCACACCCTGACGAGGCTGCCGTAGTACGACCATCGAACAGCATGATATACTGCATTTGTGTTACGGATAGTAGTCATCAGTCTACGAAAAGGATATATCATCGAGGTTTTATCAGGGAACTACGCAGGCGGTTAAAAAAGCAGCGTGCAGGACGAAAGCGTAATGAGCCCTGCATCACCGGCCTAGAGTTTGCCTAGTATGACGAGCACTCGTCTACAAACTAGATGAAAGCACCTGAAATACTACGAAAGAACCTCATAGTCACTCTTCGTCAGTCAGCAGCTTACGCGGGATATAAGATGCGCCTAAAAAGGCAAGTCAAGGCCTTATGGTGATCATGCGTTACGAGATATCAGCGACGCAGCGACGCACAGCTGTTTGTCTGATGAGGGATATGACTGTGCGATAGCTGATATGTGTGATCGATGAGGTGGCCAACAAGCGTTATGTTATAACGCATTACCCGCGATCAGCACGATGGCATTCTCTAGGATAAGTCAGTAGAGCTTACTGTGCTTGGAAAGAGAGCAAACAGGCGCGCTGACAAGGGCCTAGATTAAGCAAAGATGACTTCACGCAGTTATATAGGGATATACGCGACGGCGTAGATGGTATAGGGACGACAGAACGATGCAACGTGGATACCGCGCTCGCATCTCACACCACACCACTGTGGTGTAACTCTCACTATTGTACCTGAATAACAAGCGACTGAGCTAGATATCTAGCACTAATACGTAAGGCCTCTTCTTTGTTCTGCTATGGCAGTCCGACGGGTAGCCCTATATGGTCCTGGCTGTCTCTTTATAGATTCCCATACCTAGAAGAGTGAATTCCTGGGCGAAACCGATATCACCGAGTACCAAATTCTCTGTATTTTTCGATTCGCCAATAAATTGGGCATAGATTTTTGGAAGCTCAAATCGACTTCTCTTTAGTAGTATTAGGGCCGGAGCTATATATTACGTGATAGGATGGCAGGTACTGTTTAAAAGGAAACCATAAGGGTATTCGGGTCAGCAGCTAATAAGAATCACAAGAGTAAGATTCTATTTAAATGGCTTAAGTAGGACCGCAATTTGATTAACACCGCGAGGGACGGCGCAATTTGGATATATCTTCTATAAGATCTCCTAGACCTTAGAACGACTAATATAATCAAGAAGGAAGGTTTTCTGAATTAATTGAAAATGAAAGACGGTAAGAGACTTTATTGGCCGAAGTAATACACTAGTAGTGGCGCTTCGTAATTAGCTCGGTTAGTTAAGCCAGAGTTGCCGAGCTCGCTGACTATACTGCACAGCTAGGCAGATATAGCTTCATGTCACCCATATTTGTATATAATCGCTCCGCTGACAGAATATTAAGTACTAGCGGGCGCAATATCATACGTGCCGTTTGGTAGTCACGTTTAATCAGCCCTTGAACAGAGTTAATCCATCAAGATTCTTATTATATGAAATGAATCCCTGTGTTGAACCTTTACTTAAGTTCCGAGTATTGTCTTCTCTCGACCGAGAACTTTTATCTAAGCATGGGGATGGTAACGGCTAGTGTATCATCGCAAATGCTAAGTGGATCAGGCTGGAATGCATATTCGCTCGACTGCAGTATCTGTGGAGATCGTTAGAAGTCGGTTTATGCATATAGAGCGGGCTTTACGGATAAGAGAAAACACGTTCAATAGATGAGCTACTTACAGTGAGTAAGAATATCGAATATTGTCAGCGCTCGCATGTCATAGATAGAAACACAGCATCGTATCTCTAAAGCGAGAACTATTAGTATTGAAGCGCCCGTCTAAGTTACTTAGCGAGGGGAGGCTAATCTAACGCGATGGCAAAGGCGGTGAGGCCGTCCTAGACGCGAGGTGCAGTATTGTTTGTTTACTCGACGTCCTGGGGAGTTAGTCCGCACATGATAGTGGCCTCCTGAAATAGGTTACTCGATATCGGATCTCCTCACCACCTATCAAATTCGACTCTACCTTATCTTTAAATCCCTCTGATAAAGCCTGGTAGATAATACAGACCACGCAGTGGCTCTGCCGGTCTCTAAGTTTCGACTTAACTAATGCTCGCTCTAGTAAAGATCGCATCGAACCTCTCTCTAACCGATATCATAGCTATAGCCGACTAGAAGGGCCATAAAGTATATCTCGAGTAGAGGTATTTGATTTCCTCTCAACTCCTGGCTGACTTCCACGAACCACTCCCACGAGCCGATTCCCACGTATTAATGCCTACGAGCCCACTCCCACAAGCCCACTCCTATAAGCCCACTCCCACGAGCCCTCCCACGAGCTGACACCTATAAGGCCGACACCCATAAGACGGATCCCCACAAGACTGACCAAGTCCAGCCATGGTACTGATTTGAGCCACACAATCGTGGCGGTCAAACCATTCGTGAGCATGTTGCTTAGCATGCCCTTCCGTTTGAGAAACCGGCAACGCGTACTTCAAAATGAACTGCATATCCGGAAATGGTAGTCAAACGCCTGCGGCGGTGTTGACGTGCTTTGGGTTTCGCACGGAGGCACATTCTGCTGGGCACACGTTAGCGAATAGATCAGAACAGGGACTCTTGACTCACGTTTATCTAATGACTGATCAGTGTTTTAACAGGCGGTTGGAGGATGGGCGACGGGTGCAGAATCCAAATTGAATAAACTCATTTTGGCACTGCCTAATCACCAAGGTGACCCTTTGGAAAGTCTGACAAAGGAGCCAATTCTCAACATTTGGGCTTGAAGGCAGGGGATGTTTGTGATGATCCCCGCCTCAGATCCCCGCCTCAATCTATACGATGAGGGCTGCTCATATTATATTGGGAAGCGGGAGAACCAAGGGCTCCCGGAGTGTATGGGATATAAATTGGTCGCCATGATCATCCGGCCACCCATTTGTAGTGTGAGAGCGGTCTTCATAATTGGCCTCTTAGGTGAAAGTATCGCACTGCTTCCCCCAAGATGTCGGGATTGGCGCGGGATTCCTTAGATGTCGCCGCTGGAGTTAGATTAGGTAAAGCATAGAATGCATCCCTATAGAGTTGATTTTTCTGGCCTCTCCGAGCAGTCGGGAATGAAGTGGTTCCATTCAGCGTGGTATTTCTTAACGCGGAATATTGAGATGATCTCACGCTTATTTTGTTGGCATTCAAGAGCCAGCAGTCATTCTACAAAACAGTCTTTATGTGGGTTGATAAGTGCCCGGAAACGAGAGCTGGTTTGGCTTATGGAAATGAGGCTAATGGGGTCCAAAAGACGGAATATAAGACATTGTATTTCGATCGGCAAAGTACTCAAGCTTAGAATTGACATGATGAGATAAGTATTCAAGTTTCACCTCGATGCCTTGGCAATATTTGGCGATCAATTGACGCCAATTTGAAAATTTCTGAAGAGAATTTCCCTGTACATGATGGTCGTGGTGCCTCGCGAGTTCTGACTGGGTCAAATCAACTCTATTTGAGAAATCGGCACACTTGACTCATAGTAGTATGAACCACAGTAGACAAAAACTTCAATAAGGAGATTTCAGATTGATAGAAGTCTTGACATGATGGCGAAGAAAATAGGTATCGATTAGTAAGTCGAGGAGGAACCCGTGCCGGATAGGGCCACTTTACTAATTTCTGTTGACTGCAAATTCACTTAAAAGCATTATTCGGCATCTTTTTGAATTCCAGTAATCTTCTGGTGGACAACAAGAGAAAATACGGGTATAGGTATCATATTGGGACGATCAGTATATCTATAACGGCCAGGCTCAGAATGAAGCCTAGTGACTAGGTAATTAAGATGCCAAGTCTAGAATAATATCAGAACTGGACCGGGGGAGTGTCAGAGTCCAAGCCCCTAATATTGTCATATATCTGATTTTCTTATACACTACTATTGGAAATATCAATCGCCACATAGATCGATTTATACAGACTATTGACTTCCAGGAAGAGTTTATGTAAACAGCTGGCATACATCAGTCAGCTAACCATCCTTCAGGCTGCTCCCAAAGAAGTGGATGATCCTCATTCGCGTATTCTGGGACTTCTTTCGCTCGTGGAATGACAGGGTCGAAGCCTTCGATTGTTCTGAGCATTGGCAATCTTGCATCCTTTTCAGCCACCAGCTTTTCCAAAAGAGTATCAACATCCAGGTTAGGTTGACAATTCCGCCGGTTCAATATTTTATCAGCCCCTTCTCCTTTCCCATAAAGCCGTAAGCTTTGCAATGAGGCCGGTAAGGTATGTATAAGAGAGAACGACTTAGCATCAAGCTGATCTAGACCTATTCCCCTTGCCAGGAAACAGAGGGTATGAACACCTATGCTCAAGCTTCTCAATTTTGGGAAATCCGCCAGGGAGATGTTTGCTGGCGGTGCTTCAAGTTTCATATCGAGCTCGTCCATCTCTCCTTCCCATACTTCTTCATACTCTGTATCTTCATCCACTTCAATCCCCTCAGTAGACTCTAAACCCTCATTGCCATATAATTCACCCCAAGAGACATTATCTTCAACATCTAGATCAAGTTCCTCTAGATGATGACGGTGTCTCCAAAGGCACCTTATGATTGGTGTAAGAGCCACAGATGCTTTACCTCCCTCTGGCTGAGCACGTCCACCAATGGTATATGTGAACTTGCGTAGCGCCTTAGAAGAATCAATTATATAGCATATCTCAGACTCAGCCAAATTTGAGTGGGTAAAACTGATGTCGTTGTAATTTGCCGACTTTGGTGGAGGAGGCAAGCCAGCCTCATTATTCCACGAGACTAAAGTGAACGACACAGACTTCAGTGCTGGGAGTCGTCGCACCAGATTCAGTCGATGATGATAATCTTCAGCAGTATTGTAAAAAAAGCCATCATTACCCGCTGAATTGTCGTCTGGAAGGAAAATGATTCGATTGAGATTCTGTAGATAAGGAATCGAATCGGAGTTCCTGTTTGCACGACGGAGCATTGTAAGGAGAGCAAAATCTTTAGTATCGCAACTAGGCTCTCCAACATGGAATACAGCGAGTGACTCTAGCTGGGGTGAAATAGCGATTAGCAGCGCTGCGAGGGCCTGTTTGAAGGCCATATGGCATAAGTGAGAGGAGTTCAATCTTCTATTATTAGCCTTTTATCAGGGAACTATTTAAGAGGAAAATTGAATCACGTACAAGTATCCCCGGTTTGGTTGTAGTAGCATATGCAGCACCAACTGTGACTCATTTCCTACTGTAAACCCAGCTATCTTGATAGCAGCCTTTAATCTTTCAAGATCATCCAGCTCCAGCTCTCGAGGCTCAGTAGGTGGATTATTGAAATCGACGTCACGGTGCCCATACACGGCTCGGCTCCCATGGACTTCTAAATGACGAACATGTCCAGCTATTTCCGGATTTCTCATGAGAAACAAGAAGGTTTGAAATCCAGTCTCAAGATCATATCCATCACCGAGTTGTAGCCGACGATATTTCTGCCTATCTTCCATCTTGTAGACCATGTGCGTGTATCGACTGTGGCCTGGGATGTTGTTTGTTTTTGTCCACGACCTCTTTGATACCAAACTCCGCAGTGTTGGCGATTGAGGACCTATGCACCTGCGAATGTTTTGATAACTTAATACTGACAAGAAATTCGGACCAGAGAAGAACATGAAAAACGATGTGGACTTTTAGAGTGATTTGTTTTTATGAAGGGAAATAAGAGGACTGGTTTGGGGAAGAAAGGGTTATTAATAAGGGGAACTTGTTAGAAGAAACCCGAAGAATTAATAATTGGATACTCACTAAGCCACATTTGGACTAGCATGGAAATGAAAATCTGATTTCAATTTAGACTAAATTACGTATTGGAAATGCACGGTTGCGTAGCGTATAATGGGGTAACGGGACAATACCATAAATACAGGGCCTTACAACTACAACTTTCTTTTGATTGACACCTGAGTAACATGAAGGCCACACTACCCTTCACGGGATTAAACATGATTATAAGAGCCAACATCTCTTAAGGATAAATTTGAGCAACTACATAGTCTACCCTAGGGTCTCAAATATCTTCTTAGTGCATTGTACTAGGAGATCCACAACACCATGGAGTCGCACCTGAAATGGGGAATAGTTGTATGGTTCCTTTCGATGGAGTTTATTTTTCACTCTTCCTGGCGCGGATTCTGTTTATCCTTTATTTTTTCTCTGTCTCTCCCTTCGTAAAGCGAAATCAAATGAATGCTCTAGGTTAAAGAAAGCCTTATATTGAATTACCTTCTGATAAGTTTGAAGTAAATTCTTCTTGTGCATCAATGAAACACTGAATGGTCTGTGATAAATGAAAAATACATGTGTAATCGATACTTGTCATCTGCAGTATTAAACAAGTTCTTTCAAAAGAAGGCTCTATTCTGCCAAGACCTGTACTCAATGATATGGACATTGTACGACCCTTTTTTAACTCGGCTAGAATTGCCAGGGACTGTTGTCAATCTTTGGAACTTGGCATATCCACAAACGCGCGGCCAAAAAGTTCATATAAGTCATGATCTACTATTACTCAAGAAGACTTGCTCTGATTGATCACCTAGGCACATACCTAGTCAATAGGTGGTCGAACAGTGCCACTTAGATTGTAATTACCTTCTAATCTTTCAAATAGTATCAAGCTAATAACTTGGTACGCACCTCATATCATAATGTCAAAAATTGACGGCGATAGGACCCGGCGGCTGGGCGGCTTGGCGATGATACATGTCCCTTTTAGGTTAGGGTCCATCTTGAGTGGATATGAAATTAGCGTGACGCCTGAAACCCATCGATCAAAGGGGTCCTCGTTCCTATACTTGAGGAAACGGTTCCTGATTGATAATGCTTAGCAGTCATGGAAGCCGTAGATTACCGTTGTTTATGATATAAGGATAACTGACAAGATGAGGAATTGGTGTACTGGCTAGTACTGAACATGTCTAATAGAATCAGTTGATTGATTAAAGGTCCGTAGATCGGTTGAGCGATCTCTGGGACCTACTATCCGTGCTCTGGTGTGTTACGACACCGTATCCGAATTTAGTCCGAATACCATACCAATACTTTGGGGAAATTGGGTGAACGATGAATAAGCCTATCCTAAAAGGTTATAGCGGTAATTGACCGCTTCCTAAGTTTGATAAATACTACTATGCACGGCGGAATTCGTAACAGTAATATGCTGGGTTTATTCATTCTCTATTTAATGCTATCTTAAAGTTGAAACAGGCATCGGAATGGGCTCTTATGGCCATGCTAGACTCTTCGCCTATGGCCCGAGCCTATAAAGGTGAAACATCGATGTTGGTGTAGGTCTTGGCTTCTTTAATTGTAGAGCGAGTATTGAATACTGGTCCCTAGCACTACGTAGAGGTGCCTATACTTGGCTAGAGTTCCTTGGTTTCGTAGTGTCCCCTTACGGAGTATGATTTGATGACGTAGAGTTAGTACTGCGGAGCACCTTGGTATCGCAGCGGTCCCCTGCGGAGAACTTAGTGATGTAGCAGTCTCCTGTAGAGAACTTGGTGATGTAGCGGTCTCCTATAGAGAACTTGGTAATGTAGCGGTCTCCTATAGAGAACTTGGTAATATAGCGGTCTCCTGCGGGGAATAGTTGATATCGTAGAGCCTATCTGGCGGGGAATAGTTAATATCGCAGAGCCTATCCTGCGGGGAATAGTTGATATCGTAGAGCCTATCCTGCGGGGAATAGTTGATATCGTAGAGCCTATCCTATAGGGAATAGTTGGTATCGTAGAGCCTGTCCTGCGAGGAATAGTTAGTATTGTAGAGCCTGTCCTACGAGGAATAGTTAATATTGTAGAGCCTATCCTACGGGGAACAGTTAGTATCGTAAAGCCCGTCCTACGAGGAATAGTTAATATCACAGAGCCTGTCCTATAAGGAATAGTTAGTATCGTAGAGCCCGTCCTGCGAAGTATATTTAGTGATGTAGAGCTTATACTGCGGACCTATGGCCACGGAGACCCCTAAGCCTGCAGATAAGAGATGGAAACCATAATATACAGGAGTATAAGGAGGAAAGTCCTGATTTTTTTTGGGCCGGAAATCTCGCGCCTTTTATGTTAAGTCGGCTACATCTCTTCACAGAAACCCCCTATATAAATCTATAGGAACGGCCACTGATTTACGAGGGTATTAGAAAGTTACTTGGAGCTCTTTAGCTAGAAGACGAATCTTTAATGGATCCGTGGTTAATCTTATATTGCTAGGGGGACCAGCCCTTAGTTCTATTAAATTAATTATCTAGACTAACTATTTCCTACGGTGGGTTACACTAGCGATAGGGTACTAGAATTGATAGAATAGAATCTATAGATATGATCGCTATAGTAATTAAATTACGTTATATTATAAGTTGTGATAGAGGTATTATAATATAGTATTTAAAGAGGGCTAGACGTAATAGTAATGACTATCTAAAATAGGTACTATTACTACTCTTATCTCGCATCGATTAAGAACTTCTATAGTATACGTTGTCCTTGTTTTTGCTAGACTCTAAGACACTAAATAGTAGTGTTTAGTAAGATGTACGAAGGACTGGACCTTAAGACTAACCTACGTGCTATTTAAGGTTTAAGGTGCCGGCCGATCATTTCGATCTCGCCGGCCTACTTTCCACCTGTTATCTTATGTACCCTATACCTGACGATACTTTAGCTATTAGTAAATACTTGATAAAAGGTCAATTAATTGGTGCGAATACTATAAAGTATCTTCTTGCTTATCTCTGTAATCGACGCGCGTGGCAGGACAAAACCTAAGACTTCACGAGTACCTTTGTAAGTACCCTGGTAAGTACCCGGGTAAGACTTTGGCTGATCTGCGGGCCCTGCTCCTACCGCTCAAACGTACCGGCCACGGACCCGCTGCGCTCCTGTTTCTAATAATCTTGATTGGTTAGATACCCTGCTAAGGCCTTGCTTTTGATGCTCTCTAAACACGTAATTACGGTCGAACAGTATGTAACGTATTTCCTATGCGAGTAGCGGATATAAGCGAGTGGCGGACCCCTAAATACTATAGTAAATGCGATAAATTACAACTCATTATCTTAATAATAGCGATCTATAGGAACTTATCCCTGAAACGCCTTTTGTTTTATCTAGTATCCATTGACTTTGGGGAGTTTCGAAAATATTAATTATATAATGGCTGCGATATATATATTTCATAGGCTTGGTAATGTAATTTTGGGTCTCGTACTAATATAATGGTTCGATTTACTCAAAATTCATATATGCTTCTAAGAATCCTTATCAATGTCTATCGACAAGTGATAGAAAATCTTACAAGTGTGGTTGTTGAGATAATTAAGTAGTAAATATCGCATTTACTATGGTGTTTAGGGGTCCGCCACTCGCTTGTGTCCGCCACTCGCATGGGTAATACGTTACCAATGGTGTCGGAACAATGGATCATGTAATCAACTTTATTAGTCAGCGTACCATATGTTAAACTGCTGTGGTGGAGACTAGAGAATACCAGACAAGTATATATACGTGACCCATACCATTGGTATATGCTTTTCGACCCTGATTACGTGTTTAGAGATCATTAAGCTGAATCCTAGTAAAGTCGTCGATCAAACCCTCAATCTGTCGAATATGATGCTGAGTGCCCTTTTCTTTATTCCCAACCTATAGTAGAATATCCTGTAGATAGCCTAGTACGTCGGAATTAGATAGAAGCTCTAGAGGGGGCCTAGATATATATTCCTCCTCGGTATCTTTAGGAGCACTATATATATGTTTACTAACGTGAGGCTCATCATATATATTAAGCTTAGGTGCCTCATTTTCGTCTAAAGGGTCTAAGAACTCGCCTAATGGTATGATATTATGGGCGTTTCTAAGAAGCTTGGTTGCTTGATCATATAATGCCCCTATCTCTGTATGCAGCTCATTTTGCTCCTGAGTGATGGGATTATAGATTGGATCAACTATCGCACTTTTAAAAAAGCAGTTCTGGATAGTTTGGTCCGATACATCATGTCTCCATACTGAAGTAATCTAATGAAGTGTATATCTAAGGCTCATCTTCTCACTAGGATTGAGTCCACGATCAAGGATAGCAATCATCTAACGTATCTATTTCTTCTGGTAATGGTGTTTAATATTTTGGATAATTTCTTGGTCCAGCGGCTGATAAACCGAAGTTGCGTTCGCTAGGAAAAAAAGGACCCGAATATAGGGCGGTGGTGGTGCATTTGTAAAGCCGACCGTATGCGCTAAACAGTTATCCAGTAATAATAATACTTGTCTTTCCTTAGAAATATGCCTATAAAAGGAGCGTAACCATTCTTCTATAATGCTATAACGCATCTAGGCTTTCTTATTACAGCGCTAAACACAGCCTAAAGTTGGGATATTAACACCCCGGAGAGCGCGAGGAGTTTTTGCAGTCCTAATTAACTATGAAGGTAAACGGTCTGTACCGGTCGCATTTGTCGTAATAATAATAGAAACCCGGGTTTTATCTCGCTTTTGCCTGGCTATCTTTCTATTGGAGAGACCTCTATTAGGTATCCGTCGCTAATATAATCCAGATTCGTCTATATTATAGATATCCTTATGTTTATATTGGTCGCAGATAATTCGGAGAGGTATAATATCATCGTGTATCGAGGAGGGGACTGAGGCAGCTTCGCCGTGGAAGGTAATATATCGGAGGGAGTGGGGTTGTTTAAACCGAGTAACCCAGCTATTAGAGAAAAGGGGGTTGGAAGATCGCGATATTTAGGTATTTTCTTCTAAAATTCAGTAGCTTTATATTAAATCAAAGGGCTAGTGATTAGATATTAAACACTAATATGCCCTTCTACCTAATTAGTAAGATTTTGGTCTAATATAGGCCACTGAGGAGATGACACGCTTATTAGACCCCGCAGGACCTATATTAAGGTGTGTATATTTTGATGAAAGGATCTTCGATACCGTTGTACGGTCAATCTGGCGATCAAATTGGGATTGAAACCAATCGACACACGCTCTTTGGGTAGGGCGAGGGTTGGTTTGGGACCAATAGGCACGTAGAGCCTGCTTCTGAGCATCTGTTATGCCTAGTTTGACACGCTTGGCTAGGGGTAATCCTGAAGTTTTATCGAATTCGGACATTCTGATTGGTCGATTGATATGACTAAGCAAATATGGGACGGAAGAGGGGGGTGATAAATGTGAATGTGACAAAAGTGAGCAATCTATATGGGAAAGGCGGTAAAAGTGGGTCCATCCAAGCAAATAGGGTGCCAAAACCGAAATTGTGCCATATATGCGTGTGACAAAGCTGGAAGTTGACTGTAGATATATAATCAAGATGGTTAACGTTAAGATAATTCTCAGATGAGTAGAGATGGCACCCGAGAGTTTGCTCCCGGGCTCATAACCTGTTGTAGTTCAGGGGTATGTCTTGTATCATTTATTCAGAGGGAAACATGAGGCTATATATACAACGGGAAGATCAAGTTGATTTCCAATCAACTTGATTCTTCGTATACATAATTCGGGATTAATTCCGATGGTTCGGCTTGGTTCCTGACTGCACCAGCCTCATATCATAACATATAGCATGCGCCTACCCTCAGGATGCCGATAATTGCTGGAAGCATATCCAGTGACATTTTGGTCAACAGTGGAATTCTAGCGCGTGACGTTACCCCGGCAGATAACAGGGCCCGACTGACATGAAAGGAAGCATTGCGCAAAGCCGCATACGAGAGGGTTTCTCCTTGCCATTCCGCTGCAATTCGGTCGGGAGCTTTTGTGGCCCAGCCATCAAAGAGATCCAAAACGGTGGCATCTAGATGCTGAGAGGAATGGGTTTCATTCATCTTTCAAGTCGTAGAATAGAATATAAATTGAACGAGGATTGGAAATTGGTTGGAGAGGCCCCTTTGTAGAAAGAGCCAGAAGAAACAGTCGAGTAATATTCCTAGAAGGTCCAAAAAGACCACTCCTGATGTCTAGAAATATTTTACTTAGTATTAAATCAAACAAAAGGCATTTCCAGTGGCTGACAACGCATGAAGGCTGACGGGTCATCCGTGCTGTTGGCTGACAATGCTTGAGGGGCTGATGGGTCATCCATGATTTCCGTCATGTTTCGGGATCAGTATCTAGGAACTGTAAAATTTTATCGGGGGTTATTTGATTCAATAATTTCTTAGAGCAATATGTTCAGTGGTTAACAAAATTGACGTGACTTGTAGATAGAGACTGTAGTACTAAGAGTACCTGGGAAGATGATTCCCTATTTACTCTCGCGCCACCACGCCACCGCGCCACCACTAGCACTCAACCGGCTGACTTTCTGCAGTTTGATTGGTTAATTTATCCCTGCAAAGATGCAGTGATAACGAACAAATCACTATCGCTAGCATGATTACGTGGCTAGCATTTGAAAAGAGACACTTTTACCCCCTGAGTCCCCTGATCTTGCAGTAGGAGAGAACAGACACATTGCCTACAGTAAAATGACTTTCACCACTGGGGTTGGGAACTTGTTCCATTTAAATCAAGAAGACTTTGATTTCAATATCCAATTTGAACAGCTGTTCTTCTCTATCATCCCATCCACTTTGTTCATTGTAACATCCTTATGGCGCACCTTTTCCCAGGCACGGAAACCAATCGTGGTCAATGCTCCGGGATTTCAGTTTCTGAAGTTGGTATGTTCTTTTTCTTGATTTCGAGTTTTAGCGCCTCTTAAAATTTATAGGGTGCTATCATCGTCTATGTTGGATTCGAACTCTCGCTATTGATCTTGGCTACGACCGGGTCTTTCCATGTCAGCGGGATGTTCATAGCTTCCTCGGCTCTTAGCCTCGTCTCCGGTCTCCTAATGCTTGCCCTAAGCGTTGTGGACCATAGCCGAAGCCCAAGACCATCTCTTCTCTTAAACAGCTACTTGTTTTTGACTCTTCTTCTCGATGCGGCTCAGGCAAGAACACTATTCCTGTCATCAGATGTCAAGCCCGAGACCACCTACAGCATCATCTTCAGCGTCTCAGTAGGACTGAAGATTACAATTCTGTTCTTAGAGGCACGTCAGAAGACCAAGTGGGTGACCTGGGATAGGAAGAAGCACAGCCCCGAGGAGACAAGTGGCATATTTTCCCTCGGCGTCTTTTTCTGGCTCAACAAGATGTTCCTGGTTGGGTATGGAAAGATCTTGACAATTGAGGACCTCTACCCCCTGGACAGCTCCCTTAACTCACAAGCGCTGCATGAGGATTTTGCCAAGAATATGGACTACTCTAAGCTCAAAGGGGATCAATTTGGCCTTCTGAAAGTGATAGTACGCACACTGAAGGGGCCTCTTCTTCTCCCTATTGCTCCACGACTAGCACTTGTTGGCTTCACCTTCTGTCAGCCTCTGTTCATCGAGAGGCTATTGATCTATCTTTCCCAGTCAGAACCCGACCCGAATTTCAAATACGGTCTGATCGGTGCTAGTATACTGGTATACTCTGGGATGGCTATCTCATACGCCTTATACTGGTATGATTTTCTAGTATTTGTGTTATAACCTAAGGAGACAGGCTTATATATTTGTTAAGGTACTGCCACCATAGATTGCGTACTATGGTACGGTCTATCCTAGTCACCGAGACTTTTATAGCCGCTACGAAGGCTCAGATTGGGTCGAGTAACGATAGTGCTGCACTGACTTTAATGAGTACTGACATGGAGCGAATTAAAATGGGCCTTCGGTTTCTTCATGAGACCTGGGCGAGTATGATCCAGGCTGCTCTTGCAGGCTGGATATTATATGAGCGACTCGGTGTTGCGTTTGTTGCACCTATCGGGGTGGTTGTCGTCTGCTTTATCGGCTTGGGCATATTAATCAACTTTACTGGCGATTCACAGAGGGCCTGGATGTCGGGAGTCCAGAAACGCGTAGGTCTAACCGCGACAGTGATTTCCGGCATGAAGTCAGTGAAGATATCTGGTCTTTCAGCTGCCGTGAGTGACTACGTGCAGCATCTCCGTGTAGAAGAACTCGCCGCAGGAGCCCGATTCCGCAAAATTTTTATTATTGCGGCAGTCTTTGCGTTCATGCCGCAGCTGATTGGTCCACCACTGACCTTCGCATGTACTCAACGCACACTCGATTCCTCTACAATGTTCACGAGTCTTTCGTTTCTGACCCTATTGACGAACCCGCTGTCGCAGCTTTTCCAATCGATTCCCGAGCTTGTTTCTGGCTTAGCTTGCTTAGGCCGAATTCAGGCTTTCTTGGAGTGCGAGCCTCGCTATGATTTTCGCCAAGTATGTTCTGATTTGCAAAGCGTGGAGAAGACCAAAGCGAAAAACATAGCCCTGACGGAGCCGAGCCTGAGTTTTGCACATTCTGTTGTTATCAAAGAGGCCAACTTTGGTTGGAAGGCAGGGAAGTTCATCCTGCAGAATGTGAGCACTCAAATATTGAAGTCATCGCTTACGATGGTCGTCGGACCTGTTGGCTCAGGCAAATCGACCTTCTGCAAGGCACTTTTAGGAGAGCTGCCTTTCAATGATGGGAGTGTAATCATAAACGGTCGCTTCCAACATGTCGCTTTCTGCGAGCAAAATGCCTTTCTCTCGAATGGAACCATACGAGATAACATCATTGGATTCTCCCCTTTCTATCCCCAGCGGTATGCCGAAATCATCGAGGCCACGGCACTAGGCTTTGACTTTGATGTCCTACCCCAGGGAGACTGCACGAATATCGGTTCGGATGGAATCGCCCTTTCAGGTGGCCAGAAACAACGGGTGTCTCTCGCTCGAGCGTTGTATCTACACTCCGACCTGCTAGTTCTAGATGATATCTTCAGCGGGCTGGATGCGGACACTGAGGAGAAAGTCTTTAGGCAAGTCTTTGGGGTAGATGGTCTACTCAGGCGACGAAACTCGACTGTGGTACTATGCACCCATAGTATCAGACACCTTCCCGCTGCCGACTATATCATAGCATTCGAGGACGGGGCCATTAGGGAGCAAGGTAGTTTTCACGACTTGTCGAGAATTGATGGGTATGTTCAAAGTCTCGGACTGAATGGCACTTCCGACAGGTCTTCGTGCGAGAAATCGGCCCCGAAGAATGCCGCGCCATCCAAATTGCAGGTCCAATCAACAACAACCAGCAGCGACGCATCATCTTTCATGCCAAATATGGTTACATCCCGGCAAGCCGGAGATGCAATGGTGTATAAGCATTACGCTAAGAGTATGGGATGGCTTGTGGCGGCTTGTAGTCTATTCTTTGCAGCCCTTTGGGGTTTCTTTACCAACTACCCAACTATTTGTGAATTCCTCAGGTATCCACGGTTATGCAATCACACTAATCCCGCCCATTTATAGGGCTCACATACTGGAGTGATGCCGTCGCCTCAGTCCATCCCCAACACTCCCACGGCTACTACGCCGGGATCTATGCCACGCTCCAAATCTGCGCCATGATAGCCCTGCTTCTCCTAGGAATTATTATCTTCATTGTCGCGGTCAAAAAGGCAGGGGCAAATCTCCACCAAGATTCTCTGCGAACTTTGATTCGAGCACCGTTGTCATTTCTTACCACGACAGATACTGGTGTCGTCACCAACCTGTTCTCACAAGATCTGAATCTCATAGATACCGAGCTGCCAGACGCCCTATTGAATGCTCAGTTTTGCGTAAGTTTCAGACAGAGATTTCTAAGATTATCAAGAGTCTAACTCGGGTTTAAAGGTCTTCCAATCCATCGGACAAGCGGCTGTCATGCTCACTTCGTCCGCATATCTGGCTATCAGTTATCCTCTCCTTGGTGCTTTGTTATATCTTGTGCAGAAGTTCTACTTGCGGACTTCCCGGCAGTTGAGATTGCTAGACTTAGAGACTAAAAGTCCCCTGTAGTAAGTTCATCAACAGCTATTGCAATCGAGTTCCCGCAATTCTGATTTTGCTTTTCTTACTAGCGCACATTTCCTTGACACGCTTAAAGGAATTGCTACTCTTAGAGCCTTTGGTGAGTGACTTATATAATCTAAGCGTGGTAAATTCGCTAATACTACGCAAAAGGTTTTCTTCATGAGGATATCCAGAAGAATGCTGGCCTGGTTGATTCCAGCCAACGTGCCGCGTACCTCCTCCTAATGATCCAAGAGTGGTTAAACTTCGTTCTTAACGTTGTAGTCATGGTCATCGCAGTAGTCCTGACTACTCTCTCTGTTTGCCTTCATTCTAATACCGCCTTCGCCGGTGCATCCTTATTCTCTCTTATGAGCTTTGGGGAGAATCTCTCTGGCATCGTTACCTACTATACACGACTGGAGACCTCCATCGGCGCGATTTCACGACTAAAAACATTCAACGAAACCGTGATCGCAGAAGACACAGAAGACGAGAATATTACTCCGGGCGAAGAATGGCCTGAATGTGGTACAGTCGAGTTGAAGGGTATATCCGCACGATACAAGTAAGAACAACAGCTTTTTTTTTTAATTCAACTAAGACTAATAACTCCTTTCTTCCTCAGCTCTACCGGAGAGAAACCCACTCTCGACAACATCCAACTATCAATTCATTCTGGTGAAAAAATCGCTATCTGCGGTCGCACGGGCAGCGGCAAATCAAGC
The DNA here is from genome assembly GCA_028828245.1 of Penicillium lividum. NCBI lineage: Eukaryota > Fungi > Ascomycota > Eurotiomycetes > Eurotiales > Aspergillaceae > Penicillium > Penicillium lividum. The sequence goes on from JAQJAG010000003.1 coordinate 4,548,264, forward strand.
CTCTTAGCCCTCCTCCTCAAGCTCCTAGATCCAATCCCTAATTCCGACGGAGAGACTGCGATCTTCATTGATGACATCTCCCTCCAATCTATTGACCGTTCTACCCTCCGTCAACGCCTTATCGCCGTTCCCCAAGACCCGGTCTTCCTCCCAGATGGCTCCACGTTGAAAGCAAACCTCGATCCATACCAAACATCTCCTCCTACAGAATGCCAAAACGTTATAATGGCAGTTGGTCTATGGCAACTGGTTCAAGAATACGGTGGCCTTGATGCACCCATGAACGCGGGGGTTCTGAGCGCCGGACAACGTCAGCTATTCTCTCTAGCGCGAGCACTGTTACGTCGAAGCATTCGTGGCGAAGACAGCCGTGGTATATTGCTGTTGGATGAGGTGAGTTCTAGTGTGGACCAGGAGACGGAACGGGTCATGCAGGATATTGTGCAGGCGAAATTTAAACATTACACTGTTATCGCGGTAAGCCATCGGCTGGATATGATTATGGACTTTGACAGAGTGGTGGTCATGGATATGGGGAAGATTGTTGAGGTTGGAAACCCCGCGGTATTAAAGGGTTTCCCTGAGTCGAGGTTTGGCGAGTTGGTGAGGGCTGGAGGGAAGTAATTTCGCTGGGTGAGAGGAGACCGGGGTTTGTTAGTTCTTTTAATAGTCCTTTAATACTGGTAGTTATCGGTTTACATTGATTACATAGTAAATCTGACATTTTTGCACACTTCACCTCTGTGCAAAACTTTTCATCTCAACCCCTGCTTACTACGCTCTTTCGACCAATCAAAATGCCTGAATTCGAGGATTTCGCCCCACCTACCGACCTCCCCTCCCCCCTACCACGGTACGATCGACTACCCAAATGCGTATAAAACGCGGTCGACCAGGCATATCAGACCTGCAGAAGCAAGCGCTAAGGGTCTATTGGTCTGAAACTCACCCTCGTCCGACCCACTAAGCGTGTGCAGATTGGTTTTTGCACAAATTTAAGCGCAAAATCGACCGTACAACTGTATCAAGGGCCCTTTCATCCCGTTATGATCACCTTGATTCTGGCCCTGTAGGCCCTTCTAAGCGTGCTTCTGCCTCAAATTGGCCTATTTTGGACGAAAAGCTGAACGATTGGGTTGATTATATTTTATCAATTAAAGATCATCCACCAATTACTGGGCGTATGCTTCAGATTTAAAGCAAAGGAATTTTGGACGAAAATACCTGAATACCGTGATAGGCCAAGACCTCAATTCTCTGAGGGGTGGTTATACCGGTTTAAAAAGCGGCATAATATCCAATATTTCACTTTCCATGGAGAATCTGCTTCGGTCCCAAACTCTGTACATGAGGATATCAAAGCGATTAGGGCAATTTGTGACCAATATAAACCTGAAGATATCTATAATATGGATGAAACAGGGTTATATTGGCGACGTATGCCTAATGGGGGCCTTGATAAGTAAAAGTAATCGGGCTAAAAGCTTGATAAAACTCGGATATCAGTGGTTGTTACCACAAATGCCACTGGAAGTGACCGTATGCCCCTATGGTTAATTGGGACAGCAAAAACCCCGCGCGCACTTCGGGGTATAGATGCCCGAAGGGTGGGATATGTTTGGGGCAATAACCAGAAGGCGTGGATGCGTACCGACATCATGGAGCAATGGTTACGTTCCTTTTACGGCCGAATTAGTATAGAAAGACGAGTCCTCTTATTAATGGACAATGCGAAGATGCATCTCGCAGGCCTGAAAAAAGCACCACCACCTCCCCGCATTAAGGTCGTTTTTCTCCCATCAAATTCAACCTTAATTTATCAACCTTTGGACCAAGGAATCATCCAAAACCTTAAACACTACTATCGGAAGTTGTGGATTCGATGGATGATAGGTCTTTTAGACCGAGGGTTAAATCTATATGATCGGATGAATCTCAAAATGACTGTTAATTGGCTTGCGACGACTTGGAAATCAAGGGTATCGGACGAGACGATATTAAAGTGCTTTACCAAAAGCACCTTAATTCCACGTCCAAGCACTATTTCTGAGAAAAGCCTAAGCATGCCGGTAGACCCCGAAGTGACAAAGGAGATAGGGGTGCTCTTTAACGAAGCTTTAACGAAGCTTGGGGTTAATAGCCTAGAGGTGTGCCTAGACGACTTTTTAAACCTATCCGACGAAAGCGATCCACCCCCTGACCTCGATTTTGGTGATAACCTATCTATAGAAGATATATATATATCTGCAGATGAGGATTCTGACGAAAACGTGGATATGCTACCATCTGATATCGTATCAAATTCTACTGCGGTAGATTATCTGTAAGAGCTGCTGATATATGCTAGCAATAAGGACACAGCGTCTATGGAGGATATGGATATGCTGCACACCTTAATAAGGAATTTCGGACGAATACAGTTGCAGGAAAGACGTCAGGTGACCTTGGAGGAGATGGGATTTAAGCCTATTTAGGCAATAGCGCTTAGGGTTAGCTTACAGATCAAATACGTTATTATTCACTTTTGCACTCCCTCACTTATGTGCACAGATTCCCTTGGATATCAGGGTGTGGTAATAGCGGGGGTTGACTGTATATATATAACAAGAAGCTTAAGCCAACTGGATTCTTGGTGTAGATACTTCCGAGTTAATGACATGATCTAGCTTTCTTTTTGGTACCTAATGACCAGCCGTATGCCACGACTCTATTTTCTGTCACGAAGGACTTGACAACGGCTGTTGGCCTAGGAGAAATACAGTGATGTGGGTGGGGTCTTTCCCCCAAATCAAACGAAGTGTGCGAGGGGTGACACACCGCCTGGGCGACTCATTCCGTTTGTCAACGCGTCCAGACTCAGCATTGACAGTCTGCTCATCGACGCGTCGATACTGTCACCATCCATGAATTGTCTTCGAGCTGGTCACTGTTTGTCAAGCTGGTCACTGGTTTTCGAGCAGGCTCAAGTGTTTATTAATGCTGATTCAACTGTAAACAGACGCTTAGTCAACTGTTGATGAAAACAGACTTAACTGTTTACCAAAGCCGGTTAACTGTTGATGAAAATAGGCTTAACTGTTTACGCACGCTTAGTTAACTGTTTATGAATACAGACTCAAATGTTTATCAAAGCAGGCTCTAATGCTCACCAACACTGGGTCAACTGTTTACGAATGGTCGTTCAACTGTTTATTAGAGTAGGCTTAACTATTCATAAAGTAGGTTAACTGTTTACGGACGCTCAGTCAACTGTTTACCAAAGTAGGTCAACTGTTCATGAAAACATAGTCCATTGTTTATCAAAGCAGGCTCTAATATTCACCAATACTAGATTAACTGTTTAAGCACGCTCATTCAACGGTTCACGAATGCTTAGTTAACTATCACCATAACAGGCTCGACTGTTTACGAAAATAAGCTGAAATGTTTACTAAAGCTAGGCAACTGTTCACCGAAGTAGGCTGGTTACCACGTTGGACTATTGATCACCGTATCTACCCCGTTACCACCAACGCTAACCTTAACAATCATCTTAGGTTTCCTTACCTATGAGACAGACGTGAATAATGCTTTCTTGCCTAAGTCTGATGGTCTTTGACCGAGCCGACCAGCCTGCACGTGTGTGTATGCACCCTCTACGTGTGTGTATATATCCTCTACGTGTTTGTATATATCCTCTACGTGTGTGTATATATCCTGTGAGATCAAGTTCTGGACATGATACTACTATGCACGGGGAAATCAGTAACAGCAAAATTCTGGGTTTATTTATTCTCTGTATAATACTATCTTGAAGTTGAAACAGGCCTCGGAATGGGCTCTCATGGCCATGCCAGACTCTTCGCCCGTGGCCCGAGCCTATATAAGTGAACTATCGATGTTGGCGCAGGTCTTGGCTTCTTCAACTGCAGAGCGAGAGTTGAATACTGGTCCCTAGCACCATGTAGAGGTGCCTGCACTTGGCTAGAGTTCCTTGGTATCGCAGCTTCCCCCTGCGGAGAACTTGGTGATGCAGCGGTCTCCTGCAGAGAACTTGGTAGCGCAGAGCCTATCCTGCGGGGAATAGTTGATATCGCAGAGCCCGTCCTGCGGGGAACAGTTGGTATCGCAGAGCCTATCCTGCGGGGAATAGTTGGTATCGTAGAGCCCGTCCTGCGAGGAACAGTTGATATCGCAGAGCCTGTCCTGCGGGGAACAGTTGATATCGCAGAGCTTATACTACGGACCCGTGGCCATAGAGACCCTTAAGCCTGCTGACAAGAGATGGAAACCATGGCATACGCGAGTGTGAGGAGGAAAGTCCTGATTTTTTCTGGGCTGGAAATCTGGCGCCTTATATATTAAGTTAGCTACGTCTCTTTATAGAAACCGCCTGCGCAGATTTATAGGTACGGCCACCGATTTTGGATGGCGTTGGAAAAGTTTCTTGGGAATCTTTGACCAGAAGACGTACCTTCTATAGATCCGTGGTTGGCCTTATGTTGCTAGGGGGGACCAGCCCTTGGTTCTGTCAAATCGATTATCTAGACTGACTATTCCCTGCGGTGGGTTACACTGGCGACTGGGTACCAGAAATGATGAAATGGAAACTATGGATATGATCGCTGTGGCAATGCAACTGCGTTGCATTGCAAGTTGCGACATATGTATTACAATAGAGTATTTAAAGAGGGCTAAACGCAACGGCTATGTACGTGTAATTAGAGGTACCATTGAGATTATTGTCGCGCAACGATGAAAAGCCTCTGCAGCGTATGTTGTCCTTTTTTACGTCCTTCTGAGAACCTAGTGAGTAGTATTAAGTAAAATGCTCGAAACGACTGGACTTTAAGACCAGGTTGAGGGAGAGCGGGCGCCACTCCGGAAGAGTGAGATTTGCGGAACAACACGCTCGCTGCGACGCATTGCGAACTGAGTGTCAAGTTTTTCGATGGCAATGATTTGACCACCTTTCTTGATCAGAGAAGATATCTGAAGTTTAGTGCATCCTTCTCAGTGAGGTGCACTGCAGGTATCGAGCATTGCGAATGCTACTTAAACTACGAAGGTAGCCGGGTCAAGACCTTCGTGATTATTTGGAAGAGAACTGCGACCGACTGTGAGCGGTGGTATCAGCCATCAAGGGAGTGGTCATAGAAGAGCAATAAAGACCGGATAAGCGCGTCGTAGTAATTCCAACCGGTATCAGACTGGGAACGTGAAATTTACTTCCCTAATAAACTTCTCATAGATATCCCAGCACTGTGCTCTGCCTCTACTACGCGGCCTTTCATAAAAAACGCGACACTTGGGTCAAGAAACAGGATACCAAAAAGTTTCCGGTGTGAAAAATGAGTCGTTCGTCGTGGACCCTGACCCATGAGATAAATACCACGTGTCATTTAGACTTTGTGTTCCCGAGCGATCATTCCGTTCTGGGCCCTCCAATTCTCCACTCTGGATGTGGGACCCGAGCTCTGCTAGACTCGAACCACACTCGTCACACAATTAGGCCATTTACATCAACAGAGATGGGTCTGTCGAACTTTCCCGGTGGAAGACTTGAAGTAGGAACATTCGGGAATATTATGGCTCTCATCTTCCTGCAAATATGTCCCAATCCTATTGCCATAGATCGTCAAAGAAAGGGGTGGCAAATAGAGCCAAAGCCGAGATTTTCGGGCAGCGTCGATCCCGTTTCAGAACCGCGCGGCCCCACCATGAGTACTGCAGAACCATTCAAAGGAGTACCACGGAACCCTGCCTTTGCTCCATGGTGCTTTTAAACTCAACTTGGGCAGCATCCAAAGATTCTCTGATTGAACGAGCGCTCTCTTTCAGCAGTTGCACTTTATCTTTACGAGCTAGCAAAAAAGGGTGGTCTTGTAGCAGTCGAGAAGCAGTCTTTCTGGACTGTGGCAGAGTCGTCATACTCGTCCGAGAAGCATGTCAATGTCCTGGCTTGATCCTGGCTCGATGCGGGAGGGCAGAATCTCGTTGATCCCAACAATGCCGCCCATGCAGAGTCCAACTCCGAAGAGCCTTCGTTGCTACCATGGCACGTCAGCTGGGTCCGTGTCGATCTCTGGTCGATCTCCTGATATTGCAACGCTACCATCACACCTTGATAGTCAGGGCACGACGGACTCATTTTCAAACCCTGAACGGTCAGGCTTCAGTGGTCCAGGGGTCTTTGCCGCGCCCATCATTTGCAGATCAGTGTTAATTTTTCTCCTCTGCAAAGTCAACACAACCACCAACAACCTATGAGACAAGATATGCCAGGAAGTAAACGCAGCGTACTTGCATCATCTGTGTCAAATCGAGATCATATTCACAGCCCTTTATACAACGCAGCCACATCATCACGTCCTGCGAAGCAACGGTGAGCAGCCACAATAAATTCATTGTGCTTGCTAACTTCTCTCCATCTTCTCCAGTACATCGAAACCAATCACAATGTCTCGCCCAAGAAAGATCGATGCCATCTCGAGTGAGTTCCAAATCTACATCTTTTGCTAATACGAATATTAACTAACGAACTTGAATCACAGTTCTGGAGAGTCTCTCTTCACTCTTGGGAATACGATCAGGAAAAATTCCCTTTCGCGCCCAAAATCGAATCCTCCAAGCCATACAGCAACACCTTGAGTTCCATGCATTTCGGTTTGCTCACAAATGGCTGCCGGAGAAGTCTCTCATGAACGGGTGGACGTGCCCAGAAGAATTAGAGCTACACAGATTCTTCATATTTTTGGCAAGGAACAAGACCCGAGTACAGCACAGTGCCTTCCGCCAAGCCAGTTGCGCTCTACTGAGAATGAAAGGGCCAGTGTCCGCGATTCGTCACGCTGCTGTTCATCGTCTGACTCAGGATCATGAATCTCTCCTGCAGATGAATCGCGTCGCCATTGAATTCATGATGACTACCGGTGAATCTTCGCCCCCTGCGAAGCTTTGCCGTCTCCTTGACTTCTTGGAGGCTAGACTTCCGAAGCTTGCGAGATCAGGCCCGCTTCCGGACCAGCCTTTAGAATCCAAAGGCTTTCTGCGCAGACGTCGCTGCAGGGAACTGAAGGCTCAACTCACACCACTACCGAAATCTGCCATTGAAGTATTACAATGGGTTGAGGGGTTGTTTGTGCTGGAAGTGGAGCGCTTCTTGCATACGGTGTTACAATAAATGCTAGCTTGAACTCTTCGTGATGGAGTCTTCGTAATGGACTCTTCGTGTCGTGTTGAAAGCCATCGTATATACCACACATCTATATGAAGTCAAGAAGCATACTAGTAATAGAACTGATCTGGTCTAAAAGTCTCACATTAAAATCGAAGCTAGACTTCGTAGGTCATGAATAGGAGCATATATCGCAGTTGCGGCCAAACGCACAGCAGGGCGGTACAAAGGCGCCTGACCGTCGTCATGGCGACGAAGATGATGTTCCTCGTGGTGGGGGTAGAAGGTTCGATGATCAGCGGTCCAGAAGTTGGATTCTGGGATCCAGAAGGAGGGCCCCGAAGCCACTACGTCCCAGGCTCGATCCAGTGGTCTAAAAAAACACGTGGAAGACTCTTAGCCTAAGCGCGTACCAGATTGATGATCACATACAGCAATATTCGAAATTGGCTTCCATGTTTTACACAGAGAAACTATCTCCAGCCCCACTGCCAAGACGATAGTGAAACCGCCTAGGGCAAATTAAGCTAGCCTGCAGATCATGCTTGTTTTAGACTGTCTCGACGTATGGTACAAAACATGAAACGTAATACGGCCCTGTAAGTGACCCATGGATATAGTCGAAACAGTTTCTAGAAAATTTCAATGTTCTAGTTATTGATATTACAATCTAATGTTTAATGAGATATGAGGCTTTCATTTTCGTGATTAAAGATTTTTTTGGCTTAATGGTTTGTTTGTATGAACTATTACTAGGCAAAGCTCCACTCTAGAGAAATTGAACACGGGAGAGTCCTACTTCCTGCCAAATAGGCGCAAGAATATTGTCCGCCTACGATGTCCGCCAGGTCTATAAACCGGCTCGGAGGTTTCTATGGGACTGCCTAGGATTGAGGTCTCTTTGGTGTCCGTCAGCGGTTTAGTGAGCTGGGAAGATGGGAAGTCAACCTTCCCGCGCCATTCGTCTAAAGCAGACTTGGAAGATGTAGTATGCGGATGGTTAGGGCCTAATTTTCGGTTGCAAATTTGAACGCATTCAGCCATCAGCTATAATGCGGCTGTGTATTGACCAGATGACCTTAAGGTATAAGCCAGGTTGCCCATACTCGTCAGCGTAGAGGGATGGTCTACGCCGAGCTTCGTCTTACTCGTCTCCATCACCTGCACCTCGAGCTGCTCCGCCTCCTCCTATCGGCCCTGGTTCTAGAACGTTGATGCCAGGTTGGCCATACTCGTCAGCGTGTTAGGATGGTCTATGCTGAGCTTCGTCTTGCTCGTCTCTATAACCTGCATAAAGAGCTGCTCCGCCTCCTCCTATCGGCCCTGGTTCCTATACGTCGATGCTAGGTTGTTTATGCTACCTAGCGTGTTAGGATGGTCCACGCCGAGCTTCGTCTTGCGAGTCTCTATGACCTGTATAAAGAGCTGCTCCGCCTTATCCTATCGGCCCTGGTTCTAGAACGTCGATGCTAGGTTGGCTATGCTCGATAGCGTAGAGGGATAGTCCACGCCGAGCTTCGTCTTACTCGTCTCTATAACCTGTATCTCGAGCTGCTCTGCCTCCTCCTATCGGCCCTGGTTCCTATACGTCGATACTAGGTTGCCTATGCTCGATAGCGTAGAGGGATGGTCCACGCTGAGCTTCGTCTTACGAGTCTCTATAATCTGTACCTCGAGCTACTCCGCCTCCTCCCATTGGCCCTGGTTCCTATACGTCGATACCAGGTTACCTATGCTCGTCAGCGTAGAGGGATGATCTATGCCGAGCTTCGTCTTACGAGTCTCTATAACCTATATAAAGAGCTGCTCTGCCTCCTCCTATTGGCCCTGGTTCTAGAACGTCAATGCCAGGTTACCCATACTCGTTAGCGTAGAGGGATGGTCCATACCGAGCTTCGTCTTGCTCGTCTCTATAATCTGCACCTTGAGCTGCTCCGCCTCCTCCTATCGGCCCTGGTTCCTATACGTTGATGCTAGGTTATTTATACTACCTAGCGTATTAGGATGGTCTACGCCGAGCTTCGTCTTACTTGTCTCTATAACCTGTACCTTGAGCTACTCCGCCTCCTCCTATTGGCCCTGGTTCTAGAACGTCGATGCTAGGTTAGCCATGCTTGATAGCGTAGAGGGATGGTCCACGCCGAGCTTCGTTTTGCGAGTCTCTATAACCTATATAAAGAGCTGCTCCGCCTCCTCCTATCGGCCCTGGTTCCTATACGTCGATGCTAGGTTGCCTATGCTCGATAGCGTAGAGGGATGGTCCACGCTAAGCTTCGTCTTGCGAGTCTCTATAACCTGTATCTCGAGCTGCTCCGCCTCCTCCCATCGGCCCTGGTTCCTATACGTCGATGCCAGGTTGCCTATGCTCGTTAGCGTAGAGGGATGGTCCACGCCGAGCTTCGTCTTGCGAGTCTCCATAACCTGCACCTCGAGCTGCTCCGCCTCCTCCTATCGGCCCTTGAGCCGGTATACGCTCGCCAACATCGCAGTGCTATCGAGGGTCTGTTCATCCTCTAAGCCAAACATTAGTACTCGCTCCCTCCTTGATTTAGATACCATATCCCTTGATTCCTCAATGTTCCTGGTATCCTGAGCATACCATGCTCCCCTATAAAGTAGCGTCGCCTATTTTTGTAGAGAGTCTTGTGATCCTGGTCGTTGTGACACCGCTGATTTCATATGTAGAAACAGCGACCGGCATCGTGCCCAGTTCTCATATTCACCGGTCGGAAACCTTTGGTATAGGCTCGTGATGAATTCCTCCTTCTATCGCTCTATTTGTCCATTACTTTTCAGCCATACACGCACAGTAAGTTGCACTAGCCGGTGCATCGTGAATACTGTCATGTTCTCACTGATAGAAATAAATGAAAAGTCTCTTAATGTTGTAAGATCATCATTAAATTCATTATCCGTGTCAGATTCTGATATGCTATTCGTATCCTCGTCGCGGCGGTCAAACGCAATTCCCTCCGAGCTCGAATTCTCGTTATATGTATCGCGTTGAACTCGGAGAAGGTTCTCTGAAACTCCCTGTCGGTCGAAAAAGCTCATAAGGGAGAGCAAATCAGCAGCGGACGGTCGTATTCGTCGAATATAGTCGAAGGATATTTGCTATGTGACTAGAATCGAATTCTTCGCCTCCTAATCTCGATAGAGATGACCCGCCTCATAATGAAGAAGCTTGATCGCTTCGCTATCACTCTTCCGAAACTTCTCGAGGTACTGCGATACTGAACAGCGGGGTGCTCGATGCACGATGTAGCCGGCTGCCTGCACAATGGCCAGTGGCATAAACTCGAGTTCTTCCACTAACGTTAGAATATCAGGAGTTTCCGCCAGTTATCCAAGCTTTTGTTGGAGAAGTTTTAACGCCTCCGACTTGTTTATTGGTTCTATTTTGATAATGTCCTGATGGTCGACAATCTTTAACGCTACCTCTTTATTCCGACTTGTGATAATTATAGATCTATTCGGGCTTCGGGGAAGAAATTCCAATAATGGCTTTGTCGAGCTGTTGGTTTGGCCGATCTGTAGGCCCTGCTGGCCTATCGTTGATGGCTGGCGAAGGAACCCATCATTATTAATATTATCAAGAATTAGTAACCACCTTCCTCTCTTGGCATCCTGAAGCCAGCCTTCGACGAGTTGAAATATATTTACTGTGGGATCCTTGCGCCCGAAAATTTTGGCCTGGTCGGCGATATCCCGGAAACTTTGCTCGAACCGAGCCGCGTTACTTGCGTGGACCCAAAAAACCCAGGTGGCCGGTGATTGGGATCGGACTCGGTAGGTGTATTCGATGCTAAGTTGCGATTTCCTGTCGATCGTCAGTACTCACCCATACGCTAACCTCCTTGCACTCACCCGATACCGCCAACGCCCACAAGAGCTATCCTGGAGCCGGGGACTGAGATCTTTGTATGTATCTCATCGAGTAGTGTGTCGCGATTGACAAAGTCTCGGTCGCGGCGAAACGGGACGGTTGATAGAGGGGCTGGTGGAGTTTCCGGTCGCTCTGGGCTAAGAAGCGGCGATTAGTCGACCTAGTCGCCTTTCCAGAGCCTTATGAATACTACCTGGGTGCAGATAAAACTGCGCATTGACTGTGCCATTCACAATACCAGCCTGGAGGCCAGAATTCGTGTGGCCAAACGTTATCGAAGTCATAGTCAACACGCTATGCATAGAATGCTTAGCTTTTTGGGCAGATCAAAGGTCTAAACCCTTAGATGAAAGGCCATCGTTAGCCCCTCTCTCAGGTGACCCGGGCGCCAAAATTGTCAGGTGCTCATTCTATCTTTAGAATAACTAAGACGTGGCGGCTTTCTTCTCATTAGACATTCAATATCAAAAGTGGAGAAAGACACAAAGCTAACCGAAAGAGTCGCGTTTGTCGAGGGGGGTGCGGGCCTTTTTCCAGTAGCAAGTGTCTTGGCGTTGTGCAAAGTGGAGCTGCGTAGTCGAACGAACCCCTGTTCCCGCAACGCGTGTGAGAAGTGCCTGTGGAATCCCCACAGGAACCGTGGTCTGGAACAATAGACTTGAGCAAACAGACCAAACTACCAGCACCCGTTGCTAGGGTTTCCAAGCTCACTCTTGTCTTGTCGACCACCCCATCCGTTGTCCGAACGCTTCTCTACAACCCACGCTCGTTACTGACTACCAAGAACGCTTACTTAGCTTGACCACAGTCTATGATCTCACTTATCCCTCTGCTCATCCTGTCAGCTACAGATCTCAATCACTCCTACTTGATCCTGTTGTAGACTGACCTTTGATGACGTTATTCTAGGTTCTTCAGTAGCGTTTGCTGCTGGAGAATGCCTCATTCCGCTTCGGACGATGGTGACACGTTTCAAACTAGGTTTGTTCGGTCGTGTGATAGCACGCCGTCGCATGCCCCAACTCCTGGGTTTTTCAGTCCCGCATGGGCCCCCTCCGTGGGTTTTTCTTCACCGGACCCGGAGCAAGTGGTAGATGAACGCTCGTCCCCGTTACGCCACATACAACCGGATAACGTGCGCCTTGAAGAGGCGGTGGAAGATGAAGGAGGTACTCCAGGTGAACAGCCGTCGGACTGTATCCAATACCTGATCGAGTGGAGAGTCACTCTCAATCGTCGGGTCGTAGTCAAGGACACTGAGCAAGATCTTGTTCAAATGCCAAGCCTTCATTGGCCACAGATCCAGGCCAGAGCATATAAAATCCTGCGAGACAAGATCTCCCGCGACCGCCGGATAAGACCGGACGATACGACCGTTGTGGTCTCTGTAAACGACCGATCTCAGCGCGACCTGACTAAACGCTTTGACAGCACGGATATGGATTGGACTGCCATAGAAAAGCAGCTGCTCACGTGGGCCTGTCTATACCGCCAGGGCAAGCAGCTCCGGCTTAAAATATCCGTGAACTACATCGAAGACAGCATTCCGGTGTCGAGAACCGATAAAAGGGGGAGAACTTCGGTCACCAAACGGATGCTTGCCGATCGAGATGCGCAACTTGATGCTGAAGACGCCTCTGGGCGGCCCTCGGTATGGCGAGAGGTATATCAGATGATGCGATGTCCTGGCCCGCCATGCCGCCACGACGGTCAGTATTGTTGGAAAGATCCAGTGGAGAAAAAACACTATAAACTGCGAACCCATCAATTGAGAAGTCTTGTCAAATTTGTGGAGGAAGGCGGGATACTTGAAACCCACAATGACATTCCGGACAGCCTTCGTGAGCAGCTCTTTGCGGAGGATAACGAGCGAACCACAAGACAGAAAACCCATGCTAATGTTCCGCCCGGGTCAATGTGCCCTCCAATCAATATCACTGTGATCCCCAATCAGGCATCTCAACCAGTCGTGACCGGTATAACAGGCCCAAACTATTCCCCTGCAAGCGCCTTGATGGCCCCTACTTCTGACCTAATCGATATACCTGGTCTCCACGATGTGGCGGTGGAGAAGTATAGTAAGTGGCAGCAATCACGGGTGAGCAGAGACATTCTTAAGGACGATATCCGCAAAGCGCGAGACTTGGCGCTTGCGAATGGGCTTGATCTTCAGCAGATTCACAGTGATCAAGATCCAGACTTCTTTATTAAACAGGGCATTAGTGTGGGAGTAGCGCGCCGGTTTGTTTCCGAGATCATCCAGTGGGCGAAGTTATGCGCAACGGGTGTGCTCGAGTTATAATGGAGAGATATAGATAGAATTAATAAATAACGCGGATATCATGCCAGAATGCACTATTAATCATCATGTTCACCAATTGCCTCTGGTTTTTGAGATATACTAGACTTTGAATGATAAATGGTACATTTGACCATATCGTTCCTATCACGTCTCCGTAATGTTGACGCCTGCATGCCTGAAGTGCCCTTTCGCACTTTGTTCCCTTTCGCCTACGCTTTCCACACACCACGCTAGAAAATTATCAAAGCCTTGTTCAGGGTTATCTTCATAAAATACCCAGTGTCTCCGAATGAAGGCTTTAAGCTCAGAGAAGAACTCCTCGATAGGATTTAAATCAGGCGAGTAGGGAGGCAAGTACATCAACTTCACGCCCGCGTCAGCACACATTTGTTTTATGCGGTCAGAATGATGAAAAGAGGCGTTGTCCATCACCAAAACAGACCTGGGCTCCGGCCACTTCCCGCAATGCTGGAGAAGCTCCTCGACAAAGTCTTCAAAAACCGATGCGTCAGTCGAGCCCCGAAATACTCGTGACATGACGATACCATCTTGAGAGTATGCTGGCAGTATCTGGTATAAACAAACAAACAAACAATTCATTAACGCCCGGCGGCTGAGCCGAAAGGGCAACTATCACTGATCTACTGTACATGTCCATCTGTGTATGCTGTGTCTCCTGAAAGCCTATACATAAAACCTTATAGTATATAACATTTCCAGAAAGCAGTATCGCAGCGAGTTTCTCGTGGGTTAGTAAGTGGGTTAGTAGGCTGGCTTGAAGGTGCTTCTCTAAGTGTTTAATATCCTATCTTCGGTAGTTGAAGCGCGTCTACTATGTGTAGTACGAGGGGGTGGGTAATTAGGGTCGGAAGAAGGGGGTGGGGGTTATGTTGGTCGATATGTTCAAGTGGCCTTGAGTCGGCCCGTCGCAATGGCGAAACGTATGGAGGCCTGTACTGCCTCTAGGTTTGGCGTCTACTTCTGATTATCAGAAGGCTGTTTTCCGCCTAGGAAGAAAGATATGTTTCCTCGGTGAGTCTGCGTGTATTATAATATTTCCGTCCGGTGCGCTATCCACTTCCGATATCGGAAGAGGAAGTGCTCTACGGTCTCTCTTGCTTGTCTGTAATCGCATTGATCCGTCTCTGCTATATTGATTTGATTGAGATATCTATTGAGCCTAGCTATGCCGGTTCGGAGCTGGGCCAGTACGCTCGCTTCTTTCTACGTTAGGCGATTATATAACTGCCGGGTGTGTTTGCCTGGTAGTGCGGTATCTACTCGTTTTGCGTGTCTTCCTATGTTCTTTGGTAGCTTACTGCTGGGGACTGCTTGGGACCGTGCGATGTTTAATGTTGTCGACTTCATCCTCGAGACGTGTTCTTATAGGAGAGTATCTTCTTATGTTGCAGTTCTGGCCTGTTCTTTAGCCAGACCTAATAGCTTGTTGTCTTTGGTAGTAGGGATCTAGTGGAAAATGATACGATTTCTATTCCTCCATAACCTTCTTATCAGCTTGTATATCTGATAAACAAACTCCTGGCTAGACGGTCATCGGGGGTTCCTTAGCGTGAGCACCGCCGCCTTGTTGCTTGTGAGTAACGTAATCCTGTAGTCCTTGATTCCCACTGACAGATATAATATTGTATTGGTATACTAAGATCTAGTCTGTTCTTTTAAGCTAATATAATAGAGAGATGGGTAAATTCCCTCCTATGCTTTCCTAGCTCCTTATCCAGCTCACTAGTACTCTTATTCCTAGATGTCCGTAGATCCTCTTGCCTTTAAGATCTTAGCCTTTGGGGTTCTAGTAAGACCAAAAACCTTCCCCCACACTCATATACCTGTTTGCTCCTTAAGCCTACCCTCTAGGCTAAGTTGCAGCTCTGCTAAGTCCCCTTGGGGTCACGGCATAATAACCTTCCTGCTTCTTGTGAACCGATATGCGTATCCGTCCTCTCGGGCTATGCTGACAGTGTTGTAAGGATCTCTAGTCGGTAGCCGATGGTGACGTACTAACCTTCTTCCTAGCCATCGTTGCCATAGTATACCTTAGTCCATAAGTTGGCGTGATTTCTTGCTTCCTGATACCTAGTATCCTCTCGTTCTCTAGGCCGACCATATCTTGCAGATGGTCCCTTTATATACCTAAGCCTGCAGCGTATAATCCTTCTATCTACTAACCAAAGTATCCTCCGATTCGAGGTAGGGGGGCCAGCAGCCGATGGCGATATATCTTAGCCCTAATCCCATAAATCCAATTCTACCCCATAGGTGTCCTGCTCGATTTCGATCCGCGCCTCTAAGAGGCTCTGTGAACTCCCCTTAGGGTGACGGCATGAGAGGCTATAATCGTTATCGTCGGATGGTTTTTAAATCGTTCCTGTGTGCTAAAGGGGCCTCGAGGTCGCTAGAATTACGGTGGAGGCAGGCCGTAATATGGCGGACTCGTTTCCTCTGGTCGTCATTGCGTGTCTTATTAGCTCTGGAGTAATAGAGACTCTAGGTTCGTAGCCCACGCCTTGTATAGGCTGAGAAATCCGACTTTATGGGCTAGTATCTGGTATAAACAAACAAATAAACAAACAATTCATTAACGCCCGGCGGCTAAGCCGAAAGGGCAACTATCACTGATCTACTATATATGTCTATCTGTGTATACTGTGTCTCCTGAAAGCCTATATAATAAACCTTATAATATATAATATTTCCAGAAAGCAGTATTGTAGCGAGTTTCTCGTGGGTTAGTAAGTGGGTTAGTAGGCTAGCTTGAAGGTACTTCTCTAAGTATTCAATATCCTATCTTCGGCAGTTGAAGCGCGTCTACCATATATAGCACGAGGTAGTAGGTAAGTAGGGTCGGAAGAAGGGGTAGGGGTTATGTTGGTCGATATGTTTAAGTGGCCTCGAGTCGGCCCGTTGTAATGGCGAAACGTATGGAGGCCTATACTGCCTCTAGGTTTGGCGTCCACTTCTGATTATCAGAAGGCTATTTTCCGCCTAGGAAGAAAGATATGTTTCCTCAGTGAGTCTGCGTGTATTGTAACATTTCCGTCCGGTGCGCTATCCACTTCCGACATCGGAAGAGGAAGTACTCTACGGTCTCTCTTACTTATCCGTAATTGTATTGATCCGTCTCTGCTATATTAATTTGATTGAGATACCTATTGAGCCTAGCTATGCCGGTTCGGAGCTAGGCCAGTACGCTCGCTTCTTTCTATGTGACGCGATCATACTCTCTGAACATGTAATCAGGGTCGAAAATCATATACCAATGGTATGGGTCACGTATATGTACTTATCTGGTATTCTCTAGTCTCTACTATAGTAGTTTAACGTGTTGTACGCTGACTAATAAAGTTGATTATATGATCCATTGTTCCGATATACCCCTTTAGCTTTGGTAGTCCTGGTAAAGCTGCGCAGTTACCATAAATGGTCACTTAAACATTCAAAGCTTCTTAGAAGCATTAAAATAGATATAATCCCTTCAGAACTGCGATCTTTTTAAGAAAGCATCTATTTCCTAATTAGGTAAGTATAACTTATTTTTCTTTCTTAATGAGATAACGTACGTCCGTCAATCCTAGTATCCTAACAAAAGCTTTATGCTTCTGCCTCGGTAGCATCTTGGTAAGTCTGTCCGCGAGTATCTGCGCGGTTGGTACCCACTTGATCCGCACCCTGCCTTCCTTAACTTCTTATCTTAGCTAGTGCCTGTGAATATCAACGTGCCTGAGCTTAGTATCGAAGGGGGTATCCTCTGCGTTGATCAAGTCCACCGTACAGCGGTTATCACACTCGATTATGAGACCCTCCGGATATTTGAAACCAATCCTTCTAAATAGACGATCCTACCACTGTAGTGACCTTCCTGCGTCTGATAGGCCTAATAACTCAGCCTCCGTCGTCGACGTGGTCATGGTCTTCTGCTTAGTTGCCCTCCAGTCTACCGGTCCACTGAAGAACTGGTAAATATATCCTGCGGAGCTAGTCCGGTTACCCATATCCCTATACGAAGTATCTAATAAGAACTTCACCACTTCGCTGTCGTTATCAACTAGACCGTATTATATAGCCTAGAACCGTATAGTATAGAGGTAGTAGATTAACCGCTCAATTACTTAGTGGTGCTTCGGACTAGGGTTGGTTAGGAACTATGCGCAGATAGACGCTCGCTTTGCTACGTCCGCGTAGGTAATCGTGGTACTATATTAAACTGAGCCCACTCGCTACTGATATTAGTAGATACTTTCGGCTATAGCTTACCTGTTGTATGGCTCTAGGATCTCCGTGGTTCCTAGAGTCTAGACCGGAGCTCGGTAAGCTAGGTTAAACCGCTTAGTAATACTGGCAAAGTAGCTATCCTATACTAGCTAGAGCTTTCTCTCTTTACGATTTCGTAGGATTCTGATCCCTAGAAACCACTCAGCGTCCCCTTAGTCAGTTAGCTACCAATTCTTCTCGAGTTCCCGTTCTAGCTGCTGAGCACGCTCGCGGGTAGTATGGTGGCCGGCGATTAGGATATCATCGACGTAGAAGAATACAATAATCCCATCCCCAACAAAAATACACGGATCCTCGGCAACCTATTATAAACAAAGCTCTCTCAGTACACGCGCTACATCTCGCTGCTAAAGTCGTGGAGTAATTCTTAGTCCGTACAGCGCCTATAGCAGCTTCCAATACTTGCCCTGAGTCATAAAACCCTCGGGCATCAGAGTATATACTTCTATTAGGAGCTTGCTATTTAGGAAGGCGTTTACCGCATCTCGCTGTCGGATATCTAAGTCGTACGCTGCGCTCAGGGCAAATAGTATATAGGCAGTTCTGGCTACCAGTATGGTAGCTCGCTTATCTGCGTCTGAGATCGTCTGGAGATCCCCACGTACGCAGATCCTAGCTTTGCACTTAATTAAGAACCCATCTTAATCAAATTTATAAGTATATACCCATATAAGGGGCAGTACTTATATCCCACGATCCTTTAGCCTTTCCACGACTTTATACGTCTCTTTGGCCTATAGTCCGTCTAGTTCAACCCTTATAGCTCGGCTAAAACCTTCGCTTAATAGGTACTTCCAGACGTCTCGGAATCGTTATGGTGGAGGTGGTAGGTCATCTCGATGCTGCTGTAGCGACGGTTTTGGTGCTAGAAGACTGGTAGTAAACGCTTATAAAGTGGTTGTTGTGGTATCATCGTCGTTGTCGTCATCGATAAACATGGTGTTATAGGCGTAGTCTCGGTCTCGTCTCGATATTCGCACCCTCGGTCCCTGGATGATATTGCTGGTATCCACAGCTACACAATCGCGATCTTGATCCTTAGGTAATGACCCTGCCAAGTCGTTCTTAGCCGATGTTGTACGATCCTCTTACTCAACGCTCTCCTATAGGGATAGCTGTAATTGGTCCTGGAGTTGATCCTCCGGGCTCGGTTCCCGTAGTGATACTAGCGAAACAGGCGTCTGATCTATTTGATTATAGTCCTAAGCGAGACGCTCAGGATCATCCCTCACCCCTTAATCAGTAGTAGTTTCCGCAGAATTGCTTCTAACTGGATAATCCGGTGGTGGGGTATGATCAATTAGGGTTTTATGCACAAAAACTTGATCTTATCCTGAGTATGGTATTATTGTCTCCTATGGTTCTCTAGATCCTCTAGATTCTTGATCCTATATGACGTCTACATTATCCGCATCTCTTACTCTATAGGACCGTCCCAGAGAGCTCCCTTCTAGGGTACTCTCGGCAGTACTCGTACGAGCAGTCTATTCGTCGAGACCCTATCGAATACAGTCGATCTCTAGTCCTTCCTCCATGATTATGGGAGGATAGTCCTCTGAAACTGGCAGCTTCACCCCTTTATCCGGGTTATGGTTCTCTGCCGAAAAACGTCGGTTTTCATTAAAAACTGCGTCTCGGACCATCCTGACCTGACCCTAGTGCGGTATCTAGATTTGCTAGATATTCGAGGCCACGTAGCTAACGAGATATCCTATCTTAGCTCGTGACTTTATTTTGTTAAGTTTCGGGATATTGGGGATCCTGCAGTATATAAGTGATCCATACAATTTGATATTCGTAAGCGACGTCTTTATGGGAGTATTAATAGGAGTACCCTCGGTACCCTGGTTAAACCCAATAAAGCGCTGTGCTTCATCCCATGGAACTATCCAAGTCCTATCTTCTAATCTTGTAGGCGTACGGTTCAGCAGGTATACTACCGCTTTTACCGCTTCTGGCCATAGTTTATTGGGTAGTTTTCCTTCCTTTAGAAGCGCTCTCGCTCTAAGGATAATTACACCTCCAGCACGCTTACCCGGACCGTTTATCTTAGGCGTATACGGGACTGTAAACGTGTGAACACACCCTAGCTGCTTAATTAGCAGTAGAATACTCCTATCAACCGATCTCTCGTTATCGGAGTAGAACACCTTAATCGGTAAATTTAACCAGCGGATGGCGAAAGTAATAAAGCTTCTGATCGCTTCCTAACACCCGTTTTTGTTCATATGGGTCATCAACCAGTGGAACCGGATACCCTCAACGTAGAAATGGGTTATCCAGCAGTGCAGATTATATCCCATAATAACCTGAATTAGGTTAAAGTAGACCCTCCCGCACTGTCCATAGTACTTGCCTATCGGTCTCTGTAAGACCTGCCGTGGAGCGTTAACTAAGCTGCAGACCGTACAAACTTAATCATCTGGTCGCTCTTCCCTATCCTCCGTGCTTTATACCACCTTAACCCCACTAACCAGCTTTGGTAGTTATCAAATTGCTGCCTTAGAGACATGGCTAAGTCGTTTATGCCACGTATCAGTATTAGTAGACGATTTCAACGGTTTCTCTAATCGTCGGGTAGCGAGTGCAGCTTTATATAAGGTGTTCAGCTGGGTCTTGATCGTAGTCGTACGACCCTCTGTTTTCGGCCGAAAAACTATACGATCATCCCGCGTCTGTGAGAATAGATAAACATCATGTTCTCGGTAGGTCTCAAGAATAGGTTGATCTCCAATTATAATCATTCCTTACTTCATATCCCACCATCCTCTATGGTCCTCTATCCTGCCTAGGGAAACCAGATTGCAGTGGAAGTCTAGCGAATAACGGTAGTTATAGAGGTTAACTACCCGGGGTCTACCAGTTATAGGATCCCGTCTGTTGAAGGTGGCTGTACCAACTCCGGCAATTGCGGTCCGATTGTCACCCGTACGGAGATATGAGGGGTCCTTCTTATACTCGGTAAACTTGGTCCGGTTGTTGTATACGTGTACGCTTGCTCCGGTATCCAATACCCATTGGTCTCGGTACTTGGTATTAACTTCAGTTGATAGGGCGACTGTGGTAAAGCCAACGTGGGCTAGGTTTGCGGATTTAGACGGTTTTTCTGCGAAGTCAGGCGAGTTCTTAATCTGGTTTTCGGCCTAAACCTTCCACTCTAGTTCCTTTTTGAATGACTTTTTTAACGCTTCGGAGGCCTTTCGTAGGCCTATCTACCCATCCGGTCTCTGGTCTTCATTCAATACCTAGTACCGGGTGACCGGGTGCCTTATGCCATATGGGCAGTAGCTCCGGTCCTGAAATGCTCCAGTTTTCCCGTCTTTTCTATCGGTTTTAGAAGTTTCAGCCTCTGTTTTACCCTGCCAGGTTAACGTGGCAAATGCTGCTTTGGATATAGAATTGGTATTCTTCTTAGTAGTCTCGGAATATAACATAGTATAGGATGTACAGAAGGACTTAATCAGATCGTTTATCTCGATTATATTACTTCTTAGTACGATATCCTGGAACCGAGCTTCCCACCAGACCGGTAGGATATCCTTTACAGCATATAAAAACAGCTGCGGATGCTGCGCAGTATCACTCTTAACCTTTAGATTAACCGCTTCATCACGTATCAGCTCCCACTCTTCTAGCTAGGCTAGTACGTTTTGACCCCTCTTTAGTGGTCATACGCACCCCTCTACCTAGCGTAGCAGGACTTCATTCTGGTAAGACTTTGTGTAAGAGAAGCGCTTCTTAAGAAAGCTAATCTTCTCGTACAGAGTCTCAAGATCATCTATAAGACGGTATAGCTTAGTATCGGTTAACGCTGTGATCACGAACTTAACTGATTATAGGCCGTTTTCCACCTTCTCATACTTTTTGAGCTCCTCTTTGTAATCGTCATAGTCATAGCTGTACTCTATCTAACGATCCTTAAACTCTTCCCTTAGGGTCTTGGCTACCTCTATAGTTGCCCCTCATAGGATATATAACCGCGGTCGTACGGGGCACTCTAGCTCCTCCAGCACTTCCGGGGCTAGTTTCTCAGGATTGCAATAATCCCATACTTTCCTAGTCTTAGCAAACTGCTTCATCGCAGAGTACCAAGCTGGCCAATGAGAGCTGTTTTTCAGCTTCTCACCCTTCCATTGTGAGACAGATACCGTGGGGTCCATCCTTAGTTAGTTTCAAATGGCTTTTAATCCTTTCTCAATTGTCGTGTTCTTCGGAGGGGTTGACGGGCAACTTTGTTGTCGTTGTTAGTGGTCTCAGGGGTAAACAATCCTATCGTCGCAAGTCGAGGAGAGCTTCTAGAACGTATATTCAATCAAAATATCACGGTAGGAGAGATAAGCCGGGCTCATAACTCTCTGAACACGTAATCAGGGTCGAAAATCATGTACCAATGGTATGGGTCACGTATGTGTACTTGTCTGGTATTCTCTAGTCTCCACCATAGCAGTTTAACGTGTCGTATGCTGACTAATAAAGTTGATTACATGATCCATTGTTCCGATATATACAACTGCCGGGTGTGTTTGCCTGGTAGTGCGGCATCTACTCGTTTTGCGTGTCTTCCTATGTTCTCTGGTAGCTCACTGCCGGGGATTGCTTGGGACCGTGCGATGTTCAATGTTGTCGACTTCATCCTCGAGACGTGTTCTTGTGGGAGAGCATCTTCTTGTGTTGCAGTTCTGGCCTGTTCTTTAGCCAGACCTAACAGCTTGTTGTCTTCGGTAGTCGGGATCCAGTGGAACTCGATGCGGTTTCCATTCCTCCGCAACCGTCTCATCAACTTGTACATCTGACAGACAAACTCCTGGCCAGACTGTCGTCGGGGGTTTCTTAGCGTGAGCACCGCCGCCTTGTTGCTTGTGAGCAACGTAGTCCTGTAGTCCTTGCAGTATCTGGTATAGGATGGATCGAAATCAGTTTCACCACTTGAACACAGAGATTCTTTCTTAAACCCTTTTCCGAAACACGCTATACCTATTATAGTCACTCTACCCCTGACAAATTCTCTTGGCAGTATTTCAATACGGCTCTAAATTACAGTACAAAAATAGCTTCCGTCTTGAGCTTGTATGGCTTTGGCCTTTCGGGGCTTCTATATAGAACAATATTGACCCTGCAAGGCAAACAGAATCATTTCTTTGAGAGGGAGGATTGACACCATGTTGCGAAGAGAAGTATAGATCCTGATAGGGGATTGGGAGCGAGTCTATTTGCTCATCCTTGCTCACCACTCTGCTCAGTGAGCAGGGGTAATGATTTTGGGTGAGGTCCCGGGGAGGTGCAAGGTGTTAGGAAATACACGTGAATTGACGATCCAACAGTTGCTAGGAGCTTGGGGGTCATCTCAAAGCTGCAGGCCTCAAAAAGGCGGTTGCTAAGCTAGATACCATGCGTTAAGCCCGGCATCGCAGTAACAGGGTGGGAACCTGTACTTTCTATTCGTGCCTTTTGAAACGGGAAACGGAGATGGGATGAGGCTGGTTATTGCGTATACTTGATCTGGGTGTTCGGGCTCGGGTCGAGTAAGTCCCTGGAAGGTGCTAATTTCACCCTACTCAGGATCAACCGAATGTTCTATGTGGGTTGCTACCAGTCTGTTTACGTGTCTTAGCGCCGCGTTAGTCACCTGATGGTGAACCTGAAGAGGTGCCCCGCGATCAGCTGAGAAGCAGACAAGCCTTCTCATGAACTACAAACGAGGCACTCTTATTCGACTATGACATCAATATCATTCCGTGGCAAGAACATTGGGCTCCAGGTCGGAGATAACCATGGTTCAATCGACTTTCATCTGCCTCCAGGTAAGTTAGAGGAACGGGACAAGCTCCAGTTGTGACTAATCACTGTATCCCGAACTAGAGCGACCGGAAACTCCACCCAACCCGTCATCAACCGTTCCTTTCGCGCGCGATCCGGATTTTGTCAATCGCGTCACACTACTCAATCAAATGCATGAGAAAAGCTCAGTGCCAGGGTCGAGAATAGCGCTGGTTGGCCTCGGCGGTGTTGGGTAAGTATAGAGATAAGCGCGTGTCTTATTGATTATTACTGATAACTCGAAGGAAATCGCAACTTGCTATCGAATACACCTACCGGGTTCGGTCCGAATCGCCGGCGATATGGGTCTTTTAGGTCTATGCGAGTAGTGAAGCCCGGTTCGAGCAGAGTTTTCGGGACATTACGGACTAAGTTAAGATATCCGGTCGTTAGGATCCTAAAGTCAATATATATAAACTTGTCGAGAACCGGCTTCGGGATGAGAAGACAGGAAACTGGATCTGTATCCTTAATAATCTTGACGATGATAACTTCCTCTACTCGTTTCAGGCTGCACAGAAGGAAGATTCGATAAGAGACCTAACGAGCGCCTTGACAAAACCGCTATTAGAATATGTTCCTAGAGGCCGAAATGGATCCGTTATTATCACGAGCCGGACGAGAGAGGTTGCGTTAAAATTGGTTAATCATAAGGACCTTCTCGAGGTCAAACCGATGGAAAGCTCCGAGGCGCTAGAGCTTCTCTAAAGAAAGCTTCAATAAGCCGGGGACGGCGAAGAGAGTTAAAAATTAGTAGATACGTTAGAGCTTATGCCGCTAGCGATCGTATAGGCCACGAGCTATATTCAAAATCGGACGCCTCGCTATTCGGTATCATAATACCTAAAAGACTTTTAAGAGAGCGACCGCAAAGCTATTAGGCTTCTGAAAGCAGAGGCGGGCCACTACTACCGAGACTGGGAAGCGAAGAATTCAATTTTAGTGATGTGGCAAATGTCCTTCGATTATATACGTTAAATAAAGCCATCCGTAGTGGAGTTACTCTCTCTTATGAGTTTTTTCGATCGGTAAGAGATACCAGAGAACCTTATCCGGTATCGACGCGAGGCCAACGACATATCAATTTCAGAGCTTCTGAACGACTCTGATGATAAGGAAGATTCTGAGTCTGATATAGGCCCCGATTTTGAAGATGATATCGTGATACTAAGGAATTTTGTATTTATATCTATCAGTGAGAATAGCACTTTTTTTACGATGCATCGACTAGTATAACTGACCATGCGTGCGTGGTTAAAATCTCGTGGATAAATGAATTAATGGAGAGAGATATTCATCAATAATCTATATAAAGAGTTTCCCACGGCTGAATACGAAAATTGGGAGACGTGTCGGGCGCTTTTTCCACATATCAAATGCGCGATATCATAACGACCAGCATCACCTAGTTATCTACGATAATGGGCTATATTGCTTTATAGAGCTGTATGGTATATGTCGCAAAGCGGCAATATCGCGGATATAAGAGATATGGCAGCAAAGTCAAGAGAGGAAAGAATGATCTTACTAGGTAAAGAGTATAAAGACGTTCTTGATAGCATAGGTATATTGGCGATAGCATACTGGCTTAATAGGCGATAGGAGGAGGCTGAGTAGCTCTTTATATAAGTGATGGAGACGAGTAAGACGAAGCTTAGCGAGGATCATCCCTTAACACTATCGAGCATAGCTAACCTAGCATTAACATACCGGAACTAGGGCCGGTAGGAGGAGGCTGAGTAGCTTAAGGTATAAGTGATAGAGACAAGTAAGACAAAGCTCGGCGAGGATCATCCCGATACACTAACAAGCATAGCTAACCTCGCATCAACATACTAGAACCAGGGCCAGTAGGAGGAGGCTAAGTAGCTCGAGGTGTAAGTGATAGAGACTTATAAGACGAAGCTTAGTAAGGATCATCCCTTAACGCTAACGAGTATAGCCAACCTCGCATTAATATACTAGAACCAGGGCCGGTGGGAGGAGGCTAAGTAGCTTAAGGTGTAAGTAATAGAGACGAGTAAGACGAAGCTCGGCGAGGATCATCCTAATACGCTATCGAGTATGGCCAACCTAGTATTAATATACCGGAACTAGGGCCGGTGGGAGGAGGCCGAGTAGCTCAAGATATAAGTGATAGAGATAAGTAAGACGAAGCTCGGCGAGGATCATCCCGATACGCTGACGAGCATAGCTAACCTCGCATTAATATACTAGAACCAGGGCCAGTAAGAGGAGGCTGAGTAGCTCGAGGTATAAGTGATAGAGACTTATAAGACGAAGCTCGGCAAGGATCATCCCTTAACGCTAACAAGCATGGCTAACCTCGCATTAACATACTGGAACTAGGGCTGGTAGGAGGAGGCTAAGTAGCTTAAGGTATAAGTAATAGAGACTTATAAGACGAAGCTCGGCGAGGATCATCCTAATACGCTAACAAGTATAGCTAACCTAGCATTAACATACCGGAACTAGGGCTGGTAGGAGGAGGCCGAGCAGCTTAAGATATAAGTGATAGAGACGAGTAAGATAAAGCTCGGCGAGGATCATCCCGATACGCTATCGAGCATGGCTAACCTAGCATCAACATATTGGAACTAGGGCCGGTAGGAGGAGGCCGAGCAGCTCTTTATACAAGTGATAGAGACAAGTAAGACGAAGCTCAGCGGGGATCATCCTAATACGCTAACGAGCATAGCCAACCTCGCACAACATACTAGAACCAGGGCCGGTAGGAGGAGGCCGAGCAGCTCGACGTGCAAGTGATGGAGACTCGTAAGACGAAGCTCGGCGAGGATCATCCCGATACGCTGTCGAGTATGGCGAATCTCGCTTTTACTTAGAAATCTTTAGCCCACGATGCCAAAGCTATGAATATGCTGCGAGAGTGCTTAACCAAGCAGAAGAAAATACTCAGCGTAGACCATCCCACCACTTTATCTAATTCTGAAACATTACTAAAATGGGAAAGGGAAGCGATACGAGGGGTTAAAGGAGATTGGGAATCATATGGGGAATGAGAAACGGCTGACGAGTGGGAAAGTGATAATGAATAGCAACGAGGGCGCCGAAGATAAGTATGAATAATAAGCTTAGAAGTATATGCTTAGATTGTGTTTTCTGCTTCCGGTATAAGTTACTTCTCGAAACGATGTCCCATTAAAAATCACCTAACCGCACACTTGTAGGAGGAAATCAGTCTCACCACTACATTAGTCTTCGATATACAGTATAATAAAATAATGAGCGAAGAAAATGGTAATGTTGTCCACAAGCAGAAAAGGCTGCAAAATTTCAGTGTTCCTGGTAAGAGCATTACATATATATTACGACACAGCAAGCTGGTGTTGCCGTCTTTCAATACGAATCAATATTTGAAACCGAGCTAAGCCGGAAGTGGGTTAGTGTGTTTCGGACTGGGGTTCGAGATAGATTCCGTGTATGCGAAGTGGTGAAACTGATTTCGATCCTCCCTGTACCGTTGATCGCGATGGAATTTAGAGATTTGGACCGGTGCGATCCCAAGCGGGGACCAACCTGTTCTCCTGAAGGCAATCCGTTTGTCGCACCCAGACTCGTCTATATACACGAGATGGTACGACCGGAACTCGGACAGGTTGTGTAGATAGCAATCTCGTAGATCGGCATTCCGTTCCCTTGCTTTCTGCCGAGATGTCTTCTTTGACCATTTCTTTGAGATCAGCGCTCTCCTAATGCTAGATGTTGTTGCATTTGTGCCAAACTCATCCCACAGAAAAAGCGCCATTTCATCGAGGTAGAGACCAGGCTTTTCCAGCAGATGATCACAGAGAGCCTCCAACATTGGTGGTGTGATGCTACGGGGTCGTCCTGCTCGAATAGGAGGGGCCCTGGTATCACCGAATTGCCGCAGATTGGTGCGGATGGTGGTGATGGAACGCGCACTGCATCCAGCGGCATCGGCGATCTGGGATGTGGTAAGTGATTTGCTCAAGATCATATCGCGAATAAACTCTCTAGTAGAAGAAGGCAGATTTGGAGCCATTTTGTGAGTGGCTGGTGGCGTTGAAGGCGATGTGGTGGGCTTCAATAACATGTGCTCAGTCGGGAGATCGAGGACAGAAATCGTTCAGCGAGACGCATGATTGAATGACCTGGGTGTATCTGTCTTGTCAGGTAATTTACGTTTCAATTCTGACGAGCAGGGATAATCTATAGCCTAACCGAGTTCGGCCTAGACGGTTTCACCATTGTCTTGGCGGTGGGGCTTGTGATAGTTTCTCTGTGTAAAACATGGAAGCCAATTTCGAATATTGCTGTACGCACATTCATGGATACTCGGCAGGTAACTCCTTGTCCAATCGGCTCTGGTCTGTCCAGAAGAGATCTCGATTTCGCAAGTACCCGCGATGCTGTTGCTTGATTCATTTCAACTCATTGGCCTCTCTCTCGACAATATAGAAGAACCCTGCGTCACATTGTCACGGGCTCGATAATTTGGTGACTGGTCCCGCCAAGTGTCCGCGGTTGCCTAGTTGTACAGTGTCCTAGAGTGTCGGAAATTGGTGCACGGAGCGGCAGCTCAGCACCAATTCTGAAACGCAGATTGAGGAAAATATTGAGCGTGGTAAGACTTTTCAGCCCTGAAATTGGGCTTAAAAGCCTTCTGATGGTTCTTCCCTCAAAAAGGTTGGATACCGTTTATTCAGATACGCCATTGCTGAACCTTCTATATTTCAATGAGCTATTGATTCTGGGCCCTTTTGCAATGCGGACCCATCAAATACCCACACCTACGACGGACGTATGTGTTCTCTACACATCAATTGAAAAGGCCGTCTATTGGTGGTTCCGGCTTTTCAGCTGTACATTAGTGTTTGCCAGTGGAGACGCTCAAGAGAAAATTGGGATCTAATTTGATATCTCCAGCTTTTTCGAATCAATCTCAGGTATTCCAAATCTATTCAAGTTTCAACTTCTGGGGCTGACGGACTGTTCATTCGATGCAGACTGCATACAGACTCCTGAAGTTTCTATTCAAATCGTATTCATTGTTTTGAAAATGATTGTTGAGATTTGCCTATTCTGAAACTTACATGAAGCTTCCTTCCCATCATTAATGCTCGTCTCATTCCTCGTTAGGCTCATGTTCTCTTTTTCGCTTTGTCTCATAAAGGCATGGGTCTCTACCTGGCAGCTGACTGTGCGATCTTCAACAAACATCTGGACGAGACAATTTGCGCGGAACAAATATTTAAGCTTGTTTATGATCATTGTATTCCGTAAGTCGTGCGATTCACCATGGGTCTGTTCTCGGATCCTCGTTCGCTGGAGCGATGCTCAGCGTATCAGGAGTCTGGGACCCCTATCACTTGGATAAACTTGAGAAGTGGAATCCTCCATCGGGTGATTTGAAGGCTCGCGCCGACCACTTAGTCAAGAATTTGGGCTATCTTTGGTCGAATATTCACATATGTCCTACGCTGATCATAGACCAGATGCTGCCATAGCGGTCTGCGAAAAACCTATATCCTCCTTGACTAGAGCCTTTTACAGGACACTACAGATACAATCATGTTTATCCTGGCGCATGAAATAGGTCATTGAAAGCGCAAACATACGCTCAAAATGTCGGCTGCATTTTTCAAGGTCTTCCAAACTCAGCATCTGGTATTTTCTGATCAGAAGGTGCATAGATTGCTCGAGTGTGTCTCACTGCACCATCTCGTGAAGTCGGGCGCAGATACCCGATCACGCTGTCTCTCTTATATATGACTGGGTGGTATTGTTTTCAAACCATTATACAGCGCCCTGAGATAGAGGCTGGTAGGTCCTACTCTACCAATGTTGAAAGCCTCAGGTACGAATATGACACAGACGTCTTTGCACTGTCAAATGAATCAGGCTTGGTGGGTAGCTCCCGGCTTGTTCCCTATGATGAACATGCGTGCTATTTTCTTTTCTACTGCTCCCATTCTTCGATGCAGAGCATTTAAGAATCCCTGCACAGTACTGGGTATAGAACGGATGAAAAGGATGACGTGTGATCAGTACGTCTTGGAGAGGGATGATTGGTTCGAGAAGTATAAGGAAGTCATAGCCTAGATGATTTGGGTTGAGACTCGCTTCATCATTGAACAGAATTGGTGACAGGAGAGAGTGATCTCCCGTTCGCATTGAGAATGGGCCAAATCTTTGCTTCTGACTCCAAGCGCTCGAGGGAGGGTTATTTTCTCACTTTCAAATGGAACTATACTTTCTAGAGACAACGCAAGTATTCATCCGTCTCCCACAACCCGAGCGGCTTTCAATACCAGCCAGAACGCCTCACAAACGTGCGCGTCACATCACCTGATCAGGGTAATCATGATGATTCAGAACGTTTTTCCTATCACTCCCAACTGAACCGTATCTCATAATCGTACTCTTCATATCAAAGGCAAGAACATTCATTGTCTACCTTTCACATCTGAAGTATCCACGAACCTCGGGCCAGTTTTCACATCATCGTAACCGATATCCCCACCGAATGTGCTCATAAAACGGCTTTGTCTCTCTCACAAGCAATGGAACCGGTGATTGTGTCTTCGTCAGCGCGGGAATTCGATTCCCGTGAAAATGCTCGGTGTCGCTCAATGATGACAAAAAGTTGAAACCAATCTGTGGATCAAAACTGACTAAGACAAAAGCCCGATTCTGTGCTGGTAAATCGGGATGTCGTACAGAATAGATCATGGAACGCTCGTCTGAGATAGCACGTACTGTCGGGAAGGACTTTGGAGGACAGAGGAGCCGGCGAAGCTCGGCTGGCGCGTTCTCTGGAGGCCACAGGTAGGCGCCACGGGACACGTAGTCATCCTTCAAGCCTGAGGTGGAGATCTCGCTATCATTGCGATTTGTGGAGCTCGAAGGTAGATTGGGCGAAAGTAGAGCTTCTTTCTCATCAATAAATAACTCGTGCTTTCGAGACCTGGTGCGGATGCGGAGACGTTCTTGGAACCGCAGCCCGTCGGGTACTGGATCGTTGACGAGATCAATATAGGCGGAAGCAGCTAGATTGTAACTACAATGTCTCGTACGTGCACGGATAAACTCTTGTCGGTCGTCTGGGCCATCGGTTGGCTCATATTCCGCATGAAATTCATGACGCAGTCGCTTTGCTGGCCTGTGCTCATTGCGGTGCTGGCTCGACTGCTGGGATTCGAAAGAATCGCTCCCAAATTCGTCCGTTGCGTCTTCTTCGCCAGTTTCAGCAAAGAATTCCTCTGGTATTGGGAGTGGCTGTGAGTAGTAGGTGCGATGGTTCTCGCTTTTGTTGTCGGCCCACTCTCGGCGGCATTCCAGGATGACCGGTCGGCCGGTGATCTCATCTGTTCGAATTGACATATCGGCCCACGAATCGTTGATGGAACCTTCGGAATGCTCGCGGCGCCACAGACTTCTGTTGCAGACACGAGGCTTATCACCCTTATCGCCCGGAGCACTGCAGAAGCAATGGTAGTACGATGAGTAGGTCTCATCCTGGATGGATACAGCATAGAGATGCTTCTTGTACATCTCAAAACAGACTGAGTGATCAAGAGCGCCGTTCGCAGCTTGTATACGGAAAATTTCGATCGGCTCTGGCTCCACGGCACGAAGATCGACACCATAGACAATCCAACTACCGTTCGATATATCGGTCGCTCTGAAAATTCCATACCAAAGATAGGTATCACTTTGCCGAACAAAGACCTGAGCCTTTGAAGTGATTCGCTTTGTGAAGCGGATCAGATGACTGGTCATGTCAACCACTACGAACAAGTCGCTGAGGGCCCGATCATTCTCAGCCTGATCATCTTCGAACGGATCATTCTCGGATTGATCGTCTCCGGCCCGGTTATCATCGGCTCGATCATCGTCAGCATGAACCCGAAAGACGAGGATGTTATCTGCGTAACGTAGCAACGACACGCAGTCCACAGCATCCGCGCCCACCATTTCCGGACTCACGCTGTGGAGAGCCACGGATAAGTCCAAGACGCGCTCCTGCTTTCCCGCACCATGCACATCTAGCAGACGAATTTCATTTTGTATTCGGTAGCAAAGCATTCCCTGATTGTAGAGAAAGTCGGTCCCATAGGCTAAGACTGCCACGCAATAAGGCGCCGCCGTAGCGACTGATTCGTGTATATCAAAACGATGTTCAATGGCTTTCCGGTAGGAATAGCCTTCCCGATCTATGGCCAAACGACCCTCTTTGCTAAACGGGAGAAAGTTCTGTGTAGAGTCAGCTTTCGGCTTCCGAAAAGGGGAGTGGTTTTTTGACCTCAACGATCTTGCGTGCGATGGGATCAGTCCGGAGAGAGGCATACAGTGTCATGCTAAGACGGCTTAGGTGGACAAAATCACCGTCGTCCAGCAATATAGCAATTTCAAACAAAATATCCCAGGGAAGGGACTCGAGACCTCGCGAGCGGTAGATTGGGGGAAGTGAAGGGGGTATAGTGGACATGATTTGATGACGAAGATGCAAATTTAGACTTTGAAGTGACAAGAAATGTGGCAGAATAAGAGCGTGAGCAAGGTGCAACTGTGGTGATTCTCACTGCAAGAGCCCCAAAGAGGGGGGCAATCTGGAAGAGATTGACATGGCTCTTCACCACAATCGGCACACGCAATTTACTCGCAGGTGTATCTTACATTGAAATGGGCGCGCACCCATCTGTAATGATTTGGTAATAAAAGAAACTCCAAGGGGCCCGGGACCTATGAATGGAAGCCCTGGTGCATTAGCCACCATATGCGAGCTCCCACACCCGGTTCCCAGGAGCGTAGAAGCTCTGGAAATTACAGAGACTTTCAATACGACGGTCTTTGTGAAAACTTACTTGTCCAGGACATTACTTGGCTGCCGTATTTACGGCTCATACGAGGCAAATACATTCTGGTTGATCTTGACTTTTTTCGCTGGTCCTCAGAAACACGTGAATGTGTTTCCGCGGCCTTTGATACCACTCTTGCCTTCGGCGCACCGGGTGCGAGTCTTTTTTTCCAAGTCTGAATATTTCCAGGATTGCCTTGACTGGCGATAAGGTCACGCCGCTGCAATGCTTTGATCTTTTCCAATGAGACCTGGTGTCGATATCGACATCCCTTGTTGATGTGCTCAATATTTGGAGGAAAATCCAACATGGCTGAAAAGAATGAATTATCTTTTCTAGGCAACTGAATGCGAGGCACGAGGCTAGACTCATTGGAAGCACAAGCCAATAAGCGGTATCTAATTTGGAAGAGTGGATCGCTTTAGCTGCTGGGGCCCAGAATCACTCTTTAGCTCGGTAATGAGACAACCAGACTAGTTCTGAACTGACTTAGCCAGGTTGACAATCCTATTTGATTACGTCGTGTGAGTTTGCCACGGGGCACTGATGCAGGGGATGCAGCCCGCTTGACGCGATGAGCGAGCTTCATCCCACTGTACCCCAGGCCGGCCATGTCACGCACTATACTCCCGGGTTCAGTGAAAGGCTTTGTTTATCGTGACAAACCGTTCATAGTGCTCAAACCTGAGTATAGTGAATGGCTGGCGAAGATCATAGCTATCGCAAAGCCGGCGAAGGGACTCTTCCGGGCAGGGTATTCTGCTGAATATGATACTGGCACCCGACACCGCCATATGTACACTGTGCGTGACCGATCTGTTCCAAGCTTTCTATAGAGCCAGGAAAGACGTCGGGATGCGAAAAGCAACTCATTCAGAAATTCGCTTTATCCAAGCTCGTGTCGTACACATCGACA
This sequence comes from Penicillium lividum, assembly GCA_028828245.1. Lineage (NCBI taxonomy): Eukaryota > Fungi > Ascomycota > Eurotiomycetes > Eurotiales > Aspergillaceae > Penicillium > Penicillium lividum. Next base: position 4,581,471 of record JAQJAG010000003.1, read on the forward strand.
TGATATCCCGGAATGAGATGGGCTTTAAATTGACTCCTGAAACCATTCGAGGCTTAATTGACTTCTACGACAATATACTATACCACTTGAGATCGTCCAGTTCTAATAGATCTCACAACAACGACCCAAAGCGGGCATTTGTTCAAAAAGTCACTGATGTTGTATTCTGTACTTCTATTTCGGCCCTGCAGAGCCTGACAAAGGATGGAAGTGGTGTTCTCTTTGGACATGGACAAATGACTGCACGTCAGGCAGTAGATCTTTTATTGATCTCTGAGATAGCTCCACAACCACAGGGCAGTCTTTCACGTGGCTGTCAGTTGCCCGTCTAAGAAAGTAGACAAATGAATGTATTCAATGGTCATTCCTCTCTCGAGCCGTGGAGCTTCGAGGAAGCTTTGCCTGGAAGAACCATTCCCTACCACCATCTTGCTCACTTGGCATATGCCGATCCGAGTTTCCCACCTGGAGCGACCTGGGAGGGTTTTCCGCCTTCATCCGGAGAGGAGCAGCAGTTCCCTCCAATGTATGACCAGTTTCCACCGCGCAGAATGCTACTTCAATGGCCGTCGATGATTGCCAAAGACACTTGGGCTTGGGATGAAATCAACGATCCCGGAAGGTATTACATGTCGGGCTAGAGATAGGACCGCTGGAACTGCACTAGGGAATGCAGAGATATTAGCGTATTTGAGCTCTAGGGTCATGGATGCTCATTGAATAGCCTTGCTGAGCTTCATGGATCCAAGTTCTGGCTTTCTTCAACGACGTCAATTGAATCTGCTTATACCCAGTACTGTATTTTCTTCCTTATTCTCATAAATGTGTCACTGAAAGACCAAAGCGGGCTAGCTCAATATCCTCGTTTTTAACAGCAAGTTTGGTGTGCTTTGTGGAATTCTTGTATGGCCAGGAACTCTGAATCGGTGCTCATCTCTATCAGAAAGACACGGTGTGCCACGATTGTAAAACTGGTAAAAGTCGGCGACTTCGAGATGATGTACACGGCGTTCACGCGGAGGCTTGCTGCGAAATACACTCGGGCGGATTGGTGTAAGTAGATCGTGTCGTGCGAAAGAAGCTTTTGGAAACCTAGAATTGGCAGTATCAGTCAAGGGACAAGATTTCTGAATACAGAGCCCGAGGTGTTGCTTGTTGCCTCAATAGAATCGATCGACTCCGTAAATGGGCTGCAGCTGCAGGTTTGTCGAGCTGGAAAGGGAAGAGAGTGTAAGTGATGACACCTCCATTATTCCCAGCTAGCAGAAATATGCCGTCGTGACTCGATTGTGCTGATCTCGAGCTTCAAGTCTTCTGAAGGACGTGTGAGCTCAGCGGTCGTCGGAAGTGGACTGGAAAGGGGAACGTGGAGAGTACGAGGATGTGCGTGAAGCGCTAGATCAGATTTTCAGCTTTCTGTGGCTCAGTAAAGTCAAGACTTCTGTGGAAGCTCAATACGTACCATGTGAACTAAAAGCTGAATGGGTGCCCTGACAGAAGACAGCTGTGGCAATCAACCAGGTCAGATACAACCTGGCCATGAAGGCATCAAAAACCGGCCTTCAAATCCTGACTGCAAATTATTCGGAGCCGTTGAGATGAAGCATATAGCTTCCTCGAGAACTAGTGCTCACTGCTCACAGACAAATTCTGAAATCACTTCGTCGTAGGCGACCGGGCCCAGCATCCCCCGCTCAGACAATGACATAAGTCAATAAGCTGAGCGAGTCATACTATGTCAAGATCGTGACACAGGAGGGTGATGGTAGGTATTCTGTGAAAATGACATTGTGCTGATAGTTTGTAGGAAAATAGATCCTGGGATGGTAGGGGGTAGTGGAGGGGAGTGATGGGTGGGAAAGTAGGAACCATCCGGGCTCGCAGGTGCTACTTCTTTTCCATTCCCTTCCTGGAGACCAACATCGCTTCTCCATCATCTCGACCAATTTCATCAGCCGACATAATTCCCTTGCTTGTGAGATGTTGAAATCATGGTCCATTCAATACGCCCTGCTCACTTCAAATCAAATCACAACGTCGATGCTTGATAATACTTGTAGTCTTCGAGTGCAACCTCCCGGTTCTGCATCATGCTGATTCCCGGTGGTAGACCTGACTCTGATAGATTGTCATACGTACTTCAGCTGATTTTCAGACTATAATACCAGTGTTTCCTCTCTCGGTCCTCACATTGCTTCACATCGGCTCCTGCTCGAGCGTTCTCCGACACGACACTTGCAAAATCAATACGTGTCTAGGGTGGTCGCCTCTTGCCTACAGTTGTAAACCTCCGGCCATGCTACATGCTTATACATGGTGGTATGTCTAGTTCTCTCTAATGACCTGCCATCCGGGCTAATGATCAGATCATGGTTCTAGGCTTTTACCTCTCTTTGTCCCCACATCGATTCACGAGACCCCCCTGCTCGAGCCTACTCGAAACGACGTTCGATAAATCGAAGCTGCTTCAGATTACATTGCGAATGAATCAAAATATCTTGAACCGTTCAAACCCCATCTGATCCAGCTCTTGGGGTGATGCTAATATGAGGCTGTTTGGTAATTGTCGAGGGCCGGTACCATCAAGTCACAAGAAACACTCCTTCGCTGTGGAATTCTCTATTGAGGAGATTCCTCCCACTGAAACCTACCCGGAAAAACTTGCTGAGCTAGCCAGTCGAAGTCAGACCACTGAGGCGAAATTTGCCTCGTTTTGCACTTCATCTTGCTAGTCGGGCAGGAGGTGGACAGAGGTCACAAACGATTCCAACGTAACATCAACCAGTACCGGGCCGGCATATACAGATGATGGGCTTCTGAATACGGAAGATTGACGACAGCACATGATGGTCGTATAAGAGCCTTCAAATTCTGAAAAATGCGAGTACCATGCGACGAAGCGTCTCGCAAAGTCTCTCTCGACTTCAGGTGACGGATATCACCAGCTACCGCCATATACTTGAATAGCAAGATGTAGGTCTGAAAAAGAAGAGATGCAAAGTGTCTACAAAGCGTGAAGACTCTGGAGACGAAGCCATGAGTACACTGCCAGCAAACAAATAATTTCATTGCTGGGCTATCTTGACCCTGAATCTCTCCATCCAAGTAGCAGAGCGAATTTTATCATCGTACATTTTTGAGCATTCTAGAGAAAAGCTTTGTTTCTAATCTCACAGTCGCTAGGATAGATCCCCAATTCTTGCTGAGGTTTCACCCAGGTGAGGAGGCCATTTTCGATGTCAGGAAATATTCCTTTTGCTCGTTTCGTGGGCATGTGCATCATCGTTTGTACTCCAAAGATCAAGGCTTAGAGAGTTGGTGAGATGCTGTAAGAAATGTCCGTGAAGACCAGCCTGATTCAGTAGAATGACATACCTCAAGTGTTTCATAGGATTAGTCAAGTAGATATCTTAGCTAGTGTCAAGGCAACAAAGATAATTCAATATGCAATCGATGAGAATAACACTGATCAGTGAGAAATAAATGCAAGAGATGACAAAGAAAAGAGAAGAACTCTTCGCTCGGGATGGCGATTTGCCGCTACCTTGGGCTTTCTCTTTCCGACCGGCCCAGATGGCCGCGTTGGACTCGCCTTGAAAAGAACAGAAGCGCATACAAGTTCAAGCGTGAGGATACAATTCAATTTGACTTTCTAGACACTCTCAATTCTACGAAGCGCATTCACGAGCTTGAAACTACACATGAACTCCAGCAAGACAATCTGAGCGCAAGCCCCGCCGTTGGTCAATGTTCATGGGTGATAATTGAATGGATACTGCCCCGGTCGTACGAAAGCTCAAGAGCCTAGGCCACTCCTAAGCGAGGCCGGGCTAGCCGGGGCGTCAACCCGGGAAATGAAAATGTTATTACAAAAGACCCAGTAGCCTGAAAAGGAAGTTCCGATGTGGAAAACTGCGCTATCTCCCTCAATCCTGGTATCCCGACGCCACTGCCTACTCTGGGACCACATTGTTGGACATTTATATGTATATCATTTTCCTATTCTAGCGCGAGAATCCCAGGATCACTCTTGAATTTGGTCCATGTCATTCACTGCGCGCACGAACCTGCTCACGGGGCAATCAGTATCAGGGACGCTTTCAGCCATGCATGAAGGCATGTCCGTAGGTGGATACGTATTTTCGGACGTATTGATCAGGTACGCCGATACCAAAAGGCCGATCTTGCCACGCAGATGCGGGTCCCAATGACCTTCATTCGAGATAATGAGAACGGGTCGTCCGCGATTGGATCAAGCCGGCATTATCAATATAGGCAGGAATACTGGCAAGATGCATACATGGGTGCTGGGGCTGATGACCGGGCCAAGAAAGGGGCATAAGTCCTTCTTAGAACGGTGTACTGGTCATAACAGCCTGGGAAGTGGTAAGAATGTGATTTCACGTGTAGACTAGATTAGTCGGGTTGACCCTATCACAGCCCACAGAAGACGATGTGGGCCCGTTCCCGAGACAAGTCCCATTGGGCAGGATTGTTTGATTATCAATGCGGCCTAAGCCTGTGCACTAAGTCACTGGTAGGATTGCCGTTCCCTCCAACCCCGACTGAACGACACTCTTCAACACCACGGGACGAAAGTGCTCACCCTTAGTCCAACATCCCCTCAGACTAGAGCTTTGCTATTCAACCGCTCCATCCAAATGGTTCGTCAGCATATACAGCCGTCTCAAGACGGGATCCAGCAGATCGAAGCTCAAGTAGCAGCCGCCAACCCAAACTCCGAGGAGTCCCACGAAGAGCACGATCACACGGTATGACTGTGTTTGATGTTTTAGTCCTGAATCACAAGGCTAATGATAGAATGACTGAAAAGCGTGCTTCGCAACTCGGCCCACTATCTGCAAGCATTACCGATCTCCAGGCGTACCATGCAGAAAATGACACTGCTAGTAAAGGTATGTTGCGTACCTGAGATTTTGTCAACTTTTTATTCACGCTTTGTTCAGGCCTGTCAGATAGCACCGAGACCACCATGATCAGTGCGCTCCTGGATGAGAAAGGTACCAAGTCTATCAGCCAGAACTCGATTTTTCATTTACAATTTATATCATGAACTGAACGAATCTTTCTCCGGTTCTCGTGTACCAAAAGAGACAATAAAACACATCACGGATATTGAGAAAGGTCGCGTCAGCACCAGAATCAGCGGCAACTCGCTAGTTATGAATGGTGACGCAAAACGCAGCCCACAGACGGATATAACTCGCACTCATATCATGACCGGAGGAACAGTAACAAACGGAAGTCTTCTTGTCAATGGTGATATAGACTTTGATACACTCATGCTGATCTTGAGCCGCTCCCACTGAAGGGAACATTGTGGATGGAGTGGTCACGAGAGTCAGCGAATAGCGGCTTTTTAAGACGGGAGAGACAAGCACATCCTTCAAGCTCTGCCGAATGACAAGGCACATGTACTGCGAGTTTTTAATAAGATTGTCATCTGTTGATGTTTCAATGAGAAATCCCGCTTAAAACCTGATAGCCTCATAGTCTTTAACCTCCATTATAAGTCATCCTCTCATAGACATTAATGAATTGAATGACGTTCAACATAGATACACTGGCATGATACACTGGCTTCATGATTCATAGCGCTCGCAGACTCCACGGCCTTTTTTTTTTTTTTTTTTTTCTTTTGGAAAAGTCAAAAAATTCGCAAAATTCGTTCGGTCGTCTTAGGGCAAGGGCATGCGTATGCCCCCTTCACCCGGCTCGACGGAACTTTCGTGATGGTGAATAGACTCCGGCCCATTATCTCCAACAGTCTTTCATGAAATGAGATGTAAGGGGCTGATACTTTAAGCCAGTATCAGTCGGGTCGACTCAGGGACTGGATGAGTGCAGGATGTTATGTTTTTCCATGTTTGGGGACTTGCACGTAGACTAGGACCTTGGGCCACTCGCGAGTAGGCTATAGGAGAAAGCATCGAGAAGGTAGAAGATGATGTCACTTACAGCCTATTCTAGCATGCTTGTAGAGGCAATCAGTGCTGGCATTGAGCAAGGATTTGAGCCGCAGGGCCCAGGAACTTCCAAACTTAAGTTTCCTGCTGACGTGGCCTGCAGTATGGCAGTTTGCAATCACACACATGCATCTGAGCACTTGAGCGTGAGGACTCAAGACTGGAAAGGCCTGGCGGTTACATACTTATTGCTATTGGATATAGAAAACGGACAAATTCGCGCTCCTGGCATCTTGACGGCCAATAGAAAGGCCCACAGGATCATGAATGAAGATCCTGCAAACGATTTAAATGAGAGAACCCTCAGGGTTTAGGTATCCCAATCATTCAGTTTTCTTATCATTCAGTATCCCAGAGAACGACTTGGGCGAGAGCTGGAAGGTAAAGCTAGCCAAATTCTGAGCCAATTTGCCTGCATTTACAATTCCCCCTTTCAGCTCTTCATCTCAAAATCATCTGAACTCAATACGATGCCCTCCTTTTCAAGCGCCTCGCAGACTTTGCCTGAAAATGCTGCTCTTGGGGAAGTTCGCGAACCATCGGAGGATCTTGTCATGGCCATAAAGGATGCTATTCGGCATCCTTTAGGATCGCATACGGCTGTCCACCTCCTTCAAGAGAAAGTGAAAGAGGATTTCCGCCTGCGAATGCGTGTCCGAAGTCTTCTGGGAAATACCTGGCTTCCAGAAAAGCTAAGCACTCTCTGGAATGTCACATACGATTCCGCAAGCAAGGAGGAGATCGAAGCTCGGTTGCTTCGCCAGAAAGAAATTCTCTACGATATCGGGGTCGGAAAGAGAGATCTCTACGAGCTTATTCCATACGAAATCTTAAATTGTCCTAAATGCTACGAATTTTGCTTTGGCACTGAAAAGCCCGATGACTTCTTTTTCTGCATCGCTGCCAAGGCAGAAAAACCAGAGGAAAGAAATCATGTGCTTTTTCGATGCCCACCGCAGCTGCTACTCCGGATGTCCTTAGGATCTGAAGAATGGCTCAAAATCTGCCGAGAAAACTTTCCAGATTTGACCTGGCAGCCCCTTACTCAAAAAGAGAATGATGAATTATTTACTTCTTTCGAGAAAAAGGGTTGGATGTGGGATTGATATTGGGAATTGAAGGACTTTCCATCATGAAGGAGATGTCCTTCCGGAAAACTCAATTGTGACACTGTGATCTCCGCCCTGGCCTGATCAATGACTTCTTGTACTGGTGCTTGTAGCTGGCCTTACGACTCATGCTGACAATCATATAAGACAACCTAGAACATACAAAACTTTCTCTTAGTATTTCATGTTGACGTCTTGATCGTGTGTTTTGGAAAGAATTAGAGATTTATAACCTCCCAGAGAATGCCAGTTCATTAATTGATCTACCTTACCAGAGATAAAAGGCCGAACCATGTACCGATTTGTGTCTTTTCGTTTCTTTGTTTTCCTTTCTCATACTGTACATCAAAAGACATTGGTCATTTGGGCGACAAAGTACCGCCTACCCAAGCATGCATTCCTTCAAGTGCCAGAATCTAGACCAGATGAGGCTTCTTGACCTTCCGCCTGAGTTGGTTATCGCTGTTGGAGATGAGTTGCTTCAATCACGAGATGCCGTAGCGTTTACTATTACAACAGAGCTTGCGGGTCAAGGGCTATTTAGAACCTTAGCCGCGACCGCCATAGCAGCCTCGCGAGTAGAGAGAGATTTGCTCCTCGGTGAATATGTTTATGGCGTAAATCTTCCTAGTACTAAGTGGGAAAACCGATTATGGGATACTCAGATTCCCTTGTTAAACTATTCGGCGCGAATTTGTGATGAATGAAATTGGGCCGGACCTAATATATCCATGAAACAACTTGCTTTGATGGAGACCCTTGATGAAAAAAAGACAAGCTTATACTGATGGACGACAAGAGCAGAACACTGCAACATGATGAAAATCCATGAATATGAACATTCTTTCGGGTATCTTTGAGTCTCCGGCCGAACTTTTGAATTTAAACGGAGGTTACAATGACTGATGCCTCACAGTAGCGGTTCTAGCTCAGTCATATAGAGCTCAATACGTGATGCCAATTGGAGATACCGGCTGTTTGCTGCTTGGATCTCGCTCTCAATGTTCTCCTTGAGATCCTCCATCTAGATAGGAAGTTCGATGAATCAGCATGTCTCTCGAATGCAAACAGGCATAAAATACGTACTTTCTTCTCTGTCCGCTCAGTGCGGATTCGAATTTGCTCCATAGGAATTTGCTTCTCTGCACGTTCTTCTCGGAGTTGTTGCTGTACATTTAGAAGTTCTTCCATCCTGGTCTGTGCAAGTTCTGCCTTTTCTTGGGCATTCTTATGAAGTTGTCCAATTCGTTCATCCCAGTGAGCTAGTTGGCGTTGCAGGAGTTTCTCTGTCTGCTCAATATCTCGTACACTGGCACCTTGATCTGAAATAGCTTCCTTGTTCCGGGCGGCGCGAGATTTTTCCTCATCTTCCTTCTGCATCTCGGTGAATATTTCCTCAAGTAGCGTGACACATGTCTGGACATTATTTGAGGCCACTGTGAACAATTCTGACGAGGTCTGCAATTCTCGTGCTCGTTTTTGCAATCCATCAATCTGGCTTTTCTCCCGCCTAATTTTTCCGGCTAGCTCACTCAATAATGACTGCAATGTGACCGCAGATTCCAAAGCGTAAGGTTGCAGCCTCTCAGCTTCACGCCGAGTTCGAATCAATCTCTGTGTCTTTTCTTCAAGCTGTTGCTGCCTCCGCGCTCGCTGGTACTTGATATGATCAATATTTTCCGCTACCTGCGATTGCTCACGACGTAAATCTAAAAGCCGGGCCTTGAGCTCGTCGTTTCGTGCCACTTTTTCGCGTACTTCTGCCTGGTTTATTGGCTGTTCGTGTTGCGATTTTGCTAGGCGTTGTCGCATCTCCTGGTTTTTGGCAAATAGCTCCTGGATGCGCGTTTTCATCTCCTCAGTATCGTTTAAATGTTTGTCAATGATCGGAGTCTGTGATTCGCGGAACCGGACAAAGTTGATAAGGTAGGAAAAGACCTTCACCAGTCGATCATGGGTTGGTTTGGTCATGTCGGTAAAAGTAAAGTCGTTAACAATAACACCGCACTGCGCGAAATTTTAATTTTCTTCGCCAACACTTGTGAAGGCGTTCGTTGTGACATACCTCCGACAACAGCATTCGGATACTAATGAGGAGCCCCATGAGGTTACGGGTCTCCTTGGGAAAAATATCTGGGTAGTCTCCGCAGACTTCGTCTGCAGCTGCATGCATTCCGGGCTCAACAGTTTCTCGAGTCACATTCATGAGCAGTTCTGCGAACCGTTCAAAGACTCTCTGGATATGTTGCGGGTTCGGAATCGCGAGGTCGGATGTGGTGAACGTGATTCCAATATCGTTGATGCATCCTGCGATTTCTTTGTCGGGCTTTGGAGAGGTCAGTAAAGAGGCTTTGGAGAGGTCAGTAAAGAGTTTTTTATGGTCTAATATTTGATATTTCATCAAACTGAAGGCGCAACTGACCAAACGCATCAATGCATCGTTGTCGTCTTCCTTCTTACCACCACGACTGTGTTGCTGTTGGGCGCCAGCCATGCTCATGCGGTGGTTGTTCGACGTTTTGCCACAGCACCGAATGATCTAAATCGGGGAATGATAATAATGGAGGAGACAGAATTGAAATCTATCCACGAGATTGACTTTTCATTTCCAGAGGGCTCATTGAAGATATATGTATGATAAAGCGATTCTGGCACACCGCCCTGTGCGCTCCTCCAAGGACGTTGGTTATTTCCTGGTCACACATTGGGGGCGTCGGTCACTGAGGCGCACCGAGCCCAAGCCATGTGATACAGCTGCATCAAAGTCCGGTGATAGGGCCCCCCCCACTTCACAGTTCATTGACCATTAGAACTATCGAGACCCGCGGGACGGGACGAGGCTGGAGTGGAAAGAATAGGAGGAGGAACTCCGCTCAGACCAGTGTTCTAGCCCTACCTTTGGCATTGATCCCCCTTCCGGCACGTCGAGATGGTGGCGACTCTGTAGCGGGGCTCGCCTGAAAAGTAGAACACAGGCCATACAAGTTCAAGTATGATATCTCAAGCCTCAGCTCTGGGCCGATCTAGAGAATTTCGGTTTTTTTCATAGGTTAAGCAGTAATCTCAAGCCTAATTCTTAAATCTGAATACTGCATAGTCAATCTTCTAGTCAAGCCTGAAGCTAGTCAATATCTTGTCAATAGATCATATAAGAAAGGTCACAGTCGAGTCAAGATTGTTTCCATTGGCCTGGCCAGCCTTTACCGAACCATACTCACCGACCGAAGCATAAGATCCAAGAAAGGAAGGTGCCACTCCAAAAGACCGGGGAGCCTTGAAAGGAAGTCCCGATGTGGGAAACCGCGCCATTACCTTCCTATCACCACGTTACTATCTGTCTAACACCATTGTTGGACATTCACATGAACATCTCTTTCCTGTTTTAGAACAGTGGCCCCAGAATCACTCCCGAACTTTGGCTCATATCCCCACTACGCGCACGAACCTGCTCGAGCAAAGGGGATGCGGACCAGGGTTAATTCCAGCCGTGCATGGGACCATGTTCGTGGGTGGATTCGTGGTTTCTTACGTATTGAACAAGTATGCTTATACCAAGGAACCGACCGTATCCAGAAGATGCCTGCCTCGCTTCTGATGTGCATCGTAGATGAAACACACTTAATCCGATTTTCTAGACCGATTGGCGCCTTGGGAAATGCCGATAAGCAGTCTAGCTCAAAGAAATATAGCCTATCCATCTCTGTTTTATCCTGAACATGTTCTGCCATCTCCATAGAGACTCTTGTAATAAATTCCGTAGTTCTCGTTTCCACTAGCTTGATGGTACATAGCGCTTGCAGGAGCCAACTCTAAAGAACACCATAAGGCAGACAAGTCAGTACCTCGGCCTCAAACGCCACCCCGATAGCCTTGACTGCGACAGATCGAATCGATCCTGCCGTGAATTCTGAAATTTCATTAACCGAGGAAAGCGACCAAAAATCAGTATTGTAATGCCAAGAAGGGCGAAATCATCTTGTCTATTCCTCGCCATAGAGGGATGGCCGTAGCATTTCCCCCAAAACAGTATAGCGCAGAATGCATACCCTCCTTCAACGGGATGCCTTCCACCGGTCTCGGCCTGGTCTTACTATTTGTCGAGCCTTTCCAAAGACGCGTCACCATTGGGACAAATTTTACCTCCACTTGATTTTCTGTCGGCTAAGAGCATCAGAGCTACTACTCTACCCGACTAACTTACGGTCTTTGCTTCTGTTTGTGCATACAAGGCAATAATTTGTTCGGAAGACGTTCTGGAGCCTCCAAATTCTCGAACCGTTCAATCGTCTTTGGGCGTGCCTCTACCTCGCCCACTTGACTCTACGAAGACTTCAGAGGGCTGGATAAATTTCCTTCCATTCCGTTTTAGGCAAATCTCTTCTGGAACAAAGACATTTGCCTAAAACGGAATGGACTTGCAGGGATCATTAACCAGGTGGTCTGACTAGTTAAAACCACTTTTGAACAGGCTGAGATGAGATATGGCGTCGTTGGTTTTGTATAACTCTTAGTTATAGGCCTAACCCTAGAATATTTTAGGTCGTAAGACAGTGGTCTCGGCATATGATACATATTCGTTTGTGATAGGATTCCCATCAGAGTTTCGTACTCGGTAAAGAGGAGGGTGATCGATTATATGGAAAGCAGCAGAAAACCAGATTTCCGCGATCATCTGCGAGATGATACATATAATACGGAGGATACTTTTCTCAGTACATTCACTGCGTCGGGTGCTACTTCCTTTTAACATTCAAAAAGTTAGAAAAGAAATTAACTTTCGTAGTTTGGGCTACTTCAGACAGGGATCGTAGGGAAAGTTTTGATGGGAACGTTTCCCTAAGATCACTACTCGTATATGCAGCTAGTCAAGTTACGCTATTCCCAAACTATCAAATGTTGTCCACTCGGCCAAGATATGACTGATTAGGTATAGCATACCAATATCCTTGCTAAGCCTAAATCTGCCCGATCGGCGAAGATCAGGAACCACTTTTACTAGGTTCTCAGGGGTTCTATAGCCTAGCCTTAGCCATTGAGGGATGATGGTGGCCCACTCGCACAAGAATTGACTCAAAAGCTGCAAGCTTCGATCAGGAGTCATCTTCTGATTTCTCATCCAGACTGATGAGATGGTCCTGAATGCTTCAAAAATGGAGAGATATCCGACCGGTAATCCGCCTGGCCGTTGGCTGGAAAAAGCCATTCTGACGCGCGCTTTAGGATTCGACATACCATTCAACCAAATGCAGCTCGCCATGATAGAATGCATGACCAAGGAACTCTCTTTGCGAATGTATTTGTCGACGCGGAAAAGCCCTCAGTCATTAACAGCTCTATATGAATTCATACTCAACGACCTGGATTCCAATGAGAGCCGTGAAATTCTGGTACAATGGATGAAAACAGTAGAAGGAAATCAAAATCTCTCTCACTGGAAGAATCCTTGCTGGCCCCTGAACAATGATCTAATAAATCGGCAACTATTGACTCAAGAGCGTAGGCAACGAAAACCTGGTTATGGCTTTCTATCCTTGCTAAAATTCACAGAGACGACGGAAACTCTCCTCTATATTATGTGTGGAGATCAGGGAGTACCTTTGGCGGAGTTGAACTCATCTTTGAAAACAACCAATATCAGTTCACAAACCCGACGGACACTCCAACAAGCTCTCTCGGTGCGCAAGTACGACATATGGAGATTGACTCGATTATCTCGTAAGTGCCAAATATCCATCAAGCCAAACTTCATCCCCGAAATACTCACTGGCTTTCAAGGTGCTCAAAATTCCAATGAATGCTCTACATCAGAGCAGGTCTCATGGTCAAAAGAGAATGGGTACTCTCAGTCTCCAGATCTCTCCTTCGGGTCCCTGATGACCTCTACCCAGCCGAAACCCATACTGAGTTCGACGCCCGTATTCGACATACTGCAGGGTATATCATCCCGTAACTCGATAACACGGCAGGGTTTAACCAAAAAAGAGTCTCTTCATCACATTCTGGTCATCGAACCTTGTACTCGCCATCTGAAGCAGCAGCTCCCCTCCTCTGAATTGTCAATGTTGTCTACCACGGCATCCCTATCGAGCACAGGGACCTCCACGACCTTTTCACCTTGTGAAGAATCAGCTCAAAGTGGATTTGTTCTCCATCAGGATCTTAAGTCCTCTAAACAAGGGGAACAAGCCCAGCTTGACAGCATAACTGGAAGGGGACCCAGCGCTATCTCCAAGTCCCCGCGTATCCGCTGTAAAGAGCCCGGCTGCGAAAGGCATTTCAAACGCCAAAAGTATTTGGATCGCCATATGAAGAATCATTCGACAGAAAAGCAATATCCTTGTGAGGCTACTGACTGCGGACGGGCTTTTACACGCAGTGACACTCTTCAGCGCCACCGCAAGCAAGTTCATAACTTGCAAACGACACGCTTTCACAGGAATAGGGTAGGTATCAGTTCCGCCTTGTAAGCACTGGCAATTTTAATTGCCACAAGCGCCAGATTTGCAGCAGTTGCCCCGGTGGGAGTCCACAGAAGCGGTTGGGATGAAACTCCCACAAGGAGCTACTCAGCATATACACAAAAGAAAAATATGCAATACGAAGTGTGGTCGTGAATGAAGATATTACTGGGTGGGCTTTAGAGCTTATGAAAAGCTGGATAGATACTGGAGATCTGTTTATCGATCAGATTGACTTTGGAAAGGTGTGTGCAAGTGAGTTATAGTATTTTCTGCTGGCAACGCTATTTGTAGTACGGGAGAAGGTGGTTATGAAGTTGCAATATATTTGTATTATAGGAGTTCAGATTTAAACCACACCATGGAATGATAGGATTTTTGAACCCAGTAGGCATGTGATCTCTCTTGACATAACTCACCTTGTGTACATTTCCAATAAAACCTCACATAAAAACATCACTTATACTGGAATCCACAACTATTTCTTTAGATACATACACGCAAATGAAGGACCAAGAAAAATACAGCAGATAGTGGAAAGCCAGGATAGGTCTATCTCATGAAGATGTGGACGGTCTAAGATAAAGTAAAAAAGTATCTCCATTTATCAATTGTACCCTTGGGACTGAGACTCGAGCACAAACGCAGGGGTAGTTGTAAACGGTACCGAGATATACGTATGCACTCAGCAGCTACACACTAAAACTCGAGGAACTGCAATAACGATTGCGCCTCGGACCCGCAAAGCAGGCTCACATTTGTGATAACCATTTCATTGCAGCTCGCTCGGACGTCGAGACCACGAGCAGTGAAGAGGATAACAGACACGTCACGACTCGGGAAATATAATGGCTGATCGACAGCCGGAAAGAAATCAGATCTCCTGTAGGAGCGAAACGTGAAGCTCCAAAGGGATGAAACAATAGAAAAGTCTGTAAAGGGAAAGGAGTACGAGGGTGGTTTTCAGATTATGGGCTGTAGGAGTATTACTCTAAATCAGTCAAATCTTGTCTGCGTGGATAAGAATCGGCCGACTTGGAATAGCGTAAGTACGTAAAAAATGATGGAAATATTCCTCACTGTTGATTAAGTATGGAAAATTTCGAATAAGTGGGTTTTTCTAATTTTGTACGTCGCGAAACGTGAGACCTGTAAAAGACTATCAAACTTTGCTAAGTTTAAAGTAGTCTTAATACCTTAAAAGTATGAGATTTTCCTACCTTGTTGAAGAGAAACTCAGTGCAGCTGTAATGAGATAAAACGTTCTTGTAATTCAGTGCGATGTGGGGCGTAGTATCTCTCGCGTTACCTAATACGGATAACCTGGCCGAGGGGATAGGAAATAAGACTAAGACTTGATGTATGCCTTCGGAGCATCTTGGTACCCTTACTCGAATAAACCTATTTTAGGAATAATCGATAGTTTCCCTACGCCACTGTAAAATACCGCTAATGTAATTAATGGTAAGCCATCATATCTTAAAGTACGCTTTTTGGTCTAGGTCTACTAGGCCGCCCTGTAAGCCAGGACATACCATAGTTTTATTAATCTAAATAAAACCAAGGGATAATAGCTCAGGTATCTTTCTATTACTAATATTCGTTGACACCTAATAAAATCGTCTCCACCCACAGACATGTTAAGACTCTACACAAGTAAGTCACCCAGGTCATTATATATAAAGAATAGCATAATATCTCTACACCGGAGTCGTAGTCTAAGAAAGCCCTGCGCAAAGCGAAAAAACATTCGGCCTTATTTTAAGGAACTGATCTCCTAATTAAGAAATCATTTCTCTACAATATTCTTACTTAAAAAAAATAAGCTCTATACCGCCTAAGAATCCTCCCCCTGATTCCGTTATGATAAGACTCGAAGATATCGACATACCTATACCTACTCTTCAAAGGTAAAACCCAGACATCGACCGCTTCAGCGCTAGCTTTATCATCCTCTACTAAGACCCAGCTGATCCAACTAAACAATAAGCTCTGCTCATTCAACGTAGATATAAGGGCTCGTGGGGTGGGAGCTAGGAGGGCCTAGGAGGTAGATATAAACCTTCTAAAGACGCTACCATTAAGAACACGGCTTTATGTGAAACGGAAGAGAAATCTAGCGTGATTGTTCCTCTAGAAGCTATTTTCCCGTTCGTATATAAGCGAACATTTGAGCATAAGGACCTGCGAATGGCTTATTACATATTCATTACGTAAATTGATGCGTAATTTTCTATTACGTTGTCGCATGAGTACCTTAATTGGAAATTATTCGGCGAAGAAGACGTCCGAAATTTCGGCCTATTTAACGAGACGGAAAGTCGATAAGTGAATGATATAATGCTTAAAAGCAAAAGACAAACGCTATATTATATCTTCGAAAATAGAGGAGAGTTAAAGTCAGGTAATAAGAATGGTATCTTATAGATGAATATCCCCTATTGAAATTAGAGAAAAAAATCTTCATTCTCATTTGCTATAGTATTTTCTTAACTCCAGTTCCTCAATGCTTTTTTCAAAGTCTTAGCTTATAACAAGTGACCGGCTTAAAGTTACTAGTGATGTTTCAGGCTTAAATCTAAGGGACATACTAGACGAAATGAAAGACAGAGGTAGCCGGTAATCGAGTATACAGCATCAATTCAGATCAAGAGCGAAGTAGGTTTAGCGTTGTGTAATATAAATAGCTCACGCTGAAGCTAAATAAGGGAGAACTAATTTTCGAGGCTCTAAAGAATGAGGGGGTTTTCTATCGTCTATGAAATGATCATTAGAGTGCTTCGATCTGGAACGTATGCCCTATAAGTGAAAGAGATCTCTAACTTTAACTTATGTATAGTATCAGTCGGGTGGAATCTGACCTTTGAAACGCTACTTGTAAGATCCCCCTCTGGCTTACGGTCTTGTAAATTCGTGTCGTTTGCTGGCTTTTCGGATAGCCGCTGTCTCTTAGCTGGCCGACCTTTTGGAGATAGCGAAGTAGGATGGTCTATTTAGCTTCTTTTCCTGAATCGTTGGAGGTAACATTACGCAAAAGAAGAATTTATGTACTTGGGAGAGGCGCACAAAGGCTTAATTAGTTTATCTTATTATTTCGGTAATTAACGGAGCGCCCGCGTACTTCGGAAACCCTTATTGATCTGACCGTTGAAGCTTCTCCGCTGTTTAATTACCTTAGAATCAATGACCGACCCCCTCACCCCGTCACTATCCATAAAACCCCCTCTATACCTTTATGTACTATTACAATGTTTAAGACCTTACTCGTCCATATATTATTAAGTTAAGGTTTTGTTAGAATTGAAGAAATGAATTACTGGTCTTTTCGATTGTTTCTTAGTTACTATGGCTTGGATCACGACTATATTGTTTAGCTACACGAGACTCGACGCTCTCCTTCAACGATTATCTGGCCCAGTTCTGGTAATGAAGGATCAACGGCCCACCGTAAGAGATATGAAGAGCGCGTCAATCGTATAAATGTTCATTATGCTCAGCAGCGCACCTCTTACACTTTGTTTCCTGCTGTACCTGCGTGGGAGTGCCATGTATCACAGCATCGGGGTCTGCGGCGACCGCTGCCATAATCTCTTCGTATCTATGCTGTAGCAGCTGCAGCGCCAATTGTAATGTGCCAAATCACCTGTAGAAACTATATTTGGTTTAGTGATAAGGGTTGTGACCGTCTGTAGATAGTGGACTGTGTTATGGATCAGTCCGGTATTGATAGCCGACGCGTTTGAAGTTCGCTTTGAATGCGTCTCTTTTGTCGCTGTCTGTAGGTAATCGGAGCCTAGGGGGATGGTATTCGAGTGTCGATTTCGCTTTTGTGCGCGACGTGAATCTTCGGCAGCTCTCTTTTTTATGTTTAATGGAAGTTCGCTCTGGGTATCCACGTCTGCGAAATCACATGAGGAGTCTTCTAGGTTAACCGCAAAAGGAGCTATAGAGGTCGCTGCCGAGTAACTATAAAGAGCACGTGGGAGATAGTTGGTGTATCCTGTTCTTCCGCGAGTTACTAGGCGAGTGGGCTTATTAAGACTAACTCGGGAATCTTCAAATTTAAAGTATTAGCGGAGGATCCTGCGAATAAATGAATATCAGATAGTGTATTACCCCTTGAACGGCTGTCTCCTTGGTTCTCACCTTAATCACGATAGTATCTACAATGGATATATTTTTATTCTATTAAAAATCCGTATCAGACGCTAAGACTCCCTGGTATTAATATAGTCTGCCCCCAGTCGGATCAGCTTATTGGGTAGTGATTATTTGTGGAGGCAGACCGTAGTTAAATTCGAGCGCAAGAATGAATATAATGCTATCAGTCAAATCCCGACTTTTTTTTCATAGTAGTCTTCTCGTGGCCCTAATTGAGATAATAATATGACAAAGCAGGCCAGGTAACTAGAAGCAAGACTGCGGTGAAGTAATATGTAAGGGCTACTATCTCAATTGCCACTATACTGGAAGTGTATTGAATTCGTCTCGTAAAGGTCGTTTCAAAGTAACATAATCTACTAAGTAAGTCAATTTGCCAAATTATCGAAAGCCAATCGCCAGTTTCTGCCAAATTACTAATGCCATATGGATCAATCAAAAGCTGAAGTAACCAAATTACATAGTCATCAGATGTAGAACATAGTGTCCTTTATATGAGGATGAACAATGGCATTCTCAAAATCAGGCTGTCCGCGGCCCTCGGTCCCAGCAACACTTGCCGCAGGTGTCGAAGCGATACTAGGATCAAAGAGGTCACTGAGGTAGCACCGCGCACGCGTACAGACCAAATCCGCATAGTACGCAGGTGGGCAGACGCTGACAGCCTTCGTTGCGCGACTGAAGAGGTAGCACATCTTATGAGTCAGATCCTGAAGAAGATCGGCTGCGCCTCTGGCTCCACTGCCACCCGGGTGCTGGGGAGAGAAAATCTCATCCCAGACAATGAAGTAATGGGCCGGGCGGGCAGTTCCCTGCAGTGCGGAGTGTGCCTGCAGGAAGAAGTCCCAGTGCTTGGACTCGGAGACACCACGGTCAACGACGGTACCCGGCATTTGGTTCGCAGAGCGATCAGCGTCGGCATCGGTGGTCGGGTAGAAGCGGGTGTTGTGGCGCTTGCCGACAATGATAATGGACATAGCTGGGAGACCGCGCTTGGTGTCAGAAACTGGGTAAACGGCTTCGCAGGCGCACTTAAGGAGTGGCAGTTCCTTTTCGATGACAAGGTCGTACTGGCCTTCGGAGACACCGTCGCGATAGACGACAATGTTTTCTGGGTACTTGTTTTTATTGAATTTGGCCCACAGTTTGAGACGTGACTGCATAAGGGCGTCGAGATCTTGAACCATTTCTTGGCGTTTCTCCTGGATGCGAAATTCGGCCGGCCACTGTGCGAGCGCGGAATCGACGGATGCGACGATTGCTGCAACACTAGGCGCGATGCCTACTGAGCCAGGCGAGGGGTGGGTAACGTCAATGCCGACGAGCATCGTTTTGCCGTTTCCAAATAGACCAAGGTCGGAGTTTCTGAGCGTTTGATTTCCTCCGCCGAGCTTCAGGTTGATCTTCAGACCAACGTTGGCACAGTACTGGTCCTGTCCCTGGGCGAGCTTCTCAGCTTGCATATTCACATTGCGGACACCACAACGTACATCGCAGACCTGCTTGACCGTGTTGTAAAGGGTGGTATCCTTGGTGTGGAAGATACCCAGGATCATGGAAGGCTTGTAACGACCTTGCAGCTCGCGAACGGACTTCTCGATGACCTCGGCATCATTCCTACCATTAAGGGCGAGACGTTGGCCTTCCTTGGGTAACTCGGCATCTATACCCATGCTGCGGAGTACAGACGTGAACTTTTGCAGAGATCCCATCATCTGACCACCGTTTTGCCAGTATGTACGGGCGCGGTCGGTCGTGAGGTACATGTATGTCCAATTCTTCAACGACACTGCCTTAGAGAATTGAATGGATTTCATGTTCCACGAGCCGGCGGTGGTTGAGAACTCTGTCTGCTTAGCGTAGAGGATCTTTGGAGGCACCAGAACACGACCTTGGACAGTAATAAGATTGCTATCAACGCGGACACCAAAGGCAGCCAATGTGGCGCTCAACGGCTCGCTAAGACCTAACATGCCCACTCCGTTGGTAACAATTGACTGAGCATTCTGCGCAGGCTTGCGTCGCATCACAGCAAACTTGAGCATGTCAGATGTCTGATCAGGGGAGAGCTTGGTTCCCACTGGCTGACCAGGTCCGATCTCACACACGTCCATGGGAAGATACATAGGGAATTGTCTGTTGCCGACATTGATAACAGGCAAGTTCGGGTCCAAGTCTCTTTTGTACTCTCGCTTGAAATAATCACCGACAGAGACGTACTGGCCTGCGGGGGCTGGGCCTGTCTTGGCGGGCTTCTTCCCCTTCTTCCCCTTGCCCTCAGCAAGCTGCGCAGCTTGTGCGGCTGGCGGTTTCGACCCAGGGGCTTCCAAAAAAAAATTGGACATCAAAGGGGCCAGCACCGTGACGAGCCACCTTGGGCGGATTCGTGCCGGAACGACCATCGGATGGTGATGCTAACCCGGTAATGCTCTTGATTTGAGGAGGACGAGGCTTGCCGCTGCTCGTCTTCCGCACAATATGAGTGGTTCGGACACGCATGCGCTTCAAAAAAGATTCAAGTCGGTAGGGGTTGCGCGAATTCGTACGCGTATATTCTCTAAGCACCATAGGCAGAGGGCCTTTTTGGTAGCAAGCGAGATATTTGACTTGCACGTTCAGCAAAACGCGGGCGGTGGCGGCACGCACACTGATGAAGAAACCACGTAACGCCTCAAGACCACCACCCAGAGACATGCGTTCGGCAGTGGCAGCATCAAAGCTATAATGCTTGTTACCGCCGAGCGTGACCACCGACCGGTCGGTCTTTGGCTGGTGACCTATAATAATGTTCATCGCCGCCAATATCTGATCTTGCTGCATTAGAGGACCGTTAACACTGCTCGACGACACATAATTAATCAGATCTGTTGGATCCAGCGTGCCCGTCGGTCCAACAGTCACGCTGTAGACCTCGGGCTCATCGAGATAATCGAGCTCATTCTCGCCTTTATACCGCACATCGTACTTCTTGTCACCCGGCAGCCCCAGATCGATGCACGAGATTAATGTAGATCGATAGTCAGTGGCAATGTTCTTGATATCTTTGGCGAAGTGCTCTTCCAACAAGAGTCGCACGATTTGACGCGCTTTCTTGGTCGGCACCTTCCGGCCCTGCTCCTTGCCGACAGCGACATGGTAGCGGAAGACCGGCTTGCCGACCGCCTTGAACGGCATATAGTTGGCATACAAGGTAACAGGCTTGCCTAGTGTGCCATAGCCTGGACGGTTGGGGTACAGCGCTGTTTTCTTATGTCCCACAAGGGCCTTGGTTGTATCATTCTCGACCTTTTCAACCTGAGGATCTGGTGCAGGGATTGATTTGCCCTCACTTTTGTTTGCGTCAGCATTATTTCCATAAATTCGGTATCGATATACTCACTTGAAGATTCGCAGACCGTGGTTGCCGCCGCCTCGAAACCCTCCTCGACCACCGCGGAGGTCTCCATAATCCCCGCGACCGCGTCCACGATAATCACCACGAAACTCTCCACGTCCAGCCTGTTCACCTCCTCCGCCACGATAGCCCTGAAGATCTCCACGGGATCCTCCACGGTATTTCCGGAAGGTAAGGTCCATATCCCCCCGACCGCGACCACCACCACTACCACCACGACGGTCGCCGCGACCGTATCCTTGGTCACCTCGGCCTCGTCCCCGATCACGTTGGTTATCAGACATGGTTATTGATAGATGGGAATGATGAATAGAGGAGTTTTGCCCATGGAGAGATGAATGAAGTCTACAGGTAGGGACAACAGCTTAGCCTTGCAGATGCGAAATGGGTCTCACATGATGATCCGTCTATCTGGGCTATTACGCACTATCCTACGGTTGGCCACATCTTCCCTGTCAAAAAAAAGCTACACTGGGCTTTGATTGATCGGAATTACAGGTCGAAATGTTTAATCAGGTCAACTGTCAGGATTGTGAGCCCCACAAAGCCTGTTGGAAATTAGCGAATCTCAGTGCCTTAGGCCGCATACCAGACCGCCACGGACCGCTGCGGGGATATAGTCTGGTATGCAGCTACCTCGGGGTCCAAGGTGCTTGCACGATGCCTTTTGTTCAGAGATTTTGCAGAGACTTTACGAGCTTACCATGGTTGTATGCCTCGTTTGAGATGTTTTAGGGTTGTATTGGCTGTATTCCGGATGCTAAAATGGGGTATTTTAAGCACTGTTTTCCATAGAAAAAGGATCAGACTGTACTTTATCTTTAATCCGATTGGTTGTATGTACCTGGCAGAATTCTAATGTTCGACACGTAGCAATCCGCCGCTCACGAAGTACCCCCTCCCTTTATGGCGATATCAAAAATTCACTGTCTGCTAAATTGTCTGCTTAGATTATATTGTGGTGAAATGCGGCTTGTGCAGACTAGGAACGAATCCGCAATATCGGAATTAATCCCGAAGTGTCTATATAAAGGACTAAGGTGATTGGAAATTAATTTGATCTTCTCGTTATACTATATATATAGCCTTAGTTGTTCCCTCCAGAATAACAACTAATCAATATTCTTTTAATAATATAAATGAATAAAAAGAATTTACAGACAGTGGCCCGATATAACTTCGAGGGTAGTATATTAAGGGAGAATAGCTTTTAAAAAATGTAGTATTTGGTTTTTTCTAGTCTCACCATCACTTATTTGCTTTAGACTACATACTATAGTGTTTTATAGTAAGGGGGCGTATATAGCGCGGCGTAAAGAACTGCCCTAGGTAAAGTAGCTAGTCTATCTAAGATAGCGATTAGTAGGGACTAGCTAAGTATCTTATAAGCGATATATAAAGGAATATCTTTATATATTGGTATATGTACGAATAGAACATAAAATAGGCAGACCGAATATATTAGACGAAGGAAAATACTGTAACCATAGATAGAGTCTACTTACTAACTAGATTAGTAGGTGTAGACTGAGCGGTAATAAGCTCACGTTCTAAGGAAACCCTGCGCTGTGTCTCCTTCTCTCTCTTCCGCGCTTTCTAATCCTCGCGAATGTTCTTAGATTCTAATAGAGAAAATACGTCAGCGTGAATTTTCTATGTCTAATTATGGGAGAGAAAGATGGTGAATTGCATTCTAACTCCTAGTAGGACGGAAAGGATAGGTAAGCTTAATTGAAGTGTAGTCTCTTCGTTATGTTTGCTATCCTTCTTAAGCTTTGCTGCTCAGGCCCTAAAGTCTGGCGTAATACGCTCGCACTAGTTCTAGATAGTTCTTAAGAATGCCCCCGCGAACACAATTCCGGGGTAATCGGGTACAAATATAGCTATGAAGGGGTTAAAACTGACCTTTAGGAGAGCGTTTCGCACCGTGCGACTACACCTTCATATGCGCGTTTAGGTGGTTCAGAGTCCTGTATGCCTTCTCACAGCTATTCTATCCATACTTATATATGCGCTCAATTTCCTTATGCTGGCGACGTTGCCGCTTACGGTATTGCGTGCTAGGGATCGGGTCGTAGGCTTGTAAGGAGCGACTTAGTAGTAAGGCTGCGTCAAAGCCTACGTTAGGATCGTAGGGCTATAGGGGTGGGGTATGAACGAACGGCTTACTTAAGCTATCTTTATTATAATAGTAGGTTGAATTTCGGGCGCGTATAATATGGGTCGTTTATGAAGGGCGTTATGCGAATCTAACTGACTATATACGGAGGTAGGCTGATTAGAGCACTCTCCTCTATCTATGATGCGTTTTATAAAACCAGTTAGTGTCTGAAATAGAGGCTAGGCCGTAAGAAATAATATATAAAAGAAGAATATTAGGTACTCGGGGGAAATGGATGGGAGTAAAGGTTTTGAGCAAAAAATCATGTAACTCTTGATGACACCGGATTGGAAAGGGATAGGAAAAAATGTACTCTGTGACCATGATATCTGCGATACGTTGTGGCTGTCTCCTTTCTATTCTCCAATTTTTGCTTGTGATGCTTGCTGATTTCTTTGCCTATCGGGTAAAACTTCTACTCTTTGTATCTATATGCCTAGAGGCATATTCCCTATATTTAGACCGGCGGATAAGGAACTCCGGCTATTGACTGCTGTAAATCCGGTTAGAGGAGGAGTTACGGCTTCAACTAGATAATCATCGTTATCTAACTTAGAAATGTTGTTAGGGTCCTGGATAGTTATGGATACTAGGATTTACCTACGAGATATAAGTAGATTGTCCCTTTCCGAACGAGCAGACTGCTCAACCTGGTAGTATAAAGCTGCCTATTCTTACTCATATGTTTATTGCTGACCAACGTGATCGAGGCTAGGCGGTGGTGCCTCCTTAGCTGAGAATATATTATCCGGCATACTCTGTTCAGGAGCGCACTTTGAGAAAACTGCATAAGGCGGAGTACGATGAGCTGCGTTTCCGGAATTCTTCGACCATAGATCCTTATTAGTGGTAGTCAATTTTATGCTCTCTAGAATCTATGACTAAGTACGTCGTTATAATTAAGATTGCTTCAGCGGTGAATCCTCACTGCTAGTGGAGATCGGTTAAGGAGATTAAGAGGGGAATAAAGGCCTGCTGGAGGCGTTAAGCGCTTTGATTCTGTCCACAGCATAATAACTGCTATGCCTTATGATCTAAGGTTCTGGATCTCCAGCAAAGGCAGGCTTATATGATAGGAATTGCTAAGAAGTTATATTAATTGATCCGTTACCTTACAATATAGGCGACAGGTCTACTTAATTAGGAATATCCTTAGTATCAGTAAGAAGGATTTGACCTAGCGCCTAAGATGCGCTAAGGCACCCTAGCTCTTCCTCCGCAATATCCTATCTAGGTGCTGCTTAGGATTAGCTTAACTCTAACTCGCTCGGCCGAGAATATGGTAGGGGAACATTATTACCATCCTCGCGACTTTTCAGGTAGAGATACGGATGATTAACCGGTACTTGATACAATGCAGGAACTCCTCTATTTGACCGCGAGCTCGTTTATTAAAGCGAATTCGATGATTCTGTAGACTGAGGAGGCGGTAGGGACTCGCGACACGTTAAAGATATAGGTTTCTTACGCGAATATCTTTTCCCGCGCTTCCTAAAAGGACTAGTTTCTGTAAGGTAATAATTTCTAGCTTCAATAGTAGGAAAGCGCCGTTTTAGCTTATATTTTTGGTCTAAACTCTTCCTATAACAGACTTTTCTGGACTTAACCTTAGAATAAGCAAGCTGCTTTAATACTCTAAAACTCCGAAGACTGTTTTTGGAAACTAGTAAATTTAAATTATTAGTATTCGTTAGACTTCCTTTAGGAAAGTAGTAACATAAAATCTCTCGAATTCGCTACTTACAGCTTCGTTTACCAGTAGTGCCTTAAACAGCAGTACTTCGAGTCTCCATAACTACCCTACTAAGCGAGTCAGCATTAAGCTAAGCCTATGAGAAATTTGCCGGAGTCTTAATTGGGTTCGTATTCCATTAGGCAAAGGGACCATAACTTTCTTATTAGGTGCCGTGGTACTTATCTCTAGAAATTTAAGAGACTAAAACCAGATGATTCCGGAGATATTGCTCCACCAGCGAAATTTATTCCACGACTATATTCATCGGACTTAGCTTCCTATATTATAAATAATATTTCGTTACTAAACGACTAAGAAGCTCACCTTCACTTATCATTTTCCGAGTATTAATAAGCTCTTATAGTGCCGTCTAACTTAATTCAAGTTCCTTTATATAATTGTCTTTATCTAGCTAAGGAGAGAGAAAGCGCTAAGGCCTACTAGAGTAAAGGAGTTTGAGGTCGTCTCCAGATAGCTCGACACTAGAGTCTCCGACCTTAAGCTGCGCTAGACCATTAAACTAAGGGCCTACAAAGAGAATAAGCCTCGTCTAGGTCAACGGTGGTCCTTCCTTCACGAATGGTATTAAAGTTAAGAAAAGGCTCTCTAGGCTCTTGCTCAGGCTAATACTAGCAAAACCTTCTCTACGGCTAAGGGCAATACTGCTACCCTCATTCAGTACGTCTAAATGGTTCCTTAATTCGGTGGAGAATTTAGAGATAGAGACATTAGCAGGTCGGAGAGGGTTTAGACTTTTATCATAATGTTAAGAGGTAAAGTTATTCACTATTTTATTAATACTTTAGCAGTTTCTATTATCGGTCGTTTTATTAAAAGGGGTGGTTATTATTTCCGACTAAAGACTTTCAGTATAGTATACTCTAAACTCGAATTAAGAACAAATAGGAGAATCTGGATGTTATCGTAAATGGCCTACCTTATCGGAATAAAGATTTCCCGAATTAAGAATCGGTCATAAATTCGGGCTAATGATTATTATCAGCTTAAGGAATTTAAGATAATGACTAGTATTGGGTATCTAACCAATAAAATGAGGGCAGTCTCAAGATATCGTCTGAAGATAGAATACTTAGAACCCCCCAAGGATATTAACCTGTCGGATTAAGAGCCCCAAAAGCCTATTAGGATTAGCTAATCTTAGTGCCTTAGGCTACAAGACAGACCGCTAAGTAATATATAGCGACCTCGGGGTTTAAGGTACTTACACAATGCCTTTTATATAGAGATTTTGCAGAGATTTCACGAGTTTACCATGGTTATATGCCTCGTTTAAGAGGATTTTAGGGTTGTATTAGCCGTATTTCGGATACTAAAATAGGGTATTTAAAGCATTATTTTTCCATAGAAAAAGGATTAGACTGTACTTCATCTTTTATCTGATTAGTTAAATATATCTGCTAGAATCCTAGTGATTAACAGTTATTGATCTAACGCGACGGCAAAGGCGGTAAGGTCGTCCTAGACGCGGGGGTAGGATTATTTACGCGACGTCCCGCGGAGTTGGTCCGCACATAACACTAGCCTTTGTAATAAGTTAGTCGATATTAGCCGAGAAGACCTCCTCACAGCTCTTCATACTCGACTTTGCTTAATCCTCTGCTTATGCTGGTGGCTTCCGGTTGATAATATAGCCTATATATTAGTGGCTCTCCCGGTCTCCAAGTTTGAGTTAAGTAATACTCGCTCTAGTCCACTCTTAAAGATCGCTTCGAATCTCTCTCTCCCTCTCTCTCTTAAGTTCTATAACAGCTATAGCCGACTAGAAAGGCCATAAAGCATACCTCGAGCAGATATATCTGATTTCCTCTTAGCTCATGGCCGACTTTCACCGCCACTTCCACGAGCCCATTCCCACATATCAATACCCATAAGACCAATGCCCACAAGACCAATGCCCACAAAACTAATGCCCACAAGACCAATGCCCACAAGACTAATGCCTACAAAACCAATGCCCACAAGACCAATGCCCACAAGACTAATGCCCACGAGCCCAAATCCCACGAGCTAACTCCCATAAGCCAACTCCCATAAGCCAACCCCCATAAGACCGACTCCCACAAGACCGACTCTAGCTAAGGCACTGACTTGAGCCAGATAACCGTGGCGGGGCACACGTTAGTAAAAAGGTCAGAAAAGAGACTCTTAACTTACGTTTATCCGATGACTGATTAGCGTTTTGATGGGCGATTGAAAATTGGATGACGGGTGCAGAATTCAAATCGAATAAACTTATTTTGGTACTGCCTAATTACTAAGGTGACCCTTTGGAAAGTCTGGTAAAAGAGCTAATGCTTATTATTTGGGCTTGAAGGTAAAGGATATTTATGATGATCCCCGCTTCAGTCTATATAATGAAAGATGCTCATGTTGGTAGCGGGAGAACTAAGGGCTCCAGGAGTCCCTAGGATATAGATTGGTCGCTATTGATTACCCGGCTACCCATATGTAGTGTGAGGGCGGTCTTTATAATTGGCGTCTCGGCTGAAAGTAGGACACTAATACCCCTAAGTTATCGGGATTGGCGAGGGATACTCGGTATCGGCATTTGATATTAAGGCGCTAAATGCCATTTTACCGCAGTCGATCTTATGCTTTCGAGCTTAGGCGCCGAGTTCAAGGCGACATACCCATCACATGGTACTTTCAACTAGGGAGCTCACTTTTCTCGCCTCAATGGGTTGGCCGCACTACCGGGACTATCTGGGAGGTTGCCTGATCAAGCGTCCGGTAGTCGCGCCCATTTCGGAGTAGTCTGATAAAAAGCACCGTCTGGTACTGTACTGCTCGTTCATGTCGGTTTAGGTTGTTCATGGAATGAGAGGCGGTTCGTTGGAGCAATTCGAGCGTTTGCACCGTATGCCGTCGAGTTGATCCCACTTGGTAAGTGACTCTCAAAAGTTGTTAGCATATATCCAGCTTAATGAAGTTCACTCACACTTTATCATCCTCGACCTCATAACTCATCTGTCCATATATATATTGCTCAACAATAGCTCTTTGTCCGTGGCGGAATGGGTTTGTGGACTTATCTGGCACATTGATTCTTTTCTTAACTCTCGCGAAATATCGTCGACGTTGCCTTGATCTAAGATAGGCTAGAAGGTGGCATTCCATCGTAGCCTGAAGCTTTCATGATTCGCCCGTAGTGTGCCTGAAGGCATATCCTACTAGGCACGGTATTAGTGACTAGATCAGGGAACGACTTCTGACTTACCTTGCTAGGTACCGGGCTGACAGTTATACCACCCTTGTAGTATTAACCTAAGGTAGTTGAGTATAGATTAGGCTGGTCGTAAGTTCGGTGTTCAGTATATTCTGGTATGGTATTGGGCTGGCTAGGATATAGCTATAAAAGATAAATTACTTATGCTGTTATACTTGAAAGAAGCCTAGAGAGGCAAATTTCGGTCGACTTGGTGGCCAGGGTCATAGGTATCATATATACGGGATATAGTGATATGGTTGAGACTTATGACCTTAGCCCTCGCTGATAGACGTGAGTGATGGCGAAACATTAACGGGTAACGGAGCTAGATGACTTTATCGGTCGGGGGAAGGTATATAATCTGTGTCAGTAAATAACGAGCACCGGCACCATAGATCAAAGGCGAGGAACTTATCTTAGGTATTAGGGATCTATAAAAATAGGGAGGGCCCTTCAGCAAATGATGTAATGCTCAGTTTGCGGGCTCGCAGATGTATATCGTTACCATCCCTCTCGCGGCGATAACGAGCGCTATGTTAACGGATCTACCTATAAACGCTTCTAGTACGCCACGCAGAACGGTTCGAATGACTTATTTAGCCTAATGGTAGTACCTAGCTGTAAAGTTCAATATGCGCTATATAATAGTTACCAATAGAGATGCCTCGCGCTGTCGAGAGAGCTAGGACAGTTCATCTTGATTAAGATGTAATATAAGGTTAATTGTGATATAGAGCACTATGACCGTAGGGGTTAGGGTGACGGTCGCTTCATTCATGTGCAGCAGGATCGCGTGAAAGTGGCTATATCGCTAGCATTATTTCTATAGAGAGTGAATAGACGATATGAATGAGCCTGTAATCTGCTTTTCCAGCCGCATTTGCTTCGGAAGAATCACTGTCGTCGATAGCGATGACTCTCTACTATCTAGTAATAAAGGCTTCCGCCAGACTTGATAAAGGTAGGGAGAGAATAACAGAAAGCGACAGGCCTTATAGCAGATCTGAATGCTCTATAGCCATCTTATTAGACTAGTCTATGGCGATCGACGCCTGTCCCGGAAAGCAAGATTCGTCCACCACCGGATAGACTTCTAGCATTCTTCTGACTCATACGCTTTCTAGATGAGGAAGCCAGCTCCCCGGTGAAAGGGTTCCTCGATACCCAAGCTTATCAGACTTAGACTTTATCACCTCACTAAGTCTTATGCGTTATTGGTCGGTATATTGGTCGCATGGCTGCCTCAACTTCCTAAGGGTATGGAGTAGCAGCTGGTGTTCTCAGTCGGTATTAAGGGGTAAAGCGAAAGAGTGGAGCGATCTAGCAATATAAATCACGTTAACTTCCTTTAAAACAGTTTCCAAAGCGCGATATATCGCTTATGGCCAAAGGTAATGCCGGCGTAAGACGCGTGCAAATCTCGCAGCGCGTTATATCTCGCAGCGTCTTGGCTAGTGGCCCTATAAGATAGTTAGTATGTGTCTGATAATGAGGGTTTACTCACGGTCTTTTTTATCTAGTCTCACCCTACACCTACGACGGACAACATTGCCAAGACAGTAAAAGAGTCGTCTTGCAGAGACAAGTCTCAACTCTAAACCGACCTAATGCATCTTCTGCCTTATAATGCTATGAGCTCGGTTCGGTTTATATACCCCCCAGCTAAGATTATAAACGACGATCTATAGGTAGTAACAGGGCAGAAGCACTAAGTAGGCGTACCTATTTCAGTAAACGTCCAGCCGCATAAGAGCTGTGGCCGCGATAGAGTATATAAGTGGCCTTACTTAAGACACGATCAGAACACCGAATTATTCAGAATAAGGGCGACGTATATATCGGAAGGGCTCGAGGATAGAGGTATTCAATACTCGGAGGTCTCGCTGATGGTCTCGCTAATGATCTCGCTGAAGGTATTATTTAATAAGCACATATCAGTAGTGGAACTAAGGTATAAGCTTATAACTTATATGAAAAGCGTGGTCTTATAGTAATTTCTTTATCGGTGTGGCTGGTAGGTAGATATATAACCTTAGATTGCTGACTTAGGGCTATCGTATCTGAGAAGACCTAGCTGGTCGTAATATTGGGAGTTTTAGCACTAGCCGACGGGTATGGGGCTAATAAGGGACTTACCTGTAGGATGCCTTACTTTCACTCTTATGGTCGAGAAGCTAGTCAGAAGTCATGTTATTAGCTCAACTCGATAAGGTATATGGATATAGCACTCACTAAAGGACTGTCACCAAGCTCTAGCCTATAGGAACGAAGACGGGCACAGTATAGTGAACCACCGGTAGGTAGAGAGAGGCAGGTGACTTAGTGGCTTAAGTGGCCACTGTGGGTATCAGTAATAGCAAGAGCCTAGGGTTAGAGAGGAGGGACTTATGAGTCTACTGCAGGAAGGTACCTTGGTTCCGGCTTGAGGGAATTCTTCAGATACAGTAAGGAAGAGAATTATTTCGACAGAGAACCAGGGAAGGAGGCTATATTTATAGGTCTGTTGACTGGTCTTATTACCGCCTGCTTTGTATTACCGCGGTGAAGTCTTTTCTGTCTGTCGCTTTTTGGGGGTATTGTTTTCGGGGGCATCGAAGTTACCTATGCAAAGTTAGGCCTATTAAACCTCGACTTACTTAGGTGACGGGCTCGGCAGAAGTCAACCGGCAGGTAAAAAGTGAACGGTTATGGTCGGGGTGGATTGTAGAATGAAGTTGTTTTCTGAAATTTTTGAACAAAGATAAATTATGAAAATCTGATAATTGTTTTGTCTGAAGAGCGTTGATCAACGTTCAAACTTGTCTTAACGACCGTATTTTCAACACTTGAACACAATGGGCAGCGATCATTGCTCGACTGCGACAGCATGCACTTTTATCACCATCATCTGAACTTCAGCATTGGCTGTTGATCTAAAACAGAGGCCGACGATCATGCTGTGTTTTGAGGAAGTCTGCCCTAGCGCCTCACTCGTTGATAATCGAATTTTCAGGGTCTAAGCCATCGCCTACTGAAAATATTTTCACTGAGTGTACCGTAACCATGCCATATTGACTGTAGTACTACGGCTCTTGCTTTGATCTGTCCTGGATAACACATTATTAGCCAGACTCCGGCTAATGCTAGCCTTTATATTCTGAGAACCTTAAATGAGGAGACCCTAGATCTAGCGAACTGAGCGGGTCGAGGGGCTCCTGATGAATATAACTCTATCTGGTATTTGTCTATGCTGCTTCTCGGGACTGATGTTGTTAGAATGTAGAAATGCGATTTTCACACTATTTATTGTTATAGGCATGGCTGATCAAAAACCAGAATTTCTTTGAATATATCAAAACAAGACAGAATTAACAGAGCTACTGAATCTAAAAAGCGCTAGGGACGTAAGTACCTCCTAGGTGCATTCAGGAGCTTTCTGAAGTATATGGTCTCTCCTACTTGGAGATTCGAGCTGTTTGAGTCCCTAGTAAATCTAAGCTATTGTGGATTCTCGTAATTTACGTCTATGTTGGCACGAAGAGGTGGCTGTAGATATATCGGGGCTGCGACAAAACCTCGCCAGTATAGGCAATTTAAAAAATGGGACAAATCAAGGAGGGCGGTCTATAGAGGCTTATGGCCACTTGATGCTGAGTGAGGGAAACTTGAAAGCGTATAGTTACCCCTATCTCTAGTAGCTATTTTAGGGATTGGTTAGGCAGCGTGGTGATTGCCCTAGAGAGTCGCTGCAAATCGCTTGTCTCTAAGTTAGTCTATTGATCGCTATATGAATTTTCGTCGAGCTTAGATTCACACGAAGGAAAAAACGCCTAGAGGCATAGGTTAGATGATACTCGCGAAGATCGGCTTAAGCGACTTACGCGGCCGAAATATATAGATTTCTCTATAGATAGGTCTAGTGGAGGTAGTTCTATATAATCATGGGTTTTTGTAGTTATTTTAGCTTCCACACTTTTTGTAGCGGTTATTTTTAAGATTAGAGGATAAGAAAAACGGATAAAATATTTATAGCTTTAAGTGATAAGATAAAATTGACGAGGAAGTGTATAGCTAGCTGTGTAAAGGAAGATGATTTGGAAAACACTCGGAAACTATCCTAGATCCCCGGAGACCTATCCTATCTATAGAAAGCTTGGTTTTAGGATCATTTTAACCAGTCCTGGGAGCTTTTGCGATCCTAGAATGCTTATTTAAGATCCTAGAATCAAGTTTGTATATTTAGGGATCTAGGTGAGGTATTCTTGGGGTAGCTTTGGTTTACGTACAGACTTCTGGCTAAGTAGCTTCTTATCGCGGGTTTATATAGCGGATCTGAGAAATTGTTGATATATACTCCCTAGACTATATAACGACGTTTCATCTGCTCGGTATTCCCTAATATTCCTGGTTAAGTGGCCTACGGGATACTTAAATATTAGAAGACCCTGAAGAGTTTGTCAGTTTTATACCTTTTACTTTAACTATCTTAGTTTAGTAAAAACATCCTAAAGCCATGACTTTATAGAGCGTAGAGAGCGACTCTTCTTTCCCTACTTTCCCCCCTCTAGACAGTAATCAATTCGTGTATAACTAGTGGATACCGCGGACGATGAGCACTTCTCGGCCCTATTATATAGACACAATTATCGGGGACATCAAACAAGAATATGATCATTTAAGGTAAGAAAATGTTAGCTTGACGGTTGCCTTATAATAGTCGCATCAGGAAAATACTAACCTTCTCTAAACGCTGCAGCGCAAGGAGCGATACCTTTAAGTAGCTTAGCGACGTATAGAAAAGCTCGAGCGAGAGGTTCATATAATGAGAGGCGTTGTAGAACATATATAGAATTGGGAAGGTCGCTTAGCGGTATACGAGAAACTGATATCTATATATTAATAATTATTGAAGGAGAATATCTAACCGACGCTAGTCTCGAATACTAGTCCTCGGATAAAAGAGAAAGGATATGTTCTCTATCTCTAGCGGTTAGGTCAGTTAACGACCTAGAAGGTGGAACTTCTGCTAAGTCAGCAATCCTCGAGATAAGTCCAGTAACCAGTAGTTGAGCAAAAGCCACGACTTGACCGACGGGATTGAGCCGCGTGCCCGCTTCTGATATTTTGTCTAATACTGTATTGTCTAGCGTATAGATAATATAGGGCTCTTTTAATTTATTTAAATTATTAAAGCTAATTCTAATGCTCTCGAAATATCTATTCGCATTATTTATTAATTTGCGTGTAACTATATAGTGCGTTTCCTAGATATATAATCGGATTTGATCATTCTACTCCTTTTTATATACTTACTAGCCCTTCTGGTAATTATACTATAAGTATTTATAATAGAGTATCAAAGATAGGCGTATTAAATCATCCTAGTATAAGAGTAGCCTATGGTGGGAGTGGGATAAGAATGCTATAGATCAGATATAAGATTCGATATATATAGCGATTTAGAAGCCGCCTTCGATGATTTTCTGCTGGACCCACCTTTAGTAATTAGAACTTGGGCCCCTACCAGCCAGCTGATTACCCTATAAGGATCGTCTCTCGTTGATGAGCGTTTCTCCTAAGAGCCGCCTAGCCTGCTCCGGGGTGGTAAGCGTGTTTAATAAGGAAGCGGGCGTCTAAGTAGGCCCGGAGCCGGTACTAGTCTCGGCTGAAGTTAGGTCGAACGGATTATCGTTTATCCACCACGGGTAAGAAGGTTCCAGGTCTAGGTTAATCAGCCGGAGGTGATTACTCGCTCTGGTGTAAATAATATAACGTACAGCTATACGTATTAGGTCGCTTATATATACTAAGATTAATTAGCGCTGGCGGAACCTTAAAAGGTATATATTAGTAGATACTTACCCGAAACTGCGGTCGCCCCGCCAGTACTATTAAGTAGGCGCGTTAAATCCTTAGTAATATTAATGGCTTTAAAACGGTACTTTAAACGCGTACGGTTGCGATAACGAAGTTGATCTATAGGTCGAGCGCCTAGGATATACATAGTAAATTGTAGGATCTATATTTAAGTTAGCCTATTTCTGATATAATCGACATAAAAGGCTCTACTTATATTAAAACCCCGGTTATCTCTATAACCATACTTAGGATAATCGTTTCGGTTAAATATATAGTTAAGTTCTAGGATCTATAAGATTTCATCCCCGACCTAGTAGGGATAGTCTTTGTGGTTAGTATAATAACGGGCAGTGTGTGAAAGAATAGAGTACGTACTGAAATCCTTTAGCTCTACTTACCACAGAACTTCTAGCTATTGTACGGTATTCCGCCGACTTCGACTCTCTTAAACGAGATACCGCATAAATAGCAACGCGCGGAAAAGTCTAATATCTTCTAGTATAAAGATAACGGTTCCGTACTAGCCTAGGGGAGACGAGTATCTATAGGGACCCAGCACGTATATTAGAAAGTGGATTATCTTATGCGCATAATCCGTAGCTCGTGCGATTCTTTTTATTATGCGCAGCCGAGGTCGGGTAACTATTCGTATTACGCGGGTTATTTATGCTTCTAATATGGTTTATATAGTGTCCACCGAAGCTATATAGAATGCAGGAAGCTATAAGTATACCCTGAATCCCTAGTGTAGTGCCTAAAGCTGTACATACTGCCCCGGGCGAGCTATCCACTCTACTAGTACCGTAATATCAAGCCATAAGAGCCGATTTAAAGACCGCGCGAGGGCTTATTAAGAGGTAATCCGCCACGACCTATAGTACTATATAGTATATAGACACGTCGCGATAGCCCAGACCAATCCAGCGCAAATCCCTCTAAGTAGGACCCAGCGGTAGAAAGACCCCTAGTCGATTAAATAATACATCAGAGCGCCCATTATAATCGAGGCGAGGATATAGTAGACTTTAAGGCCGAATTAGGGCCAGTATCGAAGAATCGCAGTAAGTATCTAAGGTAATATCGAGACGAGACTATATCCGGCCTATGTAATATTAGTCACTTTACGTCAGACCTGCCGCGGGGAATTTAGGAGGGCTGTCGTTAGGGCCCGTTTTACGCACTAGGAGTGGAATAATAAGAGAAATTCCAAGGGCAGTATTCTAAGTAACTATGCCCACGATAGATCTATAAAGTAGGCAATATAGCACGTATATATAGCCTAGCTACCGATAGGCCTACTGGAAGGTGCTCCGCTCGACACGAAAGACGTAGGCTAGAAGATCGATACTAAACCTAGAGCAGAGGGGAATAAGATGGGTCACTGCTAAGCGTGCCGCTCGCTTCTGCACGTCCGCCTAGTCCTATAAATAAAGGCTGATTATAATGATATTGGCAATCACTAAGGCTGTAAGTACTCCCCCCTACACGGATAATAGAATGTCAAGCCACTAGAGCACGATTGGCGTCGGCGCTTAGAAGAAGCGTCTCTACGATACTGCGCGAGGCAGCCGGAGGGGGATATGGCCAAATCGGCGGCCGAAGCTATAGCAGACCCAGTATATTATTGCGAGGAGCCTATATAGAGCGAATTTGTCTAGGGCGGAAGTGCTGGTAAGCTATATCATAAAATTTGACGCAGGGTAAGATATTCTTTAATGCCAGGTAGTATTGGGTATTGTAGATCTTATTCTAATCTTCCATCATTAGCCTAAACAATACTAGCGTGAGCTATTAATGGGCGGACCGAAGGAAGTTATAAGAATGGTGCTGGTGAGCAAGATCAGAAGCCTTTCTTATGGTTAACTGGGCTGATCACCAGTTAATACCCATTTTTGAATTCTTAGCATAAGATCTTCGGGAGTAGAAGATAAATCATACCGGTAAGCCAAAGTTGCGTCCTATATATCTTTTGTTTAGCGATAAACATTTATCTAGTAATGGAAAATAATGCGATTTGGGATACTAAGTTTTAATAGTTGAACTCGGCTAGAATCACGAGACCTAGTCTCAAATATCGCATCGCTATTTATCACATCAGTAGCGACTATTATTTTCGAGAGAAAGAGGGCAGCAGTAGCTAGACACGGCGATTTATGATAGCAGCTTTGCCTTATCAATATAGCACTGCATAGGCGACCAAGCGGCGTTGCTAGATCGAGAATGTTACATGCTAAACACAGCGTTTCTAGTTATCATAAGTAATAAAAAATACACACTCTCTTTCAAATATCTTTTTAGATACAGCAGTGTCGATATAGGAATCATATTGCTTTCTCGCGTATATCGCCCGCTTGGCGGGTAGCCCTCAAGTTAATTTTCGAAAACACTTGCCCTACAATCTTTGCCCCTTACCCCTTACTCCATAAAGTTCTATCTCTAGGAACGAAGAAGTTGGTCCTAGGAGCTATTCTAGTGGCGGGATCTATACTGTCTGGATCAGAAGATACCAATTAAGAATCGAAATGTGAGCACGTACTAGGACCGGAAAAGTCAAATGATCGGCGTCAATATATGCATCGTGCCTATACTACCTTTTCATCTTAATGCCATAAAAAGACGTTATAGTACTTTCAAATCTGGGACTCTATGGTTCTCCCGCTCTGGTCGCTATAATAGAGCGCCTACTAGTTAGTAAGTATACTTCATAATACCGCTGTGCACCTTACCCCGGGTTTGAGGAGACATGTTTCTGGTTCTACCAAATCTGATACCAATTCGCCGATCCTATCGACTATGCTCTAAATTAAAAAAGCGATATAATCGTGATTTGCCTTTATGCCAGTCTTATGTCAGACGTGGTAAGCCTGAAATGTGTGTATACGAAGATAGGTAGTAACCACTAGGATAACTAGGGAAGCGGAGAGGACTTCGGTCTAGCGACGTTTCAACACATTCCGAAGAGCTACTCGAATGTGAGCTAGAGACCCACCAAAGTCACACTGAAGGAATATAGCCCGCTATTTAGCGCATAAATACGGAGAGCCCTGCTGTGGACACAACCTTTTCCACACTGGAACGAGCTGAAGCAAAGCCGATACCAAAGGAATGTCATCTGGACTCTACTACACACGAAGTGGACAATAGCCATCTTCCTATCATTACCCACGCGACCCTACCTGATGCTGAATGGAGTAAGCCCTACTTTGAAATGTATCTTCCGGTAAAGATAAGCGGTAGCCTGACATTGGAGACGCTTCTCACTGACCATTCTACAGACTAACCTCCTATCGCGTGTCACGCTACCACCGTCAGCCTCTAACCCGGCTGTGATTAACAGGGGACCGTATATAATTTACCAGCTCTTATTGGTATTGAACTATATCTTTGTTTCTATTATACTACCTAGAGATGATGGGGCTTTGTCGTGCCTTATTTATTGCTGCGAATGGGATTAGGAGAGAAGCTTAGTTCTATAATATGATCGCTTATTATAGTGGCTGGTCTCTGTACGTCGTGCTTTGAGTCAAGCGGCAGATCTGTATAGTATATTAGTCGAAGATTTGAAATTATAAATCGGGTACATCCTGTTCGTTCTAGGACAGTATGCCTTACTAATATGGAGCTTTTTTAAAGCGTATCAGCGACTAAATCCACTATACCGGCTATTTGGGGTAAGAGCGAGTATTGCTTTGATTTGTTATGCCTTGATGGGTATTGAAAGTATAGGAATGAAAGGTTATGAAACGAAAGAGATCTGGATATACGACTAGGAAGCTTTCTTCACGATGGCGTCCCGACTCTAGTAATCGCCCCTTTTCCCGGTAGGGGTCCCGGTACCCTAGCTGTAATCGATGATTCTTAGCCTACAGAGAGCCTTCTAGCTTGAAGAGATTCGTGTTGCTTCTATAAAACCCTAGGTAATCCGTATTGGAGATAGCTCAGACCGAATAGAGTATTATCGACGAGCGTTATTGTCCTTGGATCCGATGCTTTTACCCAAAGTCTTGACCACAGCGCTGGCGATGAAGCCAAAGCTTGAGGTCAGAATTAATGATCTGGCGGCTCTTCTTACAAAACGGTTCCACGAGTCGTATCTAATGAAGGAATTGGAAACAGCCTTTAAAATGGTGCCGGAAATATGGCAGTCAAAACCTGATAGAGTGATTGTCACAGAAATGTTTTACGTTAAGGTATTCGAGCAGAAATGGCAGTGTGGCTATCTTGGTGAGTTACCAGCGGCCCTGAGTATGAGAGATACTGACGATGTTAATAATATAGATGGTGCGTCTTATGTTTTCGTTTTTTATGTTTCTCTAAGGATTGGCAGATGATACGGTGTTATTTCTATTTGTCTTGTACTCTTTAATGATTCAAACGGAAAGCAGTAAACTTTTTGAATGGGAGAATAGGAGAAAAGGAATATGAAAGTGGATGGATAATCTTATATCGATTAAATAAGCTATCTGGCAATGAAGGCTGAGTGTATGGCACAGTGTATATGAGCGAGATAACTTAAACCTGGCTGTAAGAACTTCTGACCTTGTAATTTATTTGGCTTTGAAGAAGTGGAAATAGGTATAAGCGATTGTGATATGAGGCTGATGCAGATCAGGAAACGAGCCGAGCCGTCGGAATTAATCCCGAAGTATGTCTACGAAGAATCAATTTCATTAGAAATCAACTTAATCTTCTTGTTGTATGTATATAGCGTCATTTTTGCCTTTGAATATAGAAAAGAGTTAATCTTCCTTTGAAATATTATATAAGTGATTATCGTATAATGTTACCGCTCTCCTAGGCCGCATCGCTAAGTGGCCACCCTTAGGGCGTGAGCTGTCTACGAAATTCAGGATTATAGACTAGGCCTATCTTGTCTAGAGTGGCTATATAGCGATTGCGTCCTCTATGTGTCCCGTATGTGTTATAATGCGCCTTGAGCTTATCGCTACGCGAGAAGCTGCGTTAGCATCCAGGAACCTAGTAGACGTGAAGCCGTTCTCCTAGGTGGTTTTTCCGATGACGATCAAGATTCTTTTAACTCTTGAAATACTGTTTGCAAGCCAGATAGTCATATTTAAAAGCCGGATAGGAAATATCGATCGTTTTAGTATAGAGGCTCCACGTGGATAGATTCAGCGTGCTGTCTGGGGGAGCGGGACATTAATCATAGTTATAGGAGGACTTTGTGGCTAAGAAGCTTAGATCAGCATGCCCCGAGACTAAGCCTCTAGGGCACTGTAAGCAGTAGGTGTCCGTGTTCTCTGATAAGTAATATATAGCATAGCTATTCACATACTTAGGGCAACCGGCAGATCCCTCTTATAGAACCGCTTTTAAAAGCTCTGTATCTGGGGTAATCGGGAACTAAAAGATGACGCGCCGACATTGGAAGGTATTTAGAATTTGGCCTATAGCGTAATTCGAGGGTTGGTAAGAGTGATTTTGAAACCCGCTTGTTGTACTTAGCATTGGGTAAATTGGGACCCGAGCGTCGGTTGTACCCCTGTCCTGGTTATTCTGTAGATAAACTATACCTAGACTTTCAGTATAATCAGTGCGTGTAGAAGAGCGTAACTCGCTACTACCGTAGAGTACGGCTGTGTTACTCGAGAATAAAGTACTATCCTCGTATATGTCTATCTCTGAGTATGAAGCTAGCTGATCGTAGCTCACTGACTATATAGCGTATCCTAGCGTTATCTCGTAAAGGATAGATTATAGATTGGAAAGGTACTGCAGAAATGAAACTTAGGTATATAGCATAGAAATGTCCTATCTTAAAGGAGCCTTAGGAATGTAAGTTTATATATGCGTAGATGATCCCCTTAAGCCTACTAAAGTCCGTGCCTCTGATAAAAGGCTAATGATCTCGTGGGCATTTTGAGTCTGAGAGTGACCGTAAGATATCGTGTATGAAGTAAATACCTATAAAGATGGCATTACCCTAGCGAAATAACTTCTACTACTTTTTAAGGCGAAAGACGTAAGTTTAGAGGGCGGGTTTATGGTCTGTGATAGTAGATAGGTGAATGGTTAGGTAGGCAAAATAACCGTTACTGTAATGTTGAGAATTTCTAATAAAAGAATCTCACTCGAAATTTGCCTCTTTTAATAATAATTTTAATGACTTGATTCTGAATCGATTGAAAAGAGTCGTTGAGAAAAGTTAAGCGTACAGGACTTAATGGCTGAGAGTTTTTCTCTTCGATCAAGTTTCAACATGAACTGAACGGAAATCCGATTCAAAAGATTTCTCAATCTCTATATTGATGATTAGGACGTGACGAATAGCTCACTAGTTTAGATGAGATACTAATGGGGTCGAAATAATGAACACGTTAAACACCTAGTGATAATAGCACTTGTAAGCCTGTTTCATTAAGTAAATTATAAAGAAAGCCCGCCCTGCGTGAAAAACCTTTCTTTTACTATGACGATTATAATATATTAAACGTAATAGAGGCCATTAAACCTATGTAAGACTATAATAAGGAGTAAGATACTTAGCCGAATATAGTCCTTCCCTAAAGTGAGGGAGCTACTTCTTAGCTGAAGCCTAGCCCCGAACTACCGCTGGTAAGTTAATCAGAAAAGTAAGTTAAGAATACCGTGGCTGATAACTACTAATAGTAGGAAGTAGTTCCGAAAGACGCCTTGTTGATAGAGCCTTTTCAGACGGTGTTAGAGACTCTGGCAGATCTTGAGCGTGATGACCCGAAGCTCGCCTTTTAGGCCTCTCGACTGGTCGGAATCTACCGTCGCCTATGGGAGTCGTGCGTGGCGAAGCACCGCGAGTGCGATAAAACGATCGACGTTAACCTACGCCTGAAGTAGGCTGGTGTGTAACTGAGTAATGAGAGGGATAGCCTCTAAGCTCGCCACGATCAGTAAGTAGCCTGACTGCGCTTATTTGACTAGGCTTTGAGATCGTCTTAGGAACAAATGACTGGTATGCTCATTTAATGGAGTCAGGTCCTAAGAGGTGATCTGGCGGACTTGGTTGATGTTAACCGTAGTGAGTAAAGAAATTCATTTGCTTAGTCCAGTACTGGATATTGTTTCGGGAATGTATTAATTGAGATCTGGTGTATATGTATTTATTTGAATGAGACGGTTTGAACTGCTCGCTTTCTAAAGATATAGAATAGAATAGCTATGATTGTGTGTAGATCAGGAGACCTGTTATTGATCCTCGAGACTTTTATTCACGCCTTACTCTAATTTGAAAAATAGTTCCCTAAGTTATGTATAAAAAACGAAGGATTAAGGGTTGGCATTATGGGTAGTGTAGCTAAAGGGGAAAGGGCCGAGTGATTGGCGTACGGTAGGGGCTCCATACGTGGCCATAGAGATAATTGGAAGCGGGAGGTCCTCGGTGTAGCGGGGCTTTGCGTGATGATATTAAGTATCTGTCTATGTACCCGGCGTAGATTGCTCATGACTATTTCTATTTGAGGTAGAAAGAATATATACTCGCTAATCATCTCTCTAGTGACTTGATCAAGACGCGTTAGTTGGAATTCTACCTAATATATCTGCTCGCAGAGACAGAACGCCGATAAGTGGAGAAAAATATCTTTAGGTTGGGTTGAGAGTGTAAGAGGGTCGGGACTAGTCTAGTTGAAGCCAGGCGTATGGTTGAGTCTAAGGTGAAAGTAGTATTCGACTAATAGAGGTAGTAGGGCGTTATTTCTGATAAATTAGCGGAGATGGTCGAAGTTATGGTACTGATGGTTAGTGGTAAGATAGGGAGGTAGTATCGGTATACCAGAAGACTTACGCTAGATCGCGTGGAGGTCGAGATCGAAGTCGGATTCTGTGATATTGTGAGTATGTCTTTATTAGAATTTCTCGTAGGCCTCTTACTGTTATAGACTAGAGTAGTTATATTATATTAGTCTTACGCTATAGATGTTAGGTAAGGTAGATCAGTTTTACTGACTTACGATATAGGATTTCCCTACGGATAAAATTAGAAGATAATTTTAAGGCTTAAATATATGGACTATAATAGTAGGGGCGATAGAAGAATTTGATTTTCAGAAGACTAGTAATAATATACCATATTATCGGTTAGAATTAGCTTTTTCACTAGGTTCAACAGTATATAAATATATTTTACTACCGGTAGCATTAACTAAGATATCTTAAACTTTCATTAAATAACGTTTAATATATATAGTATATTCCTCCTAGCCCCCTACCTTTTATATTAAGCTTATCGGTCTTACTAAAGATATATTAGTAGGGAAAGCTGTTTCACTACTCGCTTTTAGGACTATAGCGATCCCGGCGTGAAGTTCACGAAGCACCCGCTCGCGGCTCTATATCAGTAAGGCTTGCTTATTATAGCGCTGAATAAGGAGATCGTTCTCGACCTCTAACTACTCGTTAGACTCTCGGAGTTCCTGCTGTTCTTTATCTAGGTGAATCTTATCGGCCGATTTCACGATATAGCTATCCTAGAGACCGAAGTAAAAATCGAGAAGTCTAAGGGTGGGCATGGTAAGGTCCGCCTGGTTGTGAAGGATCTGTATTAGCTACGTTGTTAGTGGACCAGCTGAGTGGATGGGATTCTGTGAGTATATATTTAGTGATATTTATAAGCTGTTGGGAAGGACTAACCTTAAGAGTAATCGTTGCGTGACCTACTACTACGTGACCTGCCTCTGGCTGGGAATCTTTGACTTAGATATTATCTAATGGCTGTTCGGATAGCCGGCGCTGCCTTTTAGTAGGTCGAGCTAAAGGAGAAGGTAGGTAATCTATTGGATTTAGTAGATAAATGAAAAGTATTACGCCACTATAGGAGTATTTATAGAAAGAGTAAGGGATAAGTATCTAAAGAATAGACTAGCGAGACGACTAGTAAGTGTGAGTAATTTCAATAGTCTAGGGTTGATTCGTAAATAGTTGATGAATCACCTATTAATCCTACATGATAGGCACAGCAAAAACAAAATTCCCCTTTAAGATAAGTAAATTTGAAGAGTTACTATGTTTCATTTAAGGCAAAGAAAGAAAATAGTCTAGGTGAATAATTTCATCTCTTAAATTCAATATGTTTAACTCCTTTCCAGAAACTTGTTACGCCCGCTCTCTCTACTATAGGGCTGATTGAAATGTACCAAATCTACACCGAGGTGACCGGGGTAATTTTCGAATACCGGTGCTACTGATCTTAGTT
Source organism: Penicillium lividum (assembly GCA_028828245.1). Lineage (NCBI taxonomy): Eukaryota > Fungi > Ascomycota > Eurotiomycetes > Eurotiales > Aspergillaceae > Penicillium > Penicillium lividum. The sequence goes on from JAQJAG010000003.1 coordinate 4,624,730, forward strand.
AGGATCAATTTTCGAATCGGTTTACTGTCTGTAATATAAAGTACTACAATCAAACTCGGCTAAGAAAGTCGCCTATCCTCTAGAAGCGCGTTAACTATTTCTTGGTGCGCTCTTTATGCCGTAAGAGATAAAGCCACTTGACACGACCGATTTTCCAGATTGAGATCAATCTGATCATGACGTAGTAGAGCCTGGACTAGATCTAAGCTGCTATCCTGCGCGGCGATACAGAGCGCTGTGTTATAGCCCGTTATCGTTTTTCGATTGATCTATAGACGGCCGCCCTACTAAACTAAGAGACGCACGGCTTCCACCTAGCCGTGTTCTACCGCTTAACAGATTGGCGGATAGCCTAGGCCGCTAGTATTAATATCTATATGGTCTATATATAGCAGGATATTCATCGCATTGACGCGTCCGTAAGCATAGGCGAGAGCTAACGGCGACTAGCCCGCCGCGTAGCGACTGACGTTAATCCCCGGCATAGCTAGCAGACGCTATAGTACCCTCTTATCTGGTCTTAGCATAGTATAATAAAAGGAAGTCGACTATATCTAGAACTTACGGCCCCTAATGAAATTGATGTTCACCCCTAGCTCCTTTAGAAGTCTCTTAGTAATAGTGTCGCACGATAGGTATATAGATAACTAGAGCAGCGTGTTCCCTTCCAGATCTTTGCAGTTTATATTACTATATGGATAGCTTAGTAGTAAATGTATAACTTCTTAGCTCTGACTTCGAACCGCTAGATAAAGCGGTATGTTACTATTTTAGTTATGCGCTTTAAGATTGGTGCGCTTCTATTTCAGTAGTAGCCGAATAGTATCTATAGACCTATAAGATATCGCTTAATAAAAGGGTAGCTTATCGTGATAGACGAGATTAAAGTCTATTAGAGACTAGGAGTCAGGTCCCCTTATGAGCGTTTGTATTATAGCGGGCCTGTTACTACGGTATACCTAGTCCTAAGGCGAGTGACTATGGCTATCTTTGGATTTAAGATTACTGCCTAGGAAAAGTAAGATCTGCACGAGTCTAATCCTCCCCGCCTAGACTGCTCGATAAAGCGCTATTTGACCTTCCTTATGCCTTAAATCTAGATTCAGATTTCGATAGGTATATACTATTTATATAACCGCCCGGCAGGTATTGTACTTGATGGTATACTATAGAGCGCTCTCTAAAGCTGCATTTTGGAGGTTAATATCTACCCCCGGTGATTTTAATAGTATACCGAGTATATTGGTAGCTCTGTGCTTTAATGCTCTTATGATTAGGGTTTTTCCACGAAAAAACGCATTAACATTAGCGTGATGGCTTAGTATAGCCTTTACTAGAGACTGATTATTAGTTTCGGCTGCTAGATGTAATAGATTGCTGTCTTAATATTCGATGTTAAACTTAAGGAAGGTACGTTACAGTCTATTATATAAGTTATTACATAATGCTCTTAAAGCGGTAATTACTTGCTCGTCTAGATATGCGGCAATCATGAGCAATATTTTATTAGGCAAGCCTCGAATATGTGGCTATTAATGTAGATTAATATCTAAGCCTAACAGATCAGTAGAGATTCATACACGCACCATAATATAAAGAGATCGAGAGGCGATGAATAAGAGCTGATGTAGAGGCTGCTTGGGGTAGAAGAGCACTTTTATATGATGCTCCCTGAGTATCTCTATCGCTCAGCTCTAAAGTAAGGGTGGCCAACGCCACCACTGGTCGGCAGGGACAATGAAGCATAAAGCATGATGGGATCATATCGTATAGGTCCTAAATCCCTGGCTAAGGGTCCCGGAGTCGCTGCTAGTGTTCCTAGGATCAAGCTGCGTCCCAGGAGCGCTCAAATTGTCTTTAGGAACACGTAAACAGCTCCAGGACAATAAAATTTTTCTCAAGCGCGCTTAAGACCTAGCATGCCATAGTGACTATAAAGAGGCAACATTCGCGGGATCACTGATTAAGATCCCAGGATCGGTGGTTTCGCAACCAGAACCCGCTCAGGCTAGAAGCCTACACGTGAATCCAAAGTGTCAGTCCCAAGCATACCCTACTTGGATCCCCGAAAGCACAAACCTGGCCCTAGGATCTTGAACGAGGATTTTAGGAGTGTGGTAGCTCCCAGGGCCAGTCCAGGCGATCCCAGCACCGAGTATTTTATAGGTAGGAACAGAAGCTGCACTCCCAGGGGTACTGTATATTGAGACATATTTTGTCACACGTAGACGTGGATACCAACGAAAGCTAGATGGTTTCCGCAGCTGCCTCCAAGGTCCCAGTGAAATACTGTGCTGTCCATACGAGTCGCTCATCATTCCGGCGAGTCGCATGGAGGCCAGGAAGGGCTTTGACGCTCTAGCCAGCTACTCGAACGTTTTGATATCAGACATGGCGTGCTCTCCCGTCAATTCAGATAGTTGTTCGCAGGCTTGTCGACACTTGACTCCAGGAGAAGGTAGCGACGCTCCTAATTGACGTCTATTTCAGCCTTTGTGTTCGTGATTGCTAGCATGTACGCCCTATGTGTCGATGCCGCGGCTTAATGGCATCTCACGAGCCCAGCGAGTCTGGGCGCGAGGGGTCTCTCATCGTTCGAGTGGCGAGGTCGATAATGGTGTATTGCTAGAGATCTCCGTTGCGGGAGATTCGAGCCTCTAAATTCGCATTAGCGTGAGCGTTGGCCCGGAGACTTGGAAAGGGGGAAGAAAATAAAGTGGGCCATTGGTGTAGGATTCTGATCCGATTGATTGATAACACCGTGTATTCATGATTTTCTTAGGTGGGTCCGCCTACTGTTAGGTATCCTTTTTGTAGGTGGCTCTCTATATCGTGGGAAGAGCCGCTCGGAAGTCCTGGTCTGGAACGTTCGGTCGCGTTGGTGACGCGCCTAGTCGGGATATGTGACGGATGTTGTCTCCGCGGACTGATCATTTGGGATTGAGGTTCCCTGTTTTCTAATTGCGATTGTAGAGGTCTGGGATTTGCCTTGACTCTGTGTCGTAGCGATAAGTTGTGTACTGCGTGGTTATAAGGATGTAGTCTTGGTGAAATGGTGATTATTGACGAATCTCTATATAAATAGGCCTGGTTTTATTTAAGGGAAACGCTATTCTATAATCAGTCCGAAGGATAGAAGAACGAATAGATGTTTAAGGTGATTTCATAGTTTCAATACTATACATATATAATTATCGACGCTCTAATTATTCAAATTTGTATATAAAGTTAGGCTTTACTCTAAGATATATTTCTATGGTATGACCATAATAAGCCATAATGTCAGATAAGAAAAAAGACCATTTTACTTATATTATCTTTGGTCGGAAAACATGAATAGACTAAGTAGAGTAAGAACATAGTGTTTAATATTCCAGTATACCTATAGTTAACTGGTACGGCCACGCTTTAATCACTATAGCGGCTCCGAGCTACGTATCCAGTGCGCGACTGGGACCTAGGTGAATATGCGCTAACCTAGATCCTAGACCCATAGCGCGAACAGATCAAATCGGCTTAGCTCCTGGTTCATGGTCAATGCTGACAGTACAATGATTATGCTAATAGCTAATAGTATAAGGTATTGATTTAGTGATCACGCTGCAGGTCGTGTCTTAGTGTTCAAAAGTGTAGTTGTTGACTTACCGCTGGACCTAAAAAGACCACTTTTTGAAAACATAGAAACCTAGATGTTAGGCATTCTTATTAGCAGAGTAGTTTTTGCTGAGGCAAGATATATCTGTATATTATTTCTGTTAATCAAACGTTCCTTTAATAGCGATGTTTTAGAAACTTAACGCTATAATATGATAGTAGAAGATATCTCTCGTTGACTAAACCTGTAGTTGATTGCGACCCAAACTATTATATGAACGGATAAATGCGTTTAACGTGCCTTACTTTAGGCAGACATCTTCACTATTTCCTCTTAAAATTCGCCACGGGTAGATACGGCTAAACTAAGGCGAAATGAAGTAGGTGGGCGATATAATAAGCCGAAAAGTCTGTAAATATCGCCTCTTCCCTAGCACTCTATCAAACTAGGTCACTGCCTAACCTTATCGCACTCGGTGAGTTCCCTCGAATTAAGAAGCTATTAGATGCTGTCCCGTAGCCGACCTATGATAAGTTCCGCTAGCTTGGAATTTCTTCGAGCCCGTTCCGGTACTGACACGAACAGTATATACCCCGATTATTAAGTCAGCTAGCCCCTATTAGGCAATTAAGTGGTTACTGCTTTTTCATCTCGTGCTAGCTAGCTAGGATGAAGGCATAAAACCTTCTACGTATGTAAGCACCTATAAGCCTCGCCTAACTGAGCCAATCCAATGTCCCTTCTTATTAGCTTCTTTGGAGAGAACGTGTCTTCCTGCAGTAGGTATGTCCCTAGTTAGCTTGAACCTGTCTTATGCTGTGCTAACATTCCAGATGCTGCGATCGACCCGGTCTGCATATATTGAGCCGTCCTAGGTAAGCGCTACGAATAACCTATACCCGCTAGCCAGCTCTAAAACGCTAGCTAAATTCACTTGTTAGCCACCAGAACATGTGAGCTAGAAGCCTCTAGTCCGATCCACTTGCTAGTACGATCTTTTATAGAACGCGCCTCACGAGACCTCCAGCGTCCAATGATGATGAATACCCCGGTTCGATCTACTCTGCCATATTCTGGATACCGCTTCTAAACCTACGCACACGTCGCCGGTATCTCAGATGAGTCGATATTTGAGCAGCGTGCCTAAAACCAGTCTACAGGCATACTCCGCTACGGCTATAGCTGCCGCTAGCTCGTGTGAGTGTATTCGTTGGAAATCAGGTACGTCTGCTCAGTGCCATTACTATATGACCGTTCTCATCGATCTTCAGCCATGACTTTAGCTGCAGGGCAGACAAATCCGAAGCGAAATCCATCATTGACCCCTAATGACGCCAGGACAGTGGCTTTGGCAAGAGATCCATCGCGTCGCGGCAAAGGCGGTGAGGGTGTGCAAGACGCGTATAAGTGTTGGCGCCATGTCCCACAGATTGGTACGCACTTGACAAACGACCCTTCAAGATACGTCAGTATGCATCTGGTTATATGTGTCTAATCACGATCTTCCACCCTCAACCTTGTTCTCTCTTTGGCTCGTGGCTCTGCAAAGGCCATTCTACCTTGTAAGGCAAGAGCAGAGAATGACGTTAATCTAACGGCATCGTGTGCAAATATCTTGATTCTCATTAGTCACTTGAGCGGCTGGCTTGCGCCTTTAAGCGAATGAGGAGTGCAGTTAGAGGCCAGCCAGGCAGATATCGCTATTCGTCCTGCGGGGTTGTCTCTTCCGCCAACTTCATAGTATATCTGCGATGTGATAATTTCCTACGAATCACCTCAGAGACTGCAGACGAAATCACGGCTTATATCCTTTGATAATGTTTCTCTAAACCTCTAAGCTCTGGGGAATATAGGCTTGACCACTAATAATGTAGCTATTGGTCCTCTTCGATAACTAATGGTACCGCTAAATATTGGGACTTTCTTGGTGGTTGGTCTAGTGATATGGTGCCTAAGGCAGTGGTCGTCTTATAGATCGACAACGTGCGCTTACTATTGACTTTGATAGTAGCCATATCTACAGCCTAATTCCTTAAAGCCTTTACTTTCTGTAGATATACCCTGACATTCCTAGACCCATACTTTACGCGCTTAAGTAATAGCGAATTAGCGATACAAGCGAGTAGCTATAAAGAACGGACGTAGTAATATAAATAGGGCAAAGCGATACTACCTTATAAATGGAAAGCCATCTACTAAGTCAATATTTAATAAAAAGGGTAGTGACCGTGAATCAAGAGTCAGAATCAAAGTACTGGTCAAACTGGGGATTTGTTCTGCTAGGGTATATTCACCTCCTATAGTGCGTCCGATCGCATTAAGTAATTCACTACCACCGCCCCGAGGTTCTACCTATCTGCATTTAAGACTGAACCGTCTTAGTTCCTGAATATTCGATCATCAAATCGTTTCTTAAGTCGAGAGCACTGTCTATTAGCCATTCTCCTAGCTAGATAACTCCGTAGTATTGATCAAACAACTTTTGGTAACAGCCGAACGTGCGGAAATGCCTTATTTACTCAACTGTTCATTCACTATAGGCCTTTGTCTAATCGCGCCATAGTATGTGTAAGGACCCAAACAAGGTGTCAAAGATCAGTCATTTCCATCAAGTAAGGGGGTGAAGTGGCAGTTTCACCGCCAGACAGAACGCTTTCACCACTTAGTGATCAACATAAGCAGTTATCGTCACGTCAAGATAATTACCATTGATATTCACCATACATAATCATGTTCATATTGTAGTAGGGCGATCACCACTGCGGATTACCATACTATTACAGGTCACATTCCGTCCCGTAAGGAAAAGGTCATATTAATACGGGTTTAGCACTAGCTAGAGAAGACAGACATTTACACATCTCTCACTTTGACCTTTGCCGAGGGATCCACTACTCTCCGAGGGCGACCTTCGGTCGTGGTGGGTTTTGCTGAGTATATCCGATTCGTGCGTCGTCAGAGCGTACAGCCAACGAGCGTTCTCCTCTTCAATATATACCCGCAGCAATAGCCAAAAACCAAACTCGCACAACGCTGCTCGTCACTAGTCTTATCACCCACATCCCAAGAATGGCTGTTTATTATATAAGTGGGCTTCCAAATTTCCTTTAATTAATAGACTATCAACGGTAGCAAACATTGAATCAGGTTTCTAATAGTATATTGGAAACCTGTTCTTGACCAACAGAAACTGAATAAGAATATGATGTAAAGCGCAAGCAAAACGTTAGTCAACAAGTAAAGCAATAAAGAAAGGAAACACAAGTTCTCAGCAAGTTCAATAACTTAATACTTTCGTTATCCATAAAATGTCCTTGGAGATGGTTGAAACCTCAGCGTGGCTCGAATGGGTGGCTCGTGTTTCCTTAATTATCTGAGCCTCCTAAGGAATGCCCCCTAAAAAACCATTTCTATTTAAGTTTGGTTGAGCTTTAGCAACAGAATTCTGCCTTTTACGATTGGATTGCTTAGTCGTAGGATTAGATTGCCTTTGAACTTCTTTCCTCAGTTTGTTTTTGGCATCAACACATTGCTAGCTCATAAGCGGAACGACCAAAGTCAAGATAAAGGTATCACCTTCCAAGGAAGATAATCCGGGGAAAATCATAAGGAGGTATTCATATGAATGTTCAGCGCCGATTTGATCCTGATAACCTACAGGAAACTGAAATGGGAAATCCTTATCGTGTGCCCAATCGATAGGATCAAATTCTGTCTTATATCTTTTCGTAGCATGCTGGATAGGACGCCAGATCTCGATTGCCCTATCAATAACATTTTTTATTTTCTCTTTAAGCTCGCCATACTGAGCAGTTGAAAGGAGCTTATAGAGAAAGTGGGACACGTTTTAAACAATAGACCTGGCCCTAGACTGAAGTTCAGCTTCCTGTCCCTCGCGATCAATAGAAAGCATAACAGAGTGATAAAAAGTTTCTTTCTTGTAGTCGTTTTTCATAAGCCTATTCAAGCTCATCCTGAAATGACTAATCTCGGAGGGAAAGTAACTCGGCTGAAAAATCTGCTTATCGATCTCCCTAGATAGAATACCTAAAGTCACAGCTAGACGTATTCCCTTAGCGGTATCAGAATTCGAAGCACATAGGGGAATAGACTATCCTTGGAAAGCTCTATCTTGGATAGCATCATCGGCGCTTATTCTGAACTTCTTCCAGATTCCATCATTCTACTAGAGAAGTTAGTCTAACTTTCAATAAACACATAGAAGAATATATAGAGTAAACATACTCCGAGATTCTTATCGCTTAAATTCTGCTGTAAGATGCTCCAAATTTCGTTCATAGCATAGTCCCATAAGCTCGAAAAACCATCGATTCTAATACTTAGAGTCAACAGGTTGCAATAAAACATCCAGGGGAATTTACCACCTACATTGACTGCTTATCAATTTCGCGAAGTTTAAAAATAAAGGTATCGAATTTTTTAAGTCGACTATAAGTCTTTTACATCTTTTAATCAAGTAAGCACTTCTCTTATTAGAGGTTATCGCCTTTCGTCTTTTCGACGGTAAGGAGGCTCTCAAGCTTTACATTAGTAGCCCTTATATTATCGATTGATTTATCTCTTTCTTTAAGCTTTGTCTAGAGGGTATCAACGTCACGATTATATTATTTAATTATTGACTTCATCTTTCTTTCTTCCTCGGATCTTTCTGATAGTTGCGTTTATATCTAGATCTAAAGGTTTTACATCCTTTAAGAGATCTCAGTTATAGACTTCTCTCTTTCTATAGCCTCTTTTAGAAGAGAATTATTTTGTCTCTCCGCATTATCCCTTTACGTTATTAGGGTTTGATTCACTGCAGATAGTTGGCTGAGCGTAACTAATCTTTTCTTTACCTCAGCTTCGATAATTTATTATAGTTCGGCCAGCTTCTCATCTCGAACCCGGATTTGCTCTTATTACTCTTTAACCTGACTATAAGTTGTAGACGCGATTTGGAAATCAGGATCGGAAGTAAGATAGATAAAGTGATCAATGATTTTATTAATTAAGAAATCATTATACTCCGCCTTTATAGGGATGAGTATTTTTGTTTAAGTTGTCGTTGAAGACATAATCAAGGAATAAATAATAGCATAAAATAGTGAATAAATGGGAAATCCAAAAATTTTTTCAATGACGGAAATAGCTCTTATTTATAATTTCTTCCAGTCTAAGAACCACGTATATCGATACTTGCAATTTCACTTTCTATGTTAGAAGATAACGGTATATTCACTAATTGAAATAAGCCTTAAGTTTCTAAGAGCCTTAACCTCCTTAAGGCGCGCTAAGTTATCTTATATATACACGATATAGGGTTCCGAGCAACGTGTTCCGCTACGAAAGGGTACCCACTCCCGCGCAGACATATAATACCGGGGTTTATCGACGACATAAGTCATGAAATATGCCTTATGCCCAGTTAGAATCACCTTTTCAGGGATACTTTACAACAACAGCGCCTTATTAAGGCGACTCTGTATTCAGCAAATAAGGCAACGAATCATCAAGCCATTCGCAACGAGTATTAGATATAACGCGGATAGGATCCTAGCTGGTCTACTTTAGAAGAAACTGCAAAACCTGCTAATATTCATAATTTACAAGATTCGAAGGTGCTTATTTGCATCGTGCCTATCGATACTTAGATAAGGCGGTCACAGAAGATGTGTTAAGTTCTACTAGTAGCCGTCGCGAAGAGAATAAACCTTAGTAATATTAAGTAGTGGGAAACTAGCCTAAACCCGAACGATCTAAATAAATTGTTTTACTTGCTGAATCGACCTTAAACTACCTCTCGTAGGGTTTCATCTCTCCTCAGTCTATTCTAACCAGGACGGGGGGGGAATATGATTGAGCTTATTTGTGTAACCTAGAGTCGCCTGGAAGATACTAGTAGAGATCTGTTCGTAACTTATGCTTATATGTTTATAATACGAAGATACGTCGTTCTTGACCTGCTTAGAGTAGGTATTAATTTGTCATAATCTATGAATCCTGAATTGACGACCGCTGGAAAGTTTTGTGCTGGTATAATGTGAACATGATTATGGTTTTCTGGTCTTACTGAAAGCTGGTTGCTTAGCGATGCAAACTTATTCTCCAATATATACAATTTATAGCCTGATTCCTTAAACTTTGTGCTATAAGGGGCGGCCTATCCTCAGCCTGTTGGACTTAAGAGTTGATCTCATGAAGACGTGATTCATGCTCTTTTTTGAAGAGTAATAATCTGCTGCCCAAATTTTCCAGCCATCTCCGCGACGACAAATTGAGCCGTTTAACATCATTGACCGCTTTGGCTCGGGTTTGGAATTAGTAACTTACATTCTTCCGGAATTTTCTCAACCTGACTTTGTCATTCTTGAGTAAGATCCCATTTCTATGATCGATACGAAGGTTCTTCTATCTTTCTAGGAATAAGATAATTGCTGTGTGTTTGGGTCGCTTATGGCTTTCTTTAAGAATAGGATAAAAAAAAGATGGCTATTAAGGAGTTCGGCTACGCATATAAGCAAAGTTTCGAGCTTGGACTATTTATGTCTAAACTAGGACTGTCTTTTATGGGCTCCATTGTTTATCTGCACTGAAATTGCGCTACCCTATGTGGCTAGACTTATGAGACCCTAGACATCATGTGTAAGAGTTTGTGAATACAGTTAATAGCGTTTATACGTAAACCGCTACTGAATTTTCATTTTATAACGACGTATATTTGGACTGTAGCGCCAGCAGTTATGCTAAGAAAGCATCGGAATAGCCATTTTGGAGGCGACTGTATTAATCTAATGTATTTGAGCTCTAGTCTGGCGACTAGCAGGGGGCAATTATGCGAACCATGGTTCACCAAACAAACCATTCCTTTTTGAAATATACTCCTGCCAGCCCCCGCCACCACCTAATGCCGGCGCTTTTCGATAAAGAAAGAATAAAAAAAGACTGCGAGCGGAAATCGTGTGGGAGCTGACAGTTATCGATTTTATTTCGCAGGCTGTGATCTGCGGTGAGCTATTGTTGATTGATTAAATCTGCCTGTAATATACGTAACGCGGTCTATCTGGCTAAAGGTGCTTAATTTGCTTAACTTGTTAAATCAAAATGCTGAAACCTGGGGTCTAGGTCTCTTGAGAATGCTTAGGCCGGCACGGGTAGGGTGGCTACTTTAAAGACTCTGATTGGTTGTATATGTGCAACGGCTGTATTGGCTGAGCACAGACATGATGCAGTGCAAGCTATAGAACTAAGTATACGAGAAAGTCGTGGTATCATCTGATTGGCTCTTAGAATATCCTATAAGTATTGATCGAGTACTAGCTAGTCGAGCCTTAATCCCTATATAAGGAATTACTGCATAAGCGTATTATCAGAAAAAAGTAATTGCGAAAGAATGGAAGCCATGGGTGCTATATCTTTAATAATTGAAATATATGATGAGCTGCCGCTCGAAATCAGCTTTACTTTTTTTTTCGCTTCTTTGCTTTCTTAAACTTTGTCTTGTATAAGTCTATACCTATTACGGTTAGATTACCCCCTGATGTGGTGCTTAGCGGTAATCCATTTTCTTGCTACTATCGGCATTCCCCTCGCCTATAAAGAGGCGTCCCGGCTCACCCTAGTTAGCTCTTTGAAGGCGTTATTCAGGTCAAATGTGATTAACGTCACCACCTTGTGTTTGTATATATGCTTGCTCGATCGCATTAGACAGCACCTGCAATGCTTACTCAGTAGTTCTACCTGGGCGTCAACCGACCTATCTGTTCGGTAGCAGGCTATACTTCTCTACAAGGTAGGATAACCGTTAGGTTATTACGGACTCGAGGAGCTTCCTAAGCGTGTTCAAAAGTGAGGTAGGACGATAAGGACCAGGCATCGCGTAGTCTGGCTTACCCGATTTCTATAAAATAACAATTTTCGTGCGCCGCTATATTTTGGGTGGTGTCTTATGTTAAAGCATATAGTAAAATCGATAATAACCCTGTATTATATTATATTTATATGGAAATTGGATCTAATCAACAATTATCTAAATTTACATATAAGATCTTCGGGTTTATTACAAAGTGATGGCCTGGATATATATATACATATTCAACAAACATTGGAGGATAATACGCTATACTCTTTATAAGCGCGATGAATGCCTTTTGTCGCACAAAGAGAAAGCTAGGGGATTTAAAATACAACCTATTAATAATGTCACAGTTTTAGTACGGTTAAATCTCTTTAAACTGCTGCTCTAGAAGAGTAGCAATATTGAGTCAAAGGAACAATTTTGAACCGACACCCTATCGTGGGCCGCTAGGAAGGGGCATGAAGCCGTCGTCTGCTTACTGCGAGCCTACCTTTCATATTATGGCGTATGACAAAATACCCAACGGAATACCTTAATTTCAACTTACTTTCCATATTGAGAAGAAGCTTATGCTATGTCTAATAAATCTAAACGAGTGTAATGTCCCAACAATCAAATTATTCATAAACAACATACGAACTGTTCTTCTAGAGAATATATATACGCTTTGTAGTGGACCTAATTCCGTACAAATGGGTCACTTATAATGAATAGGAGCGGAATCCAAAGAGCGTAAGTTTTGACGCATCGATTATGCTATTATTTCAATCAAAGGAATGGGTGAAGCAGCTTGTGTATTGGCTCATCTTCGAACAGGTTATCTAGTTGAACTTTACAGAACGGGATTCATCTGATGTCCTTCAGTGAGGTAGCGAATTGCCTCTTGATCTGTCTGCTGAATCTGCATCTCCCACATCAACCAAGATATCTCATCAGAGTCCCCCGAGCGAAGCGTAGTAACTATGCGGCAGAGAGCGGCATGAAAGCTCAAAAGCTCAGCAATATAAGCCTTGGATCTACGATCCCCTAGTGGGTTGTAGATACAGTCGCACTTTTCGGTAATGCATCTTGTGCAGGGTATCGTACCGGAGCACTGCGCAAGTTGTTTTAGTATCGTTGCGAAATATCGTCAGAAGCCTGCTGACCTTCGACTTTTTTTCTGGCATTCGGTGCAAGCGAGCGAAACATTGCTTCGTTGTTTGATTGACGAGCCTGACTTAGGAGGTTGAATAATGGATCCTTTACTCGCAGGCAGGAGCTTGCGCAGAGATCTGTTCTTCGGCATTGAGATGGTAGGTCAAAAATGCGGCTTTGCAAGGTTCTGAGGAAAGAGGTTTTCACCAACGGAGGGAAAGCTTAGGAAGATAATTGAGGATTTCAGAATCTCAGGGGCAATTTCCAGACTTTATTCTTGCATTTCCACCCATGTCCGCAGTTCTTTGTTTGCTACGCAGTAAATAATCCAAAGCAAACAAAGAAACCAGCAAGATGACCCACTTTCGGCTTCCAAGCCGTCTTCCGATTGGAAGAGAGCGCTGCAGCCTCCCTCAAAATTGGCTGTATTTCTTGAAATTACGCTGGTCGGTTCAAATACGAATCATGTTTATGTGCGCTTTGAGAGACACCCATGAAGAAAGAGTTGCACCGGGGGTGTATTTTAAATTCATTACCACCACCGAGGAAGCAGTAAAAAGTATGATGGAACAAGGTTAGCAGATCTTGACAGGCGGTCAATCTAGCGCACGAACCTGTCGAAGTTCCCACACCGGATTGTCCCGATCAAGCCTTCACGCTCAAACAATTCAGAGCCAGTCTATGCTTGCGGACCAGCGCGATGAAAGTCCTTGGAGAGGCGCTAAGTCGGACGAGTCAAGCCGTCGAATCCACTGCACCAGGAAATCCGGATTGAGCTGGACGGTTCGAGCTGGATGGTTAAGCGATCTGTCGTTCAGTCTAAGAGTGTAGAGGTAAATCCGGCTTCGAATATTACTGTAATGAACGCCCCCAGTGAGCTCACACTGGGCAGCAGCCGTCGCCAGTTTGTTGGGACGATGGATTCATACCTTCTCGTGCTGTCCGGTGTTAGTTCCCATTGGGGAGACCATAGTGATTTTTGGGGTCGAGGGTTTCATCAAGCATGATGCTGTATGTCTCTGCCCGTTTCATTCTAGGCGGAACGCTAGTCTTCACATAAACCATGGCTCCAGCGTCCCGCAAAAGCTGAATTATAGGGCTGTTAAATTGAACGGGTTTATCAACCCGGGAAGTCAAACCCTGAGCAGAGTCTATACTTTTGATATGCAGATTGTCTTTGACGGAAATTGGCAATCCATGCAGAGGCCATTTCGGCTTTCCGGTTGACCGTAGATGTTCATCCAATGCCACCGTTCAAACGCTCTCACTTTGACGAGACAATATCTTCCCATATTCGAGTCATCTTTTCCTCGTTTGTTGGTTGCTGGTTGCTTGGGGAAATAAATAAGTGCTTGTTATCGGACAATGGATATTTCTAGGAAACATCAAGTATTTATACCCCAACAACACTATCTTAATGAAGAAAGTTTTGATGATAGTAGAAGTGACTGTATTGCTATCAAAAATTCATGTTATGCCATTGTATGCAACATAGTCAAGATCTTTGAACGACTAAGATAAGAATTTACTATGTCCAACGAAAAGTAAAAGGCTCTTTCTCAAAGGAGAGGCATCTTTCATTCCTGTTGTCTGTATGGAAAAACCTCTTGTTGCGTTAAAAGTCGATAAAAGCCAGAAGAACCAAAAACGAGGGAAAGATACATAAGAATATAAGGAATATACTCTATTAATGGGAATGAGATAGGGAATCTTAGGTCTTTGTAAAAAAAAATAAGTGATGTTCGCTCGGCGAAAAAGAAGCCGCAATCCGCTAAGAGTCTTATCTAACAGGTTAGCCAAATCTCTAAGGCAGATTAAAATAGAATTAGATATCTATAGGTAAGATAGAGGTAAGGAAATGAGTTATCGATTAGATAAGGAGAGGGTATTAACCTTAGCCGCATAGAGTTTAAACAGATCTGCAGGCCACGCCACTTTAGGGGGTTTGAGGTAGTATCATAAGGAAAATGAAAATGCTAAAGACACGATGGTTATCGCTTAGGAAGGTATAGTTAATGCTTTACTTATATCCGTAGACAGTCTTAGTAATATAGATAGTAGTAGCCTTAGGGGAAATACCGGTAAGAGTAGCGGTAGGGGTAAGGGCAGTCTCGGTATAGATAGAGTATATAGTCTTAGTATAATCAGAGGTACTACTACTACTAACGATAGTCTTAGTATAGGTAGTGCTATAGCTAACGGTCTTAGTAGCGCTAGCATCACTAGCATAGGGAGTGCTTATAGTAGTCTTAGTAGCGGTAGGGCCGATAGGGATAGTACCTAAGCCGGAAGGGATATAGCTAGAGCTTATAGTGATAGCACTATAGCTAGAAGTAACTAAGCCGGAGCTAGTAGGGGCAGAGGGAGCAGAGCTAGAAGAAAAGGACCTAAAGGGAATAGAGCCTAAATCAGCAGGGACAGTAGAGGCAGGTCTAGTAAGAGTAGGGCCGGAGGGAATAGAGCTAGCCCTAGCGGAGATACTTAGGAGGATAGAGATAGTAGAAGAAGGTAGGTTAGGGATAGAGGCTAAATCAGATAGGGAGGAGCTAAAGCTAGAGCTAGAGCTAGGGATTATATAGCCGGTAAACTACTTAATAATAATAATCTTAACGATAACACTAATATTAATACTAGTATAGCTACCGAGGAAAGTAATAAGCTTAGCACGAGTATCCTAGGAGAGTAGGGTTATACTCTCGCTAGCGGTAAGAAGGCCGAGGGTACTATAGAGGTTAATACTAAGAAGAGAAATGACTTCCTTAGTCAGGAAGGAGGTAATATTAATAAGAAGACTAATAATAATATTAATAGAGGCCTCGACGGTAACAGTAACAGACAGCTATAATAGGATAATAGCCTTTAGTTTAACACTAAGCGAGAAGTTAGAGCTAGATAGCCAGACAGTAAGGGAAGTATATAGGTCGAGGCTTAAGGCAGAGGCTAGCTTACCCTTAGTATAGGTATTTAGGGCAGTATAGATATTTATATTAATATTAACGGAGATATCGGCCTTAAGGAAAGTAGTAATAGAAGCGAGGGCGCTAGTAGAGAGAACACTAGACTTATCGATAAGAACCTTAATAGAGGCTCTAACAGATAGGGAGATCAGGGTATCGGTAGAAAGAGAGCTAATAGTAACGAGATTAATACCAGCCTCGCCGTTGATCTAGGTAAGAACAGAAGCCTTTAGAGCGATATTAAGACTATAGTCAGAGCCCTAAACCTAGGCGAGGAGGGAAGCCTTAATATTAGCACCTAAGCTACTAACAATACTACTAGAAGCGCAGAGGTAGAGACCAGCCTTAACATTAATATTAAGGTTAATGTAGGCGGAGATGAAGATAGAAAGAGAAACCTAAGCGGAGGTACTAAGGATAAGAGTAGAATTGAGCTCGGAGGCGTTAAAGATACTATTAATAGTAATATAGATAGATTCCTTAGTAGCTAGGTCGGCATAGATAGGGATATAGATAGCTAGGCCGGCAGTAACACTAGTATCTAGAGTAGTAATAGAGCCCTCATACTAGGATAGAAGCGAGGTCCTTAGGGATCTAGTAATAGGAGTCTGGCTACCTAACTAGGTCTTTAGCTTAGTATAGGTACTAGCGTAGATAGTAGAGTGACTATATCTAAGAGCACTACCCTTAAGAGTAGCAGTACTATGGGCACTTAAGCTGGCGAGTAGAGTAATAGAGTCTTAAGAGCTAGTACTACTACCGAGAACAGTATTAAGGATAGAACTAACTTTATGGCCGATAGAGCGAAGGATCTTAGTAATAAGGCCAAAAGTACGGCGGTTAATAGAAACCTCTATAGGGTAAGCGAGAGTCGAACCCGCTAGACTGGCGAGTAAAGTAATAGAAGAATATATTTTCTTTAGCGTATATTAACGAGTTTGCGTATGATTTATACTAAAAGGTATTATAAAGGAAAAAGACAGGAAATAAAGTAGTAAGGCGGATCTAAAGCTATCTATAAAAGAGATTAACGATAGACTAGGGAAAAGGTTAGAGGAGAAAAGATAATTAAGGCGATAATCCTTAATATTTATATACCCCCGATCATATTTAGGTTAGGAGAATCGGCCTAGACAGAAATATATCTACTCCTAGCCTTAATATACTAAGAGGGCTACCCCGGTCTAGAAGTACTACTATAGTTAGAGCTTTACTTACCCCTTAGGCTATCGGATATGGTAATATAGAGTTAGATCTTCTAGGGCAGACGTAGAGACTAGAGGACCCGCTAGACTAGAGATAAGCTATGCCTACTTGTGCCATATATTTATAGTAAGGTCATCAGAAAAAGTATCAGATTACGGATTATCTTCGATTTGTACCCTATCTGCCTAACGGTTATAAGGCTCCTAACGATCTTACTAAGTTCAACCCCCTTATTTATCCTGTATCTTCTATAGTATATCAAAACCACGCTCTTAAGTACTCAATTAGCTATACATATACTAGTCTATACTATAGCGACTATATTTAGATAGTCTATAATTTGTAATATTAAAGAATGATCAGATATACTAAGTACTCTTCGAGTCACTTAATCTTATTTTATTTATGCTCTTCTCTTTACGTTTCTCTCTATATACTAGGAACGTATATTAGGGTAAAATCGCATTCGCTTATAATAGTAGGATTAGTCTAAGAACAGTTTTATTAGTATTTTAGTAGGAGTATAGTATTTTAATATAGTGCTACTATACCTATTATAGTACTTAGTGCTAACCGAGATATATTCTATATACTCCTTAATATTAATATGACTCCATTATTTTTTTAGCTATTGGTATAGCTATACCTAAAATAAGGGGCTCTTTATATCCGTGATTCTATCCATGATTCTACTTCCTAGGAACTAACCATTACGACCAGAACCATACTCGCCTAAGAATATAGCTATCGCTTTTTATATATTTTCTCTTCTAAAAGAGCCTATAGTCGATTATTCTAGCGTAATTTTATAATCTCGAGTAATATAACTAATTAATAAGGTATTATTATCCTTTAAGTAGCCTCTCTACCACGCTAACTTATTCTTAGCGTATAGCCGATCGAAGTGCTGTCTAGCCCTAATAATTAATAATATCTATATCGATGCGGCGATGTGAAAGCAAGACGTTAAGGATATCTAGATTTCCCTATCGGGCCGTAATAGATAGCGCTATTTCCTTATCTAGGTAAGTTAGCTAGTTCATATATAGCTGATCACCTTAAGTAATAAGTAGTTTCACTATATCGATATTTCCCTTTAGGGTCGCTAAGTAGAGAGGCGAGTCAGTATATAGGAGGGTTATATTAATCTGTATATCTTTATAGGCGATAAGTAGCCTTATAGTAGGAATATTACCCTACTCTATAGCGAGGTAGAGAGGAGATAGAGATCCGATACCTAGATTAATATCGAGAGACGGTATTATAAGAAATCGTCAAAGTATCGTTAGGTAGAAACGTATTATAAGATAAGAAAGTAGTATAGAAGGAGCTTCGTTATCGCTATTCTTTCTAAGCGTATTCAAGTTCATATCGTGCTCTTCCAGAAGCCTCTTAGTGATCTTTTTAAGGGAAGAATAGGTTGAAATCTATAGAGCCGTTCTTCTATAATAATCTTTACAGTTAAGAAGAGTCTTCTTTTAACAGAGTAAATAGTCTACTACAGGTAGGTAGCCCCCTTATATAGCGATATAGAGCAGCGTTTATCCTTTATGATTTACTACATTAAGCCCTTCCCAGAGATATAGTTATCGTAATTCGGTAATATCTCTATCTTTCATAGTTATAACGACTATTTTTACCTTTCTCGCGAGGACTTAGTTTAACGAAAGTATTCTAGCGGCTTTTATCTAGTACTAATCGAGAATCCGATCCTTAATACTGTTTTGGTCCTTAATATATAACTATATCTATAGCGAAATCCTGTCTTAGTCCTTTAGATCTAGGCTAGCGCCTTTAGAGAGCAGCAGATCTACTAATCGCTGATTTCCTTAGAAGACGGCTAGCTAGAGCACTATTTAGCTATCTCGATTAGCGTAGTCGATTTTAATACGCGGATCCTTAAGGAGTCGACTAACTAAATTAACTAAATCATTTACTACGCTATACCAAAACGTACTTTTACTATTCCTATCTCTCTTATTTGCCCTAAGCTACTATTAAAATATTAAGAGCTCGATAACCGAAAGCGCATTATACTTTAAGGCGATAATCAGAGGAGAGCATTAATCGATTAGCGTATTCACGTTAGCTCAATACGTAAGTAAATCCTTTACTAGGGCACTATTATTAGTTTTAGCGGCCTAGTACAGAGCGGAGCTCTTTTAATACTTAATATTATATCGAAGTAGGTAATATTAAATCTTAGGATAGAGCATTATATTCGTTTAAGTAAGTACAGTAATATCCCCTATATATAAAGTGCTCGCTATAATCCCGAGGATCTCTAGTGGTAAGTCGAGAATCAAAACCTACCATAATATTAGTGATCGTAGCTTTACTTATTAAGTTAATAGCTTATACTATAATTTTAGCGTAATATATCTTCGATACTTAAAGCAGGAGCGTAGAAATATAAACGCGGCTTTGTTTACTCTAGTATGATTAATTATAAGGTACTATGCTATAGCTCTGGTTAATTAGTAAATAAAATATAGAGTCCTACGAGTAAGACAAAAAAAGGTCCTTAAATACTAATAGTATACTTATAGAAATAACCTAAGCGGCGTTATCTATCTTATCCTATTATTAGAAGTTATTATTCCTAGAGCTATAAACCTCTATCCTATCTATAGCACGAACAGTACTAGGACCCCTAAGACTAATCCTAAGAGCTATCCTACTCCTAGAATTCCCACTCATGATCCTAGGGCTAGGGATAGGTTTTCGGGGTTTTAAGTCGCGTATCCTTAGGAACATAATACTTTATATTCGTCTAAGCCCTTAGCTATAGCGTATTCTTATTACGGGTCTATATAGCAGCTTTAGGAGCCACTAACCTACTCTTAGGGCCATTAGTAGGGGCCCTAAGCTATCTAGATAATACGGCTCGATATATTATCTACTCGGCGTTTCTTAATATATATAGCTAAGTTACCTATAGGATATTTAATTACTTTAAGACCCTAGGGAGAGCTTTATAATCTCTATATCATTTTCCTTTAAATATTTTAGCCTAGCAGGCATTAGCTTAGAGCTATAACTTCATAGAGCGCAGAGACTAATTATTCTTTTACTACCTTCCCTCCTCTAGGTAACTATTAATTCGCGCATAATCATTAGATACTATAGACGATAAGGTCTTCTAGCCCTAGTCATCTTAATAAAATTATTAGGGAGATTAAATAAGAATATAAATAGAACTAATCCACTAAGGACGAATATACTATTCGAGGAGATTATTTAAGTCGCTTCCTAAAACGAAAAATACCTCTTATACTAGTCACCTACTTATACAAAGTAGGGACAATCTAATAGTTATAGATAGCCTAGCGCTACTAGAATTTATAGCGCTCATAGATAATTTAATATTAGTAGACAGTATGATACTCATATTCCCGGTATATAACGCTTAAGTAGGGGTAATTCTGGCCGGACGTTTATCGGACCGTAAACGTTTCACGCGGTACGCTCTAGGGTAGCTCCTACTGCGTTAGATTTAACGAATCCGCGTATTGACTTTCCCCTATAAGTTATTATCTCGAAGAGGCGGCTTAAATATTAGAGACGTAGGTCTTAGTAAAGATTCCCCTATAATAGTTAGGTTTATTAAGAATTACTTATAACCGAGACTTATATCTATAAGTTTTTATCCGCAGAGATCGGTAAGGAAAGTATACTTTAAGAAGCATATATAGCTTTATCTATATTAGTAACTCTTGAGCTAGCGAAAGAAAAACCGTCTAGGTAAAGGGGTAAGGGGGCTATTTTAATATCATATAAAGTATTAGCCTAATAGGGATGACCTTTCCTCGGCTAGTTCGGCTTATTAAAAAGTATCTGATGCTTTAAAGCGAAGTCTTTACGTAGACTTTCTTATAAGGAATTTTTCTATTATAAGTACTCTAATAAGGATAAGTATATTAACTTCGTATTTTACCCCTATAGAGCGTCCTCGCCTAATAGATAATACTAGATATAGGCTATAGATTAAACTTATAAAGGGATATTAACTATATTATCTTATAATTTTAATAAGATTATTATCAAAAGACCGGCCTAAATATCTACTAGTTCACTAATAAGTGTTATGATCTCCGACCCTACTTAGGCCTATGCGCCGGCTCGATATAGCTATAAATACCGACCACAACAAGGATTCTGGGTATAGGTACAGCGTTCTAAGCGCCACGTTCTCCAGATCGACTATATAGTTGATTACTACTTAGTACCTAAGTATATATATCTATACTCTATCTAGGCTATATAAAGGAGCGACTATCCTCCTAGAGTCTGGCTATTTAGAAAGCTACTTATTAGCCCTTTCTAAAAAAATTTGGCCTCTATACCCTTTCGAAGGATCGCGTCATTTTCTCTTATCGTTCTAGAGTAATATCTATGTACCTAGATATATTTAGTCTACCTAAGACGAGATTTACGTTTCTAACTAACTTAAGGCGTCCTATATTCTAATAAGTATTATATATAGTTAAATTTAGCGTGCTAGGGATGACTTTCGGCGATCTATATAAGAATAACCATAGCAGCGCCTCTAGCAAAAATATATCATAAGGACTGTCTATTTTAAATACCTATAGAGCTTACGAATACTATAGCATCTATAAGAAAGGGAATTAGTTTCTATATAGGGGCTTAAGTATATTAGATCAGTAGGCTAGATATAAGGCTAGATAAAGTAGAGAAAGATATACTCTCGAATTTATAGTGCTGACTAGTAGCCTATGAGTTTCGCGAGCTCCTTATAGTGATAATAGCTATTAAAATAGGATTATATATATAGCGGAAGAAAAAGAAATATGGTTTAGGGGCCTATTTAAACGGTGCCTAAGAATTAAATAGATTATTCTAGATACCCTTTTAGTAACTAGCTTAGCTTAGTATAGGATAGTAAGCTACTAATAAGCTAGGTATTTACCTAAATTCACGGAAATATTATGAAACTAGTTTTCTAGGCCTAGGCCTAGTATTTTTATTAGCTTGGAAATAAATCTTATAGTCTATAACCCTATTTAGGACCTATAGATTAGTCTTAGCTTAGTTTGATATAGCTAATATAGTGAATTACGGTCGCGATAGGATTCTAGATACTTAAGATTAAATGTATAGTTAATCCCTACTTATTTATCGAATTTATACTAAAGGTAGTAATACCGCTTCCTAGCCTCTAATGATTAGTTATCTAGAAAATCGCGCTAGTTAGTATACCTAATCAGAAGATCATAAGCTAGTTAACTAGGTTCGTATAATAGGATATTAATTAAATTATCTAGTAACTTTTTTATAGGGTCTATTAAGACCCCTTTTTTCGTAAATAATATAATCAATTTTCTTATTTCTAAATTATAAAGAACTCCGTCCCTTATACTAATATTAGTATTTCTTCCTTTCTCCCTTTAAGTAAATAGTCTACTAAACTGCTAATATAATCTAACCGGAAAATAATAGGCCTACTAAGTAAATTAACTTTTTTGGCCATAAGGTAGTTAGTCCGCTACTACGGATTCAGATATTACGGTAAGATTTAGAGCTAATCTTAAAGCTAGTAGCTCTTTATACTAAAGTCCTTAATTAAAATAGCAGTATCGCTAAGTATTTATATATACTACTTTTAAGTAGTAGGATTAAGGATAGGGTTAATAGTCTATTTAGCAGCTCTTATCCCTATATTATGGATTTAGCTGATAATAATGATTATTATGGAATTCGTCCTAGCTAGGTTAATATTATCTAAGAATTAGAAATGATCGATTAAATTGATTTAAATAAAGAGGACCTATATCGGATTTCCGTCTAAGGAGTATTAGTAGAAGTCAGTAAGAGCGACTAGGATATACTATCCTCTAATATACTTTAAAGGCTACTCGGAATAAGCCTAGAACCTAAAGATATATAGATAGAGTAAGGGGCTAGAAACGAGCTAATTAAGGATTTAATTAAATTTAGCGAAGGCATTTTAGAGAGTAAGCGAATAATATATAATCTTAAGTACGAAAACCGCGCGAACTAACTTTCCCTAATTAATAGGATAATCTAGATAATACTCTAAGCTCTATAAGAGTAAACTCCTACTACTAATAGGGAATCTACTAGATTAGAGTCCTTAATACCCTTAGTCGAGATCTAGATATATAATAGTGATAAAATCTAGAATCCTATACTTGATTTCGATACTATAATTAAGAAAGATATAGGCGACTATATTCGTAATAGGGAAGCGAGTATCACGCCTACGTCACTAGAGATATCCACAAAGAATAATCCTAAAACATTATTAAAGTTAGCCTTAGTATAGAGCCCTTTAGAAAAAAGATAATTATATAAATTTATAAGTACTAGAGGCTATCTAAGCTAGTCTCGAATAGCGCTCGAGTATAAGGTATAATTTCATAGAGGATAAAGTACTTCCTTAATCGCTAGCTAGGCTCGCTACCTTAGACTATCTATTAGACGTAAGCTAAGTAAGAAGCTAACTTATATAGTCCGCCGTAATCCTTTAGTATTAAAAGTTCGTGTTCCGCTATTATCCTCTAGTAAAGAGGCTATATCGGCTAGACTAGTCGAGACTCTAATAGGAGCCTATTCTAGTAAAGAATCTCTAATCGCGAGCTCTAAATACTCTTATTCTTTATAAGACCGCCCTACTTATCCTGTAGAGTTCTATATAACTAGTCCCTATGCTAGCTCTAATTCTCTTTTTATATTATAATCTAGTGAAAAAAAGAACCATAAAAATTTGCGATACTTAGACCCTGAATTACCGAGGTCTTTTAGTTTTATATTAAACTGATTAAATCTTAAATCTATTAGCGATAGTAACTTTCGAATCTCTTATTAGATAAATTCGCAAAAAAGTACTAATCGACCTCCCTTTAATATCTAGACTTCTATTAAATTATCTAAAGTATCCTAAGATAGATATAATAGATAAGAAAACTAAGTATAGGGGTTATAGAAGAATAGTATATCCTATCGTGATAAGAGGCTAGTATAGATTAGGAATAGAGCCGAAGCATTGTAATTAACCCCGAAGTATCTATAAGAAGAAATAATTTAATTTTTAATTAAATTAATCTTACTATAAATTACCTAATATAATAAGATAATTAATCTTCCTTTAACCTATATTATATCTAGGTAGATTAAGAAAGGCTATTTAATTAAATAATCAACGCCTAGGATAGGACCTTTATAATCAAAGTTATTAATAGCCGCTTACTTACTAACGATCTAAGTACTAATGTACGTATTAAGGAGTCCAGCGGCTTTTAAAATATAGATATAAAATTTTAAGAAGCTAATACCTAGAGTAGTATAAAATATAAAAGGGGGTATATTATCGCGTATAGGCTAATACTAAGAGTCTAGGCCGCGCTAAACCGAATACCTATTACTACTCGATACCTAACTCCTTCTAATTCATGAAACGTAACTACCTATATATTTTTGTTAATAGATAATTATTAGTAGCGATAATAATCTTCTTTAATTAGCCCTATCGATATCATAAAACGCGAAGTAATATCTAATTTATATAGCTATAATAATAATAGTAATAAGCGATAAGTAAAAGCGCCCTAGCGAGAAAGCCTAAGTACGAACCTAGAGCTTTTAAAGAGAGAGTATAATCATAGTATAATATAGTAACCGCTCTCTCTGTTTTCTCCTAGCTATAATAGTAAAGTAAGTCTCAATACTTATCTTATAATAGCTATCTCACTAACTACCTAGTATCCTGATCCTCTTAAATACTAAATAACCACTCTAATGTCCCTCACGAATTCTACTAATAAGCCTATAGATATAATATACTAATAGATACCTGCGCTATTAGAGGTTAATCTATTTAAAGCGATAAGCTAACCTATGTTGAAACGATCCCGATCGCGTTTGATCTTAACGGATTAGGGGCGTACTCGCTTAGTCTTATCGGATAATAGTAAGAGTAGCTCGACTTAGGATACTAGATTATATACATACTAAGCTATTAACTATATCACTATCCTAGAGACTAAAGGATACTTTATATAATAGTCCTCTACTAGCCTAATACCTAAGGATATTACGCTCTATAAGCGTCTTATTAGTTAGCTAATCTAACCTCTAATCGGTATATTACTCGAAGACGATTACATCACAGATTTTTATAATATATTATAAAATCGATCTAAGGCGCGTCTCTTAGTCGATCTATATCCTCTTATTATGCCCTCCGCGGAGAATTAATATATTTAAGGGAATCAATCTTTAAAGGATATGATTAATGGCTATAATAACCCCTAGCTAAAGACTAAGCTAATCTACGGTCCTAAGCCGTAGCCGGATCACGCGCGAGGGTTAAGATAGTCGACCTTTTCTAATACTTAGCGACACAAACTCGGGATCAAACCTGACGAGAAATCGCCCTACATAATAAGAGATAATATATTCTTTCTATACTTAACCGCAGAAATCAAATATAGGAACCAGGCACTGGATTTTACGGATTAGCAGAATATATATAGTATATATATTACACTATAGGCTGTGGTCTCTTTATACTAAGTAGTAGGCTACGCGGAAGAGGTATACTGGTGGATTCTAGGCTTTTCTATATTATATAACCTTAGAGGTATTCAAATATATAGTTACTATCCCGAGATTTATGATAATAAGATATTATTCTATCGCTAGCCTATCGCATAACCCAACGTCTAGGTTAAGGAAAATAGATAGATATACTATTAGTTTATAGAGAACTTAGACTGTGAATTCTTATCTATTTATACCTACTAATTAATACAGATCCTAGAAGAAGTTCCGGATCTAGATAAATATATTCCTAGCACCGATGTCGACGAGCTTAACTCTCAGGTTTCTATAGTAGGATTATAGGAACGCCTAGGCTATCGCCGAGCAGCGTCTTCGCAGAATCGTGGCCTATAACTAGAGCTATATATAATAGTGCAAACACTATAATAGTAGCTAGCAGATCAGAAGGAATGAGAAGAGAAGTAGGCGGTGGAATAGAAGGAGAGAGAAGAGAAGCTTCTCGTTTAATTAGAATAGTAGAGACTATAGGAAGAGAAGCGAGAAGCGGAATAGAAGGAGAGAGAGGCGGAACAGAAGGAGAGAGAAGAGAAGCTCCTTATTTAATTAGAATAGTAGAGGCTATAGGAAGAGAAGCGAGAGGTAGAACAGAAGGAAAGAGAAGATAAGCGAGAGGCGGAACAGAAGGAACTATAAGGTAAGCTTCTTACTCTTTTAGAACAGAAAGAGAAGTCGAAATGAATATTTAAGCTATGTTTTTGCGTGCTAGATAGGCTAATCGGATATAATATAGCCCGCTACGTAAATAATATATCCTTCCTTTTTTAGGTTAGCGAGCTCTTACCTTTAGCTATATATATAAGATATAAATCTCCGAGGCGCCCACGGGCGTATCCTTATATTGAAAGATCTAACTTACTAGTACTATACTAAGAGAGTGAACTCTGAACGAGATCACGGGTCTAGAGATTAAGAACCGGACGCAGCCAGAAAGAAAGCTAGATGATAGCATAAAATATTGCCGTCGTCCTTATACTTAAAGTCGCCTCCTACTACAAGCACATAAGGCCGTGCTCAGGGAGATCAGCGCAGAAGTTATGGTAGCAAATGCTGAAGTATACGGTGAATGAAGCGAGCTTAATTCTGGGTGGGATGACAACGGGTATAGGCGAGACGGGGGAACTAATCGAGAAGGCTTGGTAGTTGCTGTCCCGTCGCAAGCACTAGCGCTCTTGCCCTCCCAGTGTGCAGCGGACAACATGCCGATCACATTAGGAGCGCACAAGCTAGGGCCATCGCTCCAGCCCAAAAGGCGATTGGCAATGTCCGAGGCGTAGCAGTGAGTGGCAATTCCCTGACCCAGGTTGCCGCTAGAGGCAACAGCGCCGGAATTGTAAGCCCGGGCGGCCTTGTAAAATGAAGCCGCATCTGTTAAACCGCCCTCCTAGGCTATCAGTGCCTTCAGGCCAGGCCCGTCTGGAGTCCCCTCGACGCCATCCCTAATCATTTGAAGAATTTCGCTTTCAGGACAAGGGTTCTGGATGTTTCCATCGCTATTGCAGGAACCATAGCCATCATGGCTTTGCATTAGTCCTGGGTTGGTTACACCGTTGTCAGTGGTCTGAACACGAACACACCCTTTGCTTTCTTGCATGACAATCGACAAGATGAAGCGCGCGTCGACGCCGCTCGACTGCTCCACTTAGAGGATGGCACCCTTGATGGAATTGGTCTCGTCATCCGAGTTGTTGGGTAGACCCCATTGGGAGCAACTGGCGGACATGATGGCCTTGTTGTTCTCAAACATGGCTTCAAAAGATTCGACCCATTGGTCAATGCCGGGCCAGCCATCGGCGACCATACCGTTACCACCCAGCACCGCGGCATAAAGACCAGTGCTGCGCTGGTGAAGGGGATTTCCGGTTTCCTCCGCAAGACTAGACAGATAGGAAGAGACATTAGACGCTTCGGCAATCAATTGAAGGCTTTGGATCACCAGAAAGAGAGACCAAATGGCCATTTTGATACTGACGAACCGATTTGTCGGAAAGAGAGCGTTGAGCTTGAGAGGAAAGAATGCCCACTGATGTAAAATCTGACAAAGGTATTGGGAATATGTCGAGAAGATCGAGAGATCTCTTAATATGAAGCTTTAAGATTTATAAGCCTTTGGTGATGCGCAATTCATTCCGTGGCATCGATTCAATATAGCTAAGAAAAATGGTATCACCAACGACCAGGTGTAGAAAGAAAACACCTTTCTATGAAAAAAGGTACCTTTTGCGTTAACCACTGAAAGACAGGTCCCAGTGCTGCACCAAGATAGTGATGCCAAGGATATCGTGGCTCAAGAAACCTTTGATTGATGACACGAATTGTGCAGACGTCTCACACTTCAGAAGAGCTTATCGATTGACAGAGACACTGATTCATATTGTCGAGCTGAAGGCTGTGTTGACTATGATTGCAGTTTTGCATCGCGAAACGAACTGTAGCGAAATAACGAGTACGCATGAAATGCAGAACTAGCCGCTGGCATGTTCAATCTACGGCCAGCACTGACTTTGGCCATAAATCCGATGCATACTTGGTTATTTGAGAAGATACATCCAGTTTCTGAGTTGCTTACTTGTGCGGGTCATGGTCACACGTCCGGTACCATTATTTTGTGAGTTATTCTCAAGAACATGATGTTGGTGCACCCCAAAATTGATCGCTGGGGTCAATATGTCTCATTCTTTTTCCTTACTCAATCTTGATGGCATCTCAACGTCAGGAGATCAAAATTCTGATCCCCTCGAACAGGAAAACTCAGTGTCCTAAAAATGGGAGACTCAATTTCCCGTACACATGGACATTTCTGGTGCACCCGATGATCCTTAGCAAGGCCAGAAAAGCATAAATAGCTCCCACTGGACACATCAGTCCAGCTCCAAGTAACCATTGTTCTGACCTGCCACCATGCCATCTAATGGTGTTTCCAAACCTATAAGCTCAAAGTCAGGGAACATTGACAGATTCAGAAAGGTAGCAGAAGACGAGTCTCTGTCTCAACAGAAATCGGAAAGTGGAAATGGACAAGCAATCGTATCCGATGCGACTCTCAATAAGAGCACGAGGTCGTATCACAACGAGGACAGTTCAGACCAGACGCAACAGAATATCCCTGTGGACGACATTTCAGCACCACACCCTGAAAAGCCCATCCGGTCGATAGAGGATAATATTGAGATGGAGGATTTTGGTGCAACCCGCAAGGCCGAAGACCAGCGAGAACCCACGCAAAACGGCACATTGGACGTACAAAGTGAACCGAACCGTTCCAGCGTGAGATCATCGCGCGAGCAGAGTGTCGGTAGCCTAGGTAGGGGGTTTAAATGTCTGGCTATTCTCGATCCGCCTATGAAAAACAACAAAGGTCGCATCACGCAAAGTCCAGCTCCAGATCCCAATGAAATTGTGGATGGATGGGGGACTTGGAGAGGAAACTCGACCTTCGTGATTGTGCAAGAAGGTCCCCCTGAAGCAGCTTGGTTCACATTCAAGCTCAGATCCAAGTACTCCAATGAACGCACCGCCAACATCTCCGACTGTTGGTATCATCAGCTAGGTACTGTGTACACAGTTAAGTGGACAGCGCGTATGCTTGGAAAGCAAAAGTCAATTGATTCATGTAGATAGATGTGTCCTCCAAGTCAGGTTCAGAATACCCCTCAATCCCATACGCCGAAGCCGCAGCTTGGCGCAAGGTTACGTACACAGAAATGTGATCTATCAGATGCAAGCTTGTTCTGACAGAAGAGTATATCCCGACACCGACAAAGAGCTTCGAATTTCTGAGATCAGGGACCTGGGTGTTGGTGGGAAGAAGCCTTATCGTTATACGAGCGAAAACGTCGCCGGCGTCTTCGGAGCCGCATTCGAAGATACGGGTGTGAGAATCTCCACACGTAACCCATGCTCATGGGCAAGAGTCGAATGGCAGGGGTTGAGGGAAGAGGACATGATTAAGTGCAAGATCACAGAGGGATATTCGTGGATTCCAAAATCCGATTTCGAACGGCTCTGCTATAGGCGGGAGGCAACCGAGGCAAAGATCAAGGAAACCTGGGATAACCAGGAGCAGCAATACGCGGCCTGGGCCCAAAAGAGGCCAGGAAGTGAGAATCGCAGTCGTGCCACCACGCCGTGTCCATTGAATGCCTCTTTGATCCGGCTTCAGCAACAAAGAGCCACCTCTCGGAGAGCCACTTCGCGCTTGAGGACACCTGATATCAGGATTTCCACTCCGGCTGTTGACGACAACGGTACCCTCCACCGTCCCGGCAGAATGATGTGGCGGGCACCAGATCCAATCCAGTCAGTCTTGACGAGGAAGCGGAGAACGTCAATTCGCCTGCCCCGTCAGGATTGACACCTGCCGTTGCTACATCGAGGGAATTGAACAATCGGGGCACACCCGGACCTCAGGGTCAGACTCCCATTTTCGAATTCCGCAAGGCGGATTTTATGAAGAATAGAGGAAGCGAAAAATGGAAAGATATGGATCCCTCGGAAAGGGAGAGACAAGAAGTGATAGCCGAGCCTCTCTATGAAATTTACAGGGCGACGATGTTACAGGGTGGCGCAAGAGAGGTTGTGGATTCGAGCACGCCCGTTAGTGTGGAGGAGGAACTCTGATTGCTGATTGGTAACCAGCCCGTCCATTTTATGCTCTGATTTCACTGATTCTGCGTCGTTTGATTCAAAAGGATGAAAAGATATAAAAAAGTAGACAAACAAAAGGGTAATTTTAGCTAGTCAGATAGGTAGTTAGATATGTAATAGCGCAGTCTTTCTGTTTCTTCAAATTCCTATTATTTTAGCTTTGATATAAATGCACAAGTTTTGCGTCCCGCAACGTTCATACAGCGCCCAGACGAGACCGAAGGAAATGTTAGTCAATATAAATCCTTAAAAACTTGGTCCAAAGATCACATTTCCCTCTCAAGCTTTAAAAATTATGGTAAACGCTATTGTCAGAAGCGGTAAAGGGCTACCCTGCCTCATTCCAACATCAAATAAGAGCCTTTATATCATTGGTCCATTTTATGTGCGTAGGTACAGAACCAGACGCAGTTAGTCCCTTGTCAAATTCCGTGGGTTTCTCCTGCGCTCGTTGAATGGTTGAGAGCCAGGTGACTACAGTAACCATATGAAACTTTCATTTTCTCTCCAGGACTTAAGCAACAGCCTCGACCTGAGCAGGAAGGTTGTTTACCCGGTGTCTACCGATCAAGACCTCTCCCTGGCATTCTCGTCGCTGCTTCTGAACTTGACGCGTGCACGAATAATAATGCGCTCTCTGACTGAGAAATGTGTTTCTAATGTGTCGATGTCTGCGCATTGTAAACTACCTGGTCAAATGACACAGGCCTCGGTATAATGCTTAGCCATTACTTTCAGAAAAAAGCGAGGTTGAAAATAAAGCCGTGCGATGCGCAAGTTTTTTACTGTCGTTTAGGATGTGGCTGATAAGTGCTTCCTCCTGAAATGCCGATGTTCGGTTTAAGCGCAGCCTCAGATTTGGGGTGAATCAGGGTGCAAACCATCAATTTGGAATGCAAGTGACACGCCTGCCGCAGCTTTACTTTCAACGTATCAGGCATGGCATATAAAGACTCGCCTTGATCTCATTCTGTGTTCAAACAATCAGACGGCCCCATGGCAGCATGGCTTGATCTTGTTAATGAAGATGGAGCCTGGACTTTGGTGGATACTGGCCGTCTAGAGGAGCTGGTGCAGGGGATGCCATGTCCGAAACGCCAATGTCCATGTTTGGTCTACTTTGCTGGGGGCCTAAATCGTCTAAAGGCTCTGCGAGCTCTTAACCCCCACAACAATGTCACACGTAAAGGTTCCGTAGGCTTGATCCGTCTTCATCTTAGTGGGAGGTCCGGTCATACCGAAAAACCCGTCCTTTTTGCCGAGAGTAGCTTGTGTCTCGAAAAAAGCCAGGGAGATTCAAGATGGTCTAAACATCATTCTATACACCGACATCGACGATACGCTATATCAGATGCTGGTAATGCTTGTTTACCGGCGGGACTATACTAAGAAGTGAAAGCCTAACTCGTCCTGCCATGGACTCAGGTTTTGTGCCTGTTTATCGACTCTATTGTTGACTTGCAGTCCGTACGAAACCTGCTCTAGCAGCCACGTCGATAGCTTGCGATTGGCGGTCAGCCTGTCTCCGTATCTATGCGGATAGTCATCGTTTTGACTAAGTAAAATGATTTAGACATTGCAGCGCAGAAATGCGCCGATTTTGAAACGTTTGCTGAGACTGGCGAAACCGTTATTCTTGATCTGCGTCGAAGACACGGTCTTTCCGATACGGTCGCATTTGAACCTCTTCGTACCCTTATCTTGGGGCAGCTTTCCGCCATTCGTACTGAGCAAGATTCCACCGATCGTCGTTTCTCGGTATCTCATCTTGGTGCCTTCTAGAAGTCTTATATTTAAAGCTATAAATGATCACTAAATACACCACGCTTTAATCTCTTAACCGAAGCCTGGAGAGGCTATCCCGACGACGAGTCGATGGGTCGCTTCCTCTGAGAAGGTGCTCATGCCGTCATGTCCTCTGGCTGCGCCGAGGAAGAGATACAGGACTTTTTGGCCTCGGCCTGCCTGATGCATGCGTATCCCCCTAGAATACACGGTAAGATTATAACCTCGTTTAGATACCCACACTGATAGTCTTAGGTTTCTCCCCGACCATCGTCTTTGCCGCATTGTATAAGACGTATTGTGTCGAGATCTCGCAGGATAGGGCCTCACGCAGCCACTGTGAGGGGATTCTATCTCGCTTCCATCAGCAGTTCCTGCAACTGGGCGCCAACAAGACATCTGCTATTGCTCGAAAAGATGTACTGCGTCGGTTCTTTCGCCGATGGGGTAGCCTTTACTCCACGACGACCTGCTTAGTATACTTATGTCGGCCGCCCGAGCACATGATGCCATGTAAGCACGCACTCTGCGATACCTATATCGTGGTCTTTAGTAAGTCGAGTTCTCTCGGCGAGTATCATTAGGACATTAATAAATGCCCTGTGTGTGATGAATCTTACCACGTAAGTATACGCTAGTTACCCCCTACTAAACACCCGGTGATCCTTAGTTTAGACGGTAGTGGCGTCTGCGGGCGGATCTAACTGGGCCTTCTACGATTGTTAGAGAAGCGTATTAGCTTACTGATCGCGTCTCTCCCGGACTTATGTCTTAGAACGAGCGTTAGTATATACTACTCTTAGCTAAAGTGACCTTCTACTAAGTGCTAACAGTACTATGTAGGCGCGTTGACGGCGATTGATATTTTTTTGAACCACTCTTTAGTCGAACAATGTGTATAAGCGTTTCCCGACCTAGCGCGAAAAATATTCCGTGAGGCATAGGTCCCGGTGCCACGATTCGTTCGATGGTTAGCTTCTGTATTTAACTTAATCCCTAGTAGTCTCTATAACTCGCAGAGGTTATCGCAGACCCTGAAGGAAGTGGTTGCCCCAGACCGCCGTATATTCGACGTGAATACGGCTAACCCTGCCGGATGTTGGGTTGCTGTTGTAGCGAGTCGCACATCCGACGGTAAGGCCTGTATACTAGCCAATTACTGAGGCACGGGCTAGCGCTGTGCGGACGCCGCCTACCAATTTTTAACGCCCGACCACGACTAAGAGAATCCTTACTTATACGACATGTAAGTTCAGTTCTGCGGATAGTCCTTGTAGTTTTATAGGCCACGGTAGAGGTAGCTAACCGTATTTTCTTTCACCAGAGCTGAATGTAGTGTAGCAGCGCCCTTATAAGTGTAAGACCACTATTGATTCTGAACAATTGCGGCTAACACTCAGAAGCTATTTCCAGCCATAACGCCTGCCAGGCTTCGGCCCTTTTCAAGATGGCGGGGTACGCGCTAATAACCCGCTTGCCATTACGTTAAGGGAGTCAGGCGTTATCTGGCCTAGTGCGAAACGACACGATCTTCTCTTATCGGTTGGCACAGGGTTTACCGCGTCTGACTCGGATTATAGCTCGCGATATACGGCCTAGGAGGGCGCTCTCCCTCGCCTGTTTCGCGCCACGATGTTATCGCCCTCTATAGACGGATAATAAGGGTTTTCGGAAGCACTGAACTACCTACCGTATTAGTCGAAACCAGATATACTTCGACTCGACCAGGCTATTCCCGGTCCGCTGCCTGAACTGGATGATATTAGCGCATTGTAAGAGTTATCTAGAATAGAGTTCCTCGTTCCTGACGAGCTAGTGAGGACGGTGCTTACGTTAGTAATGTTCTTCTTCGAGCTTAACGCAACTCCCGTCCCTGGTTAGGTCGGATTTTACTGCGAAGGGTCTATCCTTTACTCACGGCCGGGGGTTGGCGAGATTCTCGCGCGGATGTTAGTTGAGATCCCTGGTGCGAAGTTCCAAATTGGTTAGGATTATTCCCTGGGTGATGTAGACCTAAATGACCGCTGCGAACCTTATAGATATTACAGAAAACGCGTCGCCTTTCACGTTACTAGTCTTGAAGAGCGCTTTTTAATTAATATCGTTAATGCTACTTGTTGTGAAAAGATTGGCGGATTCCTAAAATCTGCGTAGGAGTTTCTCGATGCGTAGCGGGCGTTTGCTCGCTTTGGCCGTATAGACTATCAAACGCCATCCTGGCCGCCGGTGAGGTATTGCTACTGTGCTTACGGGGCAAAAAGAACGATTCGCTTTGTAGAGCCTGCGTCACGGCTGAAGCGAAAGCGGCTGTGATGTTGAGGGACACGGGTAATTTTGAAATGCTATGATGTCTAATAAGTACCGTAATATGGAATCAGGCGTTGAGTTCTTCAGTCTTGATTTACAGCGTATTCTTTCGTAGCTTATGTATCCCATGAACAGAAATGAAAAGTCACGCGTGTTGTTTATTGAAGTGAGTTCCTGTGCTCCATAAAGCATCTGTTGTTGATTCAATGAAGGTCTAGCTTCGTGGTATGTTGAAATTCTATCTCAACGATTCCAACAATAATGAGTCGATGTAGAATACCCTAGCTGCTGATCAGAGTGCTAACGGCCCGATCCTGACCTGATACTTCTATTTTGGTCTTCGATATAAGCTCCCGCATCTAGAGAGACCAATCCAGGCCGAGTCTTTACCTTCCCAGTTAATACCATAAATACTTTCCGCAAAGCCCTCTCGGTCCATTTTCGCGACAGTGCCTTAAGTATCTATAGCCGGTCTGCTGACACTGCGAAGGATGCTAAGCCTATTGTAATGATAGCCGTTGCCCCGCCGCTTTAAACGTCTTTCCCGGAGATCAACTTACTCGATCACTAGATTGCTATGGCGTGAGGGTCTACGATGGCTGTGGAAACGACACGGCCACGACTGAGGGTCTCGAAAAAATCTCCTAAGACCACGCCTCGGGCACTAAAACAACAATAGCTGCAACAATGAAGCCAGCAAGAGCGTGAGAATGAATTTTACACCGATTATTTCAAGAACTTCTATCGACTCGTTACGACTGTGATGGACTCCACTTAGGACCTGGCTCTGCAGTACTACTTCAACCCTAGAGTAAGTCCCGCTAGAGATCCGCGCCTGATCCGGATAATTGTCTTGCTTAAGACGGCTTTAGACAAATCGCGTATAGAGGAAGTGTAGGTAGAAGCAGAATGGAAGCGGTAATATGGTCTTTCGGTTGAAAACGTTGCTATGAGATGGGTGTAAGGTAAAGGGTCTTCGGTTTCCTGGCTATATTTATAAGAATGGTACAAACATTATATATAGGTCTATAAGACATGAACATTATGTTTGGTAATTAGATATATATAAAGCTACTGCCGCTTATATATTAATTACGAATTTTTCTAAGCGGGTACTACATCGCGCACTAGTTAGTCAGATCTGTGCTCTTCTTGTACGCTAGCCTATCGCCTTCCTTAACTTAGGAAAACTCAAGCTATAGAAAGTATCGAATTTGGGACTCTAAGCGCTATTAGATGTCTGCAAGAACCCTTTTCGTGGCCTCTAGCAGTAATTATAATCGGCGTCCGAGCTACTTAGGGTAAGCGTTATATAACTATACTTACATTCTCACTTTATCTCTTAGCTAGGCTTACAGGCGGTCTGAGGTATAAAGCATAGTCTTCACGAAGCGATAAAGTCGATGAAGGCTTCTTAAGCTTCTTCCGCTGGCGATAGTTTCTATAAAGCTGATCGTGTGTCTGACTATTCGAAGTAAGATATCTCGGGCTTATAGAATACGGTGAACAGAAGCGTGGTGGATATTACTGATCACGCGATGCTATTTCTGAATTGATTGTGCTGGTGGATAACGAGGTTACGACTCTATTTTTTCCTTATAGTCGGCTAAGAATCTAAAAATCTTATACAACTCGATTACCTCCACGTATATCTAGCCCACGGCCTAAGACTCGGCTAAGAGCTACTACTAAAGGAACCGAAAGACGTGGTCTTCGAGGTGGTTTTGGATCGCCTGCAGAATAGCGTGTTAAGTAGGGAATGGAATCAAAGATTTTAAATTTCTTGGTGGCCGCCCTATCAGTTCCTATGCGTCTATTCGATAGGCAAAGAGAGTCAGCGCTAATTTGGGTATTGAATATACGTACCTACCGGTTGATACTAAAACCTGTTCCGACAGCATATCTCCTATAGACAATAGTGTAGATTTTTAAGAGCTTTCTCTCTAAGAATGCAGCTGATCTGATGAGAAAGAAAGAACACAATTCAAGGGAGTTAGACTCGCCTAATATACCTACGCGTATATAGTGTTACGTAATACAAAACCAAACCAACAGCCTCGCGCTTTTCTGCAGGTAACCAAAATTGAGACCATATCGCCAGCCGGGGTATGACACAGGCTTTTCAGCCGGGCTATCATGCTACCAAGATTTTGCGGTAAGCCTTAAATTATTATGAAATGAGCTATAGGGTATAAATCCAGCCGCAGAGTACCTTAATAGCTATTAAACCAGACTATATGTATTTACTACTATAGTCGCGTTAGAAATTCTCGTAATAGGATTCTTTATAGTATACTCAGTTACGTATACCTTATTCTACTTACCAGGCTTAGTTATATACTAATAAAATATCAGATATCTAGGCTAATTTGGCCATCGAACTTTATATCTAAGGAAAGTACTACGGTTTCTAGAGTAAGTCTTATTTAGGTACCCGATTTACACTAAGAGTATTTACTAAGCGGTGCAGTTCACTCCCTCCCTTCTAGCTCATGATAGCGACCGAGACAGAGATAAATATAGTCATCGCTTAGGTATCTATCACCCCTTTACTCACATTTCAAACATTTCTGATATAAAATTTAGTCTATTTTGATCTAAGTGCAAGCCACGGAAGAGCTCATCAACACCATCAACGGTATTTGATGGACCCTTGAAGTTGATCTATACAACGTGACTTCTGAGCGCATAAGGACCATTTACTAGCAGCTGGAAGGAAACGATAAATAGGACTTAAACCAAAGAGCAAGATTATCAGAAGGAGTAGTAATTAGCAATAGAAATAAAATTTATGATAGTAACATTATATTTCTAGGTAAGACTTAATACGTTTCAAATCGTGGCGTGCATGATAGCCGCGAAGATCAGCAAAGATCGATTCTCCTAAAGCGCGCTTCTAGTACTACGTATCCTAAGTCGGTTAGTCTATAGATACTCCTCTAACGCTTTCTAAGTATCACTTAAATAGGCCGGAGAAGAGATCATAGGTAGCCTTATCTCAGTAGGCTAGGTAGAAACCACATAATCACGAGGCGTTTTATTCACAGCGGAGCATTTTTACTTTAAAATAGTTAGTATCCCAGCACTTGATTCTTCGGACTCTAGAGTCTTATAATTTCTTCTCGTGAGGGTGGAGGAACATAAGGATGCGAATGGTAGGTGAGGATCTGTCTATCTGGCTATTCTATAATAAGCTATATTTTGATCCTATATAGTAGCCAGAACTTATTATGGCGATATAGTAAGTTATTACAGCGTTTTCGTAGTTACTCTCACTTAACGCAACTTAGAGGCTAAGCTATTAGTGGAATAGAGATTGCGGAAGAGTAGGTCGCAGGTATTTATTAGCGCTAGGTATCACTCTTTCGGAAGACGAAGATAGAAGACGTAAAAAAGGCCTGCTTAACGATCACTACGGAATTATGAAGCTTATACTATATTCTGCAACCGTATAAATCGGATCGGTTATATATAAGAGTATATAATAGTATCCTAGAGTATATATTAAGTAGTAGTATATATTAGAAGTATGATTTTTGTTCTATAATCCCTAAACCTCCCCTACAGTAATTACTAAGTCCGGTATTAAGGCTGGTATATCGGAGGAACTTGCGAGGAGTTCGATTTCTTAAGCTTTATATAGACTATTTCTCCTTTTAGTAAAATAAGATACTATCCCTGTTTTCTAATCCCTAGAGCACGAACCCATAAAATTATTCCGGCTCTCTATCGTTAGTTCCCCGGCACTCTACTATAAGTTAGTCTTACTAACACTATCTAAAGAACTCCACTAGCTATATCACGTCTATTCATAGCTGTCATAAATAATACTACTCGAGATTATATATCGCCGAGAGATGCATCATATCTGACCCCTTTATTAATTTTTAAGCTATACTCTTTATTAACCATAATCAGGCTAATAATCTCTTATATCTCTTCACGGCTTCTGTATAATTCGCTTAGCTATATAGGGAGCCTAACGGAGGTAGGTATCTTAGAAGGAAGTATATCTACTATAGCTTTGCTAGGTTTCATATTCGTTAGCATAGTATAAGAGATAGATAGTAGCTCTAGTGGTGATTCTAGAGGTAGTCTCTATAGTAGAGATAAGAGTTTTATAGGCCCTCCTACTATAACGACTGATATTATAACGTTACCCTTTATGACTACTAATAAGGGCCTCTCTTTCGTAGTCGAGACTATGTAGACCAGTCAAGAAGTCAGGAATACTTTATCTATTCTAATATCTTACGACCTTATTAGGCTTTCTCTAGCTAGCTTAGAGTATATAAAGTTAGGAGCTTTTACCTACTCTGATAGGCCCGCTAAAGGTAGCACTAACGATAGATATGTTCTAGGTTTCAGTAATTCTACTACCCGATATTCGCTATCGTATATAAGACTCTCCTATAGGGCTAGTAATGGCAAAACCTCTATGACCACGGAGTATAAAGGGTAAATATTGTCGTTAATACTACTAAGTATATGCGCAGAAATAGGGACTTAGATACCGAGTTCGTTATCTACTATAAAGACCTTGACTCTTAGGTTATATAGTGCTGTAATAGACGGGAGCGATTT
Source organism: Penicillium lividum (assembly GCA_028828245.1). Lineage (NCBI taxonomy): Eukaryota > Fungi > Ascomycota > Eurotiomycetes > Eurotiales > Aspergillaceae > Penicillium > Penicillium lividum. The sequence continues at coordinate 4,663,404 of JAQJAG010000003.1, forward strand.
TTTAAGGTAGCTTTCCTAGCGGGGTATAGTACTAGTACTTAGTAGTATATTAGGCGGGAGTTTTATATTCTTTAGTATTATATTATTATACCGGCTTAGTCTTCGATTCTTCTATAGAAGTAGGCAGGGATCAATAATGTATTGTGGGCTATTATTAATAGATGATCCTTATCGTAAGAAGGCGCCTATAAACTCTCTTGAGGTAGCTGGCATTTCCTACTTCTTAGTTAGCTCTTAAGTCTAGCGCTATTTAATATTAGAACTAAGTAGAAAAGTGATGAATATTGTGAGCGATAGTATTTAGACTTCCTTTACTTAGTTGTATATTTTAAGAATAACCCGGGAGTTAATATTTAAAGTATAGTGCCTCTATATTTGATGATGTAGTTTTTATGAATTTATCTTAATTAAGAGCAATTTTTTATCGCCTTTTTAACCCTGATATTATTTATATAAGACTACTTCTATTTATATAAGAGATATTAAGTCATATGATATTTAAGGAGTTAAGTAGTGAAGTGAAATAATATAATTACGCTGAGGTCATCTTTCGCTTTATAACCATATCAGAATAAGAGATAAGTGGTAAGGCTATGCTTAGGATCCGCTCATATATATGAGTTGTCGCTGAATGCCATAGTATACTATAATACCTAGTACTATAGGTTTTACTATTTTATCTTTATCGTTGCTACTTATTTAAGGTAAAGATTAAGGCCTTACTTCTATAAATATATATGTAGGATTATGATATAGAGGCATAAAAATCTATGTAACTTCTGATAAAGTATTAGGCTATTTAAGAATCCCTACTTTATTCCTTTTATAACCTCCTATATTGCCTATCGTATATTTACGCCTAAATATTAAGACTTATTATCCAGAAAGGTTATATCTTTATCTAATAATTTAGAAACTATAGAAATACTTCCTAGAAAGTCACCGAAATACTAAACTCTATAGCCTAATAGATTACCTATCTGCGTGTTGGTTATCCTTTTCTTAATACTGTATAATAAGCCTTATTTACCTTATTATACTTTTGGAAATGATACTGAGGAGTCTCTTCTATCCGGTAGTACGATAGTTAGTAAATCCAACCCTCGCTATCTTCGCTCTTCGGAATATAGGATTACTTAGTAAGATCTGCGATAGAAACTACTTACCCGATAATAATTCGCTAAAAAGTAAAGAGACGCGGAATAAAAAGGGTCGATCTTACTAATTAAGAAACCGGCGGATATAACTCCCTTCTGGACTAAACTTCGAGGCTTAAAGAATAAGAACGGAACTAAATTAAAACGGGCGTATAAACTCCTTCACTGTGGCTCCCGTTACCTCTCCTATATTCTTCTAAGTACAGATCTGTCCTTATAGGAGCTAGGGACTGACCTAAACACACGCTTATAGATCACGTTGAAGGCGCTAGTGGCCTTTATAGAGCAGAATAATTCTTTAGGATCTCTTACGCTTAGGTAGCTTACTAGAAAACTTTCTAAGGAGTCTACTAAGAGAACGATAATAGAGTTTTAGAGACTAGTAACTCTAGTAGCGTAATACTATGCTACTTCAAAATCATGATCTCCTTATTCTTATCTTTAAGTTTATATAAGCCTAGAAGAATCATATATCTCCCTACTCATAATTAGAATATAACGATCGAACTATTTATAGATAAACTAATTATATATCTAAATACAATTTTAGGCAGTTTTCCGGTAAGACCTAAATATATATAGCTTTATTATCTACCTATAAATCATAATTTCCGTAGCTTAGCTTCTAGAATATAAATTATAGGCGTTAATCAAATAGATTTACCCGCTGCCTAACTAAGGCCATGCTGTCGTATTAAAAGCTATATAATTTGCGAATTATTTACTGGTTCTACGTATTTTAGAATATCTTCCCATAGCGATACAAATCCTTAAGAGGGGCATATATAGTAATAGTCATTATAGAAAGGTCTAAAATTTGCAGTCCACTTATATTTTTCTCTCTATAGTATACTCTGCCTAAGGGAATGATCTTAACTACTCTCCCGACTTCCGCCAGTATACTCGAAGTCGCAATGCCTAAGACATATACTAAAAGTCAAGATCGATTATTTATGGTCGGTTCCTGCTATAAATTTTAGCTTTTTCTTCTTTAAGCCATATCTTTACCCTTTCTATTATTTCCTCTTCTATCTCTACTAGTATATTAATCCGTTATCTTTTCCTCCTAGCGTCTCTATAAGTAGTCTCTGTATTAAACTCTATATAAAGCTCTGAAGCAGGATAGGCTAGATAGTAGATATAAGAGTTTTCTAGATATATATGACGAGGGGTATAGGGGCCTGCCCTAACCAGGAATTCGGAACTAGTCCTAGGAGCGGGTTCGAAAACGGAGACTACGAACTTATGTTATATTAGCCCTTCGTAGAATTTGTTCATAAAGGACTCGTCGAGCGGCAGGTGTAAAGTCTCTCTAATCTCCCCTATTTTAATATATATCGTATATACAGATAGTGTAAAGCTCCCTATAAAGGTTGGAACTAAAGGAGTAAATAAGTCTATTATAGGGGCCGATGAAAATATCGGTAAGTTGCTAGGGGCTTCTCTGGCTATATTAGGCGCTATTAGGGTGGTCGGGTCCGAGTCTCCTTAGGCCGTTTCGGCGCGATCGCCACGTATTACGCTACTTTCTTCGATACCGCGATAAAAGAACGTTTAACTACTGCTTTTACTATCCATAAGATAGCTAAAGAAAGCTTAGAAGACCTATCAACGCAGGAATACTATTAACACACGCGTCGCTGTCTAATACTACTATAGCGACTTAGCTAATAGGGTATACTAATCCGCCTCCCGCGTATCTATAAAGGGTTTTCTATACCTCTTTATAGTATCGATTTCCTATAAGGGATCCTTAGGATAGTCGTAAGATACTAGAGGTAGAAGCTCGATCATAGGCGACGATTATATCATACTATCAGGTAGTCGAAATCCCCTAGCTATCAGGGTACCACAGAAATGCCGCTATATATCGGATCAGTAGAGCGGAAAAGAATAATCCGCTTCTTAGTCTAGCGTATACCTACTTTCGCGGCTCTTAAGATATTTCCGGCGTTAATGATCGGTTAACTTAAATCTATACTAGAAACTAAATCGCTAGAATTCTAGAACATCTAACCGCAGATATTCCTTCCTTATCGATATCGAAATAGGTAAGGTAGTATCGAAGACCCTATATACCCCTTTATTAATTATGATTTTCTCGTCCTGCGGTTAGATAAAAAGACGCTTTATAATACTTTGCGTAACTTCTAAGTAGAGGCGATCCTTAAAAAACATCTTTAACGTTAGAATTAGATAATCGATTTCTTTTAGTCGTTCCTAGATATCCTTTCGCTTTACTTCTTTAAACTCTATAAAGAGCTTTCCCCTGTCTATTTGAAGTTATAGGAACCGAAGGTTATTTATAGAGAGCTTTAGCGCGCGGGCTTAGATCAAACTAATGGTAACCCTATCTATTAAAGATAGTAGATTAGTCCTTCCCCTGATCAGTGTTAAAAACGTCTAAAAAATCAAATCCTAGTAGCAGATTATAGGCTATATACAGCATCTAGTTAGTCAGGATCTGCCTATTTAAGAGGATCTGCCTATTTAAGAGTAATAGAATATTAACGCACCTTATCGTAGTATATAGCGGTCACTTTATATAGTAGTCCTATCCGTATACCTTCCTAGAGTCCCTGGATAACTAGTAAGGAATTTAATTTCCGATAGAGATCTGCATTCTTAAAGAAACGTCGTAGATATCTACCTTTTTTATTACCCGCCACGGCCTATAATAGGACCTACCAGTTATTAGTAGCTAATCAGTCCTTAGGACTATCTAGATACCCTTTATAGTAATTGATTCGCTCGTATATTAATCTGTTAGGTGGTTAGTTATCGTTTAGGTATCTTTCTTTTAAAGATTAAACGAATTTTTCCTATAGAAGATCTCTATTAAGATCTTAACCCTCTAAGACGGTATTAGAAATATCAGCTTTAGCCGTATCGAAGAGAGCTTATAGGGTAGAGCTTATAAGCTAGAACTATAATCAATGTACCTTTATTATTAGTCACGAAAATATCCATAATCCACCACTAGTCTTTAGGATTGAGCTTCTTCTAAGCCGTAGCGATCAGATTCTCGTGATCTAATATCTATAGTTAGTAGTCTAGGTCTATATTTAAGCTAGGTATAATCCCGTTACTATAGCGCGGACTTATACGACGCTCCTAGTTAGCCTAGGGTATAATCATAGGTATATAGTTATCTCCTATAAGCCGCCGATAGCCTTAGATTTTTAGTGTTTTCTCTAGGCGCTAGATATTGTTACGGTTATCTATCTATACGCGGAACCCTTTTTTAAATATTAGGTATAAGAGATATACCCTAGTAGATAACTAGAAGTGACTTTAATAGTATAAGAATAACTTACGCTCTAGATCTGCTAATTCTACTTATCTTATAGGCGCTATAGTAGCTTAGATTAGTTTAATGATAGTATATATTAGAGTCTGCTACTAATATCTAGATATAGAGGATTATCGCGAGGTAACTTTATAATAAGTCTAGGTCTGATCGTTAATATAGATAATTAAGGCGATAACGATATACTTATGATTTATAATATTTAAATTATACCTCGCTATACTCTTATACTATAAAAGTGCGCCGCCTACTTATTAAGATAATAGGTCGGTATATATGCCTAGCTTAAGAAGTAAGTACTTAAGTTTAGGTAAATATTTTAGCCCTATATCTTAAAGCTTAATATAAGATTTAGACCCTTTACTATTATTGTAAAGAAATAATCCGTAAAGATAGGAGAGATATATAGTAAGGCTTTATATATAATATCCTTAGGATATTAACCGCCTCCTTCTTACTAAACGTAATGCCCTCTATATAGAATATTAGAGCTTAGAAAGTCTTAATTCACCTTACTTAAAACTCTTCTATACTACTACCCTAGTTCGACTTCTTATATAGTCATTATAAAGCTCCCTAGGGGAAGCAGATTAGACCAGATGATCTTAGCGATCGTATTATCTCTATTGGTAGCGGTTCTTATCTATCTATCCTTTATCTTTATTGGCTGCTTCTTACTATCTACTCTAAAAAGCTTATATTTTATAAAAGTATAATACTCTTTAACCCTATATCTATATATTACTAGCTAACCATTAAGTAGGTCGATCTTACTAACTTCCTAAGATTCGATTATTTGGTTATCCGCGACGCGCCTATTATACCTAATATCTACCCCCTAGATATTAACGAAGTAACTAGAGGGAGCTTCGCCGATATAGTATCTAGTATAAATACTAGCGTAGGTAAGATATCTATAGCCACGTTAGCTACTTAAGGCGCGATCTATACTTAATTAATAGAGTTAAAATCATATCTATTTTAGTACTATTACGTTAGGCTCTAGGGCTAATACAAATCACGCGATAGCTCTAAGGTCGTTTACTCTAAGCCTCGCGCGTCTTTCTCTTTTAATCTATCCGCTATACTTAACTCTACGCCTATCGAAATAGACAAAGCGCTACTAAAAATAGATTAAAAAGCTATCTTGGGTTATCGACAGCTTTCGTATGGTATTATCGGTCTTTATATTTCTAGATTTATCACTACTATCTTAGTCGTGATCCTTAGGGCTTAGAGGACCTTTTTAGCTCGGGGTAGTAAACTCCTTACCCTATTTTATATAGTAAGTAATACCGAAATCACTCTTATAATACGTCTCTAATATAACTAGGCTTCGGTATTGCTGATCTCTATCGCGACGGTTAGAGTTATTGTAATATACGGCCTTTTTACTACGGGAATCAAAATAAGCTTATACCTATTTAGCGTCTAGGCTAGATTAGGAGGACAGATATTCATGGTAATATAGTTAGCGGTATCTTTCTCTATTAGCGCGTTTATTATATAGCTACTCTAGGCTTTCTATTATTATATCTAGTTACCGCGCTAGTTTAGTTTCGCCGGTTACTAGCGCAGATTATAGATCTTAAACCTATATAGGTGCGAGTTTAGGGAGAGTTGATTTAACTGCTATGAAGTTTTTAGATATAATGCCTTAATATTTAGATTCTCGCCTAATTTATATCCTTATGCTTTGATCTCCGTATTTACTTTATACTAAGCTTTAACCATTCCATAAGTTATAAGAAAAGATAGTAAATAGAACAGTATAAATTAATACGAAGTAAGAAAGAATTCTAGACTATAATCTTAATTATTTCTACTAGTTCTTTTCAGGCGCGAGTCGATTTAGTCTTTATTATCTCCGATAGTATATCTACTAAATAGGGCGGCATTTAGATTATTATATAGCCTCTTTATAGGTTCTAAAACGTCCCGAGTAGAGAAGACGAGATCAACCGGGTATAGCTCTTCGTAAATAGCTTGCGCTTTATATGCCTGTTTAATTAAGCCCGAAACTTAGTTCTAAAGCTACTATAAGATTCGGTAGACAGAGTAGGCGGAATGATCGCTATCTGATTTATAGATGCTCCGTAATTCGTTAGATGTCTATTCCGTAAGATCTTATAGTAATTTAAATAAGGTATAGTAATCACGATAGTACGCATTCTGTGCCCGCTATCGACTAAGTTCACGAATAATGTGCTCGTTCCTGTTTATACTTATATACGGCGGAACTTATAAAGGATTAAAGAGGTATATACGCTATCTTAGTACTATAAGATTAATAAATAGTCCTAACTAGCTCTAGCAGTTAAGTAAAAAGTTGATTAATTAATAAAGACTAGTACTATAATAAAAAGTTGATTAATTTATAAAGACTAGTAAGCTAGGAAAAAATCCTAGAGACTCGAGACTAGTGATTCGAGAATAGATTTAACTAGTGATCGAGTAGCCTTAAGGGCCTTACTTTCTAGTGCCTATTTAAGTAATGTCGGAAATCTCACCTCTCTATTTTAAAATCATTTTCTAGTGATTAACAGAATTTAGAAAACTCTTTTATAGATATACGGGTTATCGATATACTCCCTCGTTTTTCTATAAATCTAGAGATATACCTAAGAATACTACTTAGTAAACTCTATCAGTTTCAGCTTCGTAATAAATATAATTAATCCCTAAGACCTACCCGACCGCGTGCTCGGTGCCATTATTAGCGGTTTCGGTCTCTCTTATTTTATTATTTTTCTCCTACAGTTTCTTCTATTCTACTTCCCCTCATCCTAAGAGGCCATTCTAGAAGCTCTCGCGGTGATTACGTTTAGTGTAGGTATTATACTTTAGTACCTAGGTATCTTCTTTTATCAGCTTTTCCGCATATTCTATAAAAGATCTACTAGGCAATAGCTTAGACTATAAGCTAGAGTTCTATTCTTGATTTAGATAGTAGTAACTCCGACTATTGTCTTCCTTTTCCTAGCTTAGCCGTGGCTATAACTTAGATATATATCAGCTTTGGCTGTTATCGCGATTAGTAGCCTACCTTAGAAGGTCCTATATAATATGAATAACCAAAAGTCTCTAGACATATCTTATATTTATCTGGCATCAGTAATCATGTTATCTTTAATACCGACGATTCATGCCCTAGCTAAGCTAATAACCGGCGCTTCGCCATTAGCGATTGCTTTTGGTCGGATGGTTATTATCGGTATATTATCTTTCGCGTTTTACTTTCTTTAGCTATTAGAACATATCAGCCTTGCTAGGATCTGGTAACTTAGCTTCCATAGGATATATATAATATTAACGTATAGCCTTATAGCGTATTCTAAGGTAGTGATGCAGGCCGTAGTTACTTATATATCGTGATCTATATATAGAAAACCTTCTCTAATATATATATTAGTCCCTAACGCTAATTTAGTCTCCGTTAGGATTCTCTTAGTGAGAATATAAGGAATAATTAGTACTGCGATATTTGGAAAGGTTTCCAGCGATTGTACCTCTATATACTCGCTTTCTCTAGCTATGATTTAAACTCTAATCTATTATATTATCTGCCTTATCTCTTAGACCTAGTAAATTAGATTAGTTAGTACCTACGTTCCTCCTAAAGATATATATATAGTCGAAATGTGATTTTATCTAGTAAATCCGCATTACGTGCTTAATATATAGATAACACGTTCTTATGAGTTATCCCGAAATAATATATAATATATTTAGTTTTTTCTTTATACCTACAGAGAAAAAATCAGTATCTTATACACTAGTACTATAATATAAGGCCTTATACTAGACTTATGCTAGGTAACTATATAGGAGGCTTATAGTGCCCCTTAAAAGTAAGTCTACAGATTCTAAAAGATAAAATCATCATCACTCATATATAAGTCCTCGCCTTAATAGAAGATTTTACTCCTTTTTTAGTACTATATACTCTGTGTTCATTAGTTAATAAGCCTAGTCTTAAACAGTATCACATCTCCATACGCGTCTATACTCTCTAGCATAAATATATTCCCAATACTTCGTTAAAAGCCTATTCTATCTATAAGATCTTTAAAGATAAGTCTTTATTTATCACCTTAGAATATGAGGCATTAGAATATCAGGCCTTATTTCTATTCGACGAGATTTTTTAAAGTCTTCGCTATAACACTACGAGTCAGTAAAATATAGTACCCTAATATAATCTTAGGTCATAAAATAATAGCGACATTTTTTAGGTGCTAGTAATTCTGTATATTTAGTGTTAATATACTGCGGAAAGACGTATAGAGGCAAAAAAGCTCTTTAGGGTTCGAAGGATAACTTTCTGTAACTATTATAAGTGAGAATTTATATAGCTATCTCTTAGGTATATTAATGCTCCCGCTCGCTAGGGAAATATTAAGATTTATATTATCTAAAACTGTGACCATGATTTCTAAGTAGAATGTCCTATCTGTTCTGATGGCTGTGATTTTGCTGCTTAGCCTGATTAGGTTATTTCTGTTGTATCGCTTTGGATCTAAATGGTCCGCCTATAAGGTTAACTATGCTATAGGTACGATGTCCTATATTCTATTTGCTGTACTTTTAGGCCTGTTCTGGAGTAAATAATATCTATTGTGGAGTTAAATACTGCTTTGGCTTTTAACTATCTTTCTACCGCTTTAAGTAGTAGGTCTTATAAGATCCTTTTAAGATTTAATTTGTGCTAAGGGATATAGTTTCTTCGGATTAACTATTAATAGCGCCGATTTAAAGAAATACCACGAATGCTTCTTATTGTAGCCCGAGCTCTTATTATACTCTCTAGCGTGACTAAACTAGCGATCGCGCTTATTAGATACTTTATTTTAGACTCTATATATTAAGGTGGACTTTTTATTCTCTATGTCGACTATTTTGGAGTCGCGCTGTGGTATTGGTGGCTTCTTAGGCACGAAACTGAAGGCTAGATAACGTTTAGATAGGTTTTATACTATATATCGGTCATAACTCTTATACTACTGATTATTGCGATTACCGGTATTTAATGGGTATTATAGGTAGTGGTACTTAAGGTATCTTCGCCTAAACCTTTTAGAAAGCCGTTAGGATACTAATAAGAGATAGGCTTAACTGATTACTATCTACTTCTAGGCATTATTTAAAAGATTAGTCATATAAGCAGTACTACTATATAACTTATTTATTAGAGATTAAGGTCTAATAGGACTAAAGCTTAGGTTAAAACTCTTATCCTAACCAGTATTTCCTTTAAGTCTTCTGTAGGTATTACTCCTAATTCGAATAAGTCTCTAGGTATAGCTTTTATATATTACTAGATTCGTTATTTATTAATTATTATATTCAGCTATTCTGACTAACTATATAGTATCCTATTAGGCCAATCCGCTTAGCGTCCTCGTAAATGCTAGTAGTATATATAGTAATAATGAAAAGTATTCTTCTTTAATAACTTTGATTTTTGTATTTCTTAGACTATCTAGACTTACTTCTAGGAGTATTTCGAGATAGATCAGGCTTCTATAGCTATAAATCGAACGATATATGATGAATCGTAAATATTATTTTTATTAACGATGTTCTTAGGTTACTTAATAAGCTATATTAATTAAAGGCTATATTCTCGCTATCTAATAAGGCTAGAATCCTATATTACTGAAAGTGTAGAGGAAATTCTTATATATATTACTATATATAATATATACGGTATCTAATATTCTTAACTTAATATCCTATCTCCTTACTTACTCTTCTTATAATACCGCTAACTAGGTATACTAGTATGGTTTCGGATAGAGTCTTCGTATCTAGTCTAGCCTTAGAGCCTTATGGCTAGGGGTTCTTTCTTTCGATTAATTTCTTTTAGTAGGCTGCTTTCGATTGAGGTCCGGCTATCCTACTAGGAGTAAGAATTATAGCCTATAGGTTTAGCTCTGAATCCGCATTCGAATAGTTATCTTAGCTATATTACGGATTTTAAGGCGTCGGGAAACGCCAGAAGTATCTTATCTATTATGGCGAGAGAGGCCTTTTTAGCCTAAAGAGTTAGAAGTATCCCCTAGAAGCAATACCTACTTAGGGTTACTTCTAGTATATTTATGGTTGGATGAGCGAGTTCTTGGAGCCATTTTTTTTAGGAGAACAGAGACTATAATATATGAAAGAGGTACTAGACTCCTACTATTTATACCCTAAGTTAAGACTAGAGAGGTAGTAGTTTAAGAAATAGTATAGTACTAGAATCATAACTTATTTATTTATATCTATATAACCCGTAATAAATCCCCTTTTTGATAGGCCGGATACTGTTAAAGAAGGAAATAAGGGGATATGATAAGCTAGATCATATTCCTGCGTTTCTTTACCTTACTATAATAGTCTTAAGTATAAAGAAATATTAATATGGGCACTACGCTATCTTAATAGTAGCTTTGATTTTTATGCGCCTGATAAATAATGCTGTTATTGTATAGTAGATGGTTTTATAAATAAATAACTTATAGGGTTTTAATATATTTTCGGCTAAACTTATAATATTCGCGATGCTTTTTGAGTTGAATGAAAAAGTAGATACCTCTAAATATAGTTAGCCTGTAAAACTAATTAGATGCTAAGTTATTTCGGATTTGTAGATACGCTATAAAGTATAGGTCTATCTTTACTTAAGTTATCTAACTATATTGGACGGCTCTTCGAGTAAGTGGGTTTTAATTGCTGGTCTCTAGATAATAATACTATATACCTTGAGTATAAGTATATTAAACCGGATATATAATAACTAAATGTAATAGCCATAAGCGAAAGAAAATAAGAAAGGAGTATTGAGTAGCCCTTACTATCTATATATATATACTAGCCTACTCTTTCTACCCGGTTAATATTTATAGATGATTAACTCGGCCTTGTTATTAACCCTATACTCTTTCGTCTGCGCCCTAAAGATAGGCTCTTAGGTATAACTAGGCTATAACTAATGTATGCCGATGCTATATAAGATAGATTTTTTATTATTATTCTTACGACGCTTAGACTTATAAATGCTACTTTGATCTTGAGCTGTAATCTTTTATATAGACTTAAGAATAATACGATAGTTATAATAATACTTATTATTATTAGTTACGGTAATACTCTTGTAGCCGTCTAGACTAACGAAGGGACTTAGACCTATAAGAGCTATGGGGCTGATAAGACTATCCTACTAGTCTAGCTAACTAACGCCGTTCGGTATTTGATAGCGAAGACCTAGATAGGATATTAGTTACTCTTATATCTGTAACTTTAGCTAAAGAGCTAGTACCTCTGATTATATTATTAGTAGATTGTGATGTATCTATTAGGGCCCTATAAGGGCGGATAAGGGTATCTAAAGCCCCCTTATTATAACTATACGCCATCAGTATATTAATTAGGTAATACTAGGACGACTTATACTTACTAGATATAGTATGATATCTTAAGTCCTATATCCCGCTTAGCTAGCTACTCTTCTATATAGGCTAGATATAATAAAGCCCTATACTCTATGTAACGTAATACTATGCTCTTATATATATGGTCTTTGTCGTCGCCTAAGCAGAACATATAGTAAATATCAGAGATTTTATCATATCGGCTAATAGAGTATAAGTATATGCCTTATAGACTAGTATAGATGTTGGTAATATATAATAGGATAGCTAGCTAAGCTGGTAAGACGCTCTAAGGAACACTATTAGCTCGTAGCGTTATAGCCGTTATATAAGACCCTATACTCTATAAAGGCGTGGTTATAGTAGATAGGGAGGAGTCGCTATCCTCTTCTAAGCTTAACTGTTAAGCATTATTAGACTCTATAAGCTAGGAATCGGTACTTTGGCGTTAAAGCGAGCGCGATTATTATGATTGGGGAGAACTTTCAGGGTTATGATCTGCCTGCGCTTGAGTTCGGACGGCTGCTTCGTACTACTGTAGGCTAAGTCTGTCGGCTTATTGGTCCTGATACTATTATGTGTAGAGAAAGTATTTCGTAATATCGTAAAGCATAAATTATAAACTAGAAAGTTTAAATAGGAAACTACTAAGTTGGGCTAACTTATGATAACCCTACTTAAGGTCTTACCTCTTAATTAAGTTTTTGTAAGGCGTACTACTTCTAGTAATACCGTAATAAGATTTGCTTTCTCCACGAGAAGCAGCTCCTATTTTAGAAACCTCTAATAGGTTCTAAAAAGAAGTAGATATCGGATAGTCGGTTATTAGCATAGAGAGTAATCATAGAAGTGATAAGATGATTAGAAACAATCTAGGAAGTAATATAGCGGTTAATTTAAAGCTTTATATACCTCTCTATAACTAGCGCCATATTTATTTATCGGATGTATAGTATATACTTGCTTTGTCCTACTAAAGAGTATATCAATTTAATATTCTATTAAGACGTAAGTAACTGACTATTTCTGGAATAATTATATAGCCAGAAGTATATTCTCGTGATTATGGCATCAAGAATCTCTAAAATTAATCGATTATAGTTTTAGAAATCAAGCACTAGAGCTAGAACTTAATAAGCACTAGCATAATAGTCATATAGAGGGAATAGCTCGCGGAAGATATAACCCTACTTCTAGGGCCATAGTCTTAGATCCTAGATTATATCATATCTAGTACCTGGAGCATATAACTAGATCCTAGGAGTAGATTAATGTCTTTTCTAAGGAATTTTCTTTTTTAGTCCTAAGATATACCATAATCTTAGCTAATAGATCTAATCATTATTATTATTATCATCACTATCATCATTCTTATAAGATAGTATTAGTAAGCTTTAATATATACTTATACTCTAGAATAAATACTAAGAAGCAGTTCTTATTATCTATATCTGCTAATATAGTATATTTACTTAAGAATACAGTTATAGGATATCGATCTAGGAGTCACGTAATCTATACTGATCTAGGTTAATGATCTTACTAGTATATATAAATAACTCCTAAGGCCTATATATCACGTTTATTGACCTAATTTATAGGCTCTTCTATTTAATTAATACTGTCTATCTTAACTAGCGCTATACTATAACCTTCATCTTATTATAGCTCCGGACTAGTTTAATAAAGAATATAATCCCACACGCCTAATACGCTTAAGCGTTACCTCTATAGGTATACTACGGATATCAACAAGATGTATAGAAGATATACGCCCTTAATACTTACCGTTTAAGCGGGGGATCATAAAGCTATTGATCTCCTATTAGAGTATGATAATCTTCAGGCTTCTATATACAATACTTATAGTTAAACTACTCTATTAATAGCCATCATATAGGGAAGTATCTTAATCGTATAGCAGCTACTCTGCTGATAAGATATTAAGTTCTATAGCTAAGATCCAAAAGTCTAGTAACCACTCCTAGTAGCTCTAGAATACGGATAATATAATATTTTTGAAATACTTCTGCGGGATTCTCGGGCTAATATTAAAATAAAGGACAATTCCGGCCGAACACTCCTATATATGGCTATGATCTACAATAACCTTCGCGCGGTTATAAGCCTTATAAGAGAGAAGCGTGTTAATATTGATTATGCCGATTTTCTAGGGGAAATACCTGTGATGTTGGCTGCGAAGCTCTATACCGGCGATTAGCCTAATAATATTAAGATTCTTAACTATCTACTCTTATAGTCTAAGGCCATAGTAGATTAGCGAGATCAAAAACGTTATTCTATTCTCTTATATGCCGTGAATATTTCTAATACTGAGCTGATCTATTATCTTAATTCCCTTACTTTAGACTAAGTATATTAAAAAGCGATAGAATCACTCTATCGGCTTAAGTAAGGTTAGAAGGCAATTTATAACCGTTAAAACTTGGTCTCTTTAAGCCAGCGTGCCACAATATAAGTCATATCCTAGATCTAAGCGTGTGCGAAGGGTAATTATGAATTAGAAATTTAGGCTAGATAGGCTATGACGCACTAGTAACTATAAGAATGTTTTCTTAAGATATAACTTTATTCCTACTATAAGGTGTCTACTCTAAAGAAGAACTTAAAGAATATATCAGAATATGAATACGTCACTAAGTTAGCCCCTAACTTAATATTAATATATATATCTAGAGATAAAGTTTTAGAGCTAATTCGTAAGTCTGGTTAAGGCCCTTATCTGCCCTAGCCTATTTTTACTAAAAGGAGTTACTATAGCTCGTGGTCTAGGGAGTATTATATCCGCGGTGGGTCTTATACTATATGAAAAGTGATCGCCACGTTCTGGAACCATATACTAGCATCTGATTAGCTAGGTAATGCGGAACCTGACCCCTAGTACTTAGAGTCATAATGATATTCACGGCTTCTCCGCATCAGGTAAGGTCCCTTAATTCCTTAATAGGTATCGAACTAATTAAGATTGCTCGAGATATAGCCTAAACGTGTCTGCGGTTCTAGGACTGCTAAGTTTAATAAGAAGAAGCAGGCCCATAGCCTAGTGGGTCAGAATTAACTTGATTAGCCGAGCCAGCCTAATCAGCTAAAGTCTTATAAGGGTACTCGCAGATCCTTGGTTTTGCCCTACCACGAGCGTTGATTATAAAGGTAAAGGAATAATCTAGAAGATATTATTAGTATAGTTAATTGGTCGTTACCCTCCTAATTAGGAACTTTAGCGATGTCTAAGATAAGGTAATTGACCTAAGTAAGATTAGTATCTACGATAAGAATTGGAAATGGGACGATTGGATCGGCCGGTACCTTAAACCTTAATAGGCACGTAGGTTACGTTAGTCGGAACCAGCTAGTTAAGGAACGGGTCTGTTCTATACCGGAGACTAATTCGGTATCTTATTTCCTAGGCCATAATATCGTCGATTTATAGAAGGCTGTATATTATTAGTAATAGAGCGTAATGTGGAGATACGTAAGAGGTATTTAGTAGAGATATGAAATCTATTATAATAGTCTGATCATAATAGGAATTATTACTAAGGCGCTTATCCGGTCCTTCTCCCTCCGCCATAGCCATTTTTACTTTTGCTATTATCTCTACTATTACTAGTTAGTAGTAGTCCCTCCAGATCGCCATGACTTTTATTCCATAAGCTCGTTTAACTAGATTCCTATATAATTCTAGATAGTATTGGTAGTGTCGGTGACTTAAGGACACGCGTTCATTCGATTATCTTATCTAATAAATTACTATATAGGCTAAACCTCGCTCTTAGTCAAGACTTAATATTTACTCTGTAGTAGATTGCGAAACGACTATATTATAGTTCTTAATATATCACTTTCTCGGAGTAGTACTACTTCTCTTTATATCTTAGCCCGAGGTCAGTTATGCGCATCTTCCTTAATACTGCCTATTAGGCTGCCTTATATAGAGATATATAGCGGTCTATCTTATAAGAAGTCTTATCCTCTATAGTATCTTCTATCAGACTAGAGAGACTTTAGGGATCACTAAATAGGATAATAGGAATAGCGCATATTATATCTAGGCTTAGTTATCATTTAGCGGAGAAAGTAATCGGATAGTTTCAGTTTATATAGTTACTAAGGTAGACTATAGATAATCAGCCTTAATGCAGAGTTAGCGTAAAAGGTAGGAGGGAGTAGTAGGTCTATAGTCAGCGTATACAAAATCTCTCCTCTACTCGCCTTATTCTCGCTTAAGATAGTATTTTTCTATATAGTTAATAAACTATTATTAATATTATCATAAGGCCAGTCTAAACAAAAGCTGTTTTACTCACAATAGGTATTATTCCTATACCGTTAAGCTTAGTACGCCTTCCTTAATATATATATCGTATACTCTAGTATCACTACTATAGGCGCGGTGATTAGATATTCATAGCCTATACGTTAAGCGCTCTTTTAACGCTTTATAGTAGCCTATCTAGCTTAACTTAATATATTGCGTGATTTAATTCCCGTAGCGTTTAAATCCATAGGTTTAATATTTGTTTACTAGTTGTGGTCTAGTTACTAATATAACCTACTATAGAAATAAAGAGTCTAGGTAGTCGTCTTTCATAGAACTAAGAGGCAGTCCCTCTTAGTAAAATAAGATAGGCCGCGGGTCGTTCAGATGTGCGTCTTTTGGCCAGAAATTCCTAAAAGACTTTTCCAAAGCCTGTTTAAACACTTTAACACCCCTCAAAAACCAGTGGCTGTCCCTATTAATCTACGTAGATAGTCTCTACGAAGAGACGTAGCCGAAGTAAGATAAAAGGCGCCAGATTTCTAGCCTAAAAACATCAGGACTTACCTTCTTTATACTCCTATATATCATGGCCCCTCCTCACACTCCTATATGCTATAGTGTCACTCTCTTACCTGCAGACTTCGGTTACAGGCTTTAAAGTCTCTATGGCTACCTGAATATGGTGATTGCTTCTTTAAGCACTATAATGCCAGCCTTACACTTGCCCGTAGTAGGAGCTCTGCGTTATTAACTATGCTCCGTAGGGGATAGCTGCGATACTAAGGGACTCCGCAGGGGACAGCTGCGAAACTAAGGGACTCCGCAGTACGATGCTCTGCGAAACCAAGTGCTCCGCAGGGGACAGCTGCGACACCAAGTGCTCCGCAGGGGACAGCTGCGAAACCAAGGGACTCCGCAGTACGATGCTCTGCGATACTAAGTGCTCCGCAGGGGACAGCTGCGAAACCAAGGGACTCCGCAGTATGATGCTCTGCGAAACCAAGTGCTCCGCAGGGGACAGCTGCGAAACCAAGGGACTCCGCAGTACGATGCTCTGCGATACCAAGTGCTCCGCAGGGGACAGCTGCGAAACTAAGGGACTCCGCAGTACGATGCTCTGCGAAACCAAGTGCTCCGCAGGGGATAGCTGCGAAACTAAGGGACTCCGCAGTACGATGCTCTGCGATACCAGGTGCTCCGCAGGGGACAGCTGCGAAACTAAGGGACTCCGCAGTACGATGCTCTGCGAAACCAAGTGCTCCGTAGGGGACAGCTGCGACACCAAGGGACTCTGTAGGGGACAGCTGCGATACCAAGGGACTCCGCAGGGGACAGCTGCGATACTAAGGGACTCCGCAGTACGATGCTCTGCGATACCAAGTGCTCCGCAGGGGATAGCTGCGAAACCAAGGGACTCCGCAGTACGATGCTCTGCGAAACCAAGTGCTCCGCAGGGGACAGCTGCGAAACCAAGGGACTCCGCAGTACGATGCTCTGCGAAACCAAGTGCTCCGTAGGGGACAGCTGCGATACCAAGGGACTCCGCAGGGGACAGCTGCGATATCAAGGGACTCCGCAGTACGATGCTCTGCGAAACCAAGTGCTCTGTAGGGGACAGCTGCGAAACTAAGTGCTCCGCAGGGGACAGCTGCGATACTAAGGGACTCCGCAGGGGACAGCTGCGATATCAAGGGACTCCGTAGTACGATGCTCTGCGAAACCAAGTGCTCCGCAGGGGATAGCTGCGAAACCAAGTGCTCCGCAGGGGACAGCTGCGATACCAAGGGACTCCGCAGGGGACAGCTGCGAAACCAAGGGACTCTGTAGTACGATGCTCTGCGAAACCAAGTGCTCCGCAGGGGACAGCTGCGAAACTAAGGGACTCCGCAGTACGATGCTCTGCGAAACTAAGTGCTCTGTAGGGGACAGCTGCGAAACCAAGGGACTCCGCAGTACGATGCTCTGCGAAACCAAGTGCTCCGCAGGGGACAGCTGCGATACCAAGGGACTCCGCAGGGGACAGCTGCGATATTAAGGGACTCCGCAGGGGACAGCTGCGATATTAAGGGACTCCGCAGTACGATGCTCTGCGAAACCAAGTGCTCCGCAGGGGATAGCTGCGAAACCAAGGGACTCCGTAGGGGGGCGCTGCGAAACTAAGGGACTCTAGCGAAGTGTAGGTACCTCTACGTGGTGCTAGGGACCAGTATTTAATTCTCGCTTCGATAATTAAAGAAGCTAAGACCTGCGACCATATCGATAGATACGTTATGTATGCCCGGGCCACGGGCGAAGAAACTGATAGTAGTGCCGTGAGAGATCATTTTGGGCCCTGTTTTCAGCTCTAAGGTATCATAGTATAGAAATGAATCTCTTGAGTCTTACTGTTGCAGATTTTGTCGTGAATAATAGTATTATCTCTAAAACCTGATTTCACAGGATGTAAGAACATACGTATAGGCTTATCTGCTCGGATAAAGAATTTCATAAGGGGGCGGCTCGTCATGAGTAAATACATTGTTCACGTCTGTTTCTCATAGGTCAGTATATTGAGATGCCTGTTGATGGTGCTGACCTTGTATTGATATTTACTGTTGATTGTGATAAGTGGTGAGTGACCCTGCATTAATAAATAGTTGACCCAGCTTTGATAAACAGTTGACCTAGCTTTGGTAAAAAATTGACCAGTGTTGATAAATAGTTGATTAGTGTTGATAAACAGTTGACGAGTGTTAATAAACAGTTGACCGAGCTTTAGTAAATAGTGACCCAGCTTTGATAAATAGTTTGTGGACGGTGATAGTGTTAACGCGTTGATGAGCAGACTGTTAATGGTGAGTATAGATGCGTTGACGAACGGAAGGTGAGTCGCTTAATAGGCGGTATATCACCCCTCGCGCACATTTTCGTCCGACTTGGGGAAGACCCTACCTATATGATTGATTTTCTTTCACAGGCCAAATAGCCTTTCTAAAGTCTATATTATGGGAAATGCTATTATGACATAGGGCTGGTATTAATCAGGAACCAAGTCGAAGTATCGTTATGAATTTCGAAGTATCTACATAAAGAATCAGTTTGGGCATCAGCTTGATCTTCTTGTTTTATATATAGCCGCACGTCTCCTTACGCATAAATATCACGTTCATACCTCTAAACTATAAACGCTTAGACATCGAACTTATATTCGTGGCATTAATCTCTCTAGTGACCACTCAATATTATGACCAGTAAGAAGTCTACACCATCTCCTCTTAGCACAAGTATAATACATCATCAAACAGCTCTTGGTTTAAATTATTCCAAGGTCAATTCCATACTACGTATAATCAGGCGATAGAGTAAATATTCAGTAACTCCACCTTTCACGAAGGTAAATTCCAGGTTAAATCGAATACTGCGCATTAGCCTTAGGTAAATTAAACTTAATACTATACACGTACGTGGTGTATATCTACATTATAAGCTTCCCTCTACACATGCCTAACACACTGATAAGGCTACCATATTACGGACTTCTAATAGTATGATATACTACGTGTCTCACTAACAGTAGTCATCGTCTATAGGAATAAAGGTATCTTAGAATGGCCTAGTAAGGACAACTTCGCCGGTAGTAAGCGGTAGGTCCGCATGATGGAGGCAAAACCACATCCAACATCTAAGTTTCGTCTAGTATAATACGTAGCTGAGTCCCGATTAAAGTTAGTACTCGCTTTTCTTACATTAAGCAGGCGTCTGATGAAAATACGACGGAAGCCCGACAGTCGTTCTTCGGCGCTCAAGAGCCAACAAGAAGCGTAGATATTGACCCGAGTAGATACATCAAGGCCTTAGTAATGATGCGTCGCGGCACATCGGCTACAAGACTAGCGACGGCTACCACTGCTTGTCGGTTAAAAAGCAGGTAGACAGGAACGCGTCGCGTCACGTCGCGTCATCGGCGTAGGATGGTATTCTTTAGATCAAAGAAAGATAAGCTAACTGGGCTTTCGAGAAGCGGACAAAACGAGCTCGAAACGAGCTCGATCGGGATGAGATGAAATTGGTTAACACAGAATCACACGCAGCTATAGGAATGGACACGCTATGATATCTATGATATCGCAGGAGCTTAGTGGAGACAACGCAAGCTGAAGAGATAGGGGAGTTTGTAATCCACGCCATATAATTCCGGCACAATACTCAATCGCATGACTGAATGATAAGTAACTGAGCTAGATATCAAGCACTATTATACTAGAGTCCTTCTTTATTCTGCTATTTGCGGTAGAAGGGTTAGCCTTACACAGTCATGGCTTCCTCTTCGTAGATTCCCACATCTACCCAGCGTGAATTTCTGGGTGAATTTGATATCACTAAGTACAAAATTCTCTACATTTTTCTATACGCCAATAAAATGGGCGTGAATTTTTGGAAGCTCAAATCGACTTTATCTTCAGCAGAATCGGGGCCGTAGCCATAGATCACATAATAGGATGGCAGGGGATTCCCCAATAAGGAAATCAAGGTGCACCATTTAGGCCTGTAACCAACAGGATCTGGAGAGATCCATTCCATTTTAGATAGCTCTAGCAGGACCGGAATTCATTCGATACCGCGAGAGATGGCGTAATTTGGAATAGGATAGCACGGAGCACCTATCATAAGACCTCCCGGACTTAGAATGACTGATATGGCTGTAGGGATGCTTTTTGATTTTTGATTTTTTTTGATACTAAAAAGCCGTAGGGAACCTTGCCAGCCGAACTTAATCCACCGGCGGTAACACTTAGTAACTGGCTCTGTACTGATAGTCGGCTCCGAGTTACCGAGCACATAGAATATACTGCATGGCTTTCCCAGATGTTGGGCTTCACGTAATCCATATTTAGGCATAATCGCTCCACTTGCAGGCTATGAAATGCTAGCGGGTGCACTCTGGTTTGGGCCCCTTGGCGGACGAGTCTATAGAGCCTGTTGATATGAGTTTATCCATTGAAGTTCTTATTAAATGAAGTGATTCCCTATACTGGATTTCTACCGAAGTAACGGGTTTCCTTCCCTATCGATCACGAATTTAAGTTAAATCTGGGGACTACATCCGCTAGTATAGATATCTATACTATCGTATAGGCCGGGTTGATAACAGGCAGGGATACACATCCGCTCAATTCTCGCAGAGGACGGTCCGATAAGATCGGTATGTTTCGCTTAGTCAGCATATAAATAGTGTTTTCCGGAAAGAATAAATAGATTCGCCAGGTAAGCTACTTATCGTAAGCAAAAATGTTAAATGGTATCAGCTCCCCCTATTATTAATAGAAACATAGCGTGTCTTTAGAGACGTCGAGGTTGGGATTGGCGATACGCCATCCTTAGAAGCTTATCTCCAGCCCGCCAAAGCGAGGAATGGTTAGTAAAGCGCGGCTAACGCGATCTATCGCGACGGTAAAGGCGGTGAGATCGTCCAAGACGCGTAGGAGTGTTTGCGCCCTGCCCCGCGGAATTGTCCCGCACATGATAATAGCCTTTCAAAATACGCCAGTCAGCCTCGGTCAAAGAAGATCACACCCATAATTCTTCATATTCGACCTTACGCAATCCTTAGCTCGCTCTAGCGATGCCTGACGGAATTTTAGGATAGTATAGACCTCGCTTTGGCGTGGATCTGCCGGTCTCTAAGGTTCGACCCAACAAATACTTGTTCAAGTCACCTCTTTAAGATCGCTATGGATCGATATCCCCTCGCTAGAATCCTAGCGGTAACCGATCAGATGGCCACGGAATGTTCACCAAGCAGCCATATCTGATTCCCACCCAACTCCTGACTAACTCCCACGAACCCACTCCCTCGAATCCACTCCCTCGAACTGACTCCCTCAAACCCACTCCCTCAAGACCGACTCCCATAAGACCGACTCCCACAAGACCGACTCCCACAAGACCCATGCCAGCCATATCACTGACTTGAGCCAGAAAACCGTGGCGGTATGCATCTCATGCTCTTTCTTCTGGGAAACTGGCAGCCTGTAGATCGAAATGGATTGTATATTCGGAAGATGGCTATCAAACGCCTGCGGCATGCAAATAGATCAGACAAGGGACCCTTAACTCATATTTCCTAGTGGCTGATCGGCATTTTGCCGTGCGATCGGGGAATAGGTAATAGGACCAGAATGTTCGTAGCTCACTTAGAGGACTCGAAGAAGGCCAGGCTGGCTATGATATATAATATTTCAGCAGCCTTAAATCAATCTAGTTTGACTAGGGACATGCCTACGCAGGAAGACTAAGTTCGGCTAGGCGAGTCGCATAAGTACCATATACGTAGAGTAGTATCGTTTGGACAAAGGAAATTTCAGGCTAAGTAGCTAGCACGAGTTGAGGGAGAGCGAACACACCTACATATGCGCTAGCTGACTCAACGACGGCTCGCGTCAGTAACTATAGGGCTCAAATTCTAAGATAAAAGCTCTTATCTTAGGACTGCTGAACCACAATGGTGACCCTTTGGAAAAGTTTGGCAAATAAGCTAATGCTCGATGTTTTGGCTTAAAGGTAAATAGTAGGTGTGATAATCCCCGCCTTAGTCTCCATAATGATGGCTACTCATGTTGGGTAGCGAGAAAACTAAGGGCTCTAGGAGTACATAGGATATAATTTAGTCGCTATTAATCATCCGGCCGCTCATATCTAGTGTGGGGGTAGTCTTTATAGTTAGCCTCTTTACTAGAAGTATCGCACTGCTTCCCACTTATTATTAAGATTGGCGAGGGATACTTAGCGCCGGCATTCGACGTTGTTGAGCCGCCAGGGGAAATGCCATTCCAATGTAATCGATTATATACCGCCGAGCTCGCGTACTAGTATCGAGACCCGTCACCCTTAACTGGGGAGTTCGTTTTTTTCGCTCTATTAGGTTAGCCGCACTATCGGAATCATCTGGGAGGTTACTGCTTTAAACATGCTGATCAAGCGTCCTACAGTCGCGCTGAATTCTGAGTAGTCTGATACTACAGACTTTCGTCTAGCACTGTTTTCCTTATTCATGTCGGTTCATGGGTATTTATGAGATGAAAGGCGGGTTGCTGGGGGAATTCGAGCGTTTGCACTGTATGTTGTCGAGTTGTTCCGCACCTGGTAAGTGACTCTTAAAAGATGCCAGTATACATCCGGCGATATGGGGTCCACTCACAAATCATCCCTAACCTCACCACTCTTCAGCCCGTATATATATTACTCTATAATAGCTCTTTGTCTATAGCGGAGTGTGTTTATAGACTTTCTGGCATACTGATCTAATTCTTAACTCTCGCGAGATATTAGCGGCGTGTGCGTTGATATAAGATGGGCTGGAAGGTGGTAGTCTATCATAGCCTAAAGCTTTCATGATTCGCCCGAGGTGTGCCTAGAGGCATATCCTACTAGGCGCGTTATCAGTACTTGGATCTGGAAAACTGTTTCTGACTTACCTTTCCAGGTACCGGGCTGACCGTTGTACCATCCTTATAGTATTAACCTGAGGTGGTCGAGTATAAATTGGGCTGGTCGCAAATTCGGTGTTTAGCGCAGTCTTTAATGATATTGAGCTAGCTGGAATATAGCTGCACGAGAAGAATCGTTCGTGTTATCATAGTGAAAGAAACTGAGAGAGGTGGAGTTCGGTCAGCTCAGGTCGGCATGGCTCTCACGAACTTTATACGTACGGGATGTTGTAACGTGGTGTATGCTTATGACCGTGAATATGGCTGGTAGACACGAACTGATGGCGAAACATCAACGGCGTACCGGAGTTAGGTACCTTTACCGTTTAGGGCATACAGTGTTCGTGTCAAGGAGTAGTTCGTATATATATTAACGCGGGGAACTTATCTTAGGCATCAGGGGCCTATAAAGATAAAAGGGGCCCTTCCGCAAATGATGTAATACTTAATTTGCAGGCTCGCAGACGCATATCGCTCCCATCCCTCTCGCGGCGATGACGAGCGCTATATCTAGTAATCTGCCCATAACTGATTCTGGTATACCACGGAAGAGGGATCGATTTTTTTCTACCTAATAGTAGCACCTAGTTATGCATGGTGGATAACGATCTTCGATACGCTATTAAGGCAGGAACTAGTAAGCTACTAATAGAGATGCCTCACGCAGTTGTAAGAGGCAGGATGGAATATAACACTTAGGCGAGTGTGATATAAAGGACTTTCTCTTCCGAAGCGAGGGCGAGAGTCGCTCTGTTTACTGATCGCCTGACCGTAGGGAGCTGGCGCCGTCGCTGGTTCTGCACAAAGTGGATGAATAATATGTCTGCGATCTACTGTTGCAAGAAGGCCGTATATCTCATTAAAATAATTACTGTCGTCGAAAGCGATGGCTTTCTATTATCTAGTGATAAAGGCTTCTACCAGATTTAACAAGGGTAGGGAGATAGTAGAAAGCGACAACCCTTATAGCAGATCTGAATGCTTATGGCCATCTTTATGGACTGGTTTATTACGATCGACGTTTATTCCGAATAATAAGAGATATCCACCTATCAGATGGACCTTAGGCATCCTTCTTACTCGCACCCTCTATAGGTAAGGAAGTTGGTCCCGCCCATAAAAGGGCTCCTCAATATCTAAGCCTATTACTGCATCTATATACAATTATTGTGTATTCTTAGTCGGTAGATTGGTCGCATGGCTGCCTCAGCTTTCTAAGGATATGGAGTAGGAGCTAGTATTCTCGGTCGGTATCAGTGGGTAAGGCAAAAGAGTAGAGTGATTGGGTATTCTCTATTTACGTCGACTTTCATAATCCGAAATAGTCTTTAAGTAGGATATATCGCTTTATGGGAAAGGAAGCGATAGTGTAAGACGCGTATGAGGCTCGTTAAATTATACGTCATCTCTCGTAGTGTCTTGACTAGTGGCCTTATAAGATGGTTAGTATGTATCTAATAATAAGGGTTCACTCATAGTCTTTTTTATCTAGTCTTATCCTGCACCTACGACGGACGATACTACTAAGATAATAAAAAAGTCGTCCTGCGGAGATAAGTCTCAACTCTAAATTAACCTAACGCCTCTTCTATCTTATAGCTCTATGAGGTCGGTTTAGTCCGTCTGCCCTCTAGCCAAGATCATAGCTAACGATTAATAGGTAGTAATAGGGTAGAAGCACCGAGCAGATATATCTATCTAACGGATATCCAGCCGCGCGAGACCTATAGCCGCGATAGCGTGCATAAGTAGCTATACTTAAGATACTATCAGAATATCGAACTATTAAGGATATCGGCGATATATACATCGGAAGGGCTTAAGGATAACGGTATTTAATACTTAGAGGTCTAGCTGATGGTATCGCTGATGATCTCGCTAAGGTTATTATTTAATAAGCACATATCACTAGTGGAACCTAAGTATAAGCTTATCACTTATATGAAAAGCGTGGTCTTATAGCAATTTCTTTATCGGTGCGACTGGTAGGTAGATATATATACTCGGAGTCCTAACTTAGGGCCGTTATATCTAATAAACCTGGCTGGTCGTACTATTCGGAATTTCAGCACTGGCCGACGGGCATAGGGTTAATAAGGGACTTACCTGTAGGATGTCTTACTTATAATCTTGTGGTTAAGAAGCTAGTTAGAAGTCATATTATTAGCTCCACTCGATAAGGCATATGAATATAGCACTCACTAAAGAATTTTCGCTAGTTAACGCTTAAGCTCTGGCCCATAGGCACGAAGATGGGTATAGTGGAGTAAACCACTAGTAGGTAGAGAGAGGCAGGTAACTTAGTAGCTTAAGTGTGTACCGTAGGCGTTAGTAAGAGCAAGATCTTAGGTTCAAAGAGGATAGGATTATGAGTCTACTACAGGAAGGCACCTTGGTTCTAGCTCGAGGGAACCCTTCAGATATAGTAAGGAAGATAATTATTTCGATAGAGAACTAGGGAAGGAGGCTATATTTATAGGTCTCTTGACTGGTCTTATTACCGCCCGCTTTGTATTGCCGCGGTGAAGTTTTTCCTGTCTATTAATTTCTAGGGGGCATTATTTTCGGGTGTATCGAAGTTGCCTATGCAAAGTTAGGCCTATTGAACTTCGACTTACTTAAGGTAACGGGCTATGCAAAAGTCAATAGGCAGATAAAAAGTGAATAGTTATGGTTAGGGTGAATTATGCCTTTAAGTCAATTTCTGGAATTTTAAAATAATAATAAATTTTTAAACTGGTTTTTTTTTTTTTTTTAATATTTAATTTAATTATTATTATGTCTAAAGAGCGTTGATTAACGATTAACCTTATCTTAACGACCTTATTTTTAATAGTTGAACACGATAGGCAGCGATCATCGCTTGACTGCGACAGCATGCACCTTTATCACCATCATCTGTACTTCAGGATTGGCTGTTGATTCAAAATAGAGGCCGGCGATCATACTGTGTTCTGAGTAAGTCGCTTTACTTGTTGATGATCGAATCTTTAGGGTCTAAGCCATCGCCTACTTAAAAGATTTCCACTGAGTGTACTGCAGCTATACTGTATTGATTATGGTGCTATAGCTCTTATTTTGACCCGCCTGGGATAATATATATCGATGATTAAGACTATTAGTCGGACTTCGGCTAATACTAGCCAGAGAGCCTTTGATGTTGGAATTCCAGATCTACTAAGATCAATAGTTAAGGAGCGCCTAGTGACTATGATTCTATACCTAATATCTATCTATACTGCTTTTCGGGACTGATATTATAGAATATAGAAATGTGATTATTATACTATCTATTAGTACAGATATGGCGATCGATAACCAGAGTCATTTTAAATGCATTATAATAAGATAGAATAAATAGAATAAATCTAAATGCAAAAAGCGCTAGGAACGCAAATATCTCCTAGGTGTATTCATAAGCTTTCTAAAGTACTTAGTCTCCCCTATATAGAGAATCGAGCTGTTTGAATCCCTAGTAACCCTAAGCTATTACGGATTCTTATTTCATATCCGTATTAGAATAAAGAGGTGGCTGTAGGTATATTAGAGGCTGCGACAAAACCTCGCTAGTATAGGCAATTTCAAATATAGGATAGATTAAGAAGGAGGGCGGTCCAGAGAGGCTTATGGCTACCTGATGCTGGGTAAGGGAAATTTGATAGTATATAGTCACCCCTACCTCCAGCAGCCATTAAAAGGATTAGTTAGGTAGCGTGGTGATTGCCCTAGAGAGTCGCTACAAATTGCTTGTCTCTAAGTTAGTCTATTGATCGCCGTATAAATTTTCGTCGAGCTTAGATTCACACGAAGGAAAAAACGCCTAGAGGCATAGGTTAGATGATACTCGCGAAGATTGGCTTAAGCGACTTACGCAGCCGAAATATATAGATTTCTCTACAGATAGGTCCAGTGGAGGTAGTTCTATATAATCATGGGTTTTTGTAGTCATTTCAGCTTCCACACTTTTTGTAGCGGTTATTTTTGAGATCAGAGGATAAGAAAAACGGACAAAACATTTATAGCTTTAAGTGATAAGATAAAATTGACGAGGAAGAGTATAGCCTAGCGCGTAACTGAAGATGATTTGGAAAATATTCGGAAACTGTCCTAGATCCCTAAAGACGTATCCTAGTTCTAGCAAAGTCGAATATAGGATCATATCGACCAGTCCTGGGAACTCCTGCGATCCTAGAATGCTCGCCTTAGGTTCTAGGACTAAGAGTGCGCTTTCGGGGATCTAAATGAGGTATTCTTGGGGTGGCTTTGGTTACCTTATAGGCTTCAGACCTAAGCAGCAGATCTATCCAGCGACCCTAAGTAATTATTAATATACTTCCTGGACTACATGACGACGTTCTATCTGTTCGGCGTTCCCTAATATTCCTGGCTAAGCGACCTGAGGGGTACTTAAATGCTAGAAGACCCCCAGAACCACGTTAATCATAAGTTATTCTCTTTGATTATCTTAGTACAGTAAATATCTTCTATAACCATGACTTCACAGAGCGCAGAGAGCGACTATTCTTTCGCTGCATTTCCTACTCCTTAAAAGTGTTAATTCGAGTATAATTAGTGGATACCGCGGACGACGAGTACTTCTCGACCTAGTTGTATAGACACGATTATCGGGGACATCAAACGTGAATATGATTAATTGAGGTAAGAAAATGTTAACTGGACGGTTGCCCTATAACGGTCGTATCAGGAAAACGTTAAGCTTCTCCGAACGCTGTAGCGTAAGGAGCAAGACCTTCAGGTAGCTCAGCAATGCATCGGAAAGCTCGAAGGAGAGGTTTATATGATGAGAGCTGTTGCAGAACAGATATAGAACTGGGAAGGTCGCTTGGCGGTATGCGAGAGAATGATCCCT
Source organism: Penicillium lividum (assembly GCA_028828245.1). NCBI lineage: Eukaryota > Fungi > Ascomycota > Eurotiomycetes > Eurotiales > Aspergillaceae > Penicillium > Penicillium lividum. The sequence continues at coordinate 4,691,904 of JAQJAG010000003.1, forward strand.
ATGTATCAACAACCATATAAGGAGAATATCTAACCGACGCCAATCTCGAATGCTGGTCCGCGGATAAATAAGTAAAGACAGGTTTACTATCTCTGGCGATTAGGTCCGTCAATAACCTGGAAGGTGGATTTTCCGCCCAGTCAGTAATCCCCGAGACAAGCCCAGCAACCAGCAGTGGAGTAAAAGCTACTACTTAACCGACGGGATTGAGCTGCGTGCCCGCTTCTGATGTTTTGCCCTATACCGCATTATCTAGCGTATGTATAATGGGGGGGCTGTTTGAATGTGACTGAGGCTGTTGATTTCAATTTTAATGCTCTTGAAATGCGGATTCGTATTATTTGTCAATTTGCGTATAACTGTATGGTAGATGTGTAATTAAATTAGCCATTCTATTTTCTTTTATATACTTGCCGGACCTTCTCATAATTATACCGAAAGAATCTAAGTAAAGTACCGAAAATTGGCGTACTAAATCATCCTGACGTAAGAGAAGCCTGAGCTGGGACTGTAATACGGCTATAGATCAGATAAGATCTAATATGTGTGGCGATCTAAAAACCGCCTTCGATGATTTTCTGCCGGACCTACTTTTAGTGATTGGAACTCGGGCCCCCTACTAGCTAGCTGATCACCCTGGTAGAATCGTCTCTTATTGATGAGCGTTTCTCCTGAGAGCCGCCTGGTCTGCGACGGGGTGTTACGTATATTTGATGAGGAAGCCGGCGTCTAAGCGGGCCCGGGCCTGGGGTTAGTACTAGTCTCGACTGAAGTGGGTTCGAACGGATTATCGTTTGTCCACCACGGGTAAGAAGGTTCCAGATCCAGGTTAATTAGCCGGAGGTGACCACTCGCTCTGGTATAAACGATATAACGTACAGCTGCACGTATTGGATCGCCTGCGTATACTAAGATCGATTAATATTAGTGTAACCTTAACGGGTATATGCTGGTGGAGACTTACCCGAAACCGCGGTCGTTCCGCCAGTACTACCTAGCGGGCGCGCTAAATCCTTAGTAATGTTAATAGCTTCAAAACGGTACTTTAAACGCGTGCGGTTACGATAACGAAGTTAATCTATAGGTCGAGCGCCTAGGATATACGTGGTGAATTATAAGACCTGTATTTGAGTCAGCCCCACCCCTGATATGATCAACACGAAAAGGCTTTACTTATATTAAACCCCTGGTCATCCCGATAACTATACTCGGGATAATCGTCTCGGTTAAATATCCGGTTAAGTTCTAGGATCTATATGATTTTATCCCCGACCTAGTAGGGATGGTCTTTGTGGTTAGCACGATAATAGGTAGTATGTGAAAGAATAGAGTATGTACTAAAATCCTTCAGCTCTACTTACTATAGAACTTCTAGCCGTTGTATAGTATTCCGCCGACTTTGACTCTCTTAAACGAGATATTGTATAAATAGCAACGCGCGGAAAAGTCTAATATCTTCTAATATAAAGATAACGGTTCTGTACTAGCCTAGGGGAGACGAGTATCTATAGGGACCTAGTATATATATTAGAAAGTAGATTGTCTCCTGCGCACAATCCGCAGCTTATGCGATTCTTTTTATTATACCTAGCCGAGGCTGGGTAACTATTCGTATTACGCGGGTTATTTATACTTCTAATATAGTTTGTACGGTATCTACCGAAGCTATATAGAATACAGGAAGCTGTAAGCATACCCTAAATCCCTAGTATAGTGCCTAGAGTTATATGTACTACCCCGGACGAGCTACCTACTCTACCGGCACTATAATATTAAGCCATAAGAGCCGATTCGAAGACCGCGCGAGGGCTTATTAGGAGGTAATCCGCCACGACCTATAGTGCTATATAGTATATAGATACGTCGTAATAGCCTAGACCAATCTAGCGTAAATTCCTCTAAGTAGGACCCAGCGGTAGAAAGACCCCTAGTCGATTAAATAATATATCAGAGCGCCTGTTATAATTGAGGTGAGGATATAGTGGACTTTAAGGCCGAATTAGGGCTAGCGTCGAAGAATCGTAGTAAGTATCTAAGGTAATATCGAGACGAGACTATATCCAGCCTATATAATATTAGTTATTTTACGTCGGACCTACCGCGGGGAATTTGGGAGGGCTATTGTTAGGGCCCGTTTTACGTACTAGGAGTGGAATGATAAGGGAAATTCCGAGGGCAGTATTCTAAGTAACTATACCTATAATAGATCTATGAAGTAGGCAATGCAGCACGTATATACGGCCTAGCCACTAATAGGCCCACTGGAAGGTGCTCTACTCGACACGAAAGACGTGGGCTAGAAGATCGATACTAAACCCGGAGCAGAGGGGAATAAGATAGGTTACTACTAAGTATGCCGCTCGCTTCTACACGTCCGCCTAGTCTCGTGAATAAAGGCTGATCGTAATGATATTGGTAATCACTAGGGCTGTAAGCACTCCACCTTATACGTATAACGGAACGTTAAGCTACTAGAGCACGATTGGCGACGGCGCTAGGAAGAAGCGTCTCCACGATACTGCGCGATGCAGCCGGAGGGGTATATAGCTGAATCGGCGGCCGAAGCTATAGCAGACACAGCATATCACTGCGAGGAGCCCACACAGAGCGAATTTATCTGGGGCGGAAGTGCTAGCAAGCCATTTTACGAAATTTAACGCAGGGTGAGACATGCTTTGATGCCAGGCAGTACTGGGTATCACAGGTCTATTCTATTCACCCATTAGTAGTCTAAACAATGCTAGCGTGAGCTATTGATGGGTGTCCGAATAATGGGGTGAAATTGGTTTTGGTAAGCGAGGTCGGAGACTTTTTCATGTTCACTGGGTTGATGACCGTTCGTTAGCCGTTATTGACTATCGGCATAAGATATTCGATAGAAAAAATAAATCACTCCGGTTCCAAAGGTGCGTCTTGTATATTTTTCATTCAGCGATGAGCACCCATTTCGGTAATAGAAGATAAGGCGACTTAAAATCCCAAGTTCCAACAGTTGAAGTCGTCCAGAATCTTGAGATCCAGTCTCAGATCTCGCATCGCCACTTATCGGACTTGTCGCAACTATCATTATCGAGAGATCAAAGGTAACAGTAGCCAGACACGGCGAAATGTGATAGCAGCTTTGCCTCATCAACGCAATCGAGCGGTGTTTTTTGCGCATATTGCTCACTCAGCAGGTAGCCCTCAAGCTGAAATTCGAATACACTTGTCCCACAATTTTGCCCCCTGCTCCTCAAAGTTCTATCTCTAGGAACGAAAAAGTTGATCCTGGGACCTAATCTAGTCCCATGATTCATACAGTGTTGATTGGAAGATGCCAATAAAGGAAAATGTGAGCATGTACATGGATCCAAAAAGTCAAAGGATCGACGTCTCGATTTGCATTGTGCCCGTATGCCCTCTGCATATCAATACCATTGAATGGCGTTGGACCGCCTTATGAATCGGAACTTATCACCTCAACTCTTTTGCTTGGTTCGTTGCATGAGGTGATTTATCAAGCAGTACGTACACTTCACAATATCGCTGTGCATCTCACGCCGGGTTTGAGGAGGCATGTTTCTGGTTCTACCAAACCTGATATCCATTCGCCGATCCTGTCGACCATACGTGACACTAAAAAGGAGATGCAATCGGGGGTTGCCTTCGTGCCAAAGCTGTCTCGACCGTGGCAAGCCTGAACTCTGTATATACGAGGAGAGCCTACAACTACTTAGACCATCGGGAAAGGGGAGAGGATCACGGTCTAGCGTCGTTTCAACAACGGAAAAGCCACTTGAATGTAAGCCAAAGATCCACCACAGTCCCAACCACAGTAAAGGAATACAGCCCGTTATCCAGCGCATAACTACGGAAAGCCCTGCCGTAGATACATCCTTTTCCTTCCCGGAACGTGCTGAAGCAACGCCGATACCCAAGGAATATCATCTGGACTCTACTACACACGAAGTGGACAATAGCCGTCTTCCCATCATGACCCACATGATCCTATCTGATACGGAATGGACCAAGCCCTACTTTAAAATATATCTTCCGGTAAAGATGAGCGGCAACCTAACATTAAAGACGCTTCTAGCTGACCAAATATACAGACTACCCTTCCATCGCGTGTGATGCTGCCACCGTCAGCCTTTGACCCGGATATGACTGACACGGGACCGCACACAATTTATCAACTCTTATTGGTATTGAACTACCTCTTCGTTTCTGTCATGCTGCCTGGAGACGATCGGGCTCTATGGTGCCTCATTTATCGCTGCGAGAAGGACTGGGAGAAATACTTCGTTCTGCAATATGATTGCCTGCTCTGGTGGCTAGTCTCTGCACGTCGTGCTTTGACTCAAGCGCCAGATCTGCATAGCATGTCAGTCGAAGACTTGAAATCACAAATCGGGTATATCCTATTCATCCTCGGACAGCAGGCCTCACCAACACGGGGCTTTTTCAAAACATACCAGCAACCTGAGCCACCATACCGACCATTCGGAGTCAGAGCGAGCATCGCTTTAATCTGTTACAGATGCGCTCGAAATCAGATTCACCTCTTTACTCTCTTCAATTCTTTCTCGAACTCTGTTTTGCATGACGTCATTCCTTTTACGGTTTAGTCTACCCCTCTGACCCACACTTTTAGTAGTATTGTATTTCAGTACGGTCGGTAATCAAGAATAGGACAAAAATAGCAACCGTATTACGCGTGTATGGGCTATGCCCCGTCTAGTTCGACTCACATGCAAACAAATCGAACAGAATGGTAGGCAGGAGATTCAGTCATTGTCTGGCCACCTCTCATCTCTCCTTCGGTCAACCGCGTTCACTCAACCCAAACTGTGTACGAGGGAAGACATACGTAGAAACGATACTTTTTTTTGTTATATAACCGATTCACCTGCCCTACAAAACGCTGGACCTTTAGGGGTTGTAGTTTCTGGGAGTTTGAACGTTTCTAGAAGACCTATCTGAAACATGCGGGCCTTCCCTTTCCCTAGGGGGAACAGATATCGCCAACAAAGACGTGGGTTCTGGTTAAGCGTCCGCCTAGTTTATCGTAGGTAATTGGCTACTGACTGCTCTACGCGTATTTTTACATGCACTGGTTTATATAAGCTCCGAAACGCTAAAGATCAAGTGTATTCATCTGGGAATGGTGCTTACATAGACACAGGTTTTAAACATATATATCTATTGAGCGCGATTCATGCAGAGTAATACAAACTATTTATGACGCAACCTAAAGAGCATGCACAAATTCGAAGCAATATAAAGGCTTATTAACGAGAGTTGACAGGACCCCTTTCGGTGAACGCGAGAAATATGACGTGACCTGATGAGCAACCGATCGCCAAATTTCTTGCTGACATAGCGAATCGAGAAGGATGGGTCGGTCTATACTCAACGGGCAACCACAGGAGGTTCACTCCATTGTAGGTTATCCAGGAAGAGTCATCGCCCAAGCCATACGCATATTGCTCAGGCGACGGAATTGAGCCATGGGGTGTAGATGTGATAGAACCAATTGAACCTATGTCAAACGTACCCGTCGACGTGTGCAGGTGATTACAATTAACCTGATCAAATTGAAGGAAGTGAGGGAGGTTGATATGGAGAGTCCACACGCTCTGGCCAGTAGCCAGATCCCAGATCCTGACTGTCTTATCATCTGACGCTGATGCCAGTCGGCTTCCATCTGGCGACCAGGTAATCGACCTGACTGAATCGCTATGCCCCTCAAGGGTGGACACACTCTTGCCAGTGACCGGATCCCAGATCCTGATAGTCCTGTCAAAGGACACAGATGAGAGTATATCTAAGGACGCTGATGCGAGTCGGCTGCCATCTGGCGACCAGGTAATTGACCCGACCGAACCACTATGCCCCTTGAGAGTAGACATACTCTGGCCGGTGGACGGATCCCAAATCCTGACTGTTGTATCACTTGACGCTGATGCTAGTCGGCTTCCATCTGGCGACCAGGTAATTGACCCGACCGAGCCACTATGCCCCTCGAGAGTGGACACACTTTGGCCAGTGACTGGATCCCAGATCCTGATAGTCCTATCAAAGGACACTGATGAGAGTATATCTAAGGACGCTGATGCGAGTCGGCTGCCATCTGGTGACCAGGCGATCGACATAACTGGACCACTATGCCCCTCAATAGTAGACATACTCTGGCTGGTGGCCGGATCCCAGATCCTGACTGTCTTATCATAGGACGCTGATGCCAGTCGGCTTTCATCTGGTGACCAGGCAATCGACATGACTGCATTAGTATGCCCCTCAAGAGTTGATATACTCTGGCCGGTAGCCAGATCCCAGATCCTGACTGTCTTATCATCTGACGCTGCCAGTCGGCTTCCATCTGGTGACCAGGCAATCGACCGGACCCAATTACCATGCCCCTCGAGAGCCCACACGCTCTGGCCAGTAGCCGGATCCCAGATCCTGACTGTCTTATCAAAGGACGCTGATGCAAGTCGGCTTTCATCTGGTGACCAGGCAATCGACATGACTGTACGAGTATGCCCTTCAAGAGTTGATATACTCTGGCCGGTAGCCGGATCCCAGATCCTGACTGTCTTATCATCTGACGCTGATGCCAGTCGACTTCCATCTGGTGACCAGGTAATTGACCCGACCGAACCTCTATGCCCCTTAAGGGTAGATATACCCTGACCGGTAGATGGATCCCAGATCTTGACTGTTGTATCAACTGACGCTGATATGAGTATATAACTTGACGCTGATGCGAGTCGGCTGCCATCTGGCGACCAGGTAATTGACCCGACCGAACCACTATGCCCCTTGAGAGTAGACATACTCTGGCCAGTGACCGGATCCCAGATCCTGACTGTTGTATCACTTGACGCTGATGCGAGTTGGTTTCCATCTGGCGACCAGGCAATCGAGGTGACCATATCACTATGCCCCTCAAGATTACACACACTCTGGCCGGTGGACGGATCCCAGATCCTGACTATTATATCACATGACTCTGGTGCGAGTATATCACTTGACGCTGATGCGAGTTGGCTTCCATCTGGCGACCAGGTAATTAACCCGACAGAACCACTGTGCCCTTCAAGAGTAGACACACTCTGGCCGGTGGACGGATCCCAGATCCTGACTGTTGTATCACTTGACGCTGATGCGAGTCGGCTTCCATCTGGCGACCAGGCTATCGACTCGACTGCACTAGTATGCCCCTCTAGAGTATGCAGACAGAAACTCCAACAGTCCTCTACCACTGGTTCATTGCAAATCCAATCTGGTCTCTCTTTCTGAAAACACTTTCTTGTGAGGCTCTCTGTTGGGCTGAAGATAAGAGGCGAATAATATACTTGTAGAGGGCTGCTTTGAATTGCTGCTCTGAAATATCGAATGAACCTAGAGGCGTCTCGAGCCCGAACGAATATGGCTTGTGAGTTTTCTTTTTCCTGTTAGAGTAGATTATTTGTTAGAAAAGGGTACTATCTCTATTTAAATAACGGCATACCTGAATTAGCATCTCAAGCTTTTGCATCGCTTGTATACCATATGAAACGCTCCCTAAAATGCTAAGGGCCTCAAGCCAGTTGAGGTATTTTAGCTGTAGAAATACGTCCACGCGATATATGTCATTATGGCTTAGCCCATGGGTTTTATTCCACTCGCTTTCCCGAAGATGGTCCACCCAGTAGACACAAGCGTATTCTGCCGCTGCTAGTGGATTCAGGCTGGGTTTCTTGACATCCTTGATCGGGAATCCGGCGAACTTGATATCAAAGATATCACGTCGAACTGTTTTGATAATCACTTCGAGAGATCGTGAGAAAATCATGTGGTGCCCAGCTTCTATACCTCTAGGAAGAATGTCATCCAGGGCCTCCCGGAGTAAAAACTCTTTGGCGGACTGATGGACAAAAACGATAATTTGCTCTCGTAGTGTTAAAAATGATCCACAAAGTCCAATTATCTCCTCAAGGACAGTATGGTTATCGTAGTCACTATCCGGAAGTTCAATGAGTGAAGCAAGTTCGCTTAGCGTGATAGGCCGGAAGACTGTTGATATTATTGCTAATAGTTCCTTGCAGACCTCGGAATCTTCTGACTTGCGAACCTGATCAATCATCCGACTATATAGAGCATTTAACCCAGGAGGAAATAGCTCTAGCTTTCGAAGCACATGTGTTCGTATCTTTTCAAGATTCTGACACACGAGGGCCACCCATAGGAAGGTGCCTTGCGAGTTTGATAACAAGTAATGTTGAACAGCACTGCGAGTTTTCTCACTATAATTTTTGGCTTTCGCTAATTCACGAACCTTTTGTTGAATAAATTGATTCACGGCTTCAGATACAGACGCTTCGTTCAGCTCTAACGAGATTGGACATAGATGCGTTGCAATTTCAAGTCGCTCAGTGATTTCAGGCCAGTTACGGCTAGACACGACCCACTTTATCTGTTGATTGACTGACGACTCGTGGACAATCAAGTCTAAAAGGGAATCAAGCCCATTTGTGCACTCGTCTAGAGCATCAATTACCAAATAAGTCTTTGGTAAGGTCGGGTCTTTCAGAATATCCGTGAAGATCGTCAAGAGAGCACTCCATGCATTAACATCCTCAAATAGAGCCTTTCCAGCATGGTCGTACCGAGCTCGCACATGAGGGAGGAGCGATGGATGCTTTTCGACAAGTAAATATATCAGCCCCCGCAAGATGGATGTGGCACTGTTGATTCGCATGTCGGTAGCCTGACAGAAAAAGACCGAGATATTCGCATTGTCCCCATATAGTTGTGTCAACTCTTCGATGATACCACAAAGCAGCATGGTCTTGCCTTTGCCGGGATCACCTTTGATCCAGAGGAGACGATTTTTCTGCCTTTCTTGCCATTGTTTAAATTCCTTGTTGTCTAGAATCCAGCGATATGAGTCTTTGAGCAGTCCCCCTTTGGTATTTTTAATCCGTTCTTTATCATCAAGGGGATTGGTCGTACGCAGGTCCCGAAGGCAAGCTTGGTTTAGCGTTTCCGATTGTACTGAGGCCGTCGACTATTTAGTCACGTTCTATCAAGGTGGTGTCTTTCACTAACCAACAGTGATATTCCCGACATTGCCGTGTATCACGCCTGCCTGGAATCCAGAATTTATACTATCGTAGGAAATGGTGGTTGCCATAATTGTGGCCCGATTGTTTCAAACGGGACAGTGAGCCCACGGTTGAATCCTGGTTTCCAGCATACCCCGCTATCAGGTGATCTATCTAGACGCACAAGGAACGAATTCTCTTGATTTTATAACTCATATTGGCCAAAGGGAATTCTAATTCACTTACCCTAGCCAGGTGTAAATGCGCAAATTGATATCAATAATATTTTTCTTTAGCTCCCATGGCGAGAAAAGCTCTGATCAGATTGATGTTGACTGTTCACTGTAGAGTAACGATCGTATCGTGTTTCTGGAAAGTTACAACCCCACCAACGTTGTAATTTATTGTTACAAAACATTTCGAGATTTTGCAACAGACTAAATCCAAGATGGACTAGCTTGTTTTAGATTAGAGTTTAAGAAAGAAGAGAAGAGAGTAAAAAGGTGAAACTGATTTCGAGCGCGCGTGTATGCCTTCGCGGCCCACGAAGTCGGATTTCTCAGCCTGTACGAGGCGTGGGCTACGAACCTGGAGTCTCTGTTACTCCAGAGCCAATGAGAGACGCAATGACGACCAGAGGAAACGAGTCCGCGATGTTGCGGCCTGCCTCCACCGCAATTCTAGCGACCTCGAGGCCCCTTTGGCACATAGGAACGATTTATAAACCATCCGACGATAACGGTTATAGCCTCTCATGCCGTCACCCCAAGGGGAGTTCACAGAGCCTCTTAGAGGCGCGGATCGAAGTCGAGTAGGATACCTGTGGGGTAGAATTGGATTTGTGGGATTAGGGCTAAGGTGTATCGCCATCGGCTGCTGGCTCCCTACCTCGAATCGGAGGATACTTTGGTTAGTGGATGGAAAGATTATACGCTGCAGGCTTAGGTGTATAAAGGGACTATCTGTAAGACATGGTCGGCCTAGAGAACGAGAGGATACTAGGTATCAGGAAGTAAGAAATCACGCTAACTTGTGGACTGAGGTATACTATGGCAATGATGGCTAGGAAGAAGGTTGGCGCGTCGCCATCGGCTGCCGACTAGAGATCCTTATAACACTATCAGTATAGCCCGAGAGGACGGATGCGCATGTCGGTTCACAAGAAGTAGGAAGGTTATTATGCCGTGACCCTAAGGGGACTTAGCAGAGCTACAACTTGGCCTAGAGGGTGGGCTTAAGGAGCAAACGGGTATATGAGTGTGGGGGAAGGTTTTCGGTCCTGCTAGAACCCCAAAGGCTAAGATCTTGAAGGTAAGAGGATCTACGGATATCTAGGAATAAGAGTACTAGTAAGCTGGATAAGGAGCTGGGAAAGCATAGGGGGGAATTTGCCTATCTCTCCGTTATATTAGCTTAAAAGAACAGACTAGATCTTAGTATACTAATACAATATTATATCTGCCTGGGTATCTTAATGGACACGAGACTGAAATATAAGGAATATATGGCGAGGGCCGCGTCTAAGGGCCTAGAGGCAGCGATGGAGCTTCGGCGACTTCGCGGCCTTTCCCCAGCAACGGCGTAGCAGTTATTTATATCGACGGTGGCGCCAGTTATGGACTACGCCTCCAATGTCTGGATACACGCGTATAAGAATAAGGCTATGGGGCCGATTAATCGAGTCCAAAGAGTTAGAGCATAAGCTATTATAGGGATATTCCTTACCGTCGCGACTAGCGTAGCGGAGGCGGAGGCCTATATTGCTACCGCGCGGAACCGATTCTAGAGACGGGCCGTGAAAATGTAGACGGATATGTATACCCTTCCTGAAACAAACCCGCTCCGCAGAGGTATAGACCGGATTAGAAAGTTCAGACGATATTATCACTCGCCGCTATACTAAGTAGCAGATGCGCTTAGGCATATCGATATAGAGATACTGGAAATAATTGACCTGTTCACGTTAGCCCTATAGGACGAACGCGTATAGACTAATATTAACGGATAATATAAACCCTAGACTAAAGCGGGCGGGTTAATGCAGATCGCGGTTAGTAGCTTAGTACGGAATAAGCTAGTAGGATTTGGAGTTGTAATCGAGAAACAGCTATCTCGAAATCGAAAATTGAAGCTTAAAACGCTTTCTATTATATTAGGCGCGAGGGTAGAGCAGAACCTATTCTCTGCGGAGCTGGTAGCCATAGTATATATATTAAAAATAATAGTGGGAATTAAGGACTATAGGACTATATTACTTATAAGTAATAAGGCGGCGGTGCTCACGCTAAGAAACCCCCGATAATAGTCTGGCTAGGAGTTTATTTATCAGATATATAAGTTAATAAGAAGGTTACGGAGGAAGGGAAACTGTATCGAGTCTACTAGATCCCTATTACCGAAGATAATAAGCTATTAGGTCTAGCTAAAGAACAGGCTAGAACTATAATATAAGAAGATACTCTCCTATAAGAACACGTCTCGAGGATGAAGTTAATAATATTAAATATCACACGGTCCTAAGCAGTCCCTAGTAGTAAGCTACTAGAGAATATAGGAAGATACGCAAAACGAGTAGATACCGTACTGCTAGGCAAACATATCTAGTAGCTGTATGATCGCCTTACGTAGAAAGAAGCGAGCGTACTAGCCTAGCTCCGAACCGGTATAGCTAGGCTTAATAGATATCTTAATTAAATTAATATAGTAGAGACGGATTAATACGATTACGGATAAGTAAGAGAGACTATAGAGCACTTCCTCTTCCGATATCAGAAGTAGATAGCGCACCAGACAGAAATATTATAATATACGCAGACTCACCGAGGAAATATATCTTTCTTCCTAGGCGGAAAACAGCCTTCTGATGATTAGAAGTAGACGCTAAACCTAGAGACAGTACAGGCCTCTATACGTTTTGCTATTACGATAGGCCGACTCGAGGCTACTTAAATATATCGACTAATATAACCCCTACCCCTTCTTCTGACCCTACTTACCTACTACCTCGTGCTATATATAGTAGACGCGCTTTAACTACCGAAGATAGGATATTAAACACTTAGAGAAGCACCTTTAAGCCAGCCTACTAACCTACTTACTAATCTACGAGATACTCGCTGCGATACTACTTTCTAGAAATATTATATATTATAAGGTTTTATATATAGGCTTCTAGGAGACATAGTATATATAGATAGATATATATAGTAGATTAGTGATAGTTACCCTTTCGGCTTAGCCGCCGGGCGTTAATGAATTGTTTGTTTGTTTATTTATATACCGGCGGTGGCGCTTCGTCGATTACTCTATTAGTCGGGCCAGAGTTACCGAGCTCGTAGACTGTACTATATATCTTCCTAGATGTGGGCCTCGTGTCACTCGTATTGGGACACAATCGTCTACTGATAGAACACTAAGTACTAGCGAACGCGCTTTCATCCGCGCCGCTTAGTAGTCAAGTCCGATCAGCCTATGAAAAGTGTTAATCCATCAAGGTTCTCTGAATGAAGTGATTCCCTGTGTTGAAACTCTACTGAAGTTTCAGCTTTCGCCTTGTCTCGATCGCATCACTTTAAATCAAGCATAAGAACGGCGTCCACTAGCATGTCATCGTAAAGGCTGAGTGGATGACAGGCTACAATGCACTTTCGCTCGAATACTGCAGAGTGTCCGTGGAGATCGGTAGAAGTCGGTCGCGCAGCATTGTAGACAGGGTTTGCAAGAAGATTAAATATTCGCCAGCTGAGCTACTTGTCGAGCAAGGATGCAGAACGATGACGGCGCTCACGCCCTCATGGATGGAATTCAGCCTGGTGTCTCCAAAGCGAGAAAGGTTGGCACTGACGTTTCCGTCCACCAGTGTTTGGCAAGGGGAAGCTGCTTTTGATCCAACGCGACGGCAAAGGCGGTAAGGTCGTCCCAGACGCGGGTGCAGTATTGTTTACGCGACGTCCCGCGGAGTTGGTTCGCACATGACAGTGGCCTTGCCAGAGAAGATCTCATTCACAACTCTTCATGCTCGAGTGCCTAATGCTGGGCTTGTTCTGGTGATGCTCGGTTGACAATACAGACCACGCTTTGGCGTGGCTCTGCCGGTCTCCAACTTTCGACTCACACCAATGCTCGCTCTAGTCAACTTTCTAAGATCTTCTCGGACCTCTTTTCTTGACCAATTTGACAGCTGCGGCCGATTGAAATGGCCATGAAGTTTCTCCGAGCAGATGATTCTGTTTCTCACTCAACTCCTGGTCGACTTCCACTCCCACTCCCACAGACCAACTCCCGTGAAGCAACTCCCATGAAGCAACTCCTACGAATCACTCCCACAAGACCGACTTCCACAAGACCGACTCCCACAAGACCAACTCCCACAAGACCAACTCCCACAAGACCGACTCCCACAAGACCGACTCCCACAAGACCGACTCCCACAAGACCGACTCCCACAAGACCGACTCCCATAAGACCAACGCCCACGAGCCCACTCCCACAAATTATCTCCCAAGAGCCATCTCCCACAAGACTAAGTCCGGCCATGGCACTGATTTGAGCCAGACAACCGTGGCGGTATGCATCTCAAGCCCTTCGTGGGCATGTTGCTCAGTATGCCCTCCGTCTAGGAGATTGGCAACATGTATATCGAAATGAATTATATATCCGGCAGAGGGCAGTTAAACGCGTGCGGCATGTAAATGGATCAGAAAAGGGACCCTTGACTTACATTTCCTGGTGACTGATCAGCATTTTGACGTGCGATCGGGGGATGAGTAACCGGTCTAGAATCCAAAAGTGAATAAGCTCATCTTGGCTACTGAATCATAAAGGTGGCCCATAGGCAAAGTCTGGCATAGGAGCCAATACTCAATATTTGGGCTTAAAGGCAGACGATAGGGGTGATGATCCCCGCCTTAGTCTACGTGACGAGGGCTGCTTATATTAGGTAGCGGGGATAACTAAGGGCTCTAGAAGTGCATGGGATATAGATTGGTCGCCATGGATCATCCGGCCACCTATATATAGTATGGGCCGGTCTTCATAATTGGCCTCTCGGCTGAAAGTATCGCACTGCTTCCCATATGTTATTGGGATTGACGAGGGACACTCGGTGTCGGCATTTAACGTTGAGGCGCTGGGGAAAATGCTAGTCCGCCGCAATCGATTGCATGCCGCCGAGCTTGCGCGCCGAGTTCGAGACGACACCCGTCACACAGCACTCTCGACTGGCGAGTTCGTTTCTCTCCCCATAATGGGTTAGCCGCACTACCGGGACCATTTGGAAGATTGCGACACTGATCGTGCTGATCAAGCGTGCAGTCGCGCCGATTTCTGCGCAGCCTGATGCTAAGGACCTTCGTCTGGCACTACTTTCCCTGCCTATGTTGATTTATAGGTCTTTATGGGAAGCAAGGCGGGTCGGTAGAGTAATTCGAGCGTTTGCAGCGTGTGTTGTCGAGTTATTCCGTACTTAGCAAGTGACTCTCAAAAGATGTCAGTTTACATCCGGCGATATAGGGTCTACTCACAATCTTTTATCCTCGACCTCACAACTCTTCAGCCTATATATATATTGCTCTATAATAGCTCTTTATCTATGGCGGAGTGTGTTTGTAGACTTGTCTAGCATACTGATTCAAATCTCAACTCTCGCGAGATATTGGTGGCGTGTACGTTGATATAAGATGAGCTGAAAGGTGGTAGTCTATCGTAACCGGAAGCCTTAATCATTCGCCCGAGGTGCGCCTGGAGGCATGTCCCACTGGGCACGGTGTTATTGACTGGATCAGAGGCACGACTTCTGACTCGCATTTCCACGTAGCGGGCTGACAATTGAATTATCTTTGTAGTATTGACCCGAGGTGGTCGAGTATGGATTGAGCTGGTCGCAGGTTCCGTTTCTAGCGCAGTCTGTAATAGTGTTAGGCTGGCTGGGACATAGCTGCGCAAGACGAATTGCTCATGCTGTCATAGCTAAGAGAGGCGAAGTTCGATCGGCTTGGTGACCAGGCTCATGGGTGTCATACGTGCGGGATATGGTGATTTGGTCGAGACTTGGGACTCTGATCCTGGCTGGTAGACACGATTTGATGGCGGAACATCAACGGCGTAACGGGGTTGGATGACTTCATTGTTCAGGGCGTGCACTGTTTGTGTCAGGGAGTGAAGCTCAAAGATATCAAAGGCGAGGAACTTATCTCGGGCACCAGGGGCCTGTGGAAACAGAAGGGGCCTGTCCGCAAATGATGCAATGCTCAAGCAGCGGGCTCGCAGACGCATGTCGTTTCCATCCCTCTCGCGGCGACGGGCGAGCGCTGTATCTGGGAATCTGCCCACAACCGATTCTAGTATACCACGTAGTACGGTTCGAATGACTTCTTTATGCCGAACGTAGCACCCGGCTGCAAAGGACAATATTCGCTGCATACCGGATTTCAATGCGCTTAAAAGACAGAGTTCTGGCAAGCTACCAATGGAGATGCCTCGCGCAGTTGGGAAAGCCAGGAGGGAACGCAACGCTTGGACGATTGTGACGCAAAAAACTTTGTCTTCTGGTGTTCGGTTACAAGTCGAGGATATAGATCGAGGAGAGAAGCGTTCGTCTACGGGAAGTTTAGCCTTCCATTCCTGATGTGTGAAAATCCCAAGTGATAAGTGACAAAGTATGAATACTCTAGAAACTCATTAATAAAAGAGCCTCTTCACTAAAATGCTTCGCTGAATTGCTTCTTCAACTCTTGAGAGTGACCTCAAACTTCAGAACCAATAGACAGGGCGAATTTTGTAGTGCACCCATGTTGTGCCAATCACTCAGGCTTCTGTCCATACACTATGTGAACTTTAGTATATAAATGAAGTGAAGTATCTTTCAGTTCCTTTCGTATCCCCGCAAGTAGAGTCTCAATCTGTGCTCGGTCCCAACCTTGCATCCGCGTGAGCAATGCATATGTGTAGGCGGGCATCGCTTCGATCATATTCAGCTGGTGATACCGGCCGAGCTCCTTGAGCTTGGGATCTTTAGGCCAAGGGCTTTGGGGCAGCTGGAAAAATAGTAAGCATCATTTACCCAACTAGCAAGGTATATAGAAGAAATTGATCTTACCTTCAGAATGATCTCTTGAACATTGATGAAACCAGCCATTTTCATTCGATCTTTCCATGTTACCGCAGACGTCAAATCTTTACCAAAAGACTTTGCTCCAGAATGCATATGGTCGATGGCTTCCATGAGACACGTTGCTTCAAGATGTGTTCCGTCGTCGGAATACGTCGTGGGCTCCATGGTCGCCATCTCAAGCCATCCCAGAGAGTTCAGGTTTTCAAAAGCGTCCCTGAAGAAAACATCGTGATCACGGATGGCACCTTCAAGCTCACGTCCGTGGATAAAATCAAAGGCTTGATTGTAAGACCATGGTTGCTCGAAATTGTCAACTTGAAATCGACAGTTTGGTGGTACCCTATTGTAATTTTTAATGCCCAGGACCATTAGTGACCAATAGGGGCGGAAAGGTACCATGATGGTTGAATTGGGCTTAAGTCAATTCCTAGATCATTCAGCACAGTACCAAATTGGCCAGAATATTGAACGGCATACCAAGTACCTGCGACTCTGGATGTGAGCTGATTTCATAATTAGTCACTGGTACTAAGTGAGTGTTGGGTCCTGGCTAACTCTGCAAAATCCATTGCCCAAATTCCCGTTCCTGTACCTAAATCTAAGACTCTTTTTGGGTTTTTGATCGGTGCTCGGCAGAGTTCGCCTTTTGACAGCATGAGGTAGATGTGATGGCTCTATTGCAATTAGTTTCAGTGCAAAATGAAACGACCGAATTCACTAACTAGGTCTAGCCGATCTTGTTCTTGCTCATCGTTTGGCTGCAAAGAGAAGTGAGACAGATCCAGAGAGAATACCAGTGCGAGGGCATACAAGAATGTATTCTCCTTCATGATACGAGTGGTACCTCCGGCCATTCTAGACACACTCAGTCATCTTGCTCCGCAGAAAGAAGTTTTCATTGACAAACTTCATATCTAAGCCATTTTTAGCAACGAGGTGGGGACATTCGAAGCCAGTTTACTTACTGATAATGAAAGGCGCTTGAGGTCAAACTCGTGGTATAGCTCGCATCACCGACCCTACCAGGGTCAGAATAGCCCACGTTATCAAATTTTTTCATCGCTTACTTGGGGCACCTACGAGCCAAGATACGTTGAGTCGGCGTCGGATTGAGACTACCTGTCTCAGCGTCAAGTCTCTTCGGAACGGATTCTTGATGGAATAACTTACATCGGGCTCAATAGCCGCCAATTCGGTAGATTGTTGGGACTGCATGCGATATATACAAGCCGGACGAGAATACCTAGGCCGTAGGTGTACAGATAATCTAATTCCTGAAGCTGGTTTGATTGAGGGGTGCCAAAAAAAGGGAAGTCAGAACGACAGAGCAGACACGTCGAAAAGAAGAGCGTTCCATGACCGCGCTACCCTAGAGACCGCTTGTAGCGACCAGAGTGTCGGGTTTTTCGCTTCAGCATAACAAACCGAGAATCGTTAGCGCTGCGCACACTTCCATCAAAAGATACGGTTTTGCTAATTCCTATGCTAACTTGTCACTTTTTGGCCAAACAAAAAGTTCCATGAACGAGCGTGCGTAGACAGTCCTATCTGGGCAAAATCAATCCATCGTCAGTAGTATGGCTGCCAAAAAAGTGACGAGTCCCCTATATCCGAAGTCCTCATCATATGCTAAGGGGCGAACGAACGGATCGAGAACAGAATGCAGCCCCTCGTACACACCTCCGAATTTGACCAATAATCGCTTGACCATTGGATTTCTGGCGCCACCGCCAAGGCCTTATCGTGGAGGGGACAAAAAAAAGCACCCTTTATGGTACGGTATTTTACTACGTAACATTGCTTGTACTGTACAGTCGACGCCCGCGAGCTGCATGCCCAGGAAGAACAAACATTCGCTAGGTGCACCCAATTTTCCAGCCCGGCGTAATATTTACCCACCTTTACATATAAATAGCTCGCAGGCTAGCATGTCAAAATGAGGAATTGAGGTACTGGCTAGTACTGAACATGTCCAATAGAATCAGTTGATTGATTGAAGGTCTCTCGATCGGTTGAGCGATCTTTGTGACCTATTGTCCGTGCTCTGGTGTGTTACGACACCGTATCCGAATTTAGTCCGAGTACCATACCAGTACATGGGGAATTGGGTGAACGATGAACAAGCCTATCCCAAAAGGTCATAGCGGTAATTGACCGCTTCCTTAGTTTGACACTAATGCATGAGTAGTGCGTATCAGGGTGACAGGACAATACCATAAATACAGGTGCTCCAACATGATCTTAGGAAAACTTTCGCATCAAAATTCTCCCTATAATCCCTGCCTGAAGTAGCCAAAACTACAAAGGTTGATTTCAGATCAGTTCTTCTGATATTTTCCAACTTTTTGAATGTTGAAAGGAAGTAGCAACCGACTCAGTGAATGTACTGAGAAAAATATCCTTCGTATTATATGTACCATCTCGCAGATGATCGCAAAAATGTGGTTTTCTGCTGCTTCATTCTCATCGCTCACGCTCTTCTTTACCGAGTTCAAACTCCGATGGAACGCCTATCACGAACAAGTATGTATCATATGCCGAGACCACTGTCTTACGACCTAGAATTTTAGGATTAGGCCTATAGATAAGAGTGATACAATACTAACGACGCCACATCTCATCTGAGCCTGTTCAAAAGTGATTTTAACTAGTCAGACCACCCGGTTGATGATCCCTGCAAGACCATTCCGTTTTTGGCAAATCTCTTTGGGAACAAAAAGAT
This sequence comes from Penicillium lividum, assembly GCA_028828245.1. Taxonomy (NCBI): domain Eukaryota; kingdom Fungi; phylum Ascomycota; class Eurotiomycetes; order Eurotiales; family Aspergillaceae; genus Penicillium; species Penicillium lividum. The sequence goes on from JAQJAG010000003.1 coordinate 4,710,808, forward strand.
TTGCCTAAAACGGAATAGAAAAACGAGGGCCGAATTCAAATTTTTTCATTGGCTTTCTTGAATTTGAGACAGCCATTTATTATGATTACGGCGTCTTTCTATTACTTGAATACGTTGACACCCAATTCAATCGTCTCTACCCGAAAGACACGTCATTAACCTATGCTGAGTCACCTGGGTCATTGTGTATAAATGGTAGCACACTCTGGTTCAAGTGTCACCACCGCTCTTCCCCCCCCCCTACAGTCCTAAAAACCTGCCATCACAAAAGAAAACAAGTATCAAAAAACCGATAGGGTTGAAGAGCAACTTCCTGTTCACGAAGTTCAACACATCCGGGTTGACGGCTTCTTTCATCCTCGAAACCTCATTTTCATGACTCTGGCCACTTCGCTTTTATCCAGGCTGCAGAGACCAACATCTATAATGAGTCAATCTCCGCTACGGCTGAGCAATGTGTCAATCGATGAGCTTCTCCGGGAGTTACAGGAGCGCAGATTGACAAGCGTTCAACTAGTTGAGGTAAGTCAAACAAAAGATTGGGCATCACTTGTCTGATATTCTCAGATATACATTGCTCGCATCGAAGAAGTCAATTCAAAGGTGCATGCCGTTAGTGAGATCAATCCAGATGCTTTGGATATCGCAAGAGAGCGTGATGATGAACGTCAGAATGATCAAACCCGGGGCGTGCTCCACGGTATCCCAATTCTCTTGAAAGATGTATTTTCTACTACAGATTCCATGTCGACAACAGGTAGGATCTTCTTACCCCTTGGTTCCTTTTCTGTTTAATTATCCATCAGCCATAGTTGCACACGAATGATTCATATTTTCACCAATAAGCTAATGCTATCGATATTTGTCAGCCGGATTCAGCGGTTTGGTAGGTGCAAAACCTACACTTGAAGCGACCGTGGTTCGCAAACTGCGCGAGGAAGGGGCCATTATTCTTGGTAAGACAACCATGTCTGAGTGGCTGAATTTCAGATCTCCGGGTGTTGCGCCAAATGGCTGGTCTCCGGTAGGCGACCAGTGTGCCGGTATTTTCTGCGTGAATCAGGATGCCGGTGGTTCTTCGACGGGGAGCGCTGTTGCGACAGCTCTGGGATTGGCGGCCGCTGCACTGGGTACAGAGGTTAGATGCTGAGAACTCGATTATTCGCACTGATCTGACAATCATCAGACTTCCGGAAGCATTGCAACGCCAGCTCGTAGCTGCGGTCTTATCGGGATGAAACCAACTGCGGGTTTAACTTCCCGAGATGGAGTTTTTATTGCCAATAAATATCAAGATAGCGTGGGAGTTTTATCTCAAACTGTCAAAGATGCAGCCCTCATACTCACCGCTATAGCCGGTTAGTCACTCGATCTCCTCTATGTTTCTGTCTAGGTATGATCTGATGCTGTACAGAACCAAACGACGAGGATACCTTGGAGAAGGTTGACCCGCGAGACTTGCATAGCGTCCCTCGACCCCTCGGTCGCACTAACTTTGTAGAGCACTGTAGAACCTCTGGTCTTCAAAACTTAAGAGTAGCAGTAGGAGTGATTCCATCCTGCTTATGTGGCTTATGAGGTTGACCAGGACAGGTCGCACGACACATCATGAAGCGGGATCAATTTGCCACCGAGAAATTTAATGAAGCACTTAGTAAAATGAGGCACCTCGGTGCAAAGATCGTTGATGATGTTGAATTTTTTTCTTGGACGCTGAACATGTCCAAACGCTTCGGTTATAAGTGGAAATTTGCGTCGCGATTACTTCTAAAACAAAGTGAGGCACAACCAGTGATGATTTCACATTTCTGTTCTCAGCTGACTCTCCATCTAATCTAGACATTGAATCATTCTTGAGCTCATTCTCTGAAAACCCGCAAGGCCTTCTTACTCTTGACGATGTCAGGAACTACACAAGAAAATTCTCCAAGGAAAATGCAGAAAACTATCAATTAACGGAGTTCGACACGGCAGCCCAGCAAGCCCAACAGTACGATATGAATTCAGATGAGTATCAAGAATCACTCTCTCTTCGGCTGAAGATGGGCAAAGAGCTGGGAAGTCTTCTTGACAACTACGATTGCGATATACTGGTTGCACCAGCATGGACAGAGACAGCAGCAAATGTGGGCGGCTGTCCACAGGTATCCGTACCTCTAGAAGCTTATCCCAAAGACTGGCCTCTGGAAAAGATGCACAATGGATTCATCTCAACTGGACCCGAGATCCCGTAAGTGGCTGCAATTCCCGGCTTGAGATTGCTGTAAAGTAACAGCAATGGCTAAGTTTCTCGTTTCCAGAACTGGCATTCTATTCGTGGGCCGTAGGTGGGATGATGCTAGAGTTATCGGTGCTTCTTATGCATTTGAACAGGCTACAAATTACCGGGAAACCTTTAACCCGATCATATACCCTTCAGTTGAACTTCGAGATTGGCCAGCCAAGATATAGGTGCGAATCCGCCCATGCTCCCTGGCGGATTTTCCAAATGACCTGGGTTCTTCTGTGACTCGGCCATTATTCGGGTTTTTTTTATTTCATATTTTATATATCATTTCAGCTATGGCAGGGTTGGAATTTCAGGCTGAAAACACATTTGATGAGAATGAGCAAGTACTACTTGAGTGAGCAATTTTAACTAGATGTTCAAGTCAATGCAGCAGCAGACTTCGTGGTATTTTGTTAGTCCTCCAGCACCGACGTCTGAATGTTCTTTCCCCAAACTTCTCGGGTCAAGAGAGGCTAGCATAGCCGATCGAGACTAAGATAATGCATCTACATAGGACGGGGCATTCCTGAAATGCAATATTACCAGCAAGGCAACAATATGGAAATTTCCAATTGGTACCACTCCATAAAATTGACACTTGAGTTTGTAAGATTTAAGCAACAGTATGACAGTGGCCATTAGAGCATCGAGTTCTCCTCCATGGTCATCAATCTGAAACAACTACAGTCGCTTTCGTCGGACAACCCCGCATTTAAGCGCTTCGATCTTCCTTGCATTTGCCTGGGTATACAATGCATGAGAACTTGAAAACTTGGTATGATGAACGTATGGACGATATTAGTCTTCGTCTCCAGAGACTTTTATACGATTCATAGATGGTCAGGCTTTTGGTTTGCCTGCTTGACTTGGGAACCCCGCGACCAGCCTTCCACAATTTTACGATATTGGTTGGGTCTTTTGTTCCCCATTATATTGGTGCTGCTATAAATAATTGCTGCTGGATGGCATGTTTAGGTAACTTTATAAGTCAGCCAAGACGGGTCAGTCAATCTTACTAGTTTGCAGTGATTATATTCGGCAACCATTGGTCGCCAGAACATTGAGTCACAGAACCTGCAAAAGTGGAACTCACAAAGGAAATCTAGTCACATTTTCTCTCAAATTGAAGAGCAATCGATAAAAAATTGGTTACTTGATATGGATTCATGAGGTGCAGCTCTTACTTTGCCTATGTTGCGAGATATGGCCAATTTTTTACTGAGTGCAAAGAAAAACACACTATCTACCACTGGTATCAATTGGCCTTCTCAATTCATCAAACGATACCCGAATCTCTCTACTCGAACCTCTCGTAAATACGACTATCAAAGAGCTCTTTCAGAGGGCCCTCAAATCATTAAATCATGGTTTGATTTGGCTCAAAAGACAATTGAAAAGTGGGGTATTCGTTTGATGGGCGGAGAATGGCCTGTATGTGTTAAATTGAAGATTTTACGATCTACGTTCGAAAAAGTCATTTTTTGACTAAGAACTGATACAGTGATTTGTTATTCATTGTGATCGCATACTACTACTGCTACTCCTGTAGACTGACAGGAATCGATTTTTCTTCTCGACAGAGTCGACAGTACCTTAAATTCAATCTATGTTCGTATAGCCAACTAGGTCACTTTGAGAAGACCAGCTGTGCTAGAGTGTGTTTAGAGCTAGAAGGTATTGAGTTTCTTATGGCAGCTCGTCAACTTCACTTCATGGATAGTTACCCATTAATTACATGGACAGATATCCTGGAGCCTAAGAGACACTCCTACGTGTGAAATATATTGCATACTTTCACCTATTACTGAGGGGCTATGAGCTTAATTAGTTGTTCGCATATAGATCAGTCAACACGAATTAACGGATTCAGAAAATGAGCTAGCTATGGCTTCAGCTTTTGATGATCGATAAGCCATTACTATGAGATACACCACCCTAGCCGAGATGTTCTCATTTTTCATTTACTTTAAAAGCTGATATTTGCTATACCGCAGAACCATATAGTATGCTCCCGTTGAAATGATTCTTCTAGCAATTTTCAATCACGTAGTAACTTCTGCCTGGGCATCAAGATTCTATAGCTACGCCATAATTCCACCTTTAATGCTAATGTGACTTCAAAGCCAGATCAGTTTTTTTAGGTCGTACCGACTGTATTCTTTTATCAAATTCTAGAGTCTCGGAGGAGACTATAAATCTAAGCGTGCGCCCCTTCTTACTGTGGTAGCGGCATCCTTTTAAGTGAATCCTGAAAATCGATCTATGCAGTAATATCAGCATGAAGATGAACATGTCATTGGTTCTTTTCATATTTATCTCTATCGCCTTTGGAGGGACCCTCCAAATAATCGACTATGAAGACCAGTGCTTGGTGTATTCCACGGATAACTTTGATTGCACTGGATACTCCTAGCCATTTGTACCTCTTGAAGGCAATTCCTGCTCTAGTAAGCAATCCGCCCTTAATCAAGCTCATTTCTAACAGCTTCGAGATTTGACGACAGGGTATCAGGACACAGGATCCGAGCCCAATGCGGTGAAAGTCAATCTGTGTAATTCGCACCACCACATCGCGTGGGTTGAAGTGTCTCGAAGCGGTCCGCTTTACTTTCACAACGATCAAGGGGATGAAGCGAGCTGCAGCATTGATATACCTCTAGAAAAGGGCAAATCATGTACCATTGGTAGTATTGCGAAGACCTCGACGTTAAACATGAGATCAACTACACCAACTTCTTCTGACGCTATATCTCATCGCGTATCAGTCAAGGCACCGGGAGTGACCACGCCTATCTCTGCGGCCTCGTCGAAAGTTCCGGAAATTACAACGGATTGTTAGATCTTATGGCAACCAACACTCGAAGCTTGGCGACACTCAGATCGTACTTCTGAGATCTTGATTTTGAGTACACGTTTTGTTTGAGGACGGAATTTATTAATGAGCTTTTACCTCCCTTCCCTCAGCTGGCAATTTGACCCTCCTTTTCGCGAATAACATTTTGTACTGTCATCTCTTTTCTTATCTCACGAGAACTAAGACCAATGATCGTATCATCTTTTCATTGGGACCTTGCCATGATATTCATCTTGAAATGTTTCCACCGTATCTGTCGAATATAAGTTCAGCCATGCGGCGTACATTTCTCAATCTATCGCGTGAAGAGAAGATACGTGTGCGTGTGTCAAGGTTCATGGAAGGCCTATTTACTTGCTACTGTTATGAATCTTGATGAGGATCATTTCAACCCTCGTCTCCGAGTAATATCATTTTGTATTCTTTTTCTCTCGCAATGTCTGGACAGCACGTTAAATTAGTCCAGCATTTTTGAGTACTTTTCCCAGATATATTTCACCCTGTGCGACCTCGGTGTTCATATCTTCGACAGCCGAAACCACCCATCTGAAGTTACCAGCAGCTTTAAGGAGAAGCTTAAAGTGCAGCCCTTCGACCAATGTAGATGTTCCAGCATGAAGTGTGCGTGTAATAGTGCTTTCTAGGTCTTTCACGTGGCCGGGTTGGTCTTCCAGTATGATTTGGGCTCTAAAGCGATGAGAGATAGAGAGGCCATCTCCACCAGAGACGCAAACTCGAAAGAGGCTACCTGCAGCAGTGGATATCTTGGTAAGTTTGTCGGAGTACTGCATCAAGTCCGCAGCTTCCTGTTCATCACACTCATCGAGAGCATCAATAAAGCAGGAGAATGACCGCTGGCCAAGAGCAAAGACTGCTTGGCAAAAGAGGTGCTTCAGAACATGCAAAGAAGGGCAGCCATCGTAGCTCAGTGACAACATGGTGGAATCATCCATAATAAGCTGGATGTCAGGGCATCCTTCAAGAAGTTGAAGCAGCAGCGACCGATACATTCCCACGATTGACCTTTCTAGGTATCCACCTTCCTTGTTGAAAAAAAAGAAGCTGTAACGGCATGCTGACTCTCGGTTCCGCGCTTCATGCTCAGGTATGCAAACTTCGTGATCATCGACTTGCCCGCCCCTGGCTTGCCGCTGATCCACAGCACGCCGGGTTTTTGCATTGATCGCGCAGGGTGAAGCCATTCTTGGTAGTCAGGGTGTGCGAGAAGCCACTCGCCCGTCCCAAAGCGCGCATTTTTGATGTTCAGCTTACGGGTGTCGATGTCCTCAAACATGAGAATATCAAGTAACCGCTGCCGATATCCATGAGACAAGAACGGATCTACTTCTTGAGTGTGAGAATTGACGCAGGGACATGACTATTGATAATGGGGAACTTTAGCTCACCGGAATGAGGCGTTTGATTGTAGGGGTCGCGAAGCGCGAGTCTTGGTGAAGTTTCTGGGTTATGTCTCTAGACGTCAACCGGTCAGTCATTGACCGCAAAACAAGTTGATGGAAAGAGAGATGACTACCATAATTTTGGTGGCAGATGGAATGATTCTTAGGATATGAAGTTCCGACAGCTCTGGATGAATGAAAATTTTTTTTATAACGGGGGAGGTAGCTCAGCTCAAATATTCAACTGGGCACGCTCTCCATTCTTGGCCAAGGGTGCCCAGCCTGAACCCCGAAAGCAGGGCCCAGGCTCCAGGATCAAGGACAAGAACTCCAGCCCATGGCTCAGAAGCCCTAGAAGCAGACTAGCTCCTCGAGCCAGTGGTTGCATTCCCAGTTTCAGTCCAATCATTCGCGGGATCACTGGGTGAGATCCCAGGACCGATTCCCTTTATTCGCTCAGGCCAAGAGTTTGCACGTGAGTCTAAAGTGCCCGCCCCAAGACCACTGCACCTAGGTTCTCAAAAGCAAAATGTAGGCCCCGTGACCTTGATTGAAAATTTTGGGAGCACTTCGTTTCTCAGGACTGGTCGAGATGATCATAAAACCGACCGCACGTTGAATGAGATAGGGGTCCATGGGTCTGGGACTATTTTGTTGTGAGCTCACCAACACACATGCCTCGTGGCCGCAGTAATCGCACACATGAGCATCTGCGATTGTCTCTCAGTCTACACCTGAAATGTCCATTTGTAGCGCGAGCTGGGAGCTATTCAGAGATAGGGTATCACTCGAACATCGCAGTGAGCGGCGACGAGGAACTACACCGCAGAAGGCAGCATTTCGATCAATCTTGTGAGAAAACGGCTCGTGATGAGGGCGATTGCGACCAACTTTGGACGTACGTCCACAGCTTCTGTTGAGATAGGATTGATTGCATTGTGTTCTGTCTGTCGTGTCGGAGGTGGGACTTCTCATTTGTTTACGTTTCGTGACAATCTCCGCCACAAGACCTTGGTCCACCTTGATATTCAACAACTTCTGCTCTGGCAAGGCCCTCAATCTGTCAATTGGCGGTAACCATAAGCCATATGTGCTCCTCGTCGACCACAACGGGCTACGGGATGAACATATTGAAAGCTTTCGATGTGCAGCAAAATAGGCACATTCGAATCGGGCTGACGTAACAATCAAATTTGGTTAGCGTGGAGGAGATGGCGCCAATCCATTCTCCCTTGGATCATGCCTTTTGCAACAGGCCAAAAAGACGTCCCCTTGCGGGGGATTTTGCCTTGATGATTGATCGATATTCGTCCGTTTGCTTTCTCAAGTTTCCGGCCTCTCGTACAGTTGGCTGCCCTACCTCCCGGTCCATTTTAATTCAAGATGACGACAGCAAATCTGCGGGTCGGAAAAAACTACCGCGTCGGGCGCAAGATCGGTGGCGGCAGCTTTGGTGACGTCTACTTGGGCACCCACATCATTTCCGGCGAGGAGATCGCGATCAAGCTCGAGAGTGTCAAGGCTCAGTACCCTCAGCTGGCATACGAAGCCCATGTCTACAAATCTCTCGCCGGCGGTATTGGTATTCCCTTAGCCCGTTGGTTCGGTACCGAAGATGACTATAATGCTATGGTGCTCGACCTCCTGGGTCCCAGTCTCGAAGACCTCTTCAACTTTTGTCACCGCAGGTTCTCACTGAAGACCATCCTGCTTCTCGTCGACCAGCTCATCTCCCGTCTTGAATACATTCACGCCAAGTCGTTCATTCACCGTGATATTAAGCCTGACAACTTCCTAATCGGTATCGGCAAGCGTAGCAACCAAGTCAATGTGATCGATTTCGGACTATCTAAAAGGTACCGTGACCCAAGGACTCACTCTCACATTGCCTACCGCGAAAACAAGAAGTTTTCAGGCACTGCTCGTTACGCCAGTATCAACAACCATATGGGTGTCGAGCAGTCACGCCGTGACGATATGGAGTCACTCGGCTACGTGATGCTCTACTTCTGCCGTGGTTCCCTGCCCTGGCAGGGCCTAAAGGCTACAACCAAGAAGCAGAAGTACGATCACATTATGCAGAAGAAGAAATCCACTTCAACTGAGGTTCTCTGCCGTGGCTTTCCCATCGAATTCGCAGTCTACATGAACTATTCTCGCTCTCTCCGCTTCGACGAAAATCCCGACTACGCGTACATGCGCAAGTTATTCCGTGACCTTTTCACCCGCGAGATCCTGCAGTACGACTACGTCTTCGACTGGACCGTCCTCAAAAACCAGAAGAAGGCCGCTCTGGTTGTCGAGGTATCCAGGAAGGACAATGGGGACAAGCTGGCGGATGCATTGAGAAATTAGATTCATAACACAACAACTCAGACTGCGTTCTGGCCTTGCATTTGGTTGAGGAAAGGCCGTATCAAAGAATTCTTAATGTACTAGATGGACATTCGGAAACACTGACTGAGGCAGAAAGAGGCGATAAAGCATACTCATGTACGTTTATATGAGCCGATTTGGTTAGAATATTCGATGTATAATGACAAAGCAGATTCCATATCCACTTGGATGGCTCGATCGATGCGCTTTTAAATTTCAATTCGAGCTGGGTCGAGGGGACACATCAGACGGTTGTTTGCGCACTACATAATGCGGGATTACGTTGTTCGCATGGAATCGATGTGCTGGCGCACGATACACGAACACCTCGACTCGATAGGCATGAAGAAATAAAGATTTATCCTTGCGCCAGGGTGGCACAACGTCATAAACGGTTTTCAGACATGGCTGACATAAATTGATGATGCCCCTCTAGACCTGATCTTTGCTCTTGGACTCCATTTGTTTTCCCCACAGTTGACTCTGGACGAAAAGATCAATACTTGCCTACACATTGTTTTATCAAATGCATTAAACGCTTTCATCCTCTGAATCGCGGGTCTGCAAACGACGTCATTTCCCTACACGTGCTGGCACGCAATGTCATATTACGGTAATCGCGACTTGCGCGAGCCCCAGAGCCGTGACCGTGATAAGCTGCGGATTATTACGATACACAACCGGTTAAACGATACTACACTACACAGTGCGACTATTTTTGCGACTATCACGCCGTGCAAGACAAAATTCGACGTCGGGCATCGTCAGTCGGAGGAGAACTTTCCTACCACCTAGATAATCGTTCTCAGCAGAATAAACCTCGAACATATGAGGGTTCTTATGAGTTACTCGATTTTGAATTTAATGACACCTTGTAATAAAATGCCGACTGTCAGACTCTCAACGGCCCAAGCACGACTCTGAATCCGAATCCGGTCGCTCTCACCGTTATAGGAACCGTCGCAAATCCACAGGTGGCCCCCCAGAAATGACCATCATGATCTGTTTCGCAGTCGTAATGGAGGCCGCGATAGGAGTAGTCTTGGTCGTGGCTGGGCTGACAACCTACACGACAAAGGCGGAGAGTTCATCGCGCAGGCTGCTCTCCTCCTCATAGCCGCCGGTACTGCAGAGGCCCTGCGATCACGTAAAGAACCCGGAGAATGAAAGGGAAAGAAAGGGAAGCAGGTGATGGAGGCAGCTATTACCATTGGACTTATCAACAATGATCCAAACAAGCCGCACACACCATATTGTTGATATGACAATTACGGGGCTGCAAAACAGGCTATCCCACCCGTGAGAAAATATATGCGATTCAGCGTCGAGTTGGCGGAAGCCGTACATTCAGCAACCTAAAAAAGAATTGCTGCAGCAAGTGCGCTGGCCTTTGCAGGCAAGGAGATCTGTGATCGATACGATCGCTCGCGACCTCAAAAACAAGAAGACTACAATGATGACAGTAATGGCTCGAAGAAAGGCTGTCAGGATGTTTCTTACGACTTGAATCGTGCAATGGGCTCTCTTGACATCGAGAAAAGCACCTAACTGAAACCTCGAAGTGAATATAGAGACGATCGATTGAATAACTGGAAAGATGACTCTGTTCGCGATCACGGCTACATGGCTTGGAATTATCCCCCTGACGATCATTCAGACTCAGATTTGGATATGGACTACCAAGATTATGATGACGAACTAGAACGAGGCTCTCGAGACTAAACTGGACACGTTTCTTGGATGGTCACAAGGTATCCCGCAGCGCCCACTATATTATCGGGTACATTGAAAATATTCATGGGTGATTGCCCAAACCCCGAGTGTGATTCCGACTTGGGGACAGCTCAGATGAAAATGAAAAAACGAAAAAGCGTGACAAGCTCCAGATTTCTGGGCTAGCCACTGTTACCACCACCCATGCCGCTCATAAGGTATATGGCTCGGTGAAAAAGCGCAAGCATTGTATCAGCCAGCTACATGATCACCCTCGATGAGGCCAGTAAAAAGCGCATCAATGCAGATATGATCGATGCGGCGAGTATAGGCCTCGCTGCGCTGGGTATTAAAGGTGCGTACGAAGAGTGGAAAGAAAGCACAAGGAAACACATAATTTCAAGCAGTAGTGAATCACTCATACTGGGCAACTTGAGCTCAGGCGCAACGGCAGATATCTTAAGTTATCTCCAGATTTTCGAGACGATGTGCAATCAAACTTTACTAGGTAGTCGACGTGCATCTGCCCGGTCCCTTCCATAAATTACCATCTAATTCAACAGTATTGCGCTGATACAAGTTTAGACGAATGAGATTATTTTGGCCCACACGGGGCACCTGCAGTCTGGAGACTGGCGATGTAGGCCTCTGGTTGGCGAGATCCCGGCTGTCACTCGGAACGGCGATGAACCTTCAAGGAGGGACATATCCAAGTGATATCTATGTGCGATTACCCCGCACAGAAATATCGTGGGCCCGACGCAATGGGCTCTTACAGCGGTCCCGAATAGAACCCGAATAGAACCCGATTTCTCTGGCGAAAGCATGATTGCAATTCAAAAAGTTCCCAACCCCAATCAACACAAAGTTTTTGGACGTCGACTGGAGCGTGCTTTATCGTTGTCTCCTTTATATTCTGACACTATACAAAGTTCATCGCGGTCGGCAGAGCAGAAGGTGACACCACGGAAATTGAGTCCCTTGAGAAAGAAAATGGCTTCTCCAGTCTTCAACGTAAGACGCGCTTAGTGGCAAGCATCCTGAATGAATGATGCTACAGTCGATAGCGAAAACGGCTTCTACACTCATGGCTGCTTTTCTTCTCCCAGGACCCACTGCCAAGAGGCTTTTACTCCACTTCTATTACAAAAATAGATAAAGCTTACAAGGGGGACGATACGAATACCTTACAATACGGATTTCGTACAAAACAACAGTGTGCTAATACAATTTTGTAAGAAACCTCCACCGCAAGACACAAATGGTTAGCCAATAGACAAAAATAGATGCTAAAATTGTTTAGCGAGACCCATCGATTCCACTGATTAAGTTGGAATTATATCTGTATACTTGTTGAGCGGGACAGCGATATGTACATACTAGAAGTCCATTAAGCTACAAATTCTAGAGGCGATGGGACCATTGCTCTCATGAGATAGAAGGGTGTGGACCAAATAGACACTAGGTGTGGTCGACGATTTCCGCAATCGTACTATAACTCATCCTTCGACAGTCGGAGTTTGAAGAGCTAACATGATGGCCCTTCGCAGCTCATTGACAACTCCGCGAGGGTTATGGGCCACCCTCAGATGAGCTCGAACCTGTGACTCATATTCTGGCGAGACTCTCCATCTTTGACATCAGCTCCTTTCTCGAGCAGTAGCTGCACGATCGTATCGTGCCCTTCGGAAGACGCAGCTTGGAGAGCATTTCCATACTCTCCATCTTGAGCATTGACCTCAGCTCCTTTCTCGAGCAGTAGCTGAACGATCTTATCGTGTCCTCCGACCGACGCAGCTTGGAGAGCATTTCCATATCGTCCACCTTGAGCATTGACCTCAGCTCCTTTCTCGAGCAGTAGCTGAACGATCTTATCGTGTCCTCCGAAAGACGCAGCTTGGAGAGCATTTCCATAGCGTCCACTTTGGGCATTGACCTCAGCTCCTTTCTCGAGCAGTAGCTGAACGATCTTATCCTGTCCTTCGAACGACGCAGCTTGGAGAGCATTTCCATCGCGTCCACCTTTGGCATTGACCTCAGCTCCTTTCTCGAGTAGTAGCTGCACGATCTTATCGTGTCCTTTGATAGACGCAGCATAGAGAGCATTTCCATAGTATCCATCATGGGCATTGACCTCAGCTCCTTTCTCGAGCAGTAGCTGAACGATCTTATCGTGTCCACTGAAAGACGCAGCCTGGAGAGCATTTCTATAGAATCCACCTTGGGCATTGACCTCAGCTCCTTTCTCGAGCAGTAGCTGCACGATCTTATTGTGTCCTTCGGAAGACGCAGCTTGGAGAGCATTTCCATACTCTCCATCTTGGGCATTGACCTCAGCTCCGTTCTCGAGTAGTAGCTGTACCATCTTATCGTGTCCTTCGCGAGCCGCAGCCTGGAGAGCATTTCCATAGTATCCACCTTGGGCATTGACCTCAGCTCCTTTCTCGAGCAGTAGCTGAACGATCTTATCGTGTCCACTGAAAGACGCAGCCTGGAGAGCATTTCTATAGAATCCACCTTGGGCATTGACCTCAGCTCCTTTCTCGAGCAGTAGCTGCACGATCTTATTGTGTCCTTCGGAAGACGCAGCTTGGAGAGCATTTCCATACTCTCCATCTTGGGCATCGACCTCAGCTCCGTTCTCGAGCAGTAGCTGTACCATCTTATCGTGTCCTTTGCGAGCCGCAGCCTGGAGAGCATTTCTATAGCGTCCACCTTGGGCATTGACCTCAGCTCCTTTCTCGAGCAGTAGCTGCACGATCTTATCGTGTCCTTCGGAAGACGCAGCTTGGAGAGCATTTCCATACTCTCTATCTTGGGCATTGACCTCAGCTCCGTTCTCGAGCAGTAGCTGTACCATCTTATCGTGTCCTTCGCGAGCCGCAGCCTGGAGAGCATTTCCATAGTATCCACCTTGGGCATTGACCTCAGCTCCTTTCTCGAGCAGTAGCTGAACGATCTTATCGTGTCCTTTGATAGACGCAGCATAGAGAGCATTTCCATAGTATCCACTTTGGGCATTGACCTCAGCTCCTTTCTCGAGCAGTAGCTGAACGATCTTATCGTGTCCACTGAAAGACGCAGCCTGGAGAGCATTTCCATAGTATCCACCATGGGCATTGACCTCAGATCCTTTCTCGAGCAGTAGCTGAACGATCTTATCGTGTCCTTCGGAAGACGCGGCATAGAGAGCATTTCCATACTCTCCACCTTGGGCATTGACCTCAGCTCCTTTCTCGAGCAGTAGCTGAACGATCTTATCGTGTCCTTTGCGAGCCGCAGCCTGGAGAGCATTTCCATAGCGTCTACCTTGGGCATTGACATCAGCTCCTTTCTTGAGCAGTAGCTTCACGATCTTCTCATATCCATTCAATGATGCCCAAATGACAGGATAGGTTCCGGTACCATCGGCCGAATTGACATCCTTTCCCCCAAGAGATAGTAGAAACCCAACTTCCCGCTCATGCCCGTTTAACGATGCCAGATGCAAAGCACTTATTGCCGGCGGATCCTCGTATTTCCAGATAGTGCCCCAGAAGATAGGAAACCACAATGAAAACCTTTTTCTCCTTATATCGTACATTTGTAGAACTTTACCGGTCGCTTCTTGGTCCTGGGTCAGACTCATCTTCCGTTTGTGGTCCGGCCAATATAGTGCTGCATAGTCTAGAAAGCTTCTAATGTTAGAGGTTGAATCCTCATCATCATATTCCAGATCCTCCATCAGTAGGTATCGTACACAGATAACAGCCATTTGATCCTCTGTGTCCGTCAAGCTCCACGAATACAAGTAGTTAATACTGTTTGAACAACTCTTCTTCATAAGAAATTCCCTGGCTGTCTGATGAATCAAATAGATCTTGGAGTTGTTGATGAAAACAAAAAGACCACATAGTTGACGGAGCTTTGTGTCGATGTGGTATGATTCCAGTCCAGCCTGTGCTGTAGTTTGAGCTCGTGGGGAGGTGGCTATACCGAGCGCCATGGCCATTTCCGCCGTTGTCAAAGGGCGCCGTGCCGCAATGATGATTTGTAAGATCTTCCTCGCAATGTCCACTTGGCGGGGGGGCACTCGAGAAAGAATCTTCTCGTATGCCGCATCTACCGATTCAGGTATCAACTCGATTTCCTCCTCGGTCGGACGAAGGCTGTTCTCGAATGTAGACTTAATATCGTCCATGGCTAAATGTAACCATAGATAAGTACGGTGCTCCATTTGCAGAAGCTGTTGCTCCAGTCGCTGCTCTGTTTCCCGTGACAACGCCGCTCTTTCGGCGAGCTCCTTTACTCGCATCTTCACGACAAGATCGATCTCTTGGAGGATTTGATCGTTTTCTTTCTCCCCTTCAAGATGGAGATGTGGGAAAGAGTCCGTGATTGCTCGGAAATTATTCTGGATATCACCATAGGGGCGACTGGTAACTAGGCATTTCAACCAGGTATCCTCTGTGTGCGGATGTAGCAGGCGGAGAAACGACTGGAGCTTCTCAATGAGTCGATTCTGATCATTCTCACGGCACTCATCAAGCGCGTCGAATATACAGATTGTCTTGCAAGATTTATCAGATAATACGGCGGTCGTGAATATTCTCCACAGTTCGTCAACCTCTTGCCGGAGACTCTCCCCATTTTTTTCCCAATATGGTATAGCATGACGTAAGAGCTGAGGCCGCTGGCTAAAAAGCTGATGGAGTACCGAGCAAAGTGCTAAAGTAAGATAGTTTTGTTCATCGTTATCTTTGAAGAAAAAGTAACAAATTGTCACTTCTGGGCAAGAAATCTCGAAGAAGTCTTCGATTATCGATCGAGCAAGTACAGACTTCCCACAGCCTGGGTCGGCCGACACCCAGAGAAGATCGTTGCAGCTGCTGTTCGACCAACGGATATATTCGGCGCTCTGTAAAGCCCAAAGACAGGTTCCTTCCACTTTTCTCGGATTGATGTTCTTTTGCGCCTCATAAGCTGATGTCTTGAATGATTGGAGACATCGGTTTTGCTGATCCGTCAAAGCGAACGCCACCTTCTCACGATGATGTTGTTCTTGTTGACTGTATGCTTGGTCTAGGCGTCGATTTGTGCCTTCAATTTTAGCGTTCAACCCGTCTACATAGAGCCTTGTGAGCAAGACACCTTTGATTCAGGACTAACTAAGCTGGGATCAATCTGACTTACTGCAAATATCTACTACCAAGCTCTCTTGTAAAACACGACCAACCGGGATATAGTTTAGCAGCTCTTTAGTGTATGCTGCGGCTGCCAGGGCAGCATAACCCTGCCATTGCTTGTTCTTGTGCGAGTCGGCATAATCACAAACACCGCGGATGACAACGCAGGGGAAGTCCAACATCAGACCAGCTGCCTCCATCTCGAAGCACAATGCTCCAGTCTCTAGACGAAGTTGCTCTCTTGTCCGCCCGAGCTTGATGACCTTATTACCAGAAGCAATAATGCCATAATGGGTCTGTGGATCCTCGTCTTCACGTTTATCTCTGGTCTCTTCCCACTCCGCTAGACATCCGTCGCAGCTGCTCGAACTAACAGGATGATCATGGATAGCCTGAAAGAGTCGATCGGAGTTTGCAGTAGGCCGGCCAAAATTTTTCCGAGTTCGAGCGGTTCTTCCGATTGCGTTGTGGAGATATTCTGGGTAGCGGGGGTCATCCGTTAGCCCGGCAGCTCTCATCGTGCCAACTGCAGTCAAAAGTGCCCTTGGGGGAGCATTTAGCGAGCCAGTTCGTTCGAATTCCCCATCTGCAATAACCTTGCCCATATCATATTGAATCACCCCACCGCAAGTGCCTTCGGGACAGCTAATGACAATATCGCCGAGGCGGATATCATGAGCAGCGGAAGGAATTCCACCCCCAACGCCAACCATCAGACCGATTCGAAGTGACTTGGAGAAGGTGCGAAGCATGTTGGTTGCGACCGTGGTCGCAGAGGTGGTTCCGTACTGGCCTCCAGGGAGACAGGCGATCACCACGTAATGTTTGCCAATTCGGCCCAACGTATAGGTATTCGAGTCCGCTGCATCTTGCTCCTCGAGAATCCCGAATTTCTCATCTAGCATTTCGGTAGCAGCTGCAGCCTCGATCGGAAGGGCACAAATCCAGCCGATTTGGAAGGCATCTTGTGAGGGACGGGGCATGTGGAAGGTCTAGCGGGGTTTCGCGAGAGGAACGATGCATTGACGATACTATCTGGGAAAGATTATCAGCGACAAAGGCTGACGAGCCCTTGACTGGGTTGAAGGGTAAGAAGAGCCCCATTGCGTGGCAGACAGCAGCAACCCCGCCCCAGCCCGGGCTGAAGGAGCAGCATGGCGCGGCAATCGAGCGAATGTTATTAGAGAAAGAGACGTTGCACGTGACAATATAGCCCGTGACGTGGCACAACAGAGTACCCTGTCAGCAAGGGTGGCTACAGCACCGTCGGGTAGATATGGCACCAACACTTGATTCATGGCGACTCGAGCTCATTCGTGACATGATACAAGACCCTCAATCCTATACTAACGCTGAAATAGCCCAAGCTGCCCATTGCACCCCGCGATCAATCAGCACTGCCCGCTCAAACCTACGATGCTTTGGCAGTGTCAGGGCCCCTCCCAACGGTATTGGACGACGACGGACGATCACCCCACCTATGCTTGAAGCTCTCTGTGAGCGCCTCCTCGAAAAGCCAGACTTATACCAAGATGAGATGGTGGTCTTCTTATGGGATGAGTTTCGCGTCCTTGTGACCATATATAGCATTGGCAGAGCACTCGCATCGGTTGGATGGTCTAAGAAAGCCGTAAGGCGGATAGCGAGGGGACAGAATGTTGAACTTCGGGACTTCTATCTTCACAATATCTCGTCATTCCGATCCTACCACCTGGTGTATGTGGATGAGTCGGGGTATGATAAACGAGCGGGGTTCAGACGGACGGGATGGTCTCCACTGGGAGTGACGCCTGTCCAGATTTCACAATTTCACCGTGGGCAGCGTTATCAGATACTTCCCGCATATGCCCAGGATGGCGTTGTTTTTGCACGAGTCTTCCAGGGATCGACCGACGCTGTAGTGTTTGAGGATTATATACGGCAACTTCTACATCATTGTGGGAAGTGGCCGGAGCCGAAATCTGTTCTTGTCATGGATAATGCCTCATTCCATCGTACGGAGGGCGTTCGACAAATTTGCTCCGCAGCCGGAGTCAAATTGGTGTACTTACCACCTTACTCTCCAGATCTAAACCCCATTGAGGAGTTCTTTGCTGAGCTTAAGGCTTTCATTAAACGACATTGGCTGACGTATGAAGAGAATCCGGGCCAGGGTTTCAGTACCTACCTCGAATGGTGTGTTGATGTAGTCGGGGCAAGGGAGAAAAGCGCGAAAGGCCATTTCCGACATGCAGGCTGGAATATCGAAGAGCCGTGACAATCGAATATATATACTGTATTTTCCATTTCATAGTCTATCTTCTATGTTGCACTTATAATGCTCAACCCAATACTTGATGTCTTCAACAAAACGACGAGCAATACCCCTTTTGATGCCATTCTTGATGAAAAATCCCGGATCCTGATCCTTATAGATCTGCACAAGATCCAGTCCATCTTCAAGGGCAGTATCGCGAGCTTTCCGAAACTCTTCCTTTAGTTTCTCATCATTTACTTGGGACTGCTGCCAGTCACTATATTCAGCAACAGCAAGGTCCCACAGACCAGGGATTTCGAGGAAATCTGGAGGCGCCTTTCCTGGACATGAAATCGGCATCGGAGTCGGTGTAGTTGGCATAGAAAGAGGAGAAGCCTGCGCAGGAAGAACGTTGGTGATGTTGATAGGGGGATAACCATTGGTGGACTGAATGCCTCCCTTTTGCCTCTCAAGTCGCTGCTGCTCCTGTATATATAGCTTTTCACGGATTGATACAGGGACGTCGTCGTGGGTTTTCAACAGACCACCTTCCTCCGCGTAGCCCACAAGAGCTCTCAGATTCTGTACTGTCAGCTTAATATGCTTCTTGCTTATAGGATCACGCCAGCAATGCGGTCCCAGCTCACATGCTCCACTGGAGCACCGCATCAGACTGTAAACATGATCCCAAGTAGGAGGTTGCCCAGTAGCCTGTTCTTCTGCATTGATGTTTGCTTGCCGCTCAAGCAACATAAGCTGGGTAGCAGAAGAGGTCCCTCTTTTATCTGTCCCTCTTGGACTGGGCCTTGGGACGTGACTGCCCTCGGTATAGTTGAACGACATGTTCAGTGTTAGTTTCTTCCCAGCACGGAAAAGATCACCCCACACGAAAAGCTGCTTCTCCACAGCGGGCCAATCCACTTCTGTTCTGTCACAGGAGAGAGTAAGGTCTGGCTGATTACGATGGTTCACCGATACAATGATGGTCGAATCATCTAACTCAACACTTCTCTGTGCAAATTTCTTGCCTACAACTTCCTTCAACTTGGGCCCCAAAAAAAGACGCCAGTGAAATCGCGGAGCCAACACCAGGTCTTGCTCTGTGCTTTTCCAGATAGATTTGTTGTTGTTGAGGGTCATCTTCCACACAATCGAATAGTGAATACAGGTGGGTGGAAGCTCATCGTACAATCTTCCTTCTTCCCACTCACCCAGCTGAAGTAATTGAATCTGGTTTATTTGAGGAGATCGGTGCTGTGGGGAAAAATCGTCATCTGGGCGGTCTTCCGGGCCAATCAAACTCGTCACAGAGGGTGTCTGGCAGATGCCATATCCGGGGGTCGGGGCATATTCTGGGGTCGAGGCAAAGAGCGATGATTGGCCGGATTGGTCATACGAATCAAATAGAAGTGGGTCATTCTGAGTGTTGAATGGGCTGCACATATTCGTGCGACTATTCAGCTAATAATCAACATCATTGTCTATCGAGAGGCTTTGAGGGGGGAGAGAGGGGGTATTTCGCTCTGGTTGATACTTATTGATTCTTACCTGGAGAAAGCAGCCGCTGAGAAGAGAGCACAGGCTAACCAAAACCTCTGTGGAGTAAGCAGCATCTGGTGACAACGTTGGTATGTTATACAACTGTTCTCTTCGGTCTGATCGGTGACGACGGAGCCCTGCGAGAGGCGGCGAGGTTGGGACACCGGAAAGCAGGAAGAGCATAATGTTTGCCTTGTTTGCACGTAGATCTTCCAGGTTCGAGGGTACCATAAGATGATCGACCACTATTCCTGATTAGGAATAGATGTAAGCATCTAATATTATGAGGCCCTCACAAATCTGCGTCTCTCCATACATTGAAAATCGTAATCGAAGAAAGAAATTTTTTTTTTTTTTTTTTTTTTTTTTGAGCCGGAATAAAAAGGCTCACATATAAACATCAGCTCTTTGATTCTCGTATTGATGCTAACTACAAGTGAATAATGCGTGGATGAGTCTTTCAACAGTTCCGCCGTCAGTAAATGAGGGCCGCGCGATGGGTCTTTGGCAGTCAATTGTTTTACACTACGCGTTTTCACGTGATATACTATATCAAAGGGAATTCGAATCAAACACTGCAGATTGGACGATATAATGTAGTTCGCATGTAGATGCGCCAGACGCAGTCATTTGGTAATTTAATATCGTGAATCCAGTATTTAATACCACATAATACCAAAGGCTGTCATTTCAGTACTAGTTCGCGCGTAATGGAGTTTCACGCTAGTTCCTTGGCACTGGGGCCCGAGAAAAGAAAAGTAGCCATCAGGGTAGAAGCCGTTTTCGCTATCGACTGTACAGAAGACTAAATTCCGTCGCCCTGCAGTTCAAAATCTCCATTCTGATAATATCAGTCCCGAAAAGCAGCATAGACAAATATCAGGTATAGAATTGTAGTCATTGGGCGCCCCTTGATCATTCAGCTTAGTAGTTTCAGGAACCCAATTTTCGAGACTCTCTGTATGCGACAGCTGGCATTGGCAGAAGTCCGGCTTGTGGTGTTAATCATCGAAGTGTGTTGTCCCGGACGAGTTAAAGTAAGAGCCGTAGTACTACAGTCAATGTGGCATGGCTACAGTATACTCAGTGGAAATATTTTGAGTGGGCGATGGCTTAGACCCTGAAAATTCGATCATCAACGAGTGAGGCGACTTACTCAGAAAACAACATGATCGTCGGCTTATGTTTGAAATCAACAGCTAATGCTGTAATTCAGATGATAGTGATAAAAGTGCATGCTATCGCAGTCGAGCGATGATCGCTGCCCACCGTTTTCAACTGTTGAAAGTACGGTCGTTGAGACAAGGTTGAACGTTTATCAACGCTCTTCAAAATGAGTAGTAATTAAATATAAAATAATTATTTTTGAATAATTTATTATTATTTGAACATTTCAGAAAATTACGTGAGGGCACGATTCACCCTGACCATGAACGTTCACTTTTTAATCGCCTGTTGACTTTTGCCTAGCCCGTCACCTCAGTAAGTCGAAGTTCAATAGGCCTGCTTTTGCACAGGCAACTTCAATCCCCCAAAGGCGATGCCTCCCCAAAAGTGACAGACCAAAAGACTTCACCGCGGCAATACAAAGCAGGCGGTAACAAGACCAGTCAACAGACCTATAAATATGGCCTCCTCCCTTGGTTCTCTGTCGAAATAAGTATCTTCCTTATTGTATCTGACGGATTCCCATGCAACACAATCATGAGTCCCTTCTCCTCGACCCTAAGCTTTTGCTGTGGCTGATATTCTCAGTGCACACAGAAGCCACCGAGTCACCTGGCCCCCTCTACCCACTAGTGGTTCACTCCACTGTACCCGTCTTCGTGCCTGCAGGCCAGAGCCTGAGCCTTGACTGGCGAGAATCCTTTGGTGAGTGCTGTGTCTATGTGCCTTGTCGAGATGAGCTAATAACTTGACTTCTGACTAGCATGTTGATCATAAGAGTGCAAGTGAGGCATTCTGTAGGTAAGTCCCCTGTCAGCCCTATACTATCGGCCACTGCTGAAACGATCAACATGACGACTAGCCAGGTTATGTTAATAGGACGGATCTAAGTCAGCACTCTAAGGTTATACAGCTACCTACCAGCCACACCGATGAATGAGTCGCCCGCGAGCCTTAAGCTCTTGATGTGAGTCATGAGCCCGGACTGTGGTTCTCTGCTGATAAGTGCTTCTTGAATAATGCCTTCGGCGATCATAAGCCAGACCTCCGAGTATTGAACACCGCTATTCTCGAGCCCTTCCTATGCACATGTCGCCGTCATCCTGAATAGTTTAATGTCCTGATATAGTGTCTTAAGTAAGGCCACTTGTGCACGTCATCGCGGTTATAGGTCTCGTGCGGCTGGACATCCGTTGACTAGGTATGTCTGCTCCGTGCTTCTACCCCATCACCACTAATTGATAGTCGGCCATGATTTTGGCTGGAGGACATATGAGCCGAACCGACCTCATGGAGCTGCAAGACAGAAGATACGTTGGGTCGATTGGGAGTTGAGACTTGTCTCTGTAGGTGTAGGGTGAGATTGGAAAAAAAGGCCGTGAGTGAACCCTTATTATCAGAGATATGCTAACCATCTCGCAGGGCCACTAGCTAAGATGCTGGAAGAGCCAACAAGCGTCGGGCGTGTCTTGCATCGTGCCACTCTCGCCATGAAGCGATGTGTATCTCTTTGAAGATGGTATCAAAGGTCAACGTGGTCTAAATTGCCCGATTAGTTCAGTCTTTCGCCTTACCCACTGATACCGACTGAGAACACCAGCTTCTAATCCACATCATTGGGAAGCTGAATCAGCCATGTAAACAATATAACGACTAACAATATGCGGTCCTTACTGAGGTGATGAAACTCCAGTCTGATGAGCCTGGGTATCGAGGGACTTATCCACAGTGGGTCTGACTTCCATACCTGTGGAGGGTATGAGTAAGAAGGCTGCCGGAGGTCGATTCGATGATGCTCAGATTTTGCTTTCTGAGAACAGATGTTAATCGCCATGGACCACTCCAAGAAGATGACCACGGAGCATTCAGATCTACCATAGGGCTTATCGCTTTCTACGGTCGCTATCCTCTGCCCCTGTCAAATCTGGCGGAAGCCTTCATCACCAATGATGGAGAGTTATCGCTTTCGACGATAGTGACCTTTCGGAGAGACATGCGACTGTCTTGCAACAGCAGATCGCAGGTATATCGTTCGTCCTGTTTCTGCAGGACCAGCGATAGCGCTAACCCCCTACAGTCATACGACAAGTGAGAAGCGACCCTTGGTCAACTCCTGAGACGAAATACTTTACGTCACAATCGCCTAAGTATTGCGTCTATCCTGCCTCTGAGAAATGCGCGAGATATCTCCTTCGGTAGCTTACCATCTTCTGCCTCCACAGCGCGTTGAACATCTCTATCCACCGTGCGTATGTTGCCATTTACGGCCGGATGCCACCATTAGGCAAAAACATTATTCGAACCCTCCTACATAGTATACCAGAATTGGTTAGGGCCAGATTCTTTAACGCGGCGCTTGTCGTCGCAACAAGATGGATAGGACGATATGCGTGCGAGCCTACAGCTTAAGCATTGCATTTTTGTGAAAGGATCCCGTCTGCTTTTGCAGGCCCCTGGCTAAGATGAGTTCCTTGCCTTTAATCTTCGGTCCCGGTGCTCGTTAGTCACTGATATAGACCATATAGCTCACGACGGATGCCATCATCTAGCTCCGTTGCCCGTTAGTGATTCGTTATCGCTTGTGTCTATCAGCTAGGGCCAGGGTCACGAGTCTTAACCGCATTACTATATCCCGCACGTCAATATATATAAGCCTAGCCACCAAGTCGACTGATTTTGCGTCTCTTTCTCATCACGATAACACGAGCGATTCATCCTTTGTAGCTGTGTCCCGGCCAGCCTAATATAATTGAAAATGCGCTAAACACCGTACTTGTAACCAGCTCAATTCATTAACTACCTTAGGTCAATACTAGAGTGGTTCAACTGTCAGCCCAGTACCTAGAAAAGTGAGTCAGAATTCATTTCCTGATCCAGTCACTGATTTAGTACCCAGTAGGACATGCCTTCGAGCATACTTTGAGCGCCGGGTTTCAGACTACGACAGACTGCCACCTTGTAGCCTATCTTGTATCTACGCATACGCCGTTAATATCTCGCGAGATTTGAGAATTGAATCGGTGTGCTAAATAAGACTTCAAATACCCTCCGCTATGGACAAAGAGCTATCGTGGCACACTATATGTGCTAAAGAGTTATGAGGTCGAGGATGATAAATTGTGAGTGAACCCTTTTCGACGAATGTAAGCTAATATCTTCTGAAGGATGACTTGTCAAGTGCGGTATTTCGACGGCATATGATGCAAACGCTCAAGTGATCCAACGACCCGCCTCTCATCCTACGAACTCCCCTAACCGACATGGACGAGCAGTACCAGACGAAGGTCCTTGACACCAGACTACTCCGAGTTGGGCACGACTACAGGACGCTCGTTCGGCAATCTCCCAGATGGTTCTGGTAGAGCGGCCAACCCAGTATAATGATAAGGACAGGCCCCTCAGTTGAGCATACCCTGTGATGAACCTCGATAATGGCACACGAGCTCGGCCGCATGCAATCAAGTACGGTTGATTGGCTTTCCCCCTATCGTTTCAACGTCACATCTTGACGCCAGGTATTCCTCGCCAATCCGGACAACTTGGTACTTTCAGCCGAGACGCCAATTACAAGACCACCCTCACATGACACATGGGCGACCGGATGATGAAGGGCGACCAAATTAGCTCCCATGCATTCCAGGAGCCCTTGGTATTCCCGCTACCAATACGAGCGGCCCTTATTGTGTCGACTGAGGCAGGGATCTGAGGCGAGGGTCATCATAAACACCGCCTGCCTTTAAGCTCAAATGTTGAGTATTGGCTCTTTTGCCAGGCTTCCTAAAGGTTACCTGGTGATTGGGCAGTGTTAAAACGAGTTTTGTGATTTGAATTCTGCACCGTTATCCAATTTTCGATCGCCTGTCAAGACGCTGATCAATCATCGGAAAACGTGAGTTAAGATTTCCTTTTCTGATGTATTTGCTGAGTTGTGCCCAGTAGAATGTGCCTCCGTGCGAAACCCAAATCACGCCGTTACCGCCGTAGGCGTTTGATTGCCTCGTTCCGATATGCAGTTTATGTCGAAGTACGCGTTGCCGGTTTCTCAAACGGAAGGGTATGCTGAGTAATATGCTTACGGAGGGTTGATTGCCATAGATGTCTGGCTTAGGTTAGTGCTATGGCTGGACTTGGTCGGTCTTAAGTTAGCTTTGTGGGAGTGGGCTTATGGGAGTTGGTCTTGTGGGAGAGGGCTTGTGGGTATTGATATTTGGGCATTGGTCTTATGGGAGTTGGCTTGTGGGTATTGATATGTGGGTATTGATATATGGGAGAGGGCTTGTGGGTATTGATATTTGGGAATTGGTCTTGTGGGAGTTGGCTTGTGGGCATTGATATATAGGAGAGGGCTCGTAGGAGTGGTTTGAGGAAGTCGGCTAGGAGCCGAGAGGAAATTAGATATATCTGCTCGAGGTGTGCTCTATGGTCGTTTTAGTCGGCTACAGCTGTGGTACTAACCATAAGAGAGAGAGGTTAGAGGTAATCTTTTAGAGTCGACTAGAGCGAGTATTAATTAACTCGAACTCGAGACCGGCAGAGCTACTAGCATATAGGCTGTATTATTAGCTGAAGGCTACTAGAATAAGCCGAGTATTAAGTAAAGTTAAGTATAAGAGCGTGAGGAGATTAGCTTAATCTGGTATCGACTGACTTATTGTAAAGGCTACTGTTATGTGCGGACTAACTCTGTGGGACGTCGCGTAAATAATGCGGCTCCTGCGTTTGGGACGACGTTACCGCCTTTACTATTGTGTGGGAGTAGCCTCCCTTGCTAAGTACTAGTAGATGGGCGTGCTAATACTAACTATTCTCGCTTTAGAGATGCGACGCTGTGTTTCTATCTATAACGGGCGAGCGCTAACACTATTCGATATTCTTACTAATCTATCTACCTACTACGCGACTAACCTCTACTAACCTCCACGAATACTTAGTAGTAAGTAAGTATACGTATATTATAGCTTGCTATCTACTTAGTGTTAGTAATAGTATACTAGCGGATTCTTTACTTCTTTACTTATGCTTGAATAAAGGCACGCGATCGAGATAAGGCGAAAGCTGGAACTTTAGTAGAGCTTTAGTATAGTAAATCATCTTAGGTAATGAGATAATGGACTAGCTCTTTTCACGGGTTGATTGGACTTAGCTACTAAGTGGCGCTTCTAAGAATACGCCTACTAGTACTTAATATTCTGTTAGTAGAGTAATATATGTAAATAAGGGTAATATGAAGCCATATCTAGTAGCTATACTATATAGTCTGTAGGCTTGGTAAATCTGGCCTAACTAATATTATAAAGCTAGGTACCGAGTACTACCGCCTTTAGACCTAACTTTAGCTAGTAAGGTTCTATCTACCTTTTTATTTTAGGTATCACTACTTGGCTATATCGGTTATTCTAAGGTCTGGGAGATATTATATATGGTTTTATAAATCTGCGCCGTCTCTCGCAGTATCGATTAAATTACTTACTTACTGTTTAAATGGAATGGATCTTTCTTAACTCCTTTAAGTTACTGGCCTGGATGCTACTATAGTTTCTAAATACCCCTTACTATCCGATCACGTGACTTATGGCTCCTGGCCCTAATGCTGCTAAAGAGAAGTCGATTTAAGCTTCTGAAAATCTATGCCTATTTTATTAGCGAATCGAAAACTTTAGAAAATTTTGTACTCGGTGATATCAGTTTTATCTAGGAATTCACTCTGATAGGTGTGAGGATCTATAAAGAGGAAGCTATAACCGTATAAGGCTACCCATCGAACTGCTATAGTAGAACGACGAAGAGATCTTACGCATTGGTGCTGGCTATCTAGCTTAGGTACTTATCATTCACGTATAATAGTAGGAGTTGCGCTATAGTGTTGTGGCGTGAGATGCGAGCTCGGTATCTCTACGTTATATTATCCTGTCTAGTCCCTATAAACGTGGGCGATGCGTTATGATATAACGCTTGCTGGCCACCTTATTAATTATATATCTTAGCTATCGCACAGTCATGCCTTATCAGAGGACACATAGCTATGCGTCGCTGCGTCGCTGATGTCTCGCAACGCACGGTCACCATAAGGCCTTGACTTGCCTTATTAGGCATATCTTATGTGCCGCGTGAGCTGTTGACTAATGAAGAGCGAGCGACTTAGAGGTTCCTTCGTAGTATTTTCGGGTACTTTATCTAGTTCTCAGAAGATTACTTATTATGCTGGGCAGACCCTAGGCCGGTGTTATAAGGCTTATTATGCACGCTGCTTGCGCCTACGTAGTTCCCTAATAAGAGCTCAATGATATATCCTTATAGACTGATGACTGCTATCGGTAAACAAATACAATATACTATGCTGTTCGATGGTCGTACCACAGCAGCCTCGTCAGGGTATGGGGCAGGGCAGCTTATAAAATGTATATACACACTGTACGTGCATAGTGTCGTTTTGTCGAATCTACGGCTCACCGCTGTATTCAATTTCATATGGAACCTATATTTGTGTCCATGGAGTTGCTGAGCTTTAGTTTCATATGTATTTGTATCATACGTGATTGACTTCGACCTGAACAAGTCCCATTTCTTTCATGATGTATCGCTGTCATACTTTAAACCGACGGGTGTAGGCTTCATTGGTCATGTCTTTGTGAGGCCACTAGAGATATACAAGTCACGCGTGCGGATTTGATGTCATGGTGTCTATACTGTAGTTAAAAAGGAAATGTTGTTCATTTATCGAGAGAGGTACGGCTACAATATATATTTACCGTGTAGAGTACAGTAAAGGGAAGCTCTAGCCAACTGGATTCTTGATGTAGGGCCTCTCAAGTTAATGACCTGATCTAGCTTTCCTTTTTATACAATTGTCAGCCCTATGTGAAGACTCTATTTCCTGTCCAGAAGGACTTGACGACGGCTGTTGGCCTGAGAAAAATACAGTGATGTGGGTGGGTCTTTTCCCGAGTCGGACGAAGTGTGCGCAAGGGGTGACACACCGCCTGAGCGACTTCGTTTGTCAACGCGTCCAGACTCAGCATTGACAGTCTGCTCGTCGACGCGTTGACACCGTCACCATTTCCAGGATTTGTTTTCAGTGCTGGTCCTTTTTTTCTGGGCTAGTCATCGTTCCAAGCTGGCCACCGTTTTTCAAGCTGGTCACCGTTCCAAGCTATTCACTGTTATGTGAGCAGGCTCAACTATATACCAACGCTTATTTAACTGCTTATCAGCATAGGCTTAACTGTTTAGAAAGCCGATCAACGGTTTAAGAATGCCGGTCGACTGTTTAAGTAATCAACTATTTGCTAGGCTAGGCTTAACTGTTTATCAGAATAGGCTTAACTGTTTATTAGAGCAGGCTTAACTGTTTACTAGGCTAGGCCTAACGGTTTATTAGAGTAGGGTTAACTGTAGGGTTAACTGTTTACTAGAGTAAGATCAACTGTTTACTAGAATAGGCTTAACTGTTTATGAATAGTGATTTAACTGATTATGGACGCTTAGTTAACTGTTGATGAAAAAAGGCTTAACTGTTTACGCCTGCTTATTTAACTGTTTATGAAAATATGCTCTATTGTTTATTAAAGAAGGCTTTAATGTTTACTATCACTAGGTCAACTATTTAAGCACGCTTATTTAACGGCTCACGATGCTTAGTTAACTATTACTATAATAGACTGGTTATTACTATAGACTATTAATTACCGTATCTACCTGTTACTATCTACCCTAACCTTAATAGTCACCTCGGTTTTCCTAATCTATAAGATAGACGTGAATAATGCGTTCTTGCTATGTAATAGTCTTTGACTAAGCCGACTAGCCTGTACGTATATATATATATACTCTACGTGTCTATATATCTCTAGGACAAATTCTGGATATAATACTATATACGGCGAAATTAGTAATAGTAAAATTCTGGGTTTATTCGTTCTCTATATAACGCTATCTTGGAGTGAAAATAGACCCTAGAATACGCTCTCCTAGCCCTACTATTAGTTTCTTCGCCTATGGCCCGAGCCTATATAAGTGGTCTATCGATGTTAGCGTAGGTCTTAGCTTCTTTAACTATAGAGCGAGAGTTGAATACTAGTCCCTAGCACCACGTAGAGGTGCCTATACTTTGCTAGAGTTCCTTAGTTTCGCAGCTTCCCCCTATAGAGTCCCTTAGTTTCGTAGCTGTCCTCTGCGGAGTACTTGGTTTCGCAGAGCATCGTACTGTGGAGTCCCTTAGTGTCGCAGCTGTCCCCTACGGAGTACTTGGTTTCGTAGAGTATCGTACTGCGGAGTCCCTTAGTTTCGTAGCTGTCCCCTGCGGAGTCCCTTAGTGTCGCAGCTGTCCCCTGCGGAGCACTTGGTTTCGTAGAGTATCGTACTGCGGAGTCCCTTAGTTTCGCAGCTGTCCCTTGCGGAGCACTTGGTTTCGTAGAGTATCGTACTGCGGAGTCCCTTGGTGTCGCAGCTGTCCCCTGCGGAGTACTTGGTTTCGTAGAGCATCGTACTGCGGAGTCCCTTGGTTTTGTAGCTATCCCCTGCAGAGTACTTGGTTTCGTAGCTGTCCCCTGCGGAGTCCCTTGGTGTCGCAGCTGTCCCCTGCGGAGCACTTGGTTTCGCAGAGCATCGTACTGCGGAGTCCCTTGGTTTCGCAGCTATCCCCTGCGGAGCACTTGGTTTCGTAGAGTATTGTACTGCGGAGTCCCTTGGTTTCGCAGCTGTCCCCTGCGGAGTACTTGGTTTCGCAGAGTATCGTACTGCGGAGTCCCTTGGTTTCGCAGCTGTCCCCTGCGGAGTACTTGGTTTTATAGAGCATCGTACTGCGGAGTCCCTTAGTGTCGTAGCTGTCCCCTGTGGAGTACTTGGTATTGTAGCTGTCCCCTGCGGAGCATAGTTGATAACGTAGAGCTCCTGCTGTAGGTAAGCGTAAGGCTGGCATCACAGTGCTTAAAGAAGTAACCACTATATTTAGGTAGCTATAGAGACTTTGAAGCCTATAACCGAAGTCTGCAGGTAAGAGAGTGACACCATGGCATATAGGAGTGTAAGGAGGGGCCATGATATATAGGAGTGTGAAGAAGGTAAGTCCTGATGTTTTTGGGCTAGAAATCTGGCGCCTTTTATCTTACTTTGGCTACGTCTCTTCGTAGAGACTATCTACGCAGATTAATAGGGACGGCCACTGGTTTTTAAGGGGTATTGAAGTGTTTAAACCGGCGTTGGAAAAGTCTTTTAGGAATTTCTGGCTAAAAGACGCACGTCTAAACGACCTGTGGCCGGCCTCATTTTGCTAAGAGGGACTGCCTCTTAGTTCTATGAAAGACGACTACCTAGACTCTTTATTTCTGCGGTGGGTTATATTAGTAACTGGACTATAACTAGTGAATAAATATTGAACCTATAGATTTAAACGCTACAGGAATTAAATCGCGTAATATATTAAGTTAAGCTAGATAGGCTACTATAAAGCGTTGAAAGAGCGCTTAACGTATAGGCCATAAATATCTAATCACCGCGCCTATAGTAGTAATACTAGAGTATATAATATATATATTGAGGAAGGCGTACTAAGCTTAACAGTATAGGAATAATGCCTGTTATGAGTAAAACAGCTTTTATTCAGACTGGCCTTATAATGATATTGATAATAGTTTATTAACCATATAGAAAAATTCTATCTTAAGCGAGAATAAGGCGAGCAGAGGAGAGATTTTATATACGCTAACTGTAGACCTGCTGCTCCCTCCTACCTTTTACGCTAACTCTATATTAAGGCCGATTATCTACAGTCTACCTTAGTAACTATATAAACTGAAACCATCCGATTACTTTCTCCGCTAAACGATAACTAAGCCTAGATATAATATACGCTGTTCCTATTATCCTATTTAGCGATCCCTAAAGTCTCTCTAGTCCGATAGAAGATACTATAGAGGATGAGACTTCTTATAAGACAGACCGCTATATACCCCTATATAAGGTAGCCTAATAGGTAGTATTAAGGAAGATACGTACGACTGACCTTAGGCTAAGATATAAAGAGAAGTAGTGCTACTCCGAAAAAGTAATATATTGAGAACTATAATATGGTCGTTTCGTAATCCACCGCAGAGTGAATATTAAGTCTTAACTAAGAGCGAGGTTTGGCCTGTATAGTAATTTATTAGATAAGACGATCGAATAAATGTATATCCTCGAGTTACCGATACTACTAATACTATCTAGAATTATATAGGAATTTAGTCAAATAAGCTTATAGAATAAAAGTTGTGGTGACCTAGAGGGACTACTACTAACTAGTAATTATAGAGATAATAGCAAAAGTAAAAATGGCTACGGCGGAGGGAGAAGGACCGGATAAGCGCCTTAGTGATAATTCCTATTATGATCAGACTATTATAATAGATTTCATATCTCCACTAAATATCTCTCACGTATCTCTGTACTACGCTCTATTACTGATAATATATAGCCTTCTACGAATCGACGATATTATAGCCTAGGAAATAAGATACCGAATCGGTCTCCGGTATAGAACGGACCTATTCCTTAACTAGCTGGTTCCGACTGATATAACCTACGTGCCTATTAAGGTTTAAGGTACTGGCCGATCCGATCGTCCTGTTTCTAATTCTTATCGTAGATACTAATCTTACTTAGGTTAATTGCCTTGTCTTAGACATCGCTAAAGTTCCTGATTAGGAGGGTAATGACTAATTGACTATACTAATAATATCTTCTAGATTATTCCTTTGCCTTTATAATTAACGCTTGTGGTAGGGCAAAACCGAGGATCTGCGAGTACCCTTATAAGACTTTGGCTGATTGGGCTAGCTCGGCTAATTAAGTTAATTCTGACCTACTAGGCTGCGGGCCTGCTTCTTCTTATTAAACTTAGCGGTCCTAGAACCGCAGACACGTTTAGGCTATATCTTAAGTAATCTTGATTGGTTCGACACCTGTTGAGGAATTAAGGGACCTTACCTGATGCGGAGAAGCCGTGAATATTATTATGACTCTAAGTACTAGGGGTCGGGTTCTGTATTGCCTAGCTAATCAGATGCTAATATATGGTTCCAGAACGTGGCGATCACTTTTTATATGGCGCAAGACCCACCGCGGATATAACACTCCCTGGACCACGAGCCATGGTAACTCCTAATAAGATAAGGAATTAGTATACTGGCTAGTACTGAACATGTCTAATAGAATCAGTTGATTGATTAAAGGTGTATCGATCGGTTAAGCGATTTCTGGGGCCTATATAGTCCGTGCTCTGGTGTGTTACGACACCGTATCCGAATTTAGTCCGAATACCATACCAATACTTTGGGGAAATTGGGTAAACGATGAACAAGCCTATCCCAAAAGGTCATAGTGGTAATTGACCGCTTCCTAAGTTCGTCAACTCCTTTTAGTAAAAATGGGCTGGGGCAGATAAGGGCCTTGACCGGACTTACGAGTTAGCTCTAAAACTTCATCTCTGGGTATGTATATCAATATTAAGTTAGGGGCCAACTCGGTGACGTATTCGTATTCTGACATGTTCTTTGAGTTCTTTGATAAGATGAGGAATTAGTGTACTGGCTAGTACTGAACATGTCTAATAGAATCAGTTAATTGATTGAAGGTCCGTAGATTGGTTGAGCGATCTCTGGGACCTACTGTCCGTGCTCTGGTGTGTTACGATACCGTATCCGAATTTAGTCCGAATACTATACTAATACTTTAGGGAAATTAGGTGAACGATGAATAAGCCTATCCTAAAAGGTTATAGCGGTAATTAACCGCTTCCTAAGTTTGATATACCCCCTAGCGTTTGTATAATTCTAACCTTCTCTGTTAATCTAGTAGATGTCTAATATCCTCTAGGCCTATTATTTTAATGAACTCTGTGTGTTTTTGACGAGGTAATAGCTTGGTGAGTCTATCCGCAGCCATATCCTTCGTCTCGGTCTATTTGATTAGAATCCTGCCTGCCTGGACCTCCTGGCGGAGCTAGTGGTGGTATATATCTATATAACGTAGCTTCGTCCGTAGCTAAGGAGCTTCCTTAGTGAGAAGTCGAATTATCTGCTGATTATTATATTGGATGGCAAGCTCGTGCTTTGGATTAAAGCGAATAGCCTTAAAGAGACGTTTCTATATACTTATAGTTCTTGCAGCCTTAGAGATCGCTAGTAGCTCCGCTTCGGTTGTACTGGTAGTTACCGTGCGCTGTTTGCTAGCTCTCTAGTTAACAGGTCCTCCAAAGATCGTGCAGATGTATCCCTTAGAACTCTTCCTGTTAGGATTATCGGCGAACGAGGCATCACTAAAGAGGGTAACGGCTTTATCCTCCTCTGATCGGCGTGGCCGATAAGTGAGGGCGTGGAAGCGTGTGTTATAGAGGTATGATATTACGCGGTTGATGGCTTCTAGATGGTCCGGACCCGGATTCGTGAGGAATTAAGCTAATGTGGAGGTTGCTTTGGCCGCATCTGGCCGTGTGATGGTGGTTGCATATTAAGCAGAGCCTACCTTCTCCTGATACTCCTTAATCTATTCCTTTATGGCTTGCCTAGTGTACGGCTTCAACGTAGCTGGTGTAAGAGGTGTATTATAGCGACGATGGGTGGTAAGGTGGTATCTGCTTGCCATAGAGGATATATATAAGTCTTGACAGAGCTAGAGAGCCATCTGTTATCTGTCACGGACTATACGAATCCCAAGGAACCATAAGGCTTCACCCATGTGTCTCAATTCCCATGTGGTGTTAAGCTTCTCTCTGATCTCGGCCGCACGCAGTATTCCACCTCACATTGGTGCATCTTAGCCTTCCTCCGAATTGCGGATTATTTGGGACGCGTCGCCGTAGATAACTCACGAGATATGTGGCAAGGCTTGGATTTTGATGAAGAAAAATCGAATTCAAAACTACATAAATCAACACGCAATTTTCTGCAAGGTCGATGGATAAGTATATTTTTGTATTGAGTGATACCGCTACTACATGGAAGAACGTTACGTGTAGGTGTGGAGAGCTAAGAGTAAGCAGTGATTATTGTCGTAAAGAAAAAAGAAATCTTGTAATTCAAATGATATCACTATTTTGACTCTCTAGTCACTTGTCAGCCGTTGTCTTTGTGAGTAAAAACAAAGGTCTGCATCCACTTCATGACATCAGTGGAAATGCGGGGGGTCAGGATAGATAGCTAGGTTCTGCTATGTCAATCAACTCCCTTTTTTTGTTTAGATATCCTAGCGACAAGGCCCCCCTCTAATAACTTTCCGAAGTGAATAAATACATATAGCACATTGGCTATTTCACCCTTCGTGGTCACAGTGGTGACTCTTTTCCCAAGAGTCTTGAATACGAAAACCACAACAACCGTGCGAAAATGTCATTACCATGGAATCAACTACCCTCTTGGCAACGTGATAATCAATACATCCTTTCAGATTATCGACCTCCTTCCAATTCTTTTCGCAAATCATTTGCGAGCCTCGGATATCTACACAATGAATCGATCAACATACATTCCCACCTCATCCCTGCGGTTATCTTTTCAGCCTTCGGCATATCACTCTATAAAACGCTCGCACGCAGATATGCAAGCGTCTCAAAAGCAGATACCTGGGTTTTTGGGTGTTTCTTCTTGGGCGCTGTACTATGCCTGGGCATATCGGCAACCTTTCACGCCGTTCAGAATCATTCCTCGCATATTGCACGCATTGCGAACCAAGTGGATTACATTGGGATCGTATTGCTGATTGTCGGAAGTTTCGTTCCGAGTATTTTCTACGGGTTTTACTGCCATCCTAATTTGCAAAGAAATTATTTAACAATGATCTGTCCTCATTTTCCTTACAGCTCCATCACTTGAAGGAGTTTACTTATCTATTTCTTCAAAGATAACTTCTCTTGGCCTGCTTTGTGCCGCGATTTCAGCAACTCCTCAGTTCCGGCACCCCACCTGGCGACCCTTTCGGGCGAGAATGTTCATCTCCCTGGGACTATCAGCACTTTTCCCTGTCGTTCATGGGGTGATGAAATTTGGCGCCCGGCAGATGAATAAGCAGATCGGGCTTTTTTGGGTTGTTCTGCAGGGTTCACTCTATATTGTAGGAGCCTGCATATATGCTGTGAGTCAAGAGAACGTGTCTTACGAACTAGAGTCTGATGTGCAAATTCTTAGATGCGAATACCAGAGCGTTTATATCCTGGCCAGTTTGATATTTGGATAAGCTCACATCAAATCTTTCATATTATGGTCGTACTGGCTATAATATCTCACCTTCGAGGATTGGTGAATGCCTTCCATTACAATCATAGTGTCATGGCTTTGCGTTGCTGCAATGCGGTAGAACCTATGGCTAGACTTCCTGCACTGCAGCTTATCGGCCATCCCGCCACAACATGAAAGGTCATTTTTTCGAATTAGTTTAGCAAATACCTCACTGTACTGTACAGTAATATCCGAAATCTGATTTTTCTCGACATATTCTCTTGCTATCTCACGGCGTTCCGCTTTCCTTTGCGGGTAAGATCCCTTCAAGCTATGGAAACTATGGTGTCCTACACATATCCACTGACTGACCGCTCTGCTTGACATAGCAAGTATTGAGTCGCGACCCTCGGGGCCAAGGCGATGCGTCCATAGCTTTACTGGATCAAATACAAATATTCTAGTCGGAAAACCAGTTGTGCATGTGTAAGAAAACGGGCTCGAGTCTTATTGCATGTCATGCAAATGGCTTGAGAAGTCCCTGTTGTAGTTCAAAGGAGAATTGTTTATCATTCTTTCATAGTCTTAAGCAAGGATATACATACATTGAGAAGACCGAGTGACATTCCAATCAACTTGGTTTTTCATAGAGACCAGGAATTCATTCCGGTGGTGCGACTTGGTTCCTGATCTGCACCAGCTTCATATCACAACAGTTACCTCTTCCAAAGAAGACAGTCCTAAGAGGATGAGGGGAAACACGTGTAAGACACCGTGGTTAGCGTAATATGTCAATAAAAGCGGGTCGCCATTTTACTACCGCGCCCGAGGAATATTCAGCACCCCCATCTGCCTGACGATTGTAAGGCTCTCAACGACCTTACTAAGCCCAACCCCTTATTTATTCTGCATCTTCGTGCGCCTAGGCTTCGGGTTGGTTCTCTAAACTGCTCTGCAATGCTTGCACTTCTACGCGCCGTGCAGCCACGAGGGGCACGCGGACACCTCAAGAAAACTTGGGCTCCTTGCTGCGTCTGTTATCGGTACCAACCGAGAAGAAAAGGCTATTGGAAACTTGTGGAGAAACTCTACGAAGATGAGTTATCCTGTGGAATTCTTGCAGGCTATGACTCTGTGTTCGACTCGTGCAGCCACAAGAGGTCATCCTCATACCAATGTCCCGAATGCTGGTTTGAAGAAGGCGTCGGCAGATACGGACATCTAAGAAGCAAATCTAGAACGTCGGATGGCAGAAAACAGAATGAATGAGCCTGAATAGGCCAGCCGGGGCCCCACGGGGGGCTTCTCATATATGTCGTGCCAAAATGTGAATGATATAGTAAGCAACTGAGGGGAGAACGCTGGTGAAGTTTGCCAGCGACGTTTTTCTACGACCATCGCGAACATCTGCTGAGTAAACTCCTCCAAGAGCTCCTCTATTTCAAACATCCGCGTCCCTTCGAAACTAGCCGGTATATCCTTGTCTTGGTGGCTTTCGAATATGGCAATTCCCTGGGCTTCCAAGGTCTAGTGTGTGCTTTGAGGATATGCCAGAGGGCGAAGAGGGTAGTTGATTTTGTATAATGAGGATTTTGGTCTCGGACTCAGCGTGCACAGGGAGTAAACATTGGTCCTCTGAATGCTATAGGCATTGGTGAAAACCAGCAGATTTAAAATCTGCTAAACAAGCTTGAAAAATAAATTTCTATTAAAAAGATTACGCCGGGTTCGGGCAGGGGCTATTATTCGTACGCTGCGGTTAAAAATTTCGTTCTTCTTGGTAACCCGATAGCAGGTTGTGATTTAAGCAGGTAGAAAGTTAATCAAACCGGTTTGGCGGAACGGAGCCCATTGTTTAAGTACTGGTTTGAGCATTGTTTTGAGCAGTGTTTGGCGATTCCCAAAACTTTGCTAATTGGGCAACCAAGGGGCTGTATATTGATGCATAATTCAGCAAACAAAGGCTGATCCCTCATGGTCTTGAATAGATTTACCGGGGACTAGCGCATCCCTTCTACGACTACCCGCCAAAGGAACCCACGATATGAGCTGATTGCGAAATGACTCAAACGATTCGCATTTTCAACTGGTCGTCTCTAAGGCTTCATATTATGGTTAACATTTTCCGGATGGCCCTCAAGAAAACCACCCCTGTATCTCATGTGTCAACACATGTTCCGATGGATACAATTGATATTTAAACCCGCGCAATGTGCCTTTAAGTTCCTTAATCATCATCTTTACCCTTCCTTCTCTCTTTCCTTGTCAACTCGACTTCTAAAATCCTTCCATCAAATATTTTCTCTTGCAAGCCGTCGTCGTCCCTATCAAAATAGAGCGCCCATGACCCCTCAACTTCCACAGCCATAAAACCCTCCCAACCTTCCAAAGTAATTATCTTCTCGATTGGAGTGCAGTCCCACGGCCCAACAAGATGGTCTTCCGAGTCTGTTCGCAGGCCGTGTTTCACTTCATAAGTTTCTTCGTCCACGTATATCCAATTTAGTTGTGGAGGCTTATCGCAGATCGTAGAAACCATGCCTTCTCCCTTGCGACCCCAGTTTCGTTCGGGATAGGGAAGGAAATATCCTGCGAATGGATGCTGTGATAAATTGGTCCGACCCTCCACCGTAGGCAACGCAATGTATAGCTGGTTATCAGCTGCATTAGCGAACAGGACAGGTTTTGTTGGGTTGGCTCTCTTCGTAGAATACGTACCTTATTGTCGCGCAACACTATGGAACATCCATCAATGTACCTGCCCGCGCTTGAGGTCCTGGCGCATGAAACGATGAGATTCGACTTCACGCCTCTGTGTTTTTCTTTCGCATTTGTTCTTTGGCCTTGGCGGACTGCTTCAGTAGTACCAACGATCGCAGGACAAGCCGCTATAGCAGTGAGTAGTCCAAGGACCATGGTTTCTTGATTTTTTTTTGGATTTGAAATTATCTCCAATAATGTTTTTATTCGAAAAGGATGAGGGAAGGGGGAGCGCAGGTTCGCTGATTTTCTTTCCTTGAAACGCGTCACTGAGGAGAGTTTTAATCTATTTCATCTATTTCATCCGCTTGGTGTGCCACGGTTGACATTATGACGTGTTATTTCAACCCCATGTAGCCTACCGCCTGTCTATTTCCACCCACAAGTTATGGAGGCGTGCCTCGTGGCGTTTCATAGGGGGCTGTACTCTGGTGCCGCATTTTAAGGTGTAGCGCGCTTCTCTGTCAACGCATATAAAGTACTCCATTTTCCCACCCATCGTCCTTGTAAATTTAAAATTTTGCTGTATCAATTCTCAGTCTTATCCTCATCAATCCATAATCATGTCCCAAGTGTAGGTTCCATATCTCTTCAGCTCCCATCCATTTGTGAGACTAATGATGTCTGTATCTACAGACATCAACAAGAAATCAGCAACGAGGAATCCGAAGAAGAGCAAGAACAACTTCAACCCCCTCCAAACCCTACAGGTGGCCGCAAACCCGTGAAACTCGCACGAAAGGCACCCCCGGCACAAGATTATCAGGACGATGCAGTCCCAGCTCCTCTTCCTGAGCGAAGGATTGGTCCGATTCGCGAATCGCGGATCAAGGATCGACCAGCGAAAGTGGGCGAGAAGGACAGCAGCTTGAAGATCAAAATTGAGCTGGATCTGGAAGTCGAGGTAGAGCTCTATGCACGGGTTAAGGGCGATGTGACCATTGGATTGATGTGATAAATAGGTTGAAATCTATGCGAGGGTCAAAGGAGATGTTACCATTGGTCTATTGTAAGACGTGAGTTTCATTTCAGGACTAAGCAACGGCATATTGATAACCATAATACAGTACAACATAGCTTGGCCTGGCGCTCTCCTGAGAGTGTGCACTCCGCTATTGCCTCATCGAACAAGTGCAACAAGGGAGCTTCTTGGCACTTGCAAATGCATAGGTGTTAGCAAATTAAGGGCGAGACAATATATATCTATGGACATTATTAGTGCGACTGGTCTTGGGAGAGGTGTGAGTCCTCTTCTTGGACAGAACTTGGCTTCCCCTGGCATGCTGCTTCGAGTCGAGCTAAGGGTTAGAATTCACGTGGATGATGACTCAGCAGACATCAGCCTCCTTGAAATGAAATAATGAAAAAAACCCCCCTATTTTCAATATTTCGAAATGGACTGGCCAATTTCGAAATTACCACATCCGTAATGCGACACCTGATTAATCTCACACTTATCTCATTGATGGAATGGCATGACATGATAAAGATTGCATCACCTATTGGCTGGAGAATGGGATTTCTCTCTTGGACTTGTATTACGTCATATATGCAATCACATGCCAGTATGCGCTGTTTCCTTCGTTCAACAACAAAAGCTCTCAAGACCAAAAAGAATTTTGTTGGGAAGGGGCAGTGGCGGGGGCTATTCAGACGCGGTAATCCAATCCATAGATATTTATATCGTAGATGTCTTACTCTACAACGCCCTGCTTTTCTTTTCCGTCAAACTATCCGTTATACGCATATTTATTAGGTGGATTGTTTAAACCATTATGATCGGAACATCCACTGTTGAGTACTTCTTTATTCAAGTTTGCATCCTATTTCTTCACAACATTGCACCAGTCAGTATTTTATACAGTATTCACTTACTCGCTGTTCAATATTTTTATCTGCCAATATATCCCGAACGCATACCCTACCCTATCCATGTCTGGCTCATTGCAGAGACAGTCTTTTTCGCCACTGTCTTCATACCACTCAAATACGCTCGCCGCCATTCTCCTATCTACCACAGATCTTTATCCGCGGAGTGCAGAGAGAAATTGTTTAGGAGTTGCAATGCGAATGTGCCAAACCTGGAGAAATATCTCTGCCGGTGGCTTATGGTCTCAGAAGCTGAATGCATCAAGCGCGATAACGTGAAAGACTTTATCAGGTGGGCATTTTTCAGACCTGGATATAGGCACGAGCAGGACCAACAGAATGAAGCGGAAATCGAGACCTATACAACAGAAATTGAGAAGTTGATTGGAAGAAAGCTGTCACCGGGAAGGATGGATGTGAAAGGCCTTGGACAGCTTCTAAACGAAGCAGGCGGTTCACATCGTAGCTTGCTGTGGTACAATGTTAATGATCTATCTCTCCGCTCTGTGTAGGGACCGTATCAGACTGACCTTTTAATCCACCTAGTGCGTCTTTGTGGTTGACACAATCATGTACTGCAAGATGTTATACAACGGATTCCACTTCCATCGCAGCACGCTCTCGCGATTCTTTACCATCTTTCCATTTCGCCCTCTCACGATACTCACGGCCTACAGGTCACCAGCGCGGTATCTCACATACTGGCATCGACGGCATACGTCCAAGAAAAGACTACCCGTACTATTCATCCATGGCATTGGAATTGGACTTTACCCTTACACGAGCTTCCTCCGAGACCTCAACCGGGAGCTAGAGACAGGAGCGATTGACGATAGTGATGTTGGCATCATTGCACTTGAAATCATGCCGGTAAGCTCTCGGATAACTCATCCAGCTCTGGAAAGGGATGTGATGATCTGTGAGATCATGGAGATCATGCGGTATCACGGATGGAGCAAGTTCGTGCTTGTGTCTCACTCTTATGGCTCCACAATCGCTGCGCACCTTCTCAAGTCCGATCGGTTTGCTGCGCTTATCGGGCCCACGGTCTTTATTGATCCTGTTTCATTTCTCCTCCATCTGCCTGACGTGGCATACAACTTCATAGCCCGCCGACCAGCGCGGGCCAATGAATACCAGCTTTGGTATTTCGGAAGTAAAGACACAGGGGTTGCGCATACGTTGGGAAGGAGATTTTGCTGGATTGACAACATCATTTGGAAGGAGGATCTCGGGATAAAGGCCGAGAAGAACCAAGAGGAGGGTAGAAACGTTACAGTTGTTTTAAGTGGTCAGGACTTGATCGTTGACGCTGAAACGGTTGGGCAGTACTTGATGGGTTCATCGTCAGAAGCCCGGACAGCTGAGAAAGAAGAAACACGAGCATGGAAAAACAGGTCCTGGATTGGGTACGGTCTTGATGTGCTGTGGTATGAACAGTTGGATCATGCTCAGGTTTTTGATTTTGAGAATACTAGGCGGCCAGTCATTAAGGTGATCTCTGTATATTCAGACACTGGTTGATCTGTCCTATTCGGCCGACATACGCCAGCAATTGCAGACTCCGGGGCAAAATATGGTATGTGTATTATCCCTCACAGAGCTTGTGCTTTACCAGACCGAGATCGGAATATTATCAACACATTTTGGTTCAAAGCGAAGAACGAGTAGATATCGATTTAAGTATGCCTGGTCCCGTATCGTTTTATCGATCCATCCATACGTGAACCCTCCTATCTTGTGCTCGAATTATTCGTAACATATTGACATCTTTTACCGCACCCATAAACAGAGT
The DNA here is from genome assembly GCA_028828245.1 of Penicillium lividum. NCBI lineage: Eukaryota > Fungi > Ascomycota > Eurotiomycetes > Eurotiales > Aspergillaceae > Penicillium > Penicillium lividum. Next base: position 4,752,137 of record JAQJAG010000003.1, read on the forward strand.
GTATATCAATTGATAACGTGGTAGATGTGGTAAGGGACCTAGCTACAACTTGAGGTCTAGGCTCCGTAAAAGGTGAATTTATATTTGACCTCTCGAAGACAATTTGTTAAGCATATCGAAGGGAATCACTCGCGGTAATTGCCATCAAGCATCTGCCTGGATCTTAATCCTGCTCACGATACTGAAAATGGCTTGAAATATGGCCTCCAGCGTCTTTGACTTTGTCTTACTCACTTCTCTGTGTGGGCGTTCTGCTGAGAGTCAGCTTTGATAATGTCATCAATATCAGAGAATAGACCGACCTTCCACTGCTTAACTTTACGAGTAGTTCGATATAGCCTGCCTCCACTTTCCTGGCTATCGATCTGAGGCCAATCAATTCCATGGTCATCCTCATGGTTTGAGATGCGGTTGTTGAAGGCGGCTTCATCCAGGGAATCCTTGATGTTGTTGTCTTTCGCGATGCCAAGGACTTCCATAACGTCCTCTAGATTCCTGTCCTTAGAGGCAAGCTTATTGTGATGGTCGCTGATGCCGGGGCGGAATTTGAGATGCACTTCTATGTGCCCGAGTTTCTCGCCATTCTCCAGCTCACAGTTTGCTTCTGCTCGCTTGAGGTCACCTTTCCACACTGGCAAGGTCACCATCTTCTCCTCACCATCAGGTATATCTTTGAGCCACAGAATAGCGAATGCTGGCATATGATGGTGGATATGGTTATTTTCCAAAAACTCAACAACAAGACTGGAGCAGTAGCGCTGTTGTACTGCCAGTTCAACTGGCTGACCTTGATGGCCACTCCAGCCATTAAGCTGTACCCTCACATGACCGCTCTGGAATGAAGTATGCAGTTTCAATCCAAGCCCCTTATAATAGTCGGGCAAGTCATTTGAGTTGATGTCGGAGGTAACCTGGAGAGTACCGTATTCCCAACCTAAGAGTTCCCTAGGTACTTGTAATTGTATTGACCGAAACACCATCGAGATACGAACGCGACCACGCCCTACAATCATAAATTAGTCGGGCAAGATGTACACGGATTAAGGGAGACTTACCAATACCGCCTGATAATGAGAAACAATCATCGATCTGAGATCTTTGCTTGAAGATCTCTGCGAGCGGCAAGACAATAATTCCGACCAAAGGGTCATGTTCGTGCATGCGAAGATCACGTACTGAAAGTATCACTTCTGTTGTCCGCCAGTCGCGGATGAATCGTTCTGCTCCAACATTGAACTGTGCTTGAGTCAGTTTCAGTGTCACACTGTGAATAAATAACAGCAATTTTGTTTCAGTAATATGAGACCCATGTGACAAATTCTCCTCCGGGAGGCCAATGTCTTTACACTGCTGGTTCTACCTATGCAACGGCCGCAAAGAAGCTGCAAAAAGGATGGCCGGGATAGGTTTATAAGGAAAAGAGACATACAGATGGTTTTGCGCTTTTAGGCTTCGTCCGTATTTTGAGAATCTTTTGGTGGTTCACGATAACGGTGCAGTAGCTGCTGAGCAGGTCATCACCTTCCGCTTGGTCATCATCCTCACAAACGCCGTCTCCTTGGTTCCTTTTCACTTTTGTAAATCCCAGGCCAAGGATCTGATGAATCTGAATCGCAAATATGCCGCTGCAATAATCTGGGGAGGGTGGAGATGAGATGATTATCTCATCTTTTCTGGCCTGTGGAGAATCAGTGAGTAGAAATATTTGACTCTAGTTCAGTGTTTTTTACCTTCAGCTCTTGCGCTTTCTGTTGTTCAATCTCATGAGATTCGTCGTCGTCCCGTGATTCTGACAGTTTCTTTGGTGACCCTCTTGCTACCTTGTTCTTGAGATCATCGCTTTTTTTAACATCCTGATGATCGGTCTCCGGTGCAAGCTGAGTTGGTGAGATTTTTCTTTTAGAAAAATAGCCCAAGCTCCAATCCAGAATGCATGGCATATCCTCTTTGGTACTGAGTTTATGCAACTTGTCTCGTCGATCCCACATCTTCCCATTCGTGCGGGGGCTTTGCATGACCTCATTGATCCCAACATCTATAAACCCGAGATCACCGTCAGCTGCGGACTGGTGGGAGTCCCAAAGATGTACCCCTGTCAAAGTACATGTTAGTCCTCAAATACACAACGGAAGATTAAAATAAGTCTCACTTAGTCTTTCCTGTGCATTCAGTTCCTTGGGACCGATGATAATAAAGCCAGTCTCATCCCAATTCGGCTCCATTTCCGACACAATCACCCTGGTTGCCCACATAGACTTTCCGAACTTGGTCCAGCTGACGGAGACATACGGATCAGCAGACCCTTTATTCATCCTAAACAAGCCTGTATCGCTTCCCTTGAATCCCGTGGCCCGCTTGATCCGAACGACAACCACACCGTGAGCGCTTGTGTCTTTCTTAAAGTCCTCGGCCATAATCAAGTCCTTGAGATCCAGCGTCAAGCTCTTGGGAGCGACATAGTCGGCTATTGCGGCGTCTACCGAAGTCTGAACAAAGCTGGAAATAATCGGGAGATTCATGATGTTAAGCCCATGCTTGAACACGGGCATGCAAGAAACTTTGACCTTGGGTTGCCCCATGAAAGTAAAAGTACTTTGACCGAGGAAGGGAGGATCGGGTGTGAGTTGGAGTCGGAGACGGAGCATCCCCACGATGCCTTGTATCTCAACCCAGATGGCTAGAGAAGATTCCGTCAGCTTGTACTTTATCAAATATCATGAGGTCAAAGTTCCGTGGCGGGAGAAGTAGCAAAATCATATTGATACATGTCTTGAGCTTTCCAACATGTCCCAATCCATATGCCGAGGGGCTCGATATATTGTTTCGTACCAAGGCTGCGTGAAAAGATGTCATGGAATAGCCTTCGCCCTTATGGGCCGGCAAGGTGCCACAAGACTCGAATTGAGAAAACGAAATACTTACGAAGGCGTATACCTACCGGTAGATAAATGGCCAGAAAGAGGTGCGCATTCTTAGCCATCGTACTCAAGTTTCTTCCAGCAGGCCTCGCTCTGTACGCAAAAGCAACCTCGAGACTGGCAAAGTCTCCTTCCTCGGCTTCCACGATTTTCATAAGGTTCTATTCGTGTTCCCTTTGAAGCTCGTCATTGGTGTACTGGCCGGGCTTATCGCTCTGCGGCTGAATGTAGCTCTCTTCATAATCGGTGTTGCCATGGGTGTCGTCTTCCTCGTATATATTCTTACTGTGTGAGGCCGAGCGGCCATTCGCATTAGAGGGAATCCATCGTACCCCTAAGATGCGAGGTGCTTCACTTCCTTGACCTAGGTCTTCAAGATTTATCATATTTACCAGTTTCGGTAGACTGGCTTGCATAGAATCCTCGAGAGTGTCTACCAAGCTGGAGAAAAGGTCTGGATTCACCAGCAGCCACACTGACGCCAGGAGAGAATTCAGCCATTGTGTCGACTCAGGTGCATGGGCATCTATCTGCTTTCTCCTTTTCATTCTGCCTCCCACCTTTCCATACCTGGTCCGCCCAGGAGCCGTCAACTTTGTTTTCTACCCAACAGCGAAAACCCCAGATCCCGAATATGAATAAAACTGCTTCCAAGGTAATTGTCGCCAACACGGCATCAGCCTGTGGTCTTCGGCTGACCTCATTGGAACTCGATAGCTCTTTGGTCAGGTAGAAGAGATGAGCAAAAAAAAGGATCAGTGCCATAATCAAGAGAACAACTCCCATTCCGACGTTGACAGCGAATCTGAATGTCCTGATCAACTCAGTTTTCGTATACCCATCGTGGCCTGCCTGGCGCAAATAATATCTCCATACCAGCATGCGCTTCTTCGCCCTCCATTGTTTCATTTCGCTGGATCTTGCTTTTCAGGTTTCCTCCAACGTCACTTGATCTTCGTTGTTGGCTAACAGTGAGGGGTATGTTCGCAAGAGCATTCTTGAGATTCTGGCTTGTAAAGTCATGTATCATGACTGGAAGATGTGTAATAGGGTCGGTGACTTCTCGTTCCTTATCGTCCTTCTTCCCATAACCCGCGTCTTTCCGTTCATGGTTGTGGTATTTTTCGCTAGTTGGAGCTTGTGACATGCTCACTCCATGCCCCTGTCCGTGGAAACCTTCTGTCTCGCCTCGCTCCGGCTCACTATCTGAAGATGTGTCCAATACAGCCTGCTTCAGATGCAAATGTTTTGAGCCTTCAGGGAGTCCACTCTCACTTTGAAATTCGCCTCTGTCTGCTTCATTCTTCTTATCCATGATCTCGTTAGATGTATTCGCTGCTGTCTTTTTGGTACCGAGAGAAAATGTGCAATGGGTAGGTCAGGATGAGGAGAGCATGAGCACAGCTCACTAGATGCTAGGCATCTTTCTTTTAAATCCCCTAAGCTCTTCTTGTAGGCCAACGATGACTTGAAACGACCTAGAATTGACTAGGGAGGCTCATCGGGTTCGGAGTTGCGAATGGGAAATAAAGGCGAGTGAGATGAAAGCACGACTTTGGATTTGTAAAACATAAAGCAGTTCCTTATAACTGATAAATCTTTGTCAAAAGGACCGTTCCACGTGCAATCGTCACTCACCAAGTCACAAAATGATGTTCAGGTTAGTGTTGCTCCCTCGGTGGCAAATCGACAAAAGTCCGCCTGTCGAGCCACCAATCAAACCTTGTACCTAACGTCATCGAGCTTTGTTAACTCACCTCACAATTTTGGGATTTCAGCTTCTTTAACTCATCTCACCCATCTAAAAAAACCTCATTCTGTGGGGTTCGACTAAGGCCAGCTGTCTTGAATCTCAACAAAATTTGGTATCTCATTTGGTATCGGGATATAGATGTCCCATTTTTCACCGTGGCTTGGGTCACTATAGGGTAGATAGCCGCGAAGGATCATCAGTTTTCACCGACCCTTTCATACGATGATTGCGGATGCTATGTCCTTAATAATGGAAAAGATCAGCCGGGTTAGTTCGGCATACCTTTAGAACCACCCCTCGTCAATCCAATCACCATTCCACAGCTAATGCCACGCTTAACAGCACCATTACTGTCTCGAACTTATGGAGACCTTCCAAACATAATATCGGAAAGTAAAACAAACCTTGCCGTGGTTGACCAATTTGCAGAGATACCAGACGAGACTTCCGCGACTATGCATTACAGTGTATAAGGAGCTCAGAACGCTGTGTATCGACTGATGGGTCTTCCAAACGAGCCAAATGAATCAAACCCATCTCCATTCTTAATTTCTTGGGCTTCTGAGATTAACGAGTCTTTCTTCCAATCAAAGCTACATCAAGAGGCCGACGCAGAACTTTATAAGAGACCTTCTTGCTCCTTGGCCAATGTTCGAGGATATCTTTTTATTTGCCTTTGGGGGTTCCGGGTCTTTTTCCGACGGTGAGATCCTTCAGACTGAACCGAAAAGAAAGTAAGTTATCTCATCGCCCACAGTATCGGAGACTCACATCGGCGCCCAGCGTCGACAGATCTGCCTTATTACTGACCAGTCTTGGATCCCTCACTTGAACTGGTCGACATCCACCAACTCGACCAGATCCCCTCTTGAGAAATGGTTCCAGCCAATGGTCGTTATGTGTATCTCAGTCTGACGCTGTCTAAAACTGTACTGACAGCAAAGACGATGCGAACCAACCAGATTTGTGCACATTTGACCATCACACACGAGGACAGGGACCAGGGAGCACTGTTCCGTCTCTTGGTCAACATCGATTGCTGGCACGTGGCCTTGACTATCAGAACATGTGTCATGAAATGTCTCGCCGATCTACTACAGTAGCTAATCATTGAGAGTGAATCATTTACAAGACGGGCAATAGAGTAGTAGCAGCCTTTCCCCACGTGGCGCTTACTAGCTATGATGTAATATCAATGACGTAACTAATGCTTACACGTAATATTCGTAGTCCATAGTTACATTTCAGTCGTACTGTCCACTCGACGTCATCTTTTCTCCAAATATTCAGCTCTTGAGACATTGACACCGCTACTTTGCTTTTGGTTCTTGGCTAGAAGACACAGAATCCAATACCCATCATTCCCCCTGTTCAATAGAGTTGGATATTTTCTCAGTGAATTGTGAAGCGCATATCTTAGCTGCATCAGGTATTGGCTTCCCCAATTTTTATTTCAACTCACACGAGCGATGCCACCGATTATAAGGCTGCCATTACTAACATAACTTTAATTTAACTGTCAGAAATATCCCTGGGAACAGTCTTCCACGCTGAATATGTGCTATAATTTCTTGCGCAAGTACATTTGCGCCGAATGCCATAGTACCATCAAAGTCATGCCCGAAAGGAAATGTTGCGATAAGTTCGAACGGTTGGGTTATTGCGACAGAACCGACCATTCTAGTGAAGAAGAAACTGTCATTGTACCCAAAAGTGATTGTGGCTGTTCAAAATGATAATCGAAGTAAAATAAAATGAGGGGCAATTCATTTCTCGCCTTATGTTGTGCAGGATATTTGGCTGTGGGTTTATCGGTATCATATTACGAACAAACTCGAGCTTCAACGGTGGTATGTAACTTCTGTTCTTTTTCGCGTCGCATTGCTGGTTGAGTACTATAGTTGAGGAGGATGTTCCATCTCTGCACTGAAGAAGGGAACCCCAGGGTGTCAACGGAAATGCCATTGTTTCCCGCAAAGACACATCGACTCTGGGAGGGGACTTATCGCAAGGCAAAAATCCGTCACAGGGCAGGTCCCGCTCTACGACCGCAGGACATGCTATGACTCGGTGCAATCATGCTTATCCCACGGCAAGAAAGTTATTACGAATCATGCGATCACACGATTGTACGATCGCCCGGATCAGTCAGGATCCCAGGACGCAGGGAGGGACGGCTGTGACCAAAGGATGCTTTTAAGAGTTAGCGAGTTCCGAGCCTGCGCAAAACGACTTACCATTTTCAAAACATCCATCGATGCTGTCGCTCCAGAAGTGGACAAGAAGTCTACGGCGGCGGACTCAAATGACCAGCGTTCTAGGTCGTCGACACCAATAGCGCCATCCTCTTTGTCACACTTTTACATGAGCTGCATCATGATTGGCGGTATGGCGGCGATACATGCGGCTTCGGATTGACTTGTTATGCAGTCCACGCAATGTTCCGGGCCAGCTGCTACGCGTTAGCCAGATCCCCCACGGAAGGGTCTTGACTGACCAATTTTGATGTGGGGTATTCTGTATCGTTTGCTCTTAGAATGGCTATAGTTGTCGATATCGTGCCCTGCACGTGAACTTAGGTGCTGTTGTAGTTTCGTAGGAACGATTGAGTCTCGCTACTCCGCGAGCGGCACAGCCCCTGCGGGTCCGTATGTACTCGATGAGCGGAGGACATACGGTGACAGACCACATAGCTTATCTGGGTTCCCCTGAACGAGATGAAGCTACTTTCTTCTGCTTTTTCACGCCACGTCTTGCATCTGGAGTCAAGAATAACTCGCTATTCTAATACCGATTACTCATCTTCGGAACGCTGTCTCTTATCTCAATGCTCGAGTGAGACAATCACGAAACCGGCCAAAGGGCCTGGGTCGTGAGCCGAACGGGACTGTAACGGCCAGTCAACCCTCATCACAATTAATGGACCAGTGTTCAGACAAGCTACTAGCCAGGTGGCGACGTATTTCCAATGTCGAGGGACTGTGGTAGGGGGGCTGTGTTTTGGTACTGAAAACCCAGCCAGACCTAGAACTGTAGACGTAGATCTCAGCCCTGATGCTTATGTGGAGATAGTCTGGCTGCATAAAATGTTTGCTTATCTTTGGCCAAAAATCAGTGCAAGAATCATTGGGTCAGGTCTTCCAATTTAACACCTTGGCATCTGCACTTCGCCACTTTCGCCGGCAGTCGCGTTATCAAGTTGTCATAGAACCAAACGCTGACGGCCCGGGCCTTTCAACGACCGGCCATCCAATGATCCCTGCGTAACGAGGTCATTAATTCAGAAGTGAGCCACGAATCAAAAAGCAGTCGTATCCAGAGAGCATGGCTCTCGAGCCCTTTGTCTGGTTCCGAATCACGTGATGCGAACGGCAATCCCGAGATCCATTGGCTCTTGTGGCCCGTCAACAAACTGCGGTCGCTCAATTAGTCGGCGGCTGCAGGGGTCGTAATATTTACGTACTTCCGTTCCAGAGGTCATCCTTGGCTCGCTGATCGGCGTTGACCCAGGTTTTAAATTGCGTCCCAGCATGCTCCTGAAGCCCCTGGCTTGTCCTCTCCATTCTGCCTTGCCGCACTCTGCCTTAAATGTATTCCGTGGACGTTGAGAGGGGCGGATGTTATTGGCCATGATCTGAAAGACATCAAATAAGTGGATGTGTCATTTTATTAACGTGATCCACGGTCGCCCGAGCGACACGGCCGCGCGAGCGACCCCACCAACTTTTCAAAAATCACCAATTTTCAATGACTATTAAAACTACAAAAACAATATAAATTTTATTATCTAAAGCGAGTAGGACAACAAGTATATATATGCCCTTTTATCCCACACCCAGAACATATCACCTGCCGCCGAACTATAGGCATAGAAGGTAAAGTAGGCTCAACAACCGCTTTTGTAGATACCTCTAGCAAATTTATATATTTACTTATATCTTCATCCTTAAAGACCACATCATCTTCACCACTCTCTAGACCCCCAAAGATGCCTCTCAAGGTAGTAAACTTAGGTATAGTATCTCGTTTTTTGGTCTGTTTCTTATTGGTAGCCTCTAATTGGGCACAGCGATTCTAGAGAAAAATATAGTAGTGGACGACTTTGATAGTCATACTGTAGGTCTTCTCAATCTCCCTTTTTATTAGTAAAGAAAGGATTGAAGAAGAAGATTCTAGACCTTTTTTGATCCGAGATTGTGATTTTATAAATTTTGAGAGAGTCCAGAGAGTATTTAGATCACTATCGCTACCGGAAGAGAGTGGTCGCTAGGAGATTGTGAAAGGCTAAAGCAGAACTTATACTCAATTCAACTAGGCCACGAACTGTGTATAAAAAGCTTAAAGATAGAAGGAGTAGAGCAAGCTACATATCAACAAATAAGGGCCAGTAGGGCGGTGGCAGAATAGTAAGGGCTATATATGGTAAGGCCATGTAGTCATAGGCGGGTTTAACCCGTGACAGAGATGATCTCGAGAGGAGGAAGGGAATCCAGGCGCATATTTAGCTTTTCCAAGACTTTATTAGCATCAAATAGTGCTAATCCAGTAGCTGAAAAGCTATTTTGTATAGTAGAAGTCTTAAAAATACTAAATCTCGCATCTACGATCATTTCAAGGAAATCCTCTTTATTAATAGAGTTAACTCTATTCCGCATTAAGGTTGAAACTGCTCCTCCATAAAGCCTCTTCAAAACCGAAAAACAGCCCATATCCAAAGGTTATAAAAGGTATGAAGTATGAGGAGGCATACAGATTGCGATAATTTGGTTTTCTTCATAAAGTTAGTCAAATTCGGGGGTCAAATGACTCCCATGACCATCGAGGACCAGTAGGCAATATTTTCCCACTCTTGTCCTAATATTTAGGATATAAAGATGTTTTAACCACCATAAACCAATTATATTGGTAGTGCAGCCATCTTCACTTATAGTGAGACGTGCTCCTGTTTGATTTAAAAGAAGATGGGGGCGTAGATGCTCTGGAAACACTTTTCCTTTAAAAATGAAGAGTGGAGGTATAACACTTCCAGAAGCTCGAATACACTTAATTATGGTTACCCACTCACGATTTCCGGTTTGTAAAAGAGCTCTTTTCCCGTGGTATTCCCTAGAAGTGATAATCTTTTATATTGCGCCGATACCTATAGCAAAACCACTCTCATCAAAGTTAAAGATATCGTCTGAAACAATACCCCACTTTTCAATAGTCTTTTGAACCAAATCAAACCATGGTTTAATAGTTCGAGGGTCTTCTGAGAGTGCTCTCTAATAGTCGTATTTACGAGAGAGTCGAGTAGAGAGATTTGGATGTCATTTGATAAATTGAGCAGGCCAATTAATACTAGTGGTAGATGGTGTGTTTTTCTTTGCACTAAGTAGAAGATTGGCCATTTCACGCGACATAGGCAAAGTAAGAGCTGCTCCTCTGGCATACATACTAAGTAGCCAATTCTCTATCGATTGCCTTTCGATTTGAGTAAGAATATGACCAGATGCCCTCTTTTCAGTAGCAGATTCGCGCCCATTGAACCGGGCCATGAAAGTTGAGACAGATACCCGAAAAGATCGCGCAGCAGCAGCAGCAGATGGGTAATTACCATATTTTATAGCTCTTATAGCTAATAAAAATGCGACCCTCCTGCTCTATCAACTTTTGTATTGATCAGAGCGTCGAAGGGGCATTGTTGTGGTGGTTAAAAAATATATGTTTTTATTAAGGTGGATTGTTGATGGGGTTGCTCGCGCGACCTTACTTCACGTTACATGACTAATTTAGCGTGGTTTCTGATACGCGAATTATGAAGGCGGTATAGGCGGGAATAGCGTGGGTCTTGTAAGGGGTGCAAATACTTGTGACCCGTCACTGTACCTGCTATTTTGTTACTTTACTCGCCTTCTGGTAAAGTACTTCCCAAATTTGGTGTCACCTACACTACTTCATTGCTTCTAAACTCCGAACGTCAAGTCACGTTAATATGTGGTCGATATAGTCCCATCCCTCCTGAGATTCTTGGACCTGTATCGTAACTAGCGAGACAGTTGCCACCCCACCGCTCACTTTACACGGCAAAGGCCCGCTCGGGCCGTTCCCTGGCTGTTCCTAGTGGATTGCCCAATGAAAATGCTCAAACTCAGCCAGGACGGGTAGTGCCACCCTCCCTTGTCCCTATCCCAACCACTAGAAATGATTGGGCCGCCCCTGGAGATCGGAGACGGAAAAACTCCGGCGTGCGGTGTGGTTTTCGTTCCGCAGCTAAGATTAAAGAGCCCTCCCAGCCACGTTAGCCATGCAAGTATGAATTGCCTGCCGCTGAGCAACTGTCAGCGGTTACACCTAGAAATACCGCTCCGCACGAATCGAATCGAACCGAACTATTGCCAGATTCGATTCGATTCGAATTATTATTGAAAATTGTTGAGTACCACGGTGACTGAACCTTATGGCATGCATTGGGATCGGATATAAATGTGGCATCCCGCCCATGTAAAAGAGAATAACTTAATATAATCACTTTTATCACAATATGAATAAAGGGCTTATTCGTATTCCTATTTGTTGAGTATCGCGGTGGTCAAAGCTTGGGGTGGAATCATCGTGATATATAAATAGATGAGGAGTCCCACCTCCAACTGAACTCAATACAGTCACTTTTGATTTCAACAGGTTATGAGCCCGGGTGGCTCAACCCCCGGGCATGCCGTATGCGGTTAGGCAGCAGGACTTCACTATGCTGTCACCTATAGGCTACAGCTAAGCTTCCCCTTCAAATGATGACTCCTTTAAGTCAAAAATCTGACCACATCGATTCACTTAGTCGGTAAAGAAGTGTCGAAAGCAAGGAAATCACATCATCACCGTTACTACAGTATCACAGATACCATATTGTTACGAGATATAACAGCGAGGCACCTTATTATTCGTCAAGTGAATCGACACCAAGACGGAAGGGATTTCAACCTCTTATTCAGTATCTCTCGATGCAACCTTGATGCAATATTATTCACCGGAAAAGCAAATTCGACAATATCACTTTCTGCAGCGGAGTTAAGAACTGCTTCGTCGCGACTACGATACTTTTAGACAGACGAGGAGCTGAACCTTCTTTTATATCTTCGGTGCTTTCGACGCTTACGCTTCGCACAAATCCAGAAGTTATACTTTCCATCGCTTTCACCAAGTACGCTCTTAGGAGCTTATTGGCGCCTGTCCGCTAGAGACCGTGTACGCTGAGCATCAGTGGTTGCTGCTCGAATTGCTACCTAGCACAATACTATGAGAGATCCTTACAGTAATACTTCTATTACCTAACCTACGCTTCGTGGTACTGAACAGGGACTAAGTCATTCTTATCATTATATTCCTGCTTTATTCTTATAGACAGTAATTAGCACCGAGACCTCGATCTTATCCTTACTAAGCTCTACAACTAGAGATAAACCAGTAATCCAAACCAGTAATATAAATCGCTACAATCTTCGGCTAAACAGACCTACGATCTTCTTATAAAAGAAACCGCGATATCTCGTTGACCGGCGCCGTTTCCCTCACTTCTCTAAGTCGTAAAAGTACTACCTAAACCTATATTAGTTGTCAGACAGAGACTATATCCCGCTATCGCATATATCTTCACTAGAATCATCAGACCGCAGCCCCTCTGTTATCTTGAGCCCGCCTAGTACTGCATTAAGCCTAGAGCTTTTTGGCTTAGAAGCGCGCTCTCATAGCTTATTAGACCGTGGCTCCTCGGTTACTTCTAGTCTATCCGGCGATCTCTCTAGCTTAGAATTCTTCAGCTTAGAGGAGCTTCCGCCTATATCATAACTGATATCACTAAGTTTGAACAGTTTGGTCTAAACGCTTTTTATAATAATATTCTAATACTTGATAATGCTAGTGATTGGTTAAAATGGAACTAGAAGGTTAATGAGTTTATTCGAATATCCGCTGTTGCCGACGATGAAATAACTCCTCCACTAGAAGAGAGTGAAGTACGATAGTGGACTCATCGCCAGAAGTTTTACTCTGTAATGATCACGGCAAAGCTGACACATAATATAGCTCAGAGGATCAACGCTTTCGAGATTCCTCGAGTTGAGTCACTTTTAAAAGCAGTAAAAGAAAAATTCAAGCCAGAAGGCACTAGTACTTACGTCAACCTTTAGTAGCAGTATATATCCCTCATAAGAGATAAATATAGAAGCGCTTAAGCTCTCGGAGCCGAAATTAGAAAGATCTATGCTAAAAAGCTCCTCTTTGACCCTGACTGCGTGACCTCCGAGATTGAGCGAACATTCTTTTTCGTATATGTATTAGGCCCTAAGTATAAAAGTTTCCGAGATCATATATTCCGGCAAATGGACCTTGTTAACGAAAGAGACGCAAATGGTACCGTCACGAGAGCGGCACCCACGTTCGACTATATCAAGAACAAGGCAATTGAAGAAGAGCATAGGAAGGGATAATTGAAAAAACAACCAACAGAAGGGCAAGCGCTTCCTGCTCTTACTCTAATCCGAGGGCCGGGGGATAAGAAGCTCATACCGTCATCAGACGGAACGATATGTCGAATCGAGATCGATAATGTCCCCTATTGCTCCTTCTGCCGGAAACCTTATCATTTGAACTCCGAATGCTTTAGTAAGAATCCCAGGTTGAAGGATCAGAAGAGAGATGGAACGGGCCAGAAGTCAAAGCCCGGGAATATGGGCGGACGCAAACCATTAAAGAGGCAGCCCTCCACTGATGACGAGGATGACGGCGTGGGTGGCCCAAGGGAGCCAAAGAAGCCTACGTTCATGGCGACGAAGGTCTCCGGAGAAGATATCAATAAAGTATTCGGAAAAGACGTCGAAGGCAATCTCGCCCTGTTTGACCAAATTCCCACGATGATGGCTACAAAGACCCTGCCGATCCGTAGCGCGTGGATCGTCGATAGTGGATGTGCTCAGCACGTCTGCAATAACGCCTCAAGGTTTATATAGATGGATAAGTACTATGGACCACTATTAAGAAGCGTCGATACCTCCACGACTCCCTCGGGAGTAGGAACAGTTAATGTTCTTTGCAATATACGAGGCAGAAGGAAATGGCTTGTGCTTGATAATGTCCTCTACGTCCCGTCTGCACACGCAAACCTCATATCGGTACTCTAGCTTCTCAAACGAGGAGCAAAAGTCGAATTCTTAAGCTAAAGTACTAGTATTCGCAAGAAGTCAAATGGAAAGAATCTCTATACTGCCAGCTAGTATTAAGGAGTCTACGCACTCGATTTATGGATAAATCTTATCTTCCCCTCCTACCATATCAGTCCACAAATGACTCTTTGGTATAACCGGCTTGCTTATATAAGTAATGCGAACCTTAAACGGCTTAAGAAGCAGGCCCGCGGCATCTAGGACATGGAACCACGTCAGCCATGTAACCTATGCCTCCAGGGGCGAATGATCGAAAAGCCCTATAGCCGGTCGGGATAAAGCAGACGAGGGGAATATGTAATAGAACTTCTCTATATTGGCGTCGCAGGGCTATTTGACGAGGGCCTCGACGCCAGTCGGTATTGGCTTACTATCGTCGACGACTTCATAGGGTGGATCGAGATTGTCCCTATACTAAGACGACAGGAATTTGTCATAGAGTCACTACGATTCTTCCTCGACCATAACGAACGCCCTAAACGAAAGTGCAGACGGATACGCCTTACCGGATCCCTGAGTAAGTGGGAGAAGAAATGAAGTTCCTAATGTTCTCTCGGGCAATCTATGCCGAGGTCACAGGCGTTGATTAACACCAGCAGAACGGGGTTACCGAGAGAGCCTATAAGATAATCTATGATCGAGTTGGACCTACGCTAGTATATGCGAGACTACTACCTAGATTCTGGCCAGAAATTGCTCGAACCGCGGCCTTCCTCTCTAACCGGTCGCTGTCATCAAAGCTTAATATAACTCTATATTAAGCTTAGTACGGCGATAAGCCTGACCTATCACGACTTAGAGTGATCGGATCTAAGGGGGAATATTTGATCCCACCTAAGTAGAGGAAGAAGCTCACGGAGCTAAGAATAAGGCTATGCATCCTACTAGGCTATGAGGGAAATACTAACTACTGTATCCTGCTGGAGGACGGACGAATCGTTAGGACCCTAAACGCGGAATTCTAAGAAGTCCTTATAGCTCCTTCCACACAGACTATACAAAATGTGGGAGCCAGACGAGACGGCTCACCTGAGGCAACGGCTACTGCCGCAGGGGGGAGTAAGACGGTGGGACTAATAAATCAACCGTCGGTAAGTATACAGTAAGCATCCGTACCCGCCTCTGGGCGCTAATTGTCGATGGCACCCCTAGAGCGAGCGCTACCTCAGTCGAGAAACGATATCTCGCACCTACTGCCTTAGTCGAGTAACGATGACTCATGAGTGCAAACCCAGTCGAGCGACGAGAACTCGCAAACATAGGCGTCGTCTCAATTGAGTGACGAAGACTCGCAGCCACCTGTCGCTATATAGGGAGATAAGATCTCGTTGCATATACGGCGTGAAGATACCTTCGGACCCTTATCACCTGCTTATCAGGATTCAGTCCCCAGGATACACTTACCATCCGGTGGCGACCAGCGACAGGGCGACGCCGTTGCTGTACAGGGAGACAAGGCCTTATCGTCCATACAGAGAGAGGATACCTTTGGACCCTTATTACCTGCTTATCAGGATTTAGTCCCTAGGATATACTCACCGTCCGGTGGCGACCAGCAACAAAATAACTCTTAACTGGGTCAAATCTTAGGAGGATGGTAACGATATCCAGAACTCCGACTTGACTACCTAGTTTATATAGTATAGTAAGAAGCACTAGAACACCATCCTAAACTCAAAATTCGGGTCGAGCATACTACACTAGACGCTTCCGATAACAGTAAAGAAGAATTTGCGTTAATGAATATTCCTAAAGGGAACGTCATCCCAACATTCTTAATAGTGGCTGTAAAGGAAACAGAACCTTTTAAGCCAAAGACTCTACATCAAGCGAAGAAAGATATAAGCTAGCTCGAATAGAAGAGAGCAATACTTAACGAAGTAAACTCGCTTAACTAAAACAGAACGTGGGAGCTTATTGATCCTCCCAAAAACCACCGGATTCTTAGCGGAAAATGGGTCTTTAAACTCAAACGAGGACCGCAAGGCGAAATCATCTATCACAAAAGCCGATAGGTAGTAAGAGGCTTTGCATAAGAGTAGGGTATCGACTATAATAAAACCTTTGCCTCTATTGTCAAGCCAATAAGCTACAAGGCTCTATTCGCAATCGCGGCAGCCCTAGATCTCAAGATCGAGCAAATAGATATCAAAATAGCATTCCTATACGGCGACATAGACCACGAGATCTACGTCGAACAGCCTCACCATATAGCCGACGGTATCTTAAGGGTCTACAAACTTCGAAAGGCACTCTATAGCTTAAAGTAAGCTCCCCGGATCTAGTACTAGACCCTTACGAATTTCCTTCGAAATCTCGGCTTCGAGCCAATCAACGCTAACCTTAGGATATTCGTCCGGAGCAATATATACATCGCAGTATACGTTGATGACCTCCTGATCGTGGGGCTAAGTATTACGGAAATAAAGAAGATCAAGCGGAGCCTTAGAAACCGTTTTTAAATAATAGATCTAGGGCCGTGCAGCTACTATCTCGGAATGTGCATCTAACGAGACCGTCAAAACAGGATACTGTATCTGAGTCAACAGGCGTATATTAACTAAGTGGTTCATCATTTTAGAGTCAGCGACTACGCTCCTGTCAGCACGCCGATAGAAAACTCGCTACTTCCAGAGAATAGCTAAGAATACAGCTACTCTATAGAGCAAAGAGGCCTATATTAACGTATTATTGGATCTCTGATGTATATCATGCTTAGGACTAGGGGAGACATCGCGTATACAGTCTCTATGGCTAGCAGGTACCTAGCAAATCCTGGACCCTAGCATATGAAACTCGCTCGACGCATCCTGCGATACCTTAAAAGCACAAAAAGTCTCAGACTCACGTATAAGGGCTAGCCCTAAATACTAAAAGGCTTCACAGACGCAGACTAGGGTAGATGTCATAATACTAGATGATCAACAGCTGGATATCTCTTCAATATCGGCAGTGGAGCAATTAGTTAGCAGTCGAAGCGCCAAAGTGTCGTTACTCTCTCGACCTGTGAAGCTGAATTCCTAGGCCAGACACAAGCAACCAAGGAGGCAATCTAGCTAAGAAGACTCCTAAATAAGCTAAACATAAGCTAAGGCAAAGCTGCAACAATCATTTGCGGTGATAACTAAGGAGCCATCGCCCTGTCCTCGAATCCACAATACCATTCTCGCATAAAGCATATAGAAATCTAACGCAAGTGGCAGGGGGAGGTCCAAAACCTTGGAACAGTGGAGCTGATATATATTTCAACTCTTGAACAAATTGCCGATAGATTCACCAAGCCTCTTGCGCGACAACGATTTGAATGGTTTCGAAGAGGGCTTGGCATTGAGTAAGAGCTCTCGGCATACGGATCTTGGGCGGAGGCCAAATCGTAGGGATACCCTTTCCTTCTTTTTCCCTTTACAGGTTTTTGAAGGTTTTAACGGGGTCCTTTACAGCCGTGATGAATGGTCACTGGCACCCTTGATGGTGGTTGCCATCGAGTGGGAGTGTTGAGTATCGCGGTGGTCAAAGCTTGGGGTGGAATCATCGCGATACATAAATAGATGAGGAGTCCCACCTCCAACTGAACTCAATACAGTCACTTTTGATTTCAACATGAATAATGCGTTTATTCGCGCGAATAAAAAGTTCATATATTCATATTCGCGGAGTGCGAATATGAATATGTTGTATATTCGCATTCCTTTATTCCTTTCGGAACCCTACTCAATGCTCAGCCTGTGGTTTTCTACTCTGTGACTTCTATCTACGCCAGTAAGACAACCGGCATGGCTCTAAGGGGTACCGGCAAAAGTGACTAGTGCCATGGCCATGTGCCATCTCGAATAGCCTACTGAGAAGGCCATTTTTCGCAATTCTCTGTCACCTTAGCGCCAAGAATTTGACATATGGGCCGGTATTCTCCCCCCCAAATAGGGAATGAATCTTGTACTAATGCGGTCGCTCCACCTAAACCGCAACCAATAAAACGGCTTGACCCCTCACTATCCACTGAAATGGCCACCATGGACTTTGATCGCCAAAATTACCCATCGTTTAAACAAGGCAGTAGATTTTCACAGCCCGAATCTACCGGAGAATGATTTCATCATAATAGTTCCTTCCTCCAGCCAAATGAACTGCATCACTAAAATTGAAATCCCGCGTCACTCAAACCTGATTAGCATCGTAGACATCAACTTCCAAGACTACTGTGTGCTGATACCGCCACCTCATATCACAGCTGATCCTCTGCGTATGTCGCACTAAGATTGGTAATAAGGTCAACAGATGATGGTAAGATTGCTTACATTAGGCAAAAATACCGGGATGTCCTTCCAGTAGGCAGGCCAATTGGTCATCGTCATAACAAAGGATTCTGTATCCTTGTTTCAAAAATCAAAGCTAGAAGTGGCCGACCTATTCGCCTTACAGTATGTTAAACCCCCGCCAACCCAAAAGCACCTTTATATCAATTCTCATTCGTGAAATCCGCCAGGTTCATAGTTCTATCTTTGCTCTTTCTTTACCACGTAGTTGATGACGTAATCTTCCGGAATGCAGGTTTATAGCCGTCATGTACATGAGAGAAGGGCCATGTTGCCAGAAAATAGAAACACTTTGGCTACAGTCTTTCGCCTCAAATATTTGTCAACTTTTTTTCTCTCAAACCCGCTTGCACAATTACCCTCAAACAAATTTCGTGCATGTTGACTATTTCCGTTAGTTGAGACACCTACTGCGCAGCACATCCCTTCGAAAGCAACTTTACACAATGTCCTCACATTCAACTCTTATCATTGTCTCAAATCGGTTGCCAATCACAATTAAGAAATCAGAAAACGGAATTTATGAGTGCTCTCAATCAACTGGGGGTCTAGCCGGCGCTCTCGGCGGTCTAGCAAAATCTATGCCGTTTCGTTGGTTTGGATGGCCAGGCCTTGAGATACCCCAGGAGGACGAAGAGCTTGTGAGGCAAAAGGTCGCCAAATATAATGTGCAACCTATATTTCTCGACAGTGGCTTGGCCAACAAGTACTATAACGGATTTTCAAGTTAGTTTCCACATCTTACAACAACTTTCTAGCACACTCAGCCACCATGCAATGCTACTACAGAAGCCACAAGAATATTGAATTGATCACTTGCGTATAGATTCCACTCTGTGGCCATTATTCCATTACCAGCTGCATGAAATGGGCCGCATTGACAAGGATGCTTGGGATGCTTACTACGAAGTCAATTTCCTCTTCGCCGAAGTGATCACCTCGCAGCTGCGTGATGGGGATTCTATCTGGATTCATGACTATCACTTGATGCTTCTTCCACAGTTCCTCCGTGAAAGAACGCAACTGTCAGGATTGAAAGTCGAGATAGGGTTCTTTCTTCATACCCCATTTCCCAGCAGTGAAGTCTATAGGATTTTACCAATGAGGAAAACCATCCTTGCAGGTTTGTTGCACTGCGACCTTGTTGGATTTCACACTACAAGCTATGTGAGACATTTTTTGAGTAGCTGCTCTGAAATCCTGTGAGTTATCTCTACGTCCCTGTATGCGATATCTCCTTCTGATATACAGCCATTTCCCCAGGAAAGTCCCTACAAACCCGGGCCATGTGTATTTTAACGGTTCTAGTGTAGCTGTTGGTGCCTTTCCGATCGGTATTCAACCTGAACGCTTCGCAGAAATGATTAAAGAGAATGACGTCCAACAACGAATCCGCATCCTCTCACAGAGGTATCAAGGCGCGAAACTGATAGTCAGTGTCGACCGATTGGACTATATCAAAGGCATACCCCAGAAACTGCATGCGCTGGAAACTTTCTTGAATCGCTACCCCGAATGGGTAGGGAAGGTAGTTTTGATGCAAGTCGCCGTGCCAACGAGACAGGATGTGGAGGAGTATCAGAGTCTCCAGGCGGAGGTGAATGAGTTAGTAGGCAGGTTAAATAAAAAACACGGTTAGAACATTCCTGGGGACCGACAATGATAAGGGCTAATCTCTCTCAAGGATCGATTGAATTTTCACCAGTTAGCTTTTTATATCGGTCACTGGATTTCGAAGAAATTGTGGCACTTTACGCGGTTTCAGATGTCTGCTTAGTCTCTTCTACTCGAGATGGTATGAACCTAGTATCTCTGGAATATATTGCATCCCAGCACTTAAAGCATGGAAGCCTAGTGCTATCTGAATTCACTGGTGCTGCAGAGGTTTTGGATGGGAGTATAGTCTTCAATCCATGGGATGTCGAAGAATCTGTTGAAGCTCTCCATAGAGCGCTTACTATGGGGGAGAGGGAACGAGTTGCAAACTTCAAGAAGTTAGAAGAGTATGTGATGCAAAATACCAGGTAAGTCATTTATTCTGTCCAGATTTAGATATGGGCTGGCGCAAGCATCGTATTAACACTATGGTCAGCGCAGTTTGGGGTAAAGAGTTCACCGATGGTCTTATGAAAGCATGAAGCCCATACTATGCCAGTGGCAGATGAACTGGAGAGATAAATTGGATTTGAGGGTCTATAGGATGAGGACGAGATAACTCTGGTTGGGGGCCCTTCATAATGCTGGCCATAACATCCCCACTGTCTGGAATTTCATTGTATCTATAGAACGTGCCACCTCACTGTGGTATCGAATGCTCCACCCAAGCCTGTAAATCGTACAAATCGCACCGCGGTGTCACAGAGAAGCGAATGCTGCTTTGGAAAGACAGTAGACAAGCGAGGAATCATAAAATGATGATTTTGGACAAAACCAGATAAAGAAGCATAAGGCTGTTAGGGGCGCCATACTTCGAATGCTAGAGATGCTCACACCACCGACCCCTACAACAAAAGCAATGGCCGAAAATCCGAATAACCCATCAGCAATCCCTCACGTCCACGCTAATAATGCAGATGATCTGAGCTCAGTGGGCGGCTGATTGATCCGGACATTGAGACCCGGCTTTACTCCCACTTCCCGTCCAATCCATACCGATGCCCGCTGGCTATGCACCAAGCCACCTTATAATCCTTTATTTTCATTGGATGGAGTTTCTATCCGCAGAGAAACGGCCTTGCTATTCTTGCCGAGAAATAAATCCACAGCTGCAAATGGAAATGACATATTGCGCTGAGTGGTTTTTTAGAAGGTAAGTGGTGAGTATTTTAGGCGCTGATGACGTAGTTGAGATAGGTTTCTCATAACGAGGCTATATCCGTGGCGAGGTTGTGGAATAATTTTGGACGTCAACAACCCAAAACTCGGCTAGCTTGCCCAATTTTACGGGTTCCCAGTTTTGCCACATTCAAGCTAGGACCATTTAGATCGCAAATTAGCAAACAAGGACAAGCGTGGCAAGAGGAAAGACGGTCATGCACCCATTCCGCATGTTGACCTTGACGGCCTTTTCGATGGTGCCGCTGTTGATTTTGATTTACGCGCAAGCCCAACTCGTCGATGTTATTCTCGTATCAGCACACCAGTTGGTACGCGGTTGGCGTTGCCCTCGAAATTCTCAAGTCCCGGTAAAGGGAAGGACATGATCGCGCTCAATTCACCTTCCAGGCTATCTGCAGAGTGCCTGCAGTGTATCCACCAGGACCAGGAAGGCCGTCGATCACAACCATGGCAGCAAAGATCCCCGAACGAGCAAGAACTTTTCCCTTCGCTGCCCGATGACGGTCATCACTCGGGGGTCTTCGAGTCTCTTGATGGCATGCATCTTCGACATGTTTGATGATGCTTATGGCGAGCAGACCTCTTTTTTTCAACTAGAGAACACGAAGTTTGCGGGCGACAACTGTGTGGACTAGCTTTCTTCAGACTATGTATGTTTTGTGCCGATTCAAGCGATGGCCCCTCAGGTGACCTGTTTATTGCAAATTTATCCAACTACAAATTTAGAACGTCAGTCTCATTAGTTTTAAAATCAATATAGTATCTTCAAGTTCGGCGCGATTCCAGCGTCCCGGATTCTGGAAGCGTATGCTATGAATCTCGTTGGGTAGGCCGAGGGATACTTTGGGACGAATAAGTACGTAGGGTCTGCTTCTGAGCATCTGATATACCCTGTCGTGTACGCTTAAGGGGGCTCGGAGCGGAAGATTTTGCAGAATAAGGCATTCTGATTGGTCGATATCGATGACTAATCAGGGTGACTAATCAAAGACGGGAGTAAAGGGGGTTACAATAAGAAGAAATTTCAATAACCGGGAGATTTACTAGTAAATAGCCATAAAAGTGGGTCCAAACAAGCGAAGCGTTACCATAACTGTGAATTTACTACAACCGGACGTTCCATAAGCGAGAGTTGACCGTATTAAGTGAAACATCGTCATCTTCATCATGGGTATCTTTATCCTGTAATTCTGTTGAGGAATTCCTAACTAGACCAAAAAGCCTAACGTGTAGGGGTCTAGGGATCTTTCTGATATTTCAACAAATTCAACACAAACCGCCTAACATGAAATTCAAAAATATAGTGTACATCGTATATTCTAATTGATATCTGAAAAACTAAGAAAATCGTACTTGCACTGCAAAACAAAAATGAACCATGCTACAGTATACTGAGATGAATCTTCTGAGATGCTGCATATCTCGTTGCTTGTATCTCATCAACCACCTAATTACCACTACCAGTCTACCGAGTGTGCGATTTTTCCAGAATGTTATGAATATCCCCTCGTTTGACGGGCTTGGTGAGGAAATCATCGATGCCAGAAGCGTTCGCTTCATCTTGGGCAGCCGCGCCCCCGAGTCCTGTCAAAGCGACGACGGTTAAGGAAGGCAAACCCTGGTTTGAGGCTCGGCATTCCTTCTCAAAGGCACGAATTCGGCGGGCGGCTTCGAAGCCGTCCATGATGGGCATTGACATATCTGGTTATGTTAGTAGTCGTAGCAAGATGGTCGGAAGAAAAATGAAACATACCTAGAATGATGACTCGGAAAAGGTCGTGGTGGGCCTTGTAAACATCGACAGCTTCGGCCCCATTGCGAGCAGTCATGTATTCGTAAGTAGTCTTTTTCGTGTAAGCGCACAGTAGTTGAAGATTCAGATCATTGTCGTCCACCAGAAGAACAGATGGCCGAGAGGAATCTGGCTCCTCGTGCCCCCCATTCACACCGTTCACACCGTTCGTGGGGGAGGTCATTTTTGGCGATTTCTGAGTCGATTCATTCAGGCTCCTTTCATTTGCGTATCGACGTTGAATTTGCTCCCGCGATCCCATCGTCTCCATCGTTGGTCGCTTGCTGAGTTTCATACGCTCGGCAGGTGGATCGGTGGACTCGAGATCGACTGGCAAATGAGATGATTCCGGCACTTCGACCCAGCGAGTCGGCTCAGCTGGGCTAGATCGACCGGACGACGAATCGCGCTGTCGCTTGATACAGATTCTTAGTGCCCGGGCCAATTTGCGTGGCCCACAAGGCTGGCTGATGAATTCGAAGACAGGTGCCTCTCCACGATTCTTTGCCGTTACAAACATGTGGTGCGCTTCCTCAGGTGACTGGCAAATGACGACGACCGGCGAGCCATTGCCATCTGCGCCGTGTAGATGTTTCCCGAGGGCGAAGAGGTCTCTACCACCTATTTCTTCAGAGTCCAGCTCGGTCTGCACGGCCAAGTAGAAGTCCAAGAGAAGAGGCTCGCCTGGGAAGCATGACACGGTTGTCACTGTCAAGCCGAACCAGTGGTGACACAATCGCTCGAGGGATTCATACAGGGACTTGTCTCGTTGAGAACTGAGAGACGATCCGAAACCTAGGAAACCGATGGTCTGTCCTTGCGTAAATTTCAAGATAGACTGGAATTCCGAACTCGAGGAAACATCATCTGAGTGGTCGAGAGAGCGTACGAGAGGAGTGCGGATCGATAGTTCAGTGCCGACTCCCTTAGAAGAATTGATCTCAATCGAGCCACCAAGTGATCCAACAGCTTGATAGACAATACTGAGCCCCAGCCCACTCCCAGACATGAGTGTATCCTCCTGCATGAAGGGTTTGAAGAGATCCTTCTGCAAATATTCAGGTCCGATACCCTTACCGGTGTCTTTGACAACGAGAGTGACCTCGAAACTGGCCTCTTGGTCTTCTGATGAGTCCGGGGCCAGTAGTTTTCCGCCCCGAGGTTCGGTGGCTTCAGAGGACTTCAGTCCGAGATAAATATAGCCCGAGTTTGTATATTTCAGTGCATTACCAAATATATTCATCAAAATACGACGCCAGGCACCAGGGTGGGTATTGAATTCCCATTCCGTATCAGGCTGGATGTCGAAAATGACAGTGACCTCGCTGGCCCGTGGGCCAACCTGATTGGACCCATTCGTTTGAACTGCTGAACGTGATAATGATTCGGTCAAGGCAGGGGGAGGCATCTTGGGGTGATTGTAGAAGCTGTATCCGGCAAACACGGATTCGGCAACCTCCTCGAGCACCGCATCAAGCTTGACATGCGAAGATGCGGTCTTTTCACCGCAGTTTTTACTTCGCTCGCGACTTCCTTCCTCACTGGCGGGTAAGTGCTTATCTCCTAACTTCTTGCGCCTATGATTCCTATTCTGGCCAAGAAAAGCGAGATCCAGCAAGTTGTTGATGGTGTCCAGAAGAGTGCGGCCACAAGATTCAATTGTGTGGACCATTCCGTGCTGCAAGGCATTCATGGCCGTGTCACTGAGAATGTCCGCAGTGCCCAGAATTCCATGCAGTGGTGTTCGGAGCTCGTGGGTTATACTGCTGAGAAGCCTGGTCTTGGCTTTGTCTGCCATCTCCACATCGAGACGATTGATCTCGGCCATGATGCTATTTGCAAAGGCCGAAACATACATCAGCTCGTTCTCGAATGTAAATACAAGTTCTGGGTTATTTGTCCAGACCAATGTACCAGCAAAGCGCTTTCGTTTGTCCGAGTCCCAAATCGGCAACAGTAGAATACTTCTGGCTTGAGGGAAAATTTTGATCAGGTGTTTAGCGTCTTTTTGGAAGCTAGATCTACTCTTCTTATTGCTTGACGGTCTCCGCGAATAGGGCTTGAACGTGGGTTCAACTCCTGGTGTTTCCCGTGTGCTGCCGTCGCTCTCGTCAGAGACGGCCTTGTTGGCATCGTAGGTAAATATCTTTCCACGCGGGTATCGGCGAAGGAGTGAAGTGAACAGAGCTTCATGCACCATGGACGGCGGGCCAGTCATTGAATCATTGTTGATGGACGATCCCGACGAGTTTGAGAATCCTAAGCATAGAGACAAAGGCGAAGTGTCTTCCTCTGCGTCCGAACTAGTGGGTGTAGAATCGTGCTTTAACGGTGAGCTCGAATCGGTGCTTTCACCACTACTTGTAGGATCACTCGAAAGCCCAGGATCCGACATTCTGTGGCCTTTATGGTCACCTGTTCTTCTAAAGCGATCGCTTTGCGCATCAAGAAAGATCACACCCTCGGTCCCAATCGACTCCCTGATCAAATTTGCTGCTCTCGAAAAGACTTGCATGATGCTTTTTACATGCATTTCTTCCTGTGGGCTTTCACAAATTATCACGCTTCGGATTGATTCATCCTGGGGTGAAACATCTATGCCAGACTTTTGACTGGGGTCCGGACCCCAGCCACTCTCTTTTGTTCCCACTTCCGTGGTATTCTCGGCTCGTTTAGGACCTCGAGAGACAAGCTCAGTCGAATTTGTCTCCTCGTTACCCTGTATACGCTGTTGCTGACTGTTGGCCCGACCCTCTTTCGCATCATCGGGTCTACCTAAAGCATTCTCATCCTGCCATGCATAACGAAGGGTAGATTTCCCCTCGTTGAAACTGCCCAAGCCGACAAGCATTCGTTCGGCTTGGCGACTTTTGTGAGTGAAATGGCCCATCACCAGATGTTTCATAATGGTACCAGCCAGGTCTTTCATGAAGCGAATAGAGTGCTCTGGAAGAGTCGAGGTTTTAACTTCGTCATCCATCACACTGAGACAACCAACAGTGAGCCCTCGGGGGCTGATCAGAGGCACGGAGGCAAAGAAATGGACATTCGATAGTATGTTCAGAAGCTCGCTGCTCTTGATACGCGAGTCGTTCTTCACGTCTCCAACAACCAAGGCACCGCCCTCAACTGACTCGCCACCCTGCATGCAGGCGGAGATGGGTAGACCCTCAACATGGTGACATAGGCCTCGTTCTTTAGGGAGCAAGCAGCTTCCCAGTAGCATCTTGTCGCATTCATTTTCGGGAGTGCCACCGACGAGGCTCAATGACGGAGTACCCTCCGCGAGGATATGCTGATGCGTGCGATCGAAGAGAGTGACGAGGGCTCGTTGGGTTCCGAGGCGAATTGCTGCAAGCTGGGCAAACGTAGTAAAGGCCGGGTCCGGCGAGGGCTGAGGAGTGTATGTTTGTCGACTGGCATGATCGAAAGGAGTGAACTGTGAGGCCGAATACTCGCGCGGTATATACCTGTCGCGGGGCAGCTGATCAGCGATCTCGACGCTTCCTATGACGTGTGTTGTTCCTTACTTGCGAAACTCGCGTTCCTGTGCCAGACGATAGCGCGCGCCCGAATCAGTAGCTACAATCGCAGTCATACTGAAGAAATCAAAGACTCGGTCTGCGCATGATACTCCGAAAGTTGAAAAGTCGGTTTTACATTGAGCATTTGAGAAAGTCGGAGTGGTTCAAAAGCAGGTTTTACGCAACGGGTATGTTCAAGGGACCCGCCCAATCGGAGTGGGCTCTCATACTCATGAGTAAATGTCTTCGGGTGGAGCAAGATTTTGGCGGCCCCCGGGAGAGGAATATTGTTCATCCAGATACTCTAAATCTATCAGGCTAGAAGAACCGGTAGTTCATTCGCTAGTCCCATTAACTCATCTCTGCTCTAGGGCTTCTACTCATCCAGGTAAAAGCACCGAGCGTCATGCAGATCCGCGGTTTTGAGACTTGATAGGATTGGAAGGCACGGGTCTTAAAAGTATATCAGAGTTGTAAAGAGCTCCCGAGCTCCCCTCATAATGACGACTAGACCTCGCCAAGCGCGGGTTTGGGTTGGGTTTTCAATTTCTTTACCCCACGGGTAACCCACCGCGGGTTTTGGCCTTCATGAACCCGCCTGTGGGTTCTTGGGGGTACCCGCGGGTTGCCCAAAATACCCAAAAATGGGGATAAATCGTGAATAAAACTGATTTAGTCACCTAGTGTAATTTTGGTATTTTATCACTGTCACACTTTTGAGCGGGTATTACACTTTGCCTAGGTCCCACTTTTTAATACTGCAAAGCAGAAACCTCCAAAATCTTGTCCATTGCAATAGCTAGTATGCCACCCTTCATATTTGATCACATCTGCTACTCTATTGGGCATAGTCTCTGATAGGTGCTTAAAAACCTCGATATCTAGGCCTTCCCACGCTTCCTGCGCAGCATTTACTAATATATCTAGCGTTGTTGCGTTATTTGGTAGGTGCATAAGCTCAGGGTGACGCTTCAAAATCTCCGCTTTAAGTAACCCCCATAGGATCTCAATTGGATTTAAATCAGGCAAATAGGGGGGCTATCCCATTATATCGCAGTCTAGCTCATTAAGCGTATCCCGTACGATATAAGCGGTGTGTACTGGCGCGTTATCTTGCTGAAAGATAGCATCATGATTTGGGCTATTAAGTAGTGTAGGTAAGACACGCCGATAGAGCTCATCGATTGTACGAGAGGAGACACCGTCACGTCACGATGTAGGATCTCCGAAAAGGGGGATAAGACCAGATCGACGTGGTTGACCACAAAAAGCAGCCCAAAATATCTGCTTGATTTGCTTCCCACGCGTTGGAATCATTTGGACCTGAGACCCCTCTTTTAAATGCTGGAAAAGCTGGTCTTTAGGACGTGTAAAGGTCCGTTCTTGACGCTGGCCAATTCCACGTTCAACCGTACATTCATCAGACCAATAAATACGGGCCCAATCCTCAGAAGTAAAATATTGATATATTCGCGCCCAAGCAAGGCGTTTTTCGGCATGTAGAGGTGTTAAAGTTAGCCGTTGCATTTTTCGCCATTTTCGAAGGCCCATTTCATGGGTTAGGCGCCAAATTGAAGTCCGTTTAACCTTATCATCGACCTCTAGAAGTAGGTCTTTGATCAAAATTGATGGATTCCGCTGTATAGTCTCATAGATATAGTCACGATCGTTCTCTGTAAGCTTTCTTGGTGCTCCTGAGCGCGATAATGACTCCTGCTTTTGACGCTTTGATTCTTGGGTAAGCGTATATTGCATAGTTGAGCGTGGAATGTCGGAAAATCGCTTTTTTTTGATAGTTGTTGCCCCCAGGCCATTTGTAGCGTGTAGCTCGGATATCTTAGCCAATTGTGAGACAATCAAGCTCTGGGCCTCGTTTCCCACGTATAGGAGGGAAAAATGGGATTCTACTACTAAACGCGTCTATATTTACTGTATAATACTGTATATGCTAGCGTGTTTGGTCGCGCGTGAGATCTTGTCAGGATTGTGAGCTGTTGTAGTTCAGAGGTATATGATTGATTGATTGTTTTTTATTGTTTATTGAGAGGGAAACATGAGGCTATATATACAACGGGAAGATCAAGTTGATTTCCAATCAACTTGACTCTTCGTATACATACTTCGGGATTAATTCCGATGGTTCGGCTTGGTTCCTGATCTGCACCAGCCTCATATCACAACAATACTCAACAATGTTTTCGCATTCGAATAAGTAAAACCCTGTATTCGAACCCACCCCTATCTATGACACGGAGCTGCCCCCTTTAAATCTCACACACTCCGCTCTAACGTAGCCTTAAAATATCCCCGCTTCCGGGCAATACGCTTGGCTCGACGGTTGGTCCAATTCTTGATTAAACACCGATCAGTTCAACACCCTTACTTCTTTCTATCTTGCCTCACACAATAGCATCGCTGTCCTGCTCCTTTTCCACTCTCCTGACATTTAGCATCGCTTCAATTTGCCTGCCTCAACCAAACAACAACTGGATAGTTTGAACAACCTCCTAAGTGTCCTCGCCTATCAATTTCTTTCCTTGCCCCGTGGTAAATTAAAATCGACTCAATTTTCTTGTGACTGAGCCCATGCTCAACCGGGTGGATGCGACCGCGCTTCATGGCTGCTTTTAGCAGTATTCGTCTCGCATATCACGAAGCCACTGTTGGACAGACTCTTGCAACTTCGCTGCCTCGTGGTAGTCCATTATTTCAGCGTGTCTTAACCACTATTAGGAAGATTCTCCATGGCCAAAAAGATTTGTCTTTGACGTACATTTTCGCTTCCCATGCATCAATTGAACGATCGGTATCGTCTAATCCCCAATCAAATCTCATTTTGGCCTTCGGTTCATCTGTAGGGTCATGATAAAGTGCGAGATACGGAAAGGCTAGAGCCTCGGACGCAGTCACTTCGCTGTTGCGGGTCAAATACAAGCATATTTTCTAGAAGAGTAATAGCTATCTTTATTAGTGAAAACGTCCGTGAATAGACTGCAACACCATACCTGATGGATCAATGCCCGACATAACATCTGAAAGTGGTTTGCCCTGACTCTTAGGAAGTGACTGGACGAAATTTAGAGCCTACCATAAAGATACGTCAGAATAAGCCCAAAAATCATCTGCAGTGATACTTTTTCAGCAAGTAGTGACTGCTGCTATGAAAAGGTTCCCTAACAGACATTTTCACTGACCGTCTTGCTTATGACGTCTTCGGACGGGGTTCCAAGCAACTCTGTGATGACATGGAATTGGTGCATACAGTTTTGCCCGAGGAAAAGGGGCTTTCCCTGCAGCAGTTCGGAGAAGATACACCCTGCACTCCAAATATCAACCCCCTCATCATATCTCTGCCATGTAAGCATAACCTCCGGTGCTGTGTAGCATTTGGTTGACACGTAGCCAGTCACCCAAGGTTTCTGAACCCGCGTGAGGCCTGAGTCGCATATCTTAAGATCACCATTCTCGTTCACCAGGATATTAGCTGGTTTCAGATCACGATGGATCACGCCTGCTGAATGTATATATTTGAGACCGCGCTGAAAATCAATTAGAACAGATCATCAAGTGATCACGAGCGATCAGACCATTATCTGGTACAGAAAGTATTGAACGAACTCGCCTTCAAGAGGCTTGGAATTTAGAAGCGCTTCCAAATTGATTCTCATTGGTTCCGTGACAAGGTAACTGCGCGCATTAATAGGTAGCTTGGGAGGCCCACTTTAGAACAGCGTACATGTCTTTCGAAGGAGAGACAAATATATCGACCAGATTGGTAATCTATCCTGTCAGATGTAAGTCTCGACTAGCAGGATTTTGATCACGAACATTCTCATGCTTCAAATGTTTCAATAGTCTGATTTCTTGGAATATGTTCTGGGCGAGTTCTCTCGATGCGAATGGCTGGCGCAGTTTTTTTATCGCAACAGATTGCTGACGACTCTGGTCTTTAACGGAGCTAGTACCACGCATCGTTGTCAGTGTAAAGTCTCATGAACAGACGGCAGAGACCAACCATAAAAGCCCGGAAATGCCCCTTGCTAGAGGCTCTATCGCAGAGTACCTAGGCGACATAACTCGTACGTGCACTCTGTGGAAAGAACCCTCGATTTCATACCTTGTCGTTATCTCGAAGACCTCATTTAAGAGCTCAATTCGCACGAACTGCGCCATAGTGGTAATGAAAGTGTCAGTAGGTGAGGAGGTCGAATCAAAGATAATTGTAAGGTACAAATTGGCTTGCAAATGCTGACACTCGCAATTCCTGTTTTACCGGCTCATGCCAAGCCTGGCATTGTACTGCGAACTAATTCTTAAACAGGTTTTTCCCCCTCCCCCACAATCTGCAACCAGTGATATTGCGTCAACGTGTGGGGCCGTCTTTCGATCCAGGTTTAAATCCCGCTCGTCGAGCGTTAATAAAAGCACACCTTATTGGTGACCTCACGTAGTCAAGAGGGACGGTATGTGTATGGCTTGGCCGCAACGGGTCACCTGTCGCTCAGGTCTAACGCGTTAACGGTCTTATGCGTTAACGCGTTAGACCTGAGCGTCAGAGATGGCCCCGCCCGCGCTCCCTCATGGGAGGCAATGTGTTTGTATATTGTAGTAGGCTCTAATCTTACATGAGGGGGCTTTGGTTCGAGAGGGGGAATCCACTCTTGAGTAAGTGAGAGATGATGAGATGCCGCAGAGGCGAGCAGTTGCCTCACTAGAGGCATTTGTAGAAATGAAGAACCCCTCAGGAAGCCTCGTGTTATTGTTGTGATATGAGGCTGGTGCAGATCAGGAATCAAGCCGCACCATCGGAATTAATCCCCGAGGTGTCTATACGAAGAACCAAGTTGATTGAACAACTTGATCTTCTCGTGGTATATATAGCCTCTGTTATCTCCTCTAGTACAAGAATAGTCAATCTTCCTTTGACCTACAATACCCAACGTTGTTTTCAAGGAGGAATAAACCACGCCATTATCATTTCGAAAGTCAGTCGTTGAAAGAGATGTCCGAGGCTATTACACATATTTGTATGCAATACTCTTGGGATTATTGGCATTGCTCTCATTCAGCTTGCCAACGAAAGGTGTAACGGCTCACTACTTGCTCCAAAATATATCTCTACAGGAGCAACGTACAGTCAATTTCCACTTTTATCACCCCCCTCCATCCAAATGAAACTGGGTGACAGATGTGAATTGTGACAATTCTGAATTCATGACGTAATAGTTGGTTATCTACCCCCAAGCCCTATTTCCTATTTAGGCTTCTCACCACATATCATCCAAAGTCACCCGACGCTTCTCATTAATCTGAATCCTAGTAAAATCGTCAATCAAACCCTCAATCTGTCGAATATGATTCTGAGTGCCCTTTTCTTTGTTCCCAACCCATAGTAGAATATCCTGTAGATAGCCTAGTACGTCGGAATTAGACGGAAGCTCTGGAGGGGCCCCAGATATATATGTATTCATCCTCGGCATCTTCACCCTCGGAAGTACTATATATATGTTCACCAACGTGAGGCTCATCATGTATATCAAGCTCAGGTGCCTCATTTTCGTCCAAAGGGTCTAAGAACTCACCTAATGGCATGATATTATGGGCGTTTCCAAGAAGCTTGGTTGCTTGATCATATAATGCCCCTATCTCTGTATTCAGCTCATTTTGCTCCTGAGTGGGGATAGGGATTAGAGATTGGATTAACTATCGCACTTTTAAAAAAGCAGTTCTGGATAGTTTGGTCCGATACATCATATCTCTATACTGAAGTAATCCAATGAAGTGTATATCTAAGGCTCATCTTCTCACAAGGATTGAGTCCACGATCAAGGATAGTAATCATCCAACGTATCTACTTCTTCCGGTAGTAGTGTTTAATATTTTGGATAATTCCTTGGTCTAGCGGCTGATAAACCGAAGTCGCGTTCGCTGGGAAAAAATGGACCCGAATATGGGGCGGTGGTGGTGTATTTGCTAAGCCGACCGTATGCGCTGAACAGTTGTCCAGTAATAATACTACTCGTCTATCCGTAGAAATACGCCTATAAAAGGAGCGTAACCATTCTTCTATAATACCATGATGCATCTAAGCTTTCTTATTCCAACGCCAGACATAGCTAAGAGCTTGGAAATTGACTCCCTGGAGCGCACGTGGTGTCTTTGCGGCCCTAATTAACCATAAAGGTATTCGATCTGTACCGGTCGTATTTGTCGCAACAACAATAGAAACCCGGGTTTTATCTCGCTTTTGCCCGGCTATCTTTCCATTGGAGAGACCTCTATTAGGCATCCGTCGCTAATATAATCCAGATTCGTCTATATTATAGATATCCTCATGTTTATACTGGT
Organism: Penicillium lividum; assembly: GCA_028828245.1. Lineage (NCBI taxonomy): Eukaryota > Fungi > Ascomycota > Eurotiomycetes > Eurotiales > Aspergillaceae > Penicillium > Penicillium lividum. Next base: position 4,784,817 of record JAQJAG010000003.1, read on the forward strand.
CGCAGATAATTCGGAGAGGTATAATATTATCGTGTATCGAGGAGGGGACTGAAGCAGCTTCGCTATGGAAGGTAATATATCGGAGGGAGTGGTGTTATTTAAACCGAGTAACCCAGCCATCAGAGAAAAGGGGGGTTGGAAGATCGCGATATTCAGGTATTTTCTTCCAAAATTCAGCAGCTTTGTATTGAATCAAAGGGCTAGTGATTGGATATCTAACACTAATATGCCCTTCTACCCACTCAGCAAGTTTTTGGTCTAATATAGGCTACTGAGGAGATAACACACGCTTATTAGACCCCGCAGGACCTATATCAAGGTGTGTATACTTTGATGAAAGGATCTTCGATACCGTTGTACGGTCAATCTGGCGATCAAATTGGGATTGAAACCAATCGACACACGCTCTTTGGGTAGGGCGAGGGTTGGTTTGGGACCAATAGGCACGTAGAGCCTGCTTCTGAGCATCTGTTATGCCTAGTTTGGCACGCTTGGCTAGGGGTAATCCTGAAGTTTTATCGAATTTGGACATTCTGATTGGTCGGTCGATATGACTAAGCAAATTTGGGGAGGGAAGAGGGGGTGATAAATGTGAATGTGACAAAAGTGAGCATTTTATATGGAAAAGGCGGTGAAAGTGGGTCCATCCAAGCAAATAGGGTGCCAAAACCGAAATTGTGCCATATATGCGTGTGACAAAGCTGGAAGTTGACTGTACTACTACTACTACTGCTGTATTTTGAGCATCAAATCCTAACGCTCATCGTGATCGCGACGCCGATGCCCCCGCTCTTATATTAAGTCACGCGCTGCCATTGTACTGCGCGTTCTCAAGTAAGTAATGCCAAATTAGGCGTTACGGTTCGTGAATTCCCTTTGGCTATGGAATATTTACGCTCTCAATAAGGACATGTCAGCATGTTCCCCAACAAGCTCATGCATGGAGCTACTATCTGCAACGAGCGAGCGGAACCATTCTTCCCACACTAACGGATATGGCACCCAATCTTCATCCTTGGAAGCTCAAGCTTGTCCAAGATTTGATAGATACAGAAGGTGAGAGACTCTAGATAATTGATGAAATTTTGTGTTGACGAGGGGTTTTGTGTTGACCAGTGGTAGACCTCCACCGCCCTTCGGGGGTGTAGCTCTGCTTACCAAGAGACTGTTATACAGTCAATAGAGCACAGTGCGAACAGATCCACAAACTATTAGCAGGGATATTGCGACGGTCTCCGGAACTAACCATGGGGAAAGGCATATTATTTCGAGACTAATCTCAAGCAACAGTTCACACGCGGTCCAGACGATAAAATTTACGAATGCCTTCGTGGAGAGGTGGCCTTGTTCGGCGGATCCTAGACTTCTTGCTGAGTCGGACGCTGATAAGGCTTTACGATTGCAGAGTGTCGAGGTTGAGTCTAGATTTTACTTTGGAACTTCCCTTGAATGGAGCACTAGGGCGTACCTGGAATTTTTTAATCCATAGATTCAGTCCCCCCCGGCTACATCGGGGGCACATCTGGACAATCCGTGACTTAAAATGAGAACTGCGGACCAGCGCACGTGCTGGCTCCAGAATTATTTGGCACTCGACTCGAAGCCAGGTCTCTGGTCTATATGAGAGATTCCAGAATGATCATCAATCGGGTTGAAGAGGGTGTAAATTGACCATTTTTCATCGCCATAAAGGGATTCCCGGTGACAATATCATAATGAGTAGAATCCAAGGCAAAATGATAAGATTGCGCCTGTTCGTATCTAAGAGCCCCCTTGGAAAAACCAAGTTGCTTTCTAAAATGACGGTGTTGACGAAAGCCTGGAAGAGCGTTTGAATCACGTGACCGTTCCCCAGATCAATCGAGAAATTTTCGAATGTCTCACAGTCTAGATCGTGTAGCTTCATGCTTGTCTGCAGCTGGCAGCTGTCATATCGCGCTTAACCTAAAGTGGTAATGGAGGGGGACGGCTGATTCACTAATCAAAATCGTTCGATCAAATCTCATTGGAAAACCGGTTTCCAGATCGGGGACCCCTCAAACATTGAATCACCGAGGTTCAAATTCTATGGAAAACAACCATGGCAATAGACACTGGACCAGCACGCCCGCGTGAATCCAGGTGTGACTCGGAGCAAGACAGAATCCGAGACTTATCGAGGTGCGCGTTCGTTCCTTATCTAACCTCACCGCCACATGCTGATCATCATTTCCAACGGTTTTAGATATTATTGTACATTCGATCAAGATCCACAATCCACTAGCAGTCCTCGTCTTTCACCCGACTCTACCCTTACCGCGCTTACACAACTCGGAGTCCATCGTTTTGGATGTAACCGGTCCTTCGTCTCTATCATTGATGGTGAACAGCAACACCTCATCGCAGAAGCAACCGCCTCGGTCTCTCTGCGCAATGAGGACCGCCACCTCCCAGACGATGGAATATACCTTGGAGTTCGGACACTGGACCTAGAATGGGGTGTTTGTCCCCACGCCATACGTCTATTCACAGGGCAGGACCCCTCGAAGGTGACGGACACAGAAAACATAACCGCGAATAGAACTCGGAATATCATCCGCGACTTTACGACGGAGGAGTTTTACAACACCCGACCCTACGTCCTCGAGTGGCCATACTTTCGTTTCTACGCCGAGGTTCCCTTATACAGCCCCTCCGGATATGTACTCGGTTCATATTGTGTGGTGGGCAACAAAACGCGCACACATTTCGGAGACGAGGAAGTCGCTGCTCTTCAGGAGATCGCAGATGCCATCTCTCAGCATCTTGAGAATGTCCGGGTGGCTCATTACCACCATCGAGCCGAGAACCTGGTGAAAGGACTAACAAATTTTGTCAAAGGTCATGCACAATCTGACCTTCCGAATCATCTCGACCAACTTGCGGCTCCGGAAACGCTGAATTTCCATAACCTGAACTTTACAAGTAATGCCATCAATTCCAATGAGCCGGAAACATCAGCCCCGTTGAGTAAATCTTCCAAAAACAAGTCGACGTTGGATCTATCGTCCTTAGCAACCAAGGAGGAGGGAGTTTCCCTTTTCTCGGAGACCAAAGACTCAGAAATGACGCGACCGACGAGCCAGCCATCATCACTTGCTCCGGCCTCCCCGTATTCAGAAGGATTGCTAGGGCCAAATGATTACTTTGCTTCCGAGGCGATGGATGATGTGCCTATTGCAGAACGCGTTGCTGCGATATTTTCCCGCGCCAGTGATCTGCTGAGAGGGTCGATGGATTTGGATGGTGTAGCTTTTCTCGATGCACGCCAAGGCGATTCTAAATTGTGAGTTTAACTCTCATAATTCTATTTGGTATATCTCCTAATATTATTTAGTGACCTCGGGGATGATTTTGGAAACGGCGAATCCCCCAACCTTGGGGACTCTGGACCCGAGATCAATACACAGCCTTGGCTACCTGCCCAACCCGCCGAGGCAACGCTTGATAACAAGGAGAATTTATGCCGATCTTTGGATTGCCTGACCACCGACCCGCTCAGTCCAGGGTCTGACCTCACTCTTTCGGAAGACTTTTTGCGTACATTGATCCAAAACTTTCCAGGCGGGCACATTTTTAATCTCGACGATGAACCCTGTGAGGAGGAGACCTTGCAACAGAAGGCGTCCCGCCACCTCGCAGTCAAACTACCAGACGCAAAATCGGTACTCTTCATCCCGTTGTGGGATTGGAATAAATCACATTGGCTTGCAGGGACACTGGTCTGGACACAAGAAAGTTGCCGCCCTCTGGGCATGGAAGAACTGCATTACTTCAAAGTGTTTGGCGACTCTATAATTTCTGAGGTGTCTCGAGTACACTGGACGGCGACCGAGAGGTCAAAGTTTGATTTCGTTTCTTCGATAAACCACGAGCTGCGCTCTCCACTGCACGGTATACTTGGAAGTGCGGAATTGCTCCAGACCACGCCCCTTCAGCCCTCACAGCATGAAATGGTCAAGATGATAGACACTTCAGGTCTAGCATTGCTGGACACTATAGATCATCTGTGAGCTAACCGGCCCCAAGATCCCCACAAAGAGCTTGGCTAACCCATGCATAGACTGGGATATTGCAAATTCAACGATTTGGCGACAGGGAAGAATCCGGGCAATAAAAGACTTGAAAGAAGAGTTGCGGGTCAAGGTTCCAACTTTGACCTCGGTACATTAGTCGAAGAGGTTGCGACTACTATTTGCGCTGATGAAAAGTCACGATTTGTCTCCATCCTCGCAGATGGATCAGTCACTGGACCCGGCATCGCTACGGATACCCAACATACCAGCAGCAGTAATGAAGTTTCAGTGGTCGTACGAATTGACGAGCCCGATCTTTGGAGTGTGCGATCAGCTGCTGGTGCCTGGAGAGGTATACTACTCAATATTATTGGCAACGCGATGAAGTGGACCAAGAAAGGCCTCATCGAGGTCACATTGTCCAAAAAAACATCAGAAATGACCAAAAGCTCTTCTCTTGCCCACCTATGTGTCAAAGATACTGGCAGTGGAATCTCACGTGACTACCTCAAGAACCAGCTATTCTCTCCATTTGCCAAAGAAGACTCCCTTTCGCCAGGAGTCGGCCTTGGACTCAGCATCGTACGGAAGTTTGTCGAATGCCTAGACGGTAAAATATATGTCAGAAGCGAGCAGGGTGCGGGCACCCAAGTGGACATCTATATACCCGTGAAATGCCACAAAAAGGCACATCCCGCTGAAATGGCAAATATTCCATCCCTTCCAGCAACACCGAGTTCACCAATCCCGGTCCGGGCTTGCCTTATTGGATTACACGGGCAGCCGGAGTTGGATGATATCCCGACCGGGATTCTAACTTTCGACGCAAAACGCAAGCTATCGATCCAACATGCACTTTTCGACGTGTTTATGACACAATTAGGTTGGGAACTATTATCGGCAGATTCACCCCGTCAGGAGCATGGCGATGTCGCGATCATCGAGGGAGCAGACCTCCTTGATATGTTGACTGAGGGACTGCTGCCCGCGACAGACGATAGTGATGTCTCAAAATTCTTCATTGTTCTCGATGGAAAGACGTCGCCACTGACTGATGATTTGCCTGCAAATTTCATCCGCGTGTCGCAACCGTGCGTTCGATATCTTCTCCCTGCTGTGCACAAGTTAAATGACCTTCGTTATAGATTCGGACCCAAGTCTCTCCGTGACGCTGCGGAAAGATTCATGAAACTTTTCAAGATGCCACTTCCATTGGAAACTACAGAATTGGCTGCAATCTCGCAGTCTATGGCTCAGAAAACTACGCTTCTACAGACACAACAAAGCTCCATGGACATACCAGAAATCCCTGCATCCGGATGCGAATCTGCTATCGCAAATCCTCCGGATCAGTCCGATACCACTGTCTTTCAAACCGAGAATCAACCCAAACCCGTAAATGTCCTCGTTGTGGATGACAACCCTATCAATCTCAAGGTGCGTGAATACCAATGGCATCCCCATGCGTTGTAATTTGCAGCATATAAACTCACAATTATGCTATCAGATCATGTCTACATTCATGCGCAAGATTGGATGCCGCTATGAGACAGCTCTAAATGGACTAATAGCCCTCGAAAAGTACGAGAGTGCCGATCAGCAATATGACTTTGTTTTGATGGGTAAGCGTTGAAATCTTTCTAAATCATTTCACCGAGAGGCAATCTATTGACACCAGCAGATATATCGATGCCCGTAATGGATGGATTAGAGGCAACAACAAGGATACGTGAACATGAAAGAGAGAAAGACCTCCAACCATCGTTGATCATCGCTATTACGGCTGTTGCTTCAACTGATATACAAGAGGCTGCTTTTAAGGCTGGGGTCAACGATTACCTAGTCAAGCCCCTATCCCTCGATAAACTCCGTGAATTAATTCACGTGTGAATTTAATTAAATGTTAAATTCTATACATGCAGACACAATCTCTCTCCAACTTGCTCCGGAACAAGATCGAGTATGCGGGGCTTCTTTTGTGGTGCAGTAGATAGAATATCAAAACATCTTTCATTATAAGACACCTGAAATGTCAGGCAACAATGTCTTTAAGGTGAATCAACCTGAGCATTGGACCTGTATAGCGTCGAGACTTCGGATTTCAAGTCTAACGAGCAAATCGGAAATCTAACCGTTTGTTGCCTTCATCCTTCGTCGTGCTCAGATAGTGATCTTTCTGCTTCGGACTCATGGAACTCCATTCCTGTTCGCGTGCTGTATTTCTCCACATGAAATAAAATTTGATGAAGACAGTCATCACAAGATTCCAGCCTACAATGGCAAGAAGGATCTTGTTTCCCCTTCTATAAAATGGTTTATCGTCCTGGTAGATCTACAGATAAATTAGCTACAAATTGATGTGTGATTTGGAGAGATATCTGTAAGACTAGCATTGGAAGAAATGATGGAGCCGGCTTGACAGATCATGTTGTAGACAGCACTGCCCACAGTGCGCGTGCGTACGAAGCCTGCATTCCGTGAGATCAGACTCACTATGAGGGGAGTTTGATTAGAGTATGTCCACTGTAGGGATTCCTGCAGTACTCGCCGTTTATAGAATGAATATAGGGATAACCAATGACCAGAACGGTAATGACGTACCAGGCCCAGGGGCTTGCAGTTGATGGGAGTAGCTCCAGTGCCAATAGAAGTGGAATGCACCAAAATGAGTAGAATAGCACAATGGCCATGCGATTGTTTATTCTTTCAGACACCCAAGACCAGAATACCAGTTGGATCAGAAATAAGACGTATCCCGGAATAGTCAGAAGATTAACTTGAAAGGTGTTGAAGACTAGTGACCTCAAGAAAAGCGTCAAGTACGCGGACTCTGGACTGGTGGGGATGAGCATTGTCAACTTGATCAAGTAGAGGGGCCAAAGATCGTAGTCCATCAAAGAGGCCGATAACAGCTTCAATGTCAGGCCCTGTCGATTATGCATCCCACCCTGAATACCAATAAGCACAGTCCCAAACGAGTGAATCACAATAAGCTTCCGCCTCACCTTTCCTGGGTCGTCACGCAAAATTCGGTTGACCACGATGATCTCCTCTTTTTCAGTGAACCAACCATCCTCTCCGCGAAACCAGCTCGCACTCTGTGTAGGACTTGGCGGCAAGTAAAACCATGAGATAAGGCCAATAACAGCGGTAACAACACCTTCTAGCACAAAAAGCCATCTCCAGCCTTCCCACCCACCAATCCCTCGCATATGCAGAATACCAAACGCCAAAATTGCGGCGACGATGTGCGTGCCGTTTGAAGCGCAATAGAAGAATGCGACTCTCATAGGCAGCTCTTTGTTCGTGTAAAAATAAGACAAGTAAAGGAGTGCATCCGGAATAAACCCGCCCTCAACGAGTCCCAGAAGAGCGCGTGTCGCGTAGAAACCTTTCCGGCTACTCACAAATGACCATTTGTATGGGGATCCACCGATCCGGACCCAGTCTTTTTGAAATCATTTGCGAGGGGACCTCGGCGCACAAGAAGCAAAGATAGAATATCGTCATTCCATAGTTGTACTGATTCGTTGAGAGACCGAGATCGCCGAGCATACCATCAGATAAAGCCTGAGAAATATTGCCACGATCCAGCTGGAGAGCAAAAAACATCAAACAGATCCAGGAGCAGATTCTGTAGTCAAGCTATATCCGTGTCAGTATAGGTGGCCATGTGCCTTACCCTGCGGTGCGGGAAACAAGAGGAACACTCACCCTTCGAACAAGTCTCTGTTCTTCCTTGTCCGTCCAAGTCGCACTTGGATCATATCGGTGATTCCCCTCATACTCTGGCACAGGTGAATAGAGCTCCACTGATCCACCGGCCGCTATTGCCCCACTTTGGTTGTTGTATGATTCAGATGGCATAAGCGATTCTTGGAGAACAGAAAAGGACGTGTTTTTCGTCTCGAAAGTGGAGTATGAAACTCTTTTCGTCATTTTGAAAATTGAGAATACCTTCAAGTCCTTTGAGACATGAGCGCGATCTTTCCCTTCTTATATAATCAACGATCACGACACGTGCCATGTTGCCGAGAATTGCGCCATATAAGCGAATGATGACTCGGTCGCGGATATCATGCAAACCACGAAGACCACGGAGACATGGCGGTCAGGGTCCAAGAGGCTTTCATAACGCGGCGGAATTTTGCAAGAGAGGTAGTGAAGAATGCTAATTTTTAGTATATAGAAAAGAGAGAAGCTCATTAAGGTGAGGTAGAGGGGGGGGCGATAGGCCCAAAGGATCACAACAATGGAATAAACGTCAGAAGGTGGGGAAACTTTAGTAGCCAGGGAAAGTCCCCACCATCTATCTCTTGTTGATCACCATAGTTACCGTAATTACAGGTCTCGGCACTGGCCAAACATAGCCGAAACGCCCAGTGGCCATGCACTAGAATTCGGAAACAACACTAGAGGAAGGCGTCGCTGGTAAATGATGGGAGGAAATGTATATCATCCGTGACTACATTCTGTGAAAAACATAGAAAGCTACCTCAGAGCAACATGGATAGACGGTTTCTACCTTCAACGGGACTGTATATTGGTAGTGGTGACTCTATTCTTGTAAGACACGTTGTCTGATGGTTAGGGGCCGAACGAGGTGATGGGTATGTGTGCCATACTGTAGGACACACCACCACACGATATGTTTCCATTACAATATCGTGTTCAGCTCGCTTGGTCATCATCAACTAGCGAAAGGGCATCTACATCGAGGTTGGCGCAGCACCAGAGTTGTCACATCACAAGCAGGATCCACATCGTAGTTATCAACAGAAGATTAACAGTGGATAGCTAGACGCATCGCTATGCTACAATAAGTGCAGTCTACGGATAACAGCTTTAAATGCTGTAAATTTCCCAATGTTATCTCCATTGCGTGCATACATAATTACTGTAGTACCCGGTGTTGTCGATAGCCCACAAACCTTACTGTTTCTAGTAACCGCATCATTTATACTGACCCAACAGTTCTGCTTCAAAAATGAAATCACGCTGGAAGAAGCCTGATTTCAAGAATGGAGACTTAGCTGCGGCATGGCCAGACCTTCTTTAGCACGAGACCTGCGCGGCCTGGCCCGGGCGGGTTCTGGTTGCGAGACGACTGGTCCTGGGATCTCAATCAGTGATCCTGCGAACGACTGAACCGGAACTGGGAATATAATCACTGGCCCTGGGAGCCAGGTTGCTCCTGGGACTCTTGAGCTATGTTCTGGAGCCGTTGTGTTTGATCCTAGGAGCAGACTTTTGCTTTCAGGGAATGAAGTAGAGTGGTCCCTGGTATAGGCACTTTGGATTCACGTGTAGACTTCTGGCTCGAGCGATTTCAGTTACAGAACCTTATCCTCAAACCTTAAATAGTATAGTGGTCTAGGGTTTAAGTGCATAAAAGGGAGAGTACGTGCGGCGCCGTGAGACCTCGGATAGTTAACTTCGCCATCTACTAAAACTGATCTCCTAGATTAATCCAACACAGCATAAGTACACTATCATACTTCGCGAACTTCTAAAAGAGCTCTTACTCTAGATTTGCAAGTTTCTTTAAAAAGACCATATTCTAAACCTATACCCGGTCTATCATCGAACTAATTCTATTTTCACTAAGGCGCTTTTTATATATCTTATCTCTAATGAAATTCCGCCACTCTTTCGTGCCGTGATAGCCTAAAGATTAGTTATTATAGCGCGATTAATTAAGGAATACCACGTGAATATCGACGCTAAGTATATAGGGTAGAACGCGCTCCTCCTAGCTATTAAGCTACAATACCTATAGGCTGTAGATCTAGTCCTATAATATAACCCTAATGTTCGTTGTTCTTATAATTCTAGAGGCCGAGGCCTATTATCACTTATAGTTATCAGCGGAAATACTACTATCGTTAAGCGGATTCTTTAATCATAAGAGATTAATATTAATAATCGATGCTTAGATAGGTTTTCTACCATAGTATACGCGCTAAAGTATCATAAGCTCTATATTTTATATCTCTTACTTACTAACCCCTAATCGAATATCAACTTTATAGATCATTTCGATCAGATACCCCTATAATCTGCGACCCTAGAAGGGGATTATATCGCCATGTAGATACTAGTATAATAGGCAAGAATTAATATTAATCACTAGAGCTCCTACGATAATATACCTCTCCTCTTATCTGCGAAAATACTTAATTAATAGTAATCAGTCCGTATCGTAGAGTCTCTTTTCCTATATCCCGACCTTAATATAAATATATCTAACTCTAATAGGCGAACAGTATTATAGCACGCTATAGATCATAGATACTATAATCTTATAAAATTACTTATTAGCTATAGGTATATAAGATTAAATAATACTAATAGATATAGGGTAACGCTATTAGCCTAAGCTATTAAGATACCTATCTTATAAGTTTTAAAACTATTACTGTAATAGCCAGAAATATATATTAACTCGCAGACTAGGTAAATTATACCTCCGCTTTAGTCTGCTTATCGCGTAGGCAACTTTCAGGCGGCAAAAATACTCCTTTGTTATAGGTTACTCGAGGTCAATCAGAAAAGCCCCACTAGAACTACTCCGCTCTAAGTAGCTATTATTCTGAATCATCTATCTATTGTATCTCTGCTTCTCCGATAAGGAGATAGGGTCGAGATCAATACCCGTAGTCCTTAACAATAGACAGCTATTTTCTTTACCGTATCCAATGGGTATTTAGCAGTGACTAAATCGTTGCTAAAACATCCTGATATGGACATCAGCCTGAATGATGACCGAGGACGGACAGCGCTTTGGTGGGCAGAGCATGGGGGGCATTCGAGAGTTGTTCACTTGCTGCGCAGGCACAGTCGACTGAAGAGGCAGAGGCGTTGATGCGAGATCTGTCTAGGGCTACATACCCCGATTTTTAGTGCTAGGTGAGACGCTACATTTAATATGGTACTCATAGTAATAATATGATCATTGGTCTCATCCCCACGCATTCTTTTTGAGAGCACTAGTTGTCTTACATTAATGATCAGTGGTAGCAAAATGGAAATATCAGATGAGCTTTTAAAGCTGAAAGCAAATCTGGGACATGTTACCAATCACACTGGTCGCTGGCGAGGCCCCCTAGCTTGGGCCTTGGTGAGAAGCATCTCGATTGGAGTGGAAAGAATTCGCAATTTGATAACCGCATAGTCGAGTTTCTACAATATCCAAGCCCGGATTCGACGTGACACACCGTTGCCATATTTTCACTTGTTCTCTTCAAACTCTCTCTTTGCATTCCAACAGATGATGCTCCTATCAATAATTTTAATCGCACAAGTAAGTCATTGAGCGTATCTGACTACATTATTGCTTACAGGTCTTGATAAGTTGACCATAAATTCGTGGTCTTGTTCTGTCCTCAGGTACCGATGAAGACTAATTTAAAGCTGTCTCCTGGTATTCCCAGCTTCATAAAAGCATTAAAAAGAATCCCGGTCGAATTCATTCGCTTCTGACACAAAACTCTCTTTGACTAAGATTTGCTGGTTGTGCTCAGAATGGAACGAAGCGAGCTGCCAAGTAAGTCTGTCAGTGGAAAGAACATGCCAACTTTACTGATGAAATGTCCTGCAGCTAGTTTTATCCCAATCTTTCTTGTCCTGTACAGACAGCCGAAGTCGCCCCAAAGGTTCCATCAAAGTGAAAGGATATGCCAACCCGATGGTCCGGAGTTCTCGAAAGAAGATGCCGTTGACTGGGATTCCTGGCTTACCCCCGAAGCACTCGGCGGAGAAGGCCCACCGCCTTTTGGGAGAACGTTACGCAACAAGTTCATCACGGATAAAGTGGCTATTGTTGCGAAACCTCTATCATGCTATTTTGCAGCCAATACCAGTGCTATCACACTTTCAGCAGGGCAGTCAAGGAGTTACGTCCCGAGAATGCACGGCTAAGCTGATCCCGGCCGCGTGGCAGACTGTACGCAGAAGCTGGAGTACGCAGAAGCTGGAGACTCTCCGATTTATACCCAAGCAAATACAATGGTGGTCTTAATCATAGACTGACCCCAAATGAGGTTGGTTTCCTCGAGTCCCAGAAGTGCCATTGTGTACAATTGTGACTGTCTGTGACGTGATATGTTCATTTTTGTTGACGCTGGCTTTCCTACGGCTTACAGCTCCATTGGAATCTACACCTAAGCGTCTGAAGCACCTTTCAATCTCTTCCTATATTGTGTCGTACATAGATGGCTTAGAAAAGTAAGTCGCACCGAGAGAACGCAGAGCAGCTGGAAGTTATGCCGTTATCGGATCTCTCAATGCAATTACGACGTTTAGCTTCACTTTGGTTATGAATCAGCTCGAAGTTTTACTGACGTTCTTCAAATTAAAATATCTCCAGCAACATCAAAGGAATATGTCAAGACCAAAGCCAGGCGAGAAGACATGAATGAATCCACAAAAGGCCAGAAACCAAACCTTAGAACTGGAAGCCAAACGTCAAAACGAACTGAATGCAATGGGGGCAGTAGAGATTGAGTTGATTTCATTGAGGCGAATCGTACAGACTCCCGCTCCGGTTGATTAGCAGTCCATCGAGACGGCCTTGGACGGCACCGGATTCATGCTCGAGGGCGCAACAGTGCTGACTTCTTTAACCTTGGTAGATGAGATCAATGTAGGCTTTTCTGTGGCTGTTTCAATCGAACTACCATTGAGAGCAGAGCAGAAAGTTCCCACCTCGAACTCTTTGCCGATTGTACAGTTTGCCGTGTCCGCACTATTTTGAAACGTGAGGAGACCGCTCTTGTCAGCTGTGATCCAAGCAAGCTCCTGACTAGTCTGTCGGTGAGGACCACAGACGGTTACGTTGACTGCGTCTGTCTCGATGCGCTTGTTGCGCCCTATCGTACTAAGATCTGGTAGCTGTCAGTGGAATTGCGCCATAACTCATCTGTATGTGACTTTACTTACTAGAGCAGGAAGTTCCATCTAATAATGCGATAGCCTCCGAAGATCCCGTGCAGCCCAGCGTGCTGTTTGAGTAGATTTAGCATAGGCCACCCACATCCATGATCTCCAAGGTATTACCGAAGACTACCGGGCAAAGCGTGGAAAGGAGCACAGAAAGGCGCATTTTGAAGACTTTGCGACTTTCGCACGTGTGAAGTATGGGAGGAATTGACGACTTGGTGGTTTCATAGGCTTCAGCCAGAGTCGGACATGTGCCGCAGCAAAAGGACTGGCTGCATGGAAGTGAAGCTACTCAAAATGAACAACTGCATGATATCATTGAGACAAATAGGACGATTTATTGTGGCGGAAGTGAATTCGTTCAGGTCTTTGATCCGGGTACAGTCATTGAGCATGAGTTTGCGATGACGCTTGGAAAATAACAGACCAGCAAGCGGCTTATGAGTACGGTCTACTTCGAATAGACACGTACCTTCATGGGAACGGGTTCTGAGTCGTCACAAAGTTGAGCTCAAAATGCTCAACCTTTTCAAAATTGAGCCTACGAAATTTCACACAATGTCTCTACCTTCTGGAGACGGAATGTCACAATACGTTCAATTTCGAACCCGGCTTGATCAAAACACACTGGCTTTCAAACCCCCGCTAGAAAGCAAGCACGCCTCAAATCGTGAACGGATTGCATCAATACCGATTGGCAAACTTAGAAGTTCTGAAAGCGAGACTCCGCATTCTGTCTCATTCAACCGCATCCAGCTCTCTGACTGCTTTTTGAGACTTTACCCATGAGAAGTAAATCAAATTCCCTGTTACTGCTGCCCACCTCATCGTAATAAAATTTGTGAATTGAAACGTTCATTCTTTACACCCCTTTGTAACTCCTGGTCCTTTCCTGTGATACCTCACAACATGTTCATACGCCACGCTTTACAGATTCATCTTCCCAGTAGCGCAGACACGATATACATATTCCTAGATCCATGATGACGATCGTGATTTCTTGGAAAGTGAATTCCTCGGCGCTGGCGTCAAGTGATCTATGTGAGAAATTAGCATGCATGTAGAAATGATTTTGGGGGGCTCATACCTGAAATTGAGCCCCTTCTGAGCGTTGATTCGATGCTATTAGCAGAACGAGTTTCGGACGTGAGGATTGTGTGGAACCACAGGTCAATGTTGCTTTGGGGTGCAGCTTTCACTGGAGCGTCTGAGTGTGAACCCTTCTTTTCAACCGCACGGCATCTTGGCCTTGGTCGTTTACGGCGACCTCGAGTGTTCGGAGATCGGGCGTTTGTGCAGCCTTTCTTCCGCAGAATATGGTACTTTTTCCCACGTCGTGACTCAACGCTTCGAATCACACCGAATTTCTCACTGTATGCCCTCGGAAGAGCTTTCCACGGCAATGCGCGGTTCTCATCCAACCAGGGAAGAAGGCTCTCTTCTTCTCGCTCCGACCAGCTCATAGTGCCACGGGAAGACATTGGGTTTTCAAATTTCGGTTGATGGGACGGTTTTGTTGAGGGAAAGTAGGCTGAGATTAAAATGCTCGATAGACTCATTTAAAAGCATTAATCACCAGCGACCTCGGTCAAAACTTCCTCAAGCCTAGACCTATTCTGTGATTCGGTCTGGTGAGCCAATTTGGGTATTCTGCATGTTGAAGACCGTTCCATATTATAAACTTTCGTCAACTTTAAAATCCTGGATCGAGAAAATAAAATATTTTTTATTTCACTTTTGATCAACAATGGTCATGACTGTTGAACATTGCTCACAATGCATACACTAGACGAACAGATATAAAATGAGGATAGTGATCTCAACGGACTTCATTTAACAAATAGTAGAAATCCGTTGAAGGTTTGCATGTGAGCATTTGCATGCTGGAAATCTCCATTTGAAACTTTGTGTGAGCTCACCAGTGACCATCAAAGGTGCATGTTTGCAAACCTTGTGAAAATCATGGGTCTACATCTTTTCGATTAGATCGAAAACTCCGGTTAGAATTCTCCTGGTCACGACAAACATACGGATTAATTGCTTACTCAGATCTAAAACATAAATCCTATAAAGACTGCCTTGTATTCCTTAGCAATGTTGACTCCGGAAATTTCCCTACTTTTACACTTGTCTAGCACAACCATGGGTGGAATTCGAAAGGCTTCTCAACCCTACCAAGACGAAGATTTTCGACGTCGGCTGCAGCGCGCTTTATCGCTGTCACCATCCGATTCTGACAGTGCAGAAATTTCATTGCGATCAGCAGAAGATGACACCTCAGAGATCGAGTCTCTCCGGGAGGAGAATGGCGTCTGCAGTCTCCAACATGAGACGAACCTGGGGCGCAGCATCCTGCAAGATGCTACCGAAGACTGGACACAGAGAGAGGAACTTCTTGGAGCAGAACCGAATATCCAAGGAGAGGCTACGACTTCAGACAATCGGTCCATGATCGCCTTCCAGTGCATCGCAGAGTGAGTGTCTGAGTCTGCCTTGAAATCCATTCGCCCAGACTTGCTAACTGAAAATTTCTCAGATTGGACACCCGAGTGAAGTTAGTCGCACACCTCCACATAATATGACACCGCTGATACTGTTATAGGTCTATCCAGGGCTCGCTGAGCACTCTTGCGGATAAGGTTGAAACCATTTGCAGTGACCTGGACGATATTGTTTATCGGCTGAGAGCCGTGGAGGCAGCAGTAGAAACACTGGCTCCAGAGAACTAGAACACTACGAAAGAGGGTAGAACTAATGAGTGGACCTGTCGTCGCCAGTGAGCTTTCAGACTTGGATGTGATTGACTTTTTGTTACCCAAGTAATGCTAGTTTCACATGTCCACATCTTCTCACCTAGCTATCATACCAATCTGATTTTAAGAGTAGCTCATCACTTGATGCCGCTAATCATTGAGTGGTCTTGATTGTAAATACCGAAAACGGCCGCCGATGTGAAACCAAATCTGGCCTGGCTAGAACGCGCGCACGGACAGATTACCACGTGCTATTTAAGCTTTCTCGTGCCGGCGGATCAATGTAATTTGACCCACTTACTAAATTGCAAAATCGAAAGCATGATTTGGAATCTGGAGCGGCCGGCCCAGCAAATAATTGTCGTGAACACTGAGAAAAATTTTCGACGTTGCATTCCGGGCTCTTGGCAGATAATTCCAAATCATATGACCCGTGGTAAACCTAAAGATTGACTTTGCTAAAATTGACTGAGTGGTAGACCTTCTGGCATCTCAGTAGCCAAGGCTTGCCGTGATTGGACGAAGCACCCGAACAGTGTGGAATATCATATCTTCCGTTTGGGGACCTAGGCAGGAGCAGAGGTGCGACGATCATGATCCACCGAGAGGCGGGAAACCAACTGCAATGGAGCTGATTCTACTTCGTTTGGCGGGGAACAATATTGCCTCGAAAAGGATTCTTCCTTTTCATGGGGGTGGGGAACAAAATTGTACTTCTTTCGAGGCAGGTAATATATTCATTTTCCATTTCCAAGGAGGTCATGCTACGGGGGTAGTGCGACGACAACGATGTGGACGTGAGATAATTAAGCTTGTCATAATTTCTGACATCAAAATGCATCTACATCAATTTGAATTGAATCCACAGCAACCCAAAATTATAACCCTTTACACAAGCGAATCGAATACATTCTTTGCCCCAGGCTCTCGCTGAGTGCTTAGCGGGGGATTGCCCGAAGCGGAGAATCCGGGAAGGGCATCGTGTCCCAAGGTTTCTAGCGGACCGTACTGCTCCGTCCAGTTTCCATGGCTCATTCCGATGCCGGCTAGATAAAGCGTCGATCGCATTAGAGAAAAGCGTGACTGCCGGTGTTAGCTCGCCTTTTGTCTCTCGCCTTTTGTCCGATGGAATATCACAGATTTAGCTCACCATGTTTTAATTATGGATGCTTCAAAGCGTAGGCAATTTTAACAAATCTAAGGCACTCAACGTATCATCTAGAGCACTCACACAAGTGTCGACTGCCAAGAAAGGTATTCTAAAGTTGTTCCAATCAAGTACTCGCCTACTCACTGCGCTTCTATGCCCAACCTAATGGTACAATAAAGGATGACTTTCCATGGAACTTCGCCCTTGTGTGAAATGAGCCACAAAAAGCATAGACGACCACTGGTACCCTGTCGCTTCGCGACTTCTAGCCAGTAACATTGCAGATGACTAAAGGATCTTCCTTTAATAAGAGATCGTGATCTTTCAAGATTCCTTCCTCTGTCATCCGACAATAATATCTCAGAACTTGCATGGGGCTTCTACAACCCGTATGTCGAAAACGCGAGCAGAAGACTCCCCCATGATGTCTGACGCTTTCGGTCTCCCAGAGAACCGTAAAGCTGAAAGTGAAGCACATACCAGAGTTCCAAAGGGACAAGCAATTTGCGAAAATGATCATCCTTTCAGAGCGCTTTATGCGGCACTGAAAAAATCCGGTAAAAAGTAAGTGTTTCAAATAGAACCCACGGCCCCACCTTCGATTACTTATTAACGTCTTGTTCGCAGGCCTCTTCGTCAAGTGAGGTTAGTCTACTGTCCCTTCAGATTTGAGGCGGCTTTGTTATTGCTCTTTTGTGTCCAAACTTTGCTTAATCTGGTTGAAAGACATTACTAATGGGATATTATAGATTTCGAGAAGACCAGGGCTCCACGAATTGGAAGATTGAACATCTGACGGGGCAAGTGCAAGCTCTTGAAAAGAAAGTGGACTTTCTTACGACCAAATGGGAGTTTGCAGAACCATTTCTGGTAGCACACTGCAAAAATCTCGGCACCTCAACCCCACAAAAGAATCCCAAACGTCAGAAGAAATGAGAATTGCCTTCACTCTTGTTGGTCTTTCCATTTGCATTGTGACGAGAAACATGTGTATCTCTCTGAAAGAGAAGTGCAGCTTCCCGAGTTTCAACAAATATTATGCAGAAACGGAATCCAAAAGAGAAGCTGGTAGATGTCACCTCGAGTATAGTCGGCAGAGGAAGCCTGAGGAGCCAGTCACTCAATTATTACCTCAAATCAATCATCATCCTTTACTCGACGAGAGTGTACTTTATCTTGGAGTGAAATTCCATTTCATATCTGTTTGAACAACCTGAAACCTTTCAGCATTTGGCATGGCTTGGGAGATCCCGCTATGCAGTGCACTTCGTGCTCCTCTGTCAAGTTTTTACTGTTGTAGGTAATCATTGTTTCGGGAAAGTCTTGAATGGAATAGAATGGTGCGTCGAGTGGCTCCTTGAGGATGTGACGATGGGTCTTGCGCCACATGGCAATTCTAGAAAGTGATCCACGGCTTCCCTGGGAACGGGCTAGCGTCTGATTGGTCAGGTGTGGTGGGTGAGTCATGATGGGATGCACATGCGTCGCCAATCAAGGTTGTTGGAAGCAGGAGCGCAGCGGGTCCGTGGCCGGTAAGTTTAAGCGGTAGGAGCAAGGCCCGCAGATCAGCCAAAGTATTGCCTAGGTACTTACCAGGGTACTTGCAAAGCTGCTCCTGAACTCTCAGGTTTTGCCCTGCCATGCGCGTCAATTACAAAGATGAGCAGAATATACTTTGTAGTATTCGAAGCAATTGATTGAACTTTGATTCGAGAATTCTTCAATGGCCAAGGCGATCATCCTGAATAGGGCGCATAATTAAGATGAGGGTGGGAAGTGGGACGGCGAGATTGAATGATCGGCCGGCACCTTAAACCTTAAATAACACGTGGTTTGGTGTCATGGTCCAGTCCTGCATCTTGCTGAACACCACTGTATGGTTTCTCAGTCTAGCAAAAACAAGGACAACGTGCGCTGCAGCACTTCTGATCTATGCGCGAAAATAAGGGAAATGGTACCTATGGTCGCAATTGCATGGCCATTGCGTCCAGCCCTCTTTGAATGCTGTGTTGTATTACATTTGTCGCAACTTGTAATGCAACACAATTTGATTGCCACAGCCATCAAATCCATGGATTCCATGCCATCAATTTTGGTACCCAGTCGCCATTGTAACCCACCGCAGGAAAAGGTCAGTCTAGATGACCGATTTGATGGAACTAAGGGCTGGTCCCCGCGGCAATATGAGGCCAGCCACGGATCTATGGAAGGCATGTCTTCTGACCAAAGATTTTCAAGTCACTTTTCTAATGCCCTCCCAAATCAGTGGCCGTTACTATGAATATGTGTAGGGGGTTTCTGTGAAGAGACGTAGCCGACTTGATATAAAAGGCGCGAGATTTCCGGCCCAAAAAAAAGCAGGACTTTCCTCCTCACACTCCCGTGTGTTATGGTTTCCATCTCTTGTCTGCAGGCTTGAGAATCTCTGTGGCTAAAGGTCCGCAGTGCGAACTCTGCGTTAACAAAAGTGCTCCCTCGCTGCCACGAGCCCCGCGAGCGTATAAAGGTGCTTCGCAGTCCGAACTCTGCGTCAACAAAAGTGCTCCCTCGCTGCCACGAGCCCCGCGAGCGTATAAAGGTGCTTTGTAGTCCGAACTCTGCGTCAACAAAAGTGCTCCCTCGCTACCACGAGCCCCGCGAGTGTAAAAAGGTGCTTCGCAGTCCGAACTCTGTGTCAATAAAAGTGCTCCCTCGCTGCCACGAGCCCCGCGAGCGTAAAAAGGTGCTTCGTAGGGGGAAGCTGCGAAACTAAGGAACTCTAGCGAACTGCAGGCACCTCTATGTGGTGCTAGGGACCAGTATTCAACTCTCGCTCTGCAGTTGAAGAAGCCAAGACCTGCGCTAATATCGATAGTTTACTTTTGTAGGTTCGGGCTATAGGCGAAGAGACTGGTAGTAGGGCCAGGAGAGCGTATTCAGAGCCTATTTTCACTCTAAGATAGCGTTATATAGAGAACGAATAAACCCAGTATTTGCTGTTACCGAATTCGCTGTGTATCCTATTACCATATATAGAATCTGATCTCACGAGATGTCTATACACGTAAAGGATGTAAACACACACGTCTAGGCTGGTCGGTCGGTTAAAAACCATTATAATTGAGCAAGAACGCATTATTCACGTCTGTCTTAGAGGTCAGGAAATCCATAATGACTGTTGAGGTTAGCTTTGGTGGTGACGGGTAGATGCGGTGATCTATAGTCCGGTGGCAACCATATAATCATGATAGTTGACTGAGCGTTGTGAACCGTTGAGTCATAGTGTTTAAACGGTTGACCTAGTAGTGAATATTAGAGCCTGCTTTGATAAACAATTGAGTATGTTTTCATAAACAGTTGAGCCTAGCCTAGTAAATAGTTGAATCTTTTTTAATGAACAGTTGACTGAACGTCTATAATCAGTTGAATGACCGTTCGTAAACAGTTGAGTCTATTCTCATCAACAGTTGACCGACTGTCTAAACAAAACAGTTGACCGGCTTTTTAAAGCAGTTGACCGGCTTTTCAACACTTGAAATGCTGTACAAATACTTGAATGGGCGTTGGTAAACAATTGAGCACGACTTCATGAACAGTGACCAGCTTGGAAACGGTGACCAGCTTAGAAACGGTGACCAGCTTGGAAACGGTGACCAGCGTAGAAACGGGGGCCAGCCTGGAAAATAGAGACCATCACTGAAAACATTTTGTCGATGATGACAGTGTCGACGCGTCGATGAGCAGACTTTCAATGCTGAGTCTGGACGCGTTGTTGCCAAACGGAGTGAGTCGCTCAGGCGGTGTGTCATCCCTCGCGCACGCTCCGTCCGACTTAAGAAAAGACCCCACCCACAGCACTGTTTTTTCTCAGGCCAACAGCCGTTGTCAAGTCCTTCTGGACAGGAGATAGAGTCGTAGCATATGGCTGGCAATTGTGTCCTAGAAAGAAACTACGCCATATCATTGACTTGGGAGGCTTTGCACCAAAAGTCCGGTTGGCTAAAGCTTCCCGATACATACTGTATATATATATTGTAGCCGCATCTCTCTTAAACAGTGAATAGCATTCTCATCTTGAACTAAAAACGCCTTTACATCAAATTCGCACGTGGGACTTGTATATTTCTAATGGCCTCACAAACACATGACCAATGAAGCCTATACTGGGTTTTTTAGAGTACGACAGCGATACATCATGAAACAGATCGGGCCAAGTCATTTCGAAGTCAACCACGTATGAAACAAATATGAAGCTAATGCGCAGCAACTCCACGGCCACAAATGTAGGTTCCAGATGAAATCGAGTACAGCGGCGAGCCTTAGATTTGACAAAATGACACTATGCACGTACACTGTGTATATACACTTTATAAGCTGTCCTGCCCCACACCCTGACGAGGCTGCCCTAGTACGACCATCGAACAGCATGGTATATTGCATTTTTTTACCGATAGCAGTCATCAGTCTACGAGGAGGATACACCATTGAGGTTTTATCAGGGAATTACGTAGGCGGAAGCAGTGTGCAGGACGAAAGCATAATCAGCCCTGCATCACCGGCCTAGAGTTTGCCCAGCATGACGAGCACTCGTCTAGAAACTAGATGAATGCACCTGAACATACTACGAAAGAACCTCGTAGTCACTCTCCGTCAGTCAGCAATTTACGCGGAACATAAGATGCGCCCGAAAAGGCAAGTCAAGGCCTTGTGGTGATCATGCGTTGCGAGACATCAGCGACGCAGCGACGCACAGCTGTGTCTGATAAGATCTGACTGTGCGATGAGACCTGACTGTGCGATAGCTGAGATGTATGATTGATGAGGTGGCTAATAAGCATTGTGTCACGACGCATCCCCCGCGTCCAGCACGATGGCATTCTCGAGGACAAAACCAGCAGAGCTTGCTGTGTTTGGGAAAGGAGCAAATAAGCGCGCTGAGAAGGGCCTGGAGCGAGCAAACATGACTCCACGCAGTCATGCAAGGATGTTCGCGACGGCGCAGAAGTCACAGGGACTCGACACGACGATGCAACGTAGAGAGACACACTGAGCTTGCATATCGCACCACGCCACCGTGGCGCAACTCTCACTGTTGTACCTAGATGACAAGCAATTAAGCTAGATATCCAGCACCAATACACAGGACCCTTTCTTTGTTCTGCCATGGCAGTTCGACGGTAGCCCTGTCTCTTCATAGAATCTCACACCTATCAGAGTGAATTTCTGAGTGAAACTGATATCACCGAGTCTACCAACAAGCAAGAGACATCCAATAACTTTGAACGGCTCGAGCAGAACCGCAATTTGATCAATACTGCGAGGGACGGCGTCATTTGAATGCATCTTCCATGAGACCTCCCAGACCTCAGAACGACTGATGTGATCAAGAGAAGGCTTTCTGAAGGGCTTGGAGTTGGAAGACTATGCAAGCTTCTCGGCTGAGAACACCGACGGTGGCTCTGTAATTGGCTCGGTCAGTTGAGCCAGAGTTGCCGAGCTCGCAGACTGCACTGCATGGCTGGGCAGATGTGGCTTCATGTCACCCACATTTGGACATGATCGCTCCACCAACAGAACATCAAATACCAGCGGGCGCAATGTTATACATGCCGCTTGGTAGTCACATCTAATCACTCCATCAAAAGAGTCCATCCGTCGAGAGTCTTATTGCATGAGATGAATCCCTATGCTGAAGCTCTACTGAAGTTTGAGCTTTCGCCTTGTCTCGTTCACGAACATGGTGACGGCAACTGCTAGCGTGTCATCGCAAATGCCGAGTGAACCAGGCTGTAGTGCACATTCGCTAAGCTCTAGCAGACTATTTGTGGAGATCGGTAGAAGTCGGTCGTGCATGTAGACAGAGTTTTGCGGACAAGAAATACCACGCTCAACAGATGAGCTACTTACAGTGAGCAAGACTGTCGAATGGTGTCGGCGCTCGCACGTCATGGATTAAACACAGCGTCGCATTTCCAAAGCGAGAATGGTTGGCTTTGGCGTGCCTGTCCACCGGTGCTTGGCGAGGGGAGCCTGCCATTGATCCAACGCGACGGCAAAGGCGGTGAGGTCGTCCTAGACGCGGGGGCCGCATTGTTTACGCGACGTCCCGCGGAGTTGGTCCGCATATGATACTGGCCTTTGCAATAAGTCAGTCGATATCAGATCGAGAAGATCTCCTCACAGCTCTTCATACTCGACTTTAATTGATACTCGGCTCGGTCTGGTAGCTTCCGGCTGACAATACAGCCCATGTATTAGTGGCTCTGCTGGTCTCAAGTTTGAGTCAATCAATGCTTGCTCTAGTCGACTCTTAAAAATCGCTTCGGATCTCTCTCTTTCTCTCTCTCGTAATTGATATCACAGCTGTAGTCGACTGAGATGGCCATGGAGCATATCTCGAGCAGATGTATCTGATTTCCTGTCGGCTCCCGGTCGACTTCCACGAACCACTCCCACGAGCCTATCCCCACATATCAATGCCCACGAGCCAACTCCCACAAGACCAATGCCCACAAACCAATGTCCACAAACCAATGCCCATAAGCCAAATCCCACGAGCTAAATCCCACGAGTCTACTCTCGCGAGGCCCACACTTAGAGGCCAACACCCACAAGGCCGACTCCCAAAAGGCCGACTTAAGACCGACCAAGTCCAGCCATTGCACTGACTTGAGCCAGACAACCGCGGCGGTCAGTCCTTCGTGAGCATGTTGCCCAGCATGCCCTTTCGTTTGAGAAACCGGCAACGTGTACTTTGAAATGAATTGCATATCTGGAACAAGGCAGTCAAAAGCCTACGGTATCGTCGAGGTGCTTAAGGTTTCGCACGAAGGGATATTTTACTAGGCACACGTTAGCAGAAAAGGTTAGAAAAGGGACTCCTAACTTACGTTTTACCGATGACTGATCAGCATTTTGACGGGCGATTAGAAAATGGGCGACGGGTGTAGAATTCAAATCGAATAAACTCATTTTGGCACTGCCCAATCACCAGGTGACCTTTTGGAAAGTCTGGCAAAAGAGCTAATGCTTAACCTTAGGGCTTAAAGGCAGACGATGTTTATGATGATCCCCGCCTTAATCTATACCGTGTGATGAAGGCTACTCATTTTGGGTAGCGGGGATATCAAGGGCTCCAGGAGCGTATGGGATATAATTTGGTCGCGTTTGATCACCCGGTCACCTATATGTAGTGTGAGCGTGGTCTTATAATTGGCGTCTCGGCTGAAAGTACCAAGCTATCGGGATTGGCGAGGGACACTTGGTGTCGAGATTTGACGTTGAGGCGCTAGGTGAATTGCCGTTCCTCCGCAGTCGATCTTATGCTCTTAAGCTTGCGCTCTAAGTTCAAGACGATATACCTGTGACACGCTACTCTTAACTGGGGAGCCTATCTCTCTCGCTAAACTGGGTTTGCCGCATTATCGGATTCACCTGAGAGATTGCTACACTGATTGTGTTGATCAAGCGTCCCCTAGTCGCGCTAATTTCTGAGCAGCCTAATACCACAGACGTTCGTCTGCCACTGCTTTCCTTGTTTATGTCGAGTCATGATCCTCCACGGGGGAAGGATGTGTTGTTCGAGGACAGCGAGTATATGTATATTGTGTCGTAAAAATGTATCGCACTTGATAAGTGACTGTTTAAAAGATGTCAGTATATATCCGGCGATTAGGGGCCTACTTATAACCTTTCATCTTAGACCTCACCACTCGTTGGTCCGTACATATATCGCTCCACAATAGCTTCTTGTCCACGGCGGAGTGTGTTTGTAGACTTGCCTGGTATATCTTTTAAATCTCAATTCTCGCGAGACGCCGGGGACGTTTACGTTAATACAAGATGGGCTGGATGGTGGTAGTCTATTGTAGTCTGAAGCATGGATCATTTGCTCGACGTGTGCCTGGAGGCATGTCCTGATGAATACGGTATTAGTGATTGGATTAGGAAACGACTTCTGACTTACCTTTCCAGATACGGGGTTGATAGTTGTACTACCCTTGTAGTATTGACTTGATGTGAAAGAGTATGAATTGGGCTGGTCGTAAGTTCGGTGTTCAGCGTAGTCTTTAATGGTATTGGGCTGGCCGGGATATAGCTGCACAAGACAGATTGCTTATACTGTTATATATTAAAGAAGCCTAGAGAGGCAAAGTTCGGTCGGCTTAGTGGCCAGGTCTATAGGTGTTGATGTGCGGGATATGGTGATGCGGTTAAGACTTATGACCTTGGCCCTAGCTGATAGACACGAGTGACAGCGTAATATTAACGGCGTAACGAAGCTGGATGACTTCATCGGTCGGGAGGTGTATGATCTGTGTTAGTGAGTACCGAGCACCGGCACTGAAGATCAGAGGCGAGGAACTTATCTTAGGCATCAGGGGCCTGTGAAAATAGAGGGGTCTGTCTGTATATGATGCTATGCTTAATATGCGGGCTCGCAGATCTATATCGTTTCTATTCCTCTCTCGGCGATGACGAGGGCTGTATTAACGAATCTGCTTATAACCGTTTCTAGTACGCCACGCAGAACGGTTCGAATGACTTATTTGGCCCAATGGTAGCACCTAGCTGTAAAGTTCAATATGCGCTGCATAATGGTTATCAATGGAGATGCCTCGCGCTATCGAGAGAGCCAGGACAGTTCATCTTGATTAAGATGCAATGCAAGGTCAATTGTGATACAGAGCACTGTGACCGCAGGGGTTGGGGTGACGGTCGCTTCATTCACGTGCAGCAGGATCGCGTGAAAGTGGCTATGTCGCTGGCATCATTTCTGCAGAGAGTGAATGGACGATATGAATAAGCCTGCAATCTGCTTTTCCAGCCGCATTTGCTTCGGAAGAATCACTGTCGTCGACAGCGATGACTCTCTACTGTCTGGTGACAAAGGCTTCCGCCAGACT
Organism: Penicillium lividum; assembly: GCA_028828245.1. Classification (NCBI taxonomy): domain Eukaryota; kingdom Fungi; phylum Ascomycota; class Eurotiomycetes; order Eurotiales; family Aspergillaceae; genus Penicillium; species Penicillium lividum. The sequence goes on from JAQJAG010000003.1 coordinate 4,810,579, forward strand.
TGATAAAGGCAGGGAGAGAATAACAGAAAGCGACAGGCCTTGTGGCAGATCTGAATGCTCCATAGCCATCTTGTTGGACTGGTCCATGGCGATCGACGCCTGTCCCGGAAAGCAAGATTCGTCCACCACCGGATAGACTTCTGGCATTCTTCTGACTCACACGCTTTCCAGATGAGGAAGCCAGCTCCCCGGTGAAAGGGTTCCTCGATACCCAGCTTATCAGACTTAGACTTTATCACCTCACCAAGTCTTGTGCGTTGTCGGTCGGTATATTGGTCGCATGGCTGCCTCAACTTCCCAAGGGTGTGGAGTAGCAGCTGGTGTTCTCAGTCGGCATCAAGGGGTAAAGCGAAAGAGTGGAGCGATCTAGCAATATAAATCACGTTGACTTCCTTCGAAACAGTTTCCAAAGCGCGATACATCGCTTATGGCCAAAGGTGATGCCGGCGCAAGACGCGTGCAAATCTCGCAGCGCGTCATGTCTCGCAGCGTCTTGGCTAGTGGCCCTGCAAGATGGTTAGCATGTATCTGATAATGAGGGTTCACTCACGGTCTTTTTATCCAATCTCACCCTGCACCTACGACGGACGACACTGCTAAGACAGCGAAAGAGTCGTCTTGCAGAGACAAGTCTCAACTCCAAACCGACCCAAGACATCTTCCGCCTTGTAGTTCTATGGGATCGGATGGGTCCGTCTGTCCTCCAGTCAAGATCGTGGCTGACGATGAATAGGTGGTGATTGAGCAGAAGCACCGAGCAGGCGTACCCATTACAACGAGTGTCCAGCCGCGCGAGACCTGTGACGGCGATGGCGTGCCCAAGTAGCCATGCTCGAGACACAATCAGAACGGCGAACCATTCAGAATTACGGCGACATGTGCATGGGAAGGGCTCGAGGATGGCGGTATTCAATACTCGGAGGTCTCGCGGATGATATCACTGATGATCTCGCTGAAGGCAGTATCTGACAAGCATGTATCAGCAGCGGAATGTAAGTAAAGGCCCCTGACTCACATAAAAGCGTCGGGCTTCATGGTGATTTTGTTATCGGCGTAGCTGGTAGGTAGTTGTATAACCTTGGAGTGCTGACTTGGATCCGTCCTATTTGACAAGACCCGGCTGGTCGTGATAATGGGTATTTTAGCACTGTCCGATAGTATTGGGCTGACAAAGGACTCACCTGCAGGATGCCTCACTTGCACTCTTGTGGTCAGGAAGCTAGTCAGAAGTCACGTTGTTAGCTCAACTCGACAAGGCACATAGATACAGCACCCACCGAAGGACTCTCGCCAGTTAAGGCTCAGGCTCTGGCCCGCAGGCACGAAGACGGGTACAGTGGAGTGAACCACTAGTGGGTAGAGGGGGCCAGGTGACTCGGTGGCTTCTGTGTGCACCGAGAATATCAGCCACAGCAAAAGCTTGGGGTCGAGGAGAAGAGACTCATGATTCTGTTGCATGGGAATCCGTCAGATACAATAAGAAAGATACTTATTTCGACAGAGAACCGAGGGAGGAGGCCATATTCATAGGTCTCTTGACTGGCCTTGTTACCGCCTGCTTTGTACTGCCACGGTGAAAGCTTTTCTCTCTGTCGATCTTTGGGGGGCATTGTTTTCGGGGGCATCGAGGGCATCGAAGTTGCCTGTGCAGAGTCAGTCCTGTTGAACCTCGACTTACAGAAGTGACGGGCTCGGCAGAAGTCAACAGGTAGGTGAAAAGTGAACGGTCATGGTCAGGGTGGATTGTAGGATGAAGTTGTTTCCTGAAATTTTTGAACAATAATAAATTATGATTTTTTTTATTCTTTTCATTTAATTTATTTTTATTTAATATTTATTTTTCTCGAGAGCGTTGATCAACGTTCAACCTTGTCTCAACGGCCGTATTTCAACAGTTGAAAACGATGGGCAGCAATCATCGCTCGACTGCGACAGCACGCACTTTTATCACCATCATCTGAGCTTCAGCATTGACTGTTGATTCAAAACCGAGGCTGATGATCATGCTGTATAATGAGTAATTCGCCTCACTTGTTGATGATCGAATTTTCACGGTCTAAGCCATCGCCCACTCAAAAGATTCCCACTGAGTGTACTGTCGCCATGCCACATTGACTGTAGTCCTACGGCTCTTATTTTGATCTATTGGGACAACACACATCGATGATTGACACCACAAGCCGGTCTTCGGCCAATGCCAGCTGTCGGATACAGAGTCTCGAATACTGGGTCCCTGGAACTACTGAGCTGAATGATCAAGGGGCGCCTAATGACTACAACTCTATACCGATATTTGTCTATGCTGCTTTTGGGACTGACATTATCAGAATGTAGACATGTTGTTATCACACCATTTCATCGTACAAAGCTTAGACAATTGAAACACTGAGTGACTTTAATGTATGCAGCCACGACAAGATAAACAGAACCAAACTGAATTCAAAAAGCGCTAGGAACGCAAATATCTCCCAGGTGCATTCAGAAGCTTCCTGAAGTACTTGGTCTCTCCCACATAGAGAATCGAGCTGTTCGAATCCCCAGCAAATCTAAGCCACTGCGGATTCTCGTATTTCACGTCCGTATTGGCACGAAGAGGTGGCTGCAGACATATCGGGGGCTGCGACAGAACCTCGCCAGCACAGGCAATCTCAAAAATGGGACAATTCAAGGAGGGCGGTCCACAGAGGCTCATGGCCACTTGATGCTGGGTGACGGAAATTTGATAGTGTATGGTCACTCCCATTTCCAGCAGCTATTGAAGAGATTGGTCGCAGAGTGGTGAATGCCATAGAGAGTCGCTGCAAATCGCTTGTCTCTAAGTTAATCCATTGATCGCCGTATGAATTTTCGTCGAGCTTGGATTCACACGAAGGAAAAAACGCCTAGAGGCATAGATTAGATGATGTTCGCGGAGATTGGCTAAGGCGACTTACGCAGCCGAAGCATATGATTTTTTCCACGGCCAGGTCCAGTGGAGGCAGCTCGACACAATCATAGGTTTTTGCTGTCATTTTAGCTTCCAAACTTGTTTCAGCGGTGAGTTTTGAGATCGGAGGATAAGGGAAAAGACAATATATTTATAGCTTTCAGTGACAAGACAAAATTGAAGAGGAAATACAGCCTAGTGCGCAACTGAAGATGATTTTGAAAACATTCGGAAACTAGTCCCAGGCCCCTGGAGACGTATCCCAGTTCCAGCAAAGTCGAGTATAGGATCATATTGACCGGTCCTGGGAGCTCTTGCGATCCTAGATTGCTCTCTCAAAATCCCAGGATCAAATTTCTATGTCTGAGGATTCATGTGCGGTATCTTGGGACGGGTTTCACGCGCAGACTCCTTATTGTAGAGACCGATCTCGAGATCATGATTGAGAATTTGAACCGCGAGGCGGCGGAATTTGGACGCAATCTCATGTGTGTCGCCGGAATTTGCGGCTGTTAAGGCCGTAATGTCATCACTCATCTGATTTGCGTTAGCGGTCTTATCGTTGTCCTTAATATCCTGCTTCTCCTTACGGAGTACTGTATAAGCTGCACTTCATTCAAGTTAGTTTCAGAGCCGTGATTTACAGCATTAAGTTGAAATTAGAATTCACGCTGCTGTATCATCTTCGCTCACTGTTGCAAACCGATCCTCTGGCGTTCTTATAAGACCGACGGCAATACTGCTGGTCGGCAAGTAATGTGATTTTCTTGAATACGGTTCTCCCGCACCCAAGCGTTGCGCCAGACGTGATGAGACCATCCGGCGCTGATCTACTGGTAGAAGAGATCCGTTGTCACTCGCCAGCTAGCAGTATTCCTGGATATCACGAAATTCTATATGAGATTTCACAATACCCCGGAGGAAATCGAGAGGGCCAGAGTACTGGATAGACCCTAGCTATTTCATTTCACCTGATTGGGTAGTTCTAAGCACCAATACCGGCGCAGATACCCAACGGAGCCTTCTTAGTGTAAAAGTGGGGTGCAGGGCCATGCCCATCATTATCGTTATTTACTAGCCAATGTTGTGTCAAATCAACTATTAGCCCCTCATTAACCATAAGCTTATCGCACAGAGTTGCCAAACACTTTCTGCTTGGTTTTGATGTGTTTACAGTGAATAATATAAGGGGTTGGGTTTACAAAAATTTAGTCTTGCAGCCTGATTACGGGATTTCGCACCCGAGCCCACCCGAATAAATATCGCCCAGGTCCCTAACCCATGTATTGTCGATGATGACTTCAAACAGGGCGATATTTTCTACTCAATTCATTGCGGTGCGCTTTACTTGTATCTACTCTGCTGGCCGGGATAGCGCAGGTTCTTCACAGCCGCAAAGCGGAATATACAGTGACTACTCTAGGTGCGACCTATAAGGTGCTATTAGATTTTCACGCAGTAGTAGAACATATTAGTATACAAAAAATCTGACGGCAAAATACTATATACCATCATTTCTCATATCTTTCTTGTTGGCTCTCGATAAAAGATATTAGTACAAGTCACGGAGAAAGTTAAAGGTCACTGATAGTCGTAGCCTTCATAGGAGAGTAGCCATCCCCTGATATATCGGCTACCCAGGAAAAGATGATTATTAATTGATTTACTATGTTCGGGGTGGCCAGAGATAGATTAGGTCCTCCATATTATCCTTACGTGGGCTGGTGTTCCAACCCATTCAAAGCTTGGTCAACAAAGCAACCTGCGCATTGACGAGCATGCCTTCTAAGTCCGCTCCTAATGCTCGGTATTAGATCTAGAATCGGTTCTCACCTCATCCAGGTCATGTTAAATAGTTTCTTTGATAAACAGCTGGGTAGATACGGTCTGTCGGCGGCTCAGGATCCCTAGAGAGGCCTTAGAGCATTGCTAGGTCCCTTAACACGTGCTGTTCTCACATGTTTTTGAAACCCTGGTTGGATTTCCATCGATACCTTTCCCCTTGTCATCACCGGAACCTACTGTATCGAACGGTTATCATTTTACCCAACTTTACTCCGTCACTCTTCTTACCTCCACCTATATCTTATGTGCTACTCTTCCGCTTAAGATGTCCTTTGCCCATATCGTATTTAGTTATGACTTTGTCAAAGGTATAGTAAGAAACAATCGTCTTTTCAATTATTTGTTGGTGACCACGGCTTAGGTCACAAGAGCATTGCTTAGATATATAAGACCACACTTTCTCTTCAGTCATTATAATCAAAAACCCACAGTAAGAGATATAATAAGCACTTTAATCGTATAAATAGTCCTCCTCTTCAGCTGCGCACTTTTTATACTTGGCTTCCTGCTGTACTTGCGCGGAAGTACCATGTATCACATCATTAGGGTCTTCTGTGCCGACCGCTGCCGCAATCTCTTCGTATTCATGCTGTAGTAGCTATATCGCCAATTGCAATACTGCCCAACCCCCTGTAGAAACTATATTTGATTTAGTGATAAGGTCTGTGACCGTCCGTAGATATTGGACCGTGTTATGGATCAGTCCGGTACCGATAGTCGACGTGCTTAAAGCTATCTCTTGTGTTGCCGCTTGAAGATCATCAGAGCCTTCGGAGATAGGGTCCGAGTTGCGGTTTCGCTTTTGTACGCCACCTGGATCTTTGGCAGATCTCTTCCTCAGATTAGCATCCACTTCTGCGAAACCCTTTGAGATAACTCTAAGGCCAGCCGCAGAAGTAGCCACAGAGGTCGCTACCGAGTGACTATCGAGAGGGCGTGAGAGATGGCTGGTGGATCCTGACCTTCCACGAGTCGCCAAGCTAGTGAACTCATCAAGGTCGAGTCGGATATCTTCGGAAAAATCAAAGGTTTAGCGGAGAATCCTGCGCATAAATAGATGTAAGATAGTATATTACCGGGCTGTCTTGTATGACCCTGTTGTTCATCCTGCTGATTCTCTATCTTTATCGCAGTAATACTCGACGCTGTCGGTTCTTTCGAGTCGATGGGTAGTTTTGTATTCTCGATGACTTTGAGATGTTAAATAGCAATTCAGAAAAGGTAGACCTTCTCAAGCACGAAAACTTGAAAGCAAAGCTCCTAGGGCGAAAAAGGGTAGTGATAGAAGACTGACTGATTGAAAAATGGTGGAAGTTGGTCGAAGTTTGCCTCTTTAAATATATAGATTTCTTCTTAATCCGAATCTAGCAGGAGGCGAATCTGTTGGTTAACCCTAGCGGCTAAATCATACATCCCAGAGGCAGTTAAGATCCCAGGACTAGGTTTGTGCTTTTGGGGATCTAAGTGAAGTATCCTTAGGACTAGCACTTTGGTTTCACGTATAGGCTTCTAGCCCGGGCGGTTTCAGTTCCGGGACCTGGTCCTAGGACCTCCTTGAATGGTCCTACGAATGATAGAACTCATTGCCACATCGGTGCACATCATAGAAGAATATTCGGCCCGGACGCGAGGTCATGAGTGGAGAAATACATAAATATATACACCCCATCCTACCTTTTGCATATTTTCTGTGCGGAATATCTACCAATCCATAGCTCCCACCGAGTGGTCCTAAGTTCCTTAACACCAAAATCGAAGTGCATATGCTATCATTTGAAAATGCTAATGAATTTCACTTCGAATAACCATTACCTCCAGGTAGGAGTCAACCTTAGTAATATTTACATATATACTGAACCGAGCTCAGTCACTCATTCCGAAGATATAATAGTTTCTAAAGTGAGGGGTAGCGTCGATACTGCCACTAGACTAGCTCTGGACCAGGCTCTCGTCAAAGCTTAAAGATACCTAAACATAATTTAGCACGACGCATCTCAGCATACGCAAGTTGTTCGAGTTATGGAACAGCTCGGTAGCCTTCTTTTAAACCTAATTTCCCTCCAGCCTAACCAATAGGGCTCTTTAGATCGCGGGGTCATATCCAATGTTCTTTTACTCTTATATTGCTGCATCATGGAATGCTACGAGCTCTTATCTACTCCGCTAGTAATCTCGTCGCCATACGATGGACTTATCGCCTGCCATTTGGCTCTTTAATGCGTATATGGCGCAGCCCTGATATATATTTTAGGTTTACTACTTGACACTTGAAGTATAATATATCTAACTATATCGGCCTTCTAGGGACTTGGATAATAGAAGTTCACAGTAGCAAAAGGTCACGGAGGCCATGGAGCAATTAGGTAACAAAAGAGCTAAGTATCGGAATAAAGCGGAGTAGCCCGGGCCGGCTATATACCATTCTTAAGCGGTTCTTAATGTCTTAAGGAGGAACTGTGAGCCGGATGGTGCGACGAGTTCTGGGGGTATGCATATGAGCTTCGGCGGAGAAAATTATGGTACCCAACTCTTTGAGTATCATGGAAGTATGGGACCTCTAAAGTTTCCACTTAAGAACATGCGGAAGATTTGAGTGAACTAAGTGCCGTGTGTATGCTATATTATATACCTGGATAACTAAACGGATGTCTATCTCCTATTCAAACAACCCAAGGTAGAGAATTTAAGCCAAAAAGGGGGAACATTTAATGAACCTTTTTCAAGAGTTCAGCCTCTAAAAATATCAAGGCTGAATATAGACCATATCAGATAAATCTAGTCTTTGAAGGGTGAATGGGGGGAATCACCGGGGGGTATTGTTTTTGGGGGTATCGAGGGCATCGAAGTTGCCTGTGCAGAGTTAGTCCTGTTGAACCTCGACTTACAGAGGTGACCGGCTCGGTAGAAGTCAATAGGTAGGTGAAAAGTGAACGGTCATGGTCAGGGTGGATTATAGAATCAAGTTGTCTCCTGAAATTTTTTAAAATTGATAAATTATGATTTTTTTATTCTTTTTATTTATTTTACTGGCATTTAATATTTATTTTTCTCGAGAGCGTTGATCAACGTTCAACATTATCTCAACGGCCGGATTTTTAACACTTAAAAACGATAGACAGCGATCATCGCTCGACTGTGACAGCATACACTTTTATCACCATCATCTGAACTTCTGATAGCCAATCAATTTTAAGCTACATTCAGAATATTACAGCAGCTAGAATTCCTTACTCTTCTTTAAGAAATCAAGCGTCTATCTTTTTAGTAAACCAGAGAAGACCTTAACATCATGGTAGTAGTTGGCCGGAAATGCGTTAAAGCTTTAATATTTCTTGAATTGTTGAGGATTGATCTACTATACAATATCAAAATGTATATCTGACGCGGCCAAAAGTCGAATGCACTTAAGAATAGCGCAGCGCCTAGCTGAATTTTATAGTTAAAGTCATAATAGAAAGGCAACGAAATTCGTAAATATATACTCCAGCGTGTGAAATATACTGGTTTTCACTACTTTCTGATCTAGGTCCATAGATCAGTAGATCCATGGTGTCGGTCATGCGCAGATCCGATTGTCATAGAAAATGTCAGAGTTCGTGTCAATATCCTGGAAAGGCTTAAAGGTGCCGACGCATATATCGATAAACTTTTTAGTAGCCATCTCTACTAGGTATATACTGTAAATGATCAAAAGCCTTGCATGGCATGTTCATCTTCTTCGTTTGTATCGCCCTGATTCGTTAAATGAAGGCCTCTTAAGCGGACTTGATAACCTTGCTCGGCAAATCTATAAGATAAGGCTGTACTATTGAGAATTCCGGGGAAGCTTTTCAGTCTGAGCATAATGAATAGAAGCGAATTGACTTCTAAGCCAAAACGCAACACTTGCGGCGATCTTTGGGATTCAGTTTTTAGTCTAGCACCATCAGATATATAGGGAGATATGAAGTCCCTACCACCTGACCTAAGACTGATAGATTTCTTAAAGAGTATAAACTTCAAATAATATTACCCTACGGCGCGCATAGCTAAATCCGAGAAGACAAAACAGCCTACTGGGTATAGTCTTCTAATATGGGCGATACTTACGAATCTCTCCCTAATCAAAAGAGACGATCAGTTACTAGTAGCTTACCGATGGAGAGGCTCTATAGTGACGAGAAGGAAGAATTACGCGTTGTAGTCGAATATGACATCATTTACTCTCGCAGATGAATATAGGAAAGTTTCGACGGCGCGAAATTAGACAACAGGTGGAGGGTCAATAAATCGATGGTCTGTAAAAGCTAGATAGAGGTCAGAACTTATACTCTATGAGAATCGGTAAAATCACCTGATTTTCCGAAGCTATAAGCTGTTGCACGTTCTTATTACTAAATCACCCTTAAGTAGTATGTGAAAAAGTCCGCCCCGGAAAGTCATGCACCCCGGATTTGAGAGATGCGGTGTATAAGAGTTGTAAGCCATCTTAGTTTGAACCAACTCCTTTATCCAAGCAGTTCCGGATGATATCTTGTGGTAGTAGAGAATTTTGGCCTCTGATGGGGCTCGGCCAGTTCGCGAGCTGGTCATGTGCGTGATTATAGCCCGGCGCATCACAGTGTCTAGACGCGTCTTGATCCTTATCATACTAAGAGCCACTGAAAGATTAAATACCCGATATCACCCCCGAAATCATTATTAGATTATAGGGTAATCCCAGTTACGCTTTCTAGTCGAATAGAAATAAACGCCTTAAGTACTGTATAAATGGCTTTATTAGCTCATTTTAGTACTTAAGGATTTCTTTTACCTAATAACAGAGCATTAGGTGCAAAAGGGCCTACTAAGAGGAAGAAGCGCATGAATTTTGCGATATACATATCTAGGCTATGATTTCAGGAAGAAAGTCCCCTTAATATAGAGGCGTAGGCGGTTTGATGCCTAAGCTCTGTCTGATAGTAAATCATATACTCTAAGGGTCTAATGTTCCTTATTATATAGTTTTGAGAGGAGCGAAAGGATTCGGCGAGCAGGACATTTAGATTGATTAATAAGGGTGATCAGTCAGGGTGACCAATTCAAGACAGCAACAAAGGAAGTTCAATAAGAGGTAATCATAATAACCAGGTATAGTAGTTTGTGAATAGCTATTCAAGTGGGCCTAAAGAAGTAAAAAGGCATAAACTCTGTATATTAGCCATAATAGGACGTCCTCTAAGCGAGAGCTGATCTTATATCCCTTTAGAGCCCGGCAAATAAAACACACATCTCATTCGGCATAATCAAGGGCTACCTCGAGTCTGACTGGACCGGGGGCAAGATTGCCACCAATACCACCGATATCGGCAACCTCCCTTATGTAGGCGTTATGAACATCACTCGCATCTCGAGTAATAGCTGAACAGATATAGGTAAGAACATCGCATATCTGCATACCTTGAATCGTCAGGCCAGCGTTCTATGCTTAGATTGCAGATACGTCAAATCCGGACCAGCCGTTGTTTATAGATGACCCGAAGTCAAACTCTCCCCACGTCGACGCATATCCACCTTTGCTATCCGAAGGAAGAGCAATTCCAGGTGCAGCGGCCCATCCGCCCTGGGAATCTTCGTTAAAGGCGACAAAGAGCGTCTGACCGGCGGCGATGATAAATTTTTTGCACGCCTTGCCGTACCAGCCGCCTGGAATGCCGTCTGGTCTAAGCTTGTTCCAAATCACCAAGCTCCAGCTTTCTCCCTCTGGTGGGCCGATGAAACGAACAACATATTTGTACTGGTTTGCTTTGTCGGCAGGGACTTCGATGATATTGCTCCCGTATTGAACGCCAATATTGCCCGAATGTGCTTTCCTGTCGCTAGGAGGCGTTGATCTCGCGAGATTTGTGATCAGGTAAATGCGAGGTGAGGTAAGCACATCCTGTCTGGGAAACTTTGGTGCACTTTCTGAGCACGGGCGTTGCTGGGATTCCGAACCATATAAGCGCGCTCATAAATTGAAAGAGGCGCATATTCGTAGGCAACACGGTTTGGTACTGGGAGGTCAAATTAAATGAGATTTATTGAGAGTGGGCAGCGACACAGAAAAGGGTCGACTCTTTATGTTGTGCTTCAACCACAAGTGTTTCCTCTAATGTCAGATGATGCGAGGTGGCGTTGAGACTTTCGAGCCATGTAAATTGATGCGTTGAGCACGAGTATCAACAGTAAGCATAAAGTTATAAATAGTTTTCACTTGCACCGAAGCCAAGCCGAGTGAAGGTGTCTTCCTCGCAAGGTCAATCGACTCCAATTGGTGAGGGAAGTTGTCTTCCTAATATAAAAGCTGTTGACAGTTTCAACCACCGACGTGACTGTTCTTTATCCATTCATTGACCAGTAAGTCCCAACTGCGAAAATAATGAATACTATATAAGCATTAAGGTACAGCGTCTCCCGGCTCAAGGTTCGGTAGATGTATACGGCGTAGTATATCTCACGAATATACTAATTAAACTTACTTAACATTATCGCCAGTAAGGGGAGTACACAATCATCCGCGTAGCTATAGATACCTATAGTATTATTCCTATCAGAAAAGACCTTCTACTAGGTATAGCTAGGCTCAAACATAACCATGGCGACAATAGTGGATGTTAAAGTAGGCTGTAGATAAGATCACCAGGAAGGCTGTCGCCCTTGATAGAGGCTCTCGATACATCAGCTACCGCTATGACCTTTTAAGATAAGATCGTTCATCGTTCACCCAACCTCTTCAAACTTTTGTACGGTATTCGGGCCAGAACTGGATACCATGCCATAACACGCTAGACCACGGATAGTAGGTCCTAGAGGTCGCTCAAGAGAATCTATGAATCTTTAAAAAAATCTTAGGATTCCATTAGATATGTCCATTACTATCCAGTGCATCAATCCCTTATCCTATTAAATACCATAGCGAGGCAGCCCCGATACCGGAGCCAAACTCAAGTCATCCACACAATAACTCAACATTCAGCATATAGCTCGTGTTTTATACATCCTCACATATCGTTCCCTTCTTACTACTTTGTATGCTTCGTAAATTCTCTACAGGGCAGACTTCCTATAGGTTCTTAAAAGTCAGAGTTTTAGAGCCAATTCTGTGGTGCCAATCTGCCGTCATACGTATATATTCGGCAAAGTGATTCTGACAACGCTAATAGCGCATTAGAGAGTCTTGGTTTGTATATCCCCGGCGACGTCCATAACCGGTGAAGGTGCACGCTAGACTTAGGTCTGCATAATAGGCATCCAGATGCGCATATAGGTTTTTCCTAGCCGTAAAAGAACTTCGGCACTTTGCATATTTGAATATTCTTTTCTCGGGATGCCTGGCGAGATGGGCATTCAGAGATTCCTCGTTTGCAAATCCATAAGGACGCCGGTAGCCCTTATATATACATTTTAATTCTGGGTCCAGGTGCATACAGTCCTAATAGGCATAGTAACTGGCTTTAAACCTGAATAGCTTTTCACAGTCGGGATCAGAACATTTGAAAAGCTTTTCATCAGGATGATTCTTTAGCGGGTTATCTTTACCCTCGATAAAGTCCCCGACAGGTAATTACATTTCAGGTGAGTTTGTTACAGCCATCCGCTAGTCAGTCTCTTATTGAATATCCTCAATGCGTTACTGAGCTTCTTGAAGGAATTTCTCCTTGAGCTGCAGCTCTCGAAGAAGTCCGATATTTTCCTAACGCAGCTGTTGTAGGGTGTCCATTAAGGTGACATTCGTATATTTCAAATAGTCGAATTCATATCTGATCTCCCTAATGATATTTTCGAAGCGACTAGGGCGGGTAGACTGCGTTAACGAGGGACTGTGGGAGGGAACGAATCGATTACTGTCTGGAGGGCGGAAGGCAGCGAAATAATGTTTGGTCTCCGCGCTCTATGAAGTTATGGCTTGGATCTGATGTGTCTTTGGACTAGGTTGTCTAAAGGAAGAGGCTAGAGATTAAAGAGCTCCTCTCGGGGTCTCTTAGCGATTAAATACCCTGACCAGCTGTTCGCTACCGACTTTACGTGTTACTAGACAATTAAATAACCGAAATTATTAGTCGGGCACCTCCGATAATCCAGTAATAGCCCACGGGACTACATCAGGTATTCCTGAAAGTGCGATATAGACCCACAATAAGAATGGGCTGAGGCTAAGGACAAGACATAACCAAAGTGCCTATCCCTACCACATTTGGATCTCCGAAAGCACAAGTATGACCCTGGGATCTTGCGTGAGCATTCTAGGAGCGTAAGAGCTCCCAGGACCGTGCGTTCTGTAGATGGGATAGGTCGTCATGTTTCGTGACACTTCGAACCCGTGAAAGCCCCTGGCCCAAGCGTCATGAATCCCTATCCTATTCACGGCACGGTCACCTTGACCAGTCCTGGGAGCTGTAGCGCTCCTAGAATGCTTACGCAAGATCCCAGGACCAGAATTTTGCTTTCGGAGATCTAGGTGAGGTGTCCTTAGGGCGGACACGTTGGTTTCACGTGCAGGCCTCTGGCCCGAGCGGATTACGAGAAAACCGGTCTTGGGATGTCAATCAGTGATCCTGCGAATGACTGAAACAGAACTAGAAATGCGCATGAATCCAAAGTGCAGGTCGCGGGGATCAACTACTTGAATCCCCGAATGAACCTTTATGGCCCCAAAATCAAGGACAACAGTTCCAGAACACGAATAAGAAGTCCTAGGAGCGACCTGGTTCCCAGACCCAGTGGCTGCACTCCCAGTTTCGGTTCAGTCATTCGCGGGATCACTGATTGAGATCCCAGGGCCGATTTACTCGTATTTCGCTTAGGCCAGAAGTTTGCACGTGAAGCCAGAGTGTCCGCCGCAGGGACACCTCAACTAGATCCCTGAAAGCAAAAGTCTGGCCCTGGGGTCTTGAGTGAGCGTTCTAGGAGCACTACAGCTCCCAGGACCGATCACATTGATCCTAAAACCGACCTTGCTGTAGATGGGACGGGTCATCACGGGTCTGGGACTAGTATGTGAGTGTATTCGCCAACGCTCATCCCACATGGCCGCAATAATCACAGACATGAACGACCGCTCTAATCTCAAAGCCTACGCTTTGTATGCAAAATGATTTGTAGCGCGAGCGATGGGCTATGCAGAGACTTGGCGTCCGGTTCAAGAGGAGATACGGAGATCATCTCGGTGCTCTTTGACAGCACAGTGAAGGACAAGCAAATATCCCTTACAAAAAAAGAAATGACGCATCCCAAGGAGATGAAGTCAAAGGCTTTTTCTCTGTTAAAATTAGGTTATCATGGGATGGGGTGGCGAAAGTACATCCACGATGGAGCTGTCGCCTTGGCTTCGCAAAGAGACCCGCAAATCTTACAAGGAAATCAAATCTTTGAGAGTTGTCCATGAAGACCTTCGGCGTGATAATATCCTTTAGAGTAAGGAACTAGGACGAGCCTTGATCATCGACTTCCATCGCTGTACTTTAAAATGCCGACCGAATCGGCAGCCACTCCAAGCCGCAAAGAGACGACGACGTTGAAGCAGAGACAGCAACTATGAAACGTCTTCGTGTATCCCGAAATAGAAGATTCGCGCTTTTCAAAACATTGTCAATTTGAAGCGAGACTAAAATTCGCGCAAATGAAAAATCAAGAATAAAAAGGACAAAGGAAAAGCAAGCTCAGGGACTTTCGTGTACGGCCCTTCGTTTCAAAGTGTCGGGTGCTCATATTCTCTGCAATGATAGAGGAACCTCGCGGGATGCCTGATGCTTGAACGAAACATACCAGATCAGATGTACATCCTTTCAACGTGTCCGAATTCCGCCAAAAACTTTTCGTTGGCTTCAGCGGCCATTTGCAAATAGCTATAGTCCACTTGGTGTCCGTCGTCGCTAGCTAATGCGTGCGCAATCGATGTGATATTTTTGATCTAATCTTTGTCAGCAAATAATCCAGCCAATCATTTGGAACAACTAACATCTCGTCCATTGAGGGCCATCGATTCCAAACGTCGAAGCTGAGCATCGCGAACAGTAGCAGGTCCTTGATGTGTGTTTGCCTTCGAAAGGAAGTATGACCATATTTCACGACGAGCGTCCTTGGTCAAATTTTCATACTTGATTTTCAGATGAATTCTGCTTAACGCCGCATCATCAAAGTCAGTTGCCCGATTCGTGGTCAGGAATAGGATTCCTTCGTAATATTCAAGGTTTCGTAAAAACACAGTCACAAGGCGATTGTGACCCCCATAGGACGCAATGCGACGCTCCATATATGCATCTGCTTCATCCAAAAGCAGCACTGCATCGAAGTGTTTCGCGATTTTGAAAATGCGCTTAAGCTGCTGGTCCAACGCATTGGGGTCTCCGTGGTCGACATCAAGTTCCCCAGGGGAGATCTAGCTTCTCTTAGTATAGGTGCTTTGGGTGCCATATGATTGCCTTACCGAGTACAGAGGTAAATTGAAGAGTTCTGCAGCGGCTTCGACTGTTGACGTTTTCCCGACTCCCGGGGGGCCACTATTGATCGTTAGATATGTCAAAGTTATTCCTGCTACTGATCACTAACTGTAAAAGGATATTAAGTCCACGCCCCTTCCCTGCAACAAAATCGTCAAACGGAACCATGGGCGTGCGACCTAATCGAGTTTTTGCCAAAGACACGAGTAGTTTTTTGGAGCCCTGGGGAATTTTAAGGCAACCAAACGATTCAGGGGACCATTGCATGTCTCGTAGATCAGCAACCGCAAATTCCACTGATCAGAGGTTAACACTTATACTTGTTCATGCGCTTCATTTGACTCACTAAACATTTTCTCCTGGAAGCTGAAACCGCGCACGGTTGGCGAGCAGATCATGAGGTCATCATCACTCATCTGACATAGTTCCATGTTGTTGCCTTTTAGTTTCTCCATATTCATAGTTCGTCCATCTTCAATCAGTGAATTGATATCCATGACCGTTATGACATCTGTCTTTGGTGCCAATTTGTCGTGGACTCGAGGTCGGGAGTAGTTTGGCTGCATTACATTGAAAAATGCTGCATCAACAGCAACGCAACTGTTGATGTTCATTTTGATGGGCTCGCCATCCTTTGTGATAAAAGCGCTCCCATCACATCTTTGGGTATGCGTACCAACTAGGCTGCGGAATTTGCGTCCGGTCTCAATTAGTTCTTGGCGAACTAATTCATGGTTATGGTGGTATTGAAGCGGAAAGGCATCGAGTGATTCAATCGGCTTAGCACTGCGGAACTTCAAGAGACCCAAGGCAACACCGGCCTCTCCAAACTTTTTCCCGTCATGGTCAAGGTAGCGGGCTTCAAGCTTGTAATATGTGATGCCGTCGCGTGTTACCTCCTCACCAGCGTCGAAAATAACGCACCTCGACTTTTCAGTGCCCAGACACTTGGTATACACATGGCACCCTGGCTTGAAAAGTGCCCACAGGTGGTCATAGGTAATATGGCCTTGTTCAAGCAATAAAGACAAGCTTCGTGAAACAGAGGCAGTCGCCTCCACTACCCATCCGACAAGCAGGTTGAGATGTTTCAGACACTGAGCGTCGCAGTCTGATTGACTCTGCAATTCTGCTACTGTTTGCTTCAGCTCAGGTAGGAAATGGAATAGAATGCTTTCTTCGATCTTGACAATTTGTCAGCAAGTGCGCTATTGAATTACAGTTCAAGATCACTTACAGATGGGTTGTCCCCTATCATATTGACCGCTCTGACGTCTTGCAGCACCTTTCGGAGGATGCTGGATAACAGCTTGGACTTTATATCAATGAAGCGAGTCACCTGCTCGGACTTTCGATCTTCAGAGAGGTTAGTCGATGGTCATTTGGTAAAGGTCGGGTATGCATACCCATACGCTCGCGGATGATAAAGACATACGCAGCCAGGGCATCACCATTGTCTTCAGTTGTTTTGGATTCGACGACCTCATATTTGCACGATTTTTCGTTCCATCTGAAGCTCTGTCAGCCATGGGACAGTCATCAGTATGCAATAATCCATACCTTTCCAAAATCCTCTTGTAGGATGTTTGGGCTATGGCCATTGGCTCAAAATTTTCGTCCTGCTTCGTAGAAACCCGCTCCTCAAAAATCTTGGGATTATCGGGAATGGTACAGATAGGAGGACTGAGATCTGCATCATCTATCACGGGAGGGATCACATCTTGTTCATTGCTTGCAGAGCAAGACTGGACAGACTCGGCCGCCACGAGCGGTTGCTTATTGCGAATAAGTTGCGCTAGTAGCCTCTGTAATTCAATCGCATCCGGACCGGGTTGATAACTCTTCTGGAAGACGGGGCAGTTCGGAGGCTCCGTAACGTCGGAAAGCACCTTTTTAAGGAGATGTTTCAAGCTCTTGGAAGCCCAAGGCGAAGTAGATCCATTCGTCGGGATATCTGGTGGACTCAATCTCTGGAGGTTCTCGGATGAAGACAAAATTGCGACGTCCTGAACAGCTGCCATGTGAATTCAGTGACCAGATGTGAATCCAAGTTTAAAAGTGAATGTGAAAGCAAATGAAGGATACCTCAGACCTGGGAGGCTGCTTCAATTTATATCTCCGACCCGAACCCTCGCCCTAGATACTACATAGGAATGAAGATTTCTGATTCGAAAAACTGACTAAGGGTATTTTCTTGAGGGTCGTCGGAAATTGAGTGACATTGCAAGTTGTTAGTTCAGCTCCGAAGCCTGCTACTACTTTCTGAGTCAAAGGGCAAAATGATCTTTATTTCAAAATTGAGATTTCACCATCAATTTCCTCTCCATATTTGCCTTTTCTCAATATTACCTTCAATGAAATGATTCTGTTTTTCTTGAGGAAATATCTAAACGCTCGTTGAGAAACGTTGATAGTGCCCGAATCAACGTTTACCAAATCTTTCTTCAAGAGCCTGTTTCAACACTAATGAACTTGACCAAGATTGTCGACGGTTCTTTAACCTTTTACAGTCGTTCTCTATGTGTGAAGAGAAGCTCACCAGGTGAACCGATATTCAATGAAAGACTGCGTTAACCCATTAAAACATCCAGTGATGGCTACTTGCTGGCCAGATGTACCAAGAAAGACTATAAAGAAGGCCATCCCAGATTCCAAATATTTTCTTGAAAAGCATTCCAGCAAACTAAACATAATGGACGCCCCCGAACTTTTGCAAGAGCACAACAAGGAGCAAAACCCTCAGCCGAGTGAGGTGCTTCCTCAGAGCGAGGGAGTTGCTCCGCTGTCTAACCCCAGCCCCGAACCACCGCTGGTAAGTCAATTAGAGAAGTAAGTGATGAATACTGTGGCTGACTACTACGGATAGCAGGAAGCAACCCCAAAAGACGCCTTGCTGACCGGGCCCTTTCAAACGGTATTGGAGGCACTGGCAGATCTCGAGCGTGACGACCCCAAGCTTGCCTTTCAAGCCTCTCGACTAGTCAGCATCTATCGTCGTCTTTGGGAGTCTTGCGTGGCGAAGCAGCATAAGTGCGATAAAATAATTGACACCAATCTACGCCTAAAGCAGGCAGGCGTACACATGAGTAATGAGAGGGATAGCCTTCCAGTTCGCCATGACCAGCAGTTAGCACGACTGCGCTTGTTTGATCAGGCTCTGAGATCATCTTAGGAGCAGATGACTGGCATGCTTAATCAGTGGAGTCAGATCCCGAGAGGTGATCTGGCGGACTTGGTCGATGTTAATTGTAACGAGTGAGGGAGAGTGCGGTTTGCTTAGTTCTATACCGGGAAATGATGCGATTGAAACCCAGTGTGTATGTAGCTATTTGAATGAGATAATTCTCTAAAATGCTTGTTTCCTAAGAACGTGGACTAGAAGTGTGGCGTAAGGACTACTGCCAGAGGTGACGGCAAAGATTCTAAGAATTCTCTTTCGTAGCAATAGAGGAGCTAATCACGGCTCACGATACTTTTATTCTTACCTGGCTAGTTTAAATGATAGTTTCCTACCAAGTTATGAATAAAAATTAACGGATCTAGGGTTGGTATCGTGGGTAGTGTAGCTAAAGGGGAAAGGGCCGAGTGATTAGCGTACGGCAGGGGCTCCATACATGGCCATAGAGACAATCGGAAGCGGGAGGTCCTCGGTGTAGCGGGGCTTTGCGCGATGATGTTAAGCATCTGTCCATGTACTCGGCGTAGGTTGCCTATGACTGTTTCCATTCGAGGCAGAAAGAACATATACTCGCTAATCATGTCCCTAGTGACTTGATCGAGACGTGTCAGTCGAAATTCTACCTAATGTACCTGCCCGGAGAGATAAAATACTGATAAGTGGAGGAAAATCTCCTTGGGCTGGGTTGAAAGTGTTAGGGGATCCGGACGGTCTAGTTAAAGCTGGGCGCATCGTTGAGTCTAAAGTGAAAGAGGCATTTAATTAGGAGAGGTGGCGGACTGTGATTTTTATAGATTCGGGGGGATAGCCTAAGCTATAGTCCCCGGTAAGATAAGGAGGTGGTGTTGGTATACTAGAAGACTCACGCTAGATCGCGTGGAGGTCGAGATCGAAGTCGGATTCTGTGATACTGTGAGTATGTCTTTATTAGAAGTTCTCGTAGGCCTCTTACTGTTATGGACTAGAGCGGTCATATTGTATTAGTCTTGAGCTACGGATGTTAGGTGAGGTAGATCAGTTTTACTGACTTGCGATATAGGATTTCCTAACGAATAAAATGAGAAGAAACTTTCAAGGCTTGAATATATAGACCATGATATTAGGGGCGATGGAAGAATTTGATTTTCAGAAGACTAATAATAATATACTATATTATTGGTCAGAATTGGCTTTTTTACCGGGTTTAATAGTATATAAATATATTTTACCACCGGTAGTATTAACTAAGATATCTTAAACTATTTATTAAATAATGATTAATATACGTAGTATACTCCTCCTAGATACTACCTTTTATGTTAAGCTAGTTAATCTTACTAAAGGCGTATCGCTGGGGAAAGCCGTTTTACTACTTACTTTCAGGACTGTAGCGATCCCGGCGTGAAGTTCACGAAGTACCCGCTCGCGGCTCTATATTAATAAGGCTTACTTATTATAGCGCTGAACGAGGAGATCGTTCTTAATCTCTAACTACTTGGTGGACTCTCGGAGTTCCTGCTGTTCTTTATCTAGATGAATCTTATCGGCCGATTTCACGATATAGCTGTCCTAGAGGCATAAGTAAGACTAGAGAAGTCTGAGGGTGGGTATAGTAAGGTCCGCCTAGCTATGGAGGATCTGTATTAGCTACGTTATCAGTGGACTAGCCGGGTGGATAGGATCCTATAAGTGTATATTTAGTGATGTTCATAAGCTGTCGGGAAGAACTAACCTTAAGAGTAATTATTGCGTGACCTATCTCTGCGTGATCTACCTCTGGCTGGTAATCTTTAACTTAGATATTATCTATTAGCTATTCGGATAGCCGGCGCTACCTTTTAGTGGGCCGAGATATAGAAGGAGAAGATAGGTAATCTATTAGGCTTAGTAGCTAAATAAAAAGTATTAAGCTACTATAGGAGTATTTATATAAAGAGCGAGGGTCAAGTCTAAGGAATAGGCTTATAAGGCGACTGGTAAGTATAAGCAATTTCAATAGTATTAGGTTGATTTAAGAACAGTTAAAGAATCACCTATTGATTCTATATAATAGGCATAGCTAAAAGAAATTTCCCTAGTGAAATGAGCAAATTCGGAGAGTCACTACGTCTTATTAGGTATAAAGACAGAAATAGTCTAAGTGAACAATTCTATCTCTCCATTTCAATATGTTGAAATTTTTTCCGGATAATTACTACGCCCGCTCACTTAACTAATATCTAGCGCTAATATAGGGCTACCTAAAATACACCAAATCTATACCAAGGTAACCGCGGTAGCTTTGGAATACCGGTATTACCGATCTTAGTTAGAATCAACTTTCGAATAGAGTCGTTGTTTACAGTATAAAGCGCAGCGGTCATACTTTGCCGCGATAATCGCCTATCTAGTAGAAGTGCCTCAACCACATCTAGGTACGCTCTTTATGCTGTAAGAGACAAAGCCCCTTAACACGACCGATTTTCCACATTGAGATCAATCTGATCATAACGTAGTAGAGCCCGGACTAGATCTAAGCTACCATCCCGCGCGGCGATGCAGAGCGCTATATCATGGCCTGTTATCGTTTTTCGATTAATCTGCAGACAGCCGCCCTACTAAACTAAGAGACGCACAGCTTCTAACTAGCCGTGTTCCACCACTTAATAGATCGGCGGATAGCCTAGGCCGCTAGCATTAATATCTACGCGGTCTATGTATAGTAGGACCTTCATCGCATCGACGCGTCTGTAAGCGTAGGCGAGAGCTAACGGCGACTAGCCCGCCGCGCAGCGACCGACGTTAATCCCCGGCATAGCCAGAAGACGCTATAGTGCCCCTATGTCCGGTCTTAGCACAATATGATGAAGGGACGTCGACGGTGCCTGGAATTCACCGTATCCCCTAATGAAATTAATATTAATATATGGCTCTTCCAGAAGTCTCTTAGTAAGTGCGTCGTATGATAGGTATATAGATAACCAAAGTGGCGTATTACCCTCTCTGTCTTTACAATTCACTCTAACGCGTAGGTGCCTCAGTAACAGATCTATCACTTCTCGGCTCCCACTGCGAACCGCTAAATGAAGTGGGGCGTTACTATATCGATCGTGAGCTTCTAGGTTACTGCCTTTCTACTTCAGTAGCAGCCGTATAGTATCTATAGACCCGTGAGACACTGATTAATGAAGAGGCAGCTCATCGTGATAAACGAGATTAAAGTCGATCGGAAAGCGGTCGTTAGGTCCACTCGTGAGCGTCCTCATTATAGAGGGCCTGTTACTGCGGCATGCCTAGTCCCGTAGCGAGTGACCGTGGCTATCTTTGGCATCAGGATTACTGCCTAGGAAAAGCAAGACTTGCACGAGGCCAATTCTTCCGGCCCAGACTGCTTTGTGAAGCGCGGTTTGACCTTCTTCATGTCTCAAATCCAGATTCAAATTTCGATGGGTATGTGCCATTTCTGTGACCGCCCGGTAGGTGCTGGACTTGATGGTATACCACAAAGCGCTTTCCAGAGCTGTGTTCTGGAGGTTGATGTCTACCCCTGGAGTTCTTAACAAGACCCTCATCATATCGGTAGCACCAGACTTTAATGCTCTCATAATTAGGGTTTTCCCGCGGAAAAAAGCATTAACGTCGGCGTGACATCTCAGCATAGCCTTTGCCAGAGACTGATTGTTGGTTTCGGCTGCTAGATGCAACAGATTGCTGTTTTGGTGTTCGATGTTAAACTCGAGGAAGGTGCGTTGCAGTCTATTGTGTAAGTTGCTGCATGATTCTCTCAAGGCGATGATTGCCTTGCCGTCTAGGCCTGCTGCAATCATGAGCAATATCTTATTGGGTAAGCCTCGAATATGTGGCTGTAAATGTAAATGAGTATCCAAGCCGAGCAGATCAATGGGAGATTCATGCACGCACCATAATGTGAAGAGACCGAGAGGTGATGAACAAGAGCTGATGTCGTAGAGGCTGCTTGTGGTGGAAGAGCACTTTTATATCATGCTCCCTTAGCATCGCCATTGCCTAGCTCCGAAGAGAGGGTGACCGACGCCGTTACTGGTTGGCAGGGATAATGAAGCATAAGCACGATGGGATGTGGTCGTATAGGTTCTAAATCCCTGGTTGAGGATCCTGGAGTCGTTGCTAGTGTTCCTAGGATCACGCTGCGTCCTGGGAGCGCTCAAACTGCCTTCGGGAACACGTGAATAGTCCCTTGATAATAGACCTTTCTCGAGCGGCGCTTGAGGCCTAGCACGCCATAGTGACTACGAAGAGGCAAACTCAGGTGTAAGGTGGGCCGCGGTTCCCTGGCTGAATCATGCTACACATACTCAGCTCTACCCTCCTCTGCATCGAAGGGTATTGTCTAGAAGCTAGCGATCAGCAACGGCCCTGCCAGCAGCATGTAAACGTAACGCATAAGGAATGCTCTGTGGCGCTATATACCGTCCACTGCCTAGAATACCAGTATGTTGGAACGGCGTAGAAATCTATAAATGATAGGCGCTGCCGGGTCTAGTTAAGCTAAATAGTCTGCTTATTAACCACATTTGGTTATCTGTATATAGCTGGAAGCTATCAGTGGTCTATGAGATCGTACCGGATCACTTGGTTAACGAAGCACCTATTGCGGGATCATAAGATAGGGTAAAGCCTGTAAGAATCAAAGGAAAACTAAGAGTACTAGTAAAGGCCATCAGAATGACCGGATTTCCGAGGAATATATTTGATCTGGCCGGACTGTAGTCTGCACTCTACAAGATTGGAGACTGCTTTCTCTGCAAGCGATGGCCCCGAAATCGACAGTGGAATCGTGAGCCCTCGCCTATCAGCTTCCTTAGTGACCCTAATGTGTCTAATTATGGTCATTCATAGGTTGCTCCCTATATCACGACTGCGATGCTGCGAGTAAACAATATTCCATAGCATATATCGCCGGCCTAGCCAGCGATCCTTCTATTCGTCACGAATATCTAGGAAGGTGTGCAAGATTTTGAGCTCCACAGCGTCACTCCCAGTGACGAAGTTGATAATATCCACTGTATATTCTGTTTGGCCGAGGATGGCGATCAAGTCGATGAACGTGTGGTTTTGCGGTGCGTTGAGTATAGGGGGCTATCGCACCTAGCCTGTATAGAGGAGTGGCTGGGAAAGCGCGATATAGGATGTGGTACTTCATGCTGCATCTGGTAAGTTCGGCGTTCACTGGAGTGTTTTGATTTGGTTGTGCTGACACGCGTAGCCTAACCGACACCGCCTTAGACGCCCTCTACCGCCCGCCGCGGGGCCCCTCGCCACGAACCGCAGAATGCTCCGAAGAAACCGTCGCGACGGTTCGTCACGACAGAGCTATTGGTATGGACGCCACGCAGCCACGGATCGACCCTACTTAGACGGGAGAATCACCTCCTTAGCTAGCCGGGACGAGGCAGCGTCGCAGAACATCCGCGGCGCCGTGCGCATCATATCGTCCCCGCCGATCAGCTCGACTATAGAGAGAGTCTCCCGTGATAGAAGGCTCTTACGCCCCTCCCACGCTTTGTCGGTCGGCCCGACTACGCTTATTGGTTTTGGAATGCTGGGAAGAATTGGTATGGTAAGGTCAAAATGTCAGTCATTCCATCAAGTCATTGATGTTGAATTTTTAGTTCTCTAAATTGTCCCAAAGCTAGATCAGAACGTACATCAGTAGTAGAATTTCGATTATGGACAATACAGTGTCAATCCAGCGATTAAATTCCTTTAAAAGTGCGAAACCTTCAGCCTTTTGCACGATTTAAGATATGATATGCCACTCAGATGAGCCGGGACCGAGCTAAGGGGCACCGCGAGGGATTCTTCGTGTTTGATACCGACAGAGGTAAGTATAGTAGGGTCGCATGAAGCTAAGCTACTGTCGTGGATGCTGGTACCAGGGATCAGCTTCTCCGACGGTAGGCCATAGATCGCCGACTGTTTATTTACGCAGATCATCGCGTAGTATGCAGTGGAGTGATCTAGTTCGGTAAAAATGTACTATTGAGTCGTTTAAGGGACAATCTGCTGGCGGCATCCATATGCTGCGAAGTTGGTCTCAGTCGGTGTTTTGGAGCTTAGCTCAATCTGACCATATATGATTAGTGGGACAGACTTGATTGTTTGGGAGTGAAGGAGCTCCGCGTCGGCGCCACAGTGCTCTGTATGAAGAATGACTTTGTATTCTAGCCTACCTTTAATTCTCTGCACTATATCCGCTGCGTTATCTTCCCATCTGATAAGTAGACCGCTGGTATAAAGGCTGATTTGGATGTTATGTGGGAACTACTACAGCAGGCGTCTGATGTCGCGCATGTACCGGTTCTCTGTGATCCGTGACATAGGGGATGCTGTAAAGAGGAAAGGAATCGAGAGGATCAGTAATTCCTCTATAATCTCTTGCCATGAAACGGGTGCATACTACCGATCGATGGTCGTCGGGACCATATTGCGGTATGGGGCCCTATAGTCTATACTGTCTAACTTCTACTATTGATGGGGAACTCTTAAGGTCTGGTCTGTAGTGTGGTAAAAGACATTAAGTCTTCCGGCTATGTCTTCGATATATAGGACTTATATGCTGTGGGGGGCGTTTAAGAGTGCCAAGTAGGCCCTGAACGCCTGGTCGATTGTCTTTGTAAAGGCCGTATCGGGTAAGGTACAGATTGACGCATCTTTGTAACGTTGCTGTTGCTCCTCCTTAATCGTTTGGATAGGTATTACGGAGCGAAGCAGTTACCAAAAAGTCGTTGGAAGTGGGGTCGGCTTTTTGCCGGTATATGCTCGGATCGCGTTTATAGTCTATCTTAATTAGTATCTGATACCGCTTAAGTACGTTTGTACTGACCTGTAAACTGATTTCCGTACTATAAAAGAAAAGCTTCTTCCTTAAGGCACACAATATATGCTCCTAAATATAGGTCTTGGTCGATGGCTCTAGAAGACTTTCTGCTTAGTCTATATTGCCGAGGTGCGGATGGTTCCGGAGGAGGTTGATATAGCTTGGGAGCAGGTCTTTCTCACGCACAGATAACGTATACTCCTATATCTGCCGCACAAGATCTGCTAAGTTAAGCTGGCTGATTAGTCCTTATCGGTCTCGGCTAAACTTCCCACACGCGAAGTTGTAGCCGTACTTAAAAACCTTGCCGCCCACGGGATGTATGGCTAGCTGTATCCTATGTAGGAATAGCTTGCTAGAGCATTTTGGATCGAGCAGCAAATCTCCCTGGGGTGTCTGTATCGAAGACGTGGGCGAGACGAGTCCGTGAATGTTAAGAGTGACCTGTAACTATCGCAGGAAGGTCTTGGGTGATACTGGTCGGCTTTGATTGCCCCGGCCAGCGCTAATTACCATGGCGACATCGCGTTCTATATGGGGGCGCAATTTAGCCATATTATCTGCGGCTGCTGGCCAGTCGCTGCGAGATATCTTATGTGCCGCTGTGATGACGCAGCGAAGAGACTGCTGCGGCCCTTGTAGCCCGAACTTCTAATTGTAGTGACTTGCGGCGATGCTTATTTGAAACTGCTGTCGATTCATGACTAACGCAGCCAGTTTAAGACTGTCTCTGTGCGAACCACTCTATCGATTATCTCTATCTCTGGTCGTGTGTCCTATGATAAGAGACTCGATGGGCAGCTAGGCGTATGTATTGGCGAGGGTGACTCGACCGGTCTTTTTCTCGTACTTAATGAATCCTCGAGTGAGGGGATTCGCGTGATCTATCGGGGCCGACGAACCTATGGTGGCGAAGTGATTGTTGTCGTCGTGAAAAGATAGCTTTAAGTCTCGTCGGTCGAGCTAGAATGTTTCTAGAATGGCATCTCTCCTACTCGGTGTCAGTAAATCTCCTAGCGGGCGGCTCGGTACGTACTAGTTTTGATATAGCTCGCGGAAGGCATCGGTCGTATCCCAGTCCTTCACGTATATAGGGGAGATTCCGAAGATAACGGTCTGCTGTGTCGGCTAATCTACGATGCCGGCGGAAGGAGTATCTGAGATTTGTCGGAGCTTATTGTAAAGTTGTTTGCTTGCTTCATCGCTGATAGAGCTCCCTAGGTCTATGCCAACAGAGTTTATGGTGTTAAATAGAGTGACTAGACTAGAGATCTTTTGAGTGGGCAAACGATGATTTATATGGCATTGGGATAATCTTTACTCACGGTATCCTTTAGTAAAGAAAGTGGTGAGTTAAGTAGTAAAGCCATAGTGTTTAGTATTATAAGGCATAACTAGTTCCATAATGCCTTACACGCATCACGGTTTAGCAGACCACAAGGCTAAACATAGACGTTAAACTTATTTCTTCGATTGATGGACACTCGATCTTGGATACACGATACTCGCGAGATCCTGTATCTACTTGGTTCAGCATGTAAGCTTGTAAATTTGTCATATCAACACTTCAATGAAGTCTGCGAAAGACTCGATAAGACTGGTCATTGTTTGTGGCATAAGAAACATTCAGAAGTACAAACCCGCATTCAAGATTATTATATGTACCCCACGGCCGCATAACTATAAGGTCTATCTTCTAAATGGCGTTATGAATAGTGCAAACGGCTAGATCTATTGGTCCGATATCGTCACGAGCGCGCGATAGGCCTATGAGTTGACGTGATGCGTATATCTCTCATCTCTAAAAGCTCGGCAAGGATATAAGATTTTATTCGAGAAGTGCTTTCGAGGCAGAACCGAAGCTTTCCCTCCACGAGCTATAACCCTTAAGTCTTATTATTGATCATCGAGAGAAACAAATTGCCAAAAAGCCTAGAACCGTCTTCTCCTTCAACCTCAAGCCTCGTTGGATTAATAGCAGCCGCCATCCAGATATATCCTATGGCGAGATTGAAGCAGGCTGCATTCACGTTGTATGCCGTCACCAGTGTATTGAATAAGGGGCCGAAGGCGATTGCGGGAAGGCTAATGCAGACGTATGCCTTGGCGGCTCTTCGCCCTGCCTATGCTGCTTCTCTTATTAACTCTGTGCCCTCGATCGACCTAGTATCGACCACGACCGAATCCGATACCTAATATTCGGTGGACCAGCTATACAGAGCCGGGGGAGGAGTAGTTGCCACGGGGTTCTATAATCGGAGCGCCAAATTTCTGATGCTTAAGATATTTTTCGTTCCTGCGGCCCTAAGAATGATGAGCTTCCTGTCCTTCTCATTAGGCACGCAGGAAATACCTAAGTGATAATCCGAGGACTGCAGACTGGTCACTTTGGCTAGTGGAAGGACTGTAGTCATACCGAATTCAACCGAAATGAAGACACTATTTTTGTCTAGCTTGTTGACCACAATGTGTTTGGGTAAGGTAGCACATTGTAGCGTGCTATTGATACTCTATCCGCAAAGCTTCAGCTGTTCCCACTTCCAGACAAGCTCTTCAGTCTTTGAGTAGATATAGGGCGATCTTGGGACGGAGGGATTCTGGGCAGTCGAGGTACTAGATGTCAAACGGTTTGGATGATCAGTATCGTCACTATTCATGCAGAGGGGATGAAACGGGGTCTTACTCGCATCTTTGCCTCCAATCGAAGCGTGCATGAATCTCGTGTGTCCGCATCATGTAAGCGAGGAGATGAAAGACTGCCGTGCTCGGATCTTGTATTCACCTCTAGATGACGGTGGAATTGGACAATCAGTGTTTCATTGATGATCGCGGATGGAGAACAGAGAGAATCAGCTATGATCTTTTGTAGATGATGTGTTAGCCAAGTGTTGGAAAAAATCAATCGCGTCAGAGTCCTCTCTCGAACCAAATGCTGACTGAACAGTAATTGTTTTCAAAATCAACAACCCCATTCCTCATCAGTATGTTGATACGTGATCTTTCAGGCTCAACATGTTGGCAAGTTGAGCGTTGAGATCACTAGAATGAAGGTCTTGCCTTCTCTAGTAGCGAGCCAGCATGTGGCCTGTACCTCTCTGTAGTCAGAATTGACCTGCTCTTTCACTGGTGATGATGTCGTCTTCATAGAGAGGTCAGCCGTAACGTCGGGATTCACCAGACACTTCAATCCCGCTGTGCGATCTAAGGGAAAGTCAGCCCACTCATTAAAGACTGCTAGAATAGTCTAGGAGCAAAATGATTGTCATGTTGGAGTGGGCTGGAAGGACAAATATGCTGAGAAAGGTCACGTTCCTCTGCATTGGCAGCCAAAAATAGAAAAATAGGTCCTGGGAACACGTGTGACGACCTGGGGAGCTATTCCGTAGAGGATACCCTCTCTGTGTTCTCAAAGGTATGAGGGCCAGTATTCATAGAAAGAATGTTCATGCACATCCCCACCACAATAGCACATAATTTAATGACCATTTGGCTCGGCTCGATATCGGGCTAAGTCGAGTTCAAGACGCACTATTCAAGACCAGAAACTACGCTCGAAGACACCTCTCATTTTCTGTTTCCACATTATTTTGCTCAAGTCATCCCCAAAAGCCCGTCTTATCCTTCCACAACCAGCCGCACCGCGTCCTTTGTCCTCGATATGACTCCGAATACTAGGACTATAGTACCACTATTTGTATGCGCCTTACAAATCTTGTCCCCGCTATGCTGTGGCTGGCTCTTGCAAGTCTCAACTCGGCCATTTCTCGCTTCGCGATCGTCCTGCGGGACAATGCAAAATCAGACCTCATTAATGTTAATGACGCTCTACTGGACCTTGCATTTCAACGTCTCATGCAAAGGGTTCTCGATGTCTCGGTTATTCTGGCCCTAATGTCAGCGTCGCTCTCTATCTTCGGTATTGTCCTTGCGATCCACCCGAGGTGGCTGCATCGGGACTGCAAATTTTGGCTTTACTTCGAATGCCTTTAAGTCACGCTGGGCCTGAGAGTACTCTCTGTGGGTGGATATGTCGCCAGCTGCGTCCACGGCTATTAATCCTCGTTTAAGCTGTTTAATAGCCACGGCCACTTTCTATACTACGGAATCATATATTACGGGGCCGTAGGGTAGGCTGTTTTCGGTTCTCTAGTAATCATTATATTCTTTATCTGGTTCATTATATACGACTTACGCGGTCATTAAGAGTAAGTGTAGGTAACGAAGATCATAAATGCTACTGTTCGAAGTGCTTCTGAAGCTGGGCGATGTAAGGGAATAGAGTTTGAATATACCGGCTAATTCCGATTGAAATTAAATTAAGATGGTAAATCATTTAGATGAATTTGGAAGAAACTTAGTAGAAAGCTTATGTTAAATTAGAAAGGTGTGCTAGATTACTTTTTGATCGAAGATTCAGTCAGCAAGTTGATAAGACGGAAGTGCTACTTGTTTCGTATATATCGCCTTTTTCAATCTACCGCCTGTTTACTGGTTCTATTATCTAAGCTTAATAATAGGCGACTAGTGATAATGGCAATACAAAAGGTATGAAGCTAGTTAAATTGATTTGATAGAAGCCTAAGATTGAATACCTACCATATACTAAATTAACTTCTGTTTACGGTGGTACGTGCAATTTACCCGAGTCGAAAGTAGAGCCGCTCTTATAAGTAACACGAGATCAGCAGTAGGACGGCGTCGGGCTATAATCAACGGATGCTGATAAGAATTAGCAAGTTCTGAGCCTGCGCAAAATGATATACTATTTTTAAAATATCCATCGATGCTGTCGCTCCAGAAGCGGATAAGAAGTCTATAGCGGTGGACTTAATTAGCCAGCGTTCTAGGTCGTCGACACCAATAGCGCCATCCCCTTTATCATACTTTTGTATGAGCTGTATTATGATTAGCGGTATGGCGGCGATATATGCGGCTTCGGACTGACTTATTATGTAGTCCACGCAATGTTCCGGGCCAGCTGTAGCTCGTTAGCCAGATCCCCCACGGAAGGGCCTTAACTAACTAATTTTGATAACCCCATCAAGCCTGAGTAGTATATTGGAACAGACTAAAGACTAATGAATAAGGCGAAAAGTAGCTAGATAGTATATACCATCGAGAATCTGACAAAGTTAGCATAGCTTATCGAAACGATTATGATAGATAGACCTAACATATGATCGATCCCAGTTCCGCCTCACTAGGATACAAGTCTAAGTAATCAACGATATACGTGAGAGTTAGCGGTAGGTCGGCAACTAAGAAGAACGCAGAATCCTTATTAATATAATATTTATAGAACGAAAGGATATTGGCGTGTTCCAGTCGCCCGAATCTATTAAGTAAGCTGCGAGTATCTTACCTTTAGTATTTCCTGATAGCTACTACACGAGATAGGCGGGTGCGACGATAGGTAATAATCATCTCGCCTACGATGTCGTATAAGATGGCTTGCTAATAGGTGTCCTATAGGGACTTATGTCGAACAATCAGGACCGATATAATATCGTTAAGTCTATATAAGCGTGGTAGATAAAGGCTCTTTATAGGGCCTATAACGGTTTTCGGGCTGAAATGGTGATTCATAGGCCTTTTTCGCTTAGTACTAACGGACTTAGAGTTTTTGTAACCGAGGGAGTTAGGGTATATGAGCGGCGGTTCGGATTAAGCCTTAATAGTGTCAAAGTTAAATATCATATGCTCTTCTAATTATCTGACTGACATGATCTGAGCAGGCGTGGTATATATGAGATTGCGGTATTTTGCGGAAGATAAAGAATCAAGCTTTTGACAGAGGAATTAGGTATTTCATTTTATACAATTATGACATGCCAAACGGTCTTTGTTCGCCTAATCGCTACAAGATAAGGTTGCCAACATTTAATGCTTCTCTAAATTAGATAGGAAAACCTACCAGAAGGCACGAACTAGCCACGAAATTCTTCTTCGACTGCGAGTCAGTCTTTCAAAGGCAAGCCGTCGGAAATTGAACGCGTCAAATTTGCCGAGAGCCTATGCCTTAACAATAAATACTATTTATCGGCCACTTAAGCAGCAATGCATACAGGACCATACATAAAACTACTACGCACATCATAGGTGTGCTTAATCCTCAAAATCAGAGAGCAACCCGAAATGTTAGATACTTCAACGTATCCGCTTGAAAATGAAGCCGATAAATTGACTACTTGCTTTCTGGACCAAAATTCATAAGACTATATCTTGTTTTGGGACACTCTACGTATAATAAGCGTTGCCCCAATCCGGTAATACAATTTACTTTCTAATAAAATTGGTTTGTCTCTTCTTAAGCATAACTGGTGATACTCTGACAGGTGGGCTTAATGTAGGACATTCTCTTCCGAGGACTATTAAAGGTCAGTAGGGATATACTGGCAGACACTCTAAACGAACTATATATATTTATTTTTTTACACTGAGTTTAATACTCACCGCATCATTTCCTAGCACAATGTCTTGAATTTATGTTGATTTCTGGAAATAGGCGAGAAATAAATACGGCGACGTCTTCTTTTCTCTTATGCATATCCGTACTCACATAAAAGAACTCCCCAAGCACATTCGTTCTCATCTTACACAAATAGCCTCTACCCGCATATTTCGAGGATCAAAGTCCGATATGCATTAAGGCCCTCGAGTAACTGACTAGGCTGTAAATAAGGAACAGGTACATCATACAAAAGCTAGGCTGCAAGCTAGGCATAATATTGAGTCGCTCTAAAGGACCGATTAGATAAATAATAGCCCTAAGATAGTTCCTTATAACCATGTAGATAAACTCGGTAGCTAGTATTAAAAATGTAGGTCGAATCTCAGCCGAAGCCTGAACCGTAGGAGCCAAACAGAGTAAACCGAGAGAGACGCAGTAGTAAGGGAATCGGATCCGAACTACCAATATTTCCGAGTCGAACATAAGAAGGTCTAAGACACTCCCAAGAAATATAATAGTGATGATGACTGCATATCCTAGTTGAATTGAGGGCTGGGCCTTAAAGAGAAGAATAACTGTTAGTAGAGTGCTCGTCTAAATAAGGAGTAGTATAGCTCTAAGCTTAAATTCCGATATCCGATACGCTGTTCTATGATTTTTGCGAAAGGTAGACGAAACTTTAACGAGTAAGGTTAATAAGCACTAAATCATAACGCCGGCGCAGAAGACGATCATAGAGAGGGTTTTAAGGATCTTATTTCCGAACGAAGAATAATAAAATAGGAAAATCTGTATAAGAAGAATAGAGAAGTAAGATAATCCAAAAAGACTGATAAGAGACAAGATTATATAATGCTAGGTATTAGAGGGATAATACTTTTCTATATTAGCCTATCTCTTATTGGTATAACTTACTATAAGAATCCCACTTTCTATATAGAGCTGCATCATTTATACTTAACAAAAAAATGGTAAGCTGACGTTTGGTGGTTTCTTACATCACAATAATCAATAGTGGCGAAAGTGCTACTATACGTTAGTTCACTTATTCTTAAGTTCAAAGACTATTAAAGTATTTAACACATTTAAACACTTAAGTAAGGAGCCGGCTTTTAGTAAGGGCATCAGTAAGATAACTACAGACCTTAGCAGCTTAATACCGAAACGAAGTAAATGGATTGATCGACGAAAGCTAACCGACTATATTCTATGCGGCCTTAACTGGCGATCAAAGAAGCCATCTTAGTGCTGTAGTGAGGCCTGGTGAGACTTATCGCGTTGCGCAGATGCTTAGCTGGTTTGAATAGATGCTACTGGCTGTAGCATCGCATAAAATTAGTAGCAAATATATAAATACTTTGATTAGACCCTATAAGAGATAAGAAGCGCCTCATCAATAACGAAGATAATACTAATTGGCGTACACTCAATAGGCGGAATAATAGGTTATATCTGAATATTCTTTGTTGTCATTCCTGGCCTTTTATGGTCATATTATATCGAAATGCTATAAATCCTCTACTTAATCTAGCTATTAAATCACTATTTTCGCTAATACTCGTACTTGATGCGCTAATCCTATTATCTAAAAGACAAATAACGAAGTCCTCTCTAGAATAGAGCTCTCGCCGGCTTCCTCAGCCACACTTGAATCATTTTCGTCTTTTATGGAACCACCCACCCGCTTCTCCCAGGTAGCGAGCTCAAACAGAATAAGCATTTATTCCTTGGTGAGGTATTCAAACGTCCAATCTGGGTGATAATCGAGATAGACTTAATTCTAGCGTGGGCAGACTGTCTGATGAGCCCGTGGGAGGAGTGATAGAGGGATTCTGAGAGAGCTATATGGACGAGGTGCTTCCAGGGCATACGCTACCCTCAGTCAAATCTGTATACGCGCCTTGTGACGCTTCTCTCTGACCAGCCTCAGATCTCACACTTCTATCCGGGGTGACAGATACCCATAGAAATATTTTGTTGAGCAGACTTGTCTTGCTTGGTCTGCGCCAGTCTTCGGGCTTATACTGAGATAGAATGGGTTGCGTGCTTGTCAAAGACCGGAGACGATTAAACACGGAGAACTCTAACTTCAGCTTGATGCTGTACACCACGGTCTTGAAGCTCACTTGAATGTAATGCAGCTTGAATTCGGTAAGAAGAAGCAGCATATTCAACAGGACGATAATGATGTTGATCCAGAGCAGATGGATAATGGCATTCCGCCTATTGTGACCTTGGGTCTGAATCATAGGCTTGAGAATTCGGATTGCTTCGTAGATGTAAATGCCGCAGATGATGAAATCCTGCACGCAGAAGCCGGTGACCTAGATGCGATCATATATCGCGGCGGGACGAGCGAAGCGTGCGTCGCCTTAGTTTAGGCTAAAGAACAGGACGGTCATGGGGATGTGAAGAATGAAAAAGTTCCCGACGATTATCTATAGTACCCACCGCACTTTTTCCATGTGGCGGATAACGAGATCTAGATAGGAATAGAGCACGACCGCCTAACCAGTGACTATGGCGTACCACCCGATGATGAAAGGGATAGACGTAGAAAGGTTAGATGCTTGAGAGATAAACCGAGCCATGGCAGGCAGTGCATGAACAAGAATGCCCTAAGACGCGACTTACATGCTCTAGAAATAGAGACCGCTATAGCGCTTGAATGTATCGAAGGTGACAATTGCCGTTTCGAAGGTATTGTATGCGCTGATCGCAAATATGGACACGACCTGGATGATTAAGATATTTTTTATTAGAATGGCCCCGACGTCTAATAGTAGGCTGGTAAGGATTGTATACATGATGACCAAAGACTTGTCCCGAGCGTGAAAGGATTTGAAAGTTATAAGGTGGACATCAAGAGCAGACGAATTTATAAAGACTCTTTTGAGGTAAATATGTGATTTTCTTGTAATGAGATCATGATATGGTAGCCGGGCGCTCCTTAGGATGACTTTTGGAACTGGTAAGATCTAACTAGATTATGAAAGCTGTAGGTAGATCGCAGACTTATTAATAACGTAGAAGCTGACGAACTCTAGATGCGATTAGCCTTAATCTATATTGCTTCCAGGTCAACTTGACAATAGGATTCTTCGTGCGTCTGGAGACCTGGATGCCAGTGAAAAAGCTAGAGAAACGTAGGTTTCTCAGCTTCCATAGATTGTAGAGTGGGGGCTGTGTGAAAGTTGGGTGATATTCTCGTTTAACCATGGAAACGCTCGGTCGGGCAAGACAGCCTTAGGCGAGGAGAACGCGATTGTCCATGGATGGGTGATATTGAAGCTGAGACCTAATAAGAAGTTCTTCAAATCAGGATACTTTAGGATTATTGCTTTTTGACGGGATCGACATTCAAGACAAGCTGTGGCTATCAAAGTTCGTATTACGGGTGGTGTAAAACTGTGGAAAAAAACAAGCAGTTACAGGCAGAAGTTAATCCCACACCAGACTCTCTCGCGGGACTAAAATCAAATTCTGCGAACAGGGAAACGCAAATATGTCTGGCTCACAACGCCAACCCTGGAAGCCGACCCTGACGTTTTCGGAAGCCAATCAGTGTCTGGATTGTCCCCGAATTATTCATGTAAGCCCATTTTGTCCTGCCAAACATGCACGACCCTGAATCAGCTGTGGTTCTAGACCGTAGATAAAACTCAGGCAAAAGGATGAAGCGTCAAGTGGACGATCAGAGTGTTGGAAGAAGGTTCGATGCAGGTAAAATAGCTTCTAGACCTTTCTCTCGACTGGATCGACAGAACGGTTACCCTGGCAATAGAAAGTGGGGAAGATCTTCCCTATGTGGAGTTACCCGTCAAAGGTGGATCGCGAATTGAATTGAAGGCATCATTTTGGTAGCAACATGTATGGCGTTGTGCTACCTGCTTCCAGACCCTGAGTCACATAAGCCGTCTCCATCAAAGAGCGACCTGAGCATGGATTGATTGTGAAGGCACACCCAAACGCACATCCATTAGTCAATCGGATTGTGATTAGTGAATTCAATGTCAATTTAGTGGTCCTTGATTGGTCAATCCCTCGACACGGGTCCCCGAGTCAGTGTTCCTAGTCTGAAGGTCCCACCGATAGTTGTCTCGATCTGATTATGAGTCACGTATTCCCAGGTCAATTTTGATTGGCCTCTTGCGCCGGGGTATGATAGTGGTGTTGCAACCTTCTGCAATGAAGGGACCCTGATAAATCCGACGGCGAATAGCGTTCAGAACCAACAATCCCCCGTCGCGTTACCATGGTGATTGGCCGATACTTGCTTTTATTGAGCCATAGTAATGATTCTACTTATACAAGCTGGATAGAACGGGTAATTCAATAGCAGGGTCAGAGATAAAGTCTTTGCATTTGCATCACAGTACAGGAAAACCTAGATGAGGGAAAGCATTTACCAAGGCAGAAAGAAAGAGCAAGAAAAATGAAGAAGAGTCCCCACTAGACAGAACGTTTTATTAAGCCAGAGATCGATTATGAGATTCAGGCCAATACATACAGAAGGAAGGCATTTGAGGGGTGTACACCTTGAAATTTCCAACGGCTGCATTACTAAAAACCCCCTAGAAGTCAGCGCTGCATGCTCAGGGTCATCGCTCTTCAGCCAAGGATCATCACTTACATCCTAGTCATATCCATCCCAGTTAGCGCTGTGTGCTCAAGATCATCACCCTTCCTCAACGGTCATCACTTACACCCTAGTCACGTCTATCCCAGCCAGCACTTGAATGAGATCGAAGTGTTCCCTGGATGGCAATTTTCAACCCGTCTTGCAGCTAATTTATTGCCGAATGATCCTTCCACAGATCCCGCTGCCGCAGATGCGGCAAAGACAAATGCCATGGCAAGAGACAGCACCTTCATATTGCCACAGTGGTACTTTTTGTGTGAAACCGTAATTTCCCGAGTGTGTTAAGGAGCGGGATCGGGCGATACGCTCCAGGTAGCGAGTAGTCTGGTTTACCGGGTTTCCGCAAGACTACAATTCGCGCACTTCTCTATCGCTACGGGTAGTATCCTAGTTCAATCGAGGACGTGAAAAAACGAATGATAATGTTTCTGAGATAATTCCAAAGACGTTTCCAGATCAATGTGGGCAGACCGTCCTCGCCTGGCGCTATTGTGCCTTTCGCAGTCTTGAGCTATCGATTGATTTCAATCTCGGTAGTTAGATGGCATTGGATCTCGGTTGGGACGTGAGCGGGCGCTTCCTCCTGCGCAGGCGCCATCAATAGGAAGAACGAGCCCATGAACGCCTTAGCTTTCTCTCCGTTATCAACTAGCTCCCTGTCGCCACCCCCGAGAGCGGGAATACAGCCCTAGGAGTCTCCTGATTCCAATGTACGTCGCTGCCTTCCATGATTTCCCTTTACCTACTTAGTCTAGGAACTGCTTCCAATGGGATGTCTTAGCCTTTTTAATGGTCCGAGTCCATGCCCGCCGTGTCTGGCGCATGTCCTCGAGCATAGCCATAGTGCAGGAGTCGGCTTGTCCGACCTCAGCGCAGCTCTCTTGCCATGTACGTCGTAGGTGGTTCGCATCATTCTATTGGGCTTGAAGGTCGGCAGTGAGCCACCGCCTGGAGTATAGGGAAGGTCTCAGATCGGGTGCGTATTTGTCGACTGTATTCGCGGTAAGCCTCTCCACGACTGTGTCTAGTGCCTCGACTGAGTCTAGCTTCCCAGGTCGCCCGAAGATATCCTGGACTTCCTTTCCAATCTTCTCACAGACCGCTCGGTCGGACGCCTGTTTCGGCTTAGTGGCGGGGTTGCGCTTGGAGGTACCATTCTGAGTAAGTGCCTCGGTGATCTGAGCCATAGTTGTCGTGGTAGAGGGTGGCATTTGATGAGTAGGTCTGGTCTGTTTGTCACTGTCTAGTCGATCGTTATATTTTCCCCGGGTGGCTCAACGACCAGAAGGTCGCGGTTCACCGAGGGAGGCAAGCACCAAAGGCCATGAATCATGATCATGAAAGAAATTGATCAGCTCGCCGGCGTCCTCGATGAGTCGCGGTTGAATGTGGTTACTCCCCAACGCTGGGTGGTGGCTATTGAAGTCTCCGGCCAAAATGAGGCTAAAGGTTCTACTGTCGTTTCGAGTGACTTGTAATGCGCTGTAACCATGTTGTATAATAATTTAGACTTCCGTGTAACCCAACTTTCGACCCAGTCTTGGCATTTCCCGGCCCAGTTTCGACCCAACTTTATGCATAAAATGCATAAATATGCATCGACCTTCCTAGTTAGTCCTATTTATGCTTATTTATGCGTAAAGTTGGGTCGAATTTGGGTCGAAGTTTCAAGCATGCATTGAATGATTCGAGGGACGCCGTTTTCTGCAGTGGATGTATGATATCGGAAGGTGATCCTGGCAACATATATAGCGGTCAAGAGGGTGAGGAGTACATTTCGCGCGGCACTCTTCGCCATTTCGACCGAACAGGCTTGTTTACTACTTCCGACTATCAGAATCGAAACGCTGGCAACAACCGAACGCAGAAAAAACAAACGAACCTTGATATGCCGGGCAAACTTGGTGTTCAAGGTGGTACCCACCCACAGCGAAAAGTAGAATATTCACCGAGCACCGGAAAAGATGTGGGTAAATTGCGTATCTCCCCGGCACTTGATGCTAATATGGCAAAGACTACGCGTCTGATGACGCAAGATATCGCTGGCAATGGCCTGCAAAATCCTGGGATGCTTGACAAGAAAAACGAAGAAGAGCGGGGAGACGAAGGGTGCCTGCTCAGCAAGGCCGACATGCTGAAGCTGGAAGAATGGAACCGCGTGGTGCCAGATCGGGTGAGCCGGTGCGTGCACGAGGTGATCGTGGAGAGGTGCCAGGCTTAGCCCGACGCGCCGGCCGTGTGCGCGTGGGACGGTGACCTGACGTACGGCGAGCTGGACGCGCTGTCGTCGGTGCTGGCGGCGCACCTGGCCGAGCGCGGGGTGGGGCCCGAGATTTTTGTGCCGCTGTGCTTCGAAAAATCGCGCTGGACGACGGTGGCGATGCTCGGCGTGATGAAGGCCGGTGGGGCGTTTGTGCTGCTGGACCTGTCGCACCCGCCGGCACGGCTGCGGGGGATCTGCTAGATAGCCTCGGCCCCACTGGTGGTGTCATCGGCGTCGAACTAAGCGCTGGCGGCTGAGTTGGCGGGGGCAGTGGTCGTTGTGGGCGACGACAAGACCGCATGGCGCAGCCCTATATAAGCTTGGCCGGGATCGGCTGTGACCCCGAATAATGCGATCTACGCTGTCTTTACCTCGGGCTCGACCGGGACGTTAAAGGGTGTTATTATTGAATATGCATTATTCTGCACCGCAGCACTTGCCCAAATCAAAGCTAAACAGATGACGTGTAATCTGCGTCTTTTTCAATTCTCGTCTTATGCATTTGATGCATCTATTTCTAATAATTTGATGACTCTCCTGGCGGGGGTATGTATTTGCGTCCCTTCTGAAAGTGGTTATAAAGACAACATACTTACAGCTGTTCGACTGTTCTAATGTAACTGGCTTGACCTCACCCCATCGCTTACGAAGGTTCTGGACCCTAGTGATGTTCCTATGGTCCAAACATTGGTCCTGGGAGGGGAGGAGATGCAGCGAAGGGATTTAGAAGTATGGAGTCCATGTGTATAACTTATCAATACATATGGGCCCGCAGAATGCTCTGTTGTGTCCGCTGTATAAATAATGAATATTGGTTCGAATGTGAAGGATATTAGGTAGGCAGCGGGTTGTGTGTGCTGGGTGGTGGACCCGGCGGATCACGAACGGCTGGTGCTAATTGGAGCGGTGGGCGAGCTACTTATCGAGGGCCTGATCGTTGGGCGCGGGTATCTAAAGGACCCGGAACGAACGGCGATAGCGTTCATCGCGCCCCTAGCTTGGCTGTACTAGTTCCGAGGTAGCGATATCAGTAGTAGCGGACGGCTATATAAGATAGGAGACCTGGTATAGTACGCGGCGGATGGGTCGCTGCGGTTCGTGGGGCGTAAGGACACTTAGGTTAAGCTCCGTGGGTAACGCATCGAGCTGGGTGAGGTCGAACACTATATGCGGCGGAGCTTCCCTGGGGCGCGCGACGTGGTAGCGGAGGTGGTGACGCCGACGGAAGCTGGGCGGGCGCCGATGCTGGTAGTATTCGTTTTGGTGGAAAAACAGAACTAAGAAGACACGGCGGACGAGATTCTTGCGGCGCCTACTGACGTTTTTCGCGTGGCAATTCCGGTGGCCGAGACTGCACTTCTCGATGCCGTGCCGGCGTACATGGTGCCGGCTGTGTTCCTCCCGCTACGCGATGTGCCGCTGTCGGCCACCGGTAAGACGGACCGGCGGCGGCTGCGGGACCGCGCGGCGGCCCTCTCGCGCGCTGACATCGAGGCGTACCACGGCTCCGTGGCGGCCAAGCGTAGGCCTGCGACCCCAGCGGAGTGTACGCTGCAACAACTCTGGGCTCAAGTTTTGAGCCTCCAGCCCGCGGACATTAGCGCGGACGACAGCTTCTTCCGCCTGGGCGGCGACTCTATCGCAACCATAAAACTCGCCGGTCTCGCCCGCGAAGACGGCCTCGGCCTCACCGTGGCCTATGTCTTCCAGCAGCCGAAGCTCTCGGACCTGGCCCATGTCATCCAGCCAGCATCCGACGTGGTCGTGCACATCCCTCCTCCGTTCTCTTTGCTAGATGAACGCGGCCCGCGCGACACTATCCTTCAACTGGCCATAGACCAATGTCAAGTTTCTCACGATCAAATCGCCGATATCTATCCCTGCACCGCCCTACAGGAGGGCCTGATCGCTCTCACGGCCAAGACAGCCGGGGCATACATCGCCCACTTCTCTTACCGTCTGCCTCATAATACTGACCTCGATCGTTTCCGCGCGGCTTGGAACGAAGTCGCCCGAGCCAACCCCATCTTGAACACGCGGATTATCCAGCATGACGAATGGGGGAGCTTTCAGGTAGTGGTGCCGGCCGATCTTCCGTGGGCGGTCTACGACAATGGGGGACGATCTAGTGTGGAGGCCGTGGCATCATTTAGCCTGGGCGAACCTCTGGCCCACGCAGCCGTGGTCAGAGGCGAGAGCTCCAAGTTCCCCCCCCGGTTCATTCTCAGTATGCACCACGCGGTGTACGATGGCTGGTCTCTGCCCCTCCTCCTGGAACAAGCCACAGCGGCCCTCCAGGGCGACTCGCTAGTGGCCCGACCATTCAGTCCCTTCATGGCGTACCTGGTTGAATTTAATGCTGCGGCGGATGCCTTTTGGCGTTCGCAATTTAGCGATCTAGACGCTACGTGCTTTCCCTCGCTGCCCACGCCAGCCTACACGCCGAGCTCGACTGAATCCATTGTCTATACTATGGTCCTGCCCCGGGGCTCAACGGACGATATCACGCTGGCCACCAAAATCCGGTTGGGGTGGGCCCTAACACTTGCGCAGTATACAGACGCCCAGGACGTGGTTTTCGGGCTAACAGTGACAGGACGCGGGGCGCCGGTGGCCGGTATCGAGCAGATGACCGGGCCGACCATCGCAACCATCCCTCTCCGCGTGCGGTTGGATCTGCACGCCACAGTGGCGCAGACGCTGCAGCGGGTACAGAATCAATCGACCGAGATGTTGGCATATGAGCAGACCGGATTGCAGAGGATCCGGCGTCTGAGCAACGAGTCGGCGGCAGCCTGCCAATTCCAGAACCTGCTAGTCATCCAGCCTAGACAAGACGGGGACGCGACAGG
Source organism: Penicillium lividum (assembly GCA_028828245.1). Taxonomy (NCBI): domain Eukaryota; kingdom Fungi; phylum Ascomycota; class Eurotiomycetes; order Eurotiales; family Aspergillaceae; genus Penicillium; species Penicillium lividum. Next base: position 4,851,992 of record JAQJAG010000003.1, read on the forward strand.
GCTTTTCACGGAAGCCGACGTCAGCGTCGGGCAGGCCGCATTTACGACCTATGCACTGACCCTGATTTGTGAATTGAAAAGCAACGCGGTGACTGTGCGCGCAACATACGATCCGCAAATGATAGGAGTAATAGAGGTGCAGCGGACACTGTGCCAGCTGGAGTTTATAACAAAGCAAATCAGCGAGTAGCCGGAAACGTTGCTTAAGGATGTTGGCGGAGTCGGCCCGGAAGACCAGAGACAACTCCAGGAATGGAATAGGACGGTGCCGGCGAGGGTGAACCGGTGCGTGCACATGCTAGTGGAGGAGCGGTGTCGCGCGCAGCCCGATGCGCCGGCCGTGTGCGCGTGGGACGGTGACCTGACGTACGGCGAGCTGGACGCGCTGTTGTCGGTGCTGGCGGCGCATCTGGCCGAGCGTGGGGTGGGGCCCGAGATTTTTGTGCCGCTGTGCTTCGAAAAATCGCGCTGGACGACGGTGGCGATGCTCGGCGTGATGAAGGCCGGCGGGGCGTTTGTGCTGCTGGACCTGTCGTACCCGCCGGTACGGCTGCGGGGGATCTGCTAGATAGCCTCGGCCCTACTGGTGGTATTATCGGCGTCGAACTAAGCGCTGGCGGCTGAGTTGGCGGGGGTAGTGGTCGTTGTGGGCGACGATAAGACTGTATGGCGTAGCCCTATATAAGCTTGGCCGGGATCGACTGTGACCCCGCATAATGCTCTCTACGCTGTGTTTACCTCGGGCTCGACCGGCACTCCTAAAGCGGTTATTATTACCTATAGTGCCTACTGCACTGGTGCGCTTCTTCACGGCGGGTCTCTAGGACTTGATAGTATTTCTCGCGTTTTCTAGTTCTCTAGTTATGCCTTTGATAACAGCATTTCTAATAACTTGATAACGCTTCTTATGAGGGGGTATATATGTGTGCCCTCTGAGGCTGTAAGAAATAATTGTGACGTGGCAATATGCGAGTTCTGGGCAAATGTTTGCTTTCTTATACCTACTGTGGCACGGTTACTTAGACCCGATAAGCTTTCTGTACTCTTAACGCTTATTCTGATGGGGGAACCGCCGGCAGGGTCTGATATAGATCAATGGGGTGGGAAAGTCAGGCTGTGGAATGAATATGGCCCGGCAGAGTGCTTGGTGGTGACTTCGGTTCGAAGAATTTTTGGAGATATGAAGGATCCTCGAAACATCGGTTACCTAACCGGCGGCGTATGCTGGGTAGTGGACCCGGCGGATCACGAACGGCTGGTGCTAATTGGAGCGGTGGGCGAGCTGCTCATCGAGGGCCCGATCGTCGGGCGCGGGTATCTGAAGGACCCGGAACGAACGGCGATAGCGTTCATCGCGCCCCTAGCTTGGCTGCACCAGTTCCGAGGCAGTGACATTAGTAGCAGCGGACGGCTATATAAGATAGGAGACCTGGTATAGTACGCGGCGGACGGGTCGCTGCGGTTCGTGGGGCGTAAGGATACTTAGGTTAAGCTCCGTGGGTAACGTATCGAGCTGGGTGAGGTCGAACACCACACGCGGCGGAGCTTCCCTGGGGCGCGCGACGTGGTAGCGGAGGTGGTGACGCCGACGGAAGCTGGGCGGGCGCCGATGCTGGTGGCGTTTGTCTTGGTGGATAATGCGATTAAGGAAGATCGGGATGGCGACGACAAGAAAGACGAGAGCAGGGAAGAGAATAAGGCGAACGATATCCTGGCGGCGCCTACCGATGCCTTCCGTGCGGTCATCCTGGCGGCTGAGACTACACTCCACGATGCTGTGCCGTTGTATATGGTGCCGGCGGTTTTCCTCCCATTGCGCGGCGTGCCGCTGTCGGCCACCGGCAAGACGGACCGGCGGCGGCTGCGGGACCGCGCGGCGGCCCTCTCTCGCGTTGACATCAAGGCGTACTATGGCTCCACGGCGGCCAAACGTGAGCCTGCGACCCCAGCAGAACGCACACTCCAGACACTCTGTGCCCAGGTGCTCAACCTTCCCCCTAATGACATTGGCGCGGACGATAGCTTCTTCCGCCTCGGTGGCGACTCCATCACTGCTATGCAACTCTCCGCCCGCTTGCGTTCCGCCGGCTTTTCCCTCCCCGTCTCCGACATCTTCTATACCAAAACCCTTGCCAAACTTGCTCCTCTCCTCACCAATGTCGCGTCTCCCTCGCATGATCATGATGAACAACAAGATGTCCCCTTTGAACTGTCTCCCATTCAACAGTTCTTTTTTCACCGCATGCCTAGAGGCACCAATTACTATAATCAAAGTTTTTTGCTCCCTGTCGACCGGCGTCTCACGCTCGATGTTGTTGTGCAGGCTGTGAATATGATTGTTTGCCACCATTCTGCACTCCGCACTCGCTTTCGTCGGGCCGATGATGGTCGATGGGTCCAAGTCATCACCGCCCCGATCGATAGCTCTTATTGCTGTCAGGGAACCGTGGTTGCGTCCCTAGATGAAGCCAGAGACGTTATGCGTGCCAGCCAGCGTTGTCTCAACTTCCAAGATGGCCCGATGATCGCCGTGGATCTCATCGACGTTGGCTCCAAGGAGCAGTACCTCTTCCTCGTGGCCCATCACCTTGTTATCGATCTTGTGTCGTGGCGAGTTATTCTCAGCGACCTGGAGGAGCTTCTCCAGACTGGCAAATTGTCTGGGGCCCGGCCGCTGCCGTTCCAGACGTGGTGTCGTTTGCAGGCAGAGTATAGCCGCGAAACCCTAGTCCCCGCTGTCGCTCTGCCGTCGCCCGGCCCGCCTGCGCCGCAAGATTATTGGGGCTCAGTGGGCCACCAAAATACCTGGGGCAATACCCTTGGTAGCGAATTCATCCTCAGTGCGGAGCTCACCACCGCTCTCTTTGGAGCAGCCAACAATGCTCTCCGGACCCAGCCGGTTGAGATCTTCCAGGCAGTGCTATGGCACGCCTTTGTTGGTGCTTTCCCCAACCGACCTCCTCCTACCATCTTCAACGAGGGCCATGGGCGGGAGCCGTGGGACCCTGCCATCGATCTCTCCCGGACGGTGGGATGGTTCACTACAATTTGGCCGACATACATCAAAGTGCACACATCCGCTAGCATCATCGACGTCATACGTCATACCAAGGACGCGCGACGGCGGACCCCGAGCAATGGATGGGCGTACTTTGCCTCTCGGTTTTTGAACCCGGCCGGCCGGACAGCCTTTCAGATACACGGGCCAGTGGAGATTGCGTTCAACTACCTAGGTCTGTATCAACAATTCGAGCGAGAGGGTGCCATTCTGCGGCCTCCGATCAGACTCGAAGACCACATATCGGACGTGGGAGATGACGTGCAGCGATTCGCGCTGATTGACGTATCTGCCGCGGTGGAACGGGGCCGTCTGCGGTTCTCTTTCCACTATAACCAACAGATGCAACACCAGGATGCCATCAGCCGGTGGATCACAAACTGCGAGCAGTCGCTGCAGGATGCGGTGCAGCAGCTGACATGCATGGATCCAAAGCACAACTTGTATTAACGCTATATATTTTTAAAAAAGGGGTTAGCGGTGATGAGAGATATCGAGGTGACAGGTCACCCGATTATCAAAATCCGGTACCTTAGGTTCCTCATTCAACAGAGGCGGGGATGAATGCTGTCATAAGAGTACATATGTTCAGGGATCATGGACTTTAGGAAGAAAATGTAATCGCAATGGTGCTTTTTTTTCTTTAGCATCAGTGATGAAAGATATAGTTCGAGAGTCATTTCGTTTTGTTGTGATCTGAATCCCGCCAAGCACTGCTAAAGCTTGGCTGAGCATAGCTATAGAGAGCTTCGGAGCACTTGGTTGAATGCATCAAGCTCCGAACTTGGCGGATCGTACGATGAGTTGGTTTTCGTGAAGATGCTGCCGGCATTAATCATTGCTGTGCTGTCTTTACGCAAAAGATGAAACAAAGCAAATACCTTGTAATTTTACAATGATCTGAAAGCACTATGCATCAAAAACGGCGTAGTTCAAAGGGGATAAACCTCAGCTGAGCCAGAAAGATCGGTGCGAATTCCTATACACTTGAAGCAAGGGTATATCGTATTTCGATGGACGTGAGCCTGATCGTTCCTAAAACCCAGGCGCCATGTAATCTCAAACGCAAATCATCCTCGATCGATATCGACCAGAGCGTGAGGCAAGGGGGAAGTGAGGGTCCGTCGTCAGAGGAGAAAACATTCCGACTATGCGTAGGGGCTTATCTTTCCAGGGCTTATCTTTCCAAGGGATTATCCCTGCATCTTTCACTCGGGTTGTGTCTCCCAATTTCCCTAACACTTCGTTCTTTGTGTACTTGCTCCCCTTCACCACAGTCCACCCAGTGCACAGATATTGCTGCAATCCTTTATCGGCAGATATTAGTTGACATGCTGGAAACTTGCGCCGCTGACAGCGACCATCAGTTCGGTCCTCGCGTTGCTACCAACTGTCGAGGGTTCGATTTCACTCTTTGTTTCGAGGATGCCGTGCTAACAGTGATACCAACGACTCTATTTGTTCTCTTCCTTATACCACGGCTACATATTGTACGAAGAGACCCGGTGAAAGTGATGTCCGAAAATTTGGCAGCGTATAAACTGGTAAGAGGGGCATTCTTCGTTGACTAGCAAGTTCTAACCACAGGCTATGTTGATGTAACAGATACTCTTAACGGCAATGTTCATTTTACACGTATTCTATGCAGTATTACGTATCAGAACGTCGTCGTTGCTTACTCCGTTGTCACTAGCCTCCGACGTTCTAAATATATTTGTCACAGCTGGCGCAGTGGTCCTTTCATATTTAGAACATCAACGCTCAACACGGCCATCAGACATCCTAGTCATCTACTTCTCTTCGCTGATAATCTTGTGGATCCCTCGGTTGCGCTCATTGTGGTTGATTTCCGCATCAGGCCCCTGCAGAGGCTTGTGGACGGCAATATACATCATCGCCGTTCTGATCGCGCTTCTCGAATCGAACAGAAAGGTCAAAACTCCGATTCCTTTGTATGAACATGCCACCCTGGAACATGTCAGTGGGTTCTGGTCCCGAAGCCTCTTTATATGGGTTTTGCCTTTCATACGAACAGGATTTTCAACCATTCTCTCCCTTGGAGACTTACCGAAGGTCGACGGGAGCTTACAAGGCGACCTGACACGTGATAAACTGGACCGAGCTTGGATGCAATCAAAAGGAAGATACAGGCTTATCAAATCCGTATTCCGCGCGTACCTTTGGCCTGCGCTTTCGGGAATTATCCCTAGTCTGATGCTTAGTGGGCTCACCTTCTGCCAGCCATTCCTCATCACATCGACTGTGGAATATTTTACGGGAGACGGAATGGACAGGCCCAAAGAATACGGAAAGGCATTAGTGGTGGCCTTTCTGCTCGTGTACCTGGGAATCGCAGTATGTTTTCATAAATGTAGACTTTCTTGGGAATCTCTGACCCTGTCCGAAGATATTTAGGGCTATATACTGGCGCCAAACATTTCGACTGGGCACGATGGTGCGAGCAGGCCTCATCTCGAGCCTATACATTAAAACCACCCTCTTAGTGGAGGAGGAGGTGAAAGGTAATGCTGTGCTCACACTGATGGGAACGGACGTGGAGCAAATTGTCGAAAGTCTCAGGTCATTGCATGAAATTTGGGTTTCGATCATCGAGATTGGCGTAGCTCTTTTTCTTTTGCAACGTCAGGTTTATCTAGCCTGTATTGTACCTGCAATTATTTCTCTGGGTGAGCCTTACCTGACATCTCTCAGAAGCGCCCAACTATAGAATACTGACATGCTTTAGCATGCGTATTTGGTGCAGGCCCGATAACCGCAAGAACTGCACCAGCGCAGAAAGCTTGGGTCGAGAGAATTGAAGAGCGGGTTGCTGTCACGTCCTTTATGCTGAGAGACATGAAGTCGGTGAAGATGCTGGGATTGATCGACCTGTTCTTTGGGTTGATTACCAAGTTGCGTGTGGCAGAACTGAAGACCTCTTCTCGGTTCCGCAAGCTGCGCATTTGGAAGGTGCTATTAGGCAGGTTATCACGGCTCGTTTAAGGAAGGAATGCTGACCATTCATAGCAAACATTCCATATACTTTGGCCCCGTACGCCACATTTACCATTTATGCCATCATCTCAGCGGTCCGGGATGATCAGTCTCTCGTGGCATCTCAGGCCTTCACTTCACTTTCGTTGATCTCATTGATGACATCGTCGTTATGGAAATTTGTTCAAGCGGTCCCATCTTTGATTCAATGCATTGGATGTTTTGAAAGGATCCAGGTGTATCTGGAAAAAAAGCCAATCACGAACTCTTCGAGTGAAGGACAACTGACCCTAAGGCCTGGACTGACACGCGCAAATACTGAGCAGATTGAATACTCAGACAAGCTCTCAACCATTCCTGTTGTCATATCGTTCAAAGATGCAGACATAAGGTGGTTATCCGATTCGGAACCCGTGTTTCAAAACCTTAACCTGGAAATTGGTGAGGGAATCACGATGATTATCGGACCCGTTGGCTCTGGCAAATCGGCCCTTGTCAAAAGTATACTAGGTGAGATGACTGTGAAGGAAGGCTCTGTCTACACACCATTCAGGAATATTGCGTACTGCCCTCAGATACCATGGATTATGGACGACACCATTCAGCATAATATCACCGGAGGTACAGAGTTCGATGCGGCATGGTATGACTTTGTAATTTCCACTTGTGGCCTGAATGATGATTTACAGTCTCTCCCAGCTGGAGATATGCATTTAGCAGGGAGTAGTGGTGCCTCCCTCAGTGGAGGCCAAAAGCAAAGAGTGGTAGGTCTTGCCCTAGTGGATGAGGGCGCATGTTGATGTGTCTAACATAGAGAGTGCCAGGCCCTTGCACGGGCTATTTACTCTAGGCTCCCTGTCTTCCTCCTTGACGATATCTTCAGTGGTTTCGATGCCAAGCGTAGAAGCGACGTTTCTGCAAACCTATTCGCCGAGCATGGCTACTTCCGCACAGCTGGGAAAACAGTGATCCTGGTGACCCACAACGGTATAAGTTACAGGCCCTCTACATCGGTTTGGAATCCAAGATAACATGTTATAGATTGCCTTCTTCCGTATTCTGATAATGTTATCGTCTTGAACCATGATGCAGCCGTTCATAGAGGTTCATATGAATATCTCATGGCTCGGACGCCAGGTGCCAGATTAAAGAATCTGTTTTTGCCCCAGGATGGACAAATCAACCCTGACACAGACAAGGCCCCTGTACAAGTACACCGATGTGATGAAACCAAAACAGATTTTCGTGATAGCAGTCAAAGAAAAGATGAACCCGACTTTTCTCGGCGTGATGGCAGTTGGGAGGTGTACAAATACTACACCAGGAGTGCAGGCCCTTGGACTACTATGATTTTCGTTGCCTCATTCATACTTTCGATTTCTCTCAGTACCTTCTCTAGTGAGTGTTCTTTTCGATAAGATCTAAATAAATGTGTGCGACTATTCACATGATCTGGCGCAGCTCTATGGATCCAGTGGTGGTCCGAATCGAATGCGAAGGACCCCAACGGCAAGATTGGCTGGTATCTGGGTTTCTATACCGCATTCACAGTCATCAGCATCCTATCCTACTCCCTTGGCTGGTTGTAAGTTTTGATCTAAAAGTTTCCAGAGTCAACTGCTGAGTTTTTTCCAGCGTGTTGTATATTCACATCATGAATAACACAGCACTAACCTTACACACGGATTTATTGAAAGCCACGCTGAAAGCACCGTGGAGGTTCTTCCAAACGACCGACGTCGGCACTTTGACCAATCGGTTCAGCCAGGATATGGACCTCATCGACATGAAGCTCCCTCTCTGGGTGATGTACACTGTAGGAAGTGAGTTGACTCGACTTCGATCATATCTTCATTCATGTTACTCATGCCGACAGGTGCCACACGCGCCATCATGAGCCTAATTCTTCTATGTGCGGTCGGAAAGTACATGGCCGTCACTTTCCCTTTCCTTATGGCCACTCTAGTCATAGTGCAGCTCGTCTACCTTCGCACCTCACGACAGGTGCGATTACTCGATATCGAAGCCAAAGCGCCCCTGTACGCACATTTCGTGTCGACTATCGATGGGATCACCTCGATGAGAGCCTTTGGATGGCAGGGGAACTTTCAAGTGGAATTCAGCAGGAGGATGAATCAATCCCAGATGCCATTCTACATGCTGCTTTGTCTGCAGCAATGGCTTAATCTGACCCTGGATTTAGTCATCACAGCCATGGCAGTTGTCTTGGTGACAATTACTACATCTCTGAGAGATAAATTCAGTGCTGGTGGTATGGGAGTAGCGCTCAACCTAGTGCTGAGCTTGAATCAGGCTCTAGTGCGCGCGATCGAATCATGGACACAATTGGAAACGTCGATTGGTGCCGTTTCTCGCGTGCACAGCTTCCAGAAAGACACCCCTTCGGAGGATCCAGCCCTCGAATCACCACCCAAGTCCCAGGAATGGCCAACCGAGGGCGCTATGGCTTTTGAAAATGTAACGGCGGCTTACCAGTAGGGCACCCGATCCACCTACAACCCCACCAATGTCTAATTCTGTATAGGAGTGCTGATCGTCGGCTTGTCCTGAAGAACTTTACTCTGAAAATCAAGCCCGGGGAAAAGATCGCAGTCTGCGGTTCGTCGGGGAGTGGTAAAACCTCTTTAATCATGACCCTCTTGCAGATGACGGAAATCAGAAGCGGTCATATCTCTATCGATGGGCGGGATCTAGCATCTATCCAACCGTCCGATATCCGCTTGGGACTTAATGTCATCCCCCAGGACCCATACTTTGTACCTGGCACGATCCGTCTCAACCTAGACCCCCATGCAGTCGCCTCTGATAATGAGATAGTGAATACAGTCAAGAAAGTGGGTCTATGGAGGCAGATTCAGATGAACGGCGGCCTTGACGGAGATCTCAAAGTTTCGAAATGGTCCATGGGAGAAAGGCAATTGCTAGCGTTAGCGAGAGCGTTAACTTCCCGAAGTCCCATATTGATCCTCGATGAAGCGACAAGCAAGTATGGTACTCTCAGATGATAAAGCAAAATTTGGCTACACCGCAAGTGCTAATGAGTGGTAGTGTCGACCGTGAAACGGAATCGATCATGCAGAAAGTGATAGAGACAGAGTTCACCAATCGGACCGTAATATCAGTGACGCATCGACTCCGTTACATCACTCGGGTTGATCGAGTGGTTCTGATGAAAAACGGAGAGCTTGTTGAATGTGATAGTCCGTCTGCGTTAATTGCGCGAAACTCGGAATTTGCGGAGTTCTTTACGGCATTTAGGGAGTCGCACTGATTGTCTGCAATTACAACACATTGCAGGCCGGGGGGAGGGGGTGATTCTTGTCAAAGTTCGGACGCTTCACTTGGGACGAAGACATAACGGCGTGGTTATTTTTGGAACAGTAATAATACATAGCATTGCAAGTCTGGTCCGTTTGAATATTACCGTTATAAAACAGAAAGTGATCGAAAATTTGAACCTAACCCTGTTTGGGAGGTTATGATCATGTGATTGGGGTTTGAAAGAGCATGTCTATGTTCGCAGCATGGATCCCGATGCCGGGCGCTTCTGTATCGTTATACCTGCATATGCCCTTCAGCGCTCTGTTGTTTTGCGCCAACATCATGGACGCACTGCCGAAGGAAGGCGTGGAACCCTTGGTCGGGATTCTTTTCAAAATCTGGCCAAGCTTTCTTGATGTAAGCCTTCAGCTCGGCAAAAAACTCTTCTATTGGGTTGAAATCTGGAGAGTAAGGTGGGAGGTACAGCAACCTGACACCTGCATCAGAGCACAACTGTTTGACTTGGTAAGAGTGATGGAAGGATGCATTATCCATAATAAGCACGGACTTTGGCTCAGGCCACCTTCCACAGTGTTGAAGGAGCTGCCCAATAAACGATTCGAACAACACGACATCTGTTGACCCTTTGAAGATACGGGACAGGAGAATACCATCCAGAGTGTACGCTGGCAGTATTTGATAACGTTAGCCCCGATGGAATTTGGATACCTGGATTGGTGTCACGCCTAGTGGAGACCAACCCGTCCGCCTATAACCCACCCGTTTATTCATCAATGAAAACTAGATGAAAGGAAGGGAACTTTGACGGTTTGTGCTGGAAAAATTGGGATTTGAGCCATGCACTGTACCAAGTAAAGTGGTAATTACGAAAAGAATATGGATTCCAATCTCACCCACGTGGATTTTTATTTGGAATGAGCCATACTCAAAAAAGAAAGGGGTACACTGAATGGCCTTTTAATAATCAATAGCCTTCTGCATCTACGCCGCAGCAAGTCGTCATTTCATGTATATATCAATACATCTCCTTGTTCATGTACGCAACAGCTATTTTCCTGCGGACCCATATCAGTACATCAACAAATGCATCATGTCCAATTTCATGCGGCATGTGGATGTTTTGCAGTATTCTCTATCACGCTTACAGATTCTGGGTTGTCGGTGTAAACGCATATCCAAGACCCTGGGCTCAGAAAACTGGTATCAGTAGGGTTGCTTGGCAGGGACACATATATCTTGCTTCGTTTCAGATCCTCTCATAATGGACTCGTCTATATTTAAAGATACGACCTCCCAATCTTTGGCAAGAAGAAATCTTCTGCTTTTCATCCTTCAACCAATACTCGCTTGTCAAAAAATAGCATGGCAAAGGAATTAAGCTCTACTGCAAAGAAGCTAAACATCCGAAGCAGGTCAAGGGTGACGCGTGCGAGGTCCCGAGTCAGCTCTCCTAGCTCTGCTCAGTCGGAGGTCTCTGAGTCTTAAGCAGACTGCTTTTCTCTGTATTTAGTGGTGAAGCCGTCTAAAGTCCTAGTATGTTGATTATGGTCTATTTTTAATTGCTCATTTCTTGAATTATCCTTTACTAGGCTAAGCACTGCTTATACCATGCGCTTTGGGCTAATCATATAGTTTAGGGATATCTTGTGTTAAAGAGTGACTGGAAGAAGGAGTATAGAGCTATTTATGCTAAGTGTCTTGATGAGATGGACAAAATTGGTCAGCAGTTTCGATTGGCCCTTACCGAAAAGCATGACGTAAAGGCCTATGAGTCTTAGTTGTTGTAGAAGATGCGAGCCGAAAAGGCTAAAGAGAGTTCGAAATTGCAGTAGGCTTTTACGCTAAAAGAAGCCGCTCTGGCTGAGAATCAGAGACTGTAGAACGAAACTCGTTAACTCTAGTAGTAGGTGGAATTGTTAAATGCTTCGACACAGGATAACGTCCCGTGGAATGACGTTTAACCGATATTATATTAAACATATGGCGAGCTAGTGTCCGCGACCACGTAATACTGGAACGCGATTGACGCTTTCTAGAACCGCAGACTAGTATCCTATCTACCCGGCTCTGGAGTGATCCACGGTAATTGGGCGGAGTAGTACGGCCCGCTGGGATCTTTGGGACACGATTTACTTCCCGGATTCACCGAATCGGGCAATCCCTCTTTGAGTAATCAGCAAGAGCCTGGGGCAAATAATGTGTTTGATTCCCTTATGTGATGCGTTATGATCCTTAAGTAGCTGTAGGTCTAATCCAGAATAGTGGAGCCGTGTTTTGATGTTAGATATTATGACGCAGATAAGTACTAGTACCCTATGGTCGCATTATCGTTGTCGGCTTATAGCTTAAATGCGATCAATTTTATCTTGCTGACGAATTCATACCTTGTTTTGAATGGAGAACTTTCCGAAAAGTAAATATGTAGATGAGTTTTTAAAGCATTACTGTTCACCGCCAAGCGGGGCCTGTCACGTCCGCCTGGTGGATCGTGATCGCCGTCCTCTCCTAACTATATGCGTAAGATGATCTTCCACTGCTTGAATATTTTATCTAATCACGGTAAGCCTTGGTAACTGGCACGCTAGATGGTCTACCACTCAGCTAATTTTAGTAAAGTCAAATCAAAGAATTGCCATGGGTTAAATGATTTGGAATTATCTACCTAAAGCACTAAATGTAACATCAAAGATTTTTTTTTCTTAATGATCTCGACGATTATTTGCCAGGGCGGCCGCGTAGGGTTCCAGATCTTGCTTTCGAGTGGGTAATTTTAGTAAGTGGGTCGAATTGCACTGAAACACCGGCACGATAAAGCTTAATGGCACGTGGTAATTAGTCTGTGCGCGTATTAGCCAAAGCAATCATGATTTAGACCGGTGGCGGTATTCTAATTTATATATGCCGGACCACTAATACTTAGTGATTTGAATTTAAAATCTACTTAGGTTGGTGATGCAGCTGGATGCTGTGGCACGTAGGTGGAAATAAGTGGTAATGTGAATCACGTAGTATTACTTTGGAACAAAAAGTCTATCACGTCAAAGTCCGAAACCTTATTGGCGATAACGTATTTACCTAGTTAATTATCCTCCTCTGTGGTGCTCTGAGTCTCTGTAGCTAAGGTATCTATTGCTGCCTCTACGGCTACTAATCGTTGAACAATATCGTCTAGGTCACTGTAAATGGTTTTAGTCTTATCTGTAAGAGTGCTCAGCGAGCTCTGGATCGACCTAGAATGGTATTAGCGGTGTCGCCTCTGAGAAGGACTTGCGACTTACTTTACTCGGGTGTCTAGTCTGATAGATATATGGTTAGCAGCGAGGTTGGAATTGGTTTTACGGCAGAGTCAGATACTTACTCGGAGATATACTGGAAGGCGATCATGAAACGATTGTCCGAGGTTGTAGATTCTTCTCTAATCTTCTGCTCTCTCCCAACATCCTCTCTCTGTATCTAGTCTTCGGTGGTATCTTACAGGATGCTACCCACTAGGGTCGTCTCACGTTGGAGACTAGGGAAGTTGTGTTCCTTAAGAGATTCAATCTCGGTAGTGTCACAATCTGCCGATAAAGAGGAACCTTGTGCACTGTCCGAATCGGAAGGCGACAGTGATAAAGCGCGCTCTAATCGACGTCGAAAGTCTTCGTGTTTGGCGGACCGGGAAACCTTTCTAATTCCGACCATGCTTATGGTAGAGAAATTTTAGAATGGCGAATATACCTAAAGCAAAAGTCGAGCGGCTTTTATAAGGTTTGCCCGGAAGGTCTGAGTAAGCGATTAATGTCTGCCGTAATAATAAAATTTCTCTCGGAATTTTGAGCTCCGTCAAAATATGTAAAGCCATATATGGTTCAGGGAATTTGCGAGTATGAGCTTTCCACGGTTCTAGATGAGGTCAAAGCTGAACGAGGGACATTATTATGTAGAATTTCAATAGATGATATCAACAGATTAAACTTTAACAGGAAAACTCGACAGGCAAGATCAACAGGCAAAGCTCAACAGGTAAACTTCAATAGGTAACTTCAAAAGGCAAAGCTCAACAGGTAAACTTCAACAGGTAACTTCAAAAGGCAAAGCTCAACAGACAAGCTCAACAGGCAAGCTCAGCAGGCAAGCTCAACAGGCGAGATCAACAGGCAAAGCTCAACAGGTAACTTCAACAGGTAACTTCAACAGGTAAACTTCAATAGGTAAACTTTAACGGGTAACTTTAATAGGTAACTTCAACAGGTAAACTTCAACAGGAAAACTTCAACAGGCAATTTCAATAGGAAAACTCGACAGGCAAGATCAACAGGTAAGATCACCATGTAGAATTTAATTAGGCAACTTCAACAAGTAACCTCATCAGGCAAGCTTAACAGGCAAGATCAACAGGGAAAGCTTAATAGGTAAACTTCAATAGGTAACTTCAACAACCAACTTCAACAGATAAGCTCAACAATTCAAAGTACAACAAGGAATTTCAACTTGCAAAAATATGCAAGGTGAACATGCAAGCATTGCTTTAAACACATTTTATTTCATCCGAATTGTGCAACTTGAGCAATGCTTAATAATGATGGTAACTATCGCTCAGGAGCGACGCTAATTCTCTTTTTTTTATTAAAAAAAACCGGATTTCTGAGGATTAGAAACTGGTGAAATTCCGTGATACCAAGCGCTCCTCAGGTGTAGAATCCTCGAAATGGCTCATCAGACTAATCCATGGAACAGATTCTGACTCGAAAAAGTTTGATTGACTTCCCTAGTGAATGATTCTTTTGACTGACTCTAGCGAGTATTTCAAAACTTAGCCTACTCTCTTTAATAAATAGTCAGAAGCGTCCTATTGGCATCAATTTAAAAATCATAATGTCTCCACGTGGCATTTTGAGCTGGTCGGAGCAAGAAGAAGAGAACCTTTTGCAATAGTTAGATGAAAACCGTGCATTACTATGGAAAGATCTTCCGGACGCATATAGAGAAAGGTTCGGCGTGGACCGAAGCGTTGAATCCTTACGAGGCAAAAAGTATCATATTCTGCGGAAGAATGGTCGCACGACTGCCCGATCTCCGAAACGTTAAGGTCGCCGTATACGACGAGAGCCCCGCCGCCGCTCGATTGAACAGACGATCATATACTTAGACGCTTCAGCCGTCGCGGTAACCCACAGTAATATCGATCTATGGTTTCAGACAGTTCTTGCGTCTGAATCTGGTTCTGCCGAAAGTAGCGAGTCAGCGGTGATAAGAGGCTCGATTTCAGGTATGGGCCCTTTTAAGCTACCTTGACGTGTATGCTAAAATTCCTCTCAGATCGCCTGACGCTAGCGCTTACGAAGTTCTGTCCTAAGAAAACACGATCGTCATCGTGGATCTGGGAGTATGTACATCGTATGTGTGCTATTGGGAGAATGGACCTCTAAGGCGCGGTGTATGAATATATTGTGTGATGCCGCAGATATATAAAGGTGTACGATAAGTTTGTTTATATTGATTTGCTATCACGCATAAAAGACAATAGTTATAAGATGAGTTTATTTCAAATCCGCTAGATGGCTTATTTGGTGCTGTGATTACTCATAATATCCCGGTTAAAGTGCAAATAAAGAAGAATTCGGTAGTCTGAATGAAAATTGTATTAGTTCGGTATATATAATTTGCAAAAGTTCTCTTAGCAGGCTATATATATCCAATATTCAAAGTCGTTCACAGCGCTAGACCAAGTAATAATAGCTTTCCCCTTCGCCTCTCGCCTTTTACCCTATAATTCTTCTTTTTCTAATATCCTGTTGAGTCTCTTTGAAATCGATAATGCTCGAGAAAAGCTTCTACTTAGTTGAGGGAATTTTTGGTAGTTATAAATAAGAGGATCTTATACAGGCTTTATAAGACCTATCCACGGCTCGGTCGATTTTGGAATTCTTTAACTGGTATTGGAAACTGTAATACTTCCAGAATTCTCACTCAAGACCTTAAGGCTAAGTTCTAAGGGCGGTATCGTTGGCGTAGACTTTGTCTTCACGGGCAGATTACTGACCTAAGCGGGTGCGGAGAAGACTGGTTATGAGACCTTGATCGATGATCCCGTAGGTCACTAAGCCGAAACCAGGAATATAATCAATAGTCCTAGGAGTAAGCATACTCCTGGAACTTTTGATTTATGTCCTGGTGCCGCTGGCCTAGCTCTCGGGGCTAAGAAAACTCGTCTTGAATTTTTCTATAGTAATAGCCCTATATATAAGCTTCGTGGCTCTAGCTATATAATTGACTAGTAAAGCCTGGTGCATTTCACATTATTCTATATCTTTTAATATCTTCCGATCCCGCGGATAAGTCGCAAACAAAGATCTACGTAGCCATAGATACTTTCATGGCTAATCTGTCCCCGGAGGTAGGAGTCGTCCTCTAAGAAAATATCATAAACATTATTATTATATCTATACTCGCTACTGCTATATATAATGTCATGGAAACGGTATTCATCATATTTAACATTATCAAAAACTATTGTACTCTCTACTTTTGGAGCATGTAGGTCTTATGCTATAGCATTCTTGTATACGCTGTTTCTGCCATAATTTACTACATATCTTAACAATCCATACTGCCGACGTCCGTGTTCTTTATCGTCGGGTGGTACGTAATGGTGACTGGTGACTGGTCAGGCCGTCGTATGCTACTCTCGCCTGCGCCTCGTTGTTCTTGATATCAGCAAGGTGCGATGGGTGCTCTGGATGATCGTCGTGAATGCTTGTATCCTATATGTCCCTATGACAGTTCTGGTTTTTGGGAGAATCAACGGCGATCCCCGCTTTCCCTGACCGGCTGCCATCTTCAATCGCATCTAACTGGTCGGCTTTTGTGTGCAAGAGAGCGTTATTAGTTACGTCTATATGCCTAAGGCGATGCGCAATCTGATATCTGCCGCCAGGCTTCACGGCCGTGAGCAACCTTAAGTAACCACTTATCTGCTTTGCGTCAGCGGATTCATGTTTCTCCTTAATATTCTACTCCTCTTAATGGAGTATAGGCTACATTTTATATAAGGCAGTCTATAAGCTATGATATACAGTATTAAGTTGAAATTGGAATTCTCACTACTCTATCAATTTCGTATAGTAATGTATACCGATGCTCTGGGTTCTACACCGGGCCGAAGACAAGGTTAGTCTTTATTAAGTGATACGAATTTCTTGAATATGACTATCTCGCCCACAGCCGTTACGCTGGAGGCGATAAGGCTATCTCGCGGTGAGACAGTAGGAGACTAGGACCCTTGTCATTCTCGATCTAGCAGTACTGCTGAATATCACGAAGCATTATATAAGATTTCATACTAGCCGGCAGGGACTTAACGAGAAAATGTCGACTTAGCTTAGCTAACCACGCTAGCAGTCATATAGCATAAGTTTCCAGCCAGATATATGAATAGTCTATCATATTCTCTCTCTATCATAAAGTGTAGTAAATGAAGATGATAGATGGCAATCATAAAGATTGGGTTTTGAGCCTAGCCAAGATAACGTCGTCCTAGTACACACAACCCTATTACGTCCTAGATAACGAGGGCATGCATATTCCCGAAAGTCTTAGAAAACATTAGTTCGTACCGTATCTTTAAAAGACTAAAAGATCCGGACGTAACTATGGATTTCGATAGAGATCTCTGCTGGGATTTTGTGGGAAACGATCACACGTCTTAGAAATCATATTCGTCTGCTTCGATCGCCTCGCCCCGAATCGACGGACGAAGGCCTCTTAAGCGAACTCTATAACCTTACTCGGTAAGGCTATGAGATAAGGGCGTACTATTGAGAATACTAGGGAAGCTTTTTGGTCTAAAGACGATGAACGGAAGCGAATTGACTTTTAAGCAAAACCGCAATACTTGCGGCGATCTTTAGGCCTTAGCTTTCCTTCTGGTCTTATTAAAGAAAAAGGGAGATGTGAAATACCTGCTATCTGACCCAGTACTGATATATCTCTTAAAGAGTGAGAACTTCAAATAATACTGCCCTGGGGTGCGCATGGTTAAATCTGAAAAGATAAAGTAGCCTGCTGGATATGGTCTTCTAACGTAGGCGATACTTGTAAATCCGTCCCTAATCAGAACTGACGATGAGTTACTAGTGTTTTGCCTCTATGGTGATAAGGAGGAAGAACTGCGCGTTGTAATCGAATGTGATATCATGTTCTCCTGTAGATGGATATAGAGATTCGACGATGCGAAATTGGATAATAGGTGGAGGGTCGATGAATCGATGATCTGTAAAGGCTGTATGGAGATCAGATAACGGATTTCATGATAATATGTAAACCTGTCTGATTTTCCGAAGCCACAGGCCCTTACACGTTCTGGTTACTGAATCACTCTTAATTGATATATGATAAGTCCGCCCTATACAGTCGTGCATCCCGAATTTGAGAAATCCGGTGTATGAAACTCGTAAGCTATCTCTGTTTGCTTTACCTCCGTTGTCTAAATAGTCTCTAATAATATTTTTTACCGGTAGAGAATTCTGGCATCTGAAGGGGCTTAGCCAGTAGGTAAGCATATCACGTGTAAGATGGCATTCCTACGCATCACGCAGTCCAGATATGCCCTGATCCTTAATCACACTGGAAACTACTAAAATATTGGATACCCAAAATGACTTAAAAAAATCAATATCAGATTCTTGGCTTATTATATGATTATAATCGCCATTCCTGAGTTATCTAGTGAGGAGCGTTTTAAGCAACGTTTAGATGGTTTTACTGGCTTATTCAGTACTGAAATGTATATTTTCGCACGAAAGAGGAGCATCTGATGTAAATAGGCCCGCTGAGAGGAATAGTTATATGAGATTTATAAATTTCCTGCGTATATGGTGATTTTGCGATAAGGGGTTTTTGATAAAGAGGCGTGATCATTTTGATGTTGTGGCTCTACCCGAACTACTACTGTTCGCTCTAATAGTATAATTTTTATCGATGTATTTTCTAGAACGACAGAAATGGTGAAAAGGATATTCAGATCTATTAAGGAGGTGATCAGTCGGGTTGAATATATCGAAATGGTAGCATAAGAAGTATAATAATATAAAATCACGATGATTAGATATAAAGGGTGTGAATAGCTATTAAAACGGGTTTAAGGAACCGAAGTGTTGTTAAAATTCTGCATTAAGTATTATAGGACGTCCCCTAGGTGGACGCTGACTATACTTCCTCTAGTTCTTGGTAAATACTATACGTTTCTTAGTTAGTATAATTAAGGGCTACCTAGAGTCTGACTGGACTAGGGGTAAGATGGCTACCGATACCACCAACATCGGTAACGTTACTTATATAGGCGTTGTGAACGTGGCTCGTATCTCGAGTAATGGCTGAATAGATATGGGTTAGAACATCATATATCTATATACCTTGAATTACTAGGCCAGCGCTCTGTGTGTGAATTGTAGATATATCAAATCTGGACTAGCCGTCGTTTATGGATGAACTAAAGTTAAACTCTCTCTACGTCGACGTATAACTACCTTTAGAATCTAAAGGGATAGTAATTCTAGGTGTAGCGGCCTATCCACCTTGGGAATTTTCATTAAAGGCTATAAATCGCGTCTAGCCGGCGGTAAGAGTGAACCCCCTATAAGCCTTGCTGTACTAACTGCCCTAAATACCGTCTGGTCTAAGTTTATTCTAGATCACCACACTCTAGTCTTCTCCCCCTGCTGGTCTATTGAAGCGAACCATATACTTATACTGGTTAGCTCGATTGGTAGAGACTTCGACAATGTTACTCCTATATAGAACACCGATATTGTGTGGATATGCTTTCCTGTCGCTCGGAGGCGTGAGTCTCGTAGGGTTCGTGACTAGATATATGCGAGGTGAGATGAAAATATCCTATCGGGGCTATTTTGGTGTACTTTCTGAGTATAGATATTGTCGGTACCCTTAATAGCAGATTCCGAACCATATGAAGGTACTAATAAGCCGTAGGATATATATCATCGCGGGATATAAGTATATATGAATTGAATGCCGAAGTAAATGAGACTGATCGAGAGAGAGGAGCAAGCTACACGGAGAAAAGCTGTATAGAGAGTAATCTCGACTTATTGTATTATGCTTCACCACTAAGTCGTTCCTCGAATGATTTGATCAGAGGGTGTAAGATGGTAAGAATGTTTTTCTTTGTTCGTATACTTTGGTCTGTTGAGCCCGAGCATGAAAAGTAAGCGTAATATAACAGATTTAGTATTAAGTTAAAGTGTAGTTAAGCCGAGCCTCCTGAAAGTGTCTTTCTCTGAGACTGGTTGACGCCGACTTCTGAGGCATTTAACATCTTATATAAGAGCTGTGATATTATACCGACTTATATAGTAAGAAGCACAAACCTCGCTATTGAGTACGATAGATTGACGCGTCAGAAAAGTGCTTCTCGGCTGTTGATTCAAAAAAATGATACTTGCTTAGGGGTGCACGTTTAAATCAAAAATGTCTGCTCCTATAAAATATAGCTATAGTGAGTCCTGTATGAAGCGTTTCGTCGAATCTGAGACCACCATACGCTGCCGCTAAGATCACAATTATGTGTTAGCCTTAGCTTAGATGAATTGACAGTCTGCGCCTTCCGATAGAAAAGTTATCGCATATCACTATAATCCTAAGGATAATATATCATGATCGAAGAAGTTCTTCATGCCGATATGGATCAAGGACGGTCAAATAGACTCGGTCAGCTACAGTCTACGAATCGCCCTGACGATAATGAGAATCCGCAGTTAGCAGTGAACATCATTCCCCTTCCAGCTGAGTTAATATATAACATCCTGGATTATCTACCAAACGAGGATATAATTGTATTCGTATCTTATCAGTGGGACTTTTTTCAAGCTTTAATCGACTTTCTGATTAATAGAGTAGGGCCTGCCTTCCAAGGTCTTAACTTGTTGGTGAAGGCTATTATATATAAACACTGACCTAAGTAGTAGCTATGGGATCTTATACGGAGACCTAAGTCTAGCAAATCAAGTTTGCGAGGCTTTAAATCTCTCCTAAATCTTTTTAAACAGAATGAGTAGCCTAAGAACGAGCTTCGGGGTATTATCTCTACGTATGCTACACATAAATTGCCGATTTCGTATAGCTGTCTTAACTCTTACTTTTATAAAGGGGCTATTCTTTATCTATAAGAAGAGCTAAATGCGGTATTAGATATAACTAGATCTGAAATGAGTATTCTTTAAAGCTCTATCCTCCTCCGTGCCACAAAATGCGTTAAAATCATCGAGGCCATTCTACAAGATATAACAGAACCAGAACGAGTAGCTTATATAAATCACCTTAACAGTTTTAGCTATACTGCTCTAGACTATGCGATTAGGATCTCTCTAGTCCCTATTATCGATACACTAATTCGCCTAGGAGCTGATTTTGATAATCGCGATAAACTCGGTTTTACGCCACTCATAAATGCTTACCACTTAGGACGCGATGGAGCTATCCACTACTTGATTAACCACGGTGCGAATGTTACCGCTACGAATAATTTCGGAGATTCGGCTCTAGAGTATACCATGATAGGAGAGAGCAAAACAAAGTAAAGTCTGTTAAGGCGCTTTTGCGGGCGAGCCAGCCAACATTAAAAAAACGCCGCGCTTCTCTATGCCTTCAATAATAATAAGCAGTTTTTGGATGTTTTATTAGAGTATGGCGCAGAGGCCCTATATATCGGACTCCTAGAGCGAATTGTTCCTCTTAACTCGGTCGATGGTCAGGCTTCGGCACATATACAACAACAGATTCCGTTAACGTTACTCGAAAATGTGGTAGAGTCCTAGATCTCTAGTATCGAGCCGCAACGCAGAAGTTCCCCGATCGATGGGACAGAAATAGATAAAGGTTAAAGGGGCACGCGCGACGACTATATCTCCCGTATAATGGGGGCCTTAAGGATCAGCGATATGTATCGCAGGGCTAACGCTTAGGGCTGTATTGGGATAGGATGCTTCTCCATCATACGAATTAGCCTAGTTGGATCCTGCAAGTACATTTTCAGGATCGGGTTGCTTGGTAATACAGAATCTCTCCAAAATGTATCTGACTCGCAGAGTCGCATTTGTTATATTACCTATATTGATGAAATGGGATACACACGACGACGAGATGGACGGGAGAATGTCTAAGAAATTATTGGGGTAGTTATGGCGGGAAGACCGTCGTGGTCTTATAGACGGGCCCTAAAGACCTACGTCAAAATTAAGTGGACTAGGATCTCATACCGATATTACGCACTTTGTCCGAATAACGAAAGCTGGATAACACGGTCTGACTTTCTGCGAATGGTTGGCTGAGTTGTTGGTGATGTCCGCATTCAAAGAGCTTGGCAGAGGCAAGAGGAACGATACAGCAGAATCGGCTGACGGAATCAACCTGGTCTTTTGTACCTTACTACACTTGCTCGTTCAATTCATCTGAAGTCTTCATATACAAAGAATGATATACAAAGAATGCATTCTTAAGCGTAAAGAATGAGATGTGGTGTCGTGCCTGTACATGATTGAGGATATCGAGCGTTGAGGTTGGCATACGCCTGCACGATCGCGTCAACTTGCTCAGACAGGACGCGCGGGATCGGGATGGTGCTTCCGTAAAGTGACAGATCAAAGCGCGTTTCCAGTCGACAGGTAAGACTGGCATTGAGGATGAATTTGCGTTCTAGGCGGTGCTGCTGGGGAGAGAGCCGCAGGGAAATTGGGTATATACAGTCACAAGGTGCCCTTATCAGCAAGTAACCATCAGCGTGTCAGGATTTGCTTCAAGTCTCCACGTATGGGAATATATACACTAAATGAATCAGTTAGTTGCTTGATTAATCAAGACCGCTATTACTATACATACTAGCCACTAATGTTGGTGATGATGGCTGCTAGTTATTGCATGTTTATGCAGCACTTTTTCTATCAATTGAAAATCGTCTTGGTTTGCTTTCACTTGTAGGGCTTCCAAAACTGTTCGGTAGTCTTGTACCTTGGTTAATAGTCTTTGGATTTCTCTGTTTGGATATTTTTAGAACAAACACGCTATTTGGGCCTTGAATGATAAAGGGGTTGATACCTCTGGAAGCGTTCGCGCTTCTTTTGCCCATACTCGCAATGTCTCTTTAGAGCAAAGCAAGTCTTACAGCTGGGCTGATCCCCGCTGCACTTAGTCTTTGCAATCCGGCAATGATTGCATGCGACTGAAGCACGACTTTTGACATGCAAAGAAGCGCGCTTCAGTCTGGAGATTGCCTTTTTAGGCCTGGTGGCTTGCGTAGGTATCCAGAAACATGCATCAATTTTGTCAGGCGCCTCGTCTTTGGTCAAGCCGTTTGGTTTGCCTTGAAGTGCGTCCTTGAACTGAAGATCGTCTGGGCTATTATCAATAGTGCTTGATCCCTCACAGAGAATCTGAGCCACGTTCATATTAGGCTATGACAATTGAGAGAAGGATCAGACTGCAGATGCGAACCAGGCAAAAGATTCTGTCAAACTAAGGAAGCGGTCAATTACCGCTATGATCTTTTGGGATAGGCTTGTTCATCGTTCACCCAATTCCCCATGTACTGGTATGGTACTCGGACTAAATTCGGATACGGTGTCGTAACACACCAGAGCACGGACAATAGGTCACAAGGATCGCTCAACCGATCGAGAGACCTTCAATCAATCAACTGATTCTATTGGACATGTTCAGTACTAGCCAGTACCTCAATTCCTAATCTCGACAGATTCTATAACCATGCAAGAACACCCAGCTAACTGCATGTTGCTATAAGTAACCTCTGCATGACGTTAAACAATATGATGCACCAATCGGTCAAACCTCGGTGAATTTTCGGCGGATGCTATCAAATTCAATGTCCGCAATGTCCGCCCTACCAAATTCCATTGCCGTCACAATGTAGTCAGAGGCGGTTTGAGTCGAGATCAAATATACAACAAACGCGATTCAAAACCCAAATACTCATTATTCGCTTGAAAATCAAATGTCCAGATGATCCAATGGAAGGGTACAGAGATGCAACCGTTGTGGAGCAAATGAAACTCCCACACAAATCTGCAACCCTGTCGCCCTCGAAAGAACCATTACTGCATCACAAGCACTTTGAACATAGAATCGGAGTGAATGACCTTGAATCGAGGTAGATGCAGGTCAATCTGAATCTGAGTTGATGATGGCGTTGCCGGCAGTTTTTTATCCATTTGCGCGAGGTTGGCGAGCGGCTTTTTTGAACATATGTACGTACTGTAGGTGCTTTGATTGGGGAAGGAGGGAAATTGTACATAGGAAATAGTCAAGAAGAAGGAGAAATGACATCCACCAAATATGAACATGAGGCAAGATAAAGCGAGAGAAAGCCGAGAAGGTAATTTTGTTGCGTTAAAAGGCGCCCGAATGCATGGGAGTAAGAGGCCCAACCAATTCTCGACTAAGCAAGCCTGACGACGCGCGAACCCCCCATGTCGTACTCCGACGACAAACATATCCAAACAAGAGTTGCTTTAAGGAACTTCGCCTTGAGATTGATCAAGGAATCCTCAGTCTTGCCTGTTTCGACTGATATCAATCTTCGAGCTATCCTTCTGGCCCTGACGATAGGCATCGAGATCTCGAATGACAGAGTGTCGCTTTTTGCATTCGGACAGCTTGATCTTGTGTTCAGTCAAATAATCGTCTGCCACCTGCTCCGCTGTTGCGCGGAACTGGACCAACTGGGCGCCAGACACCCATAATGACGCCGCGGGTGAAGATGAGGCCACAAGCTCGGCTTTGATATCGGCTGCGGACACCGGTTGAAAAGCAGGCACATCGGTTGCTCTTCGTGGCTCTCCAGGTTCTCGTTTCACAAACATATCAATACTCTCATTCACATCACCACGGAGGTCTATGCTCTCCATGTCATCCGTATTGAAGTCAGCCTTGAGCCCGAAGTCCTCGCTGTCGTCCTCCTCGATGCAAGGATCAATATCGCGCGCGTTATTGCGGATTCCTCGATCGGTGCATTGATCGTCAATGGAAGTGGCAAACTGGCCCGAAGGCAGCTGTAGTCTCTGGGTTTCTTGCTGAATTTTCATCGCCACTTCGCGCTCCTGAGAAGCCAGGAAATCTAGTTCCTTGCGCCGCGCTTGGTCTAACTCTCTTTGTTTCTCGCGATACGCCATGGCTGCGAGCCCATCGGCAACACCGATGCGATAACTAAACGTAGGTGTGCCGCCTTTATAGAAACATGCCCAGTCCAGAATTCTGTTGTGTGCCATCTCAAATGCCATTGCCGCTGCAACCGTGTTGCTCGCAATGCCAAAGAAGCTCCATTCCACAAACTCACCGCCGTGAGTTGAGTAACACTTGCAGTCAAAACTGGTACACATGGCCTGCGCTAGCTTGGAGGTGAAGGCTTCCATCATGACTCTTTTTGTGGATCTATCGGTTTTGGTAATGCGAACTTTGCTCCGTCCACCGAAGGATGCCTTATTGCTGTTTCCATCCGCAGCCATGAGATCTGCTTGGGTCACGTTATGCTGGCTCATCAGTTTTTGAGAGATGAAAAGGGCAGCTTTGGCCTCTAGCTCGGAGGAGTTCGGGTGGTGAGCGCGACTGAGGCATTTTTGAATCCGCTCCAGGATCTTATCGTCGACGCGAGATGACCTTTGGGCTTGACCGCAGTCAGCAATTTTGACCACTGTCGCCTTCTGCAAAGGGCGTCTATTGGCGCTTCTCGGTGAGCCTTGACTAGTGTGGAGAGGCATCATCAACCAATAGTGTTTGAGACAAAATAAGTATGGAAGTATTAAATGAGTAGAGGGACACTGGCGAAGAAGAGGCGTCGGGCATCCAGTCGGAGAAAGCGAGGCAATCTAGACTTAGTACCCGGAGCACCTCATTTATAGCGTGGGAGAAACGGCCACGGGACTTTCTGTTGAGCCCGTCAGTAAGTCAGCCAGTCAATCTGAGTCCATTCAGAATCTTTACATGGCCGTTGAAAGGGTTGGTGATAAAGAAACCAATCATGTTGTTATCTGTCTAGAAACTGAAATGCGCAAGATGACCATACCTGCAAATCAAACATACGACTTTGCCAGAGGGTCAGTCGGTCAAACGGTCATATTCACAATCAATAAGGTGATTATGTAGCATTGTCGCCGTGGATGATATCAACGATGAATTAGCAGAATCAAGACGTCCCTTGAACCAAATTGCAAGCCAGAGGACTTCCACCGCATTTCACTCACGTTTACACATTCTTGCGTAGTGTATGTACAACTGGCTTATCCACCCCAAGAATACCTCATATAGATCCCCGAAAGCGCACTCTGAGTCCAGGAACGCGAGGCGAGCATTCTAGGAGCGCAAAAGCTCCCAGGGCTGACCGAGGTGATCCCACACTCCATTTGGCTGGTTTGGGGATAGGTTTTCGGGGATCTGGGGCAGTTTCCATCATCTTTAGTTGCGTGCTAGGCCGTACTTCGCCGTCATTCTGTTGTAGTTTCAGGCTACGAAGGTATTGTCTTTTCCTTTTCCCTCCGATTTCGAAATCACCGCTGCAACAATTGTGGAAGTTGAAATGACCCCGAAAACCTATAATTATGTGGAGCTGCTTTCGCTGGACCTAGCCGTGGAGAAAATTATTTGCTTCGGCTGCGTAAGTCATTCCAGCCAAACTTCGCGAACATCATTTATTCCATGCATCTAGGCAGTCTTTCCTCCATGTGTATCCAAGCTCGACGAAAATTCATAAGCAGATCAATGGATCAAATTAGAGATAAGCGATTTACCGCGACTCTCTATGGCTTTCACCTCACTACGTGACCATACACTATCAATTTTCCCTCACCCAGCATCAAATGGCTATGAGCCTCTGTGGTCCGCCGTCGTTCTTGAAGTGTCCTTTTTTCAAAATGGCTTGTGCTGGCAAGGTTTTGTCAAAGCCTCCAATTTACCTGCAGTCACCTCTCCGTGCCAATATGAGCATGGAATACGACAATCCGCGGTGGCTGAGGTTTGCTGGGGTTTCAAACAGCTCAACTCTCCATATGGGAGAGACCAAGTATTTCCGGAAGCTTGTGAATGCACCTAGGAGACATTTGCCCCCCAAGCGCTTTTGGCATTCATATTATCTGTCTTTCCTTGTCTTGCTTGATACGTTCGCGACTCTGGTTTTCGATTGCTATGCCTGTACAGTACAAACAGATAGTATGCGAATTGCGCGAATTGCATTTCTATATTCTGATGATTTCAGTCCCGGATAGTAGCATAGACAGACATCAGGTATAAGATTATAGTCGTTTGACGCCCCACAACCACTCAGCTCGGTAGTTCTAGAGCCTTAGTGATGGAGACTCACTGGATGCGAAGGCTTGTATCGGCTCGAGTCCAGTTTATGGTATCAATGATCGATGTGAGTTGCCCTGGTCAAGTCAAAACAAGAGCCGTAGCACTACAATCAATGTAGTATGGCTGTAGTACACTCAGTGGAAATCTTTCGAGTAGGCGATGGCTTAGACCCTGAAAATTCGATTATCAACGAGTGAGGCGCTGGTGCAGACTTCCTCAAAACACAGTATGATCGCTGGCCTCTTTTATGAATTAATAGCCAATGCTGAAGTTCAGATGATGGTGATAAAAGTGCATGCTGTCGCAGTCGAGCGATGATCGCTGCCTATTGTGTTCAAGTGTTGAAAATACGGTCGTTGAGATAAGGTTGATCGTTGATTAACGCTCTCTAGGACAAACATTTATGAAATAAAAGATATTTATTTTTTAAATAATTTACTATTATTCTAACATTTCAGAAAATTACTTGAGGGTATGATCCCCTTGAGATGACCGTTTATTTTTTACCGGCCCGTACTTGGATATTGTCTGGCCCGTCACCTTAGTAAGTCGAGGTTCAACAGGCCTGACTTTGTATAGGCAACTTCAATGCCCCCGAAAACAATGCCCCCCAAAAATCGATAGACAGAAAAGACTTTACCACGGCAATACAACGCAGGCGGTAATAAGACCAGTTAAGAGACCTATAAATGTGGTATTCTTCCCTGGTTCTGTGCCGAGATAATTCTCTTCCTTACCATATCTGACGGATCCCTATGCAACAGAATCATGAGTCCCTTCTCCTCGACCCTAAGCTTTTGCTGTGGCTGATATTCCCGGTGCACACAGAAGCCACTAAGTCACCTGGCTCTCTCTACCCACTGGTGGTTCACTCTACTGTATCTGTCTTCGTGCCTGCATGCTAGAGCTTTCGCCTTGATGGGTCACTATCCTTTGGTGAGTGCTGCATCCATGTGGCTTATTGAGATGAGCTAATAACGTGACTTCTGACTAGCTTCTTGACCATAAGGGTGTAAGTGAGGCATCCTGTAGGTAAGTCCCTTGTCAGCTATATACCATCGGACACTGCTGAAACACCTAATGTTACGACCAGCTGGATCTTGTCAAATAGGACGGCCTAAAGTCAGCACTCTAAAGGTTATATAACTACCTGCCAGCTACACCGAATACAAAATCACCATAAGACCTAACGCTTTTATGTGAGTCATGAGCCTGTACTTTGATTCCGCTGCTGATATATGCTCGTCAGATAGTGCCTTCTGCGAGATTATTAGCGAGATCACTAGCGAGACCTCTGCGTATTGAACACCGCCATCCTCGAGCCCTTTCCATGCTTATGTCGATGTTATCCTGAATGGTCCGATGTTCTGTTCGTGTCTTAAGTAAGGCTACTTGTGCAAGCCATTGCGGCCATAGGTTTCGTGCGGCTGGACATCTGTTAAAATAGGTACGCCTGCTCGATGCTTCTGCCCCATCACCACCCATGGATCGCCAGCCATGCTCTTGGCTGGAGGGCACATGAACCGAACTGACCTTATGGAATTGCAAGACAGATGATATGTTGGGTTGAATTGGAGATAAGGCTTGTCCCTGTAAGAGCTACGCTGTCTTGGCACTGTCTTGTATCGTTCATACAGGGCGAAAAGGGGATAGAAAGACTATAAGTGAACTCTTATATGATCAGACACATGCTGACTATCTTGTAGGGCCACTAGCTAAGATACTATAAGACATGGCGTACAGCTTAATGAGCCTCACTGTCGCTACCTTTTCCATAAAGCGATGTATCTCGCTTTAGAAGTCGTTTCGAAGTGTAGGAGTTAACGCGACTCATGACTGACTCACGATTACTGTAATTACTCCTACCCCTCACCAAAAATACTGGATGCTAACCGAATGGCAGCGCTACTCGAGAATATAAGCTATTATTCCGCATTTGGTTGGAGATAAGACTGCCATGCGACCCTTATCCTGACCGAGAACACACGACGCCTAATGCGAAGACCTAACTTTAATTTGATAAGTTTGGGTGTTGAAGGACCCTTTCACGGTGGGACTGGCTTCTTTACCTACGAAGTGTGCGATTATGATAAATGCCGGAGGTCTATCTAATGGGTAGATACTTTTTGCTATTCGGAATAGACGTCGATCGCCAAATCTAGTCTAATAAGATGGCTATGGAGTATTCAGACCTGCTATAACGCTTATCGCTTTCTACTTATTTTCCTGCCCCTGTCGAATCTGGTGGAAGCCTTTGTTACTAATGATGGAGAGTCATCGCTTTCGACGATAGTGATTCTTTCAGAGAGATATGTGACTGTCTTGCAACAGCAGATCGCAGGCATATCGTTCATTTCCTTTTTGCAGAACTAGCTATAGTGCCAGCTCCCTACGGTCATGCGATAAGTGAATGAAATGACTGTTGCTCAACTCCTGAGACAAATTTCTTTGCGTCACAATCACCCAAGCCTTGCATTCGATCCTGCCTTTGATAACTGCGCGAGACGTCTCCATGGGTAGCTTGCGAGGTTTCTGCCTCCTGCGCATCAAAAGTCGTGATCCATTGTGTATATGTTGCCCTTCACGCTGGGTGCTACCACTGGGCCAAGATAATCATTTGAACCGTTCTGCGTGGCGTACTAGAAGCGGTTATGAGCAGATTCGTTAATATAGCCCTCGTCATCGCTGAGAGAGGAATAGAAACGATATAGATCTGCGAGCCCGCATATTAAGCATAGCATCATATACGGACAGACCCCTCTGTTTTTATAGGCCCCTGATGCCCAAGATAAGTTCCTTGCCTCTGATCTTCGGTGCTGGTGCTCGGTACTTACTGACATAGATTATATACCTCCCGACCGATAAAGTTATCTAGCTTCGTTACGCTGTTAATATTACGCCGTTACTCGTATCTATCAGCTAGGGCTAAGGTCATGAGTCTTAACCGTATCACTATATCCCGCACGTCGATACCTATAGACCTGGCTACTAAGCCGACCGAACTTTGCCTCTCTAGGCTTCTTTAATATATAACAGCATAAGTAATCTGTCTTGTGTAGCTATATCCCGGCTAGCCCAATACTATTGAAGACTACGCTGAACACCGAACTTACGACTAGCCTAATTTATACTCTTTTATATCAAGTCAATACTATAAGGGTGGTGTAACTGTCAACCCCGTATCTAGAAAGGTAAGTCAGAAGTCGTTTCCTAATCCAGTCACTAATATACGCCGCCAATATCTCATAAGAGTTAAGAATTGAATCAGTATGCTAGATAAGTCTATAAACACCCTCCGCTATAGATAAAGACCTACTATAGAGTAATATATATATGGGCTGAAGAGTTGTGAGGTTGAAGATGAAAGATTATGAGTGAACCCTATATCAACGGATATATGCTGACACCTTTTGAAAATCACTTACTAAGTGCGGAATAACTCGATAATACACGGTGCAAACGCGCGAATTCCTACCCAACGGCCCGCCTTTCATCCCACGAAAATCCTTAAATAGATATGATCAGAGAAGTAGTCCCAGACGAAAGTCTGTACTCTCAGGCTGCACAGAATTTGGCGCGACTGCTACACGCTTGATCAGCGATCTTTAGATGATCCTGACAGTGCGGCCAACCCAATTTGGCGAGCAGAATGGGCTCCCTAGCCGAGAATACCGTGTGATAGGTATACCGTCTCGACACTGGCATACGAGCTCGGTGACATGCAATCGATTGCGATAAAGGGTATTTCTTCCACCGCCTTAACGTTAAGCGCCGATACCGAGTATGCCTCGCCAATCCCGATAACTTATGGGAGGTAGTGTAATACTTTCAGCCGAGAGGCTAATGATGAAGACTACCCACGCATTACATATAGGTGGCCGAATGATCAATGGCGGCCAACGTATGTTCCATACACTCCTGGAGCCCTTATTTTTTCTGTTACCTAAGATAAGTAGCTCTTAGCATAGAGACTAAGGCGGGAATCATCACGCTTATCGTCTACCTTCAAGCCCGAATATTAAACATTGGCTCATTTGCTAGAGTTCTACAGATAGTCATCTTTATAGTAGTTTATTCGCTCTTAGATTCTATTTTCGTCGTCCATCCCCTGATCGCAAGTCAAAATGCTGATCAGTCACTAGGAAGTAGGAGTTAAGGGTGCCTTTTCTGATCTATTTGCGAATATATGTTCGGCAGAGTGTGCCTCCGTGCAAACCCCTAAGCATATCAACAATTCCGCAAGCTAACTTCGAATACTATCTGCCGGATATACAATTCATTTCGAAGTACATATTACCGTTTCCTAAATAAGAGGGCAACATGCTCACGAAGGGCTTAACCGCCACGGTTATCTAGCTTGAGTTAGTGCTATGGCTGGACTTGGTCGGTTTAGAGTCGGTCTTGTGGGAGTCGGCGTTATAGGTATTAGCTTCTATATATTAGCTTGTGTTGTGAAAGTGGGCTCGTGGTAATTAGCTTATAGGAGTCGGTCTTAAGGGAGTCGGTCTTATAGGTGTTGGCTTCTAGGTGTTGGCTTGTGGGAGTAGGCTTGTGGGCGTGGTATTATAGGCATTAATTTGTGGGAGTGGGCTTATGGGGGTGGGCTTATGGGCGTTGGTCTTTTAGGCATTGATTTATTAGAGTGGGCTCGTTGGAGTAGTACGTATAAGCCGGCCAGGATTAGAGTAGAATTCAGACACGTCTGCTCGGGGTATGCTCCATAGCCAATTCAGTCGGCTACAGCTGTGATAACAATTAAAAGAGAGAGAGTGAGGTCCGAAGCGATCTTAAAGAATCGACTAGAGTGAGCATTGGTTGAGTCGAAACTTAGAGACTGGTAGAGCCACTATGTGGTTTGCATTATTTACCAGATTTCACTAGAGGGATCCAAATATTGGATAAAGTCAAGTATAATAAGTTATAAGGATATCCGATATCTACTGACTTAGTCACTGTTATATACGGACCGACTCCACAAGACGTTACGTAAACAATACTGTACCCCGCGTCTAGGACGACCTCACCGCCTTTACTGTCGCGTTAGATCGATAGCCTCCCTTATTAAGTACTGTTAGATAAGCACGCCGTTGCTAACCATTCCTCGCTTTGGAGACACCGGGCTGATTTCCATCCATGAATATACGAGCGCCGACACCGTTCTGTATCCTTGCTCGATAAGTAATTCAGCCAGCGAATATTATTATTCTTACTAACCTGTCTACCTACTGCGCGACCGACGTTCCGATCTCCTTAGATACTCAGTAGTTATCGAGTATATATGCATTCTAGCCTGTCATCTACTCGGTGTCAGCAATAGTATATGAGCGGATACTTCGCTTATGCTTAAACATAGGCACGCGATCGGGATAAGACGAAAATCGAAAATTGAGTAGAGGTTCAATAAAGGGAATCACCTCATTCGATGAGAATATCGATGGACTAGCTCTTTTCATAGGTTAATTAGACGTGACTACTAAACGGCATATATAACTTTGCGCCCGCTGGTACTTAATGTTCTGTCGGTGGAGCGATTGTGTCCAAATGTGGGTGATATAAAGCCACATCTACCCAGCTATATAGTGCAGTCTATAAGCTCGGTAACTCTGGCTTAAATGACCGAGCCAATTACGAAGCGCGACCGTAGGTATATTACTGTAGCTGATGAGATGACATGCGGTCTTCCAATTTTAAGCACTATAGAAAGCCTTCTCTTAATCATATTAATCGTTCCGAGGTCTGGGAGATCTTATATAAGTTGTTATAAATTTGCGCCGTCTCTCGCAGTATATATCAAATTACGGTCGTGCTTAAGCTGTCTAAATAGAATGCATCTCTCGTGATTCTTATTAGTTACTAGCCTAAATACTACTATGGTTTCCTTCTAAACACCCCCTGCTATCTTATCACGTGATATAGGGCTATGGCCCCGATGCTGCTGAAGAGAAGTCGATTTAAGCTTCCAAAAATCCATGCCTGTTTTATTAGCGAATCGAAAAATTCAGAATATTCTGTACTTAGCGATATTAGTTTCACCCAGAAATTCACTCTAATGGGTATGGGGATCTATGAAGAGGAAGCTATGACTGTGTAAGGCTACCTATCGAACTGCCGTGGCAGAATAAAGACGGGGTCTTGCGTATTAGTACTAGATATCTAGCTTAATTACTTATTATCCACGTATAAGAGTGAGAGTTGCGCTAGGATGGTGTGGTGCGAGATATAAGCTTGGTGTCTACCTACGTTATATCGTGCTGTCGAGTCCCTGTGATATCTGCTCCGTCGCGTATATCGCTGTAGGCTGCGCGGATTCATCTTTGCTCGTTTTAGGCGTATTTCAGCGCGCTTTTTTACTCCTTTTCCAAATATAGTAAGCTCTACTAGCTTTAACGTAAAATATTCTATCATTAATCGCTAGTAATATATCGTGATACTACGCTTATTAGCCCCCTTATTAGATATATATCTCAGCGATCGTATATTTATATCTTATTAGATATATAGCTATACGTCGCTAATGTCTCGCAACGCACGATTACCATAAGGCCTTAATTTGCCTAGTTAGGTATATCTTATATACCGCGTAAGCTATTAACTGATGAAGAGCGAGCGACTTAGAGGTTCCTTCGTAGTATTTTCGGGTACTCTATCTAGTTCTCGGAAGATTACTCATTATACTAGGCAGACCCTAGGCTGGTATTATAAGGCTTATTATATATACTACTTACGCCTACGTAGTTCCCTAATAGGGAGCTCGATAATATATCCTTATAGACTAACGACTACTATCGGTAAATAAATATAATATACCATACTATTCGATAGTCGTACTATAGTAGCCTCGTCCAGGTGTAGGGTAGGGCAGCTTATAAAATATATATATATACTATATATATATAGTGTCGTTTTGTCGAATCTAAAGCTCACCGCTATATTTAATTTTATATAGAACCTATATTTATGGCTATAGAGTTACTAAGCATTAGTTTCATATATATTTATATCATACGTGATTGACTTCGAACTGAATAAGTCCTATTTCTTTTATGATATATCGCTATTATATTTTAGACGGATGGGTATAGGCTTTATTAGTTATATCTTTATAAGGCCACTAGAGATATATAAGTCACGCGTGCGAATTTAATATTATAGTGTCTATACTATAGTTAAAAAGGAAATATTATTTATTTATTGAGAGAGGTACGGCTATAATATATATTTACTATATATAGTACCGGGAAGCTCTAGCTAACTAGATTCTTAATATAGGGCCTCTTAAGTTAATGATCTGATCTAGCTTCCCTTTTTATATAACTACCGACCCTATACTAGGACTCTATTTCCTATCTAGAAGGACTTGATAATAGCTATTAGCCTAAGAAAAATATAGTGATATAGGTAGGGTCTTTTCCCGAGTCGGACGAAATATACGTAAGGGGTAATATACCGCCTAAGCGATACCGTTTATTAACGCGTCCAGACTTAGTATTGATAGTCTGCTCGTCGATATATTAATACTGTCACTATTTCTAGGATTTGTTTTTAGTGCTAGTCTTTTTCTTCTGGGCTAGTTACCGTTCTAAGCTAGTTACCGTTTTTTAAGCTGGTCACCGTTTTTTAAGCTAGTCACCGTTTTTTAAGCTAGTCACCGTTTTTTAAGCTCGTCACCGTTCTAAGCTAGTCACTATTATGTGAGTAGGCTTAACTATATACTAACGCTTATTTAACTATTTATTAGTATAGGCTTAACTATTAAGAAAGCCGATTAACTATTAAAGAATGCTGGCCGACTATTTAAGCCCTTAACTATTAATAAAAAACAGCTTTACTGTCTACTAGGCTAGGCTTAACTGTTTACGAATAGCTATTTAACTGATTATAGACGCTTAGTTAACTATTTAAGCACCCTTAATAGTTTATAACGCTCAGTCAACTATTACCATAATAGACTAGTTACCACTATAGACTATAGATCACTGTATCTACCCGTCACCATTAACGCTAACCTTAACTCTTATCGTGGGATTCCTAACCTATAAGACAGATATATAATGCTTTTTTGCCGTATAATGGTCTTTGACCGCGCCGACTAGCCTGAACGTATATGTATATATGCTCTACGTGTGTATATATATTAGGAGATCAGGTTCTGGACATGATACTACTATATACGGCGAAATCGGTAATAGTAAAATTCTAGGTTTATTCGTTCTCTATATAAGGCTATCTTAGAGTGAAAACAGATACTAGAATGCGCTCTCCTAGCCCTACTACTAGTCTCTTCGCCCGTGGCCCGGGCCTACACAAGTGGTCTATCGATATTAGCGCAGGTCTTGGCTTCTTTAACTATAGAGTGAGAGTTGAATACTGGTCCCTAGTACCACGTAGAGGTACCTGCACTTTGCTAGAGTTCCTTATTTCGTAGCTTCCCCCTACGGAGTCCCTTAGTGTCGCAGCTGTCCCCTGCGGAGCACTTGGTTTCGCAGAGCATCGTACTGCGGAGTCCCTTAATATCGCAGCTGTCCCCTACGGAGTCCCTTAGTATCGCAGCTGTCCCCTGTGGAGCACTTAGTTTCGCAGCTATCCCCTACAGAGTCCCTTAATATCGCAGCTGTCCCCTGCGGAGTCCCTTGGTATCGCAGCTGTCCCCTGCGGAGCACTTGGTTTCGCAGCTGTCCCCTGCGGAGCACTTGGTTTCGCAGAGCATCGTACTGCGGAGTCCCTTGATATCGCAGCTGTCCCCTGCGGAGTCCCTTGGTATCGCAGCTGTCCCCTGCGGAGCACTTGGTTTCGCAGAGCATCGTACTGCGGAGTCCCTTGGTATCGCAGCTGTCCCCTGCGGAGTCCCTTGGTATCGCAGCTGTCCCCTGCGGAGCACTTGGTTTCGCAGCTGTCCCCTGCGGAGCACTTGGTTTCGCAGAGCATCGTACTGCGGAGTCCCTTGATATCGCAGCTGTCCCCTGCGGAGTCCCTTGGTATCGCAGCTGTCCCCTGCGGAGCACTTGGTTTCGCAGAGCATCGTACTGCGGAGTCCCTTGGTTTCGCAGCTGTCCCCTGCGGAGCACTTGGTTTCGCAGAGCATCGTACTGCGGAGTCCCTTGATATCGCAGCTGTCCCCTGCGGAGTCCCTTAGTATCGTAGCTGTCCCCTGCGGAGCACTTGGTTTCGCAGAGCATCGTACTGCGGAGTCCCTTGGTTTCGCAGCTGTCCCCTGCGGAGTACTTGGTTTCGCAGAGCATTGTACTGCGGAGTCCCTTGGTTTCGCAGCTGTCCCCTGTGGAGCACTTGGTTTCGTAGAGCATCGTACTATGGAGTCCCTTGATATCGCAGCTGTCCCCTGCGGAGTCCCTTGGTATTGTAGCTGTCCCCTGCGGAGTACTTGGTTTTGTAGAGCATCGTACTGTG
Source organism: Penicillium lividum (assembly GCA_028828245.1). Taxonomy (NCBI): domain Eukaryota; kingdom Fungi; phylum Ascomycota; class Eurotiomycetes; order Eurotiales; family Aspergillaceae; genus Penicillium; species Penicillium lividum. The sequence goes on from JAQJAG010000003.1 coordinate 4,888,104, forward strand.
GAGTCCCTTAATATCGCAGCTGTCCCCTGCGGAGTCCCTTGGTATCGCAGCTATCCCCTACGGAGTATAGTTAATAACGTAGAGCTCCTGTTGCGGGTAAGCGTAAGGCTGGCATCATAGTGCTTAAAGAAGTAACTACCATATTCAGGTAGCCATAGAGACTTTGAAGCCTATAACTAAAGTCTGTAGGTAAGAGAGTGACACCATAGCACATAGGAGTATAAGGAGGGGCCATAACATATAGGAGTATGAAGAAGGCAAGTCCTGATGTTTTTGGGCTAGAAATCTGGCGCCTTTTATCTTACTTCGGCTATGTCTCTTCGTAGAGACTGTCTACGTAGATTAATAGGGACGGCTACTGGTTTTTGAGGGGTATTAAAGTATTTAAATAGGCTTTGGAAAAGTCTTTTAGGAATTTCTGGCCAAAAGACGCATATCTGAATAACCCGCGGCCTGCCTTATTTTACTAAGAGGGACTACTTCTTAGTTCTATAAAAGACGACCACCTAGACTCTTTATTTCTATGGTAGATTATATTAGTAACTGGACTATAACTAGTGAATAAATATTAAACCTATGGATTTAAACGCTATAGGAATTAAATCGCGTAATATATTAAGTTAAGCTAGATAGGCTACTATAAAGCGTTGAAAGAGCGCTTAACGTATAGGCTATAAATATCTAATCACCGCGCCTATAGTAGTAATACTAGAGTATATAATATATATATTAAGGAAGGCGCACTAAGCTTAACGGTATAGGAATAATACCTGTTATAAGCAAAACAGCTTTTATTCAGACTGGCCTTATGATGATATTAATAATAGTTTATCAACCGTATAGAAAAATTCTATCTTAAGCGAGAATAAGGCGAGCAGAGGAGAGATTTTGCATACGCCGACTACAGACCTACTACTCCTACTTATCTTTTACGCTACCGCTATACTAAGGCCGATTATCTATAGTCCGCCTCAGTAACCATGTAAGCTGAAAGCATCCGATCGCTTTCTCCGCTAAACGACTATTACTTTCTCTACCGAACGATAATTAAGCCCTAATGCGATATACGCTATTCCTATCATCTGATTTAACGATCCCCAAAGTCTCTATTCCGACAGAAAACACTATAGAGGACAAAAATTCTTATAAAACAGACTGCTGCATACTCCCAGATGAGGCGGCCCAATAGGTAGTGTTAAGGATGTGTACGACTAACCTTAGGGCCAAGATTTAAAGAGAAGTAGTGCTACGCCGAAAAAGTGATATATTAAGAACTACAATATAGTCCTTTCGCAATCCACCGCAGAGTGAATGTTAAGAGTCTTGACTAAGAGAGATATTTAGCCTATATACTAATTCTACTAAACTAGATGATCGAACGAAGGCATATCCTCGAGTCGCCTACGCTGCGGATACTATCTAGAATTATACTGGATTCTAACCAAATAAGTTCGTGGAATAAAAATTCGTGGCGACCTAGAGGGACTACTATATCCAGTTATTATAGAGATAATAATAAGAACATAAATAGCTACAGTGGAGAGAGAAGGACCGATAAGCGCCTCGAGATACTTCCTATCGTGATTAGACTATTATAATGTATTTCATGTCTCTACTCAATTCCTCTCACGTATCTCAGCACTGCGCTCTATTATTAATAATATATAGGCTTCTACGAATCTATGATATTATAGCCAAGGAAATAAGATACCGAATTGGTCTCTGGTATAGAACAGACCTGTTCCTTAACCGGCTGGTTCCGACCAACGTAACTAACGTGCCTAAATTAAGGTTTTAAGGTGCTGGCCGATCCGATCGTCCCGTTTCTAATTCTCATTGTAGATACTGATCTTACTCGGGTCGATTACCTTATCTTAGACATCGCTATAGCTCCTAGTCAGGAGGGCAACAGCTAATTAACCACAATAAGAATATCTTCTAGATTCTTTTGCCTTTATAATCGACACTTATAGCAGGGCAAAACCGAGGGTCTGTGAGTACCCTTATAAGACTTTGGCTAATAGGGCTAGCTCGGCTAATCAAGTCAATTCTAACCTACCAGGCTACAGGCCTTAGTCCTCTTAATTAAACTTAGCGGTCTTAGACACGTTTAGGTACCTGTCTCGAGTAATCTTGATTAGTTCGATACCTATTAAAGAACTAAGGGACCTTACCTAATGTGGAGAAGCCGTGAATATCATTATAACTCTAAGTACTAGGGGTCGGGTTCTATATTACCTAGCTAATCAGATGCCAGTATATGGTTCTAGAACGTGGCGATCACTTTTTATATAGTGTAAGACCTACCGCGGATATAATAACCCTAGACCACGAGCTATGGTAACTCCTTTTTAGTAAAAATGGGCTAGGGCAGATAAGGGCCTTAACCGGACTTACGAGTTAGCTCTAAAACTTTGTCTCTAGGTGTATATATTAATATTAAGTTAGGGGCTAACTCAGTAATGTATTCGTATTCTGATATATTCTTTAAGTTCTTCTTTAGAGTAGATACCTTATAGTAGGAATAAAGTTATATCTTAAGAAAACATTCTTATGGTTGCTAGTGCGTCATGGCCTGTCTAGCCTAAATTTCTAATTCATAATTACCCTTCGTATACGCTTAGATCTGGGATATGACTTATATTGTGGTACGCTGGCTTGAAGGGACTAAGTTTTAATGGTTGTAAATTACCTTCTAATCTTACTTAAGCCGATAGAGTGATTCTATCGCTTTCTAATATACTTAGTCTAAAGCGAGGGAATTAAGATAATAGATTAGCTTAGTATTAGAAATATTCACAGTATATAAGAGAATAGAATAACCTCTTTAATCTCGCTAATCTACTATAGCCTTAGACTATAAGAGTAGATAGTTAAGAATCTTAATATTATTAGGCTGATCGCTAGTATAGAGCTTCGCAGCTAATATCACAGGTATTTCCCCTAGAAAATCGGTATAATCGATATTAATACGCTTCTCTCTCGTAAGGCTTACAACCGCGCGAAGATTATTATAGATCACAGCTATATATAGGAGTGTTCGGCCGGAATTATCCTTTATTTTAATATTGGCCCGAGAATCCTGTAGAAGTATTTCAAAAATATCATATTGTCCGTATTCTAGAGCCACTAGGAGTGGTTACTAGACTTTTGGATCTTAGCTATAGAACTTAATATCTTATCGGCGGAGCAGCTACTATACGATTAAGATACTTCCCTATATGATAGCTATTAATAGAGCAGTTTAACCATAAGCATTATATATAGAAGCCTAAAGATCATTATACTCTAATAGGAGATCGATAGTTTTGTGATCCCCCGCTTAAATAGTAAGCATTAAGGGTGTATATCTTCTATATATCTTATTAATATCCGTAGTGTACCTATAGAGGTAACGCTTAAGCGTATTAGGCGTGTGGGATTATATTCTTTATTAAACTAGTCCGGAGCTATGATAAGATAAAGGTTATGGTATAGCGCTAGTTAAGATAGATAGTATTAATTAAATAGAAGAGCCTATAAATTAGGTTAATAAATATGATATATAGGCCTTAGGAGTTATTTATATATGCTAGTAAGATCATTAACCTAGATTAGTATAGATTGTGTAACTCCTGGATCGATATCCTATAACTGTATTCTTAAGTAAATATACCGTATTGGTAGATATAGATAATAAGAACTACTTCTTAGTATTTGTTCTAGAGCATAAGTATATATTAAAGCTTACTAATACTACCTTATAAGAATAATAATAGTAATGATAATGATGATAATAATTAGATCTATTAGCTAAGATTATAGTATATCTTAGGACTAAAAAAGATAATTCCTTAGAAAAGGCATTAATCTGCTCCTAGGATCCAGTTATATGCTCTGGGTACTAGATATAATATAATCTAGGATCTAAGACTACGGCCCTAGAAGTAGGGTTATATTTTCCGCGAGCCATTCCCTCTGTATAACCATTATGCTGGTGTGGATTGAGGTTCCGCTCTATTACTTAATTACTATAACCATGATTGATTAATTATGGGAATTCATGATGCTATGATCACGAGAATATGCTTCCGGCTATATAATATTCCAGAAATAGTTAGTTACTTATATCTCGACGGAATATTGAATTGATATACTCTTCGGTAGGACAAAGTAAGTATGCGCTATGTGTCTAATAAATAAATATGGCGCTGGTTCTTAAGGGGTATATAAAGCTTTAAGTTAACCGCTATATTACTTCCTAGATTATTTCTAATCGTCTTATCGCTTCTGTTATTACTCTCTATACTAATGACCGACTATCCGATATCTACTTCTTTTTAGAACCTGTTAGAGGTTTCTGAAACAGGAGCTACTTCTCGTGGAGAAAGCAAATATTATTACGGTATTACTAGAAGCGGTACGCCTTATAAAAACTTGATTAAGAGGTAAGACCTTAAGTAGGGTTATTAAAAGTTAGCCTAACTTAGTAGTTTCCTATTTAAACTTTCTAGTCTATAATCTATACTTTGCGATATTACGAAATACTTTCTCTACACACGATAGTATTAGGACCGACAAGCTAATAGACTTAGCCTATAGTAGTACGAAGTAGCTATCCGAACTTAAGCGTAGGTAGATCATAACCCTCAAAGTTCTCCCTAATCATAATAATTGCGCTCGCTTTAACGCTAAAGCACCGATTCCTAGCTTATAGAGTCTAATAATACTTAATAGTTAAGCTTAGAAGAGGATAGCGACTCCTCCCTATCTACTATGACCACGCCTTCATAGAGTATAGGGTCTTATATAACGGCTGCAACGCTGCGAGCTAATAGTATTCCTTAGTATATCTCACTAGCTTAGCCAGCTATCCTATCATATATCACTAATATCTGTACTAGTCTATAAGATATAAACTTATACTCTATCAGCCGATGTGATAAAATTTCTGATATTTACTATATATTCTGCTTAGGCGATAACAAAGACCATACATATAAGAGCGTAGTACTATGTTATATAGAGTATAGGGCTTTATCATATCTAGCCTATATAGAAGAGTGGCTAGCTAAGCGGGATACAGGATTCAAGATATTGTGCTATATCTAGTAAGTATAAGTCGTCCTAGTATTACTTAATTAATATACTAATGGCGCGCAGTCGCAATAAGAGGGCTCTAGATACTCTTATCCGCCCCTATAGGGCCCTAATAGATACATCACGATCTACTAATAATGCGATTAGAGGCACTAGCTCTTTAGCTAAAGTTATAGATATAAGAGTAACTAATATCCTATCTAGGTCTTCGCTATTAAATACCGAATAGCGTCGGTTAGCCAGACTAGTAGGACAGTCTTATTAGCCCTATAGCTTATATAGGTCTGAGTCCCTTTATCGGTCTAGATAGCTATAAGAGATTTACTATAACTGACTATAATAAGTATTATTATAACCATCGCGTTATTCTTAAGTCTATATGAAAGGTTATAGCTTAAGATTAAAGTGGTATTTATAAGTCTAAGCGTTGTAAGAATAATAATGAAAAATTTACCTCGTATAGTATCGGTATATATTAGTCGTAGCCTGGTTATACCTAAGAGTCTATCTTTAGGGCGTAGACGAAAGAGTATAGGGTTAATAATAAGGCTAAGTCGATTATCTAAGAATATCAACCGGGTAGAAAGAGTAGGCTGGTATACTTAAGTAGATAGTAAGGGCTACTCGATACTACTTTCTCGTTTTCTTTCGCTTATAGCTATTATATTTAGTTATTATATATCCGGTTTGATATACTCGTACTCGAGGTATATAGTATCGTTATCTAGAGACTAGCAATTAAAACCTACTTACTTGAAGAGCCGTCCGGTATAGTTAGGTAACTTAAGTAAAGATAGACCTATACTTTATGGCGTATCTACGAATCCGAAATAACTTAGCATCCGATTAGTTTTATAGGCTAACTATGTTTAGAGGTATCTGCTTTTTTATTTAACTTAAAAAGCATCGCGAATATTATAAGTTTAGCCGAAAATATATTAAAATCCTATAAGTTATTTATTTATGAAACTATCTGCTATATAATAATGGTATTATTTATTAGGCGCATAAAAGTCAAAGCTACTATTAAGATAGCGTAGTACCTATATTAATGTTTCTTTATACTTAAGACTATTATAGTAAGGTAAAGAAACGTAGGAATATGATCTAGCTTATTATATCCCCTTATTTCCTTCTTTAATAGTATCCGGCCTATTAAAAAGGGGATTTGTTACGGGTTATATAGATATAAATAAATAAGTTATGATTCTAGTACTATACTATTTCTTAAACTACTACCTCTCTAGTCTTAACTTAGGGTATAAATAGTAGGAGTCTAGCACCTCTTTCATATAATATAGTCTCTGTTCTCCTAAAAAAAATGGCTCTAAGAACTCGCTTGTCTAACCGTAAATATACTAGAAGTAACCCCGAGTAGGTACTACTTCTAGGGGATACTTCTAACTCTTTAGGCTAAAAAGGCCTCTCTTACCATAATAGATAAGATACTTCCGGCGTTTCCTGACGCCTTAAAATCCGCGATATAGCTAAGATAACTATTCGAATGTGGATTCGGAGCCAAACCCATAAGCCATAATTCTCACTCCTAGTAGGATAGCTAGACCTTGATCGAAAGTAGCCTACTAAAAGAAATCAATCGAAAGAAAGAACCCCTAGCCATAAGGCTCTAAGGCTAGACTAGATATGAAGACTCCGTCCGAAACCATACCGGTATACCTAGTTAGCGGCGTTATAAGAAGAGTAAGTAAGGAGACAGGATATTAAGTTAAGAATATTAGATACCGTATATATTATATATAGTAATAAATGTAAGAATTTCCTCTACACTTTTAGTAATACAGGATTCCAGCCTTATTAGATAGCGAGAATATAGCCTTTAATCAATATAGCTTATTAAGTAACCTAAGAACATTATTAATGAAAATAATATTTGCGATTTATTATATATCGTTCGATTCATAGCTATAGAAGCCCAATCTATCTCGAAATACTCCTAGAAGTAAGTCGGGATGGTCTAAGAAATACGAAAATCAAAGTTATTAAAGAAGAATACTTTTCATTATTACTATATATACTACTAGCATTTACGAGGACGCTAAGCGGATTAGCCTAATAGGATACTATATAGTCAGTCAGAATAGCTGAACATAATAATTAATAAATAACGAATCTAGTAATATATAAAAGCTATACCTAGAGACTTATTCGAATTAGGAGTAATACCTATAGAAGACTTAAAGGAAATACTAGTCAGGATAAGAGTTTTAACCTAAGCTTTAGTCCTATTAGACCTTAATCTCTAATAAATAAGTTATATAGCAGTACTACTTATATAACTAATCTTTTAAATAATACCCAGAAGTAGATAGTAATTAGTTAAGCCTATCTCTTATTAATATCCTAATGGCTTTCTAAAAGGTTTAGGCGAAGGTACCTTAAGTGCCACTACCTATAATACCTATTAAATGCCGGTAATCGTAATAATCAGTAGTATAAGAGTTATAACCGATATATAGTATAAAACCCGTCTGAATGTTATCTGACCTTTAGTTTCGTACCTAAGAAGCCACTAATACCATAGCGTAACTCTAAAATAGTCGATATAGAGAATAAAAAGTCTACCTTAATATATAGAGTCTAAAATAAAGTATCTAATAAGCGCGATCGCTAGTTTGGTCACGCTAGAGAGTATAATAAGAGCTCGGGCTATAATAAGAAGTATTTATAGTGTTTCTTTAAATCGGCGCTACTGATAGTTAATCCGAAGAAACTGTAATCCCTTAGCACGAATTAAATCTTAAAAAGATCTTATAAGACCTACTACTTAAAGCGGTGGAAAGATAGTTAAAAGCTAAAGTAGTATTTGACTCCACGATAGATATTATTTACTCTAGAACAGGCCTGAAAGTACAGTAAATAGAATATAGGATATTGTACCCATAGTATAGTCAACCTTATAGGCAGACTATTTAGATCTAAAGCGATATAATAGAAATAACCTGATCAGGCTAAGTAGCAAAATCACAGCTATCAGAATAGATGGGATATTCTGCTTAGAAATCATAGTTATAGTTTTAGACGATATAAATCTTAATATTTCCCTAGCGAGCGGAAGCCTTAATATACCTAAAAGATAGCTATATAAATTCTTACTTATAATAGTTGTAGAAAGTTATCCTTCGAACCCTAGAGAGCTTTTTTGCCTCTATACGTCTTTCCGTAGTATATTAATACTAGATATATAGAATTACTAGTACCTAAAAAATGTCGTTATCGTTTTATAGCTTAAGGTTATATCAGGGTGCTATATTTTACTGACTTACAGCGTTACAGCGAAGACTTTAAAAAGTCTTATTAAATAGAAATAAGTCCTAACGTCCTAATACCTTATATTCTGAGGTAACAAATAAAGACTTATCTTCAAAGATCTTATAGACAGAACGCGTTTTCAACGAAGCATTAGGAATGCATTTGTGCTGGAGAGTTTAGATACACATAGAGACGTGATACTGTTCAGGACTAGGCTTATTGACTAATGACCACATAGTTTACCAAAAAAGGAGCAAAATCCTCTATTAAGGCGAGGTAGTCATATATGAGCGATGATGATTTTATCTTTTGGAATCTGCAGATTTACTTTCGAGGGGTACTATAAGCCTCCTATACAGTTACCTAGCATAAGTCTAGTATAAGGCCTTACATTATAGTACTAGTATATAAGATACTGATTTTTTATCTATAGATAAGAAGAAAAAACCAAATATATTATATATTATTTCAGGATAACTCATAAGAATGTGTTATCTATATATTAAGCACGTAACGCGGATTTACTAGACAAAATCACATTTTGACTATAAATATTTCTTAAGGGGGAACGTAAGTACTAAATAATTCAATTTACCAAGTATAAGAGATAAGGCAGATAATATAATAGATTAGAGCTTAATTCATAGCCAGAGAAAGCGAGTATACAGAGGTATAATCGCTGGAAACCTTTCTAAATAACGCAGTACTGATCATTCCTTATATTCTTATAAAGAGAATCCTAACGGAGACTAAATTGGTGTTAGGGACTAGTAAATATATTAGAGAAGGTTTTCTATATACAGATCATAATATACGAGTAACTACGGCCTATATCACTACCTTAGAATACGCCATAAGGCTATATGTTAATATTATATATATCCTGTGGAAGCTAAGTTACCGGATCCTAGTAAGGCCGATATACTCTAGTGGCTAAAGTAAGTAAAACGCGAAAGATAGTATACCGATAATGACTATTTGACTAAAAGTAATCGCTAATAGCGAAGCGCCGGTTACTAGCTTAGCTAGGGTATAAATTATTAGCGTTAAAGATAATATGATTACTGATGCCAGATTAATAGAAGATATATCTAGAGATTTCTGGTTATTCATATTATATAGGAGCTTTTAAGGTAGGCTTCTAATCGCTATAATAGCCAAAGCCGATATATATCTAAGCTATAGCCACGGCTAAGCTAGGAAAAGGAAGATAATAGTCGGAGTTGCTACTATCTAAATCAAGAATAGGACTCTAGCTTATAGTCTAAGCTATTATCTAGTAGATCTTTCGTGGTATATACGGAAAATCTAATAGAAGAAGATACCTAGGTACTAAAGCATAATACCCACACTAAATATAATTACTGTGAGAGCTTCTAGAATAGCCTCTTAGGACGAGGGGAAGTAGAATAGGAGAAACTGTAGGAGAAAAATAATAAAATAAGAGAGACCGAAACCGCTGATAATAGCACCGAGCACGCGGTTGGGTAGGTCTTAGGGATTAATTATATTTATTATAAAGCTAAAACTGATAGAGTTTACTGAGTGGTATTCTTGGGTATATCTCTGGATTTATAGAAAAACGAGGGAGTATATCGATAATCTATATATCTATAAAAGAGTTTTCTAAATTCTGTTAATCACTAGAAAATGATTTCAAAACGGAGAGGTGAGATTTCCGATATTACTTAAATAGGTACTAGAAAGTAAGGCCCTTAAGGCTACTCGATCACTAGTTAAATCTATTCTTAAATCACTAGTCTCGAGTCTCTAGGATTTTTTCCTAGCTCGCTAGTCTTTATAAATTAATCGACTTTTTATTATAGTACTAGTCTTTATTAATTGATCGACTTTTTACTTAACTACTAGAGCTAGTTAGGACTATTTATTAATCTTATAATGCCGAGGTAGTATATATATCTCTTTAATCCTTTATAAGTTCCGCCGCGTATAAGTATGAACGGGAATAAGTATATTATTCGTGAACTTAGTCGACAGCGGGTATAGAATGCGTACTATCGTGATTACTATATCTTATTCAAATTACTATAAGACCTTATGGAATAGACGTCTAACGAATTATAGAGTATCTATAAATCAGATAGCGATTATTCCGCCTACTCTATTTACCAAATCTTATAGTAGCTTTAGAACTAAGTTTTAGGCTTAATTAAATAGGTATATAAAGTGTAAGCCACTTACGAAGAGCTATACCTAATTGATCTTGTCTTCTCTGCTCGGGACGTTTTAGAATCTATAAAGAGGCTATATAATAATCTAAATGCCGCCCTACTTAGTAGATATACTATTGGAGATAATAAAGACTAAATCGACTCGCGCCTAAAAAGAACTAGCAGAAATGATTAAGGTTATAGTCTGGAATTCTTTCTTACTTTATATTAATTTATACTATTCTATTTACTATCTTTTCTCGTAACTTATAGAATAGTTAAAGCTTAGTATAAAGTAAATACGGAGATTAAAGTATAAGGATATAAATTAGGCGAGAATCTAAATATCAAGGCGTTATATCTAAAAACTTTATAGTAATTAAATCAACTCTCCCCAAACTCGCACCTATATAGGTTTAAGATCTATAATCTACGCTAGTAACTAGCGAAACTAAACTAGCGCGGTAACTAGATATAATAATAGAAAGCCTAGAGTAGCTATATAATAAACGCGCTAATAGAGAAAGATACTACTAACTATATTACTGTAAACATCTATCCTCCTAATCCAGCCTAGACGCTAAATAGGTATAAGCTTATTTTAATTCCTATAGTGAAAAGGCCGTATATTATAGTAATTCCGACCATCGTAATAGAGATTAGTAATACCGAAGCCTAGTTATATCAAAGATATATTATAAGAGTGATTTCGGTATCACTTACTATATAAAATAGGGTAAGGAGTTTACTACCCTAAGCTAAAAAGGTCCTCCGAGCCCTAAGGATCACGACTAAGATAGTAGTAATAAATCTAGAAATATAAAGGCTAATAATACTATGCGAAAGCTGTCGATAACCCGAGATAGCTTTTTAATCTATTTTTAGTAGCGCTTTATCTATTTCGATAGGCGTAGAGTTAAGCACAGCGGATAGATTAAAAGAGAAAGACGTATAAGGCTCAGAGTAAATAACCTTAGAGCTATCGCGTGATTTGTATTAGCCCTAGAGCCTAACGTAATAGTACTAAAACAGATATGATTTCAACTCTATTAATTAAGTATAGATCACGCCTTAAGTAGCTAACGTGGCCGCGGATACCTTACCTGCGCTAGTATTCACACTAGACACTACATCGGCGAAGCTCTCTCTAGTTACTTCGTTAATATCTAGGGGGTGGATATTAGGTATAATAGGCATATCATAGATAACTAAATAATCGAATCTTAGGAAGTCGGTAAGATTAACCTACTTAATAGTCAGCTAGTAATATATAGATATAGGGTTAAAGAGTATTACACTTTCATAAAATATAAGCTTTTTAGAGCAGACGGTAAGGAGTAGCTGATAAAGATAAAGGACAGATAGATAAGAACCGCTACCGATAGAGATAATATAATCGCTAAGATCATCTAGTCTAATCTACTTCCCCCAGAGAGCTTCATAATGACTATATAAGAAGTCGAACTAGGGTAATAGTATAGAAGAGTTTTAAGTAAGGTAAATTAAGACTTTCTAAGCTCTAATATTCTATATAGAGGGCGTCACGTTTAGTAAGAAGGAGGCAGTTAATATCCTGAGGATATTATATATAAAGCCTTACTATATATCCCTCCTATCTTTAAGGATTATTTCTTTACGATAATAGTAAAGGGTCTAAATCTTATATTAAGCTTTAAGATATAGGGCTAAAATGTTTACCTAAACTTAAGTACTTACTTCTTAAGCTAGGCATATATGCCGACCCGTTACCTTAATAAGTAGGCGGCGTACTTTTATGGTATAAGAGTATAGTAAGGTATAATTTAAACGTTATGAATCATAAGTATATCATTATCGCCTTAATTATCTATATTAACGATTAGACCTAGACTTATTATAAAGTTACCTCGCGATAATCCTCTATATCTAGATATTAGTAGCAGACTCTAATATATACTATTATTAAACTAATCTAAGCTACTATAGCGCCTATAAGATAAGCGGAATTAGTAGATCTAGAGCGTAAGTTATTCTTATACTATTAAAGTCACTTCCAGTTATCTACTAGGGTATATCTCTTATACCTAACGTTTAAAAAAGGGTTCCGCGTATAGATAGATAATCATAATAATGTCTAGCGCCTAGAGAAAACGCTAAAAATCTAAGGCTATTAGTAGCTTATAGGAGATAACCATATACCTATAATTATGCCCTAGGCTGACTAGGAGCGTCGTGTGAGTCCGCGCTATAGTAATAGGATTATGCCTAGCTTAAATATAGACCTAGACTACCAACTGCGGGTATTAGATCACGAGAATCTGATCGCTACGGCTCGGAAGAAGCTCGATCTTAAAGACTAGTAGTAGATTATAGATGTTTTCGTGATTAACGATAAAGGTACGTTAATTATAGTTCTAGCTTATAAGCTCTACCCTATAAGCTCTCTTTAATATAGCTAAAGCTAATATTTCTAATACCGTCTTAGAGGGTTAAGATCTTAATAGAGATCTTCTGTAGGAAAAATTCGTTTAATCTTTAAAAGAAAGATACCTAAATAATAACCGACTACCTAATAGGTTAATATATAAGCGAATTAATTACTATGAAGGGTACCTAGATAGTCCTAAGGACCAATTAGCTACTAATAACTAGTAGGTCCTATTATAGGCTATAGCGGGTAGTAAAAAAGGTAGATATCTACGACGTTTCTTTAAGAATATAGATCTCTATCGGAAATTAAATTCCTTACTAGTTATCTAGGGACTCTAGGAAGGTATATAGATAGGACTACTATATAAAGTGACCGCTATATACTACGATAAGATATATCAATATTCTATTACTCTTAAATAGGCAGATCCTCTTAAATAGGCAGATCCTAACTAACTAGATGCTATATATAGCCTATGATCTGCTACTGGGATTTGATTTTTCAGACGTTTTTAATACTGGTTAGGGGAAGGACTGATCTGCTACCTTTAATAGATGGGGTTACTGTTAGTTTAATCTAAGCCCGCACGCTAAAGCTCTCCGCAAATAACCTTTGGTTCCTATAACTTTAAATAGATAGGGGAAAGCTCTTTATAGAGTTTAAAGAAGTAAAGCGAAAGGATATCTAGGAATGACTAAAAGAAATTAATTATCTAATTCTAATATTAAAGACGTTTTTTAAGGATCGCCTCTACTTAGAAGTTGCGTAAAGTATTATAAAGCGTCTTTTTATCTAACCGCGGGACGAGAAAATCATAATTAATAAAGAGGTATACGGGGTCTTTAATACTACCTTACCTATTTCGATATCGATAAGAAAGGAACGTCTACAGTCAGATATTCTAGAATTCTAGCGATTCAGTTTCTAGTATAGATTTAAGTTAACCGATTATTAACGCCGGAAATATCTTAAGAGCCGCGAAAGTAGGTATATACTAGACTAAGAAGCGGATCGCTCTTTTCCGCTCTACTAATCCGATATATAGCGGTATTTCTATAGTACCCTAATAGCTAGGGGATTTCGACTACCTAATAGTATAACGTAATCGTCGCCTATGATCGAGCTTCTACCTCTAGTATCTTATGACTATCCTAAGGATCCCTCGCAGGAAATCGATACTATAAAGAGATATAGAAAACCCTTTATGGATACGTAGGAGGCGGATTAGTATACCCTATTAGCCAAGTCGCTATAGCAATATTAGATAGTAATGCGTATATCGGCAGTATTCCTACGTCGATAGGTCTTCTAAGCTTTCTTTAGCTATCTTATAGATAGTGAAAGCAGTAGTCAAACGTTCTTTTATCGCGGCGTTAAAGAAAGTAGCGCGGTATATAGCGATCGCGCCGAAATAGCCTAAGGAGACTCGGACCTAACCGCCCCGATGGCGCCCGATATAGCCGGAGAAGCCCCTAGCAACTTACCAACATTTTCATCAGCCCCTATAATAGACTCATTTGCTCCTTTAGTTCCAACCTTTATAGGCAGCTTTGTACTATCTGTATATATAATATATATTAAAATAGGGGAGATCAGAGAGACTTTGCACCTGCCGCTCAATGAGTCCTTTATAAACAAATTCTGCGAAGGGCTAACATAATATAAGTTCGTAGTCTCCGTTTTCGAGCCCGCTCCTAGGACTAGTTCCGAATTCCTGGTTAGGGCGGGCCCCTATACCCCTCATCATATATATCCAGAAAACTCTTATATCTACTATCTAGCCTATCCTGCTTTGGAGCTTTATATAGAGTTCAACACAGAGACTACTTATAGAGACGCTGGGAGGAAAAGATAACGGATCGATATACTAGCAGAGATAGAAGAGGAAATAATAGAAAGGGCAAAGATATGGCTTAAAGAAGAAAAAGCCAAAATTCACAACAGGAACTGACCATAAATAATCGATCTTGACTTTTAGTATATATCTTAGGTATTATAACTTCGAGTATATTAGCGGAAGTTAGGAGAGCAGTTAAGATCATTCTCTTAGGCAGAGTATACTATAGAGAGAAAAATATAAGTGGACTATAAATTTCAGACCTTTCTATAATAACTATTACTATATATGCCCCTCTTAAGGATTTATATCGCTATAGGAAGATATTCTAAAACACATAGAACCAGCTAATAATTCGCAAATTATAAAGCATTTAATATAATAGTATGGCCTTAGTTAGGCAGCAGGCAAATCCATTTAATCAACGCCTACAATTTACGCTTTAGAAGCTTAGCTACGGAAATTGTGATTTATAGGTAGACGATAATACTATATATATTTGGGTCTTACCGGAAAACTGCCTAAAATTATATTTAGATATACGATTAGTTTGTTTATGAATAGTTCGATCGTTGTATTCTAATTACAAGCAGGGAGATATATGATTCTTCTAGGCTCACATAAACTTGAAGATAAGAATAAGGAGATCATGATTTTAAAGTAGTATAGTATTACGCTACTAGAGTCGCCAGTCTCCAAAACTCTATCATCGTTCTCTTAGTAGACTCCTTAGAAAGTCTTCTAGTAAGCCACCTAAGCGCAAGAGATCCTAAAGAATCATTCTGCTCTACGAAGGCCACTAGCGCCTTTAACGTGATCTGTGAGCGTGTGTTTAGGACTATCTCTAGCTTTTATAAGAGCAGATCCACATTCAGAAGTATACGGGAAAGGTAACGGGAGCCATAGTAAAGGAGTTAACACGCTCGTTTCAATCTCGGCCCATTTTTCGTCTTTAAACACCGAAGCCTCGTCTATATAGGGGCCATATCTACCGGTCTCTTATTTAGTAAGATTAAGCTCCTTTCTTCCGCATCTCTCTGCTTGTGGGCGACTTATGATCGGGTAAATAGTCTCTACCGCAGATCCTACCGTGCTATCCTATATTCTGAAGAGCGAAGGTAGTAAGGGTTGGATTTGCTGACTATTGTACCACCGGACAGAAGAGACTCCTTAGTATCATTTCCAAAAGTATGATAAGGTAAATAAGGCTTGTTATACAGCATCAAGAAAAGGATAACTAATACGCAGATAGGTAATCCATCAGGCTATAGAGTTTGGTATTTTGGTGACTTTCTGGGAAGTGTTTCTGTAGTTTCTGACTTATTGGACAAAGGCATGACCTTTCTAGATAACAAGTCTTGATATTTGGGCGCAAATATACGATAGGCGATATAGGAGGTTATGAAAGGAACGAAGTGGGGATTCTTAAATGGCCTAATACTTTATCAGAAGTTATATAGATTAATTCAGCCTCTGTATCATAATCCTGCGTATATATTCATAGAAGTGAGGCCTTAATTTTTACCTTAAATAAGTAGTAACGATGAAGATGAAATAGTAAAACCCACACGACCAGGTATTGCAGTGTACTATAGCATTCAGCTATAACTCATATATGTGAGCGGATCCTAAGCACAGCCTTACCACTTGTCTCTTATTCTGATATGGTTGTGAAATGCGAAAGATGACCTTAGCGCAATTATATTATTTCACTTCACTACTCAGCTCCTCAAACATTATATGACTTAATATCTCTTATATAAACAGAAGTAGTCTCGTATAAATAATATTAGGGTTAAAAAGGCGATGAAAAATTACTCCTGATTTAAGATAAATTTATTAGAACTGTATTATTAAATATAGAGGCTCTGTACTTTGAATATTGACTCCTGGGTTATTCTTTAAATATGCGATTAAGTAAAGGAAGTCTAAATACTATCGCTCGTAATATCTATCACTTTTCTGCTTAGTTCTAATATTAAATATAGCGCTGGACTTAAGAGCTGACTAAGAAGTAGGAAATGCTAGCTATCTTAGGAGAGTTTATAGGCGCCTTCTTGCGATAAGGATCATCTATTAATAATAGCCTATAATATATTGTTGATCCCTGCCTACTTCTGCGAAAGAATCGAAGACCGAGCTGGTATAATAATATAATACTAAAGAATATAAAACTCCCGCCTAATATACTGCTAAGTACTAGTGCTATACCCTGCTAGGAAAGCCGCCTTGAAAAATCGCTCCCATCTATTGCGGCACTATGTAATCTAGGAGTCGAGGTCTTTATAGTGGATAACGAACTTAGTATCCGAGTCCCTATTTCTGTGTATATACTTAGTAGTGTCGACGATAATATTTGCTCTTTATGCTCTGTAGTTATAGAGGTTTTGCTATTGCTAGCCCTATAGGAGAGTCTTATATATAGTAGCGAATATTAGGTAGTGGAATTGCTGAAACCTAGAATGTATCTATTGTTAGTGCTATCTTTAGCAGGCTCGTCGGAGTAGGTAAAAGCTCCTAACTTTATATACGCTAAATCAGCCGGAGAAAGCCTTATAAGATCGTAAGATATTAGAATAGGTAAAGTATTCCTGACTTCTTAACTGGTCTATATAGGGTCGACTGCGAAAGAGAGGCCCTTATTAGTAGTTATAAAGGGTAACGTTGTAGTATTAGTTATTATAGTAGGAGGGCCTGTAAAACTCTTATCTCTACTATAGGGACTATCTCTAGAATCACTGCTAGAGCCACCGTCTATCTCTTATACTATACTAACGAATATGAAATCAGGTAAAGCCGTAGTAGATATACTTCCTTCTAAGATATCTACCTCTATTAGGCTCCCTACGTGGCTAAGCGAATTATATAGAAGCTGTAAAGAGATATAAGAGATTATTAGCCTAATCATAGTCGATAAAGAGTATAGCTCAAAAATTGATAAAGGGGTCGGATGTGATATATCTCTAGGTAATATATAATCTCGAGTAGCATTATTTATGATAGCTATGAATAGATATGATATAGCTAGCGGGGTTCTTTAGATAGTATTAGTAAGACTAACTTATAGTAGAGTGCTGGGGAACTAATGATAGAGAGCCAGAATAATTTTGTGGGTTCGTGCTCTAGGGATTGAAAAATAGGGATAGTATCTTATTTTGCTAAAAGGAGAATTAGTCTATATAAAGCTTAAGAAATCGAACTCCTCGCGAGTGCCTCCGATATACTAGCCTTAATACTGGACTTAGTGATTGCTATAGGGGAGGTTTAGGGATTATAGAACAAAAATATTGCTTCTAATATATACTACTACTTAATATATATTTTGGGATACTCTAATATACTCTTATATATAACCGATCCGATTTATGCGGTTATAGAATATAGTGTAAGCTTCATAATTCCGTGGTGATTGTTGAGTAGGCCTTTTTTTATGTCTTTTATCTTCGTCTTCCGAAAGAGTAACGCCTAGCGCTAATAAATATCTGCGATCTACTCTTCTGTAATCTCTATTCTACTAATAGCTTAGCCTCTAAGTCGCGTTAAGCGAGAGTAACTACGAAAACGCTGTAATAACTTACTATATCGCTATAATAAGTTCTAGCTGTTATATAGGATCAAAATATGGCTTATTATAGAATAGCTAGATAGGTAGATCTTTACCTACTAATTGTATTCTTACGTTCCTCCGCCCTTATAAGAAGAGATTATAAGACGCTAGGATCCGAGAAATTAAGTACTAGGATACTAATATTTGAAGCAAAAACGCTCCGCCGTGAATAAAACGCCTTGTGATTATATGGTTTCTGCCCGGCCTACCGAGATAAGGCTATCTATGATCTCTTCTCTAGCCTATTTAAGTGATGCTTAGAAAGTATTAGAGGAGTATCTCTAGAATAACCGACTTAGGATACGTAGTACTAGAAGCGCGCTTTAGGAAAATCGATCTTTGCTGATCTTCGCGGCTGTTATGTACGCTACGATTTGAATCGCATTAAGGCTCGCCTAAAAATATAATGCTACTTTTATAAGTCTCAATTCTATTACTATTTCTACTGTTTCTATAATCTTATTCTTTAGTTTAAGTCCCAAACATCATCTCCTTCTAGTTATAAGTAGATACTCCTTATGCGCTTAGAAGTGATATTATAAAGATTAACTAGGGTCTATTAAATACCGCTGATGGTGTTAGTAAGCTCTTCCGTGGCTCGTACTTAGATCAAAATAGACTAAAATCATATTAGAAGTATATAGAATATGAGCATAGAGGTGATAAGTACCTAAGCGATAACCATATTCTTCTCCATCTTAGTCGCTATCGTGAGCCCGAAGGGAGGGAGTAATCTATACCATTTAGCTAAAAGCCCTAATTGTGTATAGGATACCTATATAAGACTTACTTTCGTAATTGTAGTACTTTCCTTAGAAATAAAGGTCGATGGCTAAAGGGGCCTAGATATCTGATACTTTATCAGCATATAACTAAGCCTAGTAAGTAGAGTAGGGTATACGTAACTAAGTATACTATAAAGAATCCTATTATAAAGATCTTAAGCCTAATCATAGTAGTAGATATATATAGTCTGATTTGATGGCTATAAGGAAACTCTGCGGCTATATTTATACCTTGTAACTTACTCTAGAGTATTTAAGGCTTACCGTAAAATATTGGTAGTATGATCGCCTAGTTAAAAAGCCTATGTTATACTCCGGCTGGCGATATAGTCTTAATTTTAGTTACCTACAGAAAAGCTCGAGGCTACGGATTTTTATACGACGTAAATACTGTATATACGTATAGATATCTGGTAAGTCTAACTTACTTATATTGTGTTCTTTCTTTCTTATTAGACTAACTATAATCCGAGGCGGAAGCTCTTAAAAAGCTATACTATTATCTTGAAAACATGCTATTGGAATAGGTCTTAGTGTTAATAGGTAGGTACGTATATTCGATACCCAAACTAGCGCTGACTCCCTTCGCGACTAGATGTATTGGAACTGATAGAACCACTACTAAGAAGTTTAAAATCTTCGATTCTATTCCTAGCTTAACACGCTATTCTGTAGGCGATCCAGAACCACCTTGAAGACCATATCTTTCGATTCCTTTAGAAATGGCTCTTGGCCGAGTCCTCGGCTGTAGGCTGGACGTGCGTCGAGGAAATCGAGTTGTATAAGGTTTTTGAATTTTTGGCCGACCATAAAGAGTAAATAGAATTATAAGCTTACTATCTACTAGTATAATCAATTTAGAAATAGTATCGCGTGATTAGTAATATTCGCTACGCTTCTATTTACCGCGTTCCCTAAGCTCGAGATATCTTATTTCGAATGGTATGATGGGCGGTCGGCTTTATAGAAACCATCGCTAGTGGAAGAAGCTTAAGAAACCTCCGTTAACTTTACCGCTTCGTGAAGACTATGCTTTATACCTCAGACCGCCTATAAGCTATCTAAGAGATAAAGTGAGAATATAAGTATAGTTATATAATGCTCACCCCGAGCAGCTCGGACGCCGATTATAATTACTACTAGAGGCCACGAAAAGGGTTCTTGTAGATATCGAGTAGCGTATGGTATCTTAAATTTAAGACTTTCTGTAGCTTGAATTTTCCTAAGTTAAGGAAGGCGATAGGCTAGCGTATAAGAAGAGCACAGATCTAACTAGTGCGTGATGCAGTACCCGCTTAGAAAAATTCGTATCTAATGTGTGAGCGGCAGCAGCTTTGTATGTGTCTAATTACCAAACATAATGTTCATGTCTTATAGACCTATGTATAATATTTGTCCCATTCTCATGGATATAGCCAGGAAACGGAAGACCCTTTACCTTATACTTATCTCGTAGCAACTTTTTCAACCAAAAGCCCATATTGCCGCTTCTATTCTGCTTCTGCCTGCGCTTCCTCTATGCGCGATTTGTCCAAAGCCGTCTTGAGTAAGACGATTGTTCGGATCAGGCGCGGATCTCCGGCGGGACTTGCTCTAGGGTTGAAATGGTACTGCAGAGCCAGGTCCTGAGTGGAGTCCATCACGGTCGCGACGAGTCGATGGAAATTTTTGAAACAATTGGTGTAAAATTCATTCTCCCGCGCTTGCTGGTTTCGTTGTTGCAGCCATTGCTGTTTCAGTACCCGAGGCGTGGTCTTGAAAGATCTTTTCGACATCCTGAGTCGGGGACGCGTCGTTTCCACAGCCATCGTGGACCCTCCCGACATGGTAATCTGGTGATCGAGTGAGTTGATTTCTGGAAACGACGTTTGAAGTGGCGGAGCAGCGGTTGGCATTGCAATCAGCTCGGCATCTTGTGCAGGGTCAGTAGGCCGACTGTAGATGCTTGTGGCGCTGTCGCGAAAATGGACGGAGAGTGGCGAAACATCCTTTTATGGGCCAAGCGGGGAAAAAGCATTCTTCACATGCTTGTCAATTAAAGAATATAGCAGCAACAGCAGTGGAGAGTGATCGTCAAAACGGAGGAACACGATCAGGCAATGGAGGCCTTCTTCTGAAGGCCAATATTGATTCAACGGAGGGATGCAACAATGGGGATAGTGATTATCATCGGGCGCACTAGGAAATTGCGACCCTCTTTCATCGACATGTACCATGGCAGAAAATTTGAAGAATATCACAATGCTCAGGTGTTTCGGCCACTTTCAAGTGAGCCTATCAGCTGCGGTAAGGAAAGGTGCAGTGCAGTCAGTTA
Source organism: Penicillium lividum (assembly GCA_028828245.1). Lineage (NCBI taxonomy): Eukaryota > Fungi > Ascomycota > Eurotiomycetes > Eurotiales > Aspergillaceae > Penicillium > Penicillium lividum. The sequence continues at coordinate 4,909,577 of JAQJAG010000003.1, forward strand.
TAGTGGGTTGCAGCCCTAAACTACAATTCCACATACCCCCAGTGACAAAAACTTCTGGGGTTTTCCACGGGTTGTGGTTTCAATCGTGTGAATGATACCCAATATTCAACAAAAATAAGCTATGGATCCTTGTGAAATATTTCATCTAAATCAGGCCATGAGTCATTGCTCCCAAGCCCAGGGAAGAAAGTATTCATAAACTCCGCGCTGATAGGATCTTGAGCGAAGTACTCATCGTCCACATCGTGCCCCGCAGCGTTCGATGGAATGAGAGGAAGGGTCCCCGGGATGGAATGACTCGCTGGAGGAAAAATCTGAGTTGCATCCGGTCCTCCGCAAGGGCGAGACGTATCTCTCTGTTCAATATTAGGGTTCCACAGTTGGGAGTCCTTTTCCAGGTCTGGATGTATGTTGGGGGCTGAGAGGCCAAAAGAGTCCATCCTGACATCTCTTCCTTGACGGTAGGGATGCAACGGCAAGTCGCTGATGTCGAACTCCATCGGCAGCGCCAGCCGGCGGAGCGCAGTGTCACATAGCATCCATGCTCTATGTGAACCAACGCTATGCTCAGAAGCCTCATGGAACCACCTGATACATTTTTTGGCCAGCTGCAGCAGCTTGCTCTCTTCCTCTGGCATATGGACACTGCCAAAGGAGAGTTCAAGGATGATGACTGTGGCTGCCTGCATGATATAATGAAGGAGACCCAACCACGGGCGGGCTGCATTTGACCCGCTAGTACTTGGACCATTTTTTATTAAACTGACCATCTGGGTGGCAGATTTCAAAGTTGATATAGCCAAAGTATGGGTGAAAATCTGGTCCTCGTCGGAGCCCTTCTGGGCAGATGTGTGCCGGCATAGGCTTGGTCGACCCAGCATAATTCGTGCACTATGGTATTGGAACGCCAAACGCATCTTCTCGCTATAGGCCTGATCACCGTCTTCCAAGCGAGTGAAGTCCAGGCCTGGCGGAAGTGAGGAGAACCAAAGGTCAACCCTTGTTTGTAATTCATCAATACGAGCTTTTAGGTCCCTCCAATGTACATGCACAATTTTTGCTGAATAAACGTGGTCTAAAAGCTCTTGTATCACAATGGTAAGGTCGCAGGAGTAGAGGAAGTAGAGTCCGGAGTTGACCGGAAGGCTGTGAAGCCATGAGCGAGCGGCTAATATGTCCTCTTCGCTGCCACCTTTGTCCAAGGGGGCATTTCGAAGGCCTGAACTCGCCATAGCAGTGTTTATCCGCTTTTCTCGGAGATCTGCTTCATTGAGAAGCAAAGCGGCCAATGGCTCATGCAGTTCACTTTCCTCGAATGGTAGCGGAAGTGGTGAGCTGCACATACTCATTGAGGTACTGGTAGGTCGGCCGGTCATTAGGCCAAGTTTGTTCTCGATGATGTACAGGGACCACCAGACTCTGTTTCTAATTTCCTTAGATACACTCGTGACCATTCGGCCGCTGTTCTTCAAATTAATACCAAGCGAAACTGCGGACCGTATCGCCAAGGCCGAAGTCCTCCACGCCCTGCAAAACTCGTCAGCTTCATTATGAGCAGTGGCGTTCCTGCATTACCTGTTGATCTGATCTGTAGAAAGCAGATAAAATGCGATCAAGCCTTCCACTTGGACTTGTTGAAGATCTGGATGGCGAAAGAGGTCATCGCCACTCATGCTCAGCATTCGAGCTCGGGTTAGATAGACTAAGTGATCGTTTTGATCTCCGTGCCAATCCAACTCAGCTAAGTGAGCATAGTTGGCAGAAATGGCGAATATCATGTTCAAAATTGCCATCCATTTGTCGCTAGGCAGAGCAAAGTCATCGAAAAATCTCTTGTACTGGTCACAAAATAGAGGGCGATTAATGATTGGGAGGTACGGATGAGCCACAAGTAGGTAAGTTTCGAAAAGTTTGTCCGCCAGTAATCGTGGTGGCATCCAATACATTTGCACTGGCTCTGATAGTCCAATTCCAAAATCATCAAGATGATAGTTCATCGCGTGAGGGACGAATCGATCATCAGGCATATGGCCTTCGCCAGGCTTAAAAGGCCATTCCTGGCCTCTGTTGCGCTGTTCTGACTCTTTTTGCAGCTGCAGCATCCAAATGATATCGGAGCTTTTGCCAATATGCCCGGTAGCGCGGGATTTTTCGGTAAGATTGACATCATCTCCCACTTCGTCCAGGCCCTCTAGTGACCCAATGGAAGAAGGTGAGCTTGCTGACTCTTCCCCAACTTCATCTTGGATAGTTTCTGGGTGAAGGGCCTTGTCCTCGGAAATGTCCTTGGACATATTCGTATTGGATGTATAGTCCGAATCTGAATCCCGCTATTAAATCTGGAGTTAAAAAAGTCCCGGTACAGGGAGAGTGGAGACCCGTACCAACAGATCCTTTATTCGCCTAGCCGTGAGCCTTGGCACGAGAGGCTCCACCTCCCTCAGTAGGTTGTGGCACTTCTGGAGTTTCTTGGAAAGGTCTTCATTTTGCCTGATGAAGATAGAGAGGGGTTTTTAGCTTGTGGTCTTCTTGTAGGAAAAACAGTAATGCCGTGTTGTTTATGTCGATTTTTCTGAACAGATAAACATTTGTGCTGACCTACTTCGTCATTCTGTCACGCAATCCTGGTGGATACACGCACGTTGCCCTTAATCCTCGGCATTGCGTACAAGTTGGGGTATCGCCGCTGCATTTCGTTTTTCGCATACGACATGATTCACATGCTCGCGGAACCCGTCCACTATTTCTCGGTGCGACGCTCAACCGTTGTCTAGGAATCGCGATCTTTCCAGGATGAGGCCTTGCTGCTATCGAATTTTTAATTGGGATGGTGGTAGGTGCCTCAGTAGGCGACGTCGCTATGGTGTTCGGTGTGTGAAGACTGTTCCTGGTTGCCGAGGGATCAGCCTGGGGGTGTGGCCTTGGTAATTCGCCTTCCCCAACAACTTTGAGTAGTCGAGAGGGCTGTTTGGCCATAGGAAGTTGTTGAGATCTTGGATTTATTCAAAACTCTCCAGCTAGTCCGTAATAGCCAACGATGAAAGATGGGAAGTTACGGGTTCCTGAAAGTGGAAAACTAGAGAATTATATATACAGGAACAAGATATGAGGCGACTCGTTAGCATTTGAGAGCTCTAATGATTGCTTAGAAGGGAACCCCACTCTCTCCCTCCTCGCTGACATCAATTTGAATGCCTACGGCCGAATGGCCGAAATCAAGTTATCTAACGCCGCTTCGATTGGTTTGGGAAGGGTTGATCTCATTATTTGGTCATCGGCTAAACAAAGTTCCACATCCCGTCATCGCCCACTATGCATCCCTGTGCCAATATTAAGGGTGAATTGCCCACCAGATATTCTGTTCATTTTCGGGTTTCAATATTCGCTCGAATCATTGTATAATGTCGCATCAACCTGGGGAGATGCCATCGAGTCATTACTATTGGGAGGGAACAAGAGCTACCGAAGCCGAATCAAGATACTACCGGAATCTTCTCTTTGGCCTTTTCCAGGCGGCTCCGCTGGCAGAACGGAGTCGAGCACAGAAATTGCTTGACATGACCCGGGATAACGATCCTGCAAAAGAAATCCGCGCCACCCTGGACGGGATGCTAGCAAATGCAAAACTTTCTGAGATGAACGACCAAATTCTTGGTCTTTCATCTGGAAAAATCGAAGATGATGTCCCACGAACTCGCCCCAGGGTTATGGACGTTCACTACTTGTGTACCATTGCCCCATATAGGGTTCCGGCAAGACCGTGGACGTCCGTTACGGACAGCGATGACTTGGTGTCGCATTTAGTGTCGTTGTATTTGACCTGGGGGTATCCTTTCTACGCTTTCTTCTGTCGAGACACCTTTGTTAGACATATGAGATTGGGTCAGCTGAACTCGGACTTTTGTAATCAATTCTTAGTGAATGCTCTCCTGGCCAACGCTTGTGTAAGCAGCGACACCTACTCTGTCAGTTCCCTCACGGCCAAATCTACCTAACTCCTTACAGCTCTACTCAGATTACTCGGAGGCTTATAGCTTGCCTGGGGATGTGAAAAGGAAAGGCGCCCATTTCCTGGCGGAAGCAGAATGGCATCTCAGATCGCACCAATTTGAAAGCGGAAGCGATATCCGTCTGGCTTCATTACAGGCAACTTTGCTTTTGTACGAAAGGCGAGAGTACCTGGATTAAAACAGTTCAATTGCTTATATTCTAACTTGATCGCTTATTAGGTACTCCATGTCTGACAAAGGTCACTTTGGATACACGATGCTTCATAGAGCGATAGAAATGGCCGGGTCTCTTGGTATCGTGAACAATGCTAAAAATCTACGGCTGGAAGAGCCGCGTTACTCCGAGGACATGATAAATTCTCTCAAGCGAACTGCTTGGGGGTTGTTTCAGGTTGATACGTACGTCTATTTTCAACCCTACGCTAATCATAGGAAGTCGAATTAACATGATTGTAGGATTGTTCACACGAACTTTCTCAAGAAGAGTCATATAAAAAGTGTGAATGTGGATCATATCGACATTGAAGACACGCGTGAAGAAAGACGGTGGACTCCATATCCGATTTCAAGAGAGCTTCAAAGTTCTAATCTGAGTCTGTATTTCAATGAGGCATGCAAGCTCTCTTACATCGCAAGAGATGTCTCTTGGGATATGTCGCGCACTCACAAGAATTTAAAGCTCAAGCAAGAGATGTACGATCGACTGCAGAAGTGGGAAAAAGAAAGACCACAGATCTTTGAATTGATTAACAAGCCAGCACCGTATATCATCGTCCTCAGGTTTGTGCTGACATTTACCTTCCAAATTAAAAGCTATTCATGAGTTAATAGTGAATTCAACAGGATGCGCTACCACACCCTCGTCATCAATCTTTGTCTTCATGATCTCCACGCCGATATGTCATCCATCAGAGCTAGCGAACACACACCTGAAATGACTAATTCAGACATCGAATCTAGTGGCTTGAGGACCGCCCTTGTCTCTGCGCGAGAAATTGCTACCCTTGTCCAAGTATACGGTACGGAGTACGGACTAAAGTATTGTCATCAGTTCGCTCTGTATGCTATTAATGTGTCTCTGTTCTGCATGCTTACGGAGGAAGCTTTTGATATATTGGATCCGGATTTCCTTAGCCTCACGAGCGCGTTCTCCATTATTGGATGCCGCTCTCAGGTAGGGAGGCATCTGTTTCATGCATTCAAACTATCCATTCGCTCCCGAATTCAAGGTGGACAGGTGAGCTTGGATGATGCCTCCCCTGCGATCAAGGAACTCTTTGGGCCCCGTGAAATTTCTGGGGAACCAGACAAGTGGGACCACTATGTTGAGGGTTTGGCAGAGGTGGATGGTGAGGGAAGCTTCCTCAAACATCTTGATATGGACCCAGTGATTCCCGGATTACACGACATGCTTGAATGGTACGAGAGACTAAGTGTTGGAAAAGAAATTACGTGGAGAAGAAATAGGAAGCCTGATTTCTAATTTATTTTTTACCATTTCACGTCTATTGAAAACATTTTTAATGATGTAAACAAGATTATTCTTATCAAGAGTAGTTGGAAAAGTGACCAAATTCAGGGGCTAATAGGAATATTTTCTTCATCCTTGCTAGTGGACTTAACCCTGAGGCACTCTGAACGCACCCATATCAGGGGCGGACACCCTTAAATGAGCGGAGATCTATGTTTAATAAGAAACCATCATTGATGTTATTGGAAAGATGGACCTCGGACCAACACTTATGAGGTCTTTATACTGTACACTAACATTTACTCTACATATGTGATAGTCTAACTCTGTTCATTGGGCCTTTAATAGCTAGAATCTCACTATTTTGCTTTTTGGGTACTTGCCTACCCATGCAGCCGAACTACAGTCACAACAATATAGACTATTATGTCGATCTCAAGCTTCACGCAATCTGGCGAGAGTCATCTGGTATATCCACGCCGCCGCCCTGTCTTGCTACGGAAAGCTGGGATATTTGACTAGCTTGTTTTCGCCGAGCCTGTGGGATACAACGCTCAGGCAGACACATGGTGACCTGGTATCGGCGACCACGCGATTCTAAAACGCGATATATGCCCTTCAGAACCGCAGACTGGCATCCTACTTGCCCGGCTCCGGAGTGATCCACGGGAATTGGACCGAGCAGGATGGCCCGCTCGGAAATCTGAACCACAATGCCCTACCCGGGTTCTCCGCATCGGATGATCTCCCGCTTATTACTCAGCAGGAGCCAGCTTCAACCAATCAATATGGCTCGCTTGTGTGAAGGGCGACGTTTCGGGTTACTTGTGAGCATTCTAACCCCAAAGTGGCGGAGCACTTTCGACAATATAAATTACAAATTCTAAGATAAAAACATGTCTAGCCGTCTATCTTTACCATTATCTAGTAGAAACATATTACATGTAACCCCTCCGTCGGTGGCCAGACTTTTATTTCCTCCAGGCGCAGCAATGAGTTCCTTGGTTCTATGGCCGCCGGATTCGGTTAGCATCAGGCCCCACAGCCCGGGTGGGTCATGATTAGGCTGCGGCATATCGGATAATCGAGTCAAGTCGAACGTACGTCCCAAAAATCCACACCCTTGCACAGGTAAAATCACATTTTTGCAGAATCACGCAAGAACACGGCTCCAATATTCATTTCAACTTATCTTTCTGTTCTAAAAGCGCAAGAAGCTTGCCTTGCAGTTCCTTCTGTTCCGCCTCTCGTTTCTCTTCCCGTAGCTTTTGCTGTTCGAGTTGAGTGAGGAGCTTCTCTTCTCTTTCCTTCTGTTCTGCTTCTCGCTTCTCTTCTCTTTCTTTCTGTTCTGCCAGCTGTTGTTGTAACGTTTGGACCATCATACGTAGCTCTGGTTGTAGACCACGATTCTGCGAAGATGCTGCTCTGCGAAAGCTGGGGCGTTCCTGCAATCCGACTATGGACACCTGAGAGTCATGTTCGTCGACGTCGATACCGAACCCATCTTCGTCTGGGTCCGGGACTTCTTCCAAGATCCGCATCAATCGGTGGGTATGAATAGGCAGAAACTCACGGTCCAAATTCTCCACAAACTGATAACATGTCCACCGATACTCTTTGACCCAGATGTTGGGTTGCGCAACAGGCCAGCGGTAGAACGACACCTTGCCATCATCAATCTCAGGATAGTAACCGTATATTCGAAAGCCTTCGAGCTCATGCGATATTGAAAAGCCCAGAATCCGCCGATGCACCTCTTCCGTGCAGCCTGCTGCTTGACATAGAGAGACCACAGCTCGCAGAGCAATGCACATACTGTGCATATTCTGCCGGTCGGCAAAATCCAGTGCCTGGTTCCCACATTGGACTTCTGCGGTCAAGTATGGAAAGTACATGTCCTCTCGCACCGTGTAAGGCGATTTCTCGTCAGGCTTGATCCCGAGTTTGCGCCGCTGGGTCTCGGAAAAGGTCGACCATTTCAAGCCTCGTGCGTGATCGGGCTGCGGTTTCGGACCATAGATCGGCTCGGTCTTCAGCCAAGGGTCATTGTACCCATCAATCACATCCTTCAAAGATTGGTTCCCCTGAATGTATTGATTCTCCGCGGAGGGCATAATGAGAGGGTGTAGGTCCACCAAGAGACGCGCTTCGGATCGATTCTGCAACGCATTATGAAAATCTGTGTTATACTCGTCTTTGAGCAGTGTGCCGTTGTATTAATCCATAGATCTATTTTCCGATAAAAACATGGTCATTCATTTCCGAGCGATAGCCCAGACTTTATACAGACAAAAAAAGGAAAGGAGAGAAAATAAATCAATACCCTCGCTTCGACCGGTGAGCCTCCTCACGGGCCGGATCGAAGTTATTGGAAGTCTCGACAGTCGTCTCAATTTCCGTTTGCGTGAAGATCTTCCCATCGGGAATGATGATGCGGTCTTCGCTCGAATTATCCCGGTCTCCAGCCCCGATCTGCGTACCCATCGCGATATCATCCTGGTTCATCGTGCCCATATAGTTCGGATCCGTCACCTTGGTGAACCCAGATCCGTATTTCCGCGCATCTGTGGTACCCGACCAGGGACCGTACTTGGGCCCACTGCTGTACTCGCCGATGAAGCGGGGCAAGAAGCGGGAGGCGATTGCCTTGAAGGATGGGATTGAGGCGGCGAGGATTCCGACATTGGTTTCAATGACGGACCAGTACATGGCACCGCTGATAGCGTAGGTGTAGTCGGAGGATTTGAGCATGGCGGGGATGTAGGTGATTCGAACGATTGAGGAAACGCAGGCACTGTAGGTTGTTAGAAGATAAGGTGGTAGGAGAAACTGGTTCACGCACAAGAGACCCAGGCAAAGGATAAATACGAGCGCAATCTTCTGCTTTTGGGGCATCTGAAGCTTAAAGATGACGCCTACGGGCAAGGTGTAGGTCAAAAGATCGGTCAGAATGTTCAGAGCGGCGTTGCAGAGATAGAAAATGTTGATGTTGACGCATTTTCCGTCGCCGCCCGTCCAGGCCTTGCTGACTGGTGTACATTGGAAGGCAGCAACTAGGACAAAAGAGCCAGCCTGGCAAATGATGACTCCTATCATGATCCAGGACATGCGAGTGAGATTGCGGTCTCCGAGTCGAGTATAGAACAATAAGACCGAAGTTTTGATGAACCCGAGACAAGCCAGATAGAACATGGAACTCATCCAGACCGACTGAGTGAGTTAGTAGATAATCCGTGGTGTATACATCAAGGTCAGGAAGCCTTACAAAGGCGTAGTCGCCGAGCAATTTCGGGTCGACATATTTGATGTGTGAACCCAGACCACTCTTGACAGCTATACACGTTCGTTAGACTAGATGAAACACTGGGTGAGATTGGCTCCCTTACCCGCAATTGTGGCTCCAATAAACGCCCAAGCGAGAAGCTGTTCATCTTTGTTAGTTACTGCCGAGACTGGGATGGCTTTCTTCCTTACAGCAGCTCCGATGATGAGATCTTGGAAGCATTAGCATGTTTTCTCATTGTATACATCATGTGCACTCACAGTCATCAACACCCATTTTGCCGAGTACATAGATCCGAGCAAAGAGTCTCAGAGCCAATACCAGAAATGTCAAGATCGCAAATGCAAGACAAATGCCCATGACCACAGGGGCTTGGGAACCATGGTCGCCTGTCATGGTGAATATAACGAGTGAATGTGTCAGGAAACCAGTAAAGATAGATTAAATAGCCAGACTAAGGCATGAATATGCTATGCGCATGAACTCGTAGATTAGACCCGAGTAAAAAAAAAAGAAGCCGTACACAGCATCAAAGGAGAAAAAAAACGAAACAGAACATGTAGACCGTGAAACTGTCCATTTATCACAAGACCTGCACATTCACGTCCCCTAGGAACAAACAAATGAGGAGGAGTCCGGCCAACCTCGTAGGTTCATGGCGTATGGTCCTATTGAAGCCCGATCCACTTCAATCGTATTGGTGCAGGGCCATAGGGTAGGGATTGACGAGGACCTACCGGAAATAGAGAAAAGCCACAAAAGTACAAACGACCTCTAGGCCTCAGCAAGGACAGCCTCCCAGTATCGGCCCCAGTTTTGGAGGACCTGTGGAGTCATGATTCGTTCAGGGAGTGATCGAGACCGTGCCGGTACAAACGTGGGATCCACATAGCTAGCACCAGCAGCATTGTTAGCACGAGTAGAGAGGATTTGGTTTAGGTGGAGCATGCAGGGATGCTTAACGTCTCATATCCTGTCGATGAGACTTTTTCGGCTCCAGGTATAATAAAAGGGGGGCAAATACGAAACCAAAGCTTCAATAGTAGGGTTCTAGGTAAGTTTTCATCGATCTCGATACCATCTCATCTCATCGTCTGTGGCACGATCAGATGTAGAACATGGATAGGGCTTTCGGGCAATTGGACCAAATAGGAAAGTAGTGTCTGTAGTGTCTGTTCACAAATTCGAGTCCCCGTCAGCCGGGTGATCCTGATCAGTAGATCCGTACTTTTGTCTCAGCTGACTAGCTAGCTGGTTAGTTAGCTAGTCAACCACCAAGGCTTACTTGACGGCACGTCGCCCAAGTTTAAATCTGGTACTTTACGCCAAAATGTGGCGCATAAACTTTTTCTCGATTTCACGTCAACCTTAACAACAAAACAAGGTGATGAGGGGAAAGTGAATTGCCTTCCACCATCGTTTCAGACTCTCGCCCTGTGCCGTCCGCCCGAAGCCCCACATCAGCAAAACCATTCGAGGAGCTAACGCGCCTCGATCTGCAGGATGACCCATTAACCCATCTTCCCACTTCCGACCCGTCCACAGTGGGGCAAGAGAAACATCCTAGACCATTGCATTATCCAATTGTGGCTGAGGAAGCGACTTTTTAAGCGAGATTGGTTGCGCTAAGTCCCTGCGTCCACGACACCGGCAAAGACAAAGGAGATTTGGGTTTCGGGTTCTAGATACTTTTTAAGTTTTTCACCATTGGTCGACATGACAGCTCGGGGTTGTTCCAGTTCCATTGTTTATTCTGCAGATAATTTCTGACAATAACCTTCGCACATATCCATGCCATCTGCGCCGTACAGATTTGGACTATTCGTTCTCTCCACTGCACCGGCTTGAGGACGGATGACCTAACGGTGCCGGTCTCCCGCCACATCATTGCCCCCTTTTGGCCAAGCGTGCGGCCTATAAATCAATACCCGCTGAGATCTGCGCTCGTCAATTCAACCCACGAATCATGCCTTTCTAAACAAGCCTGACTCGTGAAAAGCGGAGACCTGGCCCAGGAGATGAGGCACCGTCTGTACGAGGTCAAAACTTCGAGCATAAGACCTTTACCGAAGACCCACAACACCGCCGATCTTCGGCCAAATTGGCGAGACTTTGCTCCGCATTGCCCCTTTCGTACTCCGTGGCCTGGCCGATCCCAGCGTATGGGGAGTTCTAGACGGCATCACAAGCCATTGTGACCAATTTTTGGTGTCTTTCAGAGCCTCCAAGATGACATCCCCACAGGTTCAAGTGCCATAGCGCATGGACTAGAAGAGAAAGGCGCAGTAGACGAGCAGTCGATCCTGAAACCCGTTAGATTAGACCCAATTGACACTCCGTCTACTGTAAACTACTAGCAAGTCGGGCAGGTGGACACGCATAGTCTGTGAGCCAATGACTTTTAAGTTCTTGCTACACAAGATACTTTTGCTCGGGGGTACTATGGACTCCACCATCCCAGTAGACTTTCTTTCTCCCGATGGCATTTGTTCTCTAACCATGGGTCTCATAAACGTTATGTCACTGTTGACAGTGACCCGTCTATTTTCGGCTCTTGTTGCCTACCTTGTGATTAAGTTTGTGCACCAGATTGTCTACTATCGCTTTGTCCATCCTCTTTCGGCCTTTCCTGGTAACTCTGGGTAAATTACTGATATTTATTTACACCCATCGAAATCTACATGAATCTCTTCTCTCTCATCTACCATGGCATCAGACGAGAACACCTACCAATCGACCTGGTGGCGATACCGAAAGGTCTCAATTGAGAGCCTAATTGATACTAAACCTACCTTGATTGACCAGGATGATGATCTAGAGCCTGATCTCCAGCTAGAATATGAAGATCATAAAAGTGTTGAGACATACCCGGTAAGTATACAGTAGGCATCTCTGGAAAATATATGTCTTTACTTATATCTTCGTCCTGATAAACCACATCATCTTTTCCACCCTCTAGACCCCCAAAGATGCCTTTCTGGGTAGTAAACTTATGTATCGTTTCTCGTTTTGTTTGTCTGTTTTTTGTTGGTAGCCTCTAATTGGGTACAGCGATTCTGGAGAAAAATATGGTGGTGGACCACTTTGATGGTCATATCATAGGTCTTCTGAAGCTCTCTTTTTGTTGGTGAAGAGAGAATTGGACAAGATGATTCTCGAACTTTTTTGATCCGAGATTGCGATTTTGTGAATTTTGAGGGAGTCCAGAGAGTATTTGGATCACTATCACTACCGGAAGAGAGTGGTTGCTGGGAGATATCTCGAGAGGAGGAAGGGAATCCAGGCACACATTTAGCTTTTCCAAGACTTTATTAGCATCAAATGGTGCTAATCTAGTAGCTAAAAAGCTATTTTGTATAGTGGAAGCCTTAAAAGCACCAATTCTCGCATCTGCGATCATTTCAAGGAAATCCTCCGTATCAATAGATTTGACTCCATTCCGCATCAAAGTTGACACCGCTCCTCCATAAAGCCTCTTCAAAACTGAAAAACAGCCCACATCCAAGGGTTGTAAAAGATGAGAAGCATGAGGAGGCATACAAATTGCGAAATTTTGGATTTCTTCACAAAGTTGGTCAAATGCAGGGGTTAAATGACTCCCATGACCATCAAGGACCAGTAGGCAATATTTTCCCACTCTTATCCCAATATTTGGGATAAAAAGATGTTTTAACCACTATAAACCAATTGTATTGGTAGTCCAGCTATTTTCACTCATAGTGAGACGTGCTCCTTTTTTATTTAAAAGAAGAAAGGGGCGTAGATGCTCTGGAAACATTTTTCCCTTAAAAATAAAGAGTGGAGGCATAACACTTCCAGAAGCTCGAATACACTCAATTGTGGTTACCCACTCACGGTTTCCAGCCTGTAGAAGAGCTCTTTTTCCGTGGTATTCTGTAGAAGTGATAATCTTTTGTGTTGCGCCGATACCTATAGCAAAACCACTCTCATCAAAGTTGAAGATATTGTCTGAAACAATACCCCACTTTTCAATAGTCTTTTGAACTAAATCAAACCATGGTTTAATAATTCGGGGGTCTTCTGAGAGTGCTCTCTGATAGTCGTATTTACGAGAGAGTCGAGTAGAGAGATTCGGGTGTCGTTTGATAAATTAAGAAGGCCAATTGATACCAGTGGTAGATGGTGTGTTTTTCTTTGCACTAAGTAAAAGATTGGCCATATCTCGCAATATAGGCAAAGTAAGAGCTGCACCTCTTGAATCCATATCAAGTAGCCAATTCTCTATCGATTGCTCCTCGATTTGGGTGAATATGTGACCAGATGCCCTCTTTTCAGCAGCAGATTCGCGCCTATTGATCCGGGCCTTCAAAGTTGAGACAGGTATCTTAAAAGATCGTGCAGCAGCTGCAGCAGAAGGATATTTACCATCTTTTATAGCTTTTTTAGCTAATAAAAGGCGACCTTCTTGCTCTATCAATTTTGTTTTTTTCTCAGAGCGTTGGGGTGGCATTTTTGTTGTGGTTAAAAAGTATGTATTATTATTGAAGTGGATTTTCGATGGGGTCGCTCGCGCGGCCGTGTCGCTCGGGCGACCGTGGATCACGTTATATATCCTCTTTCTATTCCAACCATTGCTACGCTGATATAAGTGGAGACGAATGGAATTCTTTTGGCCCATACGGGGCACCTGCAGTCTGAACACTGACGATGTAGGCCTCGTTGACGGAGGGCTACAGCGCCGTAAGGGCTGCAGGCGGGCCTATATGACCCGGTGGGCTAAAAGAGGATGGTGGAGGGGCCGGTGGTACGGAAGATGAGACTGGAGTTAGATGACTAGTCTGGAATTAACGGTTCTAGGCGTACAGTGTTATCGTAGGCGTCGTAAAGTAAAGACGGAAAGCTTCCGAAGACCATCGCCCAAGGGCTTGGATATGATTATTTCTTAAGCCTACATCGAAGGCGTGTTGTGCTGCCCCTTTCCTGAAACTGTGACCCTTAAGTCCTGTGGTATCTTCCCCGGCATGTTAGAGCTTAGAGATAACCGCACGTTGGAAGGCGGATGAAGAAAAAGGCCTAGTAGAGAGCGTAAATAAGGGGGCAATCATGGGTTGGGAGTCATAGAGGAATAGCTTAGAAAGGCCTTCGACGGGGTAGGCTATATTGTTTATCGCTGCTAGGATAATATTAATACCTTCGTGGTTTCTGTCGGTTTTACTTCTCTTCAAGGTAAGGAGGACGTGGTCCATAGTAGGGGAGAACCTGATATCCCCCCGGGTTAATTTAGTACTAGCGAAGACCTGGGTATTTCTACGGTCAGCCGCTAAGTATATGAACTCTCTGACCCGAAGAAATCCGGCGAAGGCGACGTAGGTAGCCACGGCAAGATTAAGATCATTTTTCTGGGCTTCTAAGAGCTTTAGCGGTTAGGCAGGGAGATGTGAGATATTCCCTAAAAGGGTTATAACTAAGGTATGAGAGATTGGATTACGAATCCGCTTTGGATAGGGAGGTTACAGCCGGCGAGCGCCATCGACCATGCGACGGAAATACTTTACGTAGAGGTCAAAAATAGTGTCAGGTAGACCATTGTCGATATGATACGCGCGGAGAGCCGAGAGCTCGGATATAGCTAAATTGGGCTTTACCGGTGGGGAACTACCCGCGCTAAGTAGACGTTCCGTTAGCTAAGTGCAGATCGCCAGGGCTGTTGCTGGCCATGGCTATACTCTAAGAAGAGTATATATACAGGCGTATAAGTGCTGCGCGGAACGATATCCTCTCCTAGTTCCCTCTGCGAGACCATTCCAGACCAGCTTTACATAGCCAGCATTCACGAAAATACGCTGGCCGGAGAACCAGGCTGGCGGAGTAAGGGAAAGGAGCTTGTCTACTATAGGTAAATGTTAGCGATAATTTTATAATCAGAATAGGATAGTACATCAGCTAGTAGGTTCTCCGATAAAGGTAGCTAGTATGGCTAGACTTCGATATTAAGGGCGGCTGCTATGCTGAAAAGCATAAGCAGATGGCGATGAGCCGGCCTACGAAGTGCCTGCTTAGACAGGCCATAAAATGCGACAGCGCTATCTATGAAAGCGAGGACATAATAATAAGCCCAATAGGGGCTATATAGGAGGAAGGCCTACAGGATCGCGGAGACCTCCTTAATGTTAATATAGGCCACGTCGCCGCAGGCGGAGGAGGCGTCCACAATAGCCGCGTAGGTGGAAGGCAGGTACGGCGCTGCAGACATCTAGTCCCTAGCGGAGTCCCATGAGGGCGGTTTAAAGAAAAAGAGGCCTAGACCTAAGTCGCACGCGTCTATATAGAGGGCAACTAGGGGGCGGCTCTTCTCGAAAAAATGAATACCGTTAAATAACAGAGGAGTGTCCCTCCACCACGCAAGATCCTCGTAGCTATCATAGGATAGGCGACGGACAGAGCGCTAGTAAGGTAGGAAGGACGCGAAGTCGCTATAGAGCGACTGGAGGCGGGCTCTACCAAGACGGATCACTATTAAGTAGTGTTGGAGGAAACCGACTACACGTTGAAAAGCTTTATACAAGATACGATCTAGCTATAGTAGTAACGCGGCCTTAGAAGATGCGCGTATTAACTTATCACAAGGCATGCGGGCCTACAGGAGTATTATGTCGATTTCGACCCTAAGGACACTGACCACAGTGCCCGCGGCATCTTTCAAGTCATTCTGCGGGATACCTAACGCATCCGTGAGAGGGATATAAACGGTATTAAAAGCGGTGAGGGCTTAAGAGACATCTCCAACGGAGGAAGGAAAAATTGAGATAAAATCGTCAAGGTAGTGAACGATAAATACTAAGGGCAAGTAGGCAGTTAGGAGCCAATTAAGGGCCTCGGTAAAAAGATTGAAGATGAAGGGTGCAGTTATAAGGCCGAATAGGAGGCAACACTCCATATAAGTCTTACTATCCCACAAGAAGGCTAAGAGGGGCCGGTCAGCTAGGGCGACGGGGATATTACGGAAGGCATCCTTAATGTCGCGCTTGATGATATAGCATCCTCGTCCAGAAGTAAGTATAAGATCAAGGATATTATCCATAGAGATATATTATATAGCGGAAGCAGAGTCGGGGATAGACTCGTTAACACTACGACCCGGCAGGTTAGAAAGATCGTATATCCAGCGCCAGCCCCCGTCGTGTTTAGGCACAAGCCCTAATGGGGAAACAACGACGGGGCCAGTGCATAGTTACACCCGGCGGCATAATAGGTCATCCGAGAGCTTCTAGGTAATAAAGGAGGGTTCCTCAATGCGGTGATTAGGGGTTCGACGGTATCTCGGCGGGGTTGTATAACCGAGGCAGCAGCTAAACGTAAGGATGCCGCTACAAATCGTTCCTAGATTACCAGGATAGTATTTAAGGAGGGTTTTCCATACCAAGGCAATAAAGGGAGAAGCGGAATCACCCATAGGCGGGAGGGAGGGGTCGAAGACCTTAAACTAAACACATATATTAGGACGCCGGGCTAGCCAGCTAGTTGGTGGCGACAGCGAGTAACCTATATCGGGGCCGGCCCTGGCGAGCTCCTAACTCGATACTTTTAATTTACAGCTTATCACGGAATGGTCGTTACCGTACTTAGAGCAGACGTATCTACAGTAACACGTTCGCCAGTAGTAGCCGGCGGAAGAGTTAAACTTTTCACAAACAACGGTATCGTTATTTAGGGCAGCGGAAGAGCGCATTAAACGGGTGGTTAAGGTAGTCGGCGCCGTCTTCGCTGGAAGCATGTTATTAGGGCGTAAGTAAGAGCTTTCGAGGGCTTTACTAATTTCCTAGTCACTAAGTGAAACAGTGAGGTCGCCTTTATCGATGACCATCTAGTAGTGGTCTAGGGCTATTTGCAAGATACAATCCTACTATTTATATACCCTAGCAAGGTCATAAACGCGGCGGTGGAAAAGGACTATTCCACTGATATATAAAGGGTGCTTAGCAGCGAAAAAGTCACACCAGATAGCGACATAATTGCTGAAGCAATGCGCCCAGAGGGATGCGTTATATCCCCAGTCCTTAATTGAAACCACTTTGCGGAATTGTAGACCAGATGATATGGATTTTAAGTCAAAGGACTCGCCATCTAGAGCTGAGGCTTTGAACTTAGGGCTACGAAGTTTTATGAGGTCCTTCTTCGGGCGAAAGGTGTGCTCAAAAACGGCTATAATGGCAGCACGGTCTAGACCGGGGAAGCGGGGAAGGACTGGCAACACAAGAGACGGGACCCTACCGTCGTTGGCATCCTCCTCCGTAGTGAGATCTGTACGTGGGCGCTTGCGCTGTCCGTCGGCCGCAACAAGGGAAGCGGACACAGTAGACATAAATGAGTCCCGTTGGGTATCAGAGAGGGAATTCCATATATACTCCGGTGGGTAGATCGAGGAGCCCGGGGCGGTCTGTCCCCCAGGAGTAGGACTGGGGGCCTCGGGACTACGTCGCACCATTGCAAGAGGAATCTTGTGAAAAGAAACCGTTGCGGCGAGAGCCCGGCTCTCACTCGAAACGGCGATGTCCCTTTCGAGGGAGGGGATATCCAAGTGATATTTGTGTGCGATGTCCCGCACGGAATATCGTGGACCCGATGCAAGGGGTTCTCACAACAGTCCCGAATAGAACCTATCATCTAAGCTCTATGTAATTATTTATACTAATTATTTATATTATAATTAGCTATTTCTATTAGCAATATTGCTTAAATAAGGTTATTCAAGCTAAATTACCTAAGTAGTGCTAACATATAATGTGATATTAAAGATATATATTTTTCAGTGAAGTAAAGATCCGACTTCTTCTATGGACTTGTATTTTTTTATTAAAAGCCAAATTCAAGTTTTCTTATCAAACTTTGATAAGAACAGAAGGATATAGGCTTACTATTTATATTTTACTAATTAAATTCTATTATTACCTATATTATATTGACGATTACATTAGCTAAACATGGGTAATTTTGCATAATTTAATGGTGACCTCACGCAGTCAAGAGGAGCAAGAAGAGTTTAATTTGGCCGCAACGGGTCACCTGTCGCTGCGGTCGTAGACCGTGGCGTCAGATAGGCCCCGTCCGCGCTCCCTTGAAGGGAGGCAATGTGTCTGTATTGTAGTGGATTCTATATACAGAGGGAAGGTGGGAGGGACAAAATTGACACTTGACTGCGTGAGAGATGACGAGCTACCCGCAGAGGCCATCAACTGACTCTCGTGAGGCAGTTGTAGGAGGAAGAGACTCTCGGAAATGTCGGTGTAGATATCACGTGAGGCTACAGACATGGTGAGGCTACAGGCATTGTGAGGCAACCCCAATAAAACCACTCCCTATATCATACGACTTGCAACCTGAAGAAACCGAGAATTTTGATCAGAAGGTCAGAGATGAAGCACTTGCAATTGTATTACTGCACAGAAAAAAGTGGATACATGCAGATAAAACAAAACATTCAAGGGTGAAAATTTCTTGAATTGCAACAATAGAGGTCAGATTTTCTAGGCAAACCCTCAAGTGCTTCAAACCCACTATAAAATAGACGTCGGTGAGGTAACTGTCACAACTGCACAAAGTATATATGCTTCAACCCGAGTAATCTTTCAACCCCAATGCTTTACTGCCTGAACATTAAATTTCTCTCACTGAATATCGAATTTCAATTAGCACTGCAACTATGTATATTAGGCATGCCACCAACCAAGATATATCACTCACATCCTCATCCGACGCAATCATTAAGGCTTGAAATCCAAAAATATCGATGGAGGTCCTGATACATGTTAACATGTTGTTGGAGGATGATCTGAAAAACAGCCTTCCCTCACCTTTTCAACCTTTCACCACGTGCTTGGCAAATTTCCTGACAGCATTTTTCGCCCAATTCCAAATGCTTGGGTCGGATAGAACTGCCTTAAACTTCTGGCAATTCGGTTCATTTCCGTACTTCTCTGCATAGTCCAAGTGGCCCATCACGAAGCCCATCCCTTTAGTGACCGCACAGTCCTTCACTTTCTCAAGATCAGACTTGTTGCAGAAATCTGCATTGAGCTGCTTCACACAGTCTTTCACGATTGAATTCACCAAAGGCTTCACTACAGTCTGGTAGCTTGGCAATTTCACCCCCTTTTCCGCCCATTTCCTGTATAGAGGAATGATGAGATTCTTCTCCACATATGGAAAGTCATCTGCGCCAGGCTTGTAACCGCGACTGCAGACCTTCTCATTCAAGACTGGCCATAATTCTTGCTCGGCCTTTTTGCCGACATCTGATAAAATGTTCAGGCACGTAGCGTCGGGGAGACCGAGAGCGACCGAGAGGCCAGAGAATATAAGGAGAAAAAATGAAATGAATGCGAACTGCATTATGATCGCTGGTGTTGTGTTCGGTTTTGAATTGGAATGGTGATGGAAAATAAGAATCGAGGTGACAGATTCAGATGGTTTACATTTTTGATGACATCTGAACGGGACATCAGGGCTTTATAGCAAGGATTTCTCTGAGATCGCACCCTATTTTGTTATAGTTACGCTATTGATGTTCTATGTATGCTACAAATTGTGGGTCTAAATAAATCATGCAGCACTGTATCACTCCATGAGCTCGTAAAGGAGTTTAAGCAAGGAGTTCCTAAGCATAGGGGTGTCCTGTTAGGTGTTCGTGTTCCACTTGCTAGTGAAAATGGTTTATGTGGATATGTTTTGTGCTCAGTCTAACTACTTATATTATCTAAGGTTTAGGACTATTGAACAGTTTGTCGCACAAGCCAATACTTCGAACCTTAGAATGTGGATGTCTGGGTAGATCTGCAGTCTTTAGCTTATTTTGTTGACGATCACTGTGGAACACAGCGAGATTCCAAGATTTACACTAGAGAACAGGACGGCGATATACTTTAGAGCATCCTACTAGGATACTATATGAATTACCTAACATAGCAAATGTAGCATCGAAAACCCATGAACTTGGTTCAAGCTGATCTTACATGAATTGTATCATTTTCATCAGCTCTGCATGAGCCGATCGCGATCGGCTGTCTTACGAAGAGACCCACTTTTAGTATGGTCTATCACATAATCGCATACATTTCCAGCCAATCGCGATGAAGCGCCTACTTTC
Organism: Penicillium lividum; assembly: GCA_028828245.1. NCBI lineage: Eukaryota > Fungi > Ascomycota > Eurotiomycetes > Eurotiales > Aspergillaceae > Penicillium > Penicillium lividum. Next base: position 4,929,445 of record JAQJAG010000003.1, read on the forward strand.
CACATAATAAGCTAGTGAACATAGAGGCGCATAGATAATTAGGTGATCAGGTAGACGCTCCACCTAACCACCTGATCAACCTTCGGTGGTAGCTTCTAGTAAACCCTAGTGGCTTCTAGTAAACCCTAGTAACCCCTAGTAGCCACTAGTAGCTACCAACGAGGGGTTAATCCACCTGATTACCTGATCACCTACAAACCCAGAACATAGACAGGCAAGTAGTTTTTTTCAAGAAGAGCAAAAAAAATTCAAAAACATACAAGAGTTAGGATTCTCATGTGGTCACCCACCATACTACTAACTAACCGGCGTGTGGCTTAAATGCGGCCAGTATTTCGGTGGGTGTCGCCAGGGTGAGAAAAGGGTGAGAGCCGCTTTAGCGTCGCGCGACCGGGGGTGAGAAGGGTGAGTGCGCAATAGACAGGGTGAGAAATAGGGTGAGAACGACAGCGGGTGAGCATCACCCGCTGTCGCGCGATGGCCGCACTGACCTTCTAAGCTGAGCGAGAGTACTACATGATTGGGCCACGATTCTCAGCTGAAACGGTCGGCATCTTGGCATCTGCACACAGCCCCCTCAGTGGAGTGATTTTCGAATGCACTATAGGCCTGAGGCCCATCCTATTCTACAGATTGGAGTGTCAAATATTCGAGGACTACTATGTGTAAACCGAATGGCGATCGCGCGACTCGCAGATCGCACATTGAGCCCCTCATTCAAGTACAAAATTATTAAGTCATCTTTGCCCATTACGGACCTCCGATCTCTATGTACCTACACTATAGCATCAAAATTCAGGCAAGGTCAGTTAAGTCGGCGGCAAGATTAACTACTTTTAACGCTTTGGGTGAAGTGTGCTAAGCAGCGTGAAACTATTCGCACGTCACTATCAATATGTTGCCTACTCTAAGCTTAATAGTGCTAAAGCTTGCTTGAAAGGTACCTAGTTAATTTTAGCTGCTTAGTAAATTCAATATACTTCCCTCTTCCTACAAAAAGCTGTATAGATCTATCAGTTTGTATCGAAGCTTATCTTCTTCAGATTATCTCCCAATCAAACATCAGCCCTTATATAGTCAGGGATGAGATATTTAAACGAGTATCTCGAAACTTTATATAGACGACAACGATATCTAATGGCATTTTACCAGCGTATCGATTGGTGGCAATATTTATTGATAGATCATTTCATTATTCTTGCTGGCATTTAGTAGCTCCATTATTGAGATATTCTCCCTAGATACTACATTCTCCGTTGACTGTTAGAAAATCATCGATTCAGCGGTATAAGTGCCACCGCTATGGATGTTCTTTCCAGCCGTAAAATTGCCACTGAAAACTTGATGTATCGGCGATGGGGCTGGTGCTTTGCAATCGGATTTATCTTCAATCGGTCTTGATGTCCTTCTCCATTTCTTCAACATACCCTTTGCGCAGGCTGCCGCTGCCGCCGCTGCATAAAGCTGCCACTCTGTCCCTTTGTGGCTATCTGCATAGTCACATACTCCTTTGACCACGATGGTCGGGATGATGTCCCATAAACCGGCGCCTTCCATTTCGAACCCAATCACACCTTCCTGTTCCGCAATGTGGTCGCGGTGTAAAGCAGATTTAATGACTTGGTCGCCCGAAGCCAGACCACCAAAATGAACTGCAGGACAGTGGAATAAAGCGCTTTGACCATTATCATTCGTTGTATGTGTTCGAGCTCGAGGTATAACTTTGCTAGAATCACAGCCAAGCTCGGTGCAAGACATGTTTAACGCTTCGGGGCAGACATCATCATTTGGGCTTGCGCATTGAGCACAGAATTTCGTGTCTGTATGTTTATGACTGTAGCTTGCTTCAAAAAGGTTGTCTTTGGAAGCCCCCGGATATCCCGAAAGTGGATAGCCTGTCGATTTAAGGATGGTGTCAAGGCCCGCTCGGATTGAATTTTTGATTTCTGTCTGAACGGCATGACCTTGAAGTTTGGATATGAACCCAGCGATCTCCGGGTTCGGTCTGCCGAGGTTGTCTTGCAGCTTGTTCTTGCGAACAAAGGCGTGCGGGTATAATCTTCCAAAATCGATTTGGATAAGATGTGTGCTGACGATAACATCTCCTAGAAATATGTCTTGTTTATTATTCTCACCGAAGGGCACACCGCCACATATACCGACCAGCAAGCCCACTCGGATGCATGGGAAATTGATCTTAAGGTTGGTCGCAACGTTGGAAGCCGACATCTTGCCCATACGAGGCATATGGACTAGCACCACGGGGTGTTGAAGAATCCGACCGAATGTGTAGCTATTGGTGTCGCCGTGAAGACTTTCATACCGTTCTTCCTGTCCCCAAACTTCGTCAAACATAGCGATCATTGCATCCGCCTCGAGGCCCAGGGCGCAGAGAATGGCGATCTCAAAAGAATCCCGATCTCGAGGTCTTGTGGATTGCTCGTTTGGCATGGCGAAGTCCGTTGAACGGGACGGTCCTTCAGTTGTAGGATTGTGGTAAAGAAGAAAAAATACTGGGGAACCAAATAACACGCGGAAAGACTCAACGAACTAGCTGATGAAAAGCACGTGACGTAGTTGCTCGCGTTATTACTCTCATCATGCTCTAAGACACATCACCTGGACACGTCAACTACCCCGCACAGGTTTTGATTTTACCACGGCTGCGCTGATATTAAAGATCAAGTCGGTATTTATAGCCATTTACGAGCCTTTTGCGCAAGCTGCAAAATTTTTATTATTCACATTTCCATCGACCGTTTAAGAATGGCAAAGTCGCAGCGTTTCGGTGGTGACTTTAGAAGTAAGGCTCACCAACTTAATGGCAATAGAATTTACGGCCCTGTCTACCTTTCTGCACCCAGTGAAAAAGGCAGGCACCATCCAAAATCATCGCAAAGTACCTCAAATCCAGGAGCTTCAGGACATATTTACGATGAGGCCAATGGAATATCGGAACTTAGTAAGAGTGGAGCTCTTAACTTGGATGGTCAGTGACCTGAGCCCCATATAATACTTATAATCTGATACCGAGAAGACTGTGCACAATCACTTGCATTTGATGAATCAAATGACAGAGAACGAGTTATCGAAACGCAATCGGCTGGCACATGTGAATGGCTACTTACATCGCCGGAATACATGCGCTGGATCGACAAACGCGGTTTGTTTCTGATCAGAGGCAAGCCTGGGTGTGGAAAGTCTACTCTGATAAAATTCTTACTTTATCACCAAATGGAGACAGCTGACACTTCAGAATTCATCATTCTGTCTTTGTTTTTCTTTTCCAATGGCACAGAGCTCCAGAGCAGCATATTGGGCCTCTTCCGGTCTCTTCTCCTTCAATTGCTTGAGCAGGATGAGCATTCTAAGTCGGAATTCATGAAAATCTACCGCAGACATTGCAAGCTTGGAGGCAGAGAAAAGTCGCAGTTCAAATGGCATCAGCCTGAACTAGAAGAATATTGCCAGACGTTTGGGGCTAATTGTTCTGCCCGGCGGAAGATATTAATATTCATCGACGCTGTGGACGAATGCCGTGATAGAGACCGACATCGTCTCATCGGTTTCTGTCATAATATTTGCGGTCAAATGAAAGAGAGGCAAAACAGACCAGGAGTTTTTATGACGTGTCGTCCACACCCGGACGGCCAAATCATGGCAGACTTCCAAATCCGACTTGAGGAAGAGAGTCAGAGTGACATTCAAACTTTCGTGGAGCAGAACCTGCGCTTACCGGATGAGACACCTGCAGACGCTGAAGAGTTGAAGCGTTCTCTGCTGAGCAAAGCTGAGGGTCTGTTTCTCTGGGTTGTCTTGATTATTCCACAAATCCGTGACATGAGCGGGAAAGGGTTGAGTCTTAACACAATCCAATCCGAGATTCTCGAATCTTCACAAGAACTGGATGGACTGTATGAAGGCCTCTTGAGCAAAATTGAAAAGAATGAGCTACGGGAAGCTATCACATTGTTCCAGTGGATTTGCTTTTCTGCCCGCCCATTATCTCTTGAAGAACTCCGAATTGCAATGACAGTTCATTTGAGTGGACCAAAAAGATCATTAAGAGAATATGAAGATGGAGACAACCCTCGGTTGATCTCGAACGAATCAAAAATGAGGAAGCGAATGATTTATTTGAGCCGAGGTCTCGTGGACACAGCAAGCACCAAATCAAGCGAAGATGAAGCTGTAGTTGGATTTCACCATGACACGATTCGAGACTTCATGCTGAGGAAACGGCTAGATCATCTGAACAGCCGGCTGCATGATCATCGAAGCCTTGCGAAAGATGCAATGTTCAACTCGCAAACACGTGTCTCCGATACTTGTCAACAGACGAGATTTGTGTTGCTTGCCAGGGAGAGGCTACGCGGTTGAAAGAGAACTTCCGATTCATAGGTTATACATCAATGTTTTGGCTCTCACATGCTGTCACGGCGGAAAGAGAAAGCTTGGGAGAAGAGATAACATGGCCAACGGCAGCGGTACTTGGTTTATGGATCAATGCATGCAAGGGTTTGGAGCTTAGCTTGACTCAAAGCGCGACGAAAGGGACCTCTTGAATGCATATCGCAGCGGAGCATGGGCTTCACGGCCTTGCAAAACGGGTTCTGTGCGCGAATGGGGAGAAAGCGACAACTCTAAAGAATGAAAGGCAGGCCGAACAGAATGTCAATTCCAGGGCGGGGATAAGAACTCCAATTAGGAAGATGGAAAGACAAAGGGGACCGGAAAAATCAATCCCAGTTCGATCTCGACAAGTACGGCTGAGTACGACTAAAGAGACCGGGACGTGGCGAAAGCCAGAGAACCCTCTCAGGGCAGGGAAAGGAAGGGATCGAGGTACTTACAAGATGGATAAAAGCAGAGAGGGAATTCTGCAAGAAGTTGACAGAGGTTCAAAGCCTGAGATAGAAAAGGGATATAAAGGTGTGGTAAATATGCAGAATTAGAGAGGGGATTCACCGCTGCATTTAGCCGCAGAGAACGGATTCCTTGACATGGTAGTATTTCTTTATGAGTGGGGTGGGAAGACAACTCAATCCAACCGCGATGGGTACACGCCACTCTACAGAGCATCACATAATGGCCATCTTGAAGTTATGAGGTTTCTGTACGAGCACGGAGCGGACGCCGATATTCACACGACGACAAAGGATGGCTGGACTCCACTCTACGCGGCTTCCTCGAACGGCCACCTTGAAGTCGTCAAGTTTCTTTACGAGCATGGGGCAGATGCCGATCTTCACATCGCCGAAAATGATGGCTGGACTCCTTTATCAGTGGCGTCAGACTCAGGTCACCTTGAAGTCGTCAAGTTTCTTTACGAGCATGGGGCAGATGCCGATATTCATATCACCACAAACTATGGCTGGACTCCACTCTACGCGGCTTCCTCGAATGGCCACCTTGAACTCGTCAAGTTTCTTCACGAGCATGGGGCAGATGCCGACATTCACACCGCCACAAAAGATGGCTTCACTCCATTATCCGCGGCTTCCTCGAACGGCCACCATGAAGTCGTCAAGTTTCTTTACGAGCATGGGGCAGATGCCGATATTCACATCGCCACAAATGATGGACAGACTCCACTCTACGCATCATCATTAAGCGGCCACCTTGAAGTCGTCAAATTTCTTTACGAGCATGGGGCGGATGCCGATATTCATATCGCCACAAACCATGGCTGGACTCCATTATCAGTGGCGTCAGACTCAGGTCACCTTAAAGTCGTCAAGTTTCTTTACGAGCACGGGGCAGATGCCGATATTCACATCGCCACAAAAGATGGTAGGACTCTATTCTACGCGGCTTCCTCGAACGGTCACCTTAAAGTCGTCAAGTTTCTTTACGAGCATGGGGCGGATGCCGATATTCACATCGCCATAAAAGATGGCAGGACTCCACTCTACGCGGCTTCCTCGAACGGCCACCTTGAAGTCGTCAAGTTTCTTTACGAGCATGGCGCAGATGCCGACATTCACACCGCCATAGATGATGATGATGATGATGATATTCTATTAACCTGATGCTGCCTAGCTAGAGTCGCAGTGGCAATGCAGGCGCTTCGTCCGTCCCAAGCAAGAAGATGCCTAACGACGTAACCCACGCAGTAAAGAATGACTATGAACAAAGGAAATAGGTATCGCGCTACCCAAACAGGTGTAAATGAATCCGAAATAAGCCAAAATAGTTCCTAAATAATGCCAAAGAAAGAAAATACCGCTCAAAGAACGTCGATGTCGCCCTGAAAATGCTTTTTGACATCCCCGATATCAAACCTGTAGACTCCCCTCCATCGTCTTCTTCTGCCCCACTGGTAGTAGCATATTCCGCTTCGATCGATCATGTTATATTGTATTCGCGTTGTCGTCGTGGTTGCGGTTCACAAGCTGAAGCGACCGTCGATCATTTAAGGTAGCTTACGGATATTTATTCCCTGAATAAATTCTATGTCTTTCTTTATAACTTTGGAGGAATATCTAAGTAACCTAAATTATAACTAAAGAATCGTTTAGCAATAGTACTGTTTGCTTATTCTATAGCAGTCTTATAACGTATTTCACGGGAGAGCCGACCACAACAGAACATCATCTTTAAGGCTATTTTGAGAACAACAAACCACAGCTTGAATTCTATTTCATTATTTCCCGATAAATATTGATAAAGATTTTGAGAAGCGCGCGACCCGGGTGATTCTTGGCTACTTCTCACCCCTTCCACACTATGCACTCACCCTCATCACCCTGGTCGCGCGACCGCAAAGCGGCGACCGGTTGTTTCCCCACCGGGCTAGACCAAATGATTGGCCAGCATGGCCATTCGGCGGGTGACTTAAATGCGGCCAGTAGTTCGGTGGGTGCCGCCAGGGTGAGAAATGGGTGAGAGCCGCTTTAGCGTCGCGCGACCAGGGGTGAGAAGGGTGAGTGCGCAATAGAGAAGGTGAGAAGCAGGGTGAGAGCGGGTGAGAATCACTCTCCGTCTCGCGACCGCACTGACCCTCCAAGCTGAGCGAGAGTACAACATCATTGGGCCACGATCCTCCATCTGAAACAGCCAGTGTCTTGGCATCTGCACACAGCCCCCCTCGGTGGAGTAATATTCGAATGCGCTGTAGACATGATGCGCATTCTCTTCTACAGTAGAGTTTCGAGTACTGTGAACAAACCGAATGGTGATCGCGCGACTCGTGATTAATGCACTGAGCCTCTCAATTCAAGTACAAATTTATCAAGTCACCTTTGTCCGCTCAGGACCTTCGAGCTCTTGGCATCTACACTATAGCATCAAATTTCAGGCAAGATCAGTCAAGTCGGCAGCAAGGCTAACTACTATACTGCTTTGGGTGAAGTGCGCTAAACAGATATCTCACCATCCACCTGGTTGGCATCCATTGAATCGATATTCATGGCGGTCAGGTCAGCCGCACTGAGGGAAACTTTGAGGTTTTCGGATCAGCCCATCGACTGGTTCGATTTGGATCAGTCTAATTGAGACCATCTCCAGCCTCCAGAGTCAACAAACATAGTGCGTGGGGCTGCAGTCCACGAGACGCGTATTTCACCTCTGACTGATTATTTCAAGATCTTGCTTCGGAGCAGCCATGATTCAATCAGTCTTCCCTATAAAATCTTCCCTCCCTCTTCTTACAGCGAACCCAATCACCTCATTCATTCACAAGATGCAGTTCAAGCTCATTTCCCTCGGTTACCTGCTGGTCGCCATTACCGCAGCCATCAGTGACACGCCCGTCGTGGAGGTGCTACAAGAGCTCACCCAAGACACGACCAACGTCCATGACACTTTGAATTAATTCACCTTTCCTAATGTGGTCGTGACAGTACCGGTCAGCAGCACTCGTCCCATCATGGGGTATTACAATATGCTAACAATGGTTAAGAACGACATTCAGAAGTACAGTGGGCTCATCTCACAAAATGAAAAGGAAAGTCAAAGCGTACCCAGCGAGAGTTCAACCGCTGATCAGTCCACTGTCTGCGAAACCTATGACTGCGTACGCAGTCTTCCACTGGAACGTCGAAAGCGATACCGAACTGACATCTTGTCTAGTTCGTGGCAGTAACCCAGGATATGGCCGATTTTCCTCTTACGCCTGCTAAAGAGATCTTTTCGAGGTTTCTCATGGTGATTAAACAGAACAAGTGATAAGAAATGGACCTTTCTTGTACCAAGACCTCTGAAAGTTCAGGGCAATGATTATAACACCCAGCTATGCTCACGCCTAGTCCTTTCTGCTAGCGTATCGTCCAATTTTTCTACGCAAGTCCATGTCTTGTATAATACTAGAACGCCATGGTGAAGTGATGGGTCCTTAGAAAGCTATTCATTGTCGCAAATGCGGTTGCTCTATCCACTCTATATTATCCTGGTCTGATCCCTATAATATGTATTCTCTCGGGTACGCTAACCTGAAGATGGCACATGCGTGGACGAGACCCAAGCCAGACCCAAGCCACTACTCAAGCCACTAATGGGGGATTTGGTGATTTTATGACGTCATCTACTGAATTCACGGTCGAGACCGCGTTGCCACTACCAAGTTAGGCACGTTCCGTTCTTTTCTATTTTCTACGCCGGCGGATTTCACCTCCCTTTCCTGTCTCCCCCTGTTGGGATTTCAACTAAAATCGTAACGATGGGTGCTCAGCAGGAGGATCGCGATGGCGACTTACGCGCCCGGGAGTTATTCCATTATTTTCAACCAGACAACCCGGCCTTGCTGCCGACCGGACATCGTGCGGATCGGCCGTGCGAAGACCCCACTACTAAAAAACAAAGCCCAAATCTGGTTCTAACGGCCCTGGCACAGTTAGCAGCATTGAAATTGGGTGTTCAGCGCACAGTTATCAGGTACGACTTTCCCTACCGTTGTGCCATGAGAGAGATTTCATCCCATCCGGCCCTATCTTCAATAAATTCGAGTATATTGAATTTCCCCCAGATCGCCCGAGTGTATCGGTTTTTGCAGTTGTCTTATACCCTCTCGATCCCATCTTCAAGATAATGACTGACACAGTGATAATTGTCCAGCCTGATCGACCGGGAGACACTCTACGTGGTAGCAGAAGGATCACGTTCGCTCAATCTAGCAAATAATGACCAATATGACGAAAATGGTGATGGTCTCTGGGTGGGCTGTTCGCGTGGACCTGTTGCAGGAACTTTGTGCGAGGTAAATTCTGCAATCTCCGAAATGTCTGTTGATTCGAATAAATGGCATTATTAGGTTTCGCATTGAATGAGTATCTCTAAAAAAATCTTGATAAACATAGGAAACTATCACCCAAAAGCCCTCGCACGGGAAGCATGCATTTTTCGTCGTGGAGGATTTAAAGCAACATCCGACCTTTTCCAATCTACCTTGTGTCGCAGAAGATCCGCACTTCCGCTTCTACGCCGGTACACCACTGAGAACCACCAATGGAACCAATATTGGTAGTCTATACGTGATCGATCCTCGACCCGAACACCGTTTAAGTGATTCTCAAAAAGAAATGCTTGGAAATATCGCCGATGCGGTGATGGAGTATCTGGAGACTTCTCGTCAGTCATTAGAGGCAAATCGTTTGACCAAGTTATTGGCTGGCTTGAATACTTTTGTGCAGGGTGAGGATACTTCAGATACCTTGCGCGACTCCACAGGACACAGCCTCGACCGATCGGACCATCTCACCTCATTTAAATTCCGAACTCAACAAAGTCCCGAAACCAAGACTGAGAATCATACAGTAAGGGCCAAAAGCAGAAGCCTAACTCCACTTTCGTCAACTCCGCCGAACAGTAATGACGTTCCAGACCAGAGGCTTTCCGACACCGTTTCATCTCCAACTCGCAATTGGTTATCACGATCCAAGAAAGACACGCGCCTAGATCAAAACGATAACAGAACACAGCGAACATTCCAGTATGCTGCCAACATAATGCGAGAAAGCTTGGATCTGGGTTCAAATGGTGGCGTGGTCATAGCCGGCTCCAGCGAAGAATTAGACCAGGAAACTTCCGATATTTCAGACGGAGAAAAAGAGAAACGACTGGCCAATTTGTGGGCAGTGTCGGATAACAATAACCCGTCTCATCAAACCAGGGACGAGTCTGATCCATACCCTCCATCACAGATGGAATCGAAGTTTTTGCGCCGAATGATACGAAGTCATCCGCGCGGTGGGTTGTGGTACTTGAATTACCATGGAGTAGCCTCTTCGTCTGACGAAGACGGAGCCAGCTCGGGGAGCATGAAGGATTTCCAGAAATCTTCACAACCTCCATTGTCAGTGCATCCTGAGTCGCTTAGATCGCTGCGCGAGAAGGATCTCCAGTCGATGAAGAAGTATTTCCCCAATGCGACGAGAGTTATTTTCGCCCCCCTCTGGGACTCTCTCAATTCGCGATGGTTTGGTGGCGCCTTTTGTTGGAGTCGATCCGAGACTCGAGTATTCAGTCCACATGTTGATCTGGGTGGACTATTCGGATTTGGCTCCTCCTTAATGGTCGAGCATAGTCGTATTCAGAGTCAAGAGTCGGCCAAACAAAAGGGCGACTTTATCAGTACCATGTCGTGAGTGCCTCTGGTCCTGCCTACAGTTTTACTTCTATTTGAAAATCTCTAACCATTAACACTTCCAAAGACACGAACTCCGAAGTCCCCTCCACGGAATCTTGGCATCCAACGAGTTACTTTGTGAGCACGTTAATTCAGAATTTGCTAAACGACTTCTTGACACTATCCGCGTTTGTGGTCAAACTCTCCTTGAAACCTTTGAACAAATCTTGGATTTTACCAAAATCAACACCTTTGAGCGGGAGCTAATGAGACCCGGATCGCCTCATAAACGTTCCCAACGTGGTCGGCCTCAGTCATTCCACATAGCAAAGCTGGTTGATGTCCTTGAAGTCGTTGAAGAGGCCGTTGAGAGCGTCTGCTCCGGGCAAATGCTCTCAAGTGTTATGAACGGAAGCGGTACGACCGTTCGACGATGGCAATTGGATCCAACGGAGGATGACAATCAAGATTCACAAACCGCCGACAGCGAACAAGTGGACATGTGCATAGACGCTGCTCCCCAGAATTGGCTTTATGTATTGGAGCCAGGTGCTCTGAGACGTGTCGTCATGAACGTCTTCGGAAACGCGTTGAAATACACAGAGGCCGGATATATTTCGCTTCACATTGAGGTCCAGACGACTAAGAAAGATTGTCCTGCGCTCCTGTTGACGGTCTCCGATACGGGCAAGGGAATTTCACACAATTTCCTTCGTTCCAATGTTTTCACCCCATTTTCACAAGAAAACCCGATGTCACAAGGTGCAGGACTTGGTCTTTCACTCGTTCGAGATATACTGCACTCGCTGGGTGGAAGCATCGCCATCAAAAGTCAACTAGGCGCCGGTACGGTGGTGAAAATGACGTTCCCTCTTACATACGCTCAACAACCCAAACTTTCTGAAACACAAATTTCCGCCTCGGGCCCGTTATCACCTGCCGCGGCATCTATCGATCGTGTTACCACGGAGCTCGAAGGAATGAGGGCATTCTTCTACCCCACCGAAGATGATCAATCGAGCAAGCCTTCGTCATCTCGTATGATCAAGCAATATCTTACCAAATGGTTTGGCATGGAACTTTCAGATCAGACTGTCACTACAACATCCGATTTAGTGGTCGTTGACGAACGTCATTTGGATCAACTGCCAAGTCCATATAGCCAATCCCTAATTCTGGTCCTGTCTTATCGAAGTCAAGGCCCATCGCCAATGGCTACTAAGGAAAAATTCATAAACGCAATATGGTTGACTCTTCCGTGTGGGCCTCACCAACTAGCCAGGACACTTTCGGGTGCTCTTCAGAACTCACGCTCAAGAGAAATCCATAATCCTCATGGCACAGCAAAATATGATCGCGAGGATGATGACCCGCGGACAAAAGAGGCTTCCCTTTTACAGCAAGAAACACAGTTCAAATCAACTATACCAACCCCGTTGGTCACGTCCCCCCTCCCAGATAAAGACACTATACAGCCCGCTATCACAGAAATCGACTTGCCAGTCCATATCCAGAAGGATGTACAGAATGCCCATACTCCCTCACTGACTGAAGCAAAAGCTGGCCCCCGAATACTCTTGGTAGAGGACAACGCCATCAACCTCGCGCTCCTCAAAAGATATATTTCAAAAGTCCCGACGCAAGTATTGGACTGCGCTGTAAACGGTGCAGAGGCCGTTAAATTAGTCCATAAAATGCCGCAAGGCTATGATTATGTCTTCATGGGTGAGTAATTTACTGTGTTCCCCTTTTATTTCCCGCATGCTCTGGGAAGTGCTAATCAATTCTTTCAAACACATTAGACATGTCTATGCCTGTGATGGACGGATTTGAGGCCAGCAAAGAGATTCGATCAATAGAAACAAAACGACAGACTGTATCTCCTGCACATATAATCGCGCTCACTGGACTGGGCTCGGATGAACATATCAGGAAAGCTTATGCGGCAGGTGTCAATGTTTTCCTTCGAAAGCCGGCCTCTTTCAAGGATATAGTAGCGGTGCTCAATAAATGAGGCAAGATTTGGCAGACAAAATTCCGAAAGGCAAGGTGATTGGCCTCGGATAGTGCTCCAGTATTATGCAGCCATGGCAATTATCTGATAAGAAGACCTTGATCTGGAGGATCCGCCATTCGAATTTCGGGGTGTTACCGGAGGACGGATGTCGTTACTGGGACTTTTTTTATTTACTCAATAGACCCACCTTTACCTCTAATAGACTAGACCCGATTAGATTAGGGCCAGACCCACAATCTCTTTCTAGATGTAGCTTTGGTAGATTACCTAAATTACGGTAATCTCAATTTCCGGCAGCAACTTGCCTGCCGTAATATTTGCTGGAATCTCTTGGGGGGATCCGGCAACTTGCCAAGATCGCCCGCCGCAGTTTCCTCTTTCCCGGCCGCACATCTACCCCTATTCCCTCGCGTCTTACTGGACTTTGTTTCATATGGCCCCTCCAGGCACTCCATATTGACCAAGCACTCTGTATGGATACTTAGTTATAATAGTCCTGGGTTGACATAAGCACGTCCTCGCTTGTGAAGAGATCACCTGTGACTAGTCATCATGCAATGAGGGACAGAGGAGCATGGTCAGACGCAGAAAAGACAATTGCTGTGTTTTTTGGCTCTCGATGTGTCAGTATGCAGTCACTCCGTTGCTTACTTTTGCGACGGGGATTCGACCGGTCGGAAGATGCAATAGAAAGAAAATTGCGGGCCATGATCGACGAGCATCCATGCCTGGGAACATCTATCAATTGTTGGGATGCGAGCGCAGTTGATTGCTGGATTGATGACTTACTCGGAGACCCTGAATCCGTCAATAATCTGATCAGGATCACCGCAGAGGATGCCGAAATCATCGCAAATGTGAGTCATGCGTTGCGGAAATTGTCCCGCTTTGATCCACGATTTGCTCATTTGTGATAGAACCAATCGTTAATCACTATTCTGAGGGCATTGAGACTGCTCAACCTTCGTTTCAATCAATCCGAAACAAAGTAAAGAGATGGCTGCCGGGGGGGGGGGGGTGGGGGGTTCGGCAAGCATGGTCTGCCGAATGCCGGAAAATGTAATTACCGTGAATTAGGTGATCTCCCAGAAATACATCTAGAAAGATGGTGGGGACTTTCCTGGCCAAATTCGGCTTAGCGCGATCGGAAGGGGGCGCTGGGAAAGAAAGCCTGTGTGTCTGGGGGGTAAATTGTTTTCGAATTCTACTGTACAGCATGAGACAGCGAAACATATTGTATGCAAAGAAATCATGAATATCTAGTTTGTTACAAAATCTCGAAATGGTTCGTATTGTACCAGCAGCTCTTCTATGCAATCACCTCACAGATGTTTCTGATACTTTAAATCATTCTCATAATCTCAAGTTTTCCTAGCCCTGCCTTGGGGTTCGCTTAAAATGGCTGGGAGCCTGTTATAGCTCGACGTGAAGCCATTACTTAGAGTTGCTGGAGGGGTCAACAAGGACCTGTACAGCTACAGTAAACTGTTCGTAAATCATACGTATAGAAATCCGGTTATGGAGAAGTGCAAGAAAACAGGCATGAATCAGAGGTCTCGGTGGAAAAATGCCAAGTTGTTCAGTTAAGGAATACTGTACTGACATGCCCAGAGCTGCGGTGAGCAATACTTGCCTCTCTGTCCTTTATAATTTGAAGACGACCGGAAGCCCCCTCTATCCATCCTTCTCGAATGATTGAGTCATCATTTAATCCAATCTGACAAGAGGGACAGACTAAGCCGTTTAAACGAATAGTCTTCCCAGGGCTATATTAAAGATGACTAAAAAGTCGTACATACGGAACTGAAATTCATACTGGTTGAGATTATTCAAAACCCCGACAAGATCTTTATGCTTCGGCAGCCTGAGGAGAGTAGTGAACTCTGCAAACAATCTTAGTCGGTTCATGAAACATAGTACTTATTTGCTGCTTGACAAGCCCATTCTACTTCATTCTGTATCATGAGATCGGCGACGAATATTTGATTAGGGGTAAACGTTCGCGCTGGGTCTACGCGGTGCGGGATTAATAGTTCAGTCTGATTTCAAACGAGGTGCCAATATGGCCGCTACCGCCGCTGCTACCAGGGCTTGGCCCTTCGTAGATGTCGACGACCATGTCTTGACCTTCCGGAATGTGACGCACAACATCGTCATCGACCATAATCCGTAAGCCGTTCTGGTTTACATGCAAAATGCGGACGACACATGCTGGATCGATGTCTTGCTTCTCGGAAATTTTCTTCATTAACTCCCGAGCGGTACGCTCAGTCAGGTAGATTGCACGGTAGTAGTCGGGAGGATGCTCTCCGTCCCCCCGAAATTCAAGATAGAAGCACGCGACTGTGAAAAGCATTAGCACCGTAAATTACATTGTCCGCTATGAAAAACATACTCGGCTTGGGTGGCCGCTCCGCAGGTGGTCGGTGTTTCCCATCAATGTCGACAGCCTCGATGAACCCCGTCGAGACATTTGTATCGCTCGAGGTGGTTCTATGCATGATAGTCGGATTCTTCAAACTAGCTAATTGAGTGGTTTCCTTGCAAGACAAGTTCAATAAGACATTGCCGGTCGGCGGAAGAATTAAGGACCCAATGGACTGCGAAACGCCAGCGTTTTGTCGGCTGAGGGCCTCCGTCTTCACAAAATCGCTATCAACCAATAATCGGATTGGGTAGAGATCAGGATCATCTTCGTCGTCGCCGCCGAGAGCCAGAACGCTCACAGTGCGAGTGGACGATAACATGCCCTGTAACGTGGACAGCTTGGCTTGGAGATCATCCTCTAAAGAAATATTATCCGGCGCCTCGTCCTGTAAACTCGTCGACCAGGGGCGCTTGTGCTTGGAAGCTTTCATAGGCTGAGCGGGACCCTTGATGATGGCCACAGAATTGCTTCCGCGCCTGCGCTTGCCGAATCCTCCACTCATTTTTGCCTCCGCAATCTGTTGCTTCAGCCTTTCGACGGCCTTCGTGACATGGGCGGCGTCATTAGACAACTTGCGCTCGGCGCCGTGGTCGCGGAAGACTTTGACCTTGCAGTAGCACACCTCCACCTCGCGTATCGCACCGACTTCTTCCCCTGGTGATAGAAGCTCTGTCTTTACGCATAGACGGACCGGAATGCCCTTGACACCCTTCGAGAGGCTAAAATCAGTGGAAAGAAAATTGAACCGCACGGGGATGGTGCAACCGGAAGGGCCAGTCACGGGGTCGGCGGTCCAGGTAACACAGAAACCATCGAATGAAGTCTGCTCGATTTGAACTTGGCACTGCTTGTAGTCGTCGCCCCTGCCTTGAACTTGGTCCACGTATTCCACAGCCATGAGCCTGCCTCCGTGCTGGTGCGCCTCATTCGAACCGCGGCCTGCCTTCCATAATTGCCAACAAGCTGCCGGTTTCGATCTTTGCTCCTCCTCTTCAAAGGATACTCGAACGAATGTTCGATATTTGTGCAGCTCAGAGCTGACAACCGGAGGATTGGAATCCAGCACTGCGAGATCGTAGGCTTGGCCCTTGTTGAGATAGGTCACAGGCCTTTCCTTTGCATGCTTTACCATTGCGGTCGGAGCATGCAATGTTACATTATAACGAAAACTGGGACCGTGCTCAGAATATAGCAAAACAAGGACGTCAGTATTCTGACCGACTTACTTGCCACCTTCGGCGCAGGACATGCCGCCCACAGCGCCTGCTGCCGAAACGTCCCTAAAGAGTGTAATGGTTGATGCTTGATCCTCTGGGGTGTCATTGATAGTACCATCCGGAGATTCGTGCATAGTATCGTAGCCCGAATCACGATGGATAAATGCGCTTGGTGCGTATGATTCCACCCAGCCATAGAGATTCCTACCTGCCATGTGCTGAGCGAGGTACTGCTGATTGAATTGATCGAAATCGAGCTGGTGAGTGGGTTGTGTGCTTGCCATGGGATTCGAAAGGGAGGGCGAGGTGGTCCTATCCAGAAAGAGCGTGGGTGTGTGCAAATCGCCCGCCTGACTGTGGAAGACGGTGCCCAGTTCGCCCGAGCCAGGTGTGTGGAAACGACCAGCAAGGGACATCATCAAATCCGGTTTTACCCATGAAGAAGTGAAATTGAGGTCTTGCAAGTTGCGTGGCGTTCGATCGTTCGAGACTTTTAAGTCGTGCTCGTCCATTTTCAAATCACCTGTCGGCCTGGATCCGTCATTTGTTATATGAGCTCCAGACATCACCCCCATAACCTCGCTGTCCGTATACTTTACTGACAATTTAGGATCATCTGTTTCTCCATTCAAATCGCTATTCGGTCTGCTGTCGCTGTTTCGTGGGGGAATGATATCGGTGAAGATTTGTTTGAAGCGGTTGATGAACTCGTCATCAGGCTTTTGGGAGTTATTCCTATATATGAGCAAACTTCAGCTTTAGCTGTAGCCTTCACCAGCAGATAAATTTGCGCAGCAACCTTTTGCGGAGCATGAAGGGCGAATTTACTGGGGGTCGCGGTGGTGGTCGGATGATTGTCAGGTAAGAGGGGGTCGAAAGGCTGCAGACTTATGTACAACATCTGATGCAGGCTGCGGTAAATAGTCCAAGAGTGTTGCGCGCCGTGGGGGTTCACGCGTCGAGTATTTCCCACCGGTCCAGATGCTCGAATCGTCAGCAGAAATAGTCCTCGGAAGAGAGATGTCGTTTCCTTTTCAGAAAGTGAGATTATCAGTAAGTGCAACGTCGCAGATAGGTCGATTTGCTTGCAATATCGTGTCGATAAGGGGCGTTGTTATTTCTTGGTGGTCGTTGTCAGGAAGTGAACATGCAAGCCTCGAAGCGAACATTCACCCAGACGGAGGATCGCGGGACCCTAGATGAAGAGTGTTGGAACTGCTCGGCTGAGGATAATTTTTTCAAAGCCATGAGGGTTGGGATTGCGAGAGGGCCTTTTTACCGTGAAAGGGGAAATTGGAGAGAATGGTCGAGAACAAGCCGTAAAAGAGGGGTGGAACAACAGTATACGACGAGCGGGCTGAGAATGGGAAGACTAAAGACGGTACTGCCCGTGGGACCTTTCAATAAAGAGAGATCTCTACAACCAGACTAGACTGACATCAAGTGAGCCACAGTTCGAGGGGCTTGCGCTTCTTAGAGGAATGGATGAGTGTGTGAATGTGGATGTGGAGTAGGAGATGGAAAGATGGAAATTTTCGGAAGAGAGCGAGAGAAAGACAGTCTCGCAACCAGGAGCCGCATCGAGCTCTTTCCATCCGGAATGTGCGGCTGGAGAACCAGAGCGCGTGATCTCGGACATCCTGATAAAATCATACACCTTTCTATCGCATTATACATACACCTTTTCCTTGCATTATATACAAAATCTCACCACTTTCATCCACATGACTGCAATGATAATATGAAGGCATCGCATATTCGGTTTTCCGCGTGCGAACGGCACGATGCATAGTCCGACCCGTCCGAGCTACCGTGCCAGCAGCCTAATTGGCGGGTACTCATCCCAGCAATGAACGGTGCAGGGCGCGTCTTTTTTGTTCAGCCACCATTGGGGTTGTTTAGTGCGCTTTATCTCAGTATGATTCGTTCGCGAGTCTTAGAGCCTGATTGATTGCGCCAAGTGCGATAAATAGTGACACCTTGTGTCTTATTGGTTGATCACTTCGCGGTATTCAGCACTTCCCCTCTGCTGTAAGACTAGCTCCGCTAGAGTCTACCAATTCATTGCCCCTGGATAGGAGACAAAGACTCTTCGGGAAATTACTTGGTTGCCTAAAATGCTTATTTTGCTCTTCGTAGCAAATGGCGTAAAGTATTTTATTATTTTCTGTCTATTGTGCCCCCTAACAGCATCAAAATTTCTATTACCCGAAGCTCTCGCGATTGTAGCCTCGTGGTTATCATTGTGAAATTCTGTCGCGACACAAGAAAAAAAACCTTTACCACCCCTAAGCTGATCTGTTCTTCAGGTCTGTGGATAGTGTAATTATAAAAGGCTTGCTGTACTGATGATCTCACATCATAATTGTTAATGATGGCACCATCGCGTGAACCGTTAAATGCCATTTAGAACGGGAGTACTTACCAAATGGGGGTGGTGGATGTTAATATTGTCCTAAAGAGGGAGAAATAAATGGTGCTAAAATCAGCCTTATTTCGATAGCAATTAGAGGTCATTAGAGCCGAAGCTCTCAAGGGGGATGCTGGTTCTTTCAACCCGGCTCGAGGACCAAATCGATCTACAGTAATGCAGCTTGACGGGAGCTGAAAATCGCCACCCATAGTCTATGGTAATGGCTAAATCTATCGGTGCGTTTCGTTAAACAAGCTCGGGTAGTCTGCTTAAAGCACCTGTCATGTAAGATTCTTCACAATTTTTGCCAAGACTAACGGCAGATGAAATGTACAGAGCTAAATAATAAGAACCAGTGGCAATCGCAACTTGGCCCAAACCTTACACCTAAATCGGCTGTTTGGACCCACCCAAACTAATTGATTGTGTTGTCTATTGAAACGCGACACCTTGCATGACACCATCCATGTTACTTCCTCTGGGTCTAGTTCTCTCTCAACGGTTGCTTCCACAAATTCAATTTTCTTTGTTATCGCGCTATCCATAATAGACCATGAGATCAAGGCCAGTTCCGATCTCTGCTTCCGCTGACTGATCGCCCGTCACGCTATGTTAACCGAGCCGCACCCGGAATTACCGACCCGGTCCATATCAGTGCTGCAACTTGCAGCCCGACCAAAAAGATCATGTGAGTGGCTCGAAGTAGATGTATGTGAATTATCGCCTCAGACCTATTCAATGTCAAACGAACTAATATCTTACAAATAGAGGTCTCGCAAGAGCTTTGAGAAGATATCCAGAAATATGGAGAGAAAGAACTACATAATTACGTATGTAGAGCCATCTAGATTAGTGTTATCTTCTCTTTTGGGCTGTAGAAAGTCTACTGACTACGGCTGACCCGAAAATTTTGAACCTGGGGCTGTCTAGGCTCGTTTTTGCGGGCTTCACTCGGCTATTATACCACCCTGGAAATCACCGGTGCCTGAGATTAGTGGAGTGGGTTGGCAGTAGATTCAGCCCCCCAACCCGGGTAACCTTAAGCTGCAGGATAGGCACAGACTAGTAGAGGAACTCTTTCCACCCTGGAAAATAAAGTAAAAATGGTCAAAGATTGTACAGGATCGGTTGAAGGGCGAATCGATGCTATATTCATCTTTAATGAAGTGGGGCAGGACGAAGGAGATAATTAGCAATTGAAGAATTTATTTAAGGATTCAATGGATTAACGTGTCATGAGAAAGACAAAAGCAAGTTAACTTTTCTAATGTTTCCTCGTGCATTTGGGTCTTCGTCCGTGCACGTTTTCAAATTAGCACCAAAAAAACCCACGACAGCTCTACTCTTTCTGTGGCAAGCCACCTGGTGGCGTTCACTCCGAATCGATATCCATGATATTAGCTTCAAGCCTGTCGCTTGTTTTAACCTTGTATTTCGCCTTGGTACTATCTGAAAATGCCCCACTCGTTTCTTCAAGTATATATGGAAGAAATTCCTAGACGAAGAAGACGTACTGGTCGGGCTCAAGTTGTGGGCATTGCTATTGTCTCGGACGGGTCACTCTTTTGACGAACATTCTTTTCGAACCCTCATTCTTTTATAAATCGCGCTCCTTTTCCGTCTCAGCGGCCAGGGATGCATTGGACGCAACTGTTGTTGGCCTTCGGGGTCACAGCGTTTGCTCTTCCCTCGAATCAGAATTTCTGCCAATCCGAACGGCACGTCATTGATGAAATTCAAAATGACCGAGAGGCTCGGGCATACTGTAGCAGCAGTGTGCTTCATATCCCAACTCACACGACTACCGTGACGCATACATGGACTCCGCCGCCCAAAATCGTCACTCACACTGTCTTCAGAACTAGCACTCACACTGCTTTGACCACCCACATTATCTCGCAGACAATTACTGAACACTTTACTGACACTATCACGGATCACCTCACCCTCTCAACCACCGATTTTGCTGACTCGACGCTGACAGTGGTAACCACCGACATCGTGTATCAGACAGACACAGCCACCATCACGGCCCTATCCACCGCTACAATCACAAACCTCGTGACCGAGACCGACACCAATGTGGTCACTGCAACCTCTACCGCCACCTACGAACAAGTTTATGGACGCGATTTCCGGGGAGAGCCATACCAGCAAGGAAATGTTCCCAAGCCTCTCCATGGGCTACAGAGCAAGGTTATGTCAGAGATTTGCTCTTGTCTACACCTGCAGACCCCAACAATCACTCATTCGGTGATCAAGACTGCTGTCAAGCCTACTGTGGGTTCTAATTTTGTAGATTAACAATAGAAATGAGGATAAAAGCTAACTTGGGCTCAGATTACCTCGACCCAGACAGTTCACCGGACAGCTACTGTTACCGATACCATTCTGTCAACTCACCATGCCACGGTGGAAGTTACGAACACTGCAACTTTAGATTCAACCACTGTAGTCACCTTCGTGCAAACCAGCTATTTCACCGACACTGTCACGGAGGAATCTACCGTCGAGATCACGACAGATTTGACTACCGAGGTGACAGACACTGTGACTGTGATCGCCACAGACTCCGTTTTTGTTTCATCTACGACTTTGGCGGAAGTCACCGTGACCGAGTCATCTTCAAGATATGTGGCCCCTTCATCTACCTCTACAATCGTCGCTTCATCCAAGGCCTCCAATGTGGTGTCATCTTCAACCTCGGTTAGCACAACTACATCTGCCGCATTTGTGGTTACGACAACTTCCAACTCAAATTATGGTGGTGCTACGGTCTCGTCGTTTGCTGGCCCAATTACACTCAGCTCTGCTGCAACAGCTACCATGACCCCGATTGACCCTCCCGGTGTCAACATGGGTGGTACTGGTGTTTTGACTCCCACTGGCGTCGCCCAAGTATGGTACAGCTCGGATGACAGCACCTCCGACTCAAACTCCGCATACCCTTACGTCCGTTTGAACATGACCTTTGCGGAAGATTCAGTTGCCTTGGATCAGTCAATCTACATTAAGGATATCGTCTGCACCTCCTCCACTCTATCTGGATATTTCAACAATTCGGCCGCATATAGTTATGCAGAGAGCTCTTGGCCGACTGATAGCAGTGTCATTCTGATCACAGCTGCGTCAAGCTGCAGTTCCGACGGACAGAACATTTACTTCTTGTCTACTTCGATCGTCTTCACTGACTCCAGCGACTCCTTCGTGGCAACAGGAACCATCGAAGCAATTGCCGACGTTCTCGACAACGTCGGAATGGACTTTGGTGCTCTTACATACAACACGGATGATAGCAGTTCGAGCTCGAGCTCCTCAGATTTGGGCTGTACCTCTCCGACTTCGTCTACAATCGATGGCCTTCCTGCTATCTCCTGCGGAACAGATTTCGATGAGAAATTAAATGATGCTCTCGGATATTACTCTGTTGAAACTGAGTCTGATGTCGATGTTAGTTTCCAATCTTCTCTATTATCAAATGGAGTGCCGTTTCACAATGCTAACAAGAAGTCAGGCTACCTTGTTGACTCTTGCTCCTGGATCATCAACTATTACCAGTTCCCGAGTGATGCGCCGTAGCTTTTGGAGCAAGCTCAAGGCTGCTGTCAAGAAGGTCGCAAGTGTAGTTAAGTCAGTTGCTACGACGGTGGCGACCAAGGTGGCTACTGTCGCGAAGACTGTTGTCAGCACAGCTGTGTCAGCCGTGAAGACCGTGGTCAGCACTGTCGCAAGCACGGTCACAACTATTGCTAAGACAATTGTGGCCCTTGTTACTCTTGTTGTGACTGGTAACTACAGTCAAACGTTCGATATCTCGCTGAGCATCACCCCGTCCTCGTCTCTTTTGACTACATCTCCCTGGGGAGAAGGATTCAAGTTCTATACATTGACCCTTGATAAGGAGGATTCTCACTTCTCACTGGATGATACAGTCTTGGAGAAGATCGAGTCGGAGCTGATTGGAGAAGCTGACCCCGAGCCCGGCATCGAGCTCTGGTGTGTTGACTGTGGCGTCACCGGTGAATTCAAAATCACGGGAGCATTCTCAATCAGCGTTTCTAAGGGAATCTCAAAGGCTCAGCTCTCTTTGACCGGCAACATGTATGCTGGCTTGTTCATCGGGCTTGATGCCTTTGCTGAGTACGATTTGACGACTGAGCACGATCTTTTCACAGTCAGCCTGCCTGGATTTTCGATTCCTGACATTGTCACCCTAGGTCCCAGTCTGTCGCTTGGTGTCTCTGCTGATCTTGATATCCAAGCCGAAGGTCAATACTTCATTGGTGCCGGATTGATCTGGTCCGACATAAGTTCAGTTCTGGACCTTATTGATCACGCTTCGTCAACTCACTCAGGATGGACTCCCACCCACAACTACTCCGCAAGCTTCGACGGAGATGTCACTATTACATCTACTTTGGGCATGCCGGTCACCCTAGAGTTTGGTCTTAACATTTTGAGCGGAACCTATAAGAAAGATGCGAAGTTGATTGATACCCCTGGAATCGTTGGTACCAGTGAGTCTTTCTCTTCATACCCAATATCATATCAGTTACTAACAAAAATTAGTTGAGTACGATGATGACCTCTCCTATACAAACGGAGAGGCAGATGTCACTCCTGCCAACGGATGCTACGGTATTACTTGGGACTTGGCTTTAGATAACACTGTCGTTCTCGACCTTTCAGACTTCGATGCTGGCACCTATACATTAGATACGTATACCTTGGCAGACCTGGCTAATGGTTGTATCGGAACATCTGTGACTTCCTCCACTACAGCAACATCGACATCTACCGCAACCTCAACCGCAGCCACTGCCATCTCAACCGGACTTTCCATGGACTATTTCATCTGGGGAGACTCTGACCAGACCACCCTTGCAAAGTCCTTATTCATGAGCGGCTCTAACATCAAGATCAGTCTTGCCGAGCTTTTGGTTGACTTCACCAACTCCTGGGCTGGAACATCAAAGTCGTCTTATGCGAAGAGTATTACCATGCTCTTTGAGTATAACGGTGACCTTCGCGTGTTTGTGTCTTCGGAATATGCTGCTTCCTCATGGACTATCTATCCAGGTGCCGTCAGTCTGTCTTCATACACTTCTGAGGTTGTTTCATTCACCAAGCCCTCGAGTGCTAAGATCACAATCGTCTCCGTTGTCTGGGGTATCGGTGTTATCGCCACTGAGAGTGTATACAATACACTTTACAGCTATGCCGCAGCTGGAACCTCCTTTTCGTTGTCAAACGCATTCTTCGGCACGGACACCTGGGTAGACTACCATAAGGTCGGTGTCATCTTCTACCGGGACGCTTCAGGAAACCTGCAACACCTCATTGGTGATGAGAGTAGCACTGTCTCTTTCCCTACCTCTGCCATGGCCAAGAGAGATGTCGATGTCGATGACGTTGCCTCGAAGCAGCCCCAGCCTGAGACCGAGCCTGAGACCGAGCCTGAGACCGAGTCCAAGACGAGCCCTGTTAGTGTTCCTGGCGACAAAAAGCGTACGCTGTCCAAGAATTCCGTTCCCTACGGTCATAACTTCCTCTTTGGCCGGTCCGACAGCAGCACTACATCATCAAACTCCACCAGTTCCGATGATAGCACTGGAACTGTGACCATCACTGACGCTACCGGTGCCCTCTACCTGAACCCCTCGATCAACGGTACTTTGTTCGTCTCCCTCGTTAGCGACACCACGAATCTTACCAGCTTGACCGGCGGATACCAATTTGCAGCTGATACCACCGAAGGGCTCATCCTTGGCGATTCCGCATCCCGTCTGCTCTACTACTTCCCCGATACAATGAGTGCAGTTGGAGCCTCGCGTCTGCTTCTTGGAGCTTGGGGTGAGATTCCCAAGACTGCCAATCTCATCAACCTTGTTCCGATGTCTACTGGAAGTGAAGAAATTCTGGTCGCGATTGACACGCTTGGAAATTACTACTTCCCCTTCGTTTGCGGAATCCAGGATCAGCTGAACAAGGTCTTCCTTGTGGCAGATGTTGACACTGGTGCGAGCGTTCTAGAGAGCGATGATCTCCTCTACACCATCGTTGGAGGTGTTGCCTCTAACTGCACTGTTTTGGCTTTGGTGGCCTCGGGCTTTTAAACGATGGATGATCGTGCCTAATGGCTGGAATCAAACTTGAACAGTGGTTCTTTACCACATTTACTTGCAAATACTGCATTTTTCATTGCTTTTCTTCATTTCATATTTCTGCCATACTTTGTCTGGTTAAACCTTAAATGTTATTAATAAATCGTGAATTCGAGGTCTATCAGAAGATTAAGTTCCTCCTTTCTAAAGAGTAAAATGTAGTGTCGCGGGATATATTATGATAGAGGATCTAAGAACTTGCCAATAACCCTCGCTGTTTCTTAACTCCCTTATATAAGTGTTAAGAAAAAAAAGATGCCTACCAAATTTCTAAGGCAGAAATATCTCATGTATCAAAGAAAGATAAGATATAGGCTATATATGAGGCCTACCCGACAGTGGAGCGGGATGGAGAAAGGTTGGCCCCATGTGTTCGGGTAAATGATTAGATAAGCCACACAATAACTAACTTAGAGAGACCCCTGAGAGGTCTCCAGTGATTATACTAGCAAATATACTACAGGCGTACTTGGTACCTTGTGCGTGCTTATCACTCTTATCCAATCCAACCCTAACAGGACCCCGGTCCTAACACACTACCCGAATTCTAGAGCATTTTCCGTAGTAATTTTATAATCACACTAACCTTTTATAATGAGGTAAAAGGGCCAGGTAAGAAGATAGTAAAAAGGATGTGAGTTGAATATAAAACGGTACTAAAACGGAGTTGAATTATATTTAGAACTGAAAGTCATAAATATATAAAACTATAAGACTAATTCTTAAGGAAGGAAAGATAGAACACCGCTCGACTTGGATATCAGGATTCAATCTGGCTTAGAGTGGAAAGGAGAAGGGAAGTTTCCACCCGAGCCGATGAAATGGGTCATTGAAGAATCGGGAAGAAAGACAGCCGTTGCAGTGGGTATCATTGATGGCGTAGCAAGGACAACGAGGATTGCTCAGGTGAAAGTGGAAGAAGAGGCAACAAGCGTGGAACATCCGGATAATAATATCTGAATGACAGACCTGAAGAGAACGGTCGGTATGGCCATAGCTACGCTACAATTTAGAGATGAGAACAACAGAGATAATTGGACATCATGGACACTGTGTCAAGCTTGCACTATGTCGACATTCACAAATTTCCTCGACTTCTACCCTGAAGCCACCCTGTCTATAGTTTACTCGCATCAAATGCCAATCGCATTCTCTCTCCATACCGGATCATCACCCACGGCACAGGAATACACACCACGGCAATAAATCCCAGCAAACTGTTCCCCCATCCCAGTCCCATCGAGTCATACATGGCCGGTCCCGCCAAGGGTAACAATGCACCCATAATACTACGTACGACCGTGTTAGCAGCCAATGCACTGGCCGCGTAGATCGTGAACGCATCGACCAGGTAACTCGTAATACACATGAAAACGGCAATATTGCCTATTCCCATGATAGCAGTGCCGATGAGCGGCACGATCCAGTGAGTTTCGTAATACGTAGACCAACCATACATGAAAAGACCAGCCGGGATGCAAAAAGCACCCACGACCAGCGGTGGCAGGCGGTATTCCGGCTTCATGCTACCTGAGGGGGCCTCTGGGGTGGGCCTGGATTTGGCCTTGAGAATTCGATCTGATGCAGCGCCAATGACGAACAGTCTGAGGAGCGAGCCAACTCCAATTCCCAGGAAGCTTAGGCCGGAGGATTTGGTTGGCCATCGGTATTGGTCCTCAAAGACTTCAGTGAAGGTCGAAAACATGAGATACTGGTACCCGTAGACTATACCCACGTATATCGAACTCACGAACACGATCGGTGACAAGAACAGAATTTTAAATGGGCGTGTGAGGGCTTGAAGGAAGAGCTGACAGGTGGAGAGGCCGTTGTCTCGTTTGGAGCGGAGATTCGTGTGGCCGGTTTCTTTGATGAGGCGTTGCGTTTTGCGCTTTAGGAGGACGGTGGGATAGGTTTCGCGCAGGAAGAGAAAGCACACGATGGTACAGAATCCGCCCACGATAGTGAGAACCCAGAAGACCCATCGCCAGCCCTTGGCTGCGGTCAGGTACCCTCCTGCTACTGGCCCGATGACGGGACCCAGCAAGGGTCCGGGGGCATAGATGGCGATGACACCTCCTCGTTTTTCCTGCACTATGAGATCCGCAGTCGTACCCCCGCCTACAACAGTGGAGCGTGGAGTATCAGTATATCGGATCTAGCTACGGGCTCGGGCATTGAACAAATCAAAGAAACCGCTCACCATTTGTCACCGGTGCCGAGCCAAAGCAGCCCTGAAAAAACCGAAAGACGATGAGCATTCCCATGTCGGTGCTCACAGCACATGCAATGGTGAACACCGTGAAGCCGAGATTGCAAATATGATAGATAATGGCTCGCCCGACGAGCTCCGAGGCCGGCGCCAGAATGAGTGGTCCAATGGCGAAACCCAACACATAGACCGTCACCACAAACGAGCCCAACAGCGTATTCGTAGTGTTGAATTCCTCCATGAGCTGAGGCACACTAGGCGCAAACATAGACGATGCGAGCGGAGTAATGAAAGTTAGCGCGCTCACAATTCCGACATTAGTGCCTTTAATCAGACCACTGAAGTTGACTGGATTTCTGGGGTCATCGGGACCGTCCCAGTCGACAATATTGAAGTCCAGCCGTGTTGCAGTATCTGTAGCAACCGCTCCGACTTGAGCAGCCAGCCGTTTTTCTTCATCCCCCAGGTAGAAGGAGCCAGAGCCAGAGCCAGCTTGAGAGAGCTTCGAGGGATGTTCACCAGGCGACCAGCTGGCGGACCGTCCGTCAGCTTCAGCTTCGGCTGAGCCTGCAGGCGCCGCCGTGTGTAAATCTGACGTTGAAAAGACCATGCTACCGCTGTTTTTTTATACCGGTGAGGAAGAGAGTGTGTGGGTAAATATTAGGTTACCAAAAAAAGAGAATATTTGGGTAGCAAAGATGTGAACATTGAAAAATTCAGAATATCAGATATATACCTATTTTAGTTCACAGGAAAGACTTGCGGATAGACAAAGCGAACATGCAGGGGTTGTGGTTGTAAACCTGCAGGATTCGGAGGTAGTCTCTTATTTCCTATGTCCGGCATAGTGCAGAAGTTTGCCCGCCGTTCAATATTTTGATCTCCAGGGGTTATAAAAGGGATTCGAACAGGAATATGCTGATTGGGGGCTATAGGCCCCGTTAGCGTGGGGTGGCGTTGGATGGCGTTAGGTCTTCGGATTCCTTCTCGTTCTCGTTTAAGCAGATCCTCCCGTATTCCGCGACGCTGATTTTAGTGTCAAGGTACGTAGCTACAGAGATCGGTATGGAGTGCGAAGTTATACTCTGTTGATCTATCTGGGAGAGAGAGAGAGAGAAAGGGGGGGGGGTGTTGTAGTTCAAAGGAAGATTGATTATCTTGTTGTTTATTTGAGAGGGAAGAATAAGGCTATATATACAACGAGAAGATCAAGTTGATTGGAAATCAACTTGACTCTTCGTGAACATACTTCGGGATTAATTCCGATGGTTCGGCTTGGTTCCTGATCTGCACCAGCCTCATATCACAACAGATCATTCTACTCCTTTTCATATGCTTGCTGGCCCTTCTGATAATTACACTGTAAGTATTTATAACGGAGTATCGAAGATACGCGTATCAAATCATCCTGGTGCAAGAGTAGCCTGTGGTGGGAGTGGGATAAGACTGCTGCAGATCAGATACAAGATTCGATACTTGTGGCGATTTAGAAGCCGCCTTCGATGATTTTTTGCCGGACCTACCTTTGGTGATTGGAACTCGGGCCCCCGCCAGCCAGCTGACCACCCTGTAAGGATCGTCTCTCGTTGATGAGCGTTTCTCCTGAGAGCCGCCTGGTCTGCGACGGCGTGTTACGCGTGTCTGATAAGGAAGCGGGCGTCCAAGCGGGCCCGGAGCTGGTACCAGTCTCGGCTGAAGTTGGGTCGAACGGATTATCGTTTGTCCACTATGGGCAAGAAGGTTCCAGATCCAGGTTAATCAGCCGGAGGTGATTACTCGCTCTGGTGTGAACGATATGATATGCAGCTGTATGTAGTGGATCGCTTGTGTATACTGAGATTATTTAGCGCTGGCGGAACCTTAAAAGGTATATGTTGGTGGAGACTTACCTGAAACCGCGGTCGTTCCGCTAGTATTACCTAGCGGGCGCGCTAAATCCTTGGTAATGTTAATAGCTTCAAAACGGTACTTTAAACGCGTGCGGTTGCGATAACGAAGTTGATCTATAGGTCGAGCGCCTAGGATGTGCGTGGTGAATTGTAAGACCTGCATTTGAGTTAGCCCTACCCCTGATGTGATTAACACGAAAAGGCTTTACTTATATTAAACCCCCGGTCATCCCGATGACCATGCTCGGGATAATTGTCTTGGTCAAATATCCGGTTAAGTTCTAGGATCTGTGTGATTTCATCCCCGACCTAGTAGGGATGGTCTTTGTGGTCAGCACGATAACGGGTAGTGTGTGAAAGAATAGAGCATGTACTGAAATCCTTTAGCTCTACTTGCTATAGAACTTCTAGCCGTCGTATGGTGTTCCGCCGACTTCGACTCTTTTAAATGAGATGCCGTATAAATGGCAACGTGCGGAAAAGTCTAATATCTTCTAGTATAAAGATAACGGTTCCGTATTAGCCTAGGGGAGACGAGTGTCTATAGAGACCTAGCACGTATATTAGAAAGTAGATTGTCTTATGCGCACGATCCGCAGCTTGTGCGATTCTTTTTATTATACCTAGCCGAGGCTAGGTAACTATTCGTATTACGCGGGTTATTCGTGCTTCTGATATGGTTTATACGGTGTCCACCGAAGCCATATAGAATATAGGAAGCTGTAAGTATGCCCTGAATCCCTAGTGTGGTGCCTAGAGTTATATGTACTGCCCCGGACGAGCTATCTACTCCACCGGTACCGCGATATCAAGCTATAAGAGCCGATTCGAAGACCGCGCGAGGGCTTATCGGGAGGTAATCCGCCACGACCTATGGTGCCATATAGTATGTAGATACGTCGCGATAGCCTAGACCAATCTAGCGTAAATCTCTCTAAGTAGGACCTAGCGGTAGAAAGACCCCTAGTCGATTAAATGATATATCAGAGCGCCCATTATAATCGAGGCGAGGATATAGTGGACTTTAAGGCCGAATTAGGGCCAGCGTCGAAGAATCGCAGTAAGTGTCTAAGGTAATATCGAGACGAGACTGTATCCGGCCTATGTAATGTTAGTCACTTCACGTTGGACCTACCGCGGGGAATTTGGGAGGGCCCGTTTTACGCACTAGGAGTGGAATAATGAGGGAAATTCCGAGGGCAGTATTCTAAGCAACTGTGCCTACGACAGATCTATGAAGTAGGTAATATAGCACGCATATGCGGCCTAGCCACCGATAGGCCTACTGGAAGGTGCTCCGCTCGACACGAAAGACGTGGGCTGGAAGATCGATGCTTAACCCGGAGCAGAGGGGAATAAGATGGGTTACTGCTAAGTGTGCCGCTCGCTTCTACACGTCCGCCTAGCTCTGAGTATGAAGGGTGGCCGTAATGATGTTGGCGATGACTAAGGCAGCAAGTACACTACCCTGCACGCATGACGGAACGTCGAGCTATTGGAGCATAGTTGGGGTCGGCGCTTAGAAAAAACGTCTCTACGATACTACGCGATACAGCCGGAGGGGTATATGGCCGAAGCGGCGACCAAAGCTGTAGAAGACCCAGCATATCACTGCGAGGAGCCTACACAGCGCGAATCTGTCTGGAATAGAAGTCTTGACCAGCCATTTCGTGAAGTTTGACGCAGGCTGAGACATGCTTTGATGCAGACAGTACTGGGTATCGCAAGTCTGTTTTATTCACCCCCTAGTAGCCTGAACAACGCCAAGCTGAGACTGTTGGGCCGTCCAAAGAACGCTGTGAGAATGGTGCTGGTGAGTAAGATAAGAAGCCTTCTCCTGTTTCACTAGATTGATGTCCTGTTGGTTGCCATCTACAAATTCTCGGCAGAAGATCGCTGACAGCAGAAAATAAATTATTACGGTATTCTAAAATTGCGTCACGTAGAATTTTCGTTTATTGTGCAATGCTTACCGAGCAATGAAAGATAATGCGATTTGAAGTTCCAAGGTCAAGACTTGCCAATGTCGCTATAGGAACCTCATCTGCTTCCTCTTGCTGATTGCACCTATCAAGTTACTTGGTTCAGTGTCGTCCGCTAACCAGGTAGCCTTCTGAAAGCAATGACTCTACAATATTTTTTGCCCCTCAAAGTTCTACCTCTAGGAATGGATACTGTATGTTGGTCCTGGGAGCTATCGTACTCCTAGGATCTATGGTTTGTGTTCAAAAAATCACGCAACGCATACTTAGCTCTATGATGCCATGGAAGAATCGGAACTTGTAATGTGACCGCTTCACAGTACGGGAGAATTCGCAAGATCGGCGGCAAGATATATAAATCATGTAATGAAGCCTATCTCTTTCTACATAACAAAAGCACGACATCGCTCTTCAAGTACGAGATCCTACGTCTACCACAGATTATCCACGTTGGCCTTTGTCACGATTGATATTCAAACGAACTTTTATTCTGCATCTTATCAAGTAGTAAGAAGATTCACCACGATCGTTGGGGATCTTATCTTGCTTTTCAGCCAATACTTCTGCTTTCATCAACCATGCCGAAACCTCGCCGGGCCTGCCGACCATGTCAAAAGTTGAAAATAAGATGCGGTCATGAATTGCCTTCTTGCCAGAACTGCGTTGACCGTGGTAGACCCGAACGATGTTCATACGAAGAGATAAGCCAGCAACCATCCAGCCGACAGAGACAATGGGAAGAGCCTCGTCCCAACGACCAATCGACACAAACCGAAGAGCCATTCAATCATGAAACAGAAAGAGAACGAGATTCTAGCGGAGCCATACACAATCCGCCCACAGATACAAGAGACTCTGCCGTTGATGCAACGTCTTCCGTACACGAGCGTGCTGAAGTACAGGCGATACCAAAGGGATGCCATCTGGGCACTACTAGACCCGGAGTGGACAATGGCCATCTTCCGATCATTGCCAACGCGACTCTCACCCATGCTCAATGGACAAGGCCCTACTTTGAAATGAGTCTCCCGGTAAAAATGAGCAACAGCAAGACACTTGAGGCGCTTTTCGCTGACAATTGTGCAGACTGACCTCCCATCGCGCGTCACGCTTCCGCCTTCAGTCTCAGACCCAGCTGTTCTTGACGGGGGACCGCACACGATTCACCAACTCTTGTTGGTACTGAATTACCTCTTCATTTCCGCAATGTTGCCTGACGATAATGGGGCTTTAGAGCTCATCATTCATCGTTGCGAGAGTGACTGGGAGAGAAGCTTTCTTCTGCAATACGATAGATAATTGTGGTGGCTGGTGGCGGCACGTAATGCTTTGACCCAAGCGGAAGATTTACATAGCGTGTCCTTGGAAGATTTGGAATTGCAAATCGCATACGTCCTGTTCATCCTAGCACAGCATGCGTCGCGAACCCTGAGCTTTTTTCACACATATCAACGGCCCTATCCCCCATATCGACCTTTTGGGGTAAGAGCGAGCATCGCCCTGATTTGCAACGCCTTTATGAGCGTCCACACTGCAGAAATTGGAGAATATCATTCCATGGAGATCTGAATACGTGATCAGAACTTCTTCTCCACGATGAGCTCCCGACTCCAACATTCGCTACTCTTTTTAGCAGAGATCCCAGCACAACAGCTGCAATCGATTATCCTTAGCCTTCACAGAGCCTTCTAACTTAAAGAAATCCGTATTGCTTCCACAATACCACAAATAATCTGCATTGGAAGTGCTTCGGATTGAATAGAGTACTACCGGCGAGCATTTCTGTCTTTGGACCCAATACTATTATCGAGAATTTTGACGACCGCACTCGCGATCGAGCCGGTCGTTAGGACCAGGGTCGACAATATGGCTAATCTATTTGTAAAAATATTTGATGAGTCGTATCTAATAGAGGTGTTGGAAACAGCTTTTAAAAAGGTGCCCGAGATTTGGCACTCAAAGCCTGACAGAATTGTTGTCACAGAAATGTTTCACGTCAAGGCGTTCGAGCAGAAATGGCAGCTTGGCTATCTTGGTGAGTTGCCAGCGGCACCGAGCAGAAGACAGGCTGACAATAGTAAACAACATAGATGGCACGTCTCAAGTTTCCGTTTTTCATGTTTCCCTGAGGATTGGCAGGTAATCCTGGGTTGCTCCTGTTTGTCCTGTACGGGCATAGTCAATTATCAGAACGGAAAGCAACAAGCTATTCGAGTGGCATAATGAGAAAATGGAAGGAGATGAAGAATGTAGTGTGGACCAAATCAACCGATTGGCAATGAAGACTCAGCGTATGGCTCGGTGCACATGAGCGCGATAAATCAAACCAGGGCGTCGGTTCTTCAAAGGAAACCCCTGACTTTATGACACTCTATGATGAGTTTACCAGGGCAAAAATACTGTGGATGCAATTGTCCACTAGGTTCCGGAAAATATTTATATATTACACGACTTCTTTCTCTTTCATTAGGTTCTTGAGAAAATGGAAATAGGTATAAGTCTTTGACGTACAATGTCACCGCTCTACTAGACCGCATCGCCGAGTGGCTAACCTTGGGGTGTGAGCTGACCACGAAACTTAGGATCATAGACTGGACCTTTCTTGTCCAGAGTGGCCACATAACGATTGCGTCCTCCATGTGTCCCGTGTGTGGTGTAATGCGCCTTGAGGTTGTCGCTACGCGAGAAGCTGCGTTGGCATCTAGGAAACCAGCAGACGTGGAGCCGTTCTCCCAAATGATTTTTCAGATGACGATCTAGAGTCCTTTGACGCTTGAAATACTGTTTGCAAGCTGGAAAACTGCATTTGTAATGCGGTTGGAGGATGTTGGTCGTTTCGACACGGAGGCTCAACGTGGAAGGATTCAGCGTGCCGTTCGGGGGAGTGGGACATTGATCATGGTCATGGCAGGCCAAGAAGCTTTGATGGGTATGTTCCGAGCCTCTAGGATATTGCAGGCAATTGGCGGCTTTTTCTGGTAAGCAGCATCTAGTATTGCCTTTCGCATCCTCAGGGCAACCGTCAGATCCCCCTTGCAGAATCGCTTTCCAAAGCTCTATATCTGGGGCACACGGGAGCCAAAAGATGACGCCCCGACATTGGGAGGCATTCAGAATTTGACCTATAGCGCAACTCGAGGGTTGGCAAGAGTGATTTTGAAACCCGCTGGTTATACTCAGTATTGGGTCAATTGGGACCTGAGCGTCGGTTGTACCCCCGTGCCAGTCATTC
Source organism: Penicillium lividum (assembly GCA_028828245.1). Classification (NCBI taxonomy): domain Eukaryota; kingdom Fungi; phylum Ascomycota; class Eurotiomycetes; order Eurotiales; family Aspergillaceae; genus Penicillium; species Penicillium lividum. The sequence continues at coordinate 4,963,563 of JAQJAG010000003.1, forward strand.
TGTAGGTGAACTATGCCTGGACGTACAGCATAAGTAGTGCACGTGGAAGAGCGTAACTCGCCACTACCGTAGAGCCCGGCCATATCACTCGAGAATAAAGTACTGTCCTCGTAAGTGTCTATTGCTGAGGATGCAGCTGACTGATCACAGCCCACTGACTGTGCAGCATATTCTAGGGTCATCTCTCAAAGAATAGACTGCAGATTGGGAAGGCGCTATAGAAATGAACTGTAAGTATATAGCATAGAAATATCCTCTCTTTAAAGAGCCTTAGGAATGTAAGTTTATATGTGCGCAAATGACCCTGACCTACTCAAAGTCCGTGCCTCTAATAAAGAGCTAATGTTGTCGTAGGCATCTTTTGAGTCTGAGAACGACCGCAGAATTTCGCCAGCGAATTGACTCCTGCTTTCTGAGCCAACTAACACAGAGGCAGATCCGTGGCCTCAGATGGAAGGGGTAGATCGTTAAACAAGCAAAATGACGTTACTGCAATGTTGAGATTGTAACAGGAGAACTCACACTCAGAGTTTGCCCTGTCTCAATCACATTTTCAATGACTTGATTTTGAATTAACTGAAGAAAAGAATCGATGAGAAACATTGAGCGCGCCGAGCTTAACGGTTGAAAATCTTCTTCGATCAAGTTTCAACATGGATTAAACTAAAAACTATTTCAAATTTTTATCAGAATCTACAGTCATGATCAGGTTGTGAACAAAAGCTTACCAGTTCAGGCGAGATGCCAATGGGGTTGAAACAATGAATACGTTAAATACCTAGTGACAATGGTACTTACAAGCCTGGTTCACCAAAAAAACTTTATAAAAGGCCGCCCTACAAGATGATGGTTTCTTCTGCTGTTACTACTACAATACATTGAACGCAATGGACGTCACCAAAACTATGCAAGAAAACAACAAGGAGCAAGACTCTCAGCCGAAGGAAGTGGTTCCCCAGAGCGACGGAACTGCTTCCCAGCCGAAGCCCAGCCCCGAGTCAGTGCTGGTAAGTCAATCAGAAGGACAAGTGATGAACGCTGTGGCTGACAACTACTGACAGCAGGAAGAAACTCTGAAAGACGCCTTGCTTACGGGGCCTTTCCAAACGGTGTTAGAGACTCTGGCAGATCTCGAGCGTGACGACCCGAAGCTCGCCTTTCAGGCCTCTCGACTGGTCGGAATTCATTGAAGATCCCGATGATCTCACGATTGTTAAATTGAGTACTGACCTCACGGATGCTGAGTAATGTGTTTTCCCGGACCAAGATGAAGAAACTTCCGAAGATGCGAGCTCAGACAGAAATGTGGGGGCTTATATCGATTCATTACTTACATCAGTCATAAAAGCATCGGACGACGGAACTGCTGGTAAGTCTTTCTAATTCGCTATATTGTCTAGTCAAGGCTTTTCTCTAACAAAGCTTTAGCCAATTTGGACCGAAAACTCTTTGGTGACGAAACCACGCGATGTTCCTCTTTAAGTGAAGATGTTCACTGTGATATTCCTTCATCAGATGACTGTTCAACGTTCAATGAACCGTCGCACTACTGGGCCCGATTTGTTGTCGCCAACTTCCGGCTCTGTATGAGCGAGTACCATGATCTATTCCAGGTGGTGGTTATCAATGCCACGAACAAAGTCGACCAGCTTGTCACTGACTTCCCCACGAAAAGTCCCGATGTTGTAGATATTGCGTCACTCTTGACAAACTTCGGTGGGGCTCTCGGCCTTGTGTCTGGGTTTACTGGCGATGGGTTGGCAACTACTCTGACAGCAGCCGCGGGTGGTCTTTTTTCGGAGGCCGGCTCGAATGTGAGCTCCGATGACGATGATGACAGCAGTACTGAGCTTGCTCTCTATAACAGAATCTTGGATTTATGCTCTGCATTCTATTCTGGAGCGGCTCAATCCCTGATTGACATGTTTGATAATGCGGACATATCCAGCTGGCCCACATCGCTCATTAACGGTACATATACCCATGAAATTGCCAACTTCTTCGACGGTCCATTCATGTACGAGCTGAGTGGGACAGACCAGTCAAATATGGAAACTTATCTGAATCAAAACTTGTTCGCTACACTTGCCAGCACTGCCCTTGCCTCGGCCAACTACTACATACTGAAAGGAGCCCATACAGTCAGCGATTGTCCAGATATCACGAGCGGCACTATAATTGACGGATATTGCTATACTCTCGAGTACCCAGGCGCAGGGTGGTCTCTTGCAGATGAAACTGACGTTTCGGACCTAATCGCCAGCGACGACTTGACAAAGTTGACAGAAACGTACTATGTCGTTTTGGAGGAGCTATACACCAACTCGTACAAGTGTCAGAATAGTACAAGTGACTACGGGGGTCTTATGGACAGTGATTTAGTCTTGACGGCGCCTACCACACTTCCTAGCTGCTTCTATAACCTCCCTGTCTTTACCGTGAATTCATTTGGAGGCGTAACTTCATCGCCGTGTCTCGTCTTATCGAACAACGAGAGTGAGATTACGACAGTTCTCGGTGTCTCATACATGCCCTCGAACCTGGCCGATATTTTCGTCGAAGACTTTTGTTTCTGTTCCGGTGGCAACAAAGAATGCAGTGAGTGAGAACAGCTCATCACAGATAACTTCTTGAACAAGTCCTAGTGGTTCAAAGAATGCACAATGGATCTTAGCTGTGGGAAGATACGAAGAACTAGAATTTTCGATAGCTTGCTTAAATATTTCCACAGCTGCATCTGAGTGTGCTCCAGCACAAATATAATACTGTATCACCCTATTCAACATGAGCAAATTGCCAATTTCGAGTACTTGAACCTCGGAACGGAACGAAAGAACTTAATTACAACTAGAAAACCTTGAATAACCTTCAGATTTATTGAGTCCCAGGAGTCAACCATTTCTTTTAAACAATCAAAAACTTAGAGTTAGCCACTATTTAAGTTTGAAACTTCTATACAAACTGGGGCAACAAATCTCGACATTGCAGGTCGAGCAACAACATGCTGGAAAGCGGACCGTGAGGCGGGCCCTGGGATTCCACTTGTTGTCAAAGACTCCTGGCAATACACAGAGCGCGACGAAGAAGGGGAACTGCTCCAAGAAGCCACCGACCGGGGGTGATCAACGTCGCGCGGTACTATCACCATGCGACTGTCCGTATCCGTGATCAGGATGACGATGTCCGAAGCAACGTTCAAGGTGGCTTGGACATCAGGACTGCGAGCAACTACCGGCAAGAGCGATCGGCGCCTTCGACTGGCACAGGCAAAACTGATGCTCCGCGGAAAAGCCGGAGCAGCTGCCGATCTAACTTGAAGCGCTCTTCCAGTCAAACTGGTGCTTCTTTACCACCCAATAAGCGATCGTGCTCCGCATCTCCTACCAAGGCATCCATCAATCCACTACCAAATCGAGTTCATCGGCGTATCGTCCTGTGCGACTATGGCAAACCGATTTACAAGGCAAGCACTTGTGTGGCTCTGCTTGCGGCGCTAGAGGGTTGCATTGCAGGACATCAGTCTTTGCAAAGGGCAGGGATTCTTCACCGAGATATCTCGGTAACTAATCTTATGATCAACGAGGACAAAGACAACCCTTCGTGGCCATCATTCTTAATTGATCTTGACCTGGCCATCAAAGAACAGCGGGTCTGAGTCTCGGGAGCGAACGGAAAGACCGGCACGAGAGCTTTTATGGCAATTGGCTCGCTTCTGGGCGAGGAGCATTCTTTCATGCATGATCTTGAATCTTTCTTCTGGGTGATCTTTTGGATTTGTATCCACCACGAGGGGCCGAGCAAGGGAAGGGTTGTGGCAAGATTTGACAAGTGGAACTTTATGGATACGGAGGAGTTAGCTAGTACGAAGAAAGGCGAGGTATCCGATGAAGCGGATTTTGTGAGATCCGCAAATGAGTACTTCACAGAGTACTACCACCCACTGATAAGGTGCGTCAACGCACTTCAGATGCTCACTGATCCAAAACTGATTACTCAGAGATTGATTAGAGGCATCTAACGAGCACTCAGTCCACGCTCAGTCCAAACCCAAATGAGCACTTTGCCCTATAATACTATTTATTTAGTAACTTACTTTTTGATGGCCCTCATCTCTCACCACGCCCCTTTTTCTTGAGCTGCTCGATCTTCCAATCCCATTTCCCTCTCAAAAATAACGCACTAGAGCACGATGACGCACAAATCGAAGGCATGGAGCTCATCTATCTTGGGGCGGCACAGTAGAAAAGTCTTCAGTTACCCTAAATCACTGTATTATAAATTGAACCTGCATCCCTGCTTCAAGCCTCCATTCAATACAACTTTCCCTATTTTCTGCCTTTCAGCGATTTGACTTTTTCCTAGTATTGTGTTGGGATCTTATCCAGCTATGGGTAGAAACCTCTTCTTTGCATAACAAGATGAGATCGCCAAAGAGAAGCGCCGCAAACAACTGGCAGAGAGTGGCTATGTGTTTGGCGCTCATGCAAAGGAGGATTCCATCCTAGATAAGGATAAAAGGATACCCAAGACCAAGAAGATGTACTACAAAGCTTTGAATCTTTGGATGAAGTGAGTTACCATGCAATTATACAGGAGGAATACTCGTCGAATCAGATGCTGACTTGTTTTAGATTCGCTGAAGAGCAAGGTGTCGAGGGCTACAAAATGGGGCCAGGCTGTGCGACTCCAGATCATACAATCATCAAAGGATTTCTGCGCTGGTACAGTCATTCTGCGCGAGGAATAAAAAGTAAAAATGGACGGCCAGTGATGACATCGGTTCTTAATTGCGCGGAAAGGCTGTTTGGTGGGTTTGAAGAAAAACTGCAGATAAAAATCGTGATGGGAGACCGGACTGAGATATTCAACGTAAGCCATCTTGTGGTCTTCGCATTTTATGTTCTGGATTGCAAGCCAAACTGATCGCAACGCAGTGGATAAGGAGAACATTGTCAGGAACGGAAGGAACGGTAGAGAACGTCGAGGATCCAGATCACAGCTTCACCAAGAAGGATTTTCTCCGAATGATATCGTCTATGTGGTAAGTGGATCATCGCCGGTTCATGCCCGGGTTGCTCAAGGTCATCATCATTTAGCTCTCCAATTATATCTTTTCACTGGAGCAAGGATTGGAGCTTTATGATTTTTGAGCTTTGACATATACCTGGCTATTTGTTCTTCTTCCAAGGAATCAGGGAATATTTATACAAGACTGAAGGCTCCGCGAGGTAGTACTTATATCTAGAGACCAAAAGAAAGGAATGAAGTGGCCACGTCCAGAGCGACTGAAACTTCATTAAGAGTGCTGCGCTCTACTAGGCCTGATTAATAAAATATCGGAACATCATTCATATATTATTAGTTCACGCAAAAATAGATGCAACATTGAAATGAACGATAAAATAAGATTTTGAGGCTGAAACATCTCATTGATTAAAAGGGATAGAATGAAAGAAATCTCGTAGTATAGATCTGGCTCCATTGTCCATGACACTCAGTGCTGTTGACGAGTGCTTTGTTTGGAGGGCGGGGTGAGCATTGAATATCCATAATATCAGCAAAAAAGCCTCTATATACCAACACAAAGTCTTTCTCTGTCATGTATCATATTCGTTCAATTAAGTCCAAAAATATAGAAGCATCATTTAAGCCGGTTCAAGTATCCCAGAAATCAATCTCGAACATTGAACAGTTCAATAACAATGTCCGACTCCAAAGCTAGGGTCGGGGACATCCAAAATGAAGGAGCTCAGCGCCGACGATGGATCGCCAATCCAAGCGAGCCCGGTCGCTACATTGAAAAATCCACACTCACATTTCACGATCTCGTAAACAGATACGATCTAGGACTAATAAGCACCGATAGAGTGGTTTTCTTCTAGGAAATCGAAGACCACGTATTGGAAAAAATTGAAGAGCTTGAAAAAAGCAGAAAGGTCAGTTCTAACCGCTCGAAATATGAAACTTTCGATCTCAACGGCCATGATTTTAGCTGGTCAGGTATCATCGGACCGGGTATTTTTATTCTCTCCTCTATCTTCCGCGTGGAGAAGGAACCGGATACCCAGGTTAGCGATATGGATTTGCCTAGGATTACGGCCTCTGCTGTGACGCAGGCCTTTTACACACGAGATTTCGACATTGAAAGTTTGCGATGCATTTTTGTGAGTTTTGTTATTAACAAGAGTACTATTGGGTTTATCACTAAACAGCTTTATGAGAACGCTACTTGGCCTGATCATGTTCCAAGGACTTGGGAGTATGGTACGCCGGAGTATGATGGGTTGATTGGGACTCGTATAGGTAGACTTATTGCTTACTTTGTTCTAGGGGCTTATGATCGAGGTACGCATCGCATCTCTAGTATTGTCACTTACCCATGCCCAACACGTGGTGCTCATATGCGCTTTGATATTAAGGCTATTTAGATTCTAATCTGTCGCCAATTCTATCTCTGTGGTTATTCCCAACCAAACACTAATAATCTCTTATAATTATCCTGATAATGAGCTCGTCGGCATTTCATTCATATTTAATCTATCACATTTAAAATTGATACTAGTAATCTGAATGAACATTCGATCAAGGAATAATAGGCAAAGTAACATAGTTGTCGCCCAGTCCGAAGTGGATATGATTCTGACCCTGGAACTTTTCCACAGACCTAAAACAATTAGCACAGATCATAATCAATACACGTGGAGGGACTTACCGGTCAATAGGTGAGTTATGCTGGAACATGCCACTACCCTGAGTATCCCCACTAGCAATCTCCAAGACGATCTTCGCACCCTTTTCCACAACAACATTGGTAGGCCAGATCTCCACATCAACAGGGTAAACCTCACCAGGAATAACAGGCCGGACATCAGTGGAGTAGTAATCGCGGTGAGGAAGGTAAGGCCGATTCCGCACATGATTCTTGTTCACCTTGCGCATGCTAACACGCAACCAGCCCTTGCACAGGGGAACCGGATCACCTGCGGTACCGGTATAGAATACCTCTTTTCCAGCTGCTGAGATATGACGCAATGTGATGAAAAGGTCAATATCTTGTGGGGTAGGTGCGCCGGGATTCGCGCTCATGGAGACGTTCAGGTGTGCCACGATGTGGCCTGTAATTTCGGTCTCTTTTTCGAATGCGGGAGTGGTGAATTGGATCAGTTGAGGTGAGTCCAACGTGCCGAGGGCTTCGTATGAGATCTTGACGGGGCGTTCGACGGGGGCGTGGGTGAGGAGCTCCCGCTGGGAGTTGAGGTAGTGCTTTGTGTACTGGGTACGGGCAATCGGCCACTCGTGCTCCGTGCGACGAGTGTACTGCTTCTCGGCTTCGGCATTGTTGAAGCCGACATCACCCTTTCGGAGGACGATATCAACCTTCGGTGCCTTGCCGGTCGACCAGCCGACACGGTCCTCACCCTTGAGGAAGGCATCGAGGAAACTGCGCTGTAGCTCGACTTCCTCGCTGTAGTAAAAGGGGAGATCGTGACGACCGGTGACGAAACGGAGGTACTTCAATTCTGAGCCGGCTTGAGTATAACCCTCCACATTTCCACGAAGATGAAGCAAGATGCCACCCCAGTTTGCAACAGACAGCAATGGAACCTTGATATCAGACATGCTATACTCCTTCGAAGCATAGTACAGATCATCCCGGTACTGGTTCTCGACATTATCGATATTCTGATCCTGTCGATTCTGCACCAGTTCCTCCTCACTCAAGTCACCTTCAATGGTATCAGGACCCCAGTTCCTAGCCGCACGACCACCAAGTCCGTACTGGTTGCTGACAACTTGACGATCCCACCAGAACTTGATGAACTTGCTTGACAGGATTCCGCCATGGCGACACCGATCCCGATAATAGTCCGACATTCCCTCCCAAGGAATAATGCAAGCGAGACCCTTTGGCTGACGCGCCGCAACTCGCCATTGACTTCCAGCGTAGTAGGAAATGCCCAGCAAGCCTACCTTGCCATTGGACCAGGTCTGCTCAGCGGCCCACTCCACAACATCGAAGAAAGCCTCGCTTGTACCCCGAGACATGGTATCGAGCTTTCCGGTGGATTGGCCTGTTCCGCGCTCGTCGGCTCGCACAACAGCATAGCCTTGGCTAGTCCAGTACTTCGGGTCTGGAGTTTCCCAAGACGAGTGCTCTGATTTTTGTTCGGGGTTTACCTCGCTGAAACTGTCAGGGTGGAAATCCTTGTAGGGAATATCCTTGCCGTATGGACCGTAGGTGACAATTACAGGAACTGGAGTTGATGTTTTGGGACGGTAGACATTTGCGCGGACAATGCCTGATTCGTCCTTGAGATTGATGGAGACATTTTGCTCAAAGACGTATGGGAATGAATCCTCGTCGCGAGTAGTGATATCTTTGACCTCGTTAGGCATTTTGAAATTGTTTGAGGAAAGAAATGAGAGCAAATGTATTCATATACTTAGTAAACATTCTCCCCCACTCGGAAGTTGAATGTGTTCCGCGGTGGTGGATGTGGAGCCGAAGACGTCCCGAAACGCGGAGTTCCGACCATCTATTAGGACATCAGTATATGCGGGGGAGGGGTTGATGCCGAGGGAATTGAAATAAATACAATTCAATTCCCATGGAGTTATGAATTTAAGTTGAAGATTAAACTATACACAAAATGACGTTGAAAGAATTAAACCCTGGTTTGCGCATCTTGATCGTTGGCGCCGGAATCGGTGGTCTTACAGCGGCGATCGCCTTGAGACAGCAAGGCCATCATGTAGAGGCATGTATCAGACTTTATGTGTATGGCTAGAAGTTGTAAAAACTGACTTGATAGATCTTTGAACGCTCACGCTTCGCCAACGAAATCGGTGCTGCCATCCACTTGTCCCCTAATGCAAATGGCGTCTTACTCCGTCTTGGAATTGATGCGACCAAATTCGGGGCTGTGCACACTGAGCTGGTAAGACTTTATCCATACTCTGATTGATCTAGCTAACGGGTTAGTTACGCGAATATAAGCCATCCGGAGAGCCGGTCCACATCACCAATGTGAAGGAGAATGATATTTGGAGACACGTAAGGTATCCTGACATGCAGTTCCGTTCCCAACTAATTCATATCAGCGCTGGCTACTTGTGCACCGTGCCCATTTCCACGAAGGACTCAAGGCCGCAGCTACCGGTGCAGGCAAGGGCAAGCCCGCTATACTTCACACCGCGAGCAAGATCGTTGACCTGGACCCACACAACGCGACGTTGACGCTTGAGAATGGCGAGATCGTTCAGGGAGATGTTTTGATCGGAGCAGATGGAGTTCACTCCCTGACTCGGACCAAGTTGTCTGACAAGAAGCCATACAGCTCGGGAAAGAATGCTTTCCGATTCCTGATCAGTCGCCAACAGGCACTGGATGACCCCGAGACAAACAGTATCGTGTGCGACTTTGGCGCGGTCGATATGTGGGACTCGTCTGATCGCCGTGTTGTCATCTACCCATGTTCAAACAATGACTTGCTCAACTTTGTCTGCATCCACCCGGAAGAGCTGACGACCATTGAAACCGGGGGAGACTCTTACAATCAGCAGATTAGCACGGCCACTTTGCTTAATGTGTATAAGGACTTTAACCCGCAAGTGCGGAAGCTGCTGGAGAAGGCGGACCCACAGACTCTCAAGTTGTGGCCTCTTCTGGACATGGACACCCTGCCATCCTGGGTGGAAGGCCGTTTGGCTGCTCTTGGTGATGCTGTCCATCCTTTCCTGCCATACCGGGCATCTGGCGATGCGATGGCAATTGAAGATGCTGTCTCCCTGTCTGTGATGCTGTCTGGTGACATTACCGCCAGTGACGTTCCTGAGCGACTAAAGGTTTACCAAAAGGCACGCCATGAACGTGCGATAACCATCCAGCAAATGACTCGCGAATCCGTCACGCTGATCTCCCCTGAACGAAGTGAGTTACAACCCCCACCTCGATCCAACACTGCTGACTCTCTAGCAATGCAAATGGTCGGCTATATCTATGGCCACGACGAATTCGACCACTCCGCCCAGGTCCTCCGTAAACACCTCTGGTCCCAAAACCCACACATGTACTGGCGTCAGCCCATCGTGTTCGGACCCATGCCTGGTCCCCGACAGGACCACATGGGACGAGACCGCGCGCTCAAATCCCTCGAGTCAACCTTCGTGACAGCCTCGGTCAAATTCAAGACAAGCCGCACACTCCTCCAGAACCTCTTCCCCTCCAACCGGTACAGTTTCATCTCTCCGTCGACCGTCGCGCGGGCGTCCTTCTCGCAAACCACCCTAGGCGGCATGGACTGGCTAGGCGGTGGCGGATACCGACACATCGGACTGTACATCCACGGAGTACAGTACACGAAGGAAAACGGCGAGGTCCTCCGGGGTACATACATGCCCATTCTCTTCGAGAGTCTAGCAGACCCGATCGTCTCGGGACGTGAAGAACTTGGCATGCCGAAACTGTACACGGCGATTGACATCCACGAGCGTAACAGCTCCTATCGACTACAAACCAGCTGGCAAGGAGCCGTGTGGGGCCATTTCGAGTTTGAGGATCTGGAGGACCAGGATCCTGCCGCTGACAAGGGCACTATTGGCGGAGAGGACGACGATGGAATTCTGGTGTACCGATACATGCCCAAGGTGGGTAAGAGCACCAAAGGCGAGGCGGAGGCGGAGTACCCAGTCTTTGTGCCCCATGCGCAGGAATCCAAGGTGGTTCCGTCGAAAGTGACGCGTCTGCGACGAACCAAGAATGCCAAGGTGGAGATTAACGGACTAGGCTGGGATGCACTCCCCACGCTGCATCATGTGGTGTCGCGGCTAGCGGAGATTCCTATTGATGAGGTGATTGATGCGAAGATTACCGAGGGAAGAGGGGTTCCTGACGTTTCGAGCGCTCAACGGATCGAATAAATGTGAATAGTACTGTAACGAGATCATTTACCTACATATCGCCGAAAGTGATGGATGAACAGAAGACTCACTGAATTTTCGTCCCACTAATTCATATAAGCAGGATAGTAGTAAAGAGCCCCGGGAGCGATTTAGCTCCCAGGGCCCGTGATTGCATTCCCAGCTCCGTTTTTGTCGTTAACGGGAACGTTAACTGAGGTCCGGGGGCCATTCTTCCCGCAAGAATAATCTGCCCGGGCCAGAAGCCTGCACGTGAATCCAAAGTGTGTCAGTCCCAAGCATACTCCACTTGGATCCCCGAAAGCACAAACCTGGCCCTGGGATCTTGAGCGAGAGTTCTAGGAGCGCAGTAGCCCAGGGCCAGTCCAGGCGATCCCAGCACTGAGTATATCGTAGATGGAATCAGAAATCGCAGCTCTAGGGGCATATTGAGACATATTTTGCCATATGCAGATTTCGTTGATACCAGCGAAAGCAGGATCGTGCCCACAGCTGTCTCCGAGGTCCCAGTGAAATACTGTGCTGTCTAACCGAGTCGCTCATTGTTCCGGCGAGTCGCTTGGAGGCCAGGAAGGGCTTTGACGCTCTAGCCAGCTGCTCGAACGCTTCGATATCAGACATAGCGTGCTCTCCCGTCAGCGCTGCTTTAGAGAGTTGTTCGTAGGCTTGACTCCAGGAGAAGGTAGCGACGCTTCTAATTGACGTCAATTTCAGCCTTTGCGTTCGTGATTGCTGGACTGGGCATGTACGTCCTTTGTGTCGATACTGCGGCTTAATGGCATCTCACGAGCCCAGCGAGTCTGGGCGCGGGGGGTCTGTATCGTTCGACTGGCGAGGTCGATAATGGTCTATTGCAAGAGATCTCCGTTGCGGGAGATTCGAGCCTCCGAATTCGCATTAGCGTGAGCGTTCGCCCGAAGACTTAGAAAGGGGGAATAATGTTGATTGAGCAGGTCAAACAAAGTGAGCCATTGGTGCAGGATTCTGATCGATTGATTGTTAACACCGTGCATATATAATGTTCTCAGGTGGGTCCGCCTACTATTAGGTATCCTTTTCGTAGATGGCTCTCCATATTGTGGGAAGAGGCCCTTGGACGTCCTAGACTGAGATATTCGGTCGCGTTGGTGACGCGCCTAGTCGGGACACGTGACGGATGTCGTCTCCGCGGACTGAATATTTAGGATTAAGGTTCCCTATTATCCAATTGCGATTGTAGAGGTCTGGGATTTGCCTTAACTCTAGGTGGTAGCGAAGAGTTGCGTTCTACGTGGTCGCAAGGATGTGGTCTCAGTAAAATGGTGATTCTTAACGAATATCCATATAAACAGGCCTGACTTTATTCGAGAAACGCCATTCCACAATCAGTCCGAAGGGTAGTAGTACGAATAGATATTCGAGGTGATTTCACAGTTTCAATACAGTATATATATGATTATCGAAGCTCTTATGATTCAAATTCGCATACAAAGTTAGGCTTTGCTCCGGGATATATTTCTACGGCATGACCACAATAAGCCATAATATCAGGTAAGAAAAGAGATCATATAACTTATATAGTCTTTAGTCGGAAAGCTGAATAGACTAACCAAAGCAAAAATATAGTGTTTAATATTCCAGTATACCTATAGTTAAACTAGTACGGCCACGCATTAATTACCTCTATAGCGGCTCCGAGCTAGGTACCTGGCATGCGACTTGGCCTTCTGGTTCACGGTCAATACTGATAGTATAATGATTATGCTATAGTAACGGCATAAGGTATTGATTTGGTGATCACGCTGCAGGTCGTGTCTTAGTGTTCAAAAGTGTAGTCGTTAACTCACCGCTGGACCTAAAAAGACCATACTTTGAAAACGTAGAAACCTAGACGTTAGGCATTCTTACTAACAGAGTAGTTTTTACTGAGGCAGATATATCTGTATATTGTTTCCGTCAATCAAACGTTCCTTCAACAGCGATGTTTCAGAAACTTGACGCTAGAATATGACAGTAGAAGAGATCTCTCATCGATTAAACAACCTGCAGTTGATTACGACCCAAACCATTACATTAACGGATAAATGCGTTCAACATGCCTCAATTTAGGTAGGCATCTTCACCATTTCCTCTCAAAATTCGCCACGGATAGATACGGCTAAACTAAGGCGAAATGAAGCAGGTAGGCGACACGACAAGCCGAAAAGTCTATAAATATCGCCTCTTCCCCAGCACTCTGTTAAACTAGTTCACTGCCTGACCTTATTATACTTGGTGAATTCCCTCGAACCAAGAAGCCATAAGATACTATCCTGCAGCCGACCCATAATAAGTTCCACCAGCTTATAATTTCTTCGAGCCCGTTCCGGTCTTAACACGAACAGTACACACCCCGATCATCAAGTCAGCCAGCTCTCATTAGGCAATTGAGTGGTCGCTTCTTTTCTATGTCGTGCCAGCTAACCAGGATGAAGGCATAAAAACCTTCTACGTATACAAGCACCTATGAGTCTCGCCCAACTGAGCTAACCCAATGTTATTCCCCATTAGCTTCTTTGATCATAAGAATGCAAACCAGTCTTCCTGCAGCAGTTATGTCTCTAGTTAGCTTGAACCTGTCTCATGCTGTGCTAACGTTCCAGATGCTGCGATCGGCCCGGTCTGCATACATTGAGCCGCCCTAGGTAAGCGCTACGAGCAATCTATACCCGCCAGCCCGCTCCAAAACGCTAGCCAAATTCACTTGTTAGCCACCAGAACATATGAGCCAGAAGCCTCTCGTCCAATCCACTTGCTAATACGATCTTCCACAGAACGTGCCTCACGAGACCTTCAGCGTCCAATGATGATGAATACCCCGGTTCGATCTACTCTACCATATTCTGGATACCGCTTCCAAATCTACGCACACGTCGCCGGTGTCTCAGATGAGTCGATATTTGAGCAGCGTGCCCAAAAAAAGGCTACAGGCGCCCCGTCATGGCTTGCTCAATATAACAGCATGCCGTAGTAGAAACTGCAGCTAGCTCATATGGACCTTACTCGTTGGCGATCAGGTACGTCTGCTCAGTGCCATTGCTCCATGACCGTTCTCATCGATCGTCAACTATGATCTTAGTAGAAAGGCGGGCGAATCCCACGCGGAATTTATATTGTTGCAAGAAAGAGGGCGCGCTGGGTGGAAAGTTAGAGATCGGGCAGATTCACGCCAAGGCGAGGTGTGTGTTGTCCTAGCAGTCTGTCGAGCATCGTTAGAGCGAGCCAAAGATTAGACAAGATCGAAGATGAAGAATTGTGAGTGGACTGTCCTTTAACCTGATGCATACTGACGTATCTTGTAGGGTCGTTTCTCAAATGGTACAGGCGCGTACCAACTCGGCGGGACACCGCGCAAACACCCACGCGTTTTGCATACCCTCACCGCCTCTGTCGCAACGCCATGGATCTCTTGCCAAGGCCACCGTTCTGGCGTGCTTAAAGAAAGGAGTCCTGCCAAGCAATGCTGAGTGAGCACGTCACACCCAATGTCCGGCGTTCGTCATTCAGTCACTTCTTGTCCGATAGTCAGCATTCTGGCGGGTAGTGCTCTGGAGACAAGTTCCCACGGATGACATGCCACCAATCCCGACTTCGACGTTCTCGAATACACCACTCGATCTTTCCATCAAGTGGTCGTGGAAGGCAGGAACTTGGCATTGACGCCATATGAAATCTTGCCTTACGACAAGCGGCTCACTACCGGCGAGTTTCCCTCATCCTTTCTGTGAAACGAAATCTATTCGCCGAGCGACCAATACCTACCGATGTCAGCCGGGCAGCCTTTTGCGATTTTTGCTTCTTCGCGATATACTTTTTATCTATCGCACATCACCCACCCAGTCATTACAATGCTATTGATATCTATGCCTTCAGATACTCGTTCCTGTACTTCGGCAAAAATTCGCAATCAAAACGAGAAACTCTTGAGACTTTACGGAAATTCCAGTACAGAACAATAACCCTCACATTCAATGAGAACTTCGTCAATGTACCATATATACTCGTCCGCCGAGTGACCCATACCCGAGTGCGCCCGCTCGCACTTCAAGCCATACAAGCGCAGCGATTAAGCCCAAGCGTGGATAACAAAAAGGCCAGCATCCGATGGGAAAGCCTTGCAGAGCAGTCTGCGCGCTCGGCAACTCTGAGCCGGACGCGTTCTGCGTGACAAGCTAACTTCTACAAAATTGGCCTTTGGCGGGCTAAATTTAGCCGGCAAGGCCCCATGCGGCCCCAAAGTTTTAAGAAAGGAGACGCATCACTGCTTGGTCACATTAGCCATTCGCCGAGTTCACTGGGTATGATGGGCCGAAGACGCGAATGTACCTATCCCTTGCTATCTCATGCCAATGACGCACCATCTTCAGCAGTGTCGAGCCATTCTGGTCCTGGCAGAGCCGTGCAAAGTGATGAGGATGTGTCTTTCCAGCTTGTTGAGGACTTGGAGATATTTGACCCACGTTGGTGCACCTTGATTTCCTCATTGGGACATCCTGCCGCAATCCCATCACGTGACACATCGACATGGCCTCGATCCTGCTGAAAACAAGTCAAATTCGAGCTTCAAAAGATCAACATCCATTTTATTGCCGAAAAGAAAAATGCAGAGAAGATTGTACCGAGTGATATCGATATCACCCGGAAGAACGTTCTGGGTAGGTGTGGAAAGCTATGAAGAGGAAGCGGTGATGGTATAAAAGTCGGGTGTCCCAGAAGGAAGAAAATCCAGGACAGACCTGAGCCACTTCTGATAGCTTATTGTCATCTTTCATGTTGAGAATGTCGGACAGTATCCTGCAGATATCAGCCTCTTTCTCTCCAACCTCCAAGCTATTAAAACTTTGGCTCGTTCTTTGGCTCGCTGGCCGTGCCTCATTCGGATCTGCTCGCGGTCAGGACCTCCTTTAACCCGACACCCCAGCAGGCGGTCTGCTGCAGCATCCCGAAACTGGAATCGCGGAGGTTTCTCATCATATCTGACTTCACCAAAGGTGTAGGAAATTCAACCCCTTTCCACCTTGCAAATGGCAGAACAAAAGAAGTTCCTAGCATAGTGGCGCTTGTTATCTAGCTCAGTTGCTTGTCATCCAGGCATATGAGCGGTGATTAGCGCCAGGGAGGTATTGTGGTGAGGTAAATCTTCGCTTTTCTTCGGAGGTTGCGTCGTCTCCGCCGAGTTCCTCCGACATCTTCGTGTCATTCTGTGTGTCCATCTCCCAGGCTGCGTATGTTCCCAACTCTATGCCCTCCCTAGCTCGCTCGTTTTGACCACTTTTCCAAAGCAAGCTTCTCTGACTTTGATATAGACTACCCATCTCTGATCCGCAATGACGCGACGCGCGTCCGTCTACCTGCCACTTTCAGCGACCCCAATCTCAGCCTTATTGATCACCTCGTCGCACACAGCCATACTTCTCACCCAGACAAGCGGCCTTGGGCGCCGTCGCCGGCCTTGCTGATGCACCGCGATGCATCATCATCACAAGGGCCTTGACTTACCTGATCGGGCGCATTTCGATGCTTCATTTTGGCTCTTGAGTGACGAAGAATGATTGTCTATTGAGAGGTCTGTCGTAGTTTTTCCAGGTGCCTTGCGTGAATGCCAAGAAGAGTGAGCACTCAGAAACGGGACCAAACTGCTTGTCATACCGGGCAGAGCTCATGGATGTTGGATGCGAGAGCGCATTATGTCTCCATCCTGCGGTCAATTTCTTCCACTGTCCCCGTAGTCGCCTTTACAGATTAGTATTCAATAATTTTGTTCCCCGTAGACCGTTGACTGTGCTGTTAATGAGATAAATGCCGGTGTATAATGCAGTTGGATGGTAGAAATCGAGGCAGCCTTCTCAGTCATCGGGCATACGTAGATGGAAGCTCACAACGAAGACATTAACCGCATAGTGATTCGCAGTGTCAAGTTGTATTCATCCGAGGCTAATGCCGCATCATTGAATTTAACATGGGCTTATCTATGTGAATGGTGGAGTTGCTGGATATGAAATTGGTCCTCTAATTCTACATAGTATGTGGATTCCATTGACCTTGGAATCATTCAAATCAGGATCTATCTCATAATGATATATTATAGTCGTACTTTAGAGAAGGAGAGTGGTGTTTACTCTGCACTGATCATAATACTGTGCGGCCACTAGAGAGATTCAAGGCGACGCATGCGATTTGCTGTCAAAGAATTTCCCATCAATATGGAATTTAGAGAGGCTTTTGGCCTGTGAAAGAAAACAAAAGTAAATCATGCAGGGTCTTCCCCCAGTCGGACAAAAATGTGCGCGAGGAGCGTGACCCACCGCCCATTGAACGACTCACCTTCCGTTTGTCAAGGCAGCATCAACATCTTCCCATCACCAGTTCTGTTTGTCGACGCAGTCAACATCTTCCCATCAACAATCTGTTCTTCCACGCAGGGTCAACACTGTCACCATCACCAGTCTGTTTATCAACGCAGCGTCAACACCATCAACCTCAACATCAAAAGGCACCTCAAACTTCCTGAACTACGTGAGAAACAAGCATGAACAGTAGGCCTTTTCTACTGACCTTCGCCTGTGTCTGATGATCTTTGTCTGAGCAGACAATCTTGTACAGTACGTATGTTTTTACCTCCCGTTTCAGGATTTGGACATAACACTATTTATTATTCACGATGAAATCTGCAACAGAAAGACCAAAGAGATCTTTTTCTACAATATGATACATTGCAGTTGAAAACAGAGCCCAGAATGAGCTCTCACGCCACTACCATCAGTCTCTTCGCCCGTGGCCTGGGCCTGCATGACGGATCTATTGATGGGGGTGCAGGTCTTGGCTTCTTCAATTGTCGAATCGAGAATTGAATACTGGTCCCTAGCACCACGTAGAGGTACCTGCACGGGCTAGAGAGTTAACACAAGACTCTGGTGGCCAGACAGCTTGTCCAATGGAGCACATATTGATAACGCAGGGCTCATGGCTGCATGGAAGCACGAGAATTATACACTTGGCAGGGCTCAGGTCTGCAAGGGAGCGCGAATTTGATAACGCAGGGCTCATCACTGCATGGAAGCACAAAATTGTACGCTCACTGGGCTCATGGCAGGGAGGGGTGAGTTTGTTTACGCAGCACTCCACTGCGGGGTGACTTGTTCTCGGCAGTGCCCTCCTTCGAAGATCTTTGGTAACGCAGGTCTTAGGCTGCGGAGAACTTGGTGATGCAGCGGTCTCCTGCAGAGAACTTGTCTACGCAGCGGTCTCCTGCGAGGAACAGTTGATATCGCAGATCCTATCCTGCGAGGAACAGTTGGTATCGCAGAGCCTATCCTGCGAAGCATATTTGATAACGCAGAGCTTGTACTGCGGAGCACGTTCTACACTCGCAGGGCTCAGGGCGGCGAGAGAGCGCAAGTCTTACATCGCAGGGCTCGGGGCAGCGACAGCCGTGGCCACGGAGACTCTCAGGCCTGCCGATAGAGAGGCACACCGTGACACATGGGAGTGTGAGGAGGGAAGTCCTGATTTTTTCTGGGCTGGAATCCTGACTCAATTTATGTCAATTCGGCTACGTCTTTTGGTAGAGACCGTCTGTGCAGATTAATGGGGACGGCCACTGGTTTTTAACGGGTGTTGAAGTGTTCAAACAGATGTTGAAATAGTATTTTCAGGAAGTTTCTGACCAGAAGACGCATCTCTCGACTAATCCGCGGCCGGGCTCATTTTGCCAAGAGAGACCGCCCCTTAGTTCCATGAAAGGCGACTATCTATATCTAGACTCTCCATTTTCTGCGGTGGGATACATTCGGCGATCCTGTATAAAGACTGGTGAGAAGAAATCGAATCCATGGGTTTGAAGAGCTATCGTAATTAAATCGCGCAGTGCATCAAGTTGAGCCAGATGGCGTTCTGAGCAGCGTTGGAAGAGGACTCAACACATTTGCCGTCAATATGCAATGACCGTGTGCCTACGACGCTAGTGAACTCACCAGAGCAAGCGATGTGTATGTTGAAGAACAGCAAACAATAATCATCGAGCTTCAATGTCAATCCCTTATCTTTGGACAAAGCAATTCGTTGGGATTGACTCTGTTAATGATGTTGATAGTTGGTCATCAACGGACAAAACTCGACTTGAGCGAGTATTGTATCAAGGTCGGGGGAGAATCGATTTTTGGAAAATTAACTGCAGACCTGCCGCTCACTCCTAGCTTCCTGTGCTAAATCTACATAAAGGCCGAGTGTCTTTTTCATGTTACAGTCATTCTCGAAATCGGCTTGACCAACACACATTCAGCATTTATTTGCAAGCCCCACTGCCAAGGTCTTAGCGTATGTCATCTATTGGGCGAGCCGCAGTAAAATGTCTTTTGTTTTTTGATAAAGCACAGTGAACGTCAAAAATTGGCCTTTGATCAAAGCCTAGCGTTTCACTTGAACTAGAGGTTTCCTATCAATATCCATCTGTTTGAAAGACAAAGCCTGGATATATAAGTTCTGTAAAATGACAATGTACCATAGAACCAGCATTTCTCGGCGCACCTCAATTTAGCGCCGGCCGATTAATGAATAATCGGTGCTAAGACCTTGGCGGTGGGGTCAAAAGAGAGTGACGAGGAGTGTGTCTGTAAGGCCAATTTCGAGAACGATTGTACAAGACACACGGGGAGGATTTGAAGCCGAATGTCCCTCGCCTAATTCTCCTAGCCCCCATCTTTTTTGCGCTTTGCGAATAAGCGTTATCTTCTACAAAATATCCTTGGTGGTTTTTTCTCGTGTGCTTCAACCTTTGATTAATGTCCCATAGAGAATGATCTCTCCGTAATGTTGATTTCACCGATCCTGAGCGCTGATCAACACCCGCAGTTTTCGGATCGCCAAGGAAAACTGCCTCCGCCTGTAATCACGTGCATTTCCCAATACTCCAGCATCCCCCAACCTTCAATCGAGAATTATTTCGTTCGCTCACCGAGCAAGGGGGTGAGCAGGGTGAGCATGGAGCAATATCTATCCACTGTTGCGTCAACGACGCCCATGATTTACCCCCAGCGTTGCTTCCCAAATGGCGCCCCAGCTGCCTCCATCCAAGCTGGAGATGATCCGTGATATGGTACAGAGCGAATCTTTGACCACATCACAAATGGCCGCGGCTGCTGAATGTAGCGAGCGCTCGGTACATAATTAGTATTCGCAGTAATCTTCGCTTGTTCGGAGATGAGTTTCGTTCATTCGCTAGGTTATACCCGTGGGAGGAGAGTTTAGCGAAGGAGGCAATGCTTCGGTGGTGGTAAACCCCCGACTGTATTTTTGACTTGTTTGCAACATTTGGTTCTAGACGACGAAGAGCCCATACGACATACAGTATGTACTCGGAGGAAATCAGAACTCTATAAAAAAGAGCCAGAATAGATAGGACCGAGCTTGGATCTCGTGCAGCTGCAGCTGCAGACAGTCGGAATGGCCGAGTCTCCGCCACAACTCGGGATTGCCGACTTGCCCCATACGCGCCCCGGATTTTCCATACCCGGCACCTGTGATGAATAATGCACATTAACCTCAGGATGGACCCGGTGGAGACCTCGCTTCCGCTGCCATCCTGTTTGTCTGGGGTGCATAGTATGGGGGGACTAATAGATCTATGGATGAGTCTGGGGTACCAAGAGGGACGTTTCCCTTTCAGTCTCGACTGTCCAAGACCCCAGAAGCTTAGCCGATCCATGGTTTGTTTTTGGCCACGCTATTTGACCCCTTGATTGCTACTGACTCCCTCCCATGTTGGCGAGCGAGGACGCGGCCTCTTTGCAGTATCTTTGCAATTAATGTCATGTAAAACCCGCCATATAATTGCTGTCAAGGGCCCCAGTATACGAGACAGCCTCTTCTGAACTCTTATAAGTCGATCACTCAAAAGTCAACATAAGAAGAGGACGCAAACCCACGCACTGCTCCTTATTTAGTAGTGCGCGCCCTTGGGGCGCAGACAAGGACTGTGGTCCCGGGTTGCATCCGAGCTTCCTGTCAGGACCACAGTACTGAGCAGGTCTAATACATGTGCCTCGCACGTCAACTGTGACTGCGAAGCTGGGCCACGCAACCCGTGCGGGGTTATGATCTACATGGACACACTTCATGCAGCCCAGGCTCGCTTAGCTAGCCACATGATCCCACAAGTAGTATAAGTACGGACATGAGCTGGAGTCTGGGACTCCAGCGATTAGTTCAGCATCAAATTGTACTACTGCTTTCTCCGTTTGTTGCCCGAATCCATCACTGGAACAGGGTCTAACACTTCCCCAAATTGCCCCCACGGACTGCCCGATTTGAAAAGCCGGAGACGCGAATTAAAGGCAGCGTGCATCCCCCCCCCGGAAGGTGTCAGACCACAATCATACGATTCTTCTCCACAATCCCGTCAACCTCAGTACTTGTCTGCGAAGATGACTGCCGTAGATCCTAGAGTGAGTCTTGTGTCCCCACTGGTCGAGATTTACCACTAATGCCTGTCTATAGCTCTTCCCACAGCGGGTGCGGTATGCCGCCCTTCTTACCGTCAATGTATTCGTCTTTATTGGGAACATGTACTCGGTGAGTTGATCCGGACTTACTAGTCTCACTACTTGAACCCCTGATTCTGACTTGCTACTCTAATTTCAGTCCGGCATAGCGACGGGTTTCGAGTCCCTAGCTGAATACTTCTATGCAGGCAACTCTAAGTTGTCGGCCCTTGTCACCTATTCGGTTCTTTCCATGGGATTGGCCAACTTATTCTGGATGCCGCTTGCTCTGTGCTTCGGAAAGCGTCCCATTGTTCTTGTGTCAATGGCAATGTTCCTGGGTGGCTGCGTTTGGTCTTCCGTGGCGAAGGATTACAACAGTTTACTCGGTTCGCGAATCTTTGCTAGTTTCGGTGAGTTGGACTATCTATTTTCTGTAACGATTGAGGTTGGCTAACGCTTGACACAGGATATGGTGCTATTGAGTCGCTGGGACCCAGCATCCTTGCAGGTATGTTTAAATCTCGCTCTATAACCCGAGACGACCTCCCTAACGGCCTCTAGACCTCTTTTTTGAACGAAACTACTCCAGCGCCATGGCCGTATATGCCGCTTTCTTGTCCGGCGGCTCTCAGATCGGCCCCGTCATCGCGGGATATCTCATCGAGGCCCGTGGATGGCGCTGGTTCTTCATTCTCTGCTCTATAATCACCGGTATCAACTTTCTCACCACCATCTTCATGCTTCCCGAGACCATCTATGACCGTGACGAAGAGCCCGAGGTCAACGAGGACTTCGAGAAGGGCACCATCGGTCACCTCGAGGCCGTTCAAACTCTTCAATCTCAGGTCGGTGAACGTGTCAAGATGGACTATGGTGAATACATAAAAGATCTTTTCACCTTCCACATCACCAAGGAAGCCAAGGAGAGAGGAGTCCTTAAGCACTTGGCATACATCTTCGTGCTTCCGCTCCCCATGCTACTGGTTCCCGGCGTGCTGATCGCCTCGATCATGTACGGCGTTGTTCTTGGGGGGTAAGCATTGCCCCTGCCGGTCGCTTTCGACCATTTGACTTTGAACCACCAGCTGACCAGCTACCCATAGTATCGTCGCGATCTCCACCCTCGCCCCAGCCCTCTTCGAAGCACCACCCTATCTATTCACCTCCGCCGACCTAGGCCTCTTTACGCTCAGCAGCTTCGTCGGTATCGTGATTGCCTGGCCCATCGCCGGTCCCCTAACCGATGTCCTCTCTCGTTGGATGCGCAAGCGCAACAACAACGTCCACAAGCCCGAGCACCGTCTCCCAGCCCTCATTATCCCATTCCTGATCTGTCCAATCGGCCTGGTTGTCTTTGGATACACCGTCGCTCGATCGGCACACTACATCCAGCCCGCCGTCGGCGCGGCCCTCAACTCTGCTGCGCTGACCATGGTCCCCTCTGTCATGCTCTCGTATGTCGTGGACTCCTACCCGCACACTAGCGGTGAGGCACTGGTGCTGGTCAACGCATCTAAAAATATTGTTGCATTTGGAATTTCGCGCAGCGCTTATTCTTGGATGGCTACGGAGGGCGTGGCTGATATGTTCTATGAGCTCGCGGGCATCCAGTGGGCGGCTATTGGGCTGACGTTGCCGCTATACTTTGCTGGACCTTGGTTGCGGGCGCGCACCAAGAAATTGTTCTAGAGTGTTGGTTATAAAGCTTAGGGATATCACCATAGGTGTTAATAAGTCTGTTCCAACCCCCACCTTTAAATCACCCCAACAACCAAACCCATGATTTTTTTTCTTCCTACACCACCCACCATGCCATGCCGAGTTTCGATGAGGTAAATGGCAACGTGCGTAAAAAAACAGGCGAGCTTTCAGATTCCCAGCGCTTATCTATTATTTATGGCTATCAAAATGACGTCTCGCAGACAAAGCTCGCAGCCGATTTTGGCTGTAGCCGCCGAACAATCTTTAATACAACCAAGCGCTTTCAACAGCACCAGATTGTCGAATCGAGACCCCGAACCGGCCGCCCGAAAGTCTTTAGTGACCGAACTCGCCATTTTATTTTATTACAAGCTCGCCGGCGCCCTTTTTACACCTACCAAATGCTAAGTTCGATAGTACCTGGAAATCCGTCTCGATCGACTATTGGTAACATTTTAAGGACAACCGGCCTTACTAAATACCGAACAAAATCTAAGATACCAATTGGGAAGACGTTAGCTAGAAGGCCATACCGTTTTATTCGAAAATGGCATCGTGAGTGGTCGGGATATGGCGTTCGAAATTGGATCTTCTCGGATGAGTGTTCTGTACAACGAACCACATACTGCGGACCACAATGGTGCTGGCGTTTTAGGTCGGAGGGCTATCGAAAAGATCTTGTGAATTCTAAGGCAAATGTTAAAGGTATTTCACAAATGGTTTGGGGTGCAATTTGGCTTGGTGGTCGGTCAGAGCTAATTGTAATGGATCGGGAGGTTTAAATTGAGCCTTCCTCGTCGAAGAAGGGATATACTGCAATTACTATTTCTTGTATTTCCGCGCTCGAAAATGGTCTTATCCCTCAGCCACAGCCTGGTGACGGTCATGGCCCTCGTGGCGGCCGTGATAGTGGCCATGACGACCGGCGAGAGCACCTCTGATCAGCGCTGCCAGCAGCAAAATAGACTCGGTGAAGCGCATTTTGCAAAAAATATGACTCGGTGAAAGTCGGAAAGCACCGTTAGGCTCGTTGAGCCTGATAGAAAGGTCTTTAAATGAGTGACTATACAAATGAATGGCAGAAGTGATACTTCTGAGAGGATGCAAGAAAGAAAGTACAAAGTGTAATAAGGGGGGCTAACCCAGGATTTCAATTAAAGGGACTAATATTAAAATATTGCGCCGGCGTTATAGGTTTTCGGGCAGGCGCCAGAGTGGGCGTCGGAGTGGGAGGACATCAGAGTCATGGCTAACGCTTGGGTTGACGCGTGCTCTGGAGCTAGCGAATATTGGCTACAACGAGAATGACTGATTATTGGCGCTGTGCCTGACCAAAGGCCCACCCGTTTGTCGAATCTTGCCGGGAACCTAAATCTAGATCGCACTATTACGCGGTCGTTGAAAGTGGGAGCGTGATCTCCCCGTGCCACTCCCCTATGTGCCGATGAACACTGTGTAGATTGAAAGTTGTTCTTGATGTGCTAGTGAGTGGACTTGGGCTATGCCTGTTCCTGTTGTTCTAGCCATTGTTCACTTCAAGCCAAGATCTTGGTTACCATGAAAAGGAGTGGGATCTAACAGGAAAGAAATTGGATTTGGGAATTTCCACGTTCGGAAATGTGTTGATTGGTCAATTTCGGCCCCGCCGGGCGAGACTCGGACTGGACCGAATTGGAATTCCCATAGTCGCCCATAGTCCGGATCATGCTCACAACTATGTGCAATATTGGTTGGGGTAGCACTGTTGTGATATGAGGCTGTTGCAGATCAAGAAGCTTCCATTTCTTTCTGCGTGGAAGAAATACGTGATGCAAGTAGATGCCTTCACTGTGTGTATATATATAGCCTCGTGTCTCCCTCTGAGAAAACAATCAATTAATTACCTCTGAATTACAACAGGTTATGAGTGTTGAGATTCATGAGCCTAAGGTATTTCCCAAGCGAGCTGGCCACCAAAATCAACCCATGAATTTTAAGTGTATTTATATCGACCAAAGCACCATTAATTTGACAAAACCACCTATCTTGGTCTATCTGGACATGCAGTTCTTTTATGCCCTAGATTTCCACACGCTCCGCACCTATTTAATGCTCTCGTTCTTGGCTGTAAAAGTGGCGAAGGCTTTCTTGGCTGAGGGGGGTAGGCGGTTTAATTACTTCCTCCGGCTGCGTAATTAATGCAGAGGCCTCTAAAACCGAGAGACCCTCGGTAGATGGTATCTGCCTTCGAGATCTAGTGCGCTTTTGCTTCTGCTTCTCGTTTGCAGCCCGTAAATCGCTTACTTCTTTCTCGAGAAAAGCAGCCGATTGCATTGTAACTTGGCAGGCCTTTAAAACCTGGTTTATCGCACAATTAAGTGGACTTGGGGGGCCCCGGGATCTCGTACGAAGCAACGCTTGAATTGATGAAGCTTGCTTTAATAATTGTATACAGTTCGAAGGCGTTTTTGGCTCCCACTCGCATCCTTGGCTCGAGGTAGGTGTCGAGGTTCGAACGCGAATATCAAGCTTTGAAATCACTTGATCGGGTGAAAAGGGCACTAAGCCGGCTGATCCAAAGCTATTCTTAATAGTTTCGGAGCGAAAGGCCTCGGTTCGTACGGTAGGGTAGGCCTCGAGGAAATCAAGTTTGTCGATATTGTTTATCCCGTTCCGCATCTTCGTTTCAAGTACCCGACTGTACGAGCGCTTTAAACCCGCAAAACAACCGACATCAAGCGGCTGTAAAAGGTGCGACGAATGTGCAGGCATGCAATTTGGAATGATATCGTTTCTTTCACAAATTTCGTCGATTTCGGGGTTAAATGGCTTCCGTGGCCGTCGAGGATTAAAAGTCGATACCGACCCTTTACCCGCGAAGAAGTCGACGGAATAAAGAGCTTTTCGAGCCATCGAAGACCGATCTCATCAGAAGTCCAGCCGTTCGGGATTACTTCGAATCGCCAATCATCCGGAAGGTTATCGAACCAAGATTCGATAAATACCTTACCTTTAAAAATCACGCACGGAGGTAGAACCCAACCCGAAGCATTTATACACTCGATCGCGGTCACCCACTCGCGATTTCCGGGTTGTAAGACTGATCGCCGACCGTAGTATTCAGCCGTCGTAACGACCTTCGAGGTCGCTATTAATCCCATCGCGAAACCGGTTTCATCAAAGTTATAAACGTCGTCGGGGTCGATGCCGTATTGAAGTATGGTTTTTTAAACGAGCGAAAAGCATTCACCGATAGATTCCGGGTCTTCGCACGTTTGTAATTGTAGCGCCTCGAGAATCGGGATGATAGGTTTAGATGCCTTTTCACGAAGTTGGTGACCCAATTATTACCGACTGAAAGAGCCGGGTTAATTCCACGATGTGTAAGAAGAAGATTAGCCATTTCTCGAACCATAGAAGGCCGAGGGGCTGCTCCGCGGGAATCCATAGAGAGTATCCATTTTTCAAGCGATTCCTCTTCAATTTCCGTTAAGTTATGTGAATTGGCGCGAGAAGTCGCGCGGTTTTGTACGCCCCGGAGACGGGTAGTAAGGGTCGATCTCGGTACTTCAAAAAGGCGTGCTGCTTCCCGAATAGAGCTGATTTCTTGCTTCTTAATAGCCTGTATAGCTAATAAGATCCTACCCTCTTGCTCTACTGAATTTCTAGAGCTTCGGGTGCGAATTGGTGCCATGGTAGGTGGTTGAATTAATTAAGTGCTGATTCATGGTGGCGTTTTGATGGGGCTGGCCAGCTCGCTTGGGAAATACGTTACAGACCAAGTGCAAGTCAAGGCTGGATTTAGTCAAAATTAGTTCGCGTGAACAGTAACAGTGTATTCCAAATTATAATTCACTTAGTTAAAATAGTCTCATGAATTGCTTCCCGCAACCGACTTAGGCCACGCTAATCCCAGCTTGGTATGGCGACCCCGCTCCAGGACGTCTTGTATCTTGTCACTGTAAGCCTCCGCCTGATGCTACCTTCTTTCGAAACCCGGTTTGCTAGGCATGAGAGATATAGGTCACTTAAAAAGGGAAGAGGCCTAAGACCTGAGGTTATAGAGGCAGTTTCCAGGCCTGAAAGGCTTGAAAACTGGGGGGGTGTCAAAACCCAGGATGGAGAAAGTCATGTTTGCACTGTTTGTTTGATTATTGCTTATTGCTTATGGCTTATTGTTTGGGCAGGATTCCCCCTATTTAAATTGCCAGAATTTAGGATGTAGAAAAACAGAGTTATTTGATGTCAGAACGAAAAACACCCGTTTTTTACCGCTCAGCCAAAAAGGTGCACACCTTCTTAGCTAAGCTGAGTACGTTGTATTTGGTGCGTATTCTGTATTTGACATTTGATATTTGCCTGAGGCATCCATAAAGACCAGAAGCGTTGGTTTCATCATTTACACTGCATGCGGGGCCCGCGGGCATAAAATATTTTCCGTACGAACACTACCGTCATTGATTTACGACTACGATTACGGAAATTCCGAAATAAGTACCCACAAAACCGGGCTGATATCCCCAGATTTTTACAGCTATCTGGCTATAAAAGGCCCATGTCCTCCACAACCTGTCATCGCTGTTATCACTACTGTTCCTTACAAAACCACTCTGTCCGCCTCCTTTGTACATCGCCACCATGCACATTCTCGGGCTGGCAAACGGAACAGTCAATGGAAACTCGGAAATTCTTCTCAAGGCAGCCTTGAAAGCTGCCGAGAAGGCCGATTCGTCCATTACAACCTCATGGATTCATGTCCCCTCTGTCTCTGTGCCCAGAAATCCTAAACCACTGGAGGGCGCGCAAGACGTCAGCATGGGAACCATTGGCCAGACAGGAGTTGGCGGTGATACAGTTCCCGACGACCGTGGAGATGTGCTCAATGCTATTCTTGCAGCCGATGCTCTGATCTTTGCAACGCCTATTTACAGCCATCAACCAGCTGGCACTCTCAAGGCGCTGGTCGATCGAATCCTGGGCCCATTTACCGATGCCGCATTCGTTCAGCGAGTGCTTGACTCTCAGAGGGCTGGCGAAAAGACTTACCAAAACCTGAAAGTTGACGAAAGGATTGTCAAGCCAAGAGTCGCTGCCTTTATAGCCGTGGGCGGCTCCCCCTTCAACGAGCAGATCACTATGGCACTACCTACTTTGCATCAATTCGTCTATTCTCTCCATGCTAAGGTGATTGATCAGCGAGTATTCAGGGGCTATGGCCGTCCAGGGTCTGTCTTATTACATGGAGGAGAAGCTGTCAAAGCGGCTGAAAAGATGGGCCAAAATGTGGCAAGCCAAGTTGGAAAAATCTTCAATGAAGCGAAATATCTTGGTCCAAAAGACGCTACCAGCTGCCCATACTGCCACCTATCTAAGGTTGAAATCGACTATACCGAGGACAATGATATTGGTTGCATTACATGCGGAGCTCGGGGAAAGCTCGTTGTTGGAGAGAATGGGCGGATTCAACCTATTTGGGAGACCGACTCCAAGACCAGCTGTATCACATTTCAGGGCAAGTTAAAACACCTTGACGATCTTCGTCAAGCAGCTATGCAAGAGAGCCCGGCGATGGAGTCGGTGAAGGAGGAGCAGGAACGGTGGGCTCAAATCAATATCGCCATGGTCCCACTCACGAGTCATTCGAGTCATTCTGGGGAGATGGTTCGCTCTCAAATCTGAAGCAGAGCTGTCACTTTATCAGACGTGGTTATTGCAAGCAGACAAAATACTTTTCTTGGCTTAACGGCAAAATATTGCATTCATTAGTCAATCGCGGGTTGGTTGGTACATATTCGTTTCTCTCTCTACTAGTTGATAAAGCATAGATTGAATCACTTTCACCGCTGCTCTCTTTGATTCTTCTTAAATCTTGGCTAGACCCAACCCGACCTTCATTTGGCTTAGCCTAAAGAGCAGTGCCGAACCAGAATATCGCCATGAGCAATAATCTGCCGTAGAGTAAGCATGATACGTATAGCATGCGGCAAAATAGAATTCTAAAGAGAATCAACAAAGATAGATTTCGATATATTTTGTAACGTTGGACGCCGAAGACAACAAATGGGTCCGCGGGGCACAAAAAGTGTCTAGTTCATGTGTGTAGACTCGTCAAAGTTAAAAGCCCTGCGACGGAGCTGTGGAGGAAACTTGGCCATGCGTTCAACAGCGTTTTAAGCTTTCTGCATTTTGCTTAAATTACTTCAGGCATGAATCTCTATGCAGTGTATAGCATGACACTGCGAGTATGTTGGTTTAGGGTGTTGTATTATGACATGGCAAATCAATCTGTGCCTTGCTAGTGCAGAGCTTAAATTCAATAATTTGAGTCCCATCAGCCTGAACACAAGGTGCTGAAAGTGAGTTGCATACGACAAAGCAATGATGATTGAATGAGGTCAAATTGCTTGCTTCAAAAGTAGAAGGCCAAGGGAATTCGAAAGTATATTTGGGTTTCTGGCATAATATATTTAGATTCATGAATGCACATGTGACCCAATGACCTTAATAATTGAATAGTCGCAGGTCGGGCTCTGCTCGACTCTCACTTTCCCTCATCCACTCCCTCAGATCCACTTGTCCCAGTAGCTGATCACTTTTCAAATTCAGATAGATGTCCTTCATCTTTCCGTCCTCAAGGTGGAAATATGCCCACACCTGCAGCTTGATAACGTCTCCTACTTCCACGGGATGACTGAAAACGGCACTAGCCATTTTGATCTTGTATTGGAAGTAGGACTCCATAATGAAAAAAATATTGGATCCATCGGAGATGATCACCATAGGAACGATAAGTTCCTCACACTGGTCGAATAGAGGTAGGAAATGGCCTCGGATGCCTTCTTTGCCGTGGAGCGTTCCTGTTTGAGGGTCCGGAATATGCAAGGCGACATCGTCGTGGTAGAAGGAATATTGTTTTTCATAATCCTTCTCATTGAAGGCTCGGATGTAACTCAAAAACTCTTCTCGGGAAAGTGGCATATTTCTGATGCGGTTCAAGTCCGTAATATGACTCGAAGAATTTTGTGGTGGCAGCGCAATTAGCAACTTTCCAAGTTAGGCGTAAGCAGCCAAATTTAGAAGCCAAGTTCGTGTACCGAATACAATTTTTATAGATGATACTTTTATGGAGGGAATTCCCCTTTGAAATAAAGAAAATCGAAAAAGGTAATGAGCCGATCACCCTCCACTCAACCGAGGTCAATATTGCCAAACAGGTTATATGGTTGGGAAGGAAACGCCCACATCCGAGCAGATACCAGGCCAATGTTTGCGTATCCAGATCGGGTTATCCGAGCGGGATAAAAACAGAACCGAACACCAACGTTCGGACAGTTCGACTTACATTTGAAACTTATCTTGCAACTGTCAGACATCATCACAAAGTGTTACCAAGCCAAAAGCGTGACAAATTAAAATACCAATATATAGTTATATAATGCCAGAGTTTTCAATGCCACTGATCAGGCTGGTCGCTTTCGATATTCGACAATCTATATATGATTGTCACACGCTTTGACCACTACTGACCAAGCCTCCGTCTTGGCTTTGTCAGCACACCACTAACGTGATCCACGGTCGCCCGAGCGACCCCACCAACCTTTTAAAAACCAACAATTTTGAATGACTATTAAAACCACAAAAATAATACAAATTTTGCTATATAAAACGAGTATGGCAATCAGTATATGTATGCCCTTTGATCCCACACTCAGAGCATGTTACTACCTCCGAACTAAGGGCATAGAAGGTAAGGTAGGCTCAACAAGCGATTTTGCAGGCGCCTCTGGCAAATATATATCTTTGCTTTCATCTTCATCTTTATAAACCGCATCATCTTCACTACCGGAAGAGAGTGGTCGCTGGGAGTTAATCTCGAGAGGTGGAAGGGAATCCAGGCGCACATTTAGCTTTTCCAAGACCTTATTAGCATCCAATGGTGCTAATCCAGTAGCTAAAAAGCTATTCTGTATAGTAGAAGTCTTAAAAGCACCTATTCTCGCATTTGCGATGAGTTCAAGGAAATCTTCCTTATCAATAGAGTTGACTCCATTCCGCATCAAAGTTGAAACCGCTCCTCCATAAAGCTTCTTCAAAACTGAAAACAAACCCACATCCAAAGGTTGTAAAAGATGAGAAGCATGCGGAGGCATACAGATTGCAATAATCTGGTTTTCTTCACAAACTTGGTCAAATTCGGGGGTCAAATGACTCCCATGACCATCAAGGACCAGTAAGCAATATTTTCCCACTCTTGTCCTAATATTTGGGATAAAATGATGTTTGAACCACCATAAACCAATTGTATTGGTAGTCCAGCCATTTTCGCTCATAGTCAGATGAGTTCCTTTTTGGTTTAAAAGGAGATAGGGACGTAGATGCTTTGGAAACTTTTTCCCCTTGAAAATGAAGAGCGGAGGTATAACACTTCCAGAAGCTCGAATACACTCAATTGTGGTTACCCACTCTCGATTTCCAGCTTGTAAAAGAACTCTTTTCCCATGGTATTCCGCGGAAGTGATAATTTTTTGCGTTGCGCCAATACCCATAGCAAAACCACTCTCATCAAAGTTAAAGATATCATCTGAAACAATACCCCACTTTTCAAAAGTCTTTTGAACCAAATCAAACCATGGTTTAATGATTCTAGGATCTTCTGAAAAAGCTCTCTGATAATCATATTTGAGTGAAAGTCGAATAGAGAGATTTGGGCGTCGTTTGATAAATTGAGTAGGCCAATTGACGCCAATAGTCGAGGGGGTATTTTTCTGGGCACTTCGTAGGAGATTGGCCATATCACGTAACATAGGTATCGTAAGAGCAGCACCTCTAGCATCCATATCAAGTAGCCAGTCTTCCATTGATTGCTCTTCAATTTCAGTAAAAATATGGCCAGTTGGTCTCTTCTCAGCCAAAGATTCGCGCCCATTAAGTCGATACTTCAAAGTTGAGACAGGTAAATCAAATGATCGTGCAGCAGCTGCAGCAGAGGGATATTTACCATCTTTTATAGCTTTTATAGCTAGTAAAAGACGGCCCTCCTGCTCTATCAACTTTTTTTTCGATCGGAGCGTTGGGAGGCATTTTTGTTGTGGTTAATAAACATGTTTTATTATTAAGAGGGATTTTTGATGGGGCCGCCCGACCGGCAGTGTCGCCGGGGAGACCGTGAATCACGTTAGGTGATCTCCTATCGATCACTATGTACATCGACTGTCTGCTGGCTGCTAGCTATATAGACGAGTTGGAATTTATGGTCAAGAACTTCATCACTCTTAATTGATAACACTCTGGGAGTTGGTTTGGAGCTATCTTTCTGGACGGATCACCTGATAGGCTATTATGGGATTTCGTCCTATCAAGTCTAGACCTACTAGGTGAAACGACAGGACTTGCTCCGGCAAAAATACTAGAACGCCTTATATTCTTTGACATTCCAGATATATTTAGCGCAGCTGGTTAAGTATTATTTCGTCTAAAGGCGTATCTCTTGCAAAGGGGATATAATAGATGCGCCGAACTAGCATTTTACTAAGGTGCTGAGCTAAGAGATTCACGCTCTGTTTCAGAAGAGGCTTCAAGACAAATAACTGAAGCAAATAACTACTTTTCGCGAGCATTAATGCAGTCATCGGAGTTATCACCAAAGGTTTTCCTTCACCTATATTGAATTGCATAACCGAGAAGGCTAAACGAGTTCTTGATGAGTTGTTAGATTGATGGAACGAGGCGGAGCATCTTGATGGCTGCACGGAAACTTTTTTGAAAGTGTCCAAATGGCAGGGAGAGCCTGGAGTTCCAGAAATCGCTACTTTCTATGGTGGACTGGGCTAGTCCCCAGCTATAGGCCCCCTTCACTCTGATGGTATATGGTAGCCTAGAATGTAGGGTGTAATGGTATGCAGAAGATACGGCAAGGCCTTGTCATTCTGCTTGTTTTGCCTTCATTTGACCCAAAGCCTACGAGAAGGAGGAGCCGATGCTTCCTAGCAGCACGTCTGTACTTCACTGTGCTGAGCCGCATGGCTCTTGCTTTGATAAAGGATGTTGGCGTGAGCAGCACCCACCAGTGTTACTATATTGAAAGGTCAAAGTCAACCTGAGATGAAGCAAATTTCAATTATACCTAGGCAATACCTAACACGAAGCGGTATATGCATGTGAAAGTTTTCAGCGAACGAGAATGGTTACATTTAACCAGTGCGGGCACGACGAGGGCGATGAAAGCCCTACCTCTCCAATTACGTTTTAAAGTCTGAGAACCATTAAGGGAACTTGACAGTGACCACACTGTGGGCGGGGATGGTCACTTGAATAGAACCACCACGAACGCGACCGACACTAGTTTGTTCCACCTTGTGCGTGATGTCGGTCAGCCAAGCCTTTGCACTGCTTCCAGCCTTATGGTCAGGAACCACAAGATCAGTCGTCTGGTCCGCAGAGCCGGTGTTTGTGAAAATCACCACCACAGATTTATCTTCGTTCTGGAAGGCAGCCATAATCACATTGGCCAGATTGGAACCCCCGGATGTCTCGACACGGTGTGCTCCCGGTCGAACAAAGCGAGACCACATGCTGAAAGCATGAAAGATTCCCGATTGCAGTACGACTGTATTGTTGGTGCCGGTAGTGTCGAGAAGATGGCTGGCGGACTGCTGCTGGGCAATTTCGAAGCCTTCCCAGTAAAGATAAGCATTCAGGCCGGCATCAACAAACCCTTTGGCGATCTTGCTGGCCCAGGATAGGCCTTCGTTGAGCGCACCGGTATTGTACCATGTGGAGACAAAGCCACCGATATTGGTTTCGACACCAGCCTCGGAAATCCATGTAGGTAGAGAGGTGTTCAATGGGTAGGTCGCGTCACTCGAGTACATGTGGGCAGTAATAACACCGAGGTCGCGTTCCATACCGGCAGCTACCAGGGCATCGGTGTAGCTAGATTGCTTGTCCCAGCCGGTGGCATCGCAGCAGGTGATGCTCACATCTAAATCCGCGGTATCGACGGTTTTGCAGAGAACTGGAATGAAGTAAATGGCTTCTGACGCGTTAGGACTGATTTGCATTTGCGAGTAGCTTGGCCTAGGGGTGGGATCAAAAGATTTTGCAACGATCAGCAGGAGTAAGTCTTTTGGAATAGCTCCTTGCGCTTAGGATCTTACTCACTTGTAGTCAGGCTCGTTCAGGAAGCCGAGATGGGTGATATGAAGTCCCTCATTCCCATAAAATTTAACGTATTGAACGAGGTAGTCGGCATAGGCTTGTCTCCAGTCTCCGGTTGCACAGTCATGACCTGGAGTTCCGCACAGATAACTAGAGGTAGCCTTTCTGTTAGCAATCAAGCAACATCGGCAGACCTCTAGCACTCAGCGTCAAAGACATGGCAGTTATTACCCAGCTGTTGCCTCATTCCCACTAGTTTTCATGAATCCCGGTGCACTCCATGCATCGGCGTAAATTGTCTTGACTCCGTAGCTGACAGCTTGCTTGGTAAACCAAAGCTGCCCCTCGTCCCAGCCGTCCCACCGGTACTGGGGAGGAGCGGAGGCCGAGCCAGGGCTGTTGGGCTCGATGGTGTAGTTGAAGGAAGAGGGTATCCAATTGCGGATGATGCTGAATCCTGCGCCGCTTTCCTTGCTGAAGAGAAGGTCAAGAGCCTGCTTCTGGATCGTGGGGTCAGCAGCTTGGAATTCACCTGCACGCGTGAAGGCCTGGGAGAATCCGAAGCCATCTACATGTTGCAACTTCGCACCAGTGTTGATTTTGATGGAGGAGGAGGCTGCAGCAGCGACGGCGAAAGCTGCTTCACTTAGGCCCAGAATTTCTAGGGCATGGAGGTAGAAAGTGGACTTCATCTTGCGTGATTTCTTTGCTTTAGAGACTCGGCACTCGTTCGAATACTCTCAGCGGACGAGGCCCATTTATAATTAGTTTGGCTGGCTTGAGTTGGCCCTGTAGGAAGGCGTCCTCTTCCTAACTTGGTAAGTCCGCTTAACTTCAAACCGAGCTCGTGGTCCTTTACGAACAGCCATAGCGGCAATACTGATTAGCTCTGTTGATTCTTCGGTCTCATCATAACATCCGTAGACGATTGGGTTAGTGTAATCTGAGGCTTCAGGCTAATGGCGAAGCGCGGGAGGTCAAATTTGTATGACATGATGAGAATAGACTCTGCATAGTTATTTGAATGTCTCCATTTGACGTTCTTGGCAAAGCCTCGGCTTTCGTTCTGATGGATCCATTTTTCGCTTCGCTACCCCGCATCCGGGGCACATTCCAGGCTAAATTTTCGTAAAGAGAAGTTGAGATAGAAGCTCTGGGGCATCAATTTGGCAAAAATTGGACCTGGGCTTGATTGGGAATCCTGCCATGACAAAATCCTGATTCACGAATTTGTTACCATTTATTAATGCCTGCCTCACCTCTTTCACAAGGATTACCATCCTGGCAATGGCAGATCTTAGCGACTTCCAGGCTACCCCCGCACTAAGAAAGGCACTAACAAAGACACGATTCTTGTCGCAAGCCAATAAACTCTACGCTTCATTTGCCGTTGACGGCGTATGGCCAAGAACACTAATTGGCAACTTTCCACCACTCAAAGCTCAGACTTTTCTGGCTAAATCGAAAGAAAGCCCAGAAGAAGTATGCCAAGCAGCAATCCATTTCCAGCCAGGAAACGATCTCTTGTACTTTACTCAAGTCTCTGGCTTTATAATGATTTAGAGCTTTTTCACGCATTATGAATAGATTCAGATTTAGCCTAGAATGCCTTGGATCAACGGCGCTTCTTCTCCGCAGTCCACATTATTCCAACGGCAAAAGGCAGCCACTAGCGTGTCATGCAATTTTCGAGCGCTCAAGTCCAATTTAGCCGGACGAGTCAATTCTCAAGAATTGGATCAGCCTTAAAGTAGAGAGACTGGGCGACAATGGAATGTCCAACCCTCTGCTCCATGAGAGAGACCACCCCGTCCTGCTCTCCTCG
Source organism: Penicillium lividum (assembly GCA_028828245.1). NCBI lineage: Eukaryota > Fungi > Ascomycota > Eurotiomycetes > Eurotiales > Aspergillaceae > Penicillium > Penicillium lividum. Next base: position 4,999,644 of record JAQJAG010000003.1, read on the forward strand.
TCGCTCAATTTGAAGCTCCAACGATATGTCTGCACTAGAGGACGGCCTTGAAGCTTGGCTGCGATATGCGCCACTACCTGCTGAAAATGTCAAACATCATCCCCGCTTTTCACAGATTGTCGCTTTGAGCGAGGCCAAGGCAAGCCCCGTCTACACGGCTGGGAAGGAAATCCAAGATGGCTTGAGCAAGATTCTCCACCAGAAGGTGGACATAACAAATACGCTCCCGCAGGCCGCTCAGATTCCTGCATCGGCAATAGTGGTCGGAACTGTCGATACTTTCCCATCTGCCACCCCCGCCATTCAGAAAATCAAAGAAGAGTTTTCATCATTGAAGGAAGATGGTTTCTGGCTGGGTGCACGAAAGGACGGCAACGATGGCCCAGCGCATGTGTTGATTCTCGGCCATAATGAACGAGGGGCACTCTACGGTGCCTTTCATTTCCTAATGCTACTGGCGCAGGATAAACCCTGTCCCGAGACCTACACCAGCAGCCCCAGCGCTCCGATCCGCTGGGTCAATCAATGGGATAACCTGAATGGGACGATTGAACGAGGCTACGCGGGACCATCGATCTTCTTCAAAGATAGCGCCGTTCTGGATGACCTCACCAGGGTAGCACAGTACGCGCGTCTGATGGCCTCCGTTCGACTGAATGGCATTATTGTGAACAACGTTAATTCGCACTGCAACCTTCTGAATCCGACAAACCTTAAGGGGCTTGGCCGGATAGCAGATGCCATGCGGCCCTGGGGTGTGAGAATCGGAGTTGCGTTGTACTTTGATACCCCGATCGAACTCGGTGGCCTGTCGACATCGGATCCGTTAGACTCGAATGTAGTGACCTTCTGGAATGATATCACTACCCAGCTATACAAAAATGTTCCGGACATGCTGGGATATCTGATCAAAGCAAACTCAGAGGGCCAACCTGGTCCGCTGACGTACGGTCGCACACTTGCTGACGGAGCCAATCTGTTTGCCAGGGCCCTCAAGCCTCATGGAGACGGAATTGTGATGTACCGTGCCTTCGTCTATAACCATCACCTTGACGAATCGAACTGGAAGAATGATCGCGCCAACGCCGCTGTTGAGTTCTTTGATGGATTGGACGATGTGTTCGAGGACAACGTGCTGGTCCAGATCAAGTACGGTCCGATTGATTTCCAGATCCGGGAACCTCCATCTCCTCTGCTTGCTCACCTGCGACGAACTCAGGTGATTATTGAGTTTCAAGTCGCTCAAGAATATTTGGGTCAGCAGAGTCATCTTGTTTACCTGCCTCCACTGTGGAAGACGATTCTCGATTTTGATCTCCGCATTGATGGGCAGCAAAGCTTGGTCCGGGATGTCGTCTCAGGGGAGCGGTTTAATTGGAAGCGCAGTGGCTACGCAGCTGTTGTCAATGTCGGCAATGACTCTACCTGGCTAGGTAGCCACCTGGCTATGTCAAATCTATACGCGTACGGTCGTTACTGCTGGGATCCAACCAGCGATGAAAGGGCTGTCATTGAAGATTGGACGCGACTCACTTTTAGCCACCACCCAACCGTCGTCGATACCGTCACCCGACTCTCGATGGAATCATGGCCCACATACGAAAACTATTCGGGCAACCTAGGTATCCAGACATTGTGTGATATCGTAAAGACTTGCCACTATGGGCCGAGCCCTGCTGCCATGGATGGTAACGGATGGGGTCAGTGGACACGTGCAGATGCCCATGCCATCGGCATGGACCGCACCATAGCTACTGGTACTGGCTATTCCGGTCAGTATCCCTCAGAAGTGGCAAAGATTTTCGAGAACCCGGAGACCACTCCAGACGAGCTTCTTCTATGGTTCCACCACGTGCAATACACCCGCCGGCTGAAGTCCGGGAAGACGGTGATTCAACATTTCTACGATGCCCACTATGATGGTGCCCGGAATGCGCAGACCTTCCCTGTGCGCTGGGAAGCATTGCGTGGATTGATTGATGACCACCGCTTCGAGCACACTCTATTCCGCTTGACCTACCAGGCAGGCCACGCGCTCGTCTGGCGCGACTCTATCTGCAACTTCTACCTCGCCAAATGCGGCATCTCCGACGAGCACCACAGAGTCGGCAGCTACAAATGGCGCGTCAAGGCTCAGGACATGCAACTAAGCGGGTACAAGGTCGTCCCTATTACCCCCTTCGAAGCAGCATTTGGAGGTCATGCAATCATCACCGAGTCCAACAACGCTCCGGGGATTGCCACTTGGGCTGTTACATTCCCGGTCGGGGTTTACAATATTGCGGTGAATTATTATGATCACCTCGGAGGCACGTCTCAATACCAGCTGTTCCTCGGGAGTGAGGGGAGCAGCGAGAAACGGCTTATCGGAAACTGGGCTGGCTCTCTGGGGAAGCACCTGCTGCATGACTTTTCGGATCTCCGCGATGGACATTCGGCGACTCGCATCTACTTCAGGGGTGTACAGGTGCATGAGGGCGATGTGCTTACGATTGTGGGAACACCGGATGGAGATGAACTTGCGCCGGTGAATTATGTTTCGTTCCTTCCCGTGGGTATCATAGACTAGATTATTTGGGTCTCCTTATAACAGTTTTGTTTCAAATAGACCAGTCTGTGCTCATTTTTATATTTGTGTCTTTGTAGATGACATATTCATGAGGTAATTGTATCAACAGCGAAAGGGCTTCGTCTTGAACGCTAAATTTGTACCGCACATAGATGCCCATAAGTGCCTCTCTTCGAATCTATTCACGCCTCACTTTCGTTCAATATAGCCCCCTCCCAGATGTTGTCTCGCTGACTCATGGAACGAGCACGCTAGTCATGGATAAAGGGGCATATTAGTGAGATCTCGTTGGACTGAATCGAACTTATTCCGGACTGAGCAGGCTAAAAGCAACGATCCTATTCGCTCTGTTTGATCAAATGCCGCCTAGCAAATGCCGGCAGAGCGAGCCACTGCTCAATTGCCGGTCGGCTTACCCCAGTGATGCCATGTCGAGGGTTAACCATCTCGACATCACATCAGCCGTGTTCCTAGCCGTGGGGGATTTGTTTAGGCGTTTGACCGCCGCTGCAATAAGCGAACGCCTAAACTGGAGCAAGGCGCAATGGGATCTGGAAAGGACGAGGAAACGAAGATGAAAATTCTAGAAAAAGATTCATTCGACAGTAGTGAGAAGAAGAACAACCAATGGAATTCCTCTATTGCCTCCTTGCGATACGTAGTATGTATCACGACCAAGCGTACGATTACTAGTCGATTACACCGTCCGATTGCTTGGCATTGTTATGTAACACGCTTTGTAAGCGTAATTTGTTGTTAAATAGTTTTCATGAGGTATTCTAAATTGAGACAGACTTTTCCCTCTTTCGATACGTTACAAAAGGAGACCATAGTGATTGAATTGTGGTCCCGAAACGTAGCGGAGTCTGGTCAAGCTCGTGTCCTCGCGCCTCTCCCACATTCGATTGGGGGAGAAATTGCCTTGGCGGTTAATGGCTTTCCCAGTGCGGTGTATCAGCAACGGGAAGTTCTATTAGAGTCAGCACACGAATTAAATTAAGATTTAGACTCGTGTCTTTGAATTTCCAGGATCTGGCAACTTAGCCAAAAGGCAGAAAGTGCGGGGGCGGGCGGGGCGGCAAAATGCTCGAGTTGCACATGTGCTTTGTTTGGGTTGTTCGACTAATTATTTGTGGAAGTTTCCCCACGGGGAGCTTCTCCGCAGTTGGACGATGCTATATAACTGCCCTGCCGGCCATTGAACAAGCTGTATCAAGGGGTAGCTTCCTATCCTATCTTGGTCTCTGTCTCTCTCCTTCTCTGTGTCTGCTTGATCGAGGTTATTTCACCAACAATGGCGACAGAAAAACCCGCCCCTGTCGGCACCGACCATGTCGAAGTCGTTGCTAACGCGGTGGAAGATGCTCGACTGGCCACCGAGGAAGAGCATCGCTTGACGATCCTGGAGGCTCTTCGAAAGCACTATAAAGCATGCCTTTGGAGTATGGCCGTCTCGCTGACTGTCGTCATGGACGGCTACGATGGCGCTCTGCTGGGCTCACTCTCTGCCTTCCCTTCCTTTCGCAGCCAATTTGGCACTTATGTCAACGCGGAATCTGGCTACCAGCTCGATGCTCACTGGCAGCTCGCCTTGGGCTGCTCCAGTCCCCTAGGTAACATCGTCGGCATCTACCTCGGCGCCTATACCGTCGACCGCTTAGGATACAAGCGATCGGCTCTTGTCTGGCTGACCTGGTTGACCGGCTGCATCTTCATCTCTTTCTTTGCAACACATATCTCGGTGATCTTTGCCGGAGAGGTTCTCTGCGGAATATCTTGGGGTGTATTCGCCTGTCTTGCTCCTCCGTATGCTGCAGAGCTCTGCCCGGTGGTGCTGCGAGGCCTAATCGAAATTTGGGTCGTCATGTGCTGGGGTATTGGTCAGCTCCTCTCATACTCGGTGCTGCTCACCCTCAACCACTCGACAAACGAGTGGGGATGGCGTATCCCCTTTGCGGTCCAATGGGTTTGGCCTGCCATTATTGTTCCAATGATCCTCTTTGCGCCCGAATCGCCCTGGTGGCTCGTACGACACAGTCGTCGTGAGGATGCCGAGAAGGTTCTCAAGCGACTCGCTAGCGGAGGCGTCACCGACGAGCAGATTCGCCGCAGTGTCGCGCTGATGGTCGAGACTAACAGACTCGAGGCGAACATACACGAAGGTGTTGGATATCTCGACTGCTTCCGCGGCACCAACCTGTGGCGCACCGAGATCGCCTGTGCAGCCTGGGCTGCGCAGCTATGGAGCGGGTTCGTGATTGCCTCCTACTCAACTTACTTCTTCGAGCTGGCCGGTCTCGCGTCCCAGGATGCGTACAAGATGAGCGTTGGTCAAGGTGGTCTCCATCTGCTCTTCAATCTTATCTCCATCGCATTTGTCACCAATTTCGGCCGTCGCCGTCTATACCTTTGCGGTCTCGCCTTCATGGGTCTCATTATGTTCCTGCTGGGCTTCGTCGCCTTGGCACCCGAAACTCCTGCTGTTGGCTACGCATCCTCCGCGCTCTTCCTCGTCTGGAACTGTGGTTACCAGCTCACCGTCGGTCCATCTGCCTATGTTCTCGTCAGCGAGGTCTCATCGACGCGCCTGCGTGCCAAAACGGTCGCTCTTGCCAGGAACGCGTATAATCTGTCCCTGTTGGTAAATTACTTCGTGGGCCCTTACATTCTCAACCCCACTAAGGGTAACTGGAAGGGAAAGACGGGTTTCCTGACCGGTGGCATGATAGTTTTCTTTTGGATTTGGGCCTGGTTCCGTCTCCCTGAGACTAAGGACCGAACTTTTGAGGAGTTGGACATTCTCTTCTCGAAGAAGGAACTCAAGGCTCGAGACTTCAAGTCGTATGAGGTGGTAGAAGCGGATATCCACGATGTCAAACTAGGTGCTCTCGCCTGAGACTTCTGCTCGCTAGCTATATTTACTTGATTGGAGAGATGAATAGCGATCGAGGGGAGAATCGATCCGCCGTCGAAATCTGTTTACTTCATAGTGGAAGACGATTCTCCGAATTAAATTTAGATCTACCATTAGGAAGGAGGGTAGTTGGGACATATTGTGGAACCCGAGTTTTGGGCTTGAAAGGCAGGATAACTTCGCTTAACACACTTGCACAAGATATTTTATATATCGAGCATCCCACAATGGTGCTGCATCACTTATGTCCTGGGGGAAGGAATCTTACCCTTCTAGCTAGGCTTCTACAAAACCCAATGGACCCCAAACCCAACCCCACCCAACCGCACTTTGGGTTGGGTTTTGGGTCCAACCTTCGACCCCAGCCTGGGTTTTGTGTCCAGCCCTCGGACCCAACCCAATATATGGGGCCCCAATAGGGCCCCAAAAAGGTCAAAATATTATAAACACGCCAAGTCTAGGCATATATAATTTATGTGTTTTAAAGCTGTAATATTACGTATTTCCCTTATCACTTTCGACAGTAACCATACTGGTGTGCACTGCACCTCTGGATACCGATTGCTTAATTCAAAGGGTCAGTTATGATAGGGGCTAGACAGGCCACCCGCAATTGACACGGGTGGGCCATGTCGATGTCTTACAGGAAAAGAGGCCAAGAGGGCTTAGTTTGAATTTGAAGATGGTGTCAACTGGGTTGAATGATAAGTGGATAGGTCAATATTTCTATCTAGGGGTCACAGATATCCTTCACTTATCCAGTGAAGCACCCTTCGCCTGAACCTGGGGACTTTGTATCAATTGTACCAACGACCTTTGCTTAGGGGCTAGAGTAGCCTTTCATCAGCCCCTTATCTAGCCTTCACAGTGACCACACCATGCGCTGGAACAGCGACTTCAGCTTTTCTTCCATCCAATCTGACGTTCGTACTTGCAACCCGGTGCGAGTTATCGGTCACCCAAGCCTCCACTCCATCTAGCTCTTTATCGAACTGAATCTGAGCAGACTGCTCTGTAGTGCCATTGTTAGTCAAAATAACAACAATAGATTCGTCAGTGTTTAAAAAAGCCGCTGGCATGACATCTGCAAGCTCTCCGCTAGTAGAAACACGATAGGCCCCGGGACGGACAAAGCGGGACCACATGGCAAAGGCATACAATATTGCAGAGCCCTCAGCACTGCCGTCTTTCACGTCAACTAGGTGGCTGGCGGATTGGGTTTGGTTGTTCTCGAAGCCCTCCCAGAATAGGTAGGCAGAAAGGCCTGCATCGATGAACCCGCTTGCGAGCTTGCCGGCCCAGACCATGCCTTCGTTCAGACCGCCGTTGTTGTGCCACGTGGTTGTGAATCCCCCGTCACTGGTTTCGACGCCAGCTTCAGATATCCAGGTTGGCAGATCTGTCTCTAAAGCGTAGGTGGCGTCTCCGGTGTACATGTGCGATGTGATCACGTTGAGATAATCTTCCATTCCAGCGGCTACAAGGGCCGTTGTGTAGGTGTCCTGGTCAGGCCAGCCCATGGCATCACAACATGTGATGTTCAGATCCAGGTCGGCACCCTTCACAGTCTCATATAGAATTGGGATGAACGAGATTGCCTCCTGTGCGTTTGAACTGATCTGCATCTGCGAATAGGTTGTTCTGGGTGGTGGAAAGGAAAAGGGCGGTTAGCGAAACAAGGATTATCAATGGAAAGAGATGCCAATAGCTCAAGATAGTTAACAACTTACTCGTAGTCAGGCTCGTTGAGAAAACCCAAATGGGTGATGGACAGCCCTTCTGACTGGTAAAACTTGACATACTGAACAAGATAGTCTGCATAAGCCTGCCTCCAATCTCCAGAGGTACAGTTGTGACCAATTGTTCCGCAAAGGTAGCTTGAGAGATGTCAGCAGTAAACTCACGATGCTAGTACCGTGGGGCACCTACCCAGATGTTGCCTCGTCCCCGCTAGTCTTCATAAACCCCGGCGCACTCCAGGCATCCGCGTAAATAGTCGACACACCGTAAGATACAGCTTGCTTGGTAAACCACACCTGACCGACGTCATCTCCGGTCCACGTGTAATTTGGGGTTGTTGACGGTGAGCCAGGGTTTTTTGGCTCAATCGAGCTCGTGGAAGAAGATGGGATGTAATTTCGGATGATGCTGAACCCGGCGCCTTGCTCTATGCCAAATAGAAGGTCCAGAGCCTGTTTTTGAAGATCAGCGCTGGCAGCTTCAAGCTCGGTGGCGCGCCCAAAGGCTTGTGAAAAGCCGAAGCCATCGATCTGCTGCAGAACTGAGCAGGTATCGACCACGATTGAGCTCGCGGAGAGGACTGCCGTGGGGGCAGTGAGGGCCAATAGGAAATAATTGAGAGGGACCATTGAAATTATCTTATGGTGAATCATTGTCACACGTTGGAGCTGTTGTGACTATAGCATCTAGAGAGACAAGGAGCTTTATATAGTCATGTTTTCAACCCGATGTGCCAACTCTTACGAGGGTGACCAGAGTCAAAAGCAAATTACGCGGCATCTTAGCTCCGGCAAAAAAGCCCGGATAAAAATACGATATTATCCTCAAAAAAGGGGAACACTGATCCACCAAGGCCAAAGTAGGGGGTGTCTATACAGAATTTTAGCTAGCTAGCTTCAAATAGCTTCAATTTTGAAATTGGCACAATTCAAAGGATCATAGTTCTAGTAGGACCCACCGCACTAACAAAATTACCTAGGTCACCCGGAGTGTGTCCCATATGCTGCATAATACCCACCATATATCTGAAACTCCAGACCAATATGTAGGACGGCGTCAATTGGTGTTGATTGCTCGCCTAAAGCCGTTCGGTAAAATTTCGGGTGACGAATATGGAGACAACTTTATCTTATATGAAACGTGCCAAGAAAAGGAAAAATCCCACTTTTGATTATCAACTGCCGAGACTTACCCTCTTGCTTCACCTTAGCTCCATTAACAGCCTAAGCTAATTTATCCATTACTCGGTGATCACCCACCACACGTCTTTAAATATGGGTATATAGCTATCCTATCGACGCTACTTAAGTTATTGAATTCTTCCAGTCCTGCGTTGTTGCTTACCATTGAAAACAAAAACGCCATAATGACAACCCCAAAGCTTTTTCCTATTCTCACGTCGATTGCTATACTGCTCGCATCATCTCCATATGCCCTAGCACAATGTGACCTCCCATCAACCTACAATTGGACCTCAACCGGCCCCCTCGCAGACCCCCAGTCGGGCCTGGTATCTCTGAAAGACTTCACAGCTGTCCCATATAACAACTACCACCTCATTTACGCATCCTACGTTGACTCTTCGTCGAACTACGGCTCACTTAATTTCGGCATTTTCACTGATTGGAGTGATATGGCCGCCGCAAACCAAAGCACCATGAGCGCCAGAACCGTCGCACCAACCCTCTTCTACTTCTCCCCCAAAGACATCTGGATCCTCGCATACCAATGGGGGTCTACAGCCTTCTCGTATAAGACATCTACCGATCCAACCGACGTAACCAGCTGGTCTGAGGCACAGGAGCTTTTCACGGGGACAATCTCTGACTCTGGCACGGGGGCCATCGACCAAACGCTGATTGGCGACGACGAGAACATGTATCTCTTTTTCGCTGGAGATAACGGTAACATCTACCGCTCCAGCATGCCTCTCTCTTCCTTCCCTGGCTCCTTTGGAGCTGAATATGAAATAATCCTCACCGGCTCCCGCAGCAAACTCTTCGAAGCAGTTCAAGTCTACACCATCCAAGGCGCAACCGCAACAACTTTCTTGATGATCGTCGAAGCAATGGGCTCGGAAGGGCGGTATTTCCGGTCCTTCACGGCGGACAGGCTAGACGGAGAGTGGACAGTGCAGGAGGGTGCAGGGACAGAGAGCAGTCCGTTTGCAGGGAAGGCAAACAGCGGTGCGAGCTGGACCACTGATATCAGCCATGGGGACCTGGTAAGGGTTACGGCGAATCAGACAATGGGTGTTGATGCATGTAATTTGCAGTTGCTTTATCAGGGGAGGGATGCCTCAAGTAATGGGGAGGACTATGATTTGCTGCCTTATCGGCCGGGGCTTTTGACATTGCAGGTTTGAGGAGTTTGTTAGCGTACTGGACAGACTTGGGGCGCTGGAGCGGGGCTTTCAGAATATCCCTGCGGGCCCTGCCCAGTGCCTTTTTGAAGGCCAGTCAGGGCCAAATTGTTCAGGCAACTCCAGCTCCTTCTTCAGGCAGTGATTAGACTAACTTATCTCTATACTCTCATTCTTTTAATTTATCTCTATCTTCTTTAATAGGATTATTTAAGCTAAATTGTACAGTATAGATGATATAAGAAATCTGTATAGTTACTGTATAGATCGATCATTCAGCTTTAATGACTATAGTAATTCTTGGATACTTATGTTATAACTGTATTATTATTATTAATCATATTATTAACTATAATTATAGAGTCTTAATCTTTAAAAAATCTTACGCTTTCAAATGTTTTTAATATATCCTCTTTTATTTCATAATATTTAGTAATAAAACATAAAGCTATACCTACCTATTTATCTATATTAGTCTTGAATTATAATGATCTAATTTGACATATCTGATGGGTTATGATACCGTCACTCCCGAAAAAAAAGAAAATGACTTTGATTCAGTAATGTTCGTCTACCTGCTGCCGACTGGAATCGTTGAATCGGCCATTTCGGCATGAAGCCCCCTTGCTTAGCGGTCCACCTAAGCGTTCTCATTTTCTAGACACTGAAAAAGGGTCTAGTCCTCTACGTGCGGCTACATGGCTCTTCGCAGCTGGGTTTTGCCTTTGCAAACAAAGGCTACCATCGTTGATTGTAATTATCTGTCGTGCTTCGACCTAAGTCGTAGTGGCAATTCTTCTTCTAGCATCTTAAAACTCGACAACAACCAGCCTTACTGCTAAATTTTGAGGCGAGGCAAAATTATAGGATGTGGTGAATGACACAAGTCGCAAGTCGCAGAATGTCCTCTTCCGGCATTATACCTAAATAATGCATATCGATGTCAACATAACCTAGGGAGGTGACCGTTGTGAGCCTCCGTACGCGTTATCATGCAGTGGACTTTTAGAATCAGCTTGGATCTCGCTGAAGTCGATGAATTTTGCCTGAAAAGTATTTCGTCTCAGAAGTTTTGGCTGCCTTACATCAGCGAGGTTCTCAGGCTAAATTCTATTCCCATCCTGCGTAGAGGATACCTCTAGCATGCATCGGTCCTGACTGTCTTTGAACATGGCCATTGCCGCCCAAATGTGAGCGAGAGAGATGCCAAAATCAGAGCATTATCTTCGCAATTAGACGGTACAGAACAATCCGGTAAAAATATCTGAAAAAGCCTGTTTTCAGAAATGTCACAGCTGATGGTCCACAAGACGTACCACTCACTAAGGAGCGGTTCTGTGAGTTATTACGTGGAATAGTCACGACCGCTGGATACAACAAGAGTATAACGGTTCACAAAATTCGGAAGAATCTTGGAAGTGTTATTGAAGGTAAGATAGTTATACCTCACAGCTCATTCAAAAGGAAAAATTTGCTGATCACTGACATAGGAAAGTATGGTTCTGCCCCTGTATCTCAAATTTACGGACACAAAGATGCCGGGACATATCCTAAAGATTATTTATTACACTGCTCTTCGATTGATACAGTCTCAGCCGTTCTGGGAGAGGAGGAACAGTCAAATCACATCGAATACTTCCAAGGGTTTGATAGATTTTATGAGCGTGGACTTCCAGGGGAACTGACAGCAGAAATTGAGGCGAGCATTCTGCAGACGCCAGAACTAGTCGATACAAAACATCGGATCGAACAACTCGAATCCTCGAACGGCGACAGAGAGTCCATAGCTGCTGAAAAGCTGAACTACAGAAAAGCCTTGCTTCGACTCCGCCTTGCAGGGCTAAAGGAATACCAGAATCGCTGGATACGAGAGAGACGAGACCAAAGGATTCTCAATCGGGGCAAAGAAGAGCCGGCGTTTACTGAGAATGACGTTTGCACGCGGGCTCAATCCTTGCTCATGCCAGAGATTGCCCGAATTTCACCATTGATGTCTTCTGACAGGAGCTTTCCTCCGATGAAATGCTCCTTTTCGTGGAAGATCTAAAAACACATTGTGAACGTGATTTTGATGTGGCATATCTTCCACACGAAAGCCCCATTCAAGGTCATTGCCCGGATGAAGCTTGCCTCCAAGAAATGAAATGGTGAGTAAACCTATCATGTAATAATGAAATACATAAATTCTAACGATTATAGTCTAAAAAAGGCCGACAGAAGTGCTCATATTCACAAGTGTGTTCGACGTAAGATTGCTTTGGATCTTCAGGTCTCTGAATCAGAGTTGAACTTTTGTTACGAGTGCATGAAATGGATACAATCAATTAAATGGCGGGAACATTGTAGTTCTCACCTCCAGTCGTGGACGACCCTGCACTGTGAAGTCATCGTATACCGCCACACAGTTATTCGCCCCGGCTACTGCCCATTTTGCTTGTGGAACATGGGTTCCTTCGCAGAAGACCGATTGAATTATTGGTTGACAACTACCAATTTGAAGCGACACATCGAAGAACAACATATGCTTGAAAGACAGTGGCATGGGGCGAAGCCAATATGCGGTTGTGGCCAAACTTTCGACAATGAGCGCGGCCTTCGACATCATTTGCACGACGCCCACGGGCTACACAAAGCCATATGGTTAAATCCGAAGACACCGAGAAAGAGGAAGTATGCTTGCAAGGCGGAAGCACAAAGTTCTTCAAATGAGCCAGAGCCAGAGGGGCAGTGCTTCAAGAAACTCCGCTTCTACCGATATCCGCCTCCGCGTCACGAACATGAGTATCAATTGCTAGACAACACTTTCTTGTCAGTACCCACATTGCAGTCGTTCATCGAGGAACATCCAGAGCGAGATTACAGTTTGGATCCGAGTAATCGGTCAACCAAAAGCAGCACAAGTAGCTCAGTTGTATCTTGGTTTTCCGCAACGAGTTCACCTTCCAGCTCGCGGCTAACGACTCCTGGACTGGAAGTTATTGATCCTCGAATCCTCGAACCTTCTGAGATTGGCAAAGAGCGTGAAGGCCAGCCTTATGATCATGTTTCCGGGCGTGTTAATCCACCTAAGATATCCATGGACAGGAAGGAGATCGGGAACAAATCATTAAATGCTATGCTACGCACACCGTCCCCCGTACAAAGCCTTACCATTCAGCCAACCCTTGGTTTTGAAATCAATGATCCTCGAACTCTCCGCACTCCTGATCACTGCAGTGAGGATGCGCTTCCACCTTGCAAGAACATTGCAAGCCAGATAAATTCTCTCAATATATGCCCGAGTGAGGCTGAGGCCAAAACAATGTCACCCAGCGACATGAAAGAGTCGCAATGCCCTTCCCCAAGCTTTGTCGCAAGCAAATCGACCGAGGGGAGGAAGATCTTGCGAAAAGACAATCTCGCCTTCATGTCAAGCATCAGCCAGTGCTCTACCATGGAGCATAAGCGCGAAATCAATGGTCCTACTCAAGAATTACGCGATAAAATGACACGTCGTGGCGCGGGTCCGGTCATTAGCTTGCGCGGACCACTCACTAGAGCGCAGACAAGACAACGGCCGACTCTGCATTGTCCGGATGATTTGAAAAATTATAAGCCACGAAAGAAACTCAAAGCAGAAGAAAGACGAAAGCTGCGTGAGTTCAAGGGTCAGGATTGGACTCTGAGGCAGGTTGGGCCTCATTTCGCGGATATAGACACGCTCTTTCTGCGGCAAGCTTGGATTGATATCAGGCTTCCTCAGCGATGCACCAGATCACGAGCTAATCGGAAAGAGAGCTGATCAATTGATCTTTGGTCAAGGGCTATCTACCATAGTAGTTTAAAATTTGTACATACTGAATTATTTTTCCATGACACCTTCTATCCTGGCATTCTCCCGTAGAGGCTAGCCTCCAGAAAGGTTTCTGCCTTTGTATAAGCTCAGAATCTCCAAAGGCCCCTTAGGTCGACCCTTATCGCCTAGGGACTGAATTTAATGCCACTGCTGTCTCGTGGCGAGTAAACGTCAACCGAGCTCTTAGCTAGACAAGGTTTAAAAGTATGTATAGGCTGCTTTAATTTCATTCTAGATTGCAGATAAATTGGCCATCTCCTTATTGTGCTAATAATAATTCGAAAGTAATCTTAGGAGTCCGACGGTAGCACGCCTGGTAGCTAAGACGAGCCGACAACTCCATTGTTTTGACGGAAACTTGGTACAGCTGCCTTACCATAATGTAAGACTTACTTACAATACAGTCACATAGCCTGCCCCGCCACACCTGATAGAAAAACCCTACCCCGCTATGTTCCTTGCGGTAACCTAATGTTTTGGGTAAGATGTCAAACTTAGGAAGCGGTCAATTACCGCTATGACCTTTTGGGATAGGCTTGTTCATCGTTCACCCAATTTCCCCAAAGTATTGGTATGGTATTCGGACTAAATTCGGATACGGTGTCGTAACACACCAGAGCACGGACAGTAGGTCCCAGAGATCGCTCAACCGATCTACGGACCTTCAATCAATCAACTGATTCCATTGGACATGTTCAGTACTAGCCAGTACACCAATTCCTCATCTTGTCAGTTAGCCTTACACGTTCACGGCTTCCTCTTCGTAGTTCCCACATCTACCCAGAGCGATGTTCTGGGTGAATTGGACATCGCTGAGTACAGAATTCTCTGAACTTTTCTATCCGCCAATAAAAACGGCCTGAATTTTTGGAAGCTCAAATCGACTTGTCTTCGGCAGGATCGGGGCCGTAGCCATGTGTCGTGGTGATAGGACGGCAGCGGATGTTTTGAATGAGGAAACGGAGGTGCACAAATTTGGGTCAGCAACCAACAAGAATCTGAAGAGATCCATTCCACTTTGGACGGCTCTAGCAGGACCGTAATTCGATCGACACCGAGAGACACGGCACAATTTGAAACAGTATGGCATGGAGCACCTTCCATGAGAACTCCCGGACTTAGAGTGACCCATATGACCAAGCAGGGATGCTTTTTGATTTCTGATACTGAAAAGCCGCAGGGAATTCTGCCAGCCGAATCGGATCCACCCGCGGCGACACTTTGTAAATGACTCTGTACTGACAGCCCAGATGTTGGCCTTCATGTTCTCCCTATTTGGGCATAATCACTCCACTTGTAGGCCATGAAGTACCAGCGGGCGAAAGTTTATATGCGTCGCTTGGCAATTTAAGTCATATGAGCACATTGACAGTAGGTTATCCTTCAAAATCGCATTAAGTGAGGTGATTGCCCGTACTGAACTTCTCTCGAAGTCACGGGCTTCGTCTCATATCGATCATAACTTTGTGTCGAAATCTGGGGACTGCATCCGCTGGCGTATATCCGTGCCCTCGCAAGGCCCGATTGAGATCGATAGGTATTGTTCGGTCGGCAGGTAAACAATGGTTTGCGGAAGGTTCGCCAGATGAGCTACTTGTCGGCAGCAATAATGTCGTGTCAGCGCTGCCACTCTAATTGGATAGAAAGACAGCGTGGTGTCTCTGAAGATGCCGAGCTTGGGACTGGCGACAAGCCACCCTTGGAGACTTGTCTACAGCCCGCCATAGCGAGGAATGGTTGGCATTGAGTGTGGCGCGCATGCCCATCAGTGCTTGGCAAGGGGTGGCCGCTATCGATCCAACGCGACGGCAGAGGCGGTGAGGTGGTCCAAGACGCGTGAGAGTGGAGTATTTCAAAATGCGTCAGTAAACATCGGGTCAGAGAAGATCCACTCACAACTCTTCATATTCCTTGCCCAATCCTTGGCTCGCTCTGGCAATGCCCGGCATGATGCTAGGACAACACAGATCTCGCTTTGGCGTGGATCTGCCGGTCCTCAACTTTCGACCCAATAAATACTCGTTCAAGTCAACTCTTGAAGATCGCTGCGGATCGATATCCCCTTGGCTGGAATCTCAGCGATAAACGATCAGAATGGCCACGGAACCTTCACAAGGAGATGTGTCTGATTTCCGCCGAAATTCTGACCGACTCCCACAAGACCGACTCCCACAAGACCAACTTCACGAAACCGTATTCCAGCTATGGCACTGGTTTGCGCTGGACAAGCCAGAGAGATATACATTTCAAGCCTTTTGTGGGCATGTTGCTCAACATGCCGTCTCGCTTGGGAAATTGGCGACATTTGCTTTGAATTGAGTGTAATATCCGGAACATGGCTGTCAAACTAGCCTGGGATATTGTTGATGTTCTCGGAGTTGGCTCGGAGTCTGATACTTTCGATCTTCGTCTCTGGGTCTTCTCTCCCTGTCAATGTCGGTTCAAGGGGCTTCGTGGGATGAAAGGCGGGTTGTTGGGGGAATGCGAGCGTTTGCACCGTGTGTCGTAGAGTTGGAACGCTCTTGATCAATGACCCTTCAAAAGATGTCAGTATACATCGGGCGAGATGGGGTCCACTCACAGTCTTTCGTCTTAGTCCCTGACCACTCTTTAGCCCGACAAATGATGCTCGACAGAATGCGAAAACATTCAAATATCGTCTTGGTGTGCATCTGCGTGACCCTCGGCTTTCAATGCAGCGCATTCTCGTTTTTGCGACATTATTGATATCGCTTTGGTCTCGTCAAACTCCGGCTATGATCATGGTTTGGGTCGATCAGAGCTGTCATGGGGCAAAGGCACCGAGAAGACGTACCTGATTGCCAACGAATGGTTCCCACAATAGCTTTGCTGTCCATGGCGGAGTGCGCTTGTAGACTTGTCTTGGGACACCGATCAAAAACCCAACTCACGTGAAACATCGCCGACGTGTGCGTTGATGAAGGTGGTACCTGGAAGGTGAGTCTTGACTCGAGCATTTTGAATACGGTTGGAGATCGCGTGGAAGAACGTCCTGTTGCGTACAACATTAGCAAGTGGATCAGAGAGGGGGGTTTGACTCACACGGTCTGGTGGCTTGCAGTCGGATGTACACAACGCAGAGCTGCCCTGGGCGGTCAAGTATAGACCGGGCTGGTTGTAGCACCTAACATTTTAGCATAGCTTTAGATCATTTAGGGCTGACCAGGGACATACCTGCGCAACAATACTCGCTCGTGTTCTCATGACTGGAGAAGCTAAGAGAGGTGAAGTGCGGTCAGCTCAGGTCGGCAAGGCTCATAGATACTTTCATACGTACGGGATATTGTGATGTGGTCTAGACTTGTGACCTTGATCCTGGCTGGTAGACATGAGTTGATGGCGAAACATCAACGGCGTAATGGAGCTGGATGACTTCACTGTGCAGGGCGTGTACTGTTCGTGTCAGTGAGCGGAGGTCAAAGGAGTCAAAGGCAAGGAACTTATCTTGGGTATCATGGGCCTGTGAAACCAGGAGGGGGTCCCTTTGGCAGAATATGGCGAATGATCCAATGCTCAAGTTGCGGGCTGGAAGGCGCATTTTGATCCCGTCTCTCCCTCGGTGATGACGAAGGCGCATTTGGGGATCTTCCCACAAGCGCCTGTGATGGGATTCGATGAAACTGCGGCGCCCATTCTTGCACTTGTGCAATGACCGTCTTTTGCAGAACAGTTGTATTCGTCTCGGCAGGCGGGCCCACCGTCCGTCAAGTGCAATCATTGGCGAAAGCGATGGCTCTCTTTCTTTTGTAAAGAGACATCCATCAGATTTGCAACAAGGGGCAGGAAGGAATAGGAGAAAGCGGCGAGCCTTGTGGAGGGCCTGCATTCTCAATGTCCATCTCCTCGAGTTGGTATATTTTCATGATGCGTGGCGTTAGAGCAAAAACCTCCGTTGAATGAGGACCTCCGGGATCCTTCGTCCTCGCATCCTCCGCAGAGGAAGGGTCGACCCTGCCGTTTGAGGGATTTGCCCTCGCGCCACGCATCGTGTGTCTCTTCAATCAGGATATTGGTCGCATGACTGCCTTGACAGACCGCAAATTATTTGGTATAATAGCTGCTAAGGCTGGGGCTTCGTTGGCAACAACTCCTTTTGGCGAAGGGGCGATGGCATTTTGGCAATGAGTCACGTCGACTTTCACACATCGTAATGGTGCCAAGGCAAGAAATTCATCGCTTCGGGGCGAAAGCGGCGAGGTTATCCTGCGTGCAAGACACGATCAAGGGCTTGCGCCATGTCTCGCAGCATTGATTCGTCCTGTACTGTACCAATTGGCAGAGGGTCCTTCAAGACGCGTCAGTATGTGTAGGAGGATATGACGGTTCACTCACAGTCTTCCCATGCTTTACCCTGTCCATCTTCGCCTCATTCCAACGACGCACGACACTGACTGAGACAGCGCAGATTTTGTCTGGGTGAGGATAAAACTGACTGCACTTTCGACTGGAGCAAAAGCACCGAGCAGACCTCATTCGAACGAACATCCAGCCACACGAACTCGCTGCAGATGTGGCCATGGAGGAAGGCACACGATGTCTTGCTTTGAGTCATTACTCGAATTGTCGAATCATTCGAAACAACGGCGACGTATGCGTAAAATCTAGAAGGGGGCTTTGAGGATACGGCGGTGTTACCCGAACTAGGCATGCATCACGGTCACGCCGATGGTCTCGCCGATGGACTCGCTGATGGACTCGCTGATGGACTCGCTGATGGACTCGCTGATGGACTCGCTGATGGACTCGCTGATGGTCTCGCTGGAGGCACATTCTGTCGAGCATAACTCAGCAAGTCGATCACACAAGAGGCTCATGACTCACATGAACAGATGGCTCACAGGGCTCTGAGGCTAACAGGTGATTTGGTTATCGGTTGGGGCCGGCAGGTGGGTGTGAAGTCTTTGTAGCGCTGACCTGGAGCAGTTCAATCTGAATAGACCGGCTGGTCATAACATTGGGTGGTTTTAGCATAGTCTCCAGTTATGTTGGGCTGAGGAGGGACTTACCTTGCATTAAATGGTCAATGAGCTAGTAAGAAGCGATATCATCAGCTCAGCTCGACAAGGCGCATGGGTACTTGCATACTTACAGAAGGTGTATGGCCAGTCTGGACTCATGGACTGACTGGTGGGCATAAACGCGGGGAAGGTGGAGTGAACCATCAAGCGTGTGAAGGAATCTCAGTGACTTCGGTGGTTGAGTGTGCACTGTTCGTGTCAGTAACAGGAAGAGCTTGGAGATAAAAGGGGGAGGAACTTATCATAGGACTGCTGCCGGGCAGCGTCTAACAGCTTCTGGTAGAGGGAAATCAATCCAATGCAACAAGGAAGAGAATTGTTTCGACAGAGACCGGGGGAGCAGGCCATAATTATAGGTTTCTTGCTTGTCTTGTTACCTCCTGCTTTGCATTGCCGCGTTGTAGTCTTTTCTGTATGTCGCTTTCTGAGGGACATTGTTTTCGGGGGACATTGTTTTCGGGGGACATTGTTTTCGGGGGGCATTGTTTTCGGGGGGCATTGTTTTCGGGGGGCATTGTTTTCTGGGGGCATTGAAGTTGCGTGCGCAAAATGAGGTTTGTCGAACCTTCCTTTATTGAGGTGATGAGCTGGGCAAAAATCAACTACAGGCCGGTGAAAAGTGAACAGTTATTTCAAGTGTCAATCGTGGCATCGGCTTATTGTGCTGAAATTTCTTGAAGTAGCGTTGATCAATTTTCAACCTTGTCTCAACGACTATGATTTCAACGCTCGAAAACGATGGGCAGCGGATCATCGCTCAACTGCGATAGCGTGCTCTTTTATCACCATCATTGGAGTTTCAGCATTGGCTGTTCATTCAAAACAGAGGCCGACGATCATGCTGTGTTCTGCGTATGTCTGCATCAACGCGCCTCACTTGTTGATTACAGTCTTACAGGGTCCTAAACACAGCCCACTGAGAATATTTTCACTCAATGTACTCATGCCACGTTGACTGTAGGACTGAGAAATTCAAACCCTCTTTTTTTGCTCGTGATCTAGAAAGCGACATCTACCGAACACGACGGACCGAACACGACGGGGTTGCGTGGCCAGAACCAAGACTTTACGCGGCAATGCTGCAAAGATTTATAGGGATGGTGTATGTAGATGAGCCGGAGATCTTACAAACCTAGCAAGGAGAAATACCGGTAACGCTAGATCTGTTCTTTACTAGTACTGTAGAAATAACTTTATTCACCACCTTAGCAAAACGCATATACCCTTGACTGAATCTTCAAAAAAATTCTTGGTTGAGTGATCCCCTGAACCCAGCGCCAATCTCTGCATAGGCCATCGTTCGCGCTACAAATGATTTTTCATACAAGGCGTAGGCCAGGGATGAGAGCAGACATTCATATTTATGATTACTGCGGCCATGTGGCAATTTGCGTTGATGAATTCACAAGCTAGTTCCAGACTCATAAAGCCGACTTCCATATCCCACACGGTCGATTTTAGGATCATCTTAATCAGTCCTAGGAGCTGTAACGCTCCTAGGATACCCACTCAAGATCCCGGGCCAGGGTTGTGCTTCCGGGGACCCAAGGCGGGTATTCTCGGGGCTGGCATTCTGGCTTCACGTACAGACTCCTGGCTCAAGCACGCAGTGAAAACACCGGTCCTGGGATTTCAATCACTGATCCCGCGAATGACTGAATCAGAACTAGGAATACATCCACTAGCCCTGGGAGCTAGCCTGCTCCTAGGGCTCTTAAGCCATGTCCTAGAGCCATTATGTTTGATCCTAGGGCCAGACCTTCGCTTTCAGGGAATAAAGTAGGGTATCCCTAGCAGAGGCACTTTAGATTCACGTGCAGACTTCTGGCCCGAGCGAGTTAGTTAGAGAACCTGATCCTCGAACCTTAAATTGAACAGTGTTCTAGAGTTTAAGTGCATAAAAAGTAGAGTATATACGGCGCTATAAGACCTCGGATAGTCAATTTCGCCATCAGCTGATACTGATCCCCTAAATTAACCTAATATAGCAAAAGTACACTCTCATACTTTGCGAACTTCTAAAAGAGCTCTTACTCTAGATTTGCAAATCTCTCCAAACAGACCACATTCTGAGTCTATACCTAGTCAGTCGTCAAACCAATTCTATTTTCACTAAGGCGCTTTTTATATACCTTATCTCTGATGAAATTCCGCTACTCTTTCGTGCCGTAAAAGCCCAAAAACTAGATATTAGAGCGCGATTAATCAAGGAATACCACGTGAATATCAACGCTAAGTACGCAGGGCAGAACACGCTCCTCCTAGCTATTAAGCTACGATACCCATAGGCTGTAGATCTAGTCCTACAATATAAGCCTAATATTCGCTGTTCTTACAATTCTAGAGGCCGAGGCCCTTTATCACTTATAGTTATCAGCGGAAATACTACTATCGTTAAGCGGATTCTTTAATCATAGGAGATTAATATCAATAATCGATGCTTAGACAGGTTTTCTGCCATAGCATACGCGCTAAAGCATCATAAGTACTATATTTTATATCTCTTACTTACTAACCCCTAAGCGAATATCAACTTTGCAGATCATTTTAATCGGATGCCCCTACAATCTACGACCCTAGAAGGGGATTATATCGCCACACAGATACTAGTATAATAAGCAGGAATCAATATCAATTACTAGAGCTCCTATAATAATATACCTCTCCTCTTATCTACGAAAATGCTTAATTAATAGTAATCAGTCCGCATCGTGGAGTCTCTTTTCCTACATCCTGACCTTAATATAAATATATCTAACTCTAATAGGCGAACAGTATTATAGCACGCTATAGATCATAGACACCATAATCTTATAAAATTACTTATTAGCCATAGGTATATAAGATTAAATAATACTAATAGATATAGGGTAACGCTATTAGCCTAAGCTACTAAGATACCTATCTTATAAGTTTTAAAACTATTACTATAATAGCCGGAAATATATATTAACTCGCAGACTAGGCAAATTATGCCTCCGCTTTAGTCTACTTATCGCGTAGGCAACTTTCAGGCGGCAAAAATACTCCTTCGTTACAGGTCACTCAAGATCAATCAGAAAAGCCCTACTAGAACTACTCCGCTCCAAGTAGCTATTATTCTAAATCATCTATCCATTATATCTTTACTTCTCCGATAAAGAGACATAGTCGAGATTAATACCCGTGGTCCTCAACAATGGACAGCCATTTTCTTTGCCGCATCCAACGGGTATTTAGGAGTGACCAAATCGTTACTGAAACATCCTGATATAGACATCAGCCTAATTGATGACCGAGGAAGGTCGCCGCTTTGGTGGGCTAAGCATAGAGGGCATTCGAGAGTTGTTCATCTGCTGCGCAGGCACAATCGACTGAAGAGGCAGAAGCGTTATTTGCAGCGAGGTATGTCTCACTAAGCTACAATTCTAGATGTTTAGTGCTTAGTAAGGCGCTTTAAACATATGTCAGGATTGGGAGCCCCACAAGCCTGCTGTGATTAGCTAATCTTGTTGCCTCAGGCTGCACGCCAGACCACTACGTGATATACAGCGACCTCGGGGTTCAAGGTGCTTGCACGATGCCTTTTGTACAGAGATTTTGCAGAGATTTCACGAGTTTACCATGGTTAGATGCCTCGTTTAAGAGGATTTCAGGGTTGTGTTGGCCGTATTTCGGATGCCAAAATGGGGTATTTAAAGCATTGTTTTTCCATAGAAAAAGAATCAGACTGTACTTCATCTTTTATCCAATTGGTTGCATGTATCTGGCAGAATCCTGGTGATTGACAGTCATGAGCCCGGTTTTCTCTTGAAGCTTCATTTTACTTCTACATTTGAAGGTTCTTTGCTTGTCCAACTTGTTTCCCCCTCAATACGCATCACTGTGATCGTACCGGTTGGCCAATTTCCTGAGTCACTGCCTTTCCAGAACTCTGCCCAACAGCACCATGACCGACATGGATGCAGTCTCAAAATGAACTGGAGGGATTTTGAAAGAATCCTCCCAGTGGACTCCTTGGTTGCGCTCTATACGCATCTCTGCGAAATTCAACAAGGTTTGGAGCCTCATTGATCCAGACCTTAACGAAGAAGAGATTGAGGCACCAATCACCCTTCCAGTAACCCCAGAGTACCCAACACGTACTAGATTGGGCCGAGGTGCAACTGACGAGCAGCTTGACGCTCGGGATCAGCTTTACCAGGAAGGAGTGGATGAGTATACCCGAGTGCCTGCTATCCGCAAAGATTTGCAATTCCAGTGTGAGAAGCAAGAGAAGGCTCTCCTAAGGATCGCAACAATCATCCACAACACTATCGACCCTGTTATCCATATCTATATGGAAGAACTCGACACCGTTCATGAGAAAATGCGATTCCTGAAGGAGCGATTTGAGCAACCGGATGAGAAGGACCGATGGCATAACAAGTGGAAGATGGAGAAGATTCGAACACCCAGAAAAGGAGAAGATGTACAAACCTGGGCCAAGAATTGGGATCAGCACCGCAAATATGTCATCTCTCTCAACCTCGAGTCCGACGACTATCATGCAAAGGATTTCTTGGACCTCACACAAGAATTTTTGCCAATCTGGTGGTACCAAAACCACGAGAAAATTGTGATTAATCAAGAGGATATCAACGCAACCAAGCTGGTTGACTCCTTTAGATTAACCTACGAAAAGGTTCAAAGAAATGCTAAAAACAAGGCTGCAAGTGCAGTATCGAGGCCTGCCTTTGCCACCTCAACACTCCATGGGCACCCAGAAGCCGCTGGTGGGGAGGATACAGCCGCTGCTGCCAGAAAACCAAGGCCATTCAAGGACCGCCATACTTGCCCTTGCGGCCAAAAACACGCAGTTACGGCGTGTTATGCCCTCAACGAGGCGGTCAGACCGGCTGGCTGGGTCCTATACGACTCGACCCAGGCCAGGATCGATAGGGCCTTTAAAAAGGAGCCTGCATGGAAAGATTGGGCCGATAAGAGGATTAAGGTCTCCGCCGACGTGCCTGAGGCCTCAAACACGACCAATTCCGTTGCAGCCCTCTGCACGATCATGGACCCTCTGCATATGAACGATATAAAGGGTGACGTCGATTACTTCACTCTGTCGGATTTTGATCATAAAAACAAGGTTTTTGCCGCTGCGCCAGCGGATTTTTCAACTACGACTCGCCAAAGAGCCTTTGCTACGGGGTTCTCCAAGAGCCAAAATCGCGATATACGACGTGACCAATGGGTTATGGACTCAGGCTCGAGTACCCACGTGTGCAACGATCGGTCGAGATTCCTCGATTTTAAGACATGCAAATATGACCTTTCGACCGGTGAAGGCTCGACCCCCGCATATGGTATCGGCACGGTCCGGATCACAGGGCTTAATCCCGCAAATGGAGAGCCTCACGACGCCACACTGGCGGATTGCCTGTATTCTCCAAATTTTCATGCCAATCTTGTCTCCCTTGCCAAGATTGAGGGGAGGGGTGCATGGTGGGATACTCGAAAATGTGCTGTTTTTGACGCCTCAGGCAGACCGATATTGGCCACATATCTTGATACAAGACAACAAATATTCCTACTATACCAGCCCGAGCCTCAGGCCTATAAACAGTACCTTGCCCTGTACTCCGTTGCCTGGAAGGATGTGAGCAAGACCTCACCGGAGGCACCTGAAAAGACCTCGCCGGAGGCACCCGATACGACTGATACGACCAAGCCCTCACCGGAGGCGCCAGTCGACACTCTTCACACTGCTCTTGCAACCCGAGACTCTCGAAAGCCCCTTGTTTCTAAGGCATCCGCGCGCGTGTGGCACTCTCGATTGGGCCACGTGTACCAAGGCGCCATCCAACAGCTACCAGGCCTCGTTGACGGTATCGAGATCACCGTAGACGACCTCATTCCGGAGGGCGAGATATGCCGTGTTTGCAGCTTGACGGATGCCCCGCGACAGATCTCGAGGCGTAGTATTGGCCAACATTACGGCCGCTGCAGTCGAGTATACTTTGATCTGATCCAGCTTACCGCGGGGTATAACGGCCACCGCTGGGTAACTCACTTTTATGTGGAGGGTATACGGTTTCATTGGCTGGTAAGCCATGAAGAAAAGTCAGGCTGTCAGGCTGCAATCCGGGCCTTTATTGCCTGGGGAATCAGATGGTTAAAGTTGCCATTTCAGGTATTTCACTCAGATAACGAACGGTCTGTTGACCATGCGATCCTTGCAGCTATCACCGCACTGGGGTGCCTCCATATCTTCACTGTACCACATTGTCCGGAGATGAACGGCCCGGCCGAGCGGTCGGGGGGTCTGATAGTTAAACGAGCCCGTGCCCTACTACACGAAGGCAAGTTACCCTTTCAATTGTGGCCTGAGGCCGTTTATACGGCGGCATATCTGTTGAATCGCACGCCAACCAAGACTTCGGATGGCTGGATTGTGCCTTGGGATGAGGCTCGAAAGTTTATTGCGATGCGCCTAAACCGCGTACCTCGATTGCAAACCTTCGCTTATATGGCTCTTTAGCCTATTGTCGGAAACAAAATCCTATTCCCCGACTGCAAAAGATGACGGCAAGGTCTGATATTGGGTACCTTGTTGGCTATGTGGCCTCAAACATATGGCGTATATGGATACCGAGGCTGGGTGTGAGAGTTGTTCGAGAAGCTGTATTTGACGAAAAACCACGTTATTCGGCCGAAAACGAGGATCGAGAGGTCGAAATGCCAGTCTTTACCGCAGAGCCTGAGACTGTGGAGACTGGTTTGGAGCAAGATTGTGAGCTAAAGGGTTTTTTGGAGGATTTTGAACCGGTACCCGACACCGAAAATGACCGTGTGCCTGACCAGCCTTCAGAGGGTGCCTCCACGCCAGGGGGTGCCACGGAGGTCGCAAATCCAGTTGAAAATGACGATAATTCCGCGTTTGCAAACAACAAACACACAGAAGAAATGCCCCATCCTACTCCACCAAGATCACCGGACCGCAATTTTTCTCAAGATCAGGGGGTGGATGGGAGCTTCAATGCCTTTGATGATTCGCTGCAGGTTGAAGGAACAATCGATCTAGGGCAAAATATGCAGCTTTTGCATACTCCAGAGCCTGATATGCAGCCTGAGGAGCAGGATCCTGAACCAATGATGACAACCGACGATGAATCCATACTCCAAGAAACCCCAAATGTTGGAAATTCGAACCTTCACGAGTCGCACATTATTGAAGGTCCCCGAGTTCGTACCGCAAAAAGAGACCCTGATTTTACGTACAAGACAACGATTGAGGATACTGCAATCTCTCTGCAAGCCTATGCCACTGCATTTTCTGCGCCAAACCCCACTGATCGAGCACACCGAGATGACCTCCAGCCACCTCCACGGCACTTCAAAGAGGTGTATTCACACTCCATGTGTGACGCCTTTGTACACGCCATGAAGGTCGAACTTGACGGCCTGAAAGCCAAGGAAACCTATCAGACTTTGCACATGTGAAATCGGTGATTGGTGGAGGGCTGGGTAGAGACTTGTTGTTGAGTGAAGCCGGGGGAGCTCGCTTTGTTTTCCTTTCAATTCTTATTTTTGTTTCCTCTCTTTTCATTTCTTGTTTAGCCAAGTACTGTTAGTTTTCAGATTCGATTTTTCTATTCTCATAGCTACTTTAGTAGCTTTCCACAATGTTTCAATTCTAAGTGATAGCTTAATAGATGCCTTTATCTGTCAATGATAAACGAAACCTATTTAATAACATGTAAAGCATATCAATTATGTGACCTAATAACGCTGTTTTTATTCCGCTTTGTGATCCTCTGGCCCCGACTGTTAATTTATTATAATATACAGGCTGTGATACAGTAAGGAATAAACTTCGGGCGAGAAGCCGATCTAGTGTAGCGTCTATAATTTGATGCGATACTATTCATCAACTTATCAACATAGCCCTTATTGTTGGGTAGACCTAATGAGGAAAACAACACTATCCAATCAAAGCTCATCATATAAAACGCCTTATGTACCGGAACGGGTTTTAGAGGGTCATTAGGACATGCCAGAAGCGGTACGTGACGAACTATTCAGGGGAGAGTAGGAGCGACAAGAGAGACTGGGGAAAGATAAGCGTAAAGGTCATATCATTGGGACTAGAGTACCTCATCCTCCCTACAATATCAAGATCTAATGGGGAGTTCTGTTGAAGAACACCCAGGCATGACAACGCTGTTTTTACGCTCTAGCCCAAGATACATACAGAAACAATGTATTCGTCAAATCTCTACTCCTCCTCTTCAGTTGTTGTCTCAACGTCGACAGGGTTAGAAAATGGCCTATATTGTTCTTCGTTGATTTCGGCGAGAATGGACTCGGAAGTTTTTTTGCGCCCCAGTCCATAGAGCTCCTGAAAGCTCATAATCAAAGGGTGCCATTTATCGGAATCAATTCGGTTCACATGCCCTGCCATGCGAATATTTTCATGAACGTGTGTCCGAAGAACCTGAACCTCCAACGCGATGAACCCTTTCATCTCCGCGTCTTGCATCATTTCATACACTCCCTTCAATTCGACCTCCATCTGAGCAGGACACTCAGCAATGCGGGGAGGTCGAATCAGATCGGAATTCGCCGGTGTCAAGCCTGAATGTCCAAATTTGTCCGGCACATACTTGTAGCCATTCATGCGTTTGAAGGATCCCTTGGCTGCGGTCAAAATATCCTTCGACCCAGTTGTTTTCGCTAGAGCGTTCACTGCTCCTGCCATGTTGTCTGATGCGAGATTCAAGACGCATTGCTTGGTCCGAATCAAATTGATCGTAGTTTGCGATATGGCCGCTAGGCCTAACATGCATCGATTTCCAAGCCACCATGCCGATGACATGGGCGCGATGTTGGATGTTCCATCTTCGTTCTCCGTCGTTATCAACACAACCGGTGTACCCCAGTAAAAGATGGGTGGGGAAATCGTCTGAGATGCCTCGATAGGTTTTGGTGCCATGGTGTCTTTGGATGGGATTAGGACATCGATAATACTTGTCTTTTTCTAGTTCAAGTGCTCCAGCTTTGTACTTTATATATCAGCCTACTTAATTATACAGTATTAAGTAACCCCCTTCAGCTGTAGTACCTTGCTATAGAAGTGGCCAATGACCGTAACGTATACTACAATTGTTCTCTTGGCCTTCCTAACTCGGCCTTAGTTTCACCTTGGTGGAGCAGAAGTGGCCAACCATCGCATTCCAACGCTATTTATGATTGGTCAGTTTAAAAACATATGCAACAAAATTCCACACCGCCTCCCAACCGGCTCTACAAGTAGCCAATAAACACATCTGGTGCCTTAGCTTCCCCACTATCTCTTAACTTGGCACTGCCAAGCAATCCGGTTAATACATCGACGATAGAAGAGGCCAATTACGATCATATTTCCTCAATGTAGTAATTGGCCAATTTGAAGACATGTTGATAGGATGAGGAATTAATGTACTGGCTAGTACTGAACATGTCCAATAGAATCTGATGATTGATTGAAGGTGTGTATATCGGTTGAGCGATCTTTGGGCCTACTGCCCGTAGGCCTCGTAATGGAACCTCGAGAACCGCGGGGCAGTTCTAATATTTTTGGACCCGAACCGCGGAGGTGCGGTTCGAACCGGAGGTTCCACAAACAGGACAAATCCAAGGAATCCCATGACATGCATGACTTGTGCAACTTTTGACTGTATTTTTCAGTATTTCGCTTACGGATTAGCTCGAAGGTCAGATGAAAGTTTAGATGGAAGGTATATTGTGCAAGGTCAAATCAAAAGAGATTATCATTCTAGATTCTACTAACTCTATGGCTTTTCATACACAAAATCTTCATCTCGCCTTGAACGCTTCGGAAGCCGTCCTGATGAACGCCTCTGAGTATCTCTCTCTCCATGTATATGGATGTTGCCAGGCAGGGGAACTTCATCTTCTTTATCTAGGTCAATCACATGCTCTTGGGCTTCTGTGATGCTTTCTGCCCTTGGTCCCTTACCAAGTGCATGCTCACTCACCAGCTGGACGGTTTGAGATATGGCTGCTGTAGGCTCATCCTCGCTGTCACTGATGAGATCAAATTCACACTCTGCCTTCCGAGCATCCCTCTCCTCCTTTGCTGCCTGCGTCTCTTGGGTGGTGAGATAATCATTCATCAGAGAAAGTTGTTCAGATTCCATGTCAAACTTTGTTGTACACATAAACAACATAAGATCCTGGATTGTTTTGGATTTCAGCGAGCCTCGACGGTAGTGACAAATATCACGGGCGGAGTTGAATAACCGCTCAACGCCAGAACCGCTAGCAGGAGTTGTGAGAACGTCGCGTGCTAGGCTTGCGAGTATGGGAAATTCATGCTGATGCTCCTTCCAGTATATCCGTGGGTTCACTAGTTGGGTACCTATAACGATCAGCAAGAGAGATTTGAGACTAAAGGCGAGATGAAATGACTTACAACTTCCGAGATACCGCGAAAGCTCGTCATGAGCGTTATTCTGCGGCCGGAGAGATGCGGTTGAGGTCACGAGGATATCAACATCAGACATTCCCCCTATCAAGGTTTGGCTACTCGATATGGACTGCGTCTCTGAATAGCGCTGCTGGTAGGGCACCAGGCAATTCTCTAAGCTCTTGCGGTATCGAACACGCCAGTATGGCTCCCAATCCTTGCCAGAAAAGAACTCCAACTTATTTTGTGGCGCCAAGATTGTACCAATCGCATAGAGATCACTATCAATCTCACTGGTCAGCTTATAGCACTCTGAGAGCTTCGACCTCGCCGCGTGAATAGCAGATAGCATCACTTTCTTCCAGTCAACCATCTTTCGTGCAAGTTGAGCTCTAGACTTCTCTAAATGAGAGAAAAGGGTGTTGTAGATTGCGAAGACACT
Source organism: Penicillium lividum (assembly GCA_028828245.1). NCBI lineage: Eukaryota > Fungi > Ascomycota > Eurotiomycetes > Eurotiales > Aspergillaceae > Penicillium > Penicillium lividum. Next base: position 5,028,980 of record JAQJAG010000003.1, read on the forward strand.
GTGGATGGTGATTTCCTTGATCTTGGAAAGGGATGTAGTGAAGGTAAAGAATGGCTGTGTAATTGAAAGAAGATAGTCAAACTGTCGCCATTCATCGTGGTTTGGTTGTAGCTCCCGGTTGTCGTATTGCGAGCAGAAGTCGTTGAGAACAGACTGTAGGCGTTTCGCACGCCGTAGCATCAAGTAAGTTGAATTCCAACGTGTCCGGACATCTTGTATTGGAACAAGCTTTGGCTCCTTGGTCTGAAGGTCTAAGAAATTCTCTCGGAGTTGAGGGCTTTTGTTGACGAGGATCGCAAGTCGTCGAATCTAGTAAACAGTTAGTCGTGGGAATATTAAGAAGCATGTAGTCTTACCTTAGAGAGCGTCTGCACGATTCCGCGGTTCTCTCGGCGCGCCCCATCATCTCTCTTAGACCATTCCATGTCTTCCCTTTCGTTTCTTGGATTTGCTTCCATCTGCCCGAGCAACTCTTTCAGGCTGAGTTGAATGACATGTGCAATGCATGGCATACGAATGAATGGCATATGATTGGGTAGCTCCAGTGACTGGAGCGTCCCCCGGATGCTATCCATCAATGTTGAGTTATTAGACGCATTATCTGTGGTAACCGTCAAGACGCGGTCTTCAATCCGATGTTTTTGAAGTAATTCCAGCAGAACTGTGCTGAGATAAGATCCTGTATGCGCCCCATGCAGCGGTTCAAAGCCAAGTAATATCTCACGATAGTTCCAATCCTTATCGAGGAAGTAGGCTGTCACTGCCATAAAGGCCTGCCGAAATGGCGAAGTCCAGCAATCTAGTGCTATGGAAAGCTTAGCATCTATAGGAAGCGTCCGAAGAACAGTATGTTGTCTCTCTTGAACTAATTCTTGAAGGTGACGGCGGACCATATATGCAGATGGTATTTCCGGAAAGGATGGAGCAAGCCGGGCCATTTCAATGAGGGCGCGAAACTGTGGATGCTCAACAAGCTGGAATGGTAATCGTGAAGCAGTCATGAAAGCGATTATCCTCTCTAACCAATCTTGCTGGGTGAAGGTCCCTTTTTGAGGGGCTGGCTTAGTCTGAGCAGATCAAATTATCTTAGTAAATATTGAGAGAAATAGGAGGCATACATAGTTCAACGTACCCCATTATGTATTAATCTTCTGATATCCTGCGAACGAGGCCCCACTTTCCGACAATTTACCCCTTGTGAATAGTGTTTATTCATAGAGGATGTCCCACGATGACGGTCCGCAGGATGGCTAAGGATATGATCACATGTTTTACACATAACCTTCGGAGATCCATCTTCAATACTAGCTACCTGGTGAAAATGCGCCCAACATTCTGCCTGGTGCTTACTGTCGAAGATATTCCGCTTCGTCTGACTTCCATACTCTGTCTGTAACCACCATGTAACGAATTCATCATTTACCATCTCTGTCCAGAGAAGGTAGGTCTTCTTCTTTCGAGGACCGACGTGCTCGAGTGTCTCGGGGATGGGGGGCGGAAGTGCTGGCCGGGCGAACCCAACGCTAGGCGTAGAACCCGGCGTGTGCTGCCCATATAAAGTAGCAGGGTTGAAAGGCTGTAAATTATCAGATGAAAGAAACGTGAGGTTATCAACAGGATTGTCCTCGAAAATCGATGAAGGATAGTTATCAGAAAACCGAGAGTTCTGGCTCTGGGACATATTTTCCTGTATAGCTCAGATTAGAAAGTGAGAATGTGTAGAATTGGTCTACAGGAAGTTTCCACGTTATAAAGAAGAGAACTAAATGAGTTCCAGGGGAATCGGGCACCAGCGCAAACTTGAAAAAGCTGACTACGGATGTACCCATTTCCAATCCTTGTTGTGATTGGGTAGTCAGCCCCACCATATTGAGGTTCCGTGAGGTTCGGACCGCGCCAAACCTTATGGAACCGCGTAGGATGGCACAAAGAACCTCAGTTATCCGCGAAAAGCACCGCAGGAACCGCATAACCACATCAGGCACCTCCGTTCGCCTAACATAATGACTCAATTCTCCGACTTTTCGTTAGATTCCTTTACTCTCAGTTGGTACCACATTTCTGTAGCGGATATAGAGAATTTTAGTAGTAAAAAGTAGAAAAATAATAATAGGTAGACTCAAGGGAGTAGGCTATCAAGAGAGGTTCTAACTTGCGACCGCGGAGGTAAACTGAAAAAAAGGCTGGCGAGATGGTGGTATAGTAGTCAGATCAAAATTTATATTTCTCACTCCGCACATTACATCAAAGGCTACCCCGACTAGAATCAACCACCAAGAGCCTGAAATTTACACAATGTAGGGAAAACTACAAGTTTCCATGCTGGAATTTCTTTATAAAACCAAATTTCATCAAATCTCGTCAGAAATGCTGCTCCATTGCAACACTCAGCCATGTATTGGCCAAAACAGTTTTTAATAACAAAGAAAAATTAAGATGAGTCATCAATTTATCCATCCGAAAAAGGAAAAACTTGGCAAAATTATGCAATCGCGGCTCCATGAGGTTCGAACCGCGTCAGAACCGCGTAGAACCGCACCATTTTGAGGTCTACAGAGGACTTGTCCAACATATCAAAACATTTTACGTGAATGACTCTGTATTCATTCCCCCGATCACTCTTTTAGACGAAAAATCCCTCAGCATAATAATCAGCATAAGGCGCAAATTTTCACATTTAAGCCTAGGGAAGGATCGGGACGGTTGCGAGTATGCCACAGCCATCTTGAATGCCAACTGTCCTGAAGGAGTAAAAGTCTGAGGACCGTCATGCGAACAAGTCGGGATTAAATATCGGTTGACATTGCGGACGGCAGCCTGTGGAATGGTCTTCGGATCATGGGTGGCCGAATACTGTAAATAATACCATTATTCAAAATAGGCTGCTCAAAGATGCACACTGTTGTAATCCTGAAAAGGAGGGACACATTCCATTCTGTCAGGGTCTCTCGACTAATTGATTTAGCTGGCATCTTCATGGAACGAAACTCGCTTTCCTTTGCTTCGCTCAGAAAGTGATGCCTGCTGAGCGACCAACTGTTGAAGATCCTTCATCTCGCTCTTCAGAATTTCAATATCCCTGGTCAATCTTCTCTTGATCAGTCGTTTAGTAGTCTTCCTTTCTGCCTTTCTGCATCGTTCCGTCTCCTCCTCTCTCTCGGACAGACTTCTGAATGGTTTTTTCTTCACTTGCTTCGCAGGTCTAGATATCATTGATTAGATTAGGTAGGGAGCAGAGGTATATCTTTCAAAACATTCACTGACCGTTTTTTCGCAAGAGTTTCAGGCTGGTGTAATCTGCATGGCGACGAATCTGCCATGTTGATCGGTCGGTCGGGTTCGTTCAAAGGCTTTTTGCCACGGCGGCTTCCATGTCGCTCATCCCTATCATGCAGAACACCCACACGCTCAGTCTGGATGGACTTCGAAGTTTCAGGTTGGCCTGCTATCGAATCTTCATGTGGAGCGTTTTCTTCTGCACCATCTTCATCTTCATCTTCATCTTCAAGAGCTTTGGCGAGCCTGGCAGAATATTTGCCTGGCCAAAAGTTAGAAGCCTTGGACATGGAGCTTGGCATTCTATAAGCGGTATTGATTGAAAGAAATCTAGAAGAAAGATAATATCTTGTCTTCAGAGAATAGGCTGACAAGGGATGAATGTGAAAGAGAGGAAGTAGTAAAGTAAAGAATATTGGGAGCTAGCTTGTAAATTCGGTCAAGGTCGTCTGCCTCAGCCCGAATTGAACCCCATGGCTCGTGGTCCACGATGTTACATCAGTAGTGGGTCTTGCGCCACATGGAATTTCTAGAAAGTGATCGACGTGTTTCTAGGGTACAGGCTGGCAGCTGATTTGCCAGGCATGGTGGGATGCTTTAGAGTCACAATGGGCCCTCCGCATCAGGCCAGGCCCCTTGGTTCCTCAGTGAACCAGCCATTCAAGATTGCTCAAAACAGGTAGAGAATGGCCCGTAGCCTGGTCGGTCAGAATGATTGAGTGGCCGAGCCAGCCAAACGGCCAAAGTCTTGCAAAGGTACTCGTGAATCCTCATAATTTGCCCTGCCACGCGCGTCGATTGCAGAGAGATGAGCAAGAGAATATTTTCTCAAATTCGTAGTAACCGATTGACCTTCTAACCGAGAATTTGCCAATGGCCAAGGCAATCGTCCTGAATAAGGTGCATAACTAAGATGAGGGTGGAAAGTGGAACGGCGAGATCGAAATGATCGGCCGGGACGTGAAACCTTATTTGGCACGTGGGTTGCGTCGATCGAAACCAGCTGGTCCAAGACTTGGTCGGTTCTACACCGGAGACCAATTGGGCAAAGACCACGATACCGTGAATACCGTGAGTTAATATGAGGCAACATGTAGTGAGCGACAGAGAGCAGTGCAACACAGTAATACGTGGGAGAGTATCGATTGAGAACCGACTGAGATGTCAGATCTCCTTACAATGTTTGGATCCGGATGGGTATCATTGATGCGTTCGCCCGCTCCTTCCCCCTCGACATAGCCATCTCCTGATAAGGCCGTATTCACAGCTCACAGTCGGTCGCAAAGATTATCTCATAGCCCCGAAGGTCTTTGCTTCCGCTACCTCTTTTAGCTTGAGAAGCATACGCAACGCTAGATACCTGCAGTACGCCTCAATAAGGAGGATGCTCTAAATTTCGAACATCTTCTCTGATCAAGAAAGGTGGTCAAATCATTGCCATCGAAAAACTTCACACTCAGTTCGCAATGCGTCGCAGCGAGCGTGTTGTTCCGCAAATCTCACTCTTCCGGAGTGGCGCCCGCTCTCCCTTAACCTGGTCTTAAAGTCCAGTCGTTTCGAGCATTTTACTTGATACTACCAATTGGGGTCTCGGAAGGACGTGAACAAGGACAATGTGCGCTGCAAAGGCTTTTCATCGTTGCGCAACAATAATTGCAATACAATAGTACCTATGATTGCACTTGTATGGCCATTGCGTCTAGCCCTCTTTGAATGCTGTGTTGTATTACCTCTGTCGCAACTTGTAATGTAACGCAATTTAATTGCCACAGCGATCATATAGTATCCATGGTTTCCATTTCATCATTTCTGGTACCCAGTCGCTAATGTAACCTACCGCAGAAAATGAATAGTCTAGATGATCGGTTTGATGGAACTAAGGGGCGGTCCCCCCTGACAACGCGAGGCTAACCACGGATTCATGGGGGGTGTGTCGCCTGGCCAAAGATTTTTAAGTCACTTTTCCAATGCCCTCCTAAATCAGTGGCCGTTCCTATGAATTTGCGCAGGGGGTTTCTGTGAAGAGACGTAGCCGACTTGACATAAAAGGCGCGAGATTTCCGGCCCAAAAAAATCAGGACTTTCCTCCTCGCACTCCCGTGTGTCATGGTTTCCATCTCTTGTCTGCAGGCTTGAGGGTCTCTATGGCCACGGGTCCGCAGTATAAGCTCTACGTCACCAAACATGCTTCGCAGGACGGGCTCTGCGATACTAACTGTTCCCCGCAGGATAGGCTCTGCGATATCAACTGTTCCCCGTAGGATGGGCTCTGCGATATCAACTGTTCCTCGCAGGATGGGCTCTGCGATATCAACTGTTCCCCGCAGGACGGGCTCTGCGATACCAACTGTTCCTCGCAGGACGGGCTCTGCGATATCAACTGTTCCCTGTAGGATGGGCTCTGCGCTACTAACTGTTCCTCGCAGGATGGGCTCTGCGATATCAACTGTTCCCCGCAGGATGGGCTCTGCGATATTAACTGTTCCCCGCAGGACGGGCTCTGCGATATCAACTGTTCCTCGCAGGATGGGCTCTGCGATACCAACTGTTCCTCGCAGGATGGGCTCTGTGATATCAACTGTTCCCCGCAGGATGGGCTCTGCGCTACCAAGTTCTCTGTAGGAGACCGCTGCATCACCAAGTTCTCCGTAGGGGGAAGCTGCGATACTAAGGAACTCTAGCGAAGTGTAGGCACCTCTACGTGGTGCTAGGGACCAGTATTTAACTCTCGCTCTGTAGTTGAAGAAGCTAAGACCTGCGCCAACATCGATAGACCACTTGTGTAGGCTCGGGCCACGGGCGAAGAGACTGGCAGTAGGGCCATGAGAGCGTATTCCAGGGTCTATTTTCACCCTAAGATGGTGTTGTATAGAGAACGAATAAACCCAGCATTTTGCTGTTACCGAATTCGCTGTGTATTGTAGTATTATGTCTAGAATCTGGTCTCACGAAATGTATATATACGTAAAGGATGTATATATATACGTCCAGGCTGGTCGACTCGGTCAAAGACCAGCATACTTGGGCAAGAACGTATTACTTATGTCTGTCTCCGAGGTCAGGAAATCTATGATGACTGTTGAGGATGGCTTTGGTGGTGACGGGTAGATGTGGTGGTCTATAGTCCGGTGGCAACCAGTGTGTAATTATGATAGTTGATTGAGCGTCGTGAACCGTTGAGTCACAGTGTTTAAACGGTTGACCTAGTGGTGAATATTGGAGCCTGCTTTGATAAAAAATGGAGTATGTTGTAATAAACAGTTGAGCCTGGCCTGGTAAATAGTTGAATCTTTTTTAATCAACAGTTGACTGAGCGTCCATTATCAGTTGAATGACTATTCGTAAACAGTTGAGCCGGCTTTTGAATGGTTGACCGGTTGTCTAAACGGTTGACCGGTTGTCTAAACAGTTGACCGGCTGTCTAAACAGTTGACCGATTGTCTAAATACTTGACCGATTGTCTAAATAGTTGAGTCGGCTGTTTAAACAGTTGACCGATTGTCTAAACAGTTGACTGATTGTCTAAACAGTTGAGTCGGCTGTTTAAACAATTAACCGGCTTTTCAACACTTGAAATGCTGTGTAAACACTTGAATGAGCGTTGGTAAATAATCGCGCACGACTTTATGAGCGGTGACCAGCTCAGAAACGGTGACCAGCTTAGAAACGGTGACCAGCCTAGAAAATAGTGACCAGCACTGAAAACAGTTGTCGATGAGCAGACTGTTAATGCTGAGTCTGGACGCGTTGTCAAACGGAGTGAGTCGCTCAGGCGGTGTGTCATCCCTCGCGCACGCTCCGTCCGACTTGGAGGAAGATCCCACCCACAGCGCTGTATTTCTCTCATAGGCCAACAGCCGTTGTCAAGTCCTCCTTGACAAGAAGCAGAGTTGTGGCATACGGCCGATAAATTTTGTTTCATACAGAAAGCTAGATCATGTCATGAAATTCGAGGAACTTACTCCAAGAATACAGTCGGCTTAAACTTCCCGACATATATATAATGTATGCACTTCATGGCCGCACCTCATTTAATGAACGAACAATATTTTTTTTTTGCACTACGTACGCTACTGTAAGACATCCAAACCGCACGCGTGACTGGGATCTCTAGCGATCTCACAATTATATGACCTACAAATTTACACCATTCTCCTCTGAGTACGAGTGCTACACATCATGAGACGATTGGGATGTTAATTCAAAGTCGACCACGTATGATACAAACATGAGCTATTGCTCGGCAACCCGAGTGGTAACAGATGAGTGCCACATCACTGCGCGTGAACCCAAGGCCCGATGACATGACACCGTGAACGTCCTTGATGTACGTCTAAATTGCGAGCTTCCCCTGCCCCGCACACTGATAAGGCTACCATCACGGACGTTGAACAAGATGGTCTATTGCATGTGTCTTATTAACAGCAGTCATAAGTCTACGAAAAGGATATATCATCGAGGTTTTATCAGGGAACTACGCAGGTGGAAGCAGCGTGTAGGACGAAAGCATAACGAGCCCTGCATCACCAGCCTAGAGTTTGCCTAGCATGACGAGCACTCGTCTAGAAACTAGATGAATGCACCTGAACATACTACGAAAGAACCTCGTAGTCACTCTTCATCAGTCAGCAATTTAAGATGCGCCCGAAAAGGCAAGTCAAAGCCTTGTGGTGATCGTGCGTGGAGAGACATTAGCGACGTGGCGACGCACAGCTATGTGTCTGATGAGACATGACTGTGCGATCGCTGAGATGTTGATGAGGGGGCTAGCAAGCGTGGTGTCACGACGTGTTACCCGCGCTCAACACGATGGCGTTCTTGAGGACAAAGCCAGCAGAGCTTGCTGTGTTTGGGTAAGGAGCAAACAAGCGCGCTGAAAAGAGCCTAAAGCGAGTAAGGATGAATTCACGCAGCTATGCAGGAATGTACGCGACAGAGCAGATGTCACAGGGACTCCACAGGACGATGCAATGTAGAGACACCGAGGTTGCATCTCACACCACACCACCGTGGCGCAACTATCACTGTTGTACTTAAATGACAAGCGATTGAGCTAGATATCTAGTATTAATACGCAAGATCCTTTCTTTGTTTTACTATGGCATTCCGACGGGTAACCGTACATAATGATGGCTTCCTCTTTATAGATCCCCATACCTAGCACAGTGAATTCCCGGGCGAAATTGATACCATCGGATACCAAATTCTCTGAATTTTTCGATTCGCCAATAAAATGGGCATGGATTTTTGGAAGCTCAAATCGACTTCTCTTCAGCAGCATCGGGGCCGTAGCAAGTATCATGTGACATACCGTTTGAGAGGACATAATGAGAGCATTCGGGTCAGCAACCAACAAGCATTTCGACACGTCTAATCAACTTGAATGGCTCGAGCAAAACCGCAATTTGACTGATACCGCGAGGGACGGCGTGATTTGAACGTATCTTCTATGAGATCTCTCAGACTTCAGAACGACTGATGTGATCATGAAAAGGCTTTCGGAGTGCTTGTAGTTGGAAGACTATATAAGCTTCTCGGCTGAGGGTACTGTTGATGGCTCTGTAATTAGCTCGGTCAGTTGAGCTAAGGTTGCCGAGCTCGCAGACTGTACTGTATGGCTGGGCAGATGTGGCTTTATGTCACCCATAATTGGATATATCGCACTACCGACAAAAGATCAAGTACCAGCGAGCGCAATGTCATACGTACCGCTTGGTAGTCACGTCTATCATCCCATGGAGAGAGTACATCCATCGAAATCTTATTGCATGAAATAAATCCATGTGTTAAACCTTTACTCAAGTTTCGAGTAACGTCTTCTCTCGACCGGACCGAGAGCATGGTGACGGCATCTGCTAGCGTGTCATCGCAAATGCCGACTGGATCAGCCTGGAATGCATATTCGCTCGACGACTGTAGTGTCCGTGGAGATCAAATGTTAGTCGCAGCGGGTGGACAGGTTAGCAAGAATGATAAACATTCGCAAGCTGAGCTGCTTGTCGAGCAAGAATGTCGAAGGGTGTCGGCACTCGCACTCTCATGGATGAAAATCAGCTTCTTGTCTCCAAAGCGAGAGAGGCTGGACTGGCGTAGTCCGCCAGTCTGACGCGACGGCAAAGGCGGTGGGGCCGTCCCAGACGCGCGGCGCAGCGGTGCAGTATTGTTTACGCGACGACCTGTGGAGTTGGTCCGCATATGACAGTGACCTTGGAGATAAGCCAGTCGACATCATGCCACGAACATCTTCTCACATCTCTTCATACTCAACTTCGCTCAATACTCGGCTCGCTCTGGTAGCTTCCGGCTGATAAGACAGCCCATGTATTGATGGGTCTCTAAGTTTCGAGTCAACGAATGCTCGCTCTAGTCGGCTCTCCAAAAATACTTCGGACCTCTCTGTGCTGGATTATAGTGGTAGCCGACTAAAAGGGCTATGAAGCATATCTCAAGCAGAGGTATTAGATATTTCCTCCACTCCTGGCCGACTTTCACGAACAGCTCCACGAGCCGAGTCCCATATATCAATGCCCACGAGCCCACTACCATAATGTAATGCTCACTAACCCACTCCCACGAGTCCACTCCCACGAGCTGATTCCCATATATCAATGCCCACGAGCTAACTCCCACAAGCCAACTCCCATAAGCTAACACCCGCGAGTCAACTCCTATAAAGCTGACTCGAGACTAACTAAGTCCAGCCATGCCACCGACTCGAGCCAGACCACCGTGGCAGTTAAGTCCTTCGTGAGTATGTTGCTCAAAATGCCCCCTCGCTTGAGAGAGCGATAACGCATACTTTAACATAAACTGCGTATCCGGAACAAGTTAGTCAAATGCCTACGGCATCGTTGAGGTGTATGGGGTATCGCATGGAGGCAGATTCTATTGGGCATACATTAGCTCGTAGACTAGGAAAGGAACTCTTAACTCACGTTTATCGATAACGGATCAGCGTTTTAACAGGTGATTAGAGGATAGGTAACGAGTGCAGAATCCCAAAGTGAAAAATCTCATCATGGCACTGCCCAATCACCAGGTGACCTTTTAGAAAGCCTCGCAAAAGAGCCAATACTCAACATTAGGCTTCAAGGCAGACGACGTTTATGATGATCTTTGCCTCAGACCCCCGCCTCAGATCCTCTCCTCAATCTACACAATGAGGGCTGCTCAGATTGGGAAGCGGGAATACCAAGGGCTCCAGGAGCGTATGGCATATGATCTGGTCGCCCTTATCTTCCAGTCACCCATGTGTAGTGTGAGAGTGGTCTTATAATTGGCGTCTCGGCTGAAGGTAGGGCATTAATACCCCCAAGTTATCGGGATTGGCGAGGAATACTCGGTGTCGGCATTTGACGTTAAGGCGCTAGGAGAAAAGCCATTCCACCGCAATTAATTACATGTCGCCGAAAGCGCGTGCCAGTGTCGAGGCAGGTCACAGGACCCTCAACTGCGAAGATCATTCTTCTCACCATAATAGGTTGGCCGCACTATCGGGACCATCTGGGAGATTATGATAAGCGTCCTATAGTCGCGCCCATATCGGAGTAGTCTGAAAACAAGCACCTTCGTTTAGTACTGCTCGTCCATGTTGGTTCAGGGTGTTCATGGGATGAGAGGCGGGTCGTTCGAGCAAGTCGAGCGTTTACACCATGTGCCGTCGAGTTATTCCGCGCTTAGCAAATAAGTCTCTAAAGTTATTAGCATACATCCAGCTAAATGAAGTTAACTCACAATTCATCATTCTCGACCTCACAACTCTTCAGTCGCACATATATTGCTCTACAATAGCTCCTTATCCATAGCGGAGTGTTTTGTAGACTTATCTGGCGCACTAATACAATTATCACTCTCGCGAGATATTGATAGCGTATGTGTTGATATAAGATAGGCTACAAGGTGGCAGTCTATCGTATCCTGAAGCCTAGATCATTCGCTCGAGGCGCGCCCGAAGGCATATCCTACTAGGCACAGTCTTAGTGACTAGATCAGGAAACGACCTCTAACTCACCTTTCCAGGTACCGGGCTAACAGTCGTACCACCCTTAGAGTATTAACCTAAGGTAGTTAAGTATAGATTAGGCTAGTCGCAAGTTCGGTATTCAACGCAGTCTCGTATAGTATTAGGCTAGCCGGGACATAGCTACACTAGACAAATTGCTCATGCTGTCTTCCTTTAAAGAAGCCTAGAGAAATAAAGTTCGGTCGGCTTGGTGGCCAGGCTCATAGGAGTTATACATACAGGATATTATGATGCGGTCGAGATTTATGACTCTAGCCCTAGCTAATAGACACGAGTAATAGCGAAATATCAACAGCGTAACAGAGTTAGTTAGATTCATCGGCCGGGAGGTATATAATCTGTGTCAGTGAGCAGTGAGCAGCGACACCGAAGATCAAAGGACTGGAACTTATCTTGGTATTAGGGGCCTGTGAAAACAAAGGGGTCTGTCCGTATATAATACTATACTCAAGATACGGGCTCGCAGACCTTTACCATACCCATTCCTCCCTCAGGGGCGCTGAACGTTGTATAAAGGAATCCGCCCATAAACAATTCTAGTTTGCCACGCAGAATGGATCGAATGACTTTTTTGGCCCAGTGGTAACACCCAGTCGTGAAAGGCAACATGTGCACAATAGACCATAAATTTTGATACGCGAAGGAGGCGGAAACTAGCAAGCCACCAATAGAGACGTCTCGCGCACTTGGCAGAGGCAGAAGTGGTCGATTATGTTGCAGAGAACTTTGTCTTCAGGAGTTGATCAACAGTCACTTCATCCACTTGTCGCATGACCGTAGGGAGCTGGCGCTATCGCTGGTCCTGCACAAAATGGATGAACGATATGCCTGCGATCCGCTGTCGCCAGACAGCCGCATGTATCTCCGAAAGAATCACTGTTGTCGAAAGCGATGACTCTCTACCTCGGAGACAACGAGACCAGATTTGACAGGAGCAGGGAAATGGCAGAAAGTGACAAGCCTTGTGGCAGATCTGAATGTTCCATGACCATCTTGTTGGACTGGTCCATGGCGATCGACGCCTGTCCCGGAAAGCAAGGTCTGTCCACCACTGGATGGACTTCTGGCATTATTCTGACTCGCACGCTTTCCAGATGAGGAAGCCAGCCTGCCGTGAAAGGGGTCTTCGACATCTAAGTCTATCGCTTTATATCTGTACCACGCGTCGTGTGCTCTAGGTCGGTATGTTGGTCGCATGGCTGCTTCAACTTCCCAAAGATGTGGAGAGTAAGAGTTGGTGTTCTTGGCTAGGCCTGCAATTTGTCGGCATTGGTGGGTAAGAGGGGGAAAAAGAGGGATCCGGCAATGCTAATTCACGTTGGCTGCTACGCTTCGAACTGGTTTCCAAAGCGAGATACATCGCTTCATGGCAGAGGTGGTGGTGATAGAAGATGCGCGCGAGGCTCGTTCAGCTGCACGACATATCTCGGAGCGTCTTGGCCAGTGGGCCTGAAAGATAGTCAGCATGTGTCTGATGAAATGAGAGTTCACTCACGGTCTTTTTTTACTGTTCCCACCTTGCACCTACGACAGACAACATTGCCAAGACGGAGAAAGAGTCGTCTTGCGGAGATAAGTCTCAACTCCAGATCGACCCAACGCATCTTCCGTCTTGCAGCTCCATGAGGTCGGTTGGGTCCGTCTGTCCTCCAGCCGAGATCACGGCTTGACGATCAGTTGCTGGTGATGGGGCAAAAGCACCGAGCAGGCGTACCCATTTCAACAAACGTCCAGCCGCACGAGACCTGTGGCGGCGGTGGCGTGCACAATAGCCTTGCTTGAGACAATATCAGAGCATTAAATCATTCGGGATAACAGCGATATGTGCATGGGAAGGGCTCGAGGACGGCAATGTTCGATACTCAGAGGTCTCGCTGGTGGTCTCGCTGGTGATCTCGCCGGTGATCGCGCTGGAGGCATTGTTTAACAAGCACATGGCAGCAGTGGAACCAAATTTGGTCTCATGAGGATTGTTATCGGTGTGACTGGCAGGTAGTTGTATAATCTTGGAGTCCTGACTTGGGGCCGTCGTATCTGATAAGACCTGGCTGGTCGTAACTTTGGGAGTTTCAGCACTGGCCGAAGGGGATGGGGCTGACAAGGGACTTTACAAGTCAGGAGTCACATTGTCAGCTCCACTCGACAAGGCACATGGATACAGCACTCACCAAAGGATTATTGCCAGGCAAGGCTCAAGCTCTGGCCCACAGGCACGAAGATGGGCATAGTGGTGTGGACAACCAGTGGGTAGAGAGAGGCAGGTGACTTAGTGGCTCGAGTAGCCACCGTGGGTATAAGTAACAGCAGGAGTTTGGGGTCAAAGAGGAGGAACTTATACTCTGCTGCAGGAAGGCACCTTCGTTCTGGCTCGAGGGAATTCTTCAGATGTAGTAAGGAAGAGAATTGTTTCGACAGAGAACAAGGGAAGGAGGCCATATTTATAGGTCTTTTGACTGGTCTTGTTACCGACTACTTTATATTGCCGCAGTGAAATTCTTTCTGTCTGTCGATTTTTGGGGGGCATTGTTTTCGGGGGCATCGAAGTTGCCTGTGCAAAGGGCCTGTTGAACCTCGACTTACTGAGGTGACGGGCCAGACAATATCTAAGTACAGGCCGGTAAAAAATGAACGGTCATCTCAGGGGGATCATGCCCTTAAGTAAGATTCTGAAATGTTCAAATAATAATAAATTATTAAAAAATTATTTTAATTATTATTCGATCTGAAGAGCGTTGATCAACGATCAACCTTGTCTAAACGACCGTAGTTTCAACACTTGGACACGATGGGTAGCGATTATCGCTCGACTGCGACAGCATGCACTTTGATCACTATAATCTGAATTTCAGTATTGGCTGTTTATTTAGAATAGAGACCGACGATTATGCTGTGTTCTAAGGCAGTCTGCACTAGTATGCCTTACCCGTTGATGATCGTATTTTTAGGGTCTAAGCCATCGCCTACTTAAAAGATTTCTACTGTGTGTATTGCGGCCATGCCACATTGACTGTAATACTATACTCTTACTTTGACCTGCCTAGGATAACACACATTGATGATTAACACCATAAGCCGGACTTCGGCCAATGCTAGCTAAAGAGCCTTTGATATTGGAATTCTAGATCTATTGAGATCAACGGTCAAGGGGCGCCTAGTGACTACGATTCTATATCTGATATCTGTCTATGCTGCTTTTCGGGACTGATATTATAGAATGTAGAAATGCGATTATCACACTATCTATTGGTATAGATACAGTATGGCGATCGACAACCAGAGTCTTTTTAAATATATTATGATAAGACAGAATAAATAGAATAAATCTGAATGCAAAAAGCGCTAGGAACGCAAATATCTCCTAGGTGCATTCATAAGCTTCCTGAAGTACTTGGTCTCTCCTATATAGAGAGAGAATCGAGCTGTTCGAATCCCCAGTAAACCTTAGCTACTGCGGGTTCTCGTATTTCACGTCCGTGTTGGCACGAAGAGGTGGCTGCAGATATATCGGGGGCTGCGACAAAACATCGCCAGTACAGGCAATTTCAAAAATGGGATAAATCAAGAAGGAGGGCGATCCATAGAGGCTCATGGCCACTTGATGCTGGGTGAGAGAAATTTGATAATGCATGGTCACCCCTATTTCCAGGAGCCATCGAATAGATTGGTCAGGCAGAGTGGCGAATGCCATAGAGGGTCGCTGCAAATCGCTTGTCTCTAAGTTGGTTCATTGATCCCCGTATGACTCTTGGTCAGGCTTTGATTCACACGAAGGAAAAAACGCCTAGAGGCATAGGTTAGATGATACTCGCGAAGATCGGCTTGAGCGACTTACGCAGCCGAAACATAGATTTCTCCACAGACAGGTCCAGTGGAGGCAGTTCCACACAATCATGGGTTTTTGTAGTCATTTCAGCTTCCACACTTGATTCAACGGTAATTCTTGTGATGAGGAAGGGTGGGGTGGAAGGACGATGAATTTATAATTTCAAGTGACAAGATAGAATTGATGAGGAAGAGTAAGGTCTAGCATACAAAGCAGGATGGAGATTTTGAAAACACTCGTTATCAGTCCCAGACCCCTGAAGACCTATCCCATATACAGCTTGGTAGGTTATGAGGATCTCACGTATCGTTTGGTGAGGAGCGTGTCTTCCAAATGAATAAATAATATTAAGAAAGCTATAGTCGACTCTAGATACAAGACGTAGGGCGAGGAAGCAAAAGGAATATAGCTTCCTCGCGTTCAGGGGAACCCAGATGCGCCATGTGGGCCCGTTTCCTCCGTTAGCGTGTCCGCTTCGTGTATATCCCTGACATAGGTGCGAGGATTATCTTGACCGGTCCTGGGAGCTCTTGAGATCCTAGAATGCTCGCTCAAGATCCCAGGATAAATTTGTATTTTCGGGGATTCATGTGCGGTATCCTCGGGATAGGCCCTTTGATTTCAAAATCGAATCCTTCAAGCCATATAGCAACACCTCGAGTATAATGCATTCCAGTTCGCTCAAAAGTGGCTTCCGGAGAAGTCTCTCATGAATGGGTGGACGTGTCCGGAGGAATTAGAGCTACACACATTCTTCACATTTTTGGCGAAAAACAAGACCAACGTGCAGCTCAGTACCTTCCATCAAGCCACTAGCGCCCTACTGAAACTAAAGGGCCCGGTTTCCGCGATCCGCCATGCCGCTATCCATCGCCTGATCCAGGATCATGAATCGCTCCTACAGATAAACCGTGTTGCCATTGAACTTGTGACGGCTATCAGTGGATCTTCACACTCTGAGAAGCCTTGCCGTCTCTTTGATTTCTTAAAGTCTAGACTTCCGAAATCAGACCAGCTTCCGGAGCAGCCTTTTAAATCCAAAGGATCTTTGCGAAGACGTCGCTACGGGAGATGTAGCCACAGCTCACGCTGCTACCTAGATCTACTAACAGGGTCTTACAATGGGTTGAAGGACTTTTCACTCTGGAAGTGGAACGTTTCCTGCATGCTGTATTTTGATGATATTAGCTAGAACTCATCCTGCTCTGTCATGTCTGAAGTGAACAAATATACCTGAAATAAAGCTGGCTATGTCTACTGGTTCTTAACACGAAACCGGAGCAATGGTCCATAGGTCATGAATGAGAAGAATCATCGCAAATCCGGCCAGACACACGCCAGGCCGTTAAAAATGCCCTTGACTTTCTTCTTTGTGGTGGGCACTACCTCCGTCAAAATCATCTAATGTGATCGCGATCGTGTCTGAGGGGTGATGATGGTGGCTCCTTATGCCCTAGAGTAGAAGAATAGTGTGAAATAAGATGTAAAATGGGTTCCTGCCCGACCTTTAAGTTGAGGCTGCCTGGTGCATCTTTAAGCGTATTTAAGAAGAATGCAACAAAATTTCAACTTGTTTTCCACTATACTCTTATCAGATGAGTGTAACACTGATTTATTGGTACCTTTGGCACAATCCGGGTGTCTCAAAGAAAAACTAGTGGTGTCACAATTATTAGTGTTGATGTTTAAAATGTCCAATGTGACTTGAAAGAATGGAATCCTTATGAATCGACGGCCTGTTGCGTATATGATGAGATCAAGGGCTGTTTAAATATATAGGATAAGAGCTACGACGACTGTCAAACATTACGGAGTTAATTGATTAACTGGGAAACTTCTACTGAAGATAGCCGGTAATCGTCTTTCGCAGACTGCCAGATTATCTTCTAGAGGCTGCGTTTTCATTTCCGCCGGAATAGCGAAACATGACTGATCAACCTCTGTAGCTTTTTACGTACTATATTGCCTATAGGCCTTAACCGGGCCTTGGTCTCCTCGGGTCCCTGGGTTTTCTCCTCGGTTTCCTCCACATTTTCCTCCTTGGTTTCCTCCTTAGTCTGCACCCTGGTTTGCTTCTACTATATAGAGGCGTAGCGGCCCTTTAGATTAAGGAGTTCCTGATGAGTACCTCGCTTAACCACTTAACCGTCGTGAAAGACTAAAATGGAATTTGTACCTATTACTGTACTAAGCCGATGAGCAACAACGAGTATGGTCCGATCATGAGCAAGATTTGTAAGGGATTTCTGCACGTATTCTTTGGTATTCGTATCGAGCGAGGCTGTGGCTTCGTCTAGTAAGATGATCTTTGCTCCTTTTAGTATCGTGCGAGCAATGGCCACGCGCTGCTTTTCACTACCGCTTAGGTAGAGTCCCCGTTCCCCCACTATGGTGGCGTATCCGTCGGAAAACCCTATGATTATGTCGTGTATACTGGCGGCACGATAAGCCTCGTATACGTCTTCGTCTGTTGTATCCTGGTTAGCGTATTTTAAATTATATATCACCGTATTATTAAAGAGCACTGTGTCCTAGGGCACGACTCCGATCTACCTGTGAAGAGAATCGATTGATATATGGTGTACGTTATGTCCGTCAATAAAGATATGGCCCGCCTATAGATTATAAAATCGAAAGAGAAGCCGAAAGACGGTTAATTTTCCTTATCTAGACTCGCCTACTAAGGTAGTCGTAGTCCCGGCTGCATAATAGAAAGAAACTCTGTTTATAGCATTTTTCTTGCCACTATACGAGAACGTGGTATTATCGAACCGGATCTTACCCCTACATACAGTGAGCGAAACAGCCTGAGGACCATCGATAACGGCGGGTTACTATTAGAGCAGCTCTAATGTTCTTTCTGAATTCATTAGGAGTATCTGGACCGACTAAGAGACACCAGCGGTAAAGTCCAAAGAACGGCGTAATTGTAAAAGGTACGTTATCAAGCTCATAAATTAGCCAACGGATAGGTGCCCTTAGGACACTCGATACGCCGTCATAAGACAAATGGCTAAAAAGCTGACCATAAAGAACGTAAGCTGATAATTATCCGACAGCGCTCGATACAGCAAATATCGATACTCGGTAACGTAGCGTTTTTCAACGGTATTGTAGTAGCGCTCCGCCTTGTAGTTTTCCGTATTATAGTATTTCACCGTCTCGTATAGTTTCAGTGATGCATTCCTATAGGCCGAATATCAGTACTATATTTCGAAGTGCCGTAGTCCCGATACTTACTTGACTAAGGATTCTTCCCGATAAGCGACGATAAATCGTTTTTGGACCTTACTTTCCCCCTTCCCTAGGCGTGTAGTCAACCAGATATAGCCGAATATCAAGATATATAATATGAGACTCGTGTATCTGTCAAAGAGGATCCAAAAACAGCCCACTACGATACCGAAATCAACGAATGTAGGTATGATCCGGAATGTTACTAATTCTAAAAACGCAGTGATCGCTTCCCCGTCTCTTATAGCCGACAACAGGTCCTTATTTTGCTTACCTAGATAAAAGTCTAAGCTTAGATCGTGTACGTGTTTAAAAATAGCGGTGGAGAGCTATATAGAATAATGACGCCTGATATGGTCCCAGAGAATAGAATGCAGGGATTTCAGCAGTCCTTTTTCTCCTTAGAGCTAGATATAGATAATATACCGCAAAATATCCCGGTAGGAATTATTTGAGATATTAAGGAGCCTTGTAAACATAGCCTCTATCTGAGAGGGGATGAGAATGTTGACGATACGCTGGAAAGCCATAAGAGCGAAGCAGAGACAGGCAATAAGCTATAGATGACGTGACTTTAAGGGCTATATATAGGGAATCAGGGCTTTATAGCTTGTGAAACATTTTCGCCAGCCAACCGACAGTATCCGTTTCGTATTTTCGGTTTTCTGCTGCGAATATATAATTTCAACGTCCTCAGCCCGTTCGCTTTATTTATAGCTCTAGGTACACTCTATATTAATGGAAGAGCCACGGGGATACGTTTGATATACCGATCCGCTAGCCTTTCTGCTATTGACTTTCGAGGTATATAATACTCTATAGAGCATGATCAGAAGGCACAGTATAATAACTCGAACGGCTTTGGAGGTCAAATTATTCGCCGCAGTTCCGATAGATTCCGAAAACCAGCTACCACCCCCTATAGGTACGTCCGACTTCGTAGGAACTAATGTCTTAGTCGACCGAAAAGCCTTAAATATAGCAATTTTAATTAGAATAGTAATTAGCCAGCAAAAGAGATGCGCCACCGTCAGGTGTATATTACTGTAAATCAGAACAATCAACTTGGTCGCGTAAAGGACGGAAATGCTTAGTCTATAGATCTGCTCCCATAGTTAGTCGGTTAGTATTGATTCCGAAAAGTGTCTGATAGCTAAGAACTTACTATAATTAAGTATACATGCCCTTGCTTCCCGGGAAGTTATAAAGTAGCTAGTAAAGAGGCACATTCTTCTGTGAGGGATGTCCCGAATAGCAGAGAAGAGAGCCTAGCGAAGAGCCGCTTCACAGCCCGGGAATCCTCCTACTTCTATTCAGGGTAGTCTGTATCAGTAGGATCCTAGAGTGGTGCTACTCCTTTCAGTACTTGATTTCGCTTAAGCAGTATTGGAAAAGAATAAGCGGCGAAGATGGCGATCAGAAAAATGATACCGCATAAATGGAATAACTCCAGTGACTTAAAAAGCACGCGAGCGTCTATGGCAGCTGAAACTTTCGCGAATGTTTTATAAAAACTAAAGTAATTATGATCACGCGAAGAGGACTGCGTTAACCTTGCAAATTTAGTAAAGCTGATGTTAAGTTATTGGATAATTGGGCCAAGTGGAGTGACAGATTTGTAGCGACTTGGCTTGTGACTTAAGCGGACGCGTTGGTGAGGTGAGATGAATAGGTTGAAAGTAGATAATAGATCGGATGGTAGAAACGGATAAGATCTTAGGCTTAGGGAAAGGTGGGAATAACACTAATAGCTAATATACAGAGAGCGTAATTTACTACGAAAGGCATATTTTACCGCCAGAAGAACTTGTAGTCTATACAGCCGGTCCCGACCGTCTACGCTTGTAAATTACGGCCTCATTTAAGTCGTTGTCCCGGGCTATGCGAGTTTGAGTAACAGGGGACGAGCGCCCTAGGCTGACTTGCGAAGTGCAAAATCCATATTAAGCTACATAAGTAGGTTCGTCTCAGAATTGACTGTCCATGAGCTCAGCACCCAAAGCAGAACTCTGATATCGCTCCAAAGCATGGGGTTTCTCTTTGGGCAATTGAATACAAGGCACGAGGCTAGGCCAAATGAAGGCTCTAGACCAATAGTCTGTATCTAACTCGGAAGAGCGGACCGCGTTAGCTGCTGGGGCCTGGGATTCATTCCAGCTTGGCAATGAAGAAACAGGCTAATTCTAACTTGGTTAGCCAGGATGATGATCCTGCTTTGTTATCCCGAGTGAGTTCGCCACGGGGCGCTTCTGCATGGCAAACCGTACAACCCCTGTTTGTCTCCACGAGCGAGAGCTTCAACCCTTCTGTACTCCATCTCTGCCATGCGCCGCCGGCCCTTCCTTCCGTCTTCAGCGAAGGCTTTTGCTCCTCGTGACAAACCGTATATTGTGCTCAATCCAAAGTATTCGGACTCGCTGGCGAAAGTTCTTAGACAGGCAAAGCCGGAAAATTACACCATGCGCAAGCGAAAGGACTCTTCCAGACAGGCAACACTGCTGAGTATACTACTGGCACCCGATACTGCTATTTGGACAATTTGTGAGACCGATTTGCTTTAAGTTTTATACCGAGCCAGATAGGAATTTGGGCCGTCTTAGGAAAGCCTTACAGAGACCCGCTATATCTAGGCGTATGTCGTACATATTGACACAATATCACGGAATGAGATGAGCTTCAAATTGACTTCCGAAACCATCCAAAGCTTGATCGAATTCTATAACATTAATATTTCATGCCATTTGAGCTCCTCTATTTCCAATGAGCCTCAGAAATTAACGGCCCCCTACCATAAAGATCTAAAGCAGGCATTTGTTTAAAAGATTAACGGATTTATATTCTGTACTCCCGTTTCGGCCTTACAGAGCCTGAAGAGTGATGGAACTAGGACTCTTCTTGGGAGATAAGCAATGGCGGCGCGTGAAGCTATAGAACGTCTGTTAGTGTCTATCATAGCTACGCAGCAAGATGGCAGTCTTCTGCCGCAAGAGGGCAGTCTTCCGCAGTAAGAGGGCAGACTTTTGCAGCAGGAAGAGGGTCTGTTGCCGACCTAAGAAAGAGGATAGATTGATTCTTTTAATAGTCATTCCTCTTTCGAGCCCTGGAGTATCAAGGAAGTTTTGCCTAATATGACCATCCCCTACCGCCCTCTTGCTCATATAGTATATACCGACTAGAGCTCCTCGCTCGGAGTAGTATGGGGACCCCTTCCGCTTTTATCTAGAGATGAGTAGCAGTTTCCTGCACCTTATGCCTAGTTTTCATCGCGCTCTTTACTGCTTTAATGGCCGTCGATAATTGCTGGAGAGACTGGGGATATGGAGGAATTCGACGAGTCCGGAAGGTATTTCATATCGGGCTAGAGGTAGGGCCGCTAGGACTGCTGTAGAGAATATAAAGATATTAGAAATGTATTCCAGAAAATTGGTTTTGAATTAATCATTGTAGAAGCTTGCTGCGCTTCCTTGAATATGAGCTCTGACCTTTTATCAGCGACGTTAATCGAGTCTACTGATATTTAGTGCTGATTATTTTCTCTGGTTTCAACGCGGGCTGGCTCGATAATCATCGTTGGTCATACCGAGTTTGATGTGCTTTGTTCAAGTTCATCTGGCCAGTGACCTCTGAATTGGTTCCCGCCTCTACTAAAAAGACCCGAGGTGCCTTGTATGGCAATCCCGACCCCGTGGTTCTATGACCGCATACTAGGTGGTTCCGATGCGAATCGGCGACTTCGAGGCGATATACCCGGCGGCTAAGCAGAGGCTAGTTTGTGATATAATGCGGTAATATATTCGGACGGAGTGCGATACGTTATTCATTTCGTGCGAAAGAAGCTCTTGAAACCCTAAGGATAAGAATATCAGTCAAGGGACAAAATAGCTCAATACAGAACGCGAGGTGTTGCTTATTGTTCTAAGTAGAGCAGACTAGCTCAGTAAACTGGCCGCAGCTGCTGGTATATCGAGCTCGAAGAAGAAGAAGGGGTACTCGAAGACACTTGGTGATTTTGATCTAGCAGAAATATCTATTCATGATTTTATTATACTCATTTTGGGCCTTCAGTCTTCTTAAGATGCGCGAGCTCGGCGGTCGTCGAAAGTAAGCTCTGCAACGTGGAGCATGTAAGCATGTGGATGAAGCTCTAGACTAGGTAGTTAGCTTTCTGTGATGGAATTACTTCTGGGGAAGTACGATACGTACCATGTGAACCAAAGCTGGACGGGGCGCCCTAACAGAGGAAAGCTGTGGCAATTAACCGGGCTAGACACAATCCAGCCATGAATCATACAAAGACCAGGCTTGCATTTCTGAGTGCATACCATTCTGAGCTGGTGAGAGAGAGAAGGATCATAGCTACCTCAAGAACCAGGGCTCACTGCTCACAGACAAAATTTGAAATCACTTGGTCGTAGGCGACCGGGCCCAGCATCTCACGCCCAGACAATATCGATAGTCGTTAAGCTAAACCATCGATATAACGTCAATATCGTGACACAGTAGAGTATTAGCAGATAATCTGTAAAGATGATATTGTGTGGAGGAAGAGATCCTAGGATGGTAGGGGGTGGAAAGTAATGGGTCGTAGGAACATGTCCGGGCTCGCAGGCGCTACTTCTTTTCTATTCCTTTCCTCGAGGCTAACGTCGCTCCTTCGTCATCTACGTCCCAATTTATCGGTCAATATGATTTCTTCCATTATAAGATGAAATGATTATAGTTCATAAATACGTACTGCTCATTTCCAGTCACGCCACAACTTCGACGCTTCAATCTACCTCTTGCCTACAGTTGTAACCTCCTGGCTATGTATTATGCTGATTCTTGGTGGTAAACCTATTTCACTCTGTATAACTAGTCATGTATATTCTAGCTAACAAAAAGACCATGGTATCAGTTTTTTATCTTTCTCGGCCCTCGCATTAATTTAGACGAGCCCCCTAATCGAACCTACTTGGACACCACGCTCGACAACTTAATGCAACCCTATATGAAACCGTGAATCGACGAAAAGATTCTCTGATCATTGAGAGTTGTACCCGTCTTATGTAGCTAGTTGGGTAATACTGATGTTGAGCCGTGTGGTGGACTGGTGTTTGTTAAGGGCCGGTTCCGTTAGGTTATAAGAGACGCTCCTTCGCTGTGAAGTTTGCTCTACTGTCCTTCTCGAGCTCCTTTCTAGTCGAGCCTACTCCGACAAGGACTTGCTGAGCTAACCATGAGGTAACGGCAGAGCCCTGAGATCAAAAGTGCCTCGGCTTAAATCACTTTATCTTGCTAGACGGGTGGGAGGTGGACCGATTTGAACGTACCCTCAGTCGGTGGAATGCCGGCATATATAGATGTTGGGCCCTTCGACATGAAACTTTGGTGACTATACATGCCAGCTATATGAGAAACTTTAAAGTCTATAGAACTCGGGTACTATGTGATGGGACGTTTTCAAAAGTCTTTCTCGACTCCGAGAATCATAAGCAGCATTGATTCCCTACCATGTGCTTTATATAGCCATATGTGAAATAAATATATGCAACCTATCTTCAAGGCGAGAAGGAGCTTACAGTGGAAGATAAAGCCATAGGTATACTATATACGGAGGATAAGAAGGTCTTTCATTGAAGAGCTATTTTCACCCTGATTCTCTCTATCTAAGTAAGAGAGCGAATTTTCTCATCATGTTCTTCCGAATATCCTAGCATAGTGCGTAGTGCCACGGCTTTATCCCTGATTTCATAGTCGCTAGGATTTATCCCTAATTCCTGCTGAGATTTTACCTAGGTGAGGAGGCCATCCTCAACGTCGGGAAATCTCTCTTTTGCTCGCTTCGTGGGCGTATGCACCATAGTGTGTATTCGAAGAATTAAGGTTCAGAAAGCTGGCAAAGTTCTATTAGAGCTATCGGGCTAGTCCTGCCTAGTCGAATAGCATACCTGGACTGTTTGCGAAGGCGAGTCAAATGGATGTTCCAATTTAGCTGGTATAAGGGCAAACAAGACACTGCCAGATGCGATCAGTGAGTATAAAGCCGCTAGGTGGGAAGTTCAATTTACAGGACTGAAAAGAAAGAGAAGAGAAACTTCGCTTAGACCAGCGTTCTGGCCCCTGCTTTTGGTAACTTCTTTTCCGGAGGGCCGAGATGGTCATTACTCTGTAGCCGGGCTCGCCGTTCAAGCAAAACATAAGCCATACAAGTTCAATTGTCATATTTCAGCTGACCGCTTGAGCTTTAAGCTGATGAATATGATATCGATTCTTTCAAAGGGCATATTCAAGCCTGATACTAAAAATTCGGTACTGCGCAGTCAATCTAGGCGTAAAGCCCGCAGTTGGTAAATATCTATTTAAAAAGATACAGTACGCATTTTCAAGAGTCTAGGCCATAACAGCCTTAGCCGAACCCGACTGACCAGTCGGGGCATAAGATCTAAGAAAGGAAGGTGCCACTCTAAAAGACTGGGGAGCCTATAAAGGAATGCCTGACGTGGGAAACCGCGCCGTCTCCCTCATATCTGGTATTACCACGCTACTGCCTATCTATTACCATTATTAGACACTAATAGGAATATCTATTTCCTGTTTTAGAGCAGTAGCCCTAGGATCACTCTCGAACTTTGGTTTATATTCCTACTACGCGCACGAGCCTACTTGAGTAAGGTAATGGGTACTAGGATTGCTTTCGGTCATGTATAAGACCATGTCTCTGGGTGGATCCGTAGATTCTTACGTATTGAACTATTGAATAGGTATTTGATACTAAGGAACCAATTCCGCTAAGTAGATGTACCCTACCTATTCCGCTTCCGATGCTTATTATGTGGGACTAGTGAGATAGTGTCACTGTGGTCAATCGGCCCGCGTTGCTGATATATAGGTTGATAATATGACACTATGCAGTTCAGGTGCTTCAAATGTTGACCAGTCAAGTATAGGGGTCCATCAGTTTGCCGAGAAACGGTCTTGGGCCTATCCTACCTTAGGAAGTGGAGAATGTGATTCCGGGCGTAGACTCTGGGTGACTTAGCCTTGGTGATTTGAGCCGTAGCTGACCCTATCAGTCCTAAGAGAAAGCATTGTGGGTCTTCTTTCGAAACAAATCGTATTGGGCTGCTTTGGTAGACTAGCGATGTAGCCTAAGCCTATGTATAAGTCACCAGCTAGGTCTCCCTACCCTCCTGGAAGGCCCTAACTTACCCAGACTTTCCAACTTCAGGTGGTAGCAATACTCACCTGCAAGCTCTCCTTACTCATTCCGTGTGTACAGCTTTGCTGTTCAATAATCCTTTCTAAATGGTCCTTCGGCACTTCACGTCGCACCGAGACGTGGTCTAAGACGAGGCAGTCGACACGCATCACGCCCATCTAACTCCTGATGGCTCCGAAACAGAGCAAAGTGACCAGGTATGGCTAAATGTGAAGTTTATGCTGAAGCACTGTGCTTATGACGATATGACTAGAGGCCAGCCCCGCGACCCAGCCCGCTACCTTCCTCAAGCACCACCGATCCAACGGCGCATCATGCAGGGAGTCACACGGCTGGTAGAGGTATTTTGAACACCCGAACACCCGAGTAGCTGTCACTCGTTTGTTCAAGCTCTCTCTAGGCCCATCAGACAGCACCAACACCACCACGAACAGATCGCATAACAATGAGCAAGGTACCTTCTCCATCAGCCGAAACTCGATTCTTCAGTTGCAATTTGCCTCATCTACTAAGCCCAGGCATTTTTAGGTCTTCGGCTTTCACATGAGACAGAGAAAACCAGCACGCGTGGTGAGGAAGGCCACGTCTCACGGGTGCTGAATGGCGACGCGAGAAGAAGGCCACAGGCAGGTGTGAGTTGGACTCATACAATAACAGGGGGGGGGGGCAATAACACGGAAGCGTTCGATACGTTCATGAAGACTTTTGGTCGGTTCCGCTGAGGTCAGCCTTTGTGGGATGGAATATTCACGGTATTCAGCAATTGACAGCTATTCGAGAAACTGGAGAGACTGGCACATCCCTCAGGCTTCACTGGTAGATGATGCACATATACTCCGATTCTCTGGACAGACTGGCGCCTCCGGAAGTTCTGATAAGGAGTCCAGCTCAAAACAATGTAGCCTCCATGTCTATTTCATCCTCAACATGTTCCGTCATCTTCATAGAGATTATTTAATAAATGCCGTTACTCACAACTCCATTAGCTGAATGGTACATAGCGCTTGCAGGAGCCATCTCTGACCAACACCAGAAAGCGGACAAGTCAGTATCTTTCTCGGCCTCAAACGCCACCTCGATAATTTTGGCTGCGACAGATCGAATCAATCCTGCGATAAATTTTGAAATTCCATTGACTGAGAAAACCGCAAGGATCAATATTTTACGAGCCAAGAACGGCAAAGCGAAATCATTCCGCTGATTCCTTGCCATGAGATTCCAAGGGATGGCCGGTAGCATTTTTACCCAAAGCAGTATAGCGTAGAATGCATACCCTCCTTCAACGGGATGCCTCCCACCAGTCTTGACCTAGTCTTACTATTTGTCGAGGTTTTCCAAAGACGCGTCACCATTGGGGCAGACTTTACCTCCACTTGACTTTGTGTCGGCTAAGACCATCGGATCTACTACTCCACCCGAGTACGGCCTTTGCTTCTGTTTGTGCATACAAGGCGACGGCGGAGGCGGAAATTCTCGAGCCGTTCAATCGTCCTTGGGCGTGCCTCTACCTCACCCACTTGACTCTACGAAGACTTCAGAGGGCTGGATATTTCCTTCTGCCATCTCAACAATAAATTAGAAGACGGGTTGTGATGGGATGGAAGCTGCATTGTCACTATCAGGTTTGGTATTCTCTATACAGAGGCTTTTCTTTCCCGAAAATTACAATAGTCAAACCCAAAAACAATCTCCCCAAAGACTGAAAGCTCTTATTGGTGACTGCCGAGTTCCTCTCACTAGGTTGTTTCCAAGAAAGTGAGGCGTCTAATTAGTATTGGTCGAGTCAAAGGTGCTTTGGGAAACATATGACACCTTGGAACAGAGCATTGACCGCATAAGGGTCCATTTCTTCGTTCGTTCGAACAGCGTTGTGAAACCAGATGACATCAAACAGAGCAAAGAAATGGTGGCTATCGCTACGTTGAACTCATCACTCAACGAAGGCTGCAGGCTAGTATAAAGTGCCTACT
Organism: Penicillium lividum; assembly: GCA_028828245.1. NCBI lineage: Eukaryota > Fungi > Ascomycota > Eurotiomycetes > Eurotiales > Aspergillaceae > Penicillium > Penicillium lividum. The sequence continues at coordinate 5,056,507 of JAQJAG010000003.1, forward strand.
GACACACGGAATTTCCCTTTTCAGCAAATATAGAAAGTCGTTTGGGAGAAACATACTGTATCTTTCCCACGTCTTGATTAAATCAGACAATGATGCAATCCATTCCATATGTAGTTCTCTGCACTATCTCCACGTTGGCTTGAATCTGTCCACAGCCTCCTGCGCCCCATCAAGCCTTTTGAATTCTTGATAATCAAACAATCTGGTTTCCAATTCTTTGGCTGTTTCTACTATGGCCAAAACTTGGGCGGTTTCTAGAGTGCATCTGCGATAGTAGATAGCCTCCAACCTCTTCACCTTCATCTTTTGTACTTCTTCGGGGGGTGAATGACAAAGCTTCGTAAAATATTGCAGAAAATTGCTCCAACTTGATGCTTCGTGATGGGGAAGACTTTGGTCCGACCCAGAGCTGGATGTGTCCATCATTTTGGGCCTGTTGTACCCGGAAACGTCCGGAAAAGCAGTCTCTCTATAAAGGGGATCTAGCCGCTCGATGGCATTGTCTGCGATCTCGTCCTGGAACATCAGTCTGCGTCGGCTTTCGTCTGCGATCGCTTGAGCATACCTGCGGCGCCCTGAAGCATACATTCATCAATGAGGATATAATGGGTCTTCGACCAGGATCGCTTAGAAAATTTATCACGATGGTTGATAGATTGGATTTGGCCTCAACTTCTCAGACCTGGCCAGGGTGCCCCATTTAAATAGCAGTAGAATGCAAGCCATTCTCAGGGGCCTGCATCTGCTATCACACGTTCTGTGCTAGCCTAGACTCCCGTGCCTATCTCTCTAAGAATTTGTTTCGTTCTAAGCCTTTTTGGTTTAATGCCGGATTTCTGAGTCAGCTGCGTGGGATAGCTAAGTCGTCCCGGCACGTCGAACTCTATGCTTCACATATCGACTATGGCTAGTCGCCGCAACCCACTAGTCACTGCGGAGGGTCTACTCCGAGACCTTTCATCTCAGATGGAGTATATGCTAGATTTTCTGGAAACGGATCTTACGCCTGCTATTATACGACCGAAAATAGCCAAAGATAGTCTATGTGTTGTCGATCTTATTTCAGCCGGTGTAAGCTCCAGTAGATGGATCCTTCGGCTACGAACTATCCTTGAATGGTCGTCTCTTGTATCGGAAGAGGAGTATTGGCTTTAAGTATATGAAATGGAACTGGCGCCTCTAGGGAGTCATATCTAAGGCGTCTGGCTGATGCCGTCGTTTCTTCGTTATCTAGGTTGCTTAAACGATCACAATGCCCGCAGTGATCTCTAGCAGGGTAGGAAGCTGAGGCGATTGGAAGTGAAACTCGGTACTAGGATTGCGCTTGTACTAGCTCCCGTGATGCCTATCTTTCGGCGACTGTCCCTTACGGAAGAAGCCAAATTTATTTAGCTTTTAGTGTCGGACTACTAAAGCATACTTTACGAGACTCAAAGACTTTAAAATATAAAAATAAAGTATCAAACACTAGTAAGTCAATTTGGCCTTGGTTATGTCTAGTAGCTGATTTCGTCCCGATCAAGATCACCTACCCGAGCCTCTCGTCATGCTAGGATATAAAGCGCCTAAACTACTATGAACTCGAAGACCTCTAAGCCCAGCATATCATACCCCATTAGACCGCCACTGTTTCCTTGCCAGATAAAACATCCCCCGGCAGGCATTTCTATCTGCATCCTGATCGTCCCTTTCATAAAAAGGATTTCATGTGGCTGCAGCTTCCGCATAACTGGTCGCGTCTCCAGGGTCGCCTCTCTTAGTAAATCGAGAGGATAAAGCTCGAAGACTATCTTAGCTTCGTCGGTCCAGGTAAGGTCTCGAAACGCCGATACCGCTTTACGCGACGGGTGCGCCAGTCGAGTACCCCACGTGGAGTGGTCCTCGGTAGAGTGAATAATCACGGGTCCCTGACGGAGAAGAAAGTCGACTGCGCCGATAGCCTCCTTGATTTTGTTAGCGAACTGAATTTGTTAGTCCCGCTTGGTTTATCTCGCTAGTATACCTACTGCGTTATTATCATCGGCCCTATATCGCATAAAGCGCTTGTATGTGTTTGGGTCTCCTCGCCCATAGGTGAGGGGTCCATTTTGGACGCTTTGTCTCGAGTGTAGAGAGCGCTTCACTTCGGCGCTTATGTCTGGATCCTCCGTAGAAGCCGAGAATACTATAAAGCCTGTAATCTCCATTTCCGATGGGCACGGCTCGCTGTGGTGAGGTGATCTATTCGGCGCTGTTATCATGTTAGCGGTGCTCTTTGTTGTCAAAACAGTCTAGCTTGATTGGGAATACGAAAACGAAGTTTTGTTAGTAATAAAAGGCAGCATGTATAGAGGGAGAGGTCTATGGCTTTATATATTCTGATTGATTGAGCAAGGTGAACGTAGGCAGGCAATTATAATAATCCTCGGTTCTCCAAGGGAAGCTCAGCCCAGTCAGATAATAATAGCGTGTATCCTCTGGGCATTTTGTCTATCCTGAGCTACGTGTGCCTGTACTCGCGGTCTGGGATAAGTGCCTGAAGTTACTTCAATCTAGCTATGCGATCAAGCCTCCAAATCAACATCGTCCCATCTGACCTACATGTTAGACTACTTATTATCCCCTAAGTTTGTGGAATACATGAGCCCAGCTTCTAGACACGGCTTTGTGTAAACCGTGTCGGGTGAAATATTCTCTGACAAAAATGAGCTATTCAATTTGGGTCGATAGAAACTGATGCAAATGTATGATTGGCGAAAGTCCTCATCAAAGAAGTCTCTTGCTCCGTACCAGGATGAAAGAAATCTCATTCGCCGCTGCTAGGGACAGTCATGTATTTCTCTGACGTAGAAAACTTCTCAGCTACTTTTTCAAGGTAGTACCTAGCCTCTCGAGCCCTTTCCCCTGTACAGATTGTTTCTAGTCCTTGCCTGAGTGTATTCATACAATTTATAGCATAATGCTTTCCTAAGCCTCGTATATACTAAGAGTAACCTTTGAAATGCTTGTTTTCGATCAAAGAACAGAAAATCCCTAACGCATATGTCGCAGAATCAATGTATTTCTCTGCAGCGGATTGTGTGTCGGATGTGATATCCCTGTCCAGGTAACTCTCAAAAGACGGAAAGTGAGCTGACTGGAGCAGATACTGAATGCAGTATCGTAATATACCTAGCTTAACTTTATATAGCTCTCCTTGCGAGTCGGAAGAATAAGGTCCTGCATAAAACTGGTTGCAGTCGTTCTCGATGCGCGACAGCTCACTCATAACTCTAGGTAGGCTCCATGATGATAAGAAGCCGTATTTCTTGCTTGCGTCGATAATGTCCGATATTGTGAGAACCCGAGACTGAAGCACGGTGAAGTCTATTACCGATAGAGATGAGTCTTCAAAGCTCATGGGTAGGTGCTGCATCTCTAAAGATTCCTTCTAATCGATACTAGCCATAAGGTATAGATTTTAAGAGACCTCTTGATCACAGGGGTCACTATATAGCTGGCCATTCATAAAGAGAAGCATTTTCAGGGCGATCCAGAGAGTTTTATTTTCCTCGTAAGCTATTGATTAAGTAGGGCGTCGGTGATAGCTTATAGAGGTTGCCATTTGGTAAGCGGTGTGAAGATCTCTTGATATGTCTATCCCGCGGTGAACACGGCCATAGATTACAAGTACAAAAGCCTTTAGTGCGGCCGTCGATGGTTCAAAAGGTGGATTGTTGAGAGACAAACAATCCTAAGCAGCCTTCTTATACGCCATCGACAGCCTATCAAACAAATAAGCCCTCTCAGGGACTTCCTCCGCTCGGCATGCCAATGCTAAGATAGCGAACAGTAAGGATAGCCACGAGAGAGGCGCTCCATCAGGATTCTGGCAGAAGCTCCTATACTTGTCCTCGAATTGGACAAAGGAAAAGGTACAAAATAGCTGTCTTGCCGTCAGTTATCGCACTTCCCGAGAATCAAGAAACATTACCGGAAAGATGAATGCGAAGTATCGTGCCTTCAGTTTGTTAATCATTTCCCAGCTAGGTAAGGCATTAAGCGGCTCTTTGAATGTCACATAGTCTGACGTTTGATTAGCGTTATCCTCTTCGCGGTCGCTGAAGTCTAAACTGGGGGTGTGGCTTAGCTCCGATAAGGTAATCATAGTGCTGGCTGTGGAAGGCGAGCCGATAGTATTACTTGGGCCCATCCGTTTTTTTAGTGGTCTACTGATATCACAAGCGGTTGAAAGCTGATGAGTCGCTATCTTATTAGAATAAAGTTTTTTTATCGATATCAATTCGCACGCGTTCTCAATACTACGAGCAATGCATGTTTCGTATGGTGTACCTTAACTAATGCAGCGGATTTTTCTTTTTCGGCACGGTAGGTAAGCGACCTTTTGTCTACGTTGAATGACAATCTTGCGTTTCTTCTTATTATGTGGGATCTTTATTTCCTGGTAGCTTTTCTTGGAGAGCGCTGGCCTTGTTGGTAGGTCTTATCCTAAAGACCGAGTAGTGCGGTATTAAAGTAATTAATATAGAGTGATGTTCTTTGAATCCGGCTGGGGCTCAGGATTTTTATGATACAAGCCAGTGACTTATGATAGGGGTGAGTAAGACCTAATCTCCACGGGGTGCACTATAGACAAGCCTGGCCAAGAATAGAATCCTATATTAGTCTTACTTCGGCGGTGGTGGAGGGGCGCCCGGCTTCTTAACGCCTGTTATATCGTATGCGCCACGTCTGTAATTCTTAGCTTGATTCAAAGTCCTCCGTTCATAGGCTAAACTTACCCCAGATTAGATATTGGGTCCTACTTCAACGCCATATTATTCTTCCGCATGTGAAAAATGTTTAAAAAGATTAGAATGATCTGACGTGTTCGCGTTGCGTAATTGGAAAGAATCTAATACTTTCAGATTCCTGCTGTCCACTCAAGATATGGGCATTTATAGAAAATAAAGGAATAGCTGATAGTGGTAACTCTAAATTCAAATTGACAAATCAGATGTAGGTAATGTCTTACTTTGGAGTGGAAAATCATAAAGAAGAGAACGAATTAGAAAAAAAGCTGATTTGTTCTGCTTCTTAAATTGACTCTGTGTCTAGCACCATCTTACGTCTATCTCATTAGCCAGCCCTCCGAGCAGGGTTGTAATGAAGTTACTAGGTGGGTCTTGTCTGCGAAGGAAATGTTTTACGAAAGAACTAATTATCGGAAAGGAGTTTCACGACGTTTTGCTAAATTCTTGGATTCGGTAGAACCGAACTAACGACGCATAAAATAAAAGCATTTAGAAAGTTGTTCAAGTCCACCTTCCCGATCTACCAGTTTAATATTAGAGGTTGAAAACTCGACCCGCCATTGCTCAATTACGCTGTTTAGGTTTCGGATAGGATTTAATCGCTCTAAGACTGCCTTCTTGAACCAGCGGCCTCTCATGATCGTATTATACCTACCCTTGTATATTGTTATGTCGTAGAACAGATCGCACTGAATCATAACCTCCTGTTGGGCGGCTAATATAATATGAGTGAACCGGCCTAGCACGGTGCCCTTAAACTTTTCATCCTTAAGATGTTGGCATAGAAGGGCTTGTAAAGCCTTTCCCAGGTTGCCGTTCAAAGTATAATAAGCTGACCGAGTGATCATTATATCGTAGAGATAGCAGGCTGGAATGAAGTGTGTTTTAATAAAGAAGTATTTGTCTAAGCATGCCTCTTTTAATTTATCCGAGGGCTCTATGTAGTGGCCTTTTTCATCGTGCTAAGTAATAACTAATGGAATTCAGTATTGTTTGGCTGCATCTTGTGCTAAACTCACTGTGCGAAAAATCTTTGAATAGCGCTTGTGGATCTATCTGAGGGTTAATAGAAAGCATGAAAACTCACCGGGCAGCTTTGGGTTTTATACTCATCGTCTAGTGGTATTGGGTGCGGTAATCCGATATTGATAAATCAAAACTAATTCCAATGATATCGTTCTAATGGCTCGAAAGTCCCCGGGTCATTCTCACCCATAAGCATTTCTTTCAGAGATCACCACCATCAATGCCAAGATACATCAAAGCACCTAAATAGCGAGTCCAGGTAGCCCGGAAAGTTTTCATCGTCTCCACTATAAACCGCCTGGATCAGTTCTACCGAGAAAATCATTTTTTGGCTATCAGTTCAGTTGCGATCAGGACATTCTGATTGACACATTGCAGCCTAGCTAGCAATTGCGGCGTCCAGGACTTTTAACGGAAGTGAAATACAAGTCATCCACACTCTATGCAGTTACACTGCCCACTTGGATGGCCATTTATCAATTCATTGTGCAAATCACTTCTCAGTGTCTACCCACCACTAAGTCTCGGAGCAACGACGGAACAGGCCGGCCTGGCTCCGGATGCCAGGCATTTCTCACAACTAAAATTCCAAAGCTGCTAAACATCGACATTGACAGAACCTCCCTTACTGGCGTAAATAATCAGCCTGAAGTTATAATTCGCGCGTATTATGATACAAAAAAAAGACACCAGCGAGTAAGTCAGCAGTAGTTGGGGAGCGTTTTCCATGCCTCTTTATTCCCAGCTCGTAGGAAATCAACCAGGTCAGTCAGACCTGCTTCTTTCGCACTTGATAGACTCTCTTTCGAATATGAAAGAAGGTCCGGGGCAGACGCTTTCATAGATTCAAGTTTTCGGATAGTAAGATCCTAAATCATTTCCAGATTCTCCGCTCGGCCTATTTGGTTTTGATTACAAGCAGCCTAGATGACTTTACCAGCAATATCATGGGGCTAGTTATGTGGATAAGGTGGAACTCCTGATGATATACGCTTCATAACAAAGTTAAGTATATAAGCACTATTATTGGTCTGACGGATAGCGGTAACGACTGCGCAAATTCTTTACTCGTATATATCAAAAGTGTGCCACAAAAGCTAGTTAGTCGCCTCAAATCGGTCATGCTGGACTGTAATCAGAAGTGGTGTATTAGGGCTAGCCGCAGTAGAAAATGGCTAGTATTCGCGTTGCATAAGCTAGTCAAAAAAAGATGCTGGGCTTGGGTGGTATTAAGCCATCGCAGGCCAAGTGATGTGAGGGAGCGTATAAACGGTAGATATAAGATTAATCCCATGGGCTAGCATGCGTATAGCCAGATCTTCAGTAGTAAATAAATATACGGAAGCGTAATGTTCATGTTTGAGCACGTTTAACAGATCCAAGTCCGGTTTAGATTCAATCTTCGTCTAGCAGGTATTAAATAACTCAGAATTCATCACCGACATCTCAAAGATAGATTGCTGCCAGTCATCGGCCATGATGGAGGTAGGTTCAAATATATGCTTAACGCTTATTTCCGATAATAGTTCATAGGTAATATCCACTCTGTTTTCACAAAGTGCGAGGCGAAAATAACTCTGGCCTGCGCTGTTGAAGCCACTTGCAGATATGGCTTTGCTTCGGATAAGCTGTATAAAGCAATCACTTGGGCAACCACAAACAGCAAAAGAAGCTGTATCTAGGAGGAACTGCTTGTCCTGTATGAATTCCAGGCTCGCTGAAGCTTGTTTGAAGTCTTTGTAGATTCCCCAAGAGATTGCCATGATTTCGGATGAGTGCTGAAAGAACTTGCGAATTTCATCCCGGGAACTCTCGGGCATCCGTTCATCTTGTTGTAGAATGTTTAGGGCATGAAGGGCCATGTGCGACTTATACGGTTCCGCGTTAAGCAACCGCTCGTATAGGTGAGCCATGAATTCATAATCAAGGTCATCTGGGGTCTTTGGAGGTATAAAAGAGCGGTTCAAAATGGCCTGCAAAGATGCTGCAAAAGGGCGATCAATAGGCGCGAAGCTTGGTATGTGGGGGTTATCTGCCGTCGAAAGATCCCAGGCACATCCCGCGCTGAGCACATCATATTCCTCGTGACTTGCTGGCGAAAGCCAGGTCATCGTATCCTTTTCAAGATCGTTCATTGACCCTCCTTGTTCTGAGCTTGCGTCTTTGATCTTTTTATGAAGTCAGATGTCATACATAGCAATCTTCACCTTCTTGATGGGCCTTACATTTGACATTGCGTCGAAGTCACATGCAGTATGAGGGTATGAGCTGGAGATCGATCATTCATGGAACGATGGCTACCAATGGGCTGATGGATGATTTATGTAGTGAAAGGATTCCCAATTCAAAAGCAAAGTCGCTGGATCCTGTAACAGATAAAGGCAATCAAAATTACGGCGTAGTAAATGAAAAGGAAGACTAAGACATAGACCAATTTGTCGAAATATTGATCCATTATCATTGCATTTAGAACGTGAAATTGTTGCAAGGCTCAAGCCGATTATATACCTGAGTACGAGAGCCTGAGGCCGGGAAGTTCCAGCACTAACGCGAATACGGCTGGAGCTGAGCAGAAGACATTCAAAGATAGAACTCCCGTTATAATTTGATGTTCTAAGCATCCTCTTATTTGTCTATTGTTAATGTCTATCTTGAGTCCCCCAGAACAATGAGGAACTGAGCATGTTTGATGAGGCCTAGAAGGTGGGGCAATATCTACTAGCCACATAGATTGAACAAGGGCAAAGGTTATTCATTCAGGAGTATGCTCTAAAGCGCTAGATGCGGAATCAAATTGAAACAGGAATCCTTTCGATATGCACTTCAGCCAGTCTTCTCGATCTAACAATTTTTGACAGCTTAGTATCTTCTCCACATCCTTCTGCGATAAATTCTCCCCATAGATCGAATGTTCATATTTCACATCGATCTCGGTCTTATTCTTCAAAGCGGCACGCAGTAATAAGAAGGGGGGTTTTTCGCCCCAGGCCAAGTTTCGACAGATGAAAATAATCCTAGATTGCGGGTAAACCCCGATATATTGCGTAGAAGCTCCGTAGTCAGACGCTTGGTAGTTTCGCATTTCTGAAATATTAGCATATAGAGTTAAAGACAAGCTGAATTTCCTTACTTGTCTAGAGTCCAATACATTTTTGTCAACTTCTCTTTGGACGTGGCGGTCTGTGTTTGGAGGGTGAGGAGGCATCTTGAGTTTAAATTTTGAGATGAGGAATTCGAAGAACAAGGAAAGAACAGGCAGACAGACTGTTGATTGAAAGGATACCCAGAAGCTTTTTTTTTTGATATGCTGGTTTCACTCGAGTCCAGCGACTGTAGTAGGTAACATTTTGAGGTAGTAAGTGGCAGAGAGTGGTATATATACAGCGTTAATCAAAATCGCTTTTCGAACCATTCGCAAACTTCCCGGCTAGCGCGATGAAACTCATAACCTGTGACTGGTTATGCCATTCATTTGGTTCTCGCTGCCAATTTAGAAGGCACACTTTCTCAAAAGGGCTGGGAGACAGCACCCAGTTGGAGGATTCTTGAACGGCTAGCTGTGGAATTCATATGCAAGTTGGTTCCTGGTATACAATATATAGTCGATTTTCACAGTTGTGAGTACGATATAAGCGAAGCCTGTAAAAATTGAGTCCATTGGGTCACTTCAACTATCGTCAATGGCAAAATGATATTCTCATTATCCTTGAATATTGCCCTTCTTATCTGATATTCTAATGCTATATTTATTCTGAGTGTAAAGTCTACATACAATAGAACAATTCCAATAGCTTTGGAATGGTGTTCGTAACCGTGATCAGGTCTTTTTTGTTGTGATAAACAACCTCCAGTGTGAAGAACTCTTTCCCCATATCGTATTCGGCTTCGTAGATAGGTATCACTTGTAAAGGCGGTTTTTCATTCCATCTAACATTCATTTCGGCAAAAAACCGGGCTGGCTCCACTTTGTGGCCGACCAAGACGGCAATCTGAACAAATTTTCCCAGGTCGCTGCTCAGGAAGTTGGGGTTGCTAATCCGACAACGGAGTTCTTCCGGCAACAAGTCGATGGGTCGTATTTTCCGTAGAATTTCGATAGCTTTTGTGGCATTTTGGACTTGAGAAAGTGTGATTTGGAGATCGGAATCCCCGTGGGACGTTCGCCAAGCTTCTATGATTCTCGGTGGTATAGTGAGACCACAGGCACTATGCAGCTGGCGGCTCATGTCTTGTATGAAGTATTAGTTGATGTGGTATTGCAGATATCAATAGCAAATAATTCACCTTGAAGAGTTCTTGGAGTAATACAAATGTGAAATTCCAAATCGTCTTTGTGAAGGAGCTTCACAGTCATTAGAAAGGGCAGGTCTATGATATATATTCTTGTCTATCAACACAACGACTGCATAAAGTATCAATATATGCTATTTTGTATTTGGTGCACATTTGAAGATCTATTGGATGTTTATTAGATCGACGAGCTGATCGTTTTTTTAAAGAGCTCGCCGCTACGGACGTACTGGTTCGAATTGTAGTCATTCTGTCTTACTGTACATTATTCGTTCGAGCAAGATGCATTAAGGTAATTGTTGGACATTCTTTCGGAAATGGGTATTGCATTCGGAAAGGAACAAACATAACATAGGCAAGAAGGAATTGAAAGCCCGCTCTAGCATCAGAAGTCTTTTACATATGTGAGACTTTATGGGTCAGATATACAAGTCAATTCTTGGCCAACAGTGCAAATATACAAAGTGCGTTCAAAATCACCAAGCTATCAAAACAGGACTTGGCTTCAAAAACATAAACGCTGGATTGTGCAAAATATAAGACCATTTTCTCCCTCTTTTGAGTAATCGAGGCGATGAAAAGTCGACTTAGTGGCCGTGAAGTCCTAGTGAGTGCAGTGTGTGTTCTCGTCGATGTTCTTTGGGGACAGGTAGTGGCGTTGGAATGGTTTGATATGATTTTCACAATAATACTTTCCAAGGACGTAAAACAAATGGACGGAAGGGGGGGAGGGGTGGGGGGATTTCCTTATGCGTCATTGTACAACTGGCGTAGCAAAGCCGCTTGATTTGGCGTGCCCATTGCCGGGCACTCAGATTTCTCTAGCACTTGTAGCACTGGTTTGATCGGTAGTATCAAGTGACAAACTAGGAAAGCGGTTACTTACCGCTAGGACATCTTGGGGATAGGCTTGTTCACCGTTTGCCCAATTTCCACATGTATTGTATTCGTATTGAACTAGGATACAGCGTAACAACACGCTAGAGCACGGACGGTAGTCCACAGTGATCTCAACCGACCAACATACCTTCAATCAATCATCTGATTCTATTGGACATGTTCAGTACTAGCCAGTACAGCAACTCCTCATCTTGTCACCAAGATCCCTAGGCTTTAGGCTTGTATAAATGAATACTGTGAAACGACAGTATGGTTGCCTATTACCGTTTACACACATAGAGTCAAAGCTGTTCTGGCTCGATTTCAGGTGGCGTGTTTACGGCTCTTGGGGCAATGTCCTTGGGTCTAGGCGCACAATGCAACGTCACATTGCATAAAAAGTATCTAACCAAATTAGGAAACAGAAGCATTGCTTTCGTTTCCTATTCTGATTAGCCATCCGTCTAGAGGATTTCAGAGGAAAGGCAGCAATTGTCAAAAATAAATGGCAAATGCGGCTTGAGAGTATGAATTCTTAACTCATGGGTTTGACTTCAACGCTTGAACTGACCGATATTGATATGAAAAATCATTCGCGATTTCATGAAATCTATATATGATAGGAAAGAACAGCTGACAAAGGTGATTTTTGCAAATCAGGTGGAGAGGAGAAGGGAGGTGATGATAAGACTGAAATCAGAACTGTGCTGATGGAAAATATGTTTGAAGTGATGGACGTGCAAATCCGGGGCTGCACATGAGCGTCTCGCACGGGCCCTCCTTGTTCGTCTGCCCTCGATGGTTTCCGAGCGCCAGGTCCACTGCAAAGGTGTTGATTCTATCTACGTTACCAACCTTCCCCATACACGATTTACCTCGTCGAAGCTCGGTGTTGATAATTGATAGCTGAAACCTCCCATCTTGAAGTATCACCAACTTTATCGAGAAGCTTAAAGGGCAGCTTTTCGACGATTCTTCCTGAGGTCTGCGTGCAATGCAAGTCTCCAAGTCTTTCTTGAGCCCCATCACAATCAGAGATAGTGGGATTGTCTTGACCAAAAGAACGTATTTGAAAAAGGTCCCCCTTGTTAGTAGATATTTCGGTAAGGCGGTGAGAGTACTGCATTGTCTCCGCAGTGACTTGTTCACCGCACTCGTCAAGAGAACCGATGAAGCAGGAGAATTCGTGCTGACCGAGGGCGAAGAGAGAGTCGCTCCAGGACTATCGTAACTCGGTGACGCATTGCTGGAAGCGTCCGAAATAATATGGATGCCAGAGCACTCTTCAAGAGGTTATAGCAGCGACAAACGATACATCCCTAATACAGTATTAATCTTTCCCAGCTTTCGCCTTCCTTGCTGAAGAAGAAGGAAGCTGTAACTGCATGTTGACTCTGGGTTCTGCGCTTTATATTTATACATGCGAATTTTACGGTCGTCAGCTTGCCCGCGCCTAGCTTTCCACTGATCCACAAAGCGCCAGGATCTTCATTGATGGCGCGGGATATTATTTCAGAAGTTGGGACCTCACTTAGGGGAATTCAGCTGACCGTAAAAGCTTTTCAGTCACAGGAGTCGCTAAGCTCGAATATTGCTAGAATTTCTGGTTGATTTGTCTAAACATCAATGGGTCAGTCATTGACTGCAAATAAATTTGATAGAAGGGGGATTACTACCATGATTTTGGTGACATATTGAAAGACACCTGGGATATGAGGCTCAAACTGTGAAGTAATCAAAGACAGGTGACCATGGCCATGTCCTCCATTATTGATGCTTCATCCTTGATGCAAGGCATTACTATCTCCTATGGCAGCCGATAGGGCTCCCAGGAGCGAGATCCTTATATTTAAGAAGAATATTGATAAGGCCCTAGACTTTATGGTAGCCCAGCCAAATAGTTAATAATGGACAAGACCAAGAAAAGAGTAAAGACTGCGTGACTAATCATTTCTATTTTTGAATTTTCGGCGGCTATAGCGGAAATCTACATAGCTCTAGACATAAGAGAGGACAGACGATTCGTTTTGAGTGGCGTATTCATAACTTTAGCGAATTGCAACACGTCACAATGCAGGTAAGGAAGGCTAACCAATTTTAAATGCAAGCAATGCTTACACCCATGTTGGTTACTTTTCGCCAAGGGCAGTCAAGCAGTAACTATGGAACTGGAGAGTGAAGACTGGTACCAACCTAAAAATTCATCCGAGAACACAGAGCATTCGACCTTGGTATTGCACACTTCGAAATGAAAATAAGGGCTCATCACCTGCTTTGGCCATTCATGACGAGCCGAAATGTCGTCATATATGGGTTTGTGAAGAGGGAACAGTGAGCAATAAGACCCGATTGCCCACGTACAATGAAAACAGAGCGAAGCTCGGGCTCAATGACGGTCGGCGATGGGGCCTGCATATGTGATCAACGTGCAGCCCACACCTCAGCACGTCGCACGGACCCTGGTTCTAGCCATTCCTTTCCCTGCGCCTCCGCTATCTTTGAATCGCGCAACCTTTCTAATCCTCACAATAATTCCCTCACTTCTCTGCCCGACTTAATGGATTCTGAACGCTTTTTTCAATGTCATGGTGATAGCACTACCTATATCAAGCACCTCGAATTACGAGTCCTTTATTTGCAGAGCAACCGTGATGAGTCTCTTCCGAATTCTCAACAGAGCCAGCAATGGACAGGCATTCAGTCTAGCCCGTGCGACGTATGCCGAAACCCCGATCGTTACACCGAAATTGCGAGCCCAGGGGATTTTGTTAACACAGCCAACCTCAACAATCAATCAAGTTCGAGCAAAGCCAGCGGCAGCGACTTGAAAATTCAATTTTGGCAGCCGAATGGGAAATTAGTTACAAATATGGCTCCAAAGAAGATTGATGCTGAGGATTTATCAGGGCTTTATTCCAAATTTCAGTCTCTCCCCAAATCTGAAAATTGGAAAGTCTTGTTCTCTTACGACGAGGGTCGACGACAAGAGATTGTTCGCCACTTGATATCGGGCTTGGCCCCACTAAAAAGCAAATCCCCCTCCATGCTGTCGTCCAATCCTCTCATATCCGCATTGCACAGATATAGCGAATCTATGAGGGCAACAGCATTGGATCAAGCAAATCCGACAAAACCAAAGAATCGGCCATTTGCATGTTTTCGAGAGCTTGTCTTTTGCTCCATGTGTGCAGTTGCAAGGATCACTACCAAGAGCGAAATCGTGTATGACATTATGCGATCTGTTTATGGATCTGATGCCTGCTCGGAACGGTTCAGAGCACTAATTCGCGGTGCTAAATGGGCAAACGAAGCTATCTACCACTTATCGCGGACTAAATGTGGTAAACGAAGCTGGGATATCGTCTACACCAGTATGGGGCTCATTCAAAAATCATGTTGGAGTTGCTAACTCTTGATCATCTCAAAGTTGAGCGCCAAGTCGATTATTTTACTCGCTTAAGTCCAATCATTCGACCCGATGTCTTGATAGCCGGGCTGGATGAAGACTTCTACCCGGAAGAATCTTCAGAGACATCAGTGCCCTTGGCGATTCCTTCTATCATCCGAAAAATTTTCAACTATGAAGTACCGTACGTCAACTGCTCAGGATGTAATACATTGGCTGATATTATCGCTACAGCCTGGAAGATATCTGTGAAACCCTGGGGTATCCATTTTCCGATTATGAGAAACTTGAGCTTTCTGATTTTGAAATGTTTATCGCTGGCAGCAAAAAAAGGAAAGGGACGACACCTGACAATTCATCAAAAAGGCACCGTGAAAGTCCACCTGCTTCGTCGGAAGGTAAGCTGCAATCCCGGGGCCTCTTCTTGACCCTCCGTCTCCTGTGTTGATGATTAAAGATGATTGTTCCACAACATCAACAAATTTGTCAAGCAGTACCCCTCCTTCATCGACAATTCAGTCCCCCGCGAATTCCGAAGCGGATGGTGGCCTCGAAGAGAACCAAACCAGCACATCAACTCCAATGGGAAGTCCACCCAGAAACGGTATAATCCAATCAAGTGACGATTTGATGGATGTTAGTGTCAGCGAGACAGTTTCAATCAATAGTTACCCAATGTCGCAGAACATGACGTTTGACCGATCTCCTCCAGTGAATGACATTAGTCAACAATCTACCGGAGTTATTGGTGATTCTCTCAGTGGGCAAGATCTCGAATCTGAATCGCCTTATGTGACGAGATCATCTAGTCATCTCGCCAGTCCTACCAGTCGTCAGCAAGACAGCAACTTTGAGTCAGATGGTTTTACTCCGGCCACACTGCAACAATGCCTTCTGGAAAATCAAACTTACAATGACAATAGCATCCTACCAAGCAACCCTGACTCATTTGCCGTATCAAGTCAAATATGGGACATCCCCTGGCAAGGCAATTCAAACTTGCCACCATCAAGTCTTTGGGAGCAAGTTTGGAGTTCGGGAGATGACGGGAATGACAGGACGCAGCAACAGGGAAGTTCCGATCAGCCACTGTTGGCCGCATCAAGTCAAATATGGGACGTCCCCGTCCCACCGCAAGATAAGGCTATTGTGCTGCAGCACGGGCCATCACCGTCGAGTTATTGGGATCAGGTTTTTGGGTTGGGAATTGATGGGAGTGACAGAACGCAGCAACAGGAAAGTTCCGATCAGCCACTGTTGGCCGCATCAAGTCAAATCTGGGACGTCCCCGTCCCACCGCAAGATAAGGCTATTGTGCTGCAGCACGGGCCATCACCGTCGAGTTATTGGGATCAGGTTTTTGGGTTGGGAATTGATGGGAGTGACAGAACGCAGCAACAGGGAAGATCCGATCAGCCACTGTTGGACGAGTCGGCACAATTTAATGGGCATGATTTGCTAGAAGGCAGTCTTGATCCATCACCTGATCAGAGGCAACTATGCTACCAGAGCAACCCTTCACTGCGACAATACCCCCCAAGTATTCACTCGTCACTATCATCCTTTCCGCGAAACCTAGATAGTCGTCGCCGTCACCCCGGTTGTTTGCACCCAATGTACCAGAATCACTTTCAGTCTGCCCGGGAAGCGATTTCGGTATCATAACCATAGAACGAAATGTGATTAATGATAATAACACATGACATAGCCCGTCCATTTCTAGCTGAAACGATAATTCAATGAGGAGTAATAACCAAAGTTGTAGCACCCGCGCCCACGACTGGGTCGTTATTAACCTTTACGAACCAACCAGCTTTCAAGAACCACCCATTCACCTCGATCTCATTCAGGATTGGAATGAGGTATGCCGCATCTCCAATATCTAACTTCGTGCGCTTTGACCAGAATCTTAAACGTCCTTCCCAAGTCTGGCAGAATTAGCGATGGGCAATAATAGATTGAATTTGTGCTTACTTCGTTAATACTGAGAGCAGCTTTCATACGAGATATAAGTCCCGAAAGCGCATCCCCACTGTATTTCTTATTCCCACTGGCATCTTCTTCGATTTCGAGAAGTGGTAATAATTCCTTAATCTCTGTTCGGATATCTTTGGCCGGGGGTTGTAATTGTCGAGGTTCCATCGAATGCGAATGCGAATGCGAATGCGAAGGCGGAAAAAGAAAAGGGAAAGAAGGCCGAAGGAATGAAGCAGGTCGGTTCCGCTCTTTGGGCCTGGGAAAGCATCAGCCAAATTCCATCAATAGAACGGGAGACATGAATACTTGCAAGGGAAGTTCGAAATGTGATTAGGTGGGGTTGAAGAGTTGCAAGCGGGACAGGGACAATAGCATTGGGCACAAAGTCACATGGTGATGAGTCACGTGCGAAAGTAATCCACCCTCCGAATCCTGGATACTTTCTTCTGCAGGGCTAACGGATGAAAAACCGAAGAGCGAAGCGATGACATGTTAATGATGGGTAATTTTGCATTTGATTAGTCATATATGAAGCCATTCGGATAGCTCTGCATCTCGGGATTAGACCAAGACACCCCCTCTCACCTAGTCGATCGGTGCCATCTCAGTATGTCCATTAAAACTATGGCAGATGACCCACTTTCGGATAAACTCCTCGCGCAATTATCCCTTTGAAAAACCCTGAGCACTGCCTTGCCAAGTAGTCGTCATGGCTCTTTTGTTTCATTGCCTCCTGGAAGAGACGGTCCATATCACAATTGTTGCGAGATCGAGCAACCTCGGCTGGCAATGCCATCATACAAGGTAAATTCGGGCCCTGGAGCAATCTGCTCACCATTGCGGGGTCTTCCCGCTTAACGGCTAACAACAGGGCCGTCTCACCCCAACGATTGATCACGTCAATATTGATTCTAGAATGCCCAAGCAAAAAGTCTAGGATATCCAGTCTCCTGTGACGAATGGCCACACAAAGCGCCGTCTCCTCATCGGGACAGTTCAACTGGTTGATCTGCAGCCGATCACCCTGCCAGACCAGCAATTGCACCATATCGCGATGGCCCTCCTGGGTTGCTAAAAGAAGCGGCGAGTCACTATATTTGTCCATGGCGTTGATTTGTGTCTTTCTGTGAGTGAGGAGTAATCTCACCACTGCGGTGTTTCGTTGTTGTATGGCCAAACAAAGAGGAGATTGAGAGCCCCCGCGCAGATTCGGATTTAGACTCGGCTGACTCAAAAACCATGCAAGGACGGTTATATCTTTTCTTCTTGCTAGATGGTGGAGTGAAGTAGACGGGGTATCGTATTTCCCACACGCTCCGAGTGTATTGATCTCCACGTCCTTCTCTTGTAAAAGCCTCTGCGTGACACGATCATGGAATGCATAGGTAGACCACCACAGCGCAGTCCTGCCGTGACGGTCTTGACGGTTCAAAAGAGTCTTTGCGTGACGAAGCAGAAAGTCTACTGCCGAAAAGTGACCACCCCTGGCCGCTGTGTGGAGAGGTGTCAGTCCCTGTTGATCCGCTGTATCAAGATCTTCTCCCCGGAGGCGCAGCATTCGTAATATGGACATATCTCCGCGGCTAGCAGCTGATGCAACCGTTTCCTCACTTCTAGCGAGCGTTTTATCATGTGACACGATTTCAGGGGAGGTCGCCTTCCAGTGATCAAGCAGCAGATATATGATATGGCTCCTGTTGCTGATGCATGCTTGAATCCATGGCGATATTCCGAACTGATCTTTCGCATCGGGATTGGCACCGCTTGAGAGTAGCTGACACACCAAGTCTCTGTTGCCTTGAAAGACAGCAAGCCAGAGCACGGTTTGACCCTCGCAATTAGGCAGGTCGATTCTGAGACGAGGGTGTTGCAGGAGCTGGCACACAACAGCAGATGATGACTTACTCGCCACACTGAGTCACAGCGCACTCTCTCCCTGGGTATTTTTGAAGTTCACACGTAGCCTTTTCTTCTGCAGGGAAAGGTTGATCACCTGCTCTGAGCCGTATTTTGCGGCCATCATGAGAGGAGAAAGACCGTCGACCAGCGCATTGATATTGGCTCGGTAAGAAAGCAAGGTCCTTGCAAATTTGCGATTGTTGTTTTTAGCGGCCCAATGAAGCGCCGAGCTGTTTCGGTGCTTGACATTGTGTTTAATCAACGCCAGACACAGCTTGAAATAAAGGCGTCGGTGAGCCTGAGCAAAAGCAGAGATTTCACCGCCCGATAAGGAACTGGCTATGATCCAAAGAATCTCTGTTGGGAAATGGATGATGGACATCTGTAGGGTATCTTCAGCATTCTAGTTCCATTGAAGACATCAACCTTTCATACCTTTTTTCTCAATGTTTCCCGCATGAAGATACATGCAAAGGTGCTAGGATAATATGTTGCTTCGCTTCAAGACGACGAGTGAAGTTGAGGCAGAGCAACGAAGTCGATGCGACTATATTTTTGGCCGACTTGACATTGCATGGTACAAGAAAGTTGGGGATTTGGGGATATGAGGAGCTTTAAGTATCACCAAGGCAAATAAGTGGGTGTTTAATCACTAGCTAGACTTCCATGCCCACACATATAGTGTACACTCAAGGCTCTGGGAACCTCAAGAACCACACATTCCACCACAGAATAGGAATCCATCGCTAATCATGCACTCATTAGTTTTGATTTGCTGCCAAAGTCCTCACAGCTCGAGATTCCTCCTGCGAAGAGTAGTGCTGGCCCCGGGGTCAAGAGCAATAGATCCAGGATTTAGCTTAAAAGCCCCAGGAGTAGACTAGCTCCCAGGGCCAGTGGTTGCATTCCCAGTTCCGTTTCAGTCATTCGCAGGATCGCTGATTGACATTCCAGGACCCGTTGTCTCGTAATCCGCCCTAAGGATCCCTCACATAGATCCTCGAAAGCACAATCTAGGCCCTGAGATCCTGAGTGAGCATTATAGGAGCGCTTCAGCTCCCAGGACCGGTCAATATGATCCCAAAGTCGACCGTGCGGTAAATGGGATTCGGCTTCGTGAGTCTGGGACTAGCTTGTGGATTCATCAACGCACATGCCACATGGCCGCAGCAATCACAAACATGAGCGTCTGCCCCCATGTTGAAGCCTGCGCCTGGTATGGAGAATCATTTGTAGCGCGAGCGACGGGCGATGCAGAGACTGGCGCTTGGTTCAGGGTATCACTCAAACATCCGCAGTGGGCAGCGATGAAGGATGCCGCAGCGAGCAGCATTTCGGTCGGGCTTCTGGGGTAAACGACTCGGAGTCAAGGGTCTCTGCAAGCGCCGGGTTGGCTCCCAACGAGGAAGGGGGTAGCATGTTGTTCGGGCGAGGGGCCAGTGACGCGACACAGTCGAATTGACGAAGACCTGAAGAATTGTGGTTTCACGGGCCAACAAGGATTCTGTACGATATCGTAGTCGTGTGTGCGAGTGTCGCGTGTAAGGCTGGACACGTTCACACGTCCAACGTTCGTAACCTCGTGTCGCATCGGTCATGCACGTGACTGCGATGGTTCCTTTGCAGACCATTTGATCAATTTGCGTTCTTTCAGCTTGGCTCGAAAGGACTGGGAACTGCGTATCTCTAAATTCGCGGTACTGTTAACCTTGGGTTCTACGCCTCGCGGGACGAGAATTGTAAGCTATCTTGCAGATAGTTATATCGTTATTATTAATAAAGAAAGCATTATTGAGTCAAAGATCGTTATGAGGCTATATAATGCTATATCATCTTCCTAAAATGACGTCTATAGTAGTGGTACTGTATAGTAAAGAACACATCTATTATTGCCGGTATATATCTTTCTGTTAAAGGTTGTGAGGTCTCGGCTCGGCTGCATACACAAAATATATCTCACAGTAGAAATCGGGAAGAGTAGAAAAGAAATGTGCAAAGCGCGGCTGTGGTCTAATGGATTTCTTAAAATGAACTTCGGTAGAGTGACTACGCGCAATATATCCTCGAAACTCACGCTTAATCTACCAAAAACGCATCGCTTGATCAAGTCATTGATTTGCCGCTCCTCTGTCGATTAAAGTCTGGATGATGCGGCGGTGCTACAGTTAATAGGCGACCCCTAACGCACTTTCGTTCTGCTTGTTTCTGGCATTAATCTGTGCGCCCCTGATTTCAAGCAGCCTCTCGACCAGGGAAATATTGCCGTCGCGAGCTGCAGCAATAAGGTACGTGTCCTGAAGCCGGTTATTCTAGTAATTGATGTTAAGTCGGCTGTCGTCTAGGAATAGGTCTACTACCGACTTTCTATACGTCTGAAGCGTAAGCCATAGGGGATCATCTTCTTCCTCGTTAACTGCGTTGATCCGAATGCCATCGGCGCTAAGCAGCATTTTCACTAACTGGTCGGCGCCTTGATATACAGCAATTCTAAGAGGACTCTTTCGCCTATCTCCTTAGATATTAGGATCCACTCTAGGTATATATATTGCCGTAAGGATATAAGAAACAATTCGGATATTTCTACGCGAACAAGCCATAAAGAGAGCTATGGTTTGCCATCGTGCTTTGGTATAACCACCCTTGATATTCACATCTAATCTGCGATCATTAAGAAAACGCTCGCTGATATCGTCACGCCTAAGCTCCATAGACAGCCAGAAGGTAGAGTTACCGCAGCGGTCTAGGCAATTCATATCAAGCCGTTCGCTGGAAAGCAGTAGATCGAGGGCTCCAAGCTAGCCATCAATAATAGCAATATATAACGCTATATGCCTATACCGGTCTTTCGCGTAGAGATCAACGTTTTTCTGCTCGAGTAAGATTTTAATGACTTTGGGGTAACCGAAGCGCACTGCCCACATTAACGGCGTTTCGCGTTCCGAGTTAAGTGCGTTGATATCCGCACCCAGCTCCAAAAGGAACCTCATGGCATTAGCGTTATCGGGACTATTAGAGTGGTCCAGAAATAATTAATCTATACTCTGGCCGTCCTAGAGGACTTCAGATATCGATATTGTCGGCCAGGAACACAGCAATATACTCGCTATGATTTCGTCGATAGAATCGCCCTACATCAAAGCGATATAAAGAGGCGTCACATTCTCCAAGTCTGTAGTACTAGGGTCTGCGCCACAGTCAATAAAAAACCTCACTTTCTCATATTCACGTATCCTAACAGCGTACCATAGTATTATTCGACCTAGAGGGTCCGGTAAATCTATCCGTGTATTCATAAGCTTCAACACATCAAGAAAACCCTAGGCATCTCTTTAGGAAAGGGCTCTTCAGAAGCGAGTACGGAGAGCCACTTCTATAGACTAGATTGAACGTTAGCGACCAAAGGTGAATATTTGAATAGAGCGAAATATAGCATTTTAGGAAGTCTTTATGGTTTTTTGAGTATGGAATTTATATAAGTTAGAGGGCATGGACGAATAATGGTAGATAGTACATAGTAAGTTGCCTGAAACGAGACCACTACAAGACCTTTATATCTTTATGCTGTCGGCTTACAACATATATCCAGAAAGGGGCGAAGCCACAGGGACACTTCTGGATTCCGCCGCCTCGCAGTTCAAATTCTCCATCATAATTCAAGGATCGTCCTCTGCAATAAGCAGCTACTTAGACTACCAAGCCTTCTCGATTAGTTCCCCCGTCTTATATATACTCATTATTATCCCACCCAGAATCAAGCTCGCTTCATTTACCGTATACTTCAGTATTTACCACCACAACTTCTACGCTGATCTTTCTGAGCACGGCTTCATATACTTATAGTAGGAGGCGACTTCAAGTATAAGGACGACGGCAAAAGTTTATACTATTATCTACCTTTCTTTCTTACTACGTCCGGTTCTTCATCTCTAGACCCGTGATCTCGTTTAGAGTTTACTCTCTTAGTATAGTCCTAGTAAGTTAGATCTTTCAAATATAAGGATACGCCTATAGGCGCCTCAGAGATTCACATCTTACATATATAGCTAAAGATAAGAGCTCGCTATCCCAAAAAAAGGAAGGATATATTATTTACGTAGTAGGCTATATTATATCCGATTAGCCTATCTAGCACGCAAAAACATAGCTCAAATATTCATTTCGACTTCTCTTTCTATTCTAAAAGAGTAAGAAGCTTACCTTACAGTTCCTTCTATTCTACCTCTCGCTTATCTTCTCTTTCCTTCTATTCTGCCTCTCGCTTCTCTTCCTATAGCCTCTACTATTCTAATTAAACAAGGAGCTTCTTTTCTCTCTCCTTCTATTCCGCCTCTCTCTCCTTCTATTCCGCTTCTCGCTTCTCTTCCCGTAGTCTCTACTATTCCAATTAAACGAGAAGCTTCTCTTCTCTCTCCTTCTATTCCGCCGCCCGCTTCTCTTCTCGTTCCTTCTGATCTACTAGCTACTATTATAGTATTTATACTATTATACGTAGCTCTGGTTATAGGCCACGATTCTACGAAGACGCTACTCGGCGATAGCCCGGGCGTTCCTACAATCCTACCATAGAAACCTAAGAGTTAAGCTCATCGACATCGGTACCAGGAATATATTCGTCTAGGTCCAGAACTTCTTCTAGGATCCGCATTAACCAATAGGTATGAATAGATAAGAATTCACAGTCCAAGTTCTCCACAAACTAATAGCATATCCATCTATTTTCCTTAACCTAGACGTTAGGTTATACGATAGGCTAGCGATAGAATGATACCTTATCATTATAAATCTCAGGATAGTAACCGTATATTCGAATACCTCTAAGATTATATAATATAGAAAAGCCCAGAATCCGCCAATACACCTCTTCCGCGCAGCCTACTACTTAGCACAAAGAGACCACAGCCCGCAGCGCAATATATATACTATACATATTCTGCCGATCCGCAAAATCCAGTACCTAGTTCCTATATTTGATTTCTGCGGTTAAGTATAGAAAGAACATATCGTCTCTTACTATATAGGGCGATTTCTCGTTAGGTTTAATCCCAAGTTTACGTTATTAAGTATCAGAAAAGGTCGACCATCTTAACCCTCGCGCATAATCCGGCTACAGCTTAGGACCATAGATTAGCTCGGTCTTCAGCTAGGGGTTATTATAGCCATTAATCATATCCTTTAAAGATTGATTCCCTCGAATATATTAATTCTCCGCGGAGAGTATAATAAGAGGATATAGATCGACTAAGAGACGCGCCTCAGATCGATTTTATAACATATTATAAAAATCCGTGATATAATCGTCTTTAAGCAATATACCGATCGGAGGTTAGATTAGCTAACTAATAAGACGCTTATAGAGCGCAATATCCTCGGGCATCAGGCCGGCAGAGGACTATCGCATAAAGTATCCTTTAGTCTCTAGGATAGTAATATAGTTAATAGCTCGGTACATATATAACCTAGTATCCTAAGTCAAGCTACTCTCACTATTATCCGATAAGACTAAGTAAGCACGCCCCTAATCTATTAAGATCGAACGCGATCGGGATCGTTTCGACGCAGGTTAGCTTATCACTTTAAATAGATCAACCTCTAATAGCGCGGGTATCTACTAGTATATCGTATCTATAGGCTTATTAGTAGAATTCGTAAGGGACGTTAGAGTGGTTATTCGGTATTCGAGAGGATTAGGATACTAGATAATCAGTAAGATAGCTATCATAAGATAAGCATCGAGACTCACTTTACTATCATAGCTAGGAGAAAACAGAGAGAGCAGTTACTATACTATATTATGATCGTGCTCCCTCTTTAAAAGCTCTAGGTTCGTACTCAGGCTTTCTCGCTAGGGCGCTTTTACTTATCGCTTATTACTATTACTATTATAGCTATATAAATCAGACGTTACTTCGCGTTTTATAATATCGATAAGGCTAATTAAAGAAGATTATTATCGCTACTAATAATCATCTATTAATAAAAATATATAGGTAGTTACGTTTCATAAATCAGAAGGAGTTAGGCATCAAGTAGTAATAGGTATTCGGTTTAGCGCGGCCTAGACTCTTAGCATTAGCCTATACACGATAATATACCCCCTTTTGTGTTTTGTGCCACTCTAGGCATTAGCTCCTCGAAATTTTATATCTATATTTTAAAAGCCGCTAGACTCCTTAATACGTATATTAGTACTTAGATCATTAGTAAATAAGCGGCTATTAATAACTTTGATTATAAAGGTCCTATCCTAGGCGTTAATTATTCGATTAAATAGCCTTTCTTAATCTACCTAGACATAATATAGGTTAAAGGAAGATTAATTATCTTATTATATCAGGTAATTTATAGTAAGATCAATTTAATTAAAAATTAAATTATTTCTTCTTATAGATACTTTAGGGTTAATTACGATACTTCGGCTCTATTCCTAATCTACACCAGCCTCTTATCACGATAGGACATACTATTCTTCTATAACCCCTATACTTAGTTTTCTTATCTATCATATCTATCTTAGGACACTTTAGACAATTTAATAGAAGTCTAGGCATTAAAGGGAGGTCGATTAGTACTTTTTTACGAATTTATCTAATAAGAGATTCGAAAGTCACTATTACTAATAGATTTAAGATTCGATCAATTTAATATAAAACTAAAAGACCTCGGTAATTTAGGGTCTAAGTATCGCAAATTTTTGTGGTTCTTTTTTTCACTAGATTATAACATAAAAAGAGAATTAGAGCTAGTATAGAGACTAGTCGTATAGAACTCTATAGGATAAGTAGGGCGGTCTTATAAAGAATAAGAGCACTCAGAGCTCACAATTAGAGATTCTTCACTAGAATAGGCTCCTATTAGAGTCTCGACTAGTCCAGCCGATATAGCCCCTTCACTAGAGGATAATAGCGGAATACGAACTTTTAATACTAAAGGATCGCGGCGGACTATACGAGTTAGCTTCTTACTTAGCTTACATCTAACAGACAGTCTAAGGTAGCGAGCCTAGCTAGCGATTAAGGAAGTACTTTATCCTCTATAAAATTGTGCCTCGTACTCGAGCGCTATTCAAGACTAGCTCAGATAGCCTCTAGTACTCACAAATTTACGTAATTGTCTTTTTTCTAAAGGGCTCTATACTAAGGCTAACTTTAATAATATTTTAGGATTATTCTTCGTAGATATCTCTAATAACGTAGGCGTGATACTCGCTTCCCTATTATAAATATAGTCGCCTATATCTTTCTCGATTATAGTATCGAAATCAAGTATAGGATTCCAGATTTCATCACCATCATATATCTAGATCTCGACTAAGGGCACTAAGGACTCTAATCTAGTAGATTCCCTATCAGCAATAGGAGTTTACTCTTATAGAGCTTAGAGCATTATCTAGATCATCCTATTAACTAGGGAAAGTTAGTTCGCGCGGTTTTTATACTTAAGATTATATATTATTCGCTCACTCTCTAAAATGCCTTCGCCAAATTCAATCAAATCCTCAATCAGCTCATTTCTAGCCCCTTACTCTACCTATACATCTTCAGGTTCTAGGCTTATTCCAAGTAGCCTTTAAAGTACATTAGAGAACAGCATATCCCAGTCGCTCTTACTAACTTCTACCAACACTCCTTAGACGGAAATCCGATATAGGTCCTCTTCGTTCAAATCGATTTAATCGATCATTTCTGATTCTTAGATAACATTAACCCAGCTAGGACGAATTCCGTAACAATCATCATCATCAGCTAAATCCACAACATAGGGATAAGAGCTACTAAACAGACTATTAACCCTATCCTCGATCCTACTACTCAAAAGTAGTATATACAAATACTTAGCGACACTACCATTTTAATTAAGGACTTTAGTATAAAGAGCCACCAGCTTCAAGATTAGCTCTAAATCTTGCCGTAATATCTAAATCCGCGGTAGCGGACCAACTACCTTATGGCCGAAAAAGTCAATTTACTCAGTAGGCCTATTATTTTCCGGTTAGATCATATTAGCAGTTTAGTAGACTATTTACTCAAAGGGAGAAAGGAAGAAATACTAACATTAATATAAGGGACAGAGTTCTTTATAATTCAGAAATAAGAAAATTGATTATATTATTTACGAAAAAAGGGGTCTCAATAGACCCTACAAAAAAGTTACTAGATAATTTAATTAATATCCTATTATACGAACCTAGTTAACTAGCTTATAATCTTCCGATTAGGTGTGCCGACCAGCGCGATTTTCTAGATAACTAATTATTAGAGGCTAGGAAGCGGCATTACTACCTTCAATATAAATTCGACAAATAAGTAGGGATTAACTACGCGTTTAATCTTAAGTACCCAGAATCCTATCGCGACCGTAATTCACCACACCAGCTACATTAAACCGAGCTAAGACTAATCTACAGGTCCTAAACGGGGTCACAGACTACGAGATTTATTTCTAAGCTAATGAAAATGCTAGGCCTAGGCCTAGAAAACTAGTTTTATAATATTTCCGTGAATTTAGGCAAATACCTAGCTTACTAGTAGCTTACTATCCTATACTAAGCCGAGCTAGTTACTAAAAGGGTATCCAAAGCAATCTATTCAATTCTTAGGCACCGTTTAAATAGGCCCCTAAACTATATTTCTTTTTCTTCCACTATATATATAATCCTATTTTAATAGCTATTATCACCATAAAGAGCTCGCGAAACTCATAGGCTACTAGTTAGTACTATAAATTCGAGAGTATATCTTTCTCCACTTTATCTAGCCTTATATCTAGCCTGCTAATCTAATACGCTTAAGCCCCTATATAGAAACTAATTCCCTTTCTTATAGGTACTATAGTATTCGTAAGCTCCATAGGCATTTAAAATAGATAGTCCTCGCGATACATTTTTGCTAGAGGCGCTACCGTGGTCATTCTTACATAGATCGCCGAAAGTCATCCCCAGCACGCCAAATTTAACTATATATAATACTCATTAGAATACAGGACGCCTTAAGTCGGTTAGAAACGTAAATCTCGTCTTAGGCGGACTAAATACATCCGGGTACATAGATATTGCTCTAGAACGATAAGAGAAAATAACACGATCCTTCAAAAGGGCGTAGGGGCCAAATTTTTTTAGAAAGGGCTAATAAGCAGCTTTCTAAACGGCCAGACTCTAGGAGGATAGTCGCTCCTTTATATAGCCTAGATAGAGCACAGATATATATACTTAGGTACTAAGCGGTAATCGACTACACAGTCGATCTGGAGAACGTGGCGCTCAGAACGCTATACCTATACCCAGAATCCTCATTACGGTCAGTATTCATAGCTATATCAAGCCGGCGCACAGGCCTAAGTAGGGTCGGAGATCATAACGCTTATTAGTAAACCAGTAGATATTTAGGCTGGTCTTTTAATAATAATCTCATTAAAATTACGAGATAATACGGTTAATATCCCTTTATAAGTTTAATCTACAGCCTATATCTAGTATTACCTATTAGGCGAGGACGCTCTATAGGGGTAAAATACGAAGTTAATATACTCGTCCTCATTAGAGCACTTATAATAGAAAAATTCCTTATAAGAAAGTCTACATAAAGACTTCGCTTTAAAGCATCAGATACTTTTTAATAAGCCGAACTAGCTAAGGAAAGGTTATCCCTATCAGGCCAATACTTTACATAACATTAAAATAGCCCCCTTACCCCTTTACCTAGACGGTTTTTCTTTCGCTAGCTCGAGAGTTACTAATATAGATAAAGCTATATATACTTCTCAAAGTATGCTTTCCTCACCGATCTCTATAGATAAAAACTCGTAGATATAAGTCTCGGTCATAAGTAATTCTTAATAAACCTAACTATCATAGGGGAATCTTTACTAAGACCTATACCCCTAATATTTAAGCCGCCTCTTCGAGACGATAACTTATAGGGGAAAGTCAATACGCGGATTCGTCAAATCCGATATAGTAGGAGCTACCCTAGAGCGCACCGCGTGAAACGTTTACAGTCCAACAAATGTCCGGCCAGAATTACCCCTACTCAAGCGTTATATACCGGGAATACGAGTATCGCACTATCTGCTAGTATTAAATTATCTATAAGCGCTACGAATTCTAGTAGCGCTAGGCCGTCTACGACTACTAGATCGTCCCTACTTTACATAAGCGGGTAACTAGTATAAGAGGTATTTTTCGTTTTAGGAAGCGACTTAAATAATCTCCTCGAATAGTATATTCATCCTTAGTAGATTAGTTCCGTTTATATTCTTATTTAATCTCCCCAATAATTTTATTAAGACAACTAGGGCTAGAAGACCTTATCGTCTATAGTATCTAATGATTATACGCGAATCAATAGTTACCTAGAGGAGAGAAGATAGCGAAAGAATAATCAGTCTTTACACTCTATAAAGTCATAGCTCTAAGCTAATACCTACTAGGCTAAAATATTTAAAGGAAAATGATATAGAGATTATAAAGCTCTCCCCAGGGTCTTAAAGTAATTAAATATCCTATAGATAACTTAGCTATATATATTAAGAAACGCTAAGTAGATAACATATCGAGCCGTATTATCTAGGTAGCTTAGGGCCCCTACCAATAGCCCTAAGAGTAGGTCAATAGCTCCTAAAGCTACTATATAGACCCGTAATAAGAATGCGCCGTAGCCAAGGGCTTAGACGAATATAAAGTATCACATTCCTAAGGATACGCGACTCAAAACCCCGAAAACCCATCCCTAGCCCTAGGATCATAAGTAGGAATTCTAGGAGTAGGATAGCTCCTAGGATCGGTCTTAGGGGTCCTAGTACTATTTATGCTATAGATAGGATAGAGGTTTACGGCTCTAGGAATAATAACTTCTAATAATAGGATAAGATAGATAACACCACTTAGGTTATTTCTACAAGCATACTATTAGTATTTAAGGACCTTTTTTCGTCTTACTTATAGGACTCTATATTTTATTCACTAATTGACTAGAGCTACAGCACAGTACCTTATAATTAATCACACTAGAGTAAATAAAGCTACGTTCACGTTTCCACGCTCCTACTTTAAGTATCGAAGATATATTACACTAAAATTATAGTATAAGCCATTAACTTAATAAGTAAAGCTATAATCGCTAACATTATGGCAGGTTTCGATTCTCGACTTACCACTAGAGATCCTCGGGATCATAGCGAGCACTTTACATATAGAGGATATTACTATACTTACTCGAACAAACACAATACTCTATCCTAAGATTCAATATTACCTACTTCAACATAATATCAAGTATTAAGAGAGCTCCGCTCTATATTAGGCCGCCAAAACCAATAATAGTACCCTAGTAAAGGATTTACTTACGCATCAAGCTAACGTGAATACGCTAATCGATTAATACTCTCCTCTGATTATCGCCTTAAAGCATAATACGCTTTCAGTTATCAAGCTCTTAATATTTTAACAGCAGCTTAGGGTAAATAAGAGAGATAGGAATAGTAAAAGTACGCTTTAGTATAGCGTAGTAAATGATTCAGTTGATTTAGTCAGTTAACTCCTTAAGGATCCGCGTATCAAAATCGACCACGCCAATCGAGATAGCTAAATAGTGCTCTGGCTAGCCGTCTTCTAAGGAAATTAGCAATTAGTAGATCTGCTGCTCTCTAAAGGCGCTAGCCTAGATCTAAAGGACCAAGACAGGATTTCGCTATAGATATAGTCGTACATTAGGGACCAAAACGGCATCAAGGATCGGATTCTCGATCAATACTAGGTAAAAGCCGCTAGAATACTTTCATCAAACCAAGTCCTCGCGAGAAAGGCAAAAACAGTCGTCACGGCTATAAAAGATAGAGACGTTACCGAATTACAACAACTACACCTCCAGGAAGGGCTCAACGCAGTGAATCACAAAGGACAAACGCTACTCTATATCGCTATATAAGGGGGCTACCTACCTATAGTAGACTATTTACTCTATTAAAAGAAGACTCTTCTCAACTACAAAGATTATTATAGAAGAACGGCTCTATGGATTTTAACCTATTCTTCCCTTAAAAAGATCACCAAGAGGCTTCTAGAAGAGCACAATATAAACTTAAATACGCTCAGAAAGAATAGCGACTACGGAGCTCCTTCTACACCACTTTCTTATCTTATAATACGTTTCTACCTAACAATACTTCAACGATTTCTCGTAATACCGTCTCTCGACATTAATCTAGGTATCGGATCTCTATCTCCCCTCTACCTCGCCGTAAAGTAGGGTAATATTCCCGCTATAAGGCTGCTTATCGCCTATAAAGATATACAGATCAATATAACCCTCCCATATACTGACTCGCCTCTCCACTTAGCGACCCTAAAGGGGAATATCGACGTAGTAAAACTACTTATTACTTAAGGTGATCAGCTATATATAAACTAGCTGACTTACCTAGATAAGGAAACAGCGCTATCTATTACGGCCCAATAGGGAAATCTAGATATCCTTAACGTCTTACTTTCATATCGCCATATCGATATAGACATCATCGATCATTAGGGCCGGATAGCACTTCGATCGGCCTTACGCTAAGAACAAGTTAGCATAGTAGAGAGGCTACTCAGAGGACCAATAATATCTCGCTAATTAGTTATATCACTCAAGATTACAAAATTATACTAGAATAATCGACTATAGGCTCTTTTAGAAGAGAAAATACATAAAAAGCGATAGCTATATTCTTAGGCGAGTATAATTCTAGTCATAATAGTCAGTTCCCGGGAAGCAGAATCACGGATAGAATCACAGATATAAAGAGCCCCTCATTTCAGGTATAGCTATACCGATAGCCAAAATAATAATAGAGTCATATTAACCCTAAGGAGTATATAGAATATATCGGTTAGCAATAAGTACTATAATAGGTATAGTAGCATTATATTAAAATGCCATACTCCTACTAAAGTACCAATAAAACCCTCCTTACACTAATCCTACTATTATAAGCGAATACAATTTCACCCCAATAATATACATTCCTAGCATATAGAGAGAAATATAAAGAGAAGAGCGTAAATAAAATAAGATCAAGTAACTCGAAGAGTACTTAGTATATCTAATCGTTCTTTAATATTACGAATTATAGACTATCCAAATATGGTCGCTATAGTACAGACTAGTATATATATAGCTAATTAAGTACTTAAGAGCGTAGATTTGATATACTATAGAAGATATAGGATAAATAAGGGGGTTAAACTTAGTAAGGTCGTTAGGAGCCTTACAACCGTCAGGCAGATAGGGTATAAATCGAAGATAATCCGTAATCTAACACTTTTTCTGATGACCTTACTATAGATATATAGCACGAGTAGGTATAGCTTATCTCTAGTCTAGCGGGTCCTCTAGTCTCTACGCCTACCCTAGAAGATCTAACTCTATATTACTATATCCGATAGTCTAAGGGGTAAGTAAAGCTCTAACTACAGCAGTGCTTCTAGACCGGGGTAGCCCTCTTAGTACATTAAGGCTAGGAGTAGACATATTTCTATCTAGGCCGATTCTCCTAACCTAAATATAATCGGGGGTATATAAATATTAAGGATTATCGCCTTAATTATCTTTTCTCCTCTAACCTTTTCCCTAGTCTATCGTTAATCTTTTTATAGACGGGTTTAGCTTTATCTTACTACTTTATTTCCTGTCTTTTTCCTTTATAATACCTTTTAGTATAAATTATACACAAACTCGTTAATATATACTAAAGAAAATACGTTCTTCTATCGCTTTGCTTACTAGTCTAGCGGGTTTGACTCTCGCTTACCCTATAGAGGTTTCTGTCGACCGCCATACTTTTAGCCTTATTACTAAGATCCTTCGCTCCGTCAGCCATAAAGTTAGTCCTATCCTCGATACTATTCTTAGTAGTAGTGCTAGCTCTTAAGACTCTATTACTCTACTCGCCAGCTTAAGTACCCACGGTACTACTGCTCTTAAGAGTAGTACTCTTAGATATAGTCACTCTACTATCCACGCTAGTACCTATACTAAGCTAAAGACCTGGTTAGATAGCTAGACTCCTATTACTGGATCCCTAAGGACCTCGCTTCTATCCTAGTATAAGGGCTCTATCACCACTCTAGATACTAGTATCACTACCAGCCTAGCCGTCTATATCCCTACCTATACCGACCTAGCTACTAAGGAATCAATCTACATCATAATTAATAGTATCTTTAACGCCTCCGAGCTTAAGTCTACTCTTATCCTTAATACCTCCGCTTAGGCTTCTCTTTCTATATTCATCTCCGCCCATATCGACCTTAATATTGATATTAAGGCTAGTCTCTACCTCTACGCTACTAATAGTATTATTAGTAGCTTAGGTACTAATATCAAGGCTTCCCTCCTCGCCTAGGTTTAGGGCTCTGACTATAGTCTCGATATCGCTCTAAAGGCTTTAGCTCTTATCTAGATCAACAGCGAGGCTAGTACTGATCTCGTTACTATTAGCTCTCTTTCTACCGATACCCTAACCTCCCTATCCGTTAGAGCCTCCGTTAAGGTTCTTATTAATGAGTCTAGTATTCTCTCTACCAGCGCCCTCGCTTCTATTACTGCTTTCCTCGAGGCCGATATCTCCATTAATATTAATATAAACGTCCGCGCTACCCTAAATACCTATACTAAAGGTAAGCTAGCCTCTACCTTAAGCCTCAACCTATATACTTCCCTCGCTATCTGGCTATCCGGCTCTAACTCTTCGCTTAGTATTAAACTAAAGGCTATTATCCTACTATAGCTATCTATTACTATTACCGTTAAGGCCTCCATAGATATTATTACTAGTCTTCTTATTAATATTACCTTCTTCCTGATTAAGGAAGTCATTTCTCTTCTTAGCGTTAACCTCCGTAGTACCCTTAGCCTCCTTACCGCCGGCAAGAGCATCACCCTACTCTCCTAGGATACTCGTGCTAAGCTTACTACTTTCCTTAGTAGCTACACTCGCATCGATATTAGCGTTATCGTTAAGATTATTATTATTAAGTAGTTCACTAGCTACACAATCCCCAGCTCCAACTCTGGCTTTAGCTCCTCCCTATCTAGTTTAGCCTCTATACCTAACCTACCTTCTTCCACTATCTCTATCCTTCTAGGCGTCTCCGCCGGGACTAGCTCTATTCCCTCTAGCCCTACTCCTACTAGACCTACCTCCACTATCCCCGCTAGTTCAGGCTCTATTCCTTTTAGGTCCTTTTCTTCTAGCTCGGCTCCCTCTACCCCTATTAGCTCCAGCTTATTTCCTTCTAGCTCTAGTATTATCACTATAGGCTCTAGCTATATTCCTTCTGGCTTAGGTACTATCCCTATCGGCCCTACCACTACTAAGACTACTATAAGTACTCCCTATACTAGTAATACTAGCGCTACCGAGACTATCAGCTACAGTACTATCTATACTAAGACCATTATTAGTGGTGGTGGTACCTCTGGTTATACTAAGACTATATACTCTACCTACACTAAAACCGCCCCTACCCCTACCGCTGCTCCTATCAGTGTTTTCCCCAAGGCCACCACTATCTATATCACTAAGACTATCTATAGATACGAGTAAAGCATCAACTATACCTTCCTAAACGATAACCGTCGTGTCTTTAGTATTTTCATTTTCGTTATAATACTACCCCTTAAACCTCTTAAAGTGGCGTGGCCTACAGATCTATTTAAACTCTGTGCAGTGAAGGTTAATAACCTCTCCTCACCTACTCGGTAGCTCATTTCCTTGCCCCTGTCCTATCTGTAGATATCCAATTCTAATTTTAAACTGCCTTTGGAGATTCGGCTACCCTTTTAGATAAGACTCTTAGCGGATTACTGTTTTCTTTTCGCCGAGCGAACATCACTTGTTTTTTTAACAAAGACTTAAGATTCCCTATCTCATTCCCATCAATGGAGTACATTCCTTATATTCTTGTGATTCTTTCCCTCGTATTTGGTTCTTCTGGCTTTTATCGACTTATAACGCAACAAGAGGTTTTTCCATGCAGACAACAGGAATGAAAGATGCCTCTCCTTTGAGATAGTCTTTTATTTTCATTTTGAACATAGGGAGTTCTTGTCTTCATCGTTCAAAATCCTTTATACTAGAAAGGTTCTAATTTTTTACATTCAAACGTTCAAGTATGAGCACTCTAGTAGAGGACTTGTGTATAGTGTACAGACTGCATTGATGAAATTTGGATAATCAGGCACTTCACAAATCGCGAAAGCATCCCAGAGATAAGGTGAAGGCATGATGATATAGCCAGAAATCTTATAGTTCTTGATCTTGGAGGCAACCACAGTGAGAGGACGAAATATTTAGACACTTGCATTCCTCGAGCCTGGTGCTGATGATAGCAAATGCCATTGTCGATGAGGAGTATCTACAAGATGAGAAGTGCTGCTTAAAGTGCATCAAGGGGCCATGAGAGCCACCGGCGCCTGCAACTAACCTACTTGATCCCTTGAGGTGTACTTTTGGCCCCGGGATCAAGAACAATGGCTCTAGGATCTGGCTCAAGGGCCCCAGGATTAGGCTCAGTCCCAGGGCCTGCGAATACATTCCCAGTCTCGGTTCAGTCACGAACAGGATCTCAACCAGAGATCCTAGGACCAGCCGTCTGGAAACACGCTTTAGTCAAAAGCCCGCACGTGAAACCTCGATTCCCGCCCCAAAGCCACCTGTCAGGGATATACATGAAGCATACACGCTAAGCGGAGGAGATGGACCCACATGGCGCATCTGGGTTCCCCTGAACGCGAGGAAGCCACCTCTCTTTTGCTTCCTCGCGCTACGTCTTGTATCTAGAGTCGACTATAGCTTTCCTTAATATTGCCTAATCAACTACGCATACGTGAGATCCTCACACCACCTCACCTAGATCCCCGAAAGCCCAACCCTAGCCCTGGAATGTTGAGTGGGCACTCTGGGAGCGTTGTACCTCCCAGGACTAATCAAGATCATCCTAAAAATGACCGTGAGGGACATGGGAATTGGCTTCATGAGTCCAGGACCAGCTTGTGCATTCATCAACGCACAAACCACTCGGCCGCAGCATCACATACGTGAGCATCCGCCATCATATCTTAGCCTTAATTTTGTGTTAATATAGATTGCGTATATCCTCCTGGTTCATTGAAGAGCATGTAGAATAGACGTTTTGACCAACCTGCATTGTGCGAAAACATAAACACGAAGTAAATGTCGTTATATGGCCAAGAAGTTCTTCAACCCAACGCATCAGGTACCATATCTAGAATTCCATTAGTACATCAGCAACTGTCGAATGAAAATGACCAGTGAAAGGCAGTGCCTCTTTTCCAGGGTACTAGCCTCAATCCCAGAGGAAGTCATGAATGGTTTCCGGAGCACAGGGCCAGATCCTGGGACCAGATCTGCTTTTTTTTTGAAAGATTACCTTCCAGCACCAATACATTCTATGTTCTTGGCCACCAAATTTTATGGTCATGGTCATTTTTGCAGGGTACCACTGGGATTCCATGTATACTACATCGAACGAATGCAGAACACAGCGTTCATTCTGTGTATCCCGACTCGACATATCTGTTCAAAAATGCAGCCGACTATGTTTGAATATATAGACTGCTTTTTAACGATCTGGTAGATGTCCTTGCAAGCATATATAAACCACCATCCAGATCTTGATACTACCTTTATCAATCTCACAATACCTGATCCCTCATATCTTATCTAATATATCTATCTTGACCACCACCATATCACCCGCTTTATCCTACCCTAGCCCTCTACTGGAGCAACAATTCTCCCAGCCTAATGCGCTCTAGAAGTACCTCTGCACGTGCACCACGGATATCAACAAGATATATAGAAGACACACGCCCTTGATGCTGGCTGTGCAAGCGGGAGATCACGCGGCTATCGATCTGCTATTAAAGTATAATGATCTTCGTGCTTCTCGATGTAATGCCTATGGTCAGACTGTACTGTCGATGGCCATCACGTAGGGCAGCGTGTTAATCGTACGATAGCTGCTCCGCCGCAAAGATCTCGAGTTCTATAGCCCTGATCGAAAAGTCTAGCAGCCACTTCTAGTGGCTGTAGAATATCAACAGTATGAGATTTTGGAAATACTCTTGCGGGATCCTCGGGCTAAGATCAATCGGAAGAATCATCGCGGCCAAACCATCCTGTACCTGGCTATGATCTACGGAGACCTTAGCGCTGCTGCAACCCTTACGAGAGAGGAGCTGATTAATGTCGATTATCCCGATCATCGGGGGGAGACGCCCCTTATATTAGCTGCGAAGCTCCATACCTGCGATCAGCCTAACAACGTTAAGATCCACGAGTGTCTGCTCTCGAGGTCTAAAGTTAGGGTCGATCAAGTTCGAGGGTCAATCTATTTCTCACATATTGTGAAGACTTTCGATACCGAGCTGATCGAGGACCTCGGCTCTATTTGAATAAACGTTATCAGGTATAGAAGGAATCACTCTATTAGCTCGAGTAAGAAAGCAATTTGCGACCATTAGAACTCGGTTCCCTCTAACATGCGTGCCACGATGCATATCATATCCCTACTCCGAGTATATACGAAGGGTAATAATGAGTTAAAGGTTCAGGCCAGGCAGGCTATAATATATAAGCCACTAAAAGATTATTCTTAATATATAACTTATTCCCAACTATCAGGTATCTAATCTAAGCGCATACATTTTATGGGCAGTATATATACAGGAGCTCGCTATTATAATCAAATTTAGAGAGAGATAAGGATCTAGAGCTAGCTTATAAGTCCGGTTAAGGATATAGTTCTATAGCTCGTGGTCCAGGATATAATATCAATAGTGGGTCTTACGCCATATAGAAATTCTAGAAAGTGATCGATGCCTTTCTAGAGGATAGGCTAGCGTTTAGTTAGTCAGGCGCGGTGGGGTTATAAGTCATAATAGACTACAGATGCCTCACTAATTAAGGTTATTAGAAATAGGAGCGCAGTAGGTCCGTGGCCAATAAGTTAAACGGTAGGAGCAGGGCCTATAGATCAGCTAAAGTCTTACCCGGGTACTTACTAGGGTACTTACAAAGATACTCGTGAAGTCTTAGGTTTTATCCTACCACGCGCGTCGATTACAGAGATAAGTAAGAAGATACTTTATAGTATTCGCACTAATTAATTGACCTTTCATCAAGAATTTACTAATAGCTAAAGTATCGTTAGGAAGAGGGTACATAAGATAAGAGGTAGAAAGTAGGACTACGAGATCAAAATGATCGGCCGGTACCTTAAACCTTAAATAGCACGTAGGTTAGTCTCGAGGTCTAGTCCTTTGTGCATCTTACTGAACACCACTATTTAGTTTCTCAGAGTCTAGCAAAAATAAGAATAACTGCGTTGCAGTAGCTTATAGTCGATGCGCGATAATAATGGCAATAGTACCTATAATCGCACTTATATTACTATTACGTCTAGCCCTCTCTAAATACTGTATTATATTACCTCTATCGCAACTTATAATATAACGTAATTTGATTGCCACAGCGATCGTATCCATAGAATCCATTTTATCAATTCTGGTACTCAGTCGCCGATATAACCTACCGCAGGAAATGGTTAGTCTAAATGATTGATTTGATAGAACTAAGGGCTGGTCCCCCTAGTAACATAAGGCTAACCACGGATCCATAGGAGGTGTGTCCCCTAGCCAAAGATTTCTAATTAACTTTTCTAATGCCCTCCCAAATCAGTGGCCATTCCTATAAATTTACACAGGGGGTTTCTATGAAGAGACGTAGCCGACTTGATATAAAAGGCGCGAGATTTCCAGCCTAGAAAAATTCAGGACTTTCCTCCTCACACTCCCGTGTGTCATGGTCTCCATGGCCACAGCTCCGCAGTGCGAACTCTGCGTTAACAAAAGTGCTCCCTCGCTGCCACGAGCCCTGCGAGCGTAAAAAGGTGCTCCGCAGTGCGAACTACTCTACGTTAATAAAAGTACTCCCTCGCTGCCACGAGCCCCGCGAGCGTAAAAAGGTGCTCCGCAGTGCGAACTACTCTGCGTTAACAAAAGTGCTCCCTCGCTGCCACGAGCCCCGCGAGTGTAAGAAGGTGCTCCGTAGTGCGAACTACTCTGCGTCAACAAAAGTGCTCCCTCGCTGCCACGAGCCCCGCGAGTGTAAGAAGGTGCTCCGCAGTGCGAACTACTCTGCGTTAATAAAAGTGCTCCCTCGCTGCCACGAGCCCCGCGAGTGTAAGAAGGTGCTCTGTAGTGCGAACTACTCTGCGTTAACAAAAGTGCTCCCTCGCTGCCACGAGCCCTGCGAGTATAAGAAGGTGCTCCGCAGTGCGAACTACTCTGCGTCAACAAAAGTGCTCCCTCGCTGCCACGAGCCCCGCGAGCGTAAGAAGGTGCTTCGTAGTGCGAACTCTACGTTAACAAAAGTGCTCTCTCGCTGCCACGAGCCCCGCGAGTGTAAGAAGGTGCTTCGTAGTGCGAACTCTACGTTAACAAAAGTGCTCCCTCGCTGCCATGAGCCCCGCGAGCGTAAAAAGGTGCTCCGTAGGGGAAAGCTGCGAAATTAAGGAACTCTAGCCAAGTGTAGGCACCTCTACGTGGTGCTAGGGATTAGTATTCAACTCTTGTAATTTAGTTAAAGAAGCCAAGACCTGCCTAAACATGAATACTTCACTAGTATAGGCTCGGGCCACAGGCGAATAGACTGGCAGTAGGGCCATGAGGGCGCATTCCAGGGCCCATTTTCGCTCTAAAATAGTATTGTAAAGAGAATGAATAAACCCTGGGATTTTCTATTACCAGATTTGCAGTACATCGTAATATCATGTGCAGAATCCGATCTCACGAGACGTTTATATACGTAGAGCATATATACACACACGTCCAGGCCGGTCGGCTCGGTCAAAGCACGGCAAGAACGTATTATTCACGTCTGTCTCAGAACTTAGGATATTCAAGATGAATAGTAAGGTTAGCGTTGGTGGTGAAGGGTGAATACAGTGATCCATACTCCACGGTGGCAATCAGTCTATCATAGTGATAGCTGACTAAGTATTATAAATCGTTGAGAGTGCCTAAACAGTTAAGGGTGCCTAAATAGTTAAGGATGCCTAAACAGTCGAGGGTGCTTAGATAGTTGACCGAGCGTCCATAATCAGATGAATAACCATTCGTAAACAATTGAGCCTGCTCCGGTAAATAGTTGACCTGCTTTTAACGGTTGACCTGCTTTTAACGGTTGACCTGCTTTTAACGGTTGACCTGCTTTTAACGGTTAACCTGCTTTTAACGGTTGACCTGCTTTTAACGGTTAACCTGCTTTTAACGGTTGACCTACTTTTAACGGTTGACCTGCTTTTAGCGGTTGGCCAGCTTTTAACAGTTAAGCCTGTGCTGGTTAATAATTGAATAAGCGTTGGTAAACAGTCGAGCCTGCTCGAAAGATAGCGAACAGCTAGGGACGGTGACCAGCTAGGGATGGTGACTAGCTTGGAACGGTGACTAGCTTGGAACGGTGACCAGCTAGGAACGATGACCAGCTGAAAAAAAAAGTGACTAGCTTAGAAGTTGTGACTAGCCCAGGAAAGAGCGACTAGCACTGAGGGGAAGTGACAGTATCAACGCGTCGACGAGTAGATTGTCAATGCTGAGTCTGGACGCGTTGTCAAACGGAGTCGCTCAGGCGGTGTGTCACCCCTCGCGCACGCTTTCGTCCGACCAAGGAAAAGGCCCCACCCACATCACCGTATGTGTCTCGCCAACAGCCGCTGTCGAGTCTTTCTGGAGGAAATAGAGTCATAGCATAGGGCTGTTACCTGTGTACGAAAAAAGAAAAGCTATGTCATTTAACTAAATTGGGAGGCCCTGCACCAAGAATCCAGTTGGCTAAAGGTACACTACTATGTATAGTATATGTATATATAGTATCCTAGCCGCACCTCTCCTTACTAATCAACAATATTATTTTCTCGAAGTAGAAACGCCATGACATCAAATCCGCGCGCATGATATGTATGTCTCTAGTGGCCTCACAAACACATGAATAGAAAAGCTTATACCGGTTTTTTAGAGTACGACAGCGATACATCATGAAAGAAATGGGGGCCATGTTAAGTCGAAGTCAACCACGTATGATATAAATATGAGACTAACGCTCAGCAACTCTACGGCCACAAATATAGGTTCTATATGAAATTAAATAAGCGGTGAGCGCTGAACTCGACAAATTGATACTATGCACGTACACTGGGTGTAGGCCTGTTATAAGCTACCCTGCCCTTTATCTTGACGAGGCTGCCGTAGTACGACCTTTGAATAATATGGTATTTGGCTCTTATGTTACCGATAGTAGTCATTAGTCTACAAGGAGGGTCCTCTATTATCTAATCAGGGTACTACGTAGGCGTAAGTAGTATACATAATGAGCCCTATATTACCGACCTAGAGTTTGCTAGCATAACGAGCACTTTAGCCAGGTTTTGACTCTTTAGAACCTAGTGAGGCACTCGGAAACTACGAAAGAATCTAAGCCGCTCGCTCTTTATCAGTCAGCAGCTTACGCGGAATATTAGATATGCCTAACAAGAAGTCAAGGCCTTATGGCGATCGTACGTTGCGAGATATCAGCGACGCAGTATATACGCTATGTATCTAAGTGACATGACTATCCGATAGTTGAGATGTGTGTTTAATGAGGGATTCATCAAGCGTGGTGTTATAACACATTACCAGCGATTAACGATAGAATATTTGCCGTTAAGCTAGTAGAGCTTACTGTGTTGGGAGAGGAGTAAGCACACGCGCTGCAAAGGGCTTTAAGTGAGCAAAGATACTTTCACGTAGCTATCCGGGAATATACGCGATGGTGTAGACGCTACCAGGACTCTACAGGACGATATAACAGGAGAGAATATCGCACCTCACTATCCTAGCGCAACTCTTACTCTTGTACTTGAATGATAAGCAGCTGAGCTAGAAGTCCAGCACCAATGCGTAAGACTAGTGCTGTGATCTGCCTTAGTAGTTCGACGGCTAGTCTTATATAATGATGTCTTCCTCTTCGTAGATCCCTATACCTATTAGAGTGAATTCCTGGGTAAAACTGATACTACTGAGTATAGAAATTTCTGAATTTTTCGATTCGCTAATAAAATGGGCATATGTTTTTGGAAGCTCAAATCGACTTTTCTTTAGCAGTATTAAGACCGGGGCCTTATATCACGTGATTAAATGGTAGGGGTGTTTAGAAACCATAGTGCTTATCGGTCTAGTAACCGACGGGTATCGCGAGAGATTAATTTGTTCGGCTCGAACATAGTGTCATAGATTCTATAAGAGATGGCGTAAATTGATGATAGCTTATATAAGATCTTCTAGACCTTGGAACGACTGATATGGCTAAGTAATAATACCTGTAATAAAAAGGTCGATAGTATCTTACCAGCTAAAGTTGATCTACCGGTAGTAGTACTCGGTAATTTACCTTATAACGAAAGTCAGGCTAGTTACCAGTCTTACTGACTGTACTATGTGGCTACCTAATATGGCTTTATATAACCCATAATTATATATATCGCTCTACTGACAGAATATCAAGTACCGGCGGGCGCGACTTCATACGTACTGCTTAGCAGATGAGTCTCCAGCCCCTATAGATATAGGTGAATCTATTGACGTTCTTATCGAAGAGGTGATTCCCTTTATTATACCTCTACTTCGTGTTCGCGTATTGTCTTCTCTAGACTACAACCATGCATTCGAGTATGAGAACAGCATTCACTAGAGTAGCTATCTATGTTATCGCATCGGATAAGTAGATAATAGGTAGGGATCCATATTAACTTAACTCTGGCAGACGGTCTGTAGAGATCGGAACGTTAGTCACTTAGTAGGTAGACAGGTTAGCAAAAATGATGATATTCACCGGCTGAGCTATTTATCGAGTAAGAATATCGAACGGTATCAGCGCTCGCACGTTATGGATGGAAACATAGCGTCGCATTTCTAAAGCGAGACATTAGTATTGGCTTTTTAGTCTATCAGTGTCTGTAGGGGAAGCTGCTTTTAATCTAACACGACAGTAAAAGCGGTAAGGTCGTCCTAGACGCGGGGCCGTATTGCTTACGCGATATCCCGCGGAGCTAGTCCGTATATAAAACTGGCCTTTACAATAAGTCAGTCGATACTAGATTAAGCTGATCTGCTTATAGCTCTTATACTCTACTTTACTTAATTCTCGGCTCGTTCTAGTGGCTTTCAGCTAACAAAACAGCCTATATACTGGTAGCTCTGCCGGTCTCGAGTTCGAGTTAATTAATGCTCGCTCTAGTCGACTCTTCAAGATTGCCTCTGACCTCTCTCTCTCATGGTTAGTACCATAGCTATAGCCGACTGAAATGACTATAGAGTATACCTCGGAGTATACCTCGAGCAGATGTATCTGATTGACTCTCAGCTCCTGGCCGACTTCTATAAGCTAATTCCAAAAGCCAACGCCCATAAGCCACTTCCCATAAGCTAACGCCCATAAGACCGACTCCAGCCATAGCACTGATTTGAGCTAGACAACGACCATAGTGGTATGCCTCTTAAGCCCTTTATGAGTATATTACTCAGCATACCCTTTCGTTTGAGAAACCGGTAATATGTACTTCGACATGAAATACATATCGGAACAAGGTAGTCTAACGCCTACGGCGGTAATGGCGTGCTTTAGCTTTCGTATAGAGATACATTCTGCTGGGTATAGTTTAGTAAATATATTAGAACAGGAAATCTTGACTTACCTTTTTCGATGATTGATTAGCGTCTTATCGGGCGATCGAAAATTTGATAACAGTGCAGAATTTAAATCAAAAAACTCATTTTGATACTACCTAATCACCAGGTGACCTTTAGAAAGTCTAGTAAAAGAGCCAATACTTAATATTTAAGCTTAAAGGCAGACAGTATTTATAATAATCTTCGCCTCTAATCCCTACCTTAGTCTACACAATAAGGGCCGCTCATATTAGTAGCGGGAATACTAAGGGCTCCTAGAGTATATAGGAGCTAATTTAGTCGCCCTTAATAATCTGGTCTCCCATATATTATATAAGGGCGGTCGTCATAATTAGTATCTCGGCTGAAAGTAGGGCACTAATACCTCTAAGTTATTAGGATTAGCGAGAGATACTCAGTATCAGTATATAACCTTAAGGCGATAGGGGAATTACTATTTTACCGTAGTTAATTATATACGGCCTATCCATTAAACAGTATACTCACATAAAAAGCCTATATCCCTCGCCATAGGTTAGCCGCATTATCGGATTAATTAAAGAGATTACTACACTAACCATACTGATCAAGCGTCCTATAGTCGCGCCGATTTCCGAGCAGCCTAATACCACAGACTTTCGTCTACTACTACTTACCTTATTCATATCGAATCATAATCTTTTACAGGGGAAGGATACGTTATTCGAGGACTGCGAATATATACGCATTATATTATAATAATATAACGCACTTAACAAGTAACTATTCAAAAGATATTAGTATATATTCGGCGATCTAGGGTTTACTCACAGTCCATCATCCTCGACCTCACAACACTTCAGCCAGTACATATATTACTCCATAATAGCTCTTTATCCGTAGCGGAATAGGTTTATAGACTTATCTAGCACACTAATTAGATTTTTAACTCTCGCGAGATATTAATAGCATATACATTAATATAAAATAGGCTATAAGGCGGCAGTATATTAAGCCTAAAGTATATATCATTTACTCAACGTGTACCTAGAGGCATATCTAACTAGGCACAGTATTAGTAACTAGACCAAGAAACGACTTCTAACTCACCTTCATAGGTATTAGGCTAACAGTTATACCACCCTTATAGTATTAACCTAAGGTAGTCGAGTATATATTAGACTAGTCATAAGTCCGGTATTCGGCGCAGTCTTTAATTATATTAAGCTAGCCAGGACATAATTACACAAGATAAATTACTTATACTATTATACTTTCAAGAAGCCTAGAGAGACGAAGTTCGGTCGGCTTAATAGCCAGGCTTATAGGTATCGTACGTGCGGAATTTAGTTATACAGTTAAGACTTATAACTCTGACCCTAACTAATAGACATAAGTAATGCCGGAATATTAATAGGTAAGGGAGCTAGATAACTTTATCCGTTGGAAGGTATATAGTCTATATCAGTAAGTAATAAGTACCGGTACTAAAGATCAAAAGCGAGGAACTTATCTTAGGCAGGGGCCTATAAAACTAGGAAAGGCTCTTTAGCAAATAATGTAATACTTAATTTATAGGCTCGCAGATATATATCGTTACCACTCCTCCCCTAGCGATAACGAGTAATATATTCACGGATCTACCTATAACCGATTCTAGTACTCTATAGAAGAGGGTTCGAATAGCTTTTTTAATAGGTAATATATATATAAAGGATCACGAATTTTAATACGCTTAGGAGGCAGAAACCTGGCAAGCTACTAATAGAGACGTCTCGCGTAGTTATCAGAGGTAGGATAGAATGTAACGCATAGTAGATTATGACGTAAAAAATATCGTCTCAGGAGTTAAGTAATAGTCCCTTCATTCACTTATTGTATGACTGTAGGGAGCTAGCGCTATC
Source organism: Penicillium lividum (assembly GCA_028828245.1). NCBI lineage: Eukaryota > Fungi > Ascomycota > Eurotiomycetes > Eurotiales > Aspergillaceae > Penicillium > Penicillium lividum. The sequence continues at coordinate 5,101,406 of JAQJAG010000003.1, forward strand.
GCTAGTCCTATATGAAGAAGATAAACGAAATACCTGCAATCTACTATTACTAGATAAGTCGTATATCTCTAAAAGAACCACTATCGTAGAAAGTGATAACTCTCTATCCTCTGTTAATAAAGATATCCTCCAGATTTAACAGAGGCACGAGAATAACAGAAAGCGACAACCCCTATAGCAGATCTGAATACTTATAGCTATCTTCTTACTCGCACCCTCTATAGGTAAGGAAGCTAATCCCACCATAAAAGCTTCCGATATCCGAGCATATCGGTACATCCATATATAACGCATCGTGTATTCTTAGATAGTATATTAGTCGTATAGCTACCTCAACTTCCTAAGAATATAGAGTAGGAGCTAATGTTCTCGGTTAGGATTACAATTCGGTCGGCATTAGTAGATAAAAGGAAAAAAGGAGGGATCCGGTAATACAAGTTTACGTCGACTACCACACTTCAAACTGGTTTCTAAAGCGAGATACATCACTTAATGGCAAAGGTAGTAGCGATAGAAGATATATACAAGGCTCGTTTAGCTTTACGTTATATCTCGCAGTATCCTAGCTAGTAGCCCTACAAGATAGTCAGCATATATCTAATGATATAGGGATTCACTCACGTTCTTTTTATCTAGCCTTAGCCTACACCTACAACAGACGAAACTACTAAGACAGTAAAAGAGTCGTCCTACGGAGACAAGTCTCAACTCCAAACCTACCCAAAGCATTTTCCGTCTTACAGCTCCATAAGATCGGTTAATCCGTCTGCCCTCTAGCTAAGATCATAGCTAACGATCAACTGATGGTAATAAGGTAGAAGCACCTAGCAGGCGTACTTATTTTAAGAGAGGTCCAGCCGCATAAGACCTATAGCCGTGATGGCGTACACAAGTAGCTATGCTTAAGACATTATCAGAACATCGAATTATTCAGGATAATGGCGATATGTGCATCAGACGGGCTCGAGAATGGCGGTGTTCAATACTCAGAGATCTAACTAATGGTCTTACTAGAGACACTGCTTAATAAGTATATATTAGGAGTAGAACCAAAGTCCAGGCCTATAACTTATATAAAAGCGTCGGGTCTTATAGTAAATCTGTTATCGGTATAGCTAGTAGGTAGTTATATAACCTTAAGGTGCTAACTTAGGCTATCGTTTATAAGGAGACCTAGCTAGTCGTAACATTAGGTATTTCAGCACTAGCTAACGAGTATAGGGCTAACAAGAGACTTACCTATAGGATACCTCACTTTCACTATTATGGTCGAGAAGCTAGTCAGAAGTCACGTTATTAGCTTAACTCGACAAGATATATAGATATAGCACTTACTAAAGGACTATCACTAAGCTCTGGCCCGTAGGCACGAAGACAGGTATAGTAGAGTAAACCACCGGTAGGTAGAGAGAGGTAGGTAACTTACTAGCTTAAGTAGCTACTATAGGTATCAGTAATAGTAAGAGCTTAGGGTCAAAGAGGTAGTCTGCTGCAGGAAGACACCTTAGGTTTAGCTCGAGGGAATTCTTCAGATACAATAAGGAAGAGAAATATTTCGATAGAGAACCAGGGAAGGAGGCTATATTTATAGGTCTTTTGACTAGTCTTATTACCGCCTACTTTATACTGCTGCGGTAAAGTCTTTTCTATCTGTCGATTTTTGGGGGGTATTGTTTTCGGGGGCATCGAAGTTGCCTGTGCAAAGGGCCTATTGAACCTAGACTTACTAAGGTGACGGGCTAGACAATATCTAAGTATAGGCCGGTGAAAAATAAACGGTTATCTTAGGGGGATCATGCCCTCAAGTAAGATTCTGAAATGTTAGAATAATAGTAAGTTATTAAAAGGGAGTGGTTTTATTAGGGTTGCCTTATAATGCCTATAGCCTTACTATGTCTATAGCCTTACGTGATATCTACACCGATATTTCCGAGGGCCTCTTCCTCCTACAACTGCCTTACGAGAGTCAGTTAATGGCCTCTACGGGTAGCTTGTTATCTCTTACGCAGTCAAGTATCAATTTTGTCCCTCCTACCTTCCCTCTGTATATAGAATCCACTACAATATAGACACATTACCTCCCTTTAAGGGAGCGCGGACGGGGCCTATCTAACGCCACGGTCTACGACCGCAGCGATAGGTAACCCGTTACAGCTAAACTAAACTCTTCTTACTCCTCTTAACTACGTGAGGTTACTAATAAAATATATAGTTATCGTTTATATTTTTCGGTATCTAGCTTATATCTAGATTTCTTCTATATATAGACTAAAGCGGAGAAGAATATAGGCTTTAATAAGAGCGATATAAGAGCGATATAATATATTTAAAGATAGTATACTAATAATGAATGAAATCATTATTCTCGCATCTTATGCGCTTTCGATTTCTCCCTGAAACGCGCTGAGTTTTAGGTAAAGGATGCTCTGCTTTATTATCAGATAGAGTAGCTTCCCGAACCTCATATCCTATACTAGATGCTATACTCTGGCGTCTTTTCCCTACGGCACGCTCCGAAAGTTCCTAAGCTATAGGCTATATCTGAATGATGACTAAATCATCCTTCTTGTCTTTACTAATTAGATATAGATCTTCGAGTAATGATGTGTCCTTTTCCTCACGAGCCTGCTCTTTTTCCTTATCTGATAGAAACTCACTAATCAATATAAGCTGCTTTTCTTCAATATCGAACTTTAATGTATATATACATATTATTAGATCCTAGATATTCGTGTTATTCAATGAGCCCCGATAGTAGTGATGGATATCACGCGCAGAGTTAAATAATCGCTCTATACCTACACCAATTATAGGGATAGATAGGATATCACGCGCTACTGCGGTAAGAATCGGATATTTATGTTGATTTTCTTTCCAGAATATTCGTGGAGAAATTTCAATGGTATCTAGTGTGAGAGTTAATAAATAATCAAGTAATGGTCTAGTTATTGACTTACTACTCTTGAGGTATTGTGTCGCTTCATCACGTTGACTTAACCCCTAGCGACGTTTTGCCCCTTTAAGTATAAGTTGGAGCTTATCTATCTCTACGGACTGCGTTGAAAAGTGAGTTTGGGATGACGTCTGTATGTTTATAAGACGTTGTTTATATGACTCAAAAGTATCTCGAAAGCTGTCACGGTATCTTTATCGCTAGTTTGTCTTGTCCGCTGAGTCCTAGTCTTTAGTATTAAAGAACTGGAGCTTATACTCTAGTGTAAAGATTGTATTAATAGTAAAGAGATCACTATGAACTTCGTCTGTTTTGGCGTAGTACTCCGCGCTTATTCCTTGTACCTTTTAGTGCGTTTAGTATATCTTACTTCTAAGGAACTCTCTTTTGTTAAAGCTGGCGGGTCGATTTTTCAAGATACTTAAAAAGGTTATTATAGATCTTGAAGACGACGTGGATTATGGTATCTTTGCTTTTATATAAGATAGTAGTAAACTTGAAAAACGGCTGAGTAATCCAGAGAAGATATCCAATCTGGCGCTATTCATTGTTACTAAGAGTCAGGTCTCTTAACTAGAACTGCGAGTAAGATTCGTTGAATATAGCTTATAGTTATTTAGCTTGACGGAGTATAAGGAAGGTTGAATTCCAGCGAGTCTTCATATCTTATATAGGAACGAGGTTTGGTGTTGAAGTCTGGAGATTTAAAAATGCTTTACGCCGCTATAGGCTTATATTAATATAGATAGTAAGGTTTCGAACCTAAATCAATATCAGAAATAAGCCCTTACTATAGAAGAATAACCTTACCTTATTAAGAGTGTCCACGATCTCTCTTTTACTTTGTCGTGTATTCTTTAAAACCGATTATAACCGAGCTTCCGACCACTTCTCGGTAGTTTTATTTTTTGGATTAGCTTTCATCTAGCCCAGGAGCTGCTTTAAGCTTAGTTAGATTATATAAGTAATATATAGAACTCGCATGATTGTTATATCATCTTAGAGGTTAAGTGATTATATTAAATTCTAGATGCTTAAAACCAGAGTGGTATTATAGATACATTATCGGTGGTTATCGCGAGGATCCGATCGGTAAGACTCTATTATTAAAGTAAATCTAGAAGTATAGTACTTAAGTTCACACTAGTATTCTATAAAGTGGCTTAAAACTAAGAAGAATCTCGCGATAATTCCAATCTACATAAATGCGTATCCGTTTGGTAATGTCTAGCAGTTAAGAGTAATCAAGATCTTTATATTTGGTAGTAAGGCTTGGAGTACCTATTATTGTTTCTCCTTTGTACGAGTATGGAGCCTTCGCTGGACTGTTTGGCTGGTAGGAAATTCTAGTAGTGTCGAAACTAAGTAAGATATTCGAATAAACTTCTGTAATTGTGGATACTCTATAACTTAAAATATTAGCCGGAGAATAGTGATTGTGGTTATAAGTTCGTCTTCCTACTATTCTTTACTAGCCGATTGGGTGCTTTGACTATTATGACTAGCCTATTTAAATAATTAGTGAAGTCTTATATTAAGAGGATATTACTTTATTCGTCTTATAAGAGCCGGCGAATATTAGGTTGTTAAGCCTGGTTTCTAGCCCGATAACACTTTTCTCCTCTCTAATGCCGACCCATTAAGTTTGTCCCTTACTTAGTATATCCTGGATGATTAAGTATCTTATAATATCGGTGGCATCTAACTTTAGGAAGCCTATCAGAAGTAGAAGTAAGTTAATCGAAGTGTTTCTAAACATCAGATAAATGACTAGCTCGATCCTAGACAATTCCTTTCCCTTTAGGTTACTTTCTAAAGGTTGTTTGTAGCTACCAGTTAATAAAGACCTCTTTGCTCATTATATTAAAAAGGACGAATTCGGTTCGGCGATTAGGTTTAATGCGGATAAGGATAGCGGGAATAGAAAGAAATTGAGAGAAATCGAGTTCGGGCGCAGATGTAAGGGATGCCTGACCCCCGCCCGTTCCCGCCCGTCTATCTTAGAAAAATAGATAGGAAGGCTTTCCCCGGATTTATTCAAATATCTACAAAAATATACTAAAAGCATAAACTCATTTTATTTAAGTTAAGTAGTAGGTATTAGGAAGGCTTACTTTCTAAATCATAATTAGCCCTAACTGCGTGAAGAAATAGTAATAGGTAGAATAATTTATTGTAGGTTACGAAAGTTACTTAAGTATATATTAAGACTTAATGGCTATATATAGTTAACCCCCGGTTATTATACACCCTTCTATCCATAGAAAATTGTGTGCTAAAAGCGAGTTATATAATAGCTAGACTGCGACATCGCCTATGGACGAGCGTTTGGGCTAACGTATTTCCTAAGCGAACCGGCTATATAAGCGGTTGGCTACCCCCCACCAAAACGCGTTAATTATTTAGACCTACCTTCTTCAACTAACCACCATACCCCTAATTCGCTCTCAAAAGCGTCAAAAATCGATAGAATAAGAAGGTCGAATCTTACTTGCTATTCAAGCTATTAAAAGCAGGAAAAGCTGTTAGTTCGTCGCGCAGTAGAGATATATAATATCCCTAGGATAACGCTCTAAGACCGGCTTAATGGACGTCAAAACCGCGTCGAATCACGCGCTAATTCGACTAAATTGACCGAAATTGAAGAGACTTCGTTAAAGTAATGGATAATCTCTATGGATATATGTAGAGCGACCCCACGACCTTCTATAGTGTAAGAAATGGCTAATCTTTTACTCGCGACGCGCGGAACGACCCCGATCTAGACCGTCGGTAAGAACTGGGTTACGAACTATATTAAACGATATCTAGAGCTTGATATAAGGTTCTTAAGACGCTATAATTATGAGCGTGCTAAGTATGAGGACCCAAAAATCATTAAAGAATGGTTTAACCTAGTTCAAAAGATAATATCTGAGTACGGGATCCTCGAAGATGATATATATAACTTTGATGAGATAGGCTTCGCGATGGGCTTGACCGCGACCGCAAAAGTTGTTATAAGAGTAGAATATTATGGTCGACGCTCGGTTTTATAATCTGGAAATCGTGAGTGGGTGACCTTGATTAAGTGTATGGGCGCGTCTGGATATAGTCTTCCTCCGATGGTGATCTTTAAAGCTAAACTCTTTAACGAAGCTTGGACTACGGGGCTTCCGGATCACTGGCAATTCGAGGTTAGCGATAATGGATGGACCTCGGACGAGATTGGACTTCGTTGGCTTTAAAAGATCTTTCTTCTATTAACTTTCTTGAGGATGAAGGGGAAATATCGACTTCTAGTTCTCGATGGTTATGGAAGCTATTTAACTCTAAAATTCGACGAAATTTGCTATCAAAACGACGTGATTCTAATTTGCATGCTAGTACACTCTTCACATCTTTTACAACCTCTTGATATAGGTTGTTTTGCTGTCTTAAAGCGTGCGTATGGGAAATGCGTTGAAAACGTTATGCGGACGGGTCAAAATCATATTGATAAATTGGACTTTCTTAATGCTTTTCTAACCGCTCGAATCGAGGCTTTTAAAGCAGAAACGATCAGAAATAGCTTCTCAGCAACTGGCTTAGTCCTATATGATCTAAATCGAGTGATTTCAAAGCTCAATATTCGACTCTATACGCCTACCCTACTACTATCTCGAGGAAGCGAAAGTAGTAGCGCGTAGGAGCCTAAGATACTATTAAATTATAAGTAGCTTCAAAAGTAAGCTTCTTCTATCAAAAAGCTCTTGAAGAAGCGCTCTAAAAGCCCTCTAAGCCCGCTTAATTCTGCTATAGATCAAGTGCTAAAAGCGTGCTAAATCACGATGTAATCGACTGCTTTTCTTGCCCGAGAAAACGAGCTTTTACGTGCTGGAAACGAGAAAATTAAGTAAAAAAAGTAAGGTCTAAGCTCCAGATAGCTTATCTAGAGGGCGTATCTGTCGCTGAGCTTAAAGAGCTAGCTAAAATTGCTAGAAAAGCTCGATTTGAACCTTAAAATAGTGAGCCGACCGGTTAACCAGGAGCATAAGAACGACGATCTAGGGCGCCACCAAAATGCTCTAAATGCGGTATTCAGGGGCATAAGATAATATATTGTCTAAATTTGATTATATAGCTTATATATTTAATATTATGTGGTTATGGTTGAATTATACTAGTTTGAATTATCAAAAGTTGATGGGGTGTCTCGGCCGACTGTGTGACCCGCTCGGTAGTAAATTACGTTAACTATTTGCCAGAGGTATAGTATCTATAAAAGCGGTTATTGAGCCTACTTTACCTTCTATGCCTATAGTTCGGCGGTAGGTGATATGTTCTGGGTATGGGATAAAAGGGCATACATATACTTATTGCCCTACTCGCTTTAGATAACTAAATTTATATTGTTTTTATGGTTTTAGTAGTTATTCAAAATTGGTGAAATCTGAAAAGTTGGTGGGGTCGCTTGGGCGGCCGTAGATCACGTTATTACGTGATCTGATATAAGTATATATCACGTGTACGTTAACTAGGACGGTAAGAGGATACTACTTAAACCGACTAGGGTTAATCTTAGGGCCCTAGTGCGAGTAGCGTAGCTGACTCTCGGCTCTTTATATACCGACACGCGCATCTGTCGCTAATATTAGAATAAATGCTTAATCAACACACCTATCTATGATCCCCTGGCCATAACTAGCCTATACGCCCTTCCCTAAGCCTGACCACTACCCCTTTTAGTCTCTATAAAGGTCTTATTCGATGCTATACTGTGGCTTAATGGCCACTGCGAGAAAACCTCGTATATAAAGGATTAAGTATATAGATCACTATCTAAAACGCCGCTGTATAACCCTCGATTTAAAGCGAGTCCTTAGTCTTGCCGAGAAGAGGAGGAATCCAAGATTTATGCTTAAGGGCTTTCATCGACGCGAAAGCGCTTTCGGGAGGGGTGCTTGGTCGGTTCTACTCCTGACTTTCGGATTGAATAGAGGTCCTAGACGTGTTGTAGATAAGCAACAAAGAGATGGAATTCGTTAAAGTGCTCCTAGCTTCTATCGGCATTTAAACGGATTTCAGGTAGCACCTGGTCCTATAGATACTGTAGGCGGTTATGGGTCGCGCTAAAGTTGGCCGGAGCCCAACGGAGTAGCTCAAGAGCGAAGGTGTATATAGATTGATTAGCCTATTGGTAAACATTACTATACTTAAAATTTCCTGCGCCTTCAGAAGGAATCTGATCAATGAGGAAAACGCAGAATACGAGCCAGGTCGCTGTTTTAAGGCGGGTGGCATGCTCGTCCCATTTTTTAAGTAATGTACGCGATAAGTTGCATCTACCGATCTCGATTTTGCGAGTATCCTTGTAAAGGCTTCCATACTTGTCGAAGTAATGTTGCAGTTTGGATATGAAGGTTTTACATTCCTATTAGTTGCGTGCCGAGTAGAGCGGCAGGTCCCGAGGGGCTAGCACTTCTGATAACAGTCAACGTTCGAATTTGCTACGCGGGTCTGGTGTAGATAAAACGTCAATTCGCCTGGTAGGTTGTGTTAACGGTTCTGATAGTAATATATCTTTAGGCTTACGCTTAGCTCCATCCGTATTCGTCGGGACGATAAGCTCGTCGGCTAAGGCCTTAGTAGTGTTCCGTTTAGCGAGAATTTTCGCTCGAGACGGAGTAGAGTTTTCGATATCTTACAGATATATAGTAAATGAAGTATAGTCTAGAAACTACGCGTATGAATGTTGTGTATAGGCGCGAATACTAGGGAGTATCCCTTTCAGTAAGGAGGCCATAAATTCACGACTGCTGACGTTAGGGGCAACAGGCGCCCACTGGATTAGCCAGAGAGTAAAATGGGTCATAGGTTAAGTAACCTTTTAGGAGGCGCGTATAATTTCCTTATAGGCTTATTTATGGTTTACGTATCGTGAGAGCTGCTGAGCTAGGAACGTATAGTACGAAATCTATGACGTTATCCTAGGAATCTTTATATGATTATGCTACTCGTCTATTAGCGTGGGCGAAATGTATCTTGCCCTAAGCTCTACTTTGCGAGCCTCGGTATAGTAGTTAGGGTACCGGGCGAAGTGGGCTTCTAATGTATTAATGTAATGCACGCACTCGGCCTATCTTCTTCCTCGGTAGGTTCTAAATCCAAGATTTAATGGATTTGGCGGAGTAGCCGGGATCCGACACGCAGGTATAGATTGGGTAGGTATCTACGGCGGGGTGGGTTGGGTGGTTGTCTGAAGTTGAGAAGGTACTATGTCCGTTGTCTTCTTTGCGTTGTACCCCTTTTCGGAGAAAGGTGTCTTCTTTTTTTCGGGGTTCTTCTCCTCTTTATAGGGCTCACTGTAGATCGGGTGTTCTAGTAGAAGTATAGGCGCCGCGTTGTTATCCCCTATCAATAGAGCCGGTGACTCCTGTTTCACTTCCCTGTTGACTATTAGGCTTTGCCTAGGGGTAAGAGTTCTAGTCTCGGGCTCTGGGATGTAAGGCTGGTGAGATATCAGTAGATTAGCCTTTAGCTGAACCCGCTTGTACTTTGCAGGTATATGATCATTGGCATATATGTTGTTATAAAGAAAGGTTTGGCGGTTTTCAAATACCTTGCTATTACCTGATGCCGTATCCTTGTTTATAGGGTCCAGAATAGATTCTATGAAGGTATCCATAGCGCTCTTAGTATCTTGGCCGGGAGCAACTGAGAGCGCTGGCGATTTTGAGATAATAGGTGATCTAAGAGCCGCCGGTAACTAGCGAGTAACCGAACCAGAAGCGTTAGGGCCCACACTTTGTTGAGCGTTATTAAGGCGTTCCTGCGCTTCTTATAACCCCTTACCCTTCTTAGCGATCTATGCTTTTAGCTCTATAAGATATCTGCGCTTACGCATCCTTTCCAGATTATTGGTAAATTGGTGGATTTACTCGTCGAGATAGGAATCGTCATTATCGTTTTCGCTTATTGTGTAGCTATTTAGCTACTATGATAGTAGTGTGGCAAATAAGCGTTTATAATTGGTTTTAGGGTATTAGGAGTTAGTGATTTTATCCGATGGAGGTGTTTTATCGAATGTGTGGGAGTAGGTCCATCAATAGTGATATGCTAGTGAGAACTTTAAGGTTCTCCGTCCCCTGAAATCAATTACCTCAGTTACCTCAGCCGCCCCCTAAAAAGGCGGTGAATTTAGCTATCTACCGCCTACTATCTTCAGCGATGCTAACATATCCCTTTTAGAGGAGTCGTCTGAGCGGCGAATGTTATGGTACACGCGTTATTTCTATAGTCATTTGAGGAGACAAAAATTCACCTTTTCTGCATTTTCTCAACAACTAACAAATGGATCGAAATTCGGCCGCGGACATCCTCTAGATACTAAGAATATCTATCTATTAGTATAAGGTATGTCCCTAATCTATCAAAATCAAGGTACAATATATATACCTAACGGAGAGACAACCCAATAGCTAGGTTGCGAAAAACTCGCCGCGTTTTGACGCGACAAAATTCCCTTTTTCTATATTTTCTCAATAACTAACGAAATGAATCAAAAATCTGTCGCGGACATCCTCTAGATATTGAGGTGCTCTATCTTTTGGTAATTATATTTGTTCCTAATTTCCGAAAATTAAGGTATAATAATTGTACCTAACGTACCTAGCTCTTCACTAATAGATAATCTAATCGGTCGTCTTGCAGTTTTCTGGCCCTAGTCATGCTAATACTTGGCTATGGTCTCTAATTAAGTATATTGAAAGATTAATCATAAACCATTTAATTGTTCTACCAATAGCCCGTCGAAAAGTCCGAAATGCTTCTTACTTCAAACGGTGTTCTAGTCGACGGATCCCTTCTAGTACTGCTAGACTGGGTAATAAGCAGATATCCTTGGATAAATAGCTGAGATCAAGCAGCGCAGCATAATTGCGATTATCACTGGTTAAGGCATAGGAGATTATTTAAGATACCTAGGAGAAGGAGGAGAAGGAACAGAACGCTACCATTATTGTAGCTATTGAAGGAATCTATACCTTTCCTCTATGGGACGGTCAGCGAGAGGTACTCTACTACCTCTTGAGATATATTATGAGCACTTAGACGCTGCTATGTTATGATATAGATAAGGAAAGCCTATAAGTTAGGAGTAGTGGATCGCACACGTGAAGAGATCTTGGGTATATGTAGTTAATCGACTATCTCGTCCGTGACGAATTGACTAAGCCTAACTTCAGGTTTATTAAACTGGGTAAGCTCCTTACGAATGAGCTTGACTAGCTTTAAGTGCCTTAATAATTCAGCACTCTCAGGGACCTTGTGTAGCTCAGTTATCACCTCCTCCTACTTATATATGGCTTTAAATAGCTTCCGTGCCCGGTACTTAGTTGACTAGGCATATTTCTCTTTAGGCTACACCGTTACTAGGTGGTAATAAAAGGATTTAAGGCTCTAGCGATGCTGTTTATGTAACTGCTGTAGCACCATATCTACCCACTATTGGTCAGATAATCTAGGAATATATTTATAGTTGCTGGGCAGATCTTGGGGCACAGTTCGCGTACGCATCACGGGTGGAGGTGATTAATATACGCGTTTTCGAGATATAGCGGTCGGTTTTTCGCGGGTTTGATCAGAGAATACTGATGGTAACCATTAGATATACTAATAACTAGCGTATAAAGACTTAATTTAGGTGAAATAGGGAGGTTAAAGAAAATTGCCGCGAGATAGTATATCGGAGACGACTTAGACCTTAGATCAGTAAGTAATCCGATTAGGTTTAGCGTGCCAAAAATCCGGCAGAATTTTTGGATCATGTGATGAGGTCTGAGGGAACTAAGGTAAGAAATCAAGACCTAGGACTATGCTAAGTCAGTAGTTGTCATATATCAGGATTAGGTCGTAATCTGCGTACCATATCTTTTTGCATTTTGTACCACGTTATATAATCCCGTGCTTATATAAGCATAAAATATTCGGGGAAAATAGGAAGTAAGTTAGGTGATTTTGACCTCCTCTATCAATTCCAAAAATAGCGACTTTATTACTATTTAGAAGCATTCGGTCATATGTTTCTACCCACATTATCAGATTGATCAATAATTAACGTGAATTGGCGCTACGAAATGGCCTAATCAGCAATTATACTCGATATTATATAAGCTTAATGGGCCTACCTTATAAGCATCGACTAAGAGAGCTTATTGGATCAAATTAGCCAATTTTACTAGCTGAAATTAATCTATTCTGGTATATACAACCTATTCTAGGGCCCTAAATCCAGATATTACTACTAAAGGTCTATTAAAAACCCCAAAAGACCCTAAAATAGGACAATAATTGCCTAATTAGGCCAAGTGTAGGCCTTAAAACGCATACAAAAGCTCTAAGTAAGTGTTCAGGCTATGGGCAAGTAGGCCATACTTTTAGGGGTTACCTAATACGGAAGGACTAGCTGTATTTATTATTTACTATCTTATATAATAGACCAGATTAATAGATAAGGTCAAAATCACCTGACTTACTTCCTATTTTTCCCGAATATTTTGTAGTTATATAAGCACGGGATTATGTAATGTGGTGTAAAATGCAAAAAGACGTAGTGCGCGGATTACTACACGTCAGGATTAAGAGCCCTATAAGCCTATTAGAATTAGCTAATCTTGGTGCCTCAGGCTGTAAGCCAGACCGCTGCGTGATATACAGCGACCTCGGGGTTCAAGGTGCTTGCACGATGCCTTTTGTATAGAGATTTTGCAGAGATTTAACGAGTTTACTATGGTTATATGCCTCCTTTAAGAGGTTTCTAGGGCTGTGTTAGCCGTATTTCGGATGCTAAAATAGGGTATTTAAAGCACTGTTTTTCTATAGAAAGAAGAACTAGACTATATTTCATCTTTTATCTAATTGGTTATATATATCTAGCAGAATCCTAGTGATTGACTAAAAAGTATGACGTATGTAGAACGGAAGAGGATCGACGGAAAATTAATATATCTACCGTTCCTCCCTCTTGCTCGGCTTATCATAAGATAGTAATGAAGCTCCACAGAAAGTTAGAATATGTCATCTTTTTATTACCGATCATTAATTATAATTGACTTTGTTCTTTACACTATCTTAATTAACTTAAAAATCGTAATATAAACGAAACTGCGCGTGCGAATATAAAAGCCTCTCATAAAGAATGCCCTATAGGGTACTGTAATATGAATACCGACTTTCCTGGCGGCTGACAATTTTCGTAGTAGGTATAAGATCAGAACTCATATTAATTACTTTTTTGGAGGCGTAATTGATTCATCTCGTCTAGTCCTTTATCCTCTAGCAGCTCTATAAGGGGTCGAACTCTCGGTCCTATGTAGATCAAAATCAAATATGAGTTCTGTCTTGCCGGACCTATAATTGCTCCGCTAGGTCTAACTATCACGAATTTATGCCGGCTAGTCATATACGAGATTGCGCGTTCACCCACGGAAACTGCTTGAGAGTAAAAAAAAATTTTAAAAAAAGGGAAGAAAAAAGGAAAAGGAAAAGAAAAAGAAAAGAAAGAAAGAAACTATCGAGGTATTTACGTGCGCTACTCTAGACACCTTGTGTGAAGGAAAGCTCAATTGATGGCATTACTCCATCTATGCAAAAGTATTAAGTATATTTCCTCTGCGCCCTGGATAACCTACCCTTTGAAATTTGCTTCTACTCTTTACTTTGAACCCGACGCGAATTAAGAAATTTTGATGTTAATATTTATCTACTTTGTCAGAGTAATCAAATCTGATGGTAGGACATTCAATTACGGGTTTTATAGCTACCCTAAATTTGGACTAAGAGAAGTGATCACCTTTTAATCGTCACGTTGCTTCTGCCTCCTATATTATCGCATTCTCTATTCTGCATACTACCACCTCCGCCTAAGGTATCTACTAATATAACTATCTCCAGTCTGGACGAGAGATATAGTTATCGGCCAGCGGTAGAGTCTTATAAAGATCAACTCACTGCTAAATCCCTTATGTGACGTAATCGATTATAACGCCATAGACTCTCTATACTCGCAATATATGATAGTACCTACCTTATCACACAATAATGGCCGCGCAATTCTTCTAGGCCACTCTCGAACCCTAGACTAATACTGGTATAGCCGGTACTAAAGCTATTGTAATAAGAGCCCTAGCGCAGTCTCGATAATCATAACTAACGTTAGCCGCACATTAAACGGTAGCTTAGAACTCGAAAACAGTTGCCCCCTTAGTTTTTCATTAAATTGGCCTTTAAGCATTAGTGGTGGAAGAAGAACACTAGTATATAGATATGCCCTTCTAGGCCAGTACCACTACTATAAGCATTACGACTCCGTCTCCAGTAGCTCTAGCCAAAAACTTATTGATCGACGACGACCTCTAAGACCAAAGTATGAGAAAGAGGAAATGCACTTCATATAGTATTACCGTATTAATCTTCGTTAAGGATGGAAGGAGATCCACGAGAACTTCAATTACCAGTTCCCTAATCGATAGCGACGCGGGTTTCAGGGTATGTAATATAAGTTTTATCGTTTTATTAAGGATAAGAGACTCCCTTCCCTACGGAAATAATAGAAGATGTAGGGTAGGAAATTTTTACGGAATGGCGCTGCGCTATGTTTCGGGGCTATTAAGTAGGCGGACGTCTAGTATCCCTAGATATACGAGGAGCGGAAAACCCTTTCTATAGCAGGGGAAGCATAGCTTCATTTTGACCGTATTGGTTCTAGATATCTGAAATATATATTCCAGTAAAGATTTACAGAAAAATGCAGACTATTATCGTTCCCGCAAGGCCGATTTGCCGGCAGACCTCTGTAGGGCTGTCGGGATAATGATATACGTGACATAATACTAAGACAACCTAACTTCTAACGCCTTACTTCCCGCTTCTAATTACCTCTATATCTATACTTATCTATACTCACCGTACGCGCTAACACTAGCAGATAAAGTATATTAATTTTAAGTCTGTAGAGATGAACCCTCACTCCCGGACAGTCAGATCGCCCTGCCCCCTCCGTTTCTCGGTCGGTATACTAACCGTATCAGTCCGGTGCGAGCGCGAGACAGAGTGCCGTAGCCATAGTTATTGATGAATACGCCCAGCCGAGCGCGGCCCACCACCTTATACTACTCCGTCGTCCTCTCTAGTGCGCTTCCCACATCGTCGAAACGACGTAAGCGATAGGTTTCTACAGTAATTATGGTCCGCAGTCTTTATTAGGGACGGCTCCTAGTCCGGAGGGTAGATTGGCCATGAACGTATCTATAACCAGGTTTCTCTACTAGCTTAAAAATAAGTGGAGGTTTGGGGCTAATAAGTTTATTGAGACCAGGTAGGGAGAGCATATGTAATAGCATGCTAGCTGTATAGCCGGCCGACTATTAAATAGATAGACCTAGGATAAAGCTCAGTAGCCCTAGCTTAGATATTCGTGATAAATATAAGGATCGCTAGCTAGGCTAGTAATACGTGCCATAGAACACTATTCGCTCGCAGTATTACAGTCATGACATAGGGAGCAGCCTATAAATAAGCTTGCTCGGATAGCTAGGGGTCATCCAGGGGAGGGGTAGGTAATATCTCTTAGTCGCTGTATTAATTAAGTTCTTAATAGGTCCGGTCCCATTTTACATAACTTTCTCTAGAGGTGAATCGTATCTAGCGTAGTAGTGCTAGTGAATGCGATAATAAGGGGGTATTCGCGGGACTACTATATACCTTACGAATTGCCGTTTCGTACCATCGTCGACCTATCTGATTAGCCTACCGTTCCCGATGCTATCGCTTAAAGAGGAATAGTTTAGCGATTTCGTAGAGTATAGACTAAAGTTCCGCCAGATCAAACATGATCTGAGAAAGGTCGATCCCTTATTGATGGCCTCTATTGATGTCCTTAACTTTGACCGATCTTTTGTAACGTGTTCCGTTTCCTATAGTCCTATAATAAGTACTATATTGCCCGGTGGCCTAACCTTCTTCTTACAGACCTCTTATAGGACCCTGTGGTATAAAGGCGGCATTGAAGCTGTGGGTGTTCGGAGGGAATAAAGTCTATCGGGTGAAAGTATTAATCATCATCACGACCACTTTGTAGCGCCTATCCCTAGCTTTATAGATCTTCTAGCAGCATTTTCATATACTAGTATTTAAGGCAGCTAAAGGTATGTGGCATCCCATATTTTGCCTCTAAGACTTATAGGGCAAAATCGTTTCCGTCTATAGCTAATCAGTAGTATATAGCTAGGCCGTATTAGGATCTGGATTAGCTATTCTTAACTAGCTCTTATAGATTATAGCAGACTCGAAAACATATAGGATGATTCAGGTCGACTATATAGAGTTAGATTAGGCCCTAGGCTTCAATATACCTAATTTCGAAGATCCTAATAGCGATACTAGAGTATCTTAGGTAGATACGTGGTTCAGACCAACGATTAAGCCATTCCAGCACATATTTATCAGTTTCGTGGATAGCTATAGCCACTCTTTAGCCGAAACTACAGGTAGAGAATAGCCCTCTGCGAAAGGTTTAGAGAGGTATATCTCCTAGAGGCTTCTCACGTGTTCCTAGAGGCCATTTGGGCGCTCCCAGGACTTACATCGCTCCCAGGGTCCCTCGTCGTGATTCCAGTACCCTATATCTCGATCCTAGGAACCACAGAACTAAGATCATAGATCATTAGACTCCCTGTCCTTACTATCGGATAGTGGCGGCGTCGGTTACCCCTTACTATCGAGCTGAGCTAGTTGGGTAGTAAGAAAGACCAATGTTCTTAAGGGAGCGTCATATAAATCCTGCTTTCCCACCACCAAAGCAGCCTATACAACATCAACTCTTATTCATCACCTGCCCTCAGTATTTCTCTCATCATGGTTCGTATATTTACTTCTCTTTAATATACTGATCTCCGACTTTAATCTATATATATAGTCACATATTCGAGGCTTACCTAATAAAATCTTGCTAATGATTGTAGTATTTCTTAACGGCAATGCGATCACTAGCTTAAATAAATCATATAAAAATTTATACTATAGACTACAACCAGCCTTTCTCAAGTAAAGCATTAAATACCAAAACAGTAATCTACTACATTCGGTAGCTAAGACCAATAATATATCTAGGGCAGAGGTTATGCTTAACTATCACGCCAACGTTAATGCATTTTTCCGCAGAGAAACTCTAATTATGAGGGCATTAAAACACTTATCCACCGATATACTTAAGCTTCTCTTATAAATACTAGGGGTAGACATTAATCTCCAGAACCAAGCTCGGGAGAGCGCGTTATGGTATACTATTAAGTATAGCATATATCGGTCTATTATAGAAATGGCAGTTACCTGTCCGAGTATCAAAGTAGACCTAAGATATAAATAAGGTCGAACGGCACTCCACCGAGCGGTATAGGCCGGTAGGATTGGATTCGTGCAGGTATTACTTTCTTAGGGTAGCGATCCCAATACTAAAGATAACCACGGCCACTCGCTAAGGGACTAGGTATACCGCAGTAATAGGCCTTCTATGAAGAAGATATTCTCGAAGAAGCCCGGATCTAGATACCCTTTCGATATCGACCTTGTGGATCACGATAAGCTACCCCCTTCATTAAGCTATATCCTATAGTTTAATAGATACTATATAGCTGCTGCTGAAACAGAAACACGTGGACCTGGAAGCTCACGATTACGATAGTAATACGCTACTTAATCTTACAGTTCGGGCTCGAAGCCGGGAAGTAACGGCTTGGCTACTAAGCTATCCACGTATTAGGGTGAACTACAAAGATAAGAAAGGTAACACGCCGCTCTGGTTATCTATATACCTATTATGCGACTTAGTCACCAAGAGACTTCTAGAGGAGAGAGACGTGGATATCAACTTCATTAGTAGATACGGCGAATTCCATATACCCTCGACTTCCCTTTATCATACTATACTGAAACCGGATACAGGGGCACTATAGTGTCTTCTGGCCGTACCGGGGATTAACGTCGCTCGCTGCGCGGTGGGTTAGTCGCTGTTTACTCTCGCATATGCTCATGGTCGCGTCGATACGATAAAGGTTTTGCTGTATATACATCGCGTAGATATCAATACCAGTGGCCTAGGCTATCCGCCGATCTGTTAGGCGGTGGAACGCGGCTAGTTAGAAGCCGTACGCCTCTTAGTTTAGCAGGGCGGCCGTCTACAGATCAATCGACGAATAATAATAGGCTATAACACAGCACTCTACATCGCTGCGCGGGATAGCAGCTTAGATCTGGTCCGGGCTCTACTATGTTATGATCAGATTAATCTCAATCTACAGAATTGGTCCTCTTAAGGGCCTTTAGCTCTTGCGGCGTAAAGAGCGCACCTAAATGTGGTTAAGGTACTTCTACTAGATAGGCGATTATCGCGGTAAAGTATGACCGCCGCGCTTTATACTGTAAATAACGACTCTATTCGAAAGTTGATTCTGACCAAGATCGGTAATACCGGTATTCCAAAGCTACCGCAGTTACCTCGGTGCAGATTTGGTGTATTTCAGGCAGCCCTATATTAGCGCTAGATATCGGTTAAATAAGCGGGCGCAGCAATCATCCGGAAAAAATTTCAATATGTTGAAATGGAGAGATAGAATTATTCACCTAGACTATTTCTATCTTTACACCTAATGAGATATAGTGACTCTCCGAATCTACTCATCTCACTGGGGAATTTTGTCTTAGCCATACCTATCATATAGAATCAACAGGTGATTCTTTAACTATTCTTAAATCAACCGAATACTATTAAAATTGCTCACACTCACTAGTCGTCTCGCAAGCCCATTCCTTAGACTTATCCCTCGCTCTTCATATAAATACTCCCGTAGTAGCTTAATACTTTTCATTCAGCCACTAAGCCTAATAGATCACCCACCTTCTCCTTCTGCATCTCGGCCCGCTAAAAGGCAGCGCCGGCTGTCCGAACAGCTAATAGATAATATCCAAGTCAAAGATTGCTAGCCAGAGGCAGGTCACGCAAAGGCCGGCCACGCATTAATTACTCTCAAGGTTAGTTCTTCCCAGCAGCTAGTAAACATCACTAAACATACTCTTATAGGATCCTATCCACTCGGCTAGTCCACTAATAACGCAGCTAAGGTAAGTTCTTCACAGCCAGGCGGACCTTACTATACCCATCATCAGACTACTCGATTTTTACTTCTGTCTCTAGGACAGCTATATCGTGAAATCGGCCGACAAGATTCACTTAGATAAAGAACAGCAGGAACTCCGAGAGTCCAATAAGTGGTTGGAGTTTAAGAACGATCTCCTCGTTCAGCGCTGCAATGAGTAAGCCTTATTGATGTGGAGTCGCGAGCGGGTACTTCGTGAACTCCACGACGGCATCGCTGCAGTCCTGAAAGTAAGTGGTGAAACGTCTTTTCCGACCGATATGCCTATGGCAAGACTAACTACTTAACATGCATTGCATGGACTAAGGAGTATGCTATCTATAGTCAATGCTGGCGATTTATACTTTAAGATATCTTGATCAATGCTGCCGGTGGTGAAATATGTTTATATACTATTGAACCTGGTGAAAAAGCCAATTCTGACCAATGATATGGTAACTTGTTGCTAGCCTTTTGAAAATCAAAACTTTCCCTTGCCCTTGCTGCCATGGTCCAAATATTTATATCTTGAAATCGTCCTCTGATTTTGTTCGTTCGAAACATCCCATATCGCAAGTCATCAAAACTGATCTCCTGTACCTAGCATTTGTAGCGCAAGACCGATATAATATGACCACCTCTTTAATCCATGACGGTAAGAGCCCCACAAGAACTTCTGACAAAGACATGCTAATAATATCACAGAATCCGACTTCGACCTCGATCTCCACGCAATCTGGCGAGAGTCTTCTGGTATACCGACACTACCTCCCTGTCTTGCTACTGACTATCGGTACTATGACTTCGACCATCTCCGCCAGTTTGTCAGAAATGACGCCCCACTGCCTCTGTTGGTCGAATGCTGCTTTCACCTTGGACTCGACCATGCGCCTGGCTTTAACTGGACTGGTCCCGACCCTCTTGCACTCTTAACCTAACCTAAAGATATTTTTCTCCACTTATCGGCGTTCTGTCTCTGCGAGTAGATATATTAGGTAGAATTCCGACTGACGCGTCTTAATCAAATCACTAGAGAGATGATTAGCGAGCATATGTTCTTTCTGCCTCGAATGGAAATAGTCATGGGTAATCTACGCTGGGTACGTGGACAGATACTTGATATCATCGCGTAAAGCCCCGCTGTACCGAGGACCTCCCGCTTCCGATTGTCTCTGTGACCATGTATAGAGCCCCTGCCGTACGCTAGCTACTCGGTCCTTTCCCCTTTAGCTATATTACCCACGATGCTAACCCTTGATCCGTCGTTTTTTGTATATAACTTGGTGGGGAACTATTTTTCAAATTAGAGTAATGCGTGAATAAAAGTCTCGAGGATCAATAACAGGTCTCCTGATCTACACGTATTCACAGCTGTTCTATTCTATATCTTTAGAAAGCGAGCAGTTTAAACCATCTTATTTAAATAAATACATACACACCAGATTTCAATTAATATATTCCCGAAATAATATCTAGTACTAGACTAAGCAAATGAATTTTTTTACTCACTACGGTTGATATTAACTAAGTCCGCCAGATCACCTCTTAGGACCTAACTCCATTAAATAAGTATACCATTCATTTGTTCCTGAGACGATCTTAAAGCCTAGTTAAATAAGCGTAGTCGGGCTACTTGCTGATCGTGGCGAGCTTGGAGGCTATCCCTCTTATTACTCAGTTGCACGCCAGCCTGCTTTAGACGTAGATTGGTGTCGATTGTTTTATCGCACTCGCGGTGCTTCGCCACGCAAGACTCCCAAAGTCGACGGTAGATTCCGACCAGTCGAGAGGCTTAAAAGGCAAGCTTCGGGTCGTCACGCTCGAGATCTGCTAGTGTCTCTAACACAGTTTAAAAGGGCCCGGTCAGCAAGGCGTCTTTTGGAGTTGCTTCCTGCTATCAGTAGTAGTCAGCTACGGTATTTATCACTTACTCTTCTGATCGACTTACTAGCGGTGGCTCGGGGCTGGGCTTAGGCTGGGAGGTAATTCCCTCGCTCTGTGGAAGGACTTCACTCGGCTAAGAGTCTTGCTTCTTGTTATGGTCTTGTATAGAATCGGTGGCCTCCATTGCGTTCAATGTGTTTTAATCGTTACAAGAAAGACTTCTCACGCAGAGCGGGCTTTCTTTATATCTTGCTTGGTAAATCTGGCTTGCAAGTACCATTGTCACTGGGTGTTCAACGTATTCATTGTATCGACCCCATTCGCGTCTCGCCTGAACTGGTGAGGTTTTCGACACGTCGTGATTATGACTGTAAAAAATTAGAAATCTTTCGAGAATCTGAGCTCAAGTGCATACGTGTTGAAAATGGCTATCGAAGAGAGAGATTTGGTAAACGTTGATTCGAGCACTATTAACGTTTCTCAACAAGCGTTAAGAATTTTCCTCGAGGAAAACAAAATCAAGACATTGAAGGTACTATTGAGACAAGGCGAATTTTGAGTGGGAATCCATGGTGAAATCTCAATATTGAACTAACGAGCATTTTGCCAGCCCAATCATCCACCCATCTATGGCCATGGATCCATCAACTAAACTTGCGTTCTTTAGCTCAGAAAGTAGTAGCAATCATTTCGCTGGGAATATCATAATTTTGACTTTTCTTTCCTTCACATAGGGCATCATGTGGTTGTTCTCAGACTCAAGAAAATGCTTACGACAGCATGTGCTCTCTATCAAAATCGCGGGCTTTGAATGCTTTCAAGGTGTTTATCTGCGTATATATAACCTTGCAATTCTATGCTTGCACGAAAGAGGGCAGTTTGCTGTGCTATATGCATGATTTTTACTTCTACAGTACCAATTCAGTCTGCAAAATATCCTGTGAAATATGCCGCTAGGATGTGCTACACATTCAACAAGCTGCAATCAGCCAACCGCATCCTCAGAGGTAGACACATGCGAGGACAGTGCTTTATTCTCAAGTGACATAGCCATGCTCTACGGTAGCGGCGAGCCACACGCTTCCATGCGCACTTCTTGTAACGAAAATCCAGGCACAGTTCGCATACAGAATAACCGGGACGGGGGTGGAACCGATGCTCAGGTCCCAATGTATCCAATGCTGAGCACAGCGAGCGGGCCTCAAAGCCATTCTTGCCAAATCCCAGCTTGCGCTGTGGGCCGACTTTTGAAAGCCTCCCAATTTCCAGCCATCTTTTGGTTCCCATGCGCCCCAAAAGCAGAGCTTTTAAAAGTGGCTCTGCAAGGGGGATCTGCCGGTTGCTCCGAGCATGCGAAATCCGATGCTAAATGCTGCTTACCACAAAGCGGAGATACCTCCTGCCTGCAGTGCCTTAGAGGGCCAGAGCACGCCAATCAAGACTTTTTTCCCTCAAAGTCCTGCAATGACCAATATCAATGTCCCGGTCTCCTAGACGGCACGCTGGATCCCTCCACATTGAGCATCAGTGCCGGAACAACTAGCAGCCTCCAAAGGCATTTTAAATGCAACCATCCAGGGTGCAAATGGTCTTTTAAAAGTCAAAGGACTCTCGATCGTCATTTGAAAAACCATTCCGGAGAACGGCACTACGCCTGCTGGGTGCCTGGATGTCAACGCAGCTTTCGGCGTCGCGACAACCTCAACGCCCATTACCAAACGCACGGAACACATGGAGGACGCAATCGTTATGTGGCCACCCTGGACAAGACAAGTCCAATCTACGACCCGTTCTTTCGTGGGCAGCTGACACCTCAAGGGTGGCCACTCGGCGATGGGGGCTTTGACTAGCGGTGACCTTGAGTTTGAAATTGACTTGTATCTGGATTCTAGTTACTGTATCACGAGCCAATAAGAAAGACACAGAAGTCAGGTTTTGTTTGTTTTACTATATGTGGAATCTAAAAGTTCCTTAGCGATGCCATCTACAGCAATCACCATCCAATCCATATCTCCGGCTGAAAAGGACCTATGCGTTATCCAGGCGAGCAGAGTGGATACAAGCAAAGCGCACCGCAATGAATGACGATTCGAGGTGACTACATCATCAGGTGCAATTCATAGTTGACGAAGCAAGCACGGCCTAGGCACCTGGGCGATAGAATTCCGTGTGGACAGGGACGGAATCGCGAAACCGACATCTTTGTAAATGCGACACCCTACATCTTTCACTGAAGGGATATTAGAGCCAAGCAGGAGGTGTTTGGCAACTCCGTGCGATGTGCCTGTAGACAATCAGGGTCTAACATTTGGTTTGAGGCAACATTGGTTTGAGGCAACATTGGCTTGTAAATGATGATAATGATGGGCATAGCCCTGCACCCACTTGGGTAAAATGAAATAGCCGGGGTCTATTCAGTACTCTGGCACCCTCGAGTCCCTCCCGGACGATGTGAAATCTCGCGTAATGTTTCGTGATATTCAGCAGTACCGCTAGATAGCGAGTGACAACGGTCCCTTCCTCCCGCTGGATCAGCGCCAGGTGGACTTATCACGTCCGGCGCAACACTGTAGTGCGGGAGAACCGTGTTCAAGAAATTCGAATTACTTGTTGACAAGCAATGTTGCCTTCGGTCTTGTGAGAACGCCAGAGGATCGGAATGCATCGGTGAACGAAGATGATAGAGCAGCGTGAATTCTAGTTTCAACTTGATGCTGTAAATCAAGGTTTTGAAACTGACTTGAATAAAGTGCAGCTTATACTCTGTAAGGAGAAGCAGGATGTTGAGGACAACAACGAGGCCGCTGACGCAAAGCAGATGAATGATGAGATGTCGGCGTTCATGGCCGCGAAGTCTGTCGATACACATAAAATATCGCACTATCTTATAGAGGTAGATGCAACATATGACGCTTTCTTGTACACAAAAGCTGACCAATTGGATTCGATTGTAGATTGCAGCAGGTCGAGCAAAGCGTGCGTCACCGCCAATCCGGACGAACAAGAGGACAGTCATTGGGACATGCAGAATACAACCATTTGCGATGATCATCCACAGCACCCACCGCACCTTACTGGTATCGAACACAACAAGGCGCAAGCGCGAGTAGAGTACAACAGCCTGACCAGTCACCATAGCGTACCATCCAATCATGAAAGGAATTGACATTGGCAGTGTGGGCGCTTGAGATACGGAGCAAATGATAGCAGGAAGAGCATGCACAAGGATGCCCCACGATGCGACCTGCATGCTCCAGAAGTATAGAGCG
Organism: Penicillium lividum; assembly: GCA_028828245.1. Lineage (NCBI taxonomy): Eukaryota > Fungi > Ascomycota > Eurotiomycetes > Eurotiales > Aspergillaceae > Penicillium > Penicillium lividum. The sequence goes on from JAQJAG010000003.1 coordinate 5,125,660, forward strand.
CGATGGTTTTTGACAATGTCGAATGTGATAAACACCGTTTCCAAGGCATTGTATGCGGCGGTTGAGAGCATAGATATGATCATGATGATTGAGATGTTTTCTTTGAGGACGACTCCTACCTCAGAGGACAGATTGGCCATGAAAGTATCCATGTTTTGGTCTGTCTTCGCCGTCAAAATATGATGGAGGTTCTATAACAAAGTGGCGATGTCCCGGTCCATAAGGTCATCGTGAAGCCAGGGTGGGAAAGCATTTGTATGGCGTCCTAGCTAGGTAGCCGGCCGACTGTAAAGGAAATGGCCCCGAGATGAACCTCAAGAGCCCCAGGATCAAGGCCAGCGGCTCTAGGATATGACCCATGAGCCCCAGGAGCAAACTAGCTCCCAGGGCCACTAATTGCATTCCCAATTCCGGTTCATTCATTCGCGGGATCACTGGTTCAAATCTCAGGGCCAGTCGTCTCATACCTCGCTCAGGCTAGAAGCCTGTACATGAAACCAAAGTGCCCACCCCATGGACACCTCACCTAGATCCGCAAAAGTGAAATTCTGTCTAGGATCTTCAGTACGCGTTCTAAGAGCGCTGCAGCTCCCAGGACCGGTCAAGATGATCCTAAAACCAAGCTTTCTGTAGATGGGATAGAGGTTCATGGATCTAGGACTAATTTTTGAATATATTTGCCGACACATATGCCCCATGACGATGGTGATCACACACATGAGCGTCCGCCCTCGTCGCTAAGCCTACACCTTGTGTGGAAAATCGTTTGTAGCGCGAGCGGTGGGCTATGCAGAGACTGGGCGCTTGGTTCAGGGGATCACTCAAACATCCGCCGTGGGCAGGGATGAAGGATTATACCGCAGCAGACAGCATTCTAGTCGATCTTATGAGGTAAATGACTCGCTGTCAAGGGCTTTTGCGAGCGCCGGTGTTGGCTCGCGACGACGAAGGGGGTAGCATGTTGTTCGAGCGGGTGGGCCAGTGACGCGACACAGTCTGAAGACCTTGGGGAATTGTGGTTTCACGGGCCAACAAGAATCACGGGCCAACAAGGTTTCTGTACGATATTGTAGTCGTGTGTGCGAGTGTCGCGTGTCAGGCTGGACACGTTCGCACGTCCAACGTTCATGTCGCATCGCGGTATCGGTTATGCACGTGACTGCGGTGGTTCCTTTGCAGACCATTTGATCAATTTGCGTTCTTTCAGCTTGGCTCGAAAAGACTGGGAACTGCGTTCTTCTAAGGTCGTGGTACTGTTAACCTTGTGTTCTACGCCTCGCGGGGCGAGAACTGTAAGCCATCTTGCCAATAGTCCTATCGTTGTTATTAAAAAAGAGAGTATCACGGAGTCAAAGATCGTTATTGAATTTCATTCAATTCTATATATCTTCCCTAAGATAATGTCTATAGTAGTGGTATAGTAAAGAATAGTTCTATGATTGCCGGTATATGTCTTTCTGTTAAAGGTTGTGAGGTCTCGGCTCGTCTGCATACACGAAATATATCTTACGGTAGAAATCGGAACGAGCAGAAAAGAAATGTGCAAAGCGCGGCTGTGGTCTAATAGATTTCTTGAAATGCACTTCGGCACAGTGACGACGCGCAATATGTCCTCGGAACTCACGCTTAATCCACCAAAAACGCATCGCTTGATCAAGTCATTGATTTGCCGCTCCTGCGTCGACTAAAATCTGGATGATGCGGCGGTGATGCAGTTGATACGCGACCCCTAACGCACTTTCGTTCTGCTTGTTTCTTATATTAAGCCGTGCACCCCTAATTCCAAGCAGCCTCTTAACCAGGGAAATATTGCCCTTATAAGCTGCAGCAATAAGATACGTATCCCCTAACCGGTTATTCTAGTAATTAATGTTAAGTCGGCTGTCGTCCAGAAATAGGTCTACTACCGACAGTTTATGCCTCTAAAGCGTAAGCCACAGGGGATTATCTTCTTCCTCTCTAACTGCGTTGATCCGAATCCTATCAGCGCTAAGCAGCACTTTCACAAACTCGTAGGCGCCTTGATATACAGTAATTCTAAGAGGACTCTTTCGCCTATCTTCTTGCACGTTTAGATCTACTCTAGGTATATATATCGCTATAATTATAGAAGAAACAATTCGGATATTTCCGCGAGAATAAGTATTATAGAGAGCTATGGTTTACTATCGTGGTTTGGCATAACCACCCCTAGCATTTATATCTAATCTGTTATCATTAAGAAAACGCTCGCTGATATTGTCACGCCTAAGTTCTATAGATAGCCAGAAGGCAGAGTTACCGCAGCGGTCCGGGCAATTCACGTCAAGCCGTTCGCTGGATAGAAGCAGATTGAGGGCTCCGAGCTAGCTATCAATGGTAGCAATATGTAATGCTGTATATCCATACCGATTTTTCGCATAGAGATCGATATTTTCTTGCTCGAGTAATATTTTGATGACTTTGAGGTCGCCGAAGCGTATTACCCGCATTAACGACGTTTCGCGTTCCGAGTTAAGCGCGTTAATATCCGCACCCAGCTCTAAAAGGAATTTCATAGCATTAGCATTATCAGGACTCTTAGAGTGGCCCAGAAATAGTTAATCCATATTCTTGCCATCCTAGAGGATCTCGGATATCGATATTATCGGCCAGGAACGCAGTAATATTCTCGCTATGATTTCGTCGATGAATTCGCCTTACATCAAAGCGACATGAAGAGGCGTCACATTCTTCGAGTCTGCAGTAGTAGGGTCTGCGCCACAGTCGACCAAGAACTTCACTTTCTCATAGTCACGCATCTTAACAGCGTACCATAGTATTATTCGACCTAGTGTGTCCGGTAAATCTATCCGTGCATTCATGAGCTTCAACATATCGAGAAATCCCTCGACGTTTCTTTAGGAAATGGTTCTTGAGAAGCGAGTGCGGAGACCCCCTTCTATAGACTGGGTTAAACGTTAGCGACCAAAGGTAAATGATTGAATAGAGCATGATATACCATATTGACACTTCTTCGTAGTTCTTCGAGGGTAGGAGTTGTGTAAGTTGGAGTGCCTGGACGAGGGATAGTAAGTTGGTGCATAGCCTACTACGAGACCGCTACGAGACCTTTATATCTTTGTGCTGTCCTCAGCTTACACTATATTTCCAAGAAAGGGGCGAAGCCACTGGGACACATCCAAATTCCGCCGCCTCGTGGTTCAAATTGTCAATCATGTTCTCGAGATCGGCCTCTGCAATAAGGAGCTGCTTGGACCAGAAGCCTGTACGTGAAACAATACCTGTCCTAAGATGCCGCAAATGTTTCCTCAAACATACAAATTTGATCCTGGGATCGTGAACGAGCATTCTAGAATTGCAAGAGCTCCCAGGACCGGTCAAGATGATCATCGCGCCTATCAAATTGTACATGGGATAGGTCTCTAGGGGTCTGGGTCTGATTCCGAGCGTTTTACAAATCATCTTCAGTTGCGCGCTAGGACGTAATTCCTCGTCAATTTTGTCTTGTCCCTCAAAGCCATAAATATATGGTCTTTCCCTTATTTTCCGATTTAAAAAATCACTGCTGCAATACGTGTAGAAGCTGAAATGACTATAAAGACCTCTGATTATGTGGAACTGCCTCCACTGGACCTGTCTGTGGAGAAATCAATATAGTATGTTTCGGCTGCGTAAGTCGCCTTAGCTAATCTCCGCGAACATCATCTAATCTATTTCTCTAGGCGTACTTTCCTTCTTGTGAATCGAAGCTCGACCAAGAGTCATACGGGCATCAATGGATCAACTTACAGATAAGCGATTTGCAGCGACTCTCTATGGCTTTCACTACTCTGCCTGACTAATCTCTTTAATGGCTGCTGGAGATAGGGGTGACTATACGCTATCAAATTTCCCTCACCTAGCATTAAGTGGCTATGAGCCTCTGTGGACCGCCTTCCTTCTTGATTTGTCCTATTTTGAAATCGCTTGTGCTGGCGAGGTTCTGTTGTAGCCTCTAATATACCTGTAGTCACCTCTTCGTGCTAATACGGACGTGAAATACGAGAATCCGCAGTGGCTTAGATTTACTGGGGACTCGAACAGCTCGACTCTCTATGTGGGAGAGACTATGTACTTCAGAAAGCTTGTGAATGTACCTGGGAAATATTTGCGTCCCTAGCGCTTTTTTGGATTCAGATTGGCTGTGTTTATTCTGTCTTGCCTTGATATAATCAAACTGACTCTGGTTTTCGATCGCCATGTCTGTACTAGTGGTTAGTGCGATAATCGTATTTCTATATTCTGATAATATCAGTCCTAAAAAGCAGTATAGACAAATATCAGGTATAGAATTATAGTCATTAGGCGCCTCTTAACCATTTAGCTTAGTAGTTCTAGGGACCTAGTATTCGAGACTCACTGAATACGAGGGCTAGCCTCGGCTCAAGTCGGCTCATGGTGTTAATCATCGATATGTGTTGTCTAGGACAGGTCAAAGTAAGAGATGTAGTACTATAGTTAATGTGGCATGGCGGCAGTACACTCAGTGGAAAAAATATTTTGAGTGGGCGATGGCTTAGACCCTGAAAATTCGATCATCAACGAGTGAGGCGCACTGGTGCAGATTTCCTTAAAACACAGCATGATCGTCGGCCTCTGTTTCAAATCAACAGCCAATGCTGAAGTTCAAATGGTGGTGATAAAAGTGCATGCTGTCGCAGTCGAGCGATGATCGCTACCCATAGTGTCCAAGTGTTGAAAATATGGTCGTTGAGATAAGGTCGATCGTTGATCAACGCTCTTCAGGATAAATAATAATTAGAATTAAAAAAAAATAAAAATTTTAATAATTTATTATTATTTAAACATTTTAGAAAATTGCTAGAAGGCACAATCCACTCTGACCATGACCGTTCACTTTTCACCTGCCTGTTGACTTTTGCCTAGCCCGCCACCTCAGTAAGTTGAGGTTCAACAGGCCCTTTGCACAGACAACTTCGATACCCCCGAAAAGAATACCCCCCTAAAAAGCGACAGAACAAAAAGATTTCATCGCGGCAATACAAAGCGGGCGGTAACAGGACCAGTCAAGAGACCTATAAATATGGCCTCCTTCCCTGGTTCTCTGTCGAAGCAATTCTCTTCCTTACTGCATCTGACAGATTTTCTCAAGCTGAGACCAGGATGCCTTTCTGCAGCAGACTTATTTAAAGTCCCTCCTCTTTGACCCGAAGCTCCTGCTGCTACTGATACCCACGGTGCACACTCAAGCCACCAAGTTACCTGGTTGTCTCTACCCACTGGGTGATTCGTTCCACTGTACCTGTCTTCGTGCCTGCCAGTCAGACCACGAGTCTTGACTGGCCACAATCCTTTTGTATGTGCTCAAGTATCCATGCCCTATTGAGTCGAGCTAATGATATGACTTCTGACTAGCTTCTTGACCATAAGAGTGTAAGTAAGGCATCCTGCAGGTGAGTCCCTTATCAGCCACATACCTGTCGGCCAGCGCTAAAACTCCTAATGTTACGACCAGCTAGGTCTTTACGATAGCCTCAATTCAGCACACTAAGGTTATACAACTACCTGTAAGTCACACCGATAATAATCCTCATGAGACCAACTTTGGTTCCGCTGCTGTTATGTGCTTGTCAAACAGTGCCTCCAGCGAGATTATCGGCGAGACCTCCGAGTATTGAATACGGCCATCCTCGAGCCCTTCCTATGCACGTGTTACTGTTATCTTGAATGGTTCGGTGTTCTGATAGTGTCTCAAGTAAGGCTACTTGTGTACTTCATCGCGGCCACAGCTCTCGTACGGCTGGACATCCGTTAGATAGGTACGTCTGCTCGTTGCTTCTACCCCATCACCACCCATTGTTGGTCAGCAATGATCTTAGCTGGAGGGCATATGGACCAAACCGGCCGCATGGAACTGCAAGACGGAAGATGTGTTGGATCGGTTTGGAGATGAGACTTGTCTCCACAAGACGACTCTTTCGCTATCTTGGTAATGTCGTCTGTCGTAGGTGCAGGGTGAGATTGTATAAGAAGACCGTGAGTGAACCCTTATTGTCAGGCACATGCTGACTATCTTGCAGGGCCACTAGTCAAGACGCTGCGAGAAATGACGTACAACTTAACGAGCCTCGCACGCGTCTTGTACTGTCGCTACCTTTTCCATGAAGAGATGTATCTCGCTTTGAAAGCCGTTTCGAAGTATGAAAGCCGACGTGAATGGAGATTGCTCGATCCCTCCACTCTTTCGCGGTCCCTCCACTCTTTCGCCTCACCCGCAAATGCCGACCAAGAACATCAGCTCCTACTCCACATCCTTGGAAAGTTGAGACAGCCATGCAACCAATATACCGACCGACAACACACGATGATTGGTGATGTGATGAAGCCCTAGTCTGATGGGCTTGGGTATCGAAGAACATTTTCGGGGCGAGTCCGTGTTTCCCAACTGCGGAGAGTGCGAGTAAGACGTATGCCGGAGGTCTATCCGGTGATTTTGCTTTTTGGGGACAGACATCGATCGCCATGGACCAGTCCAAGAAGACGACCATGGAGCATTCAGATCTGCCACAGGGCTTGTCGCTTTCTGCGGTCGCTTTCTGCACTTTCCTCTGCCCCTGTCAAATCTGGTGTCGTTGTCTCCAGAGACTAGAGTCGTCACCTTCGAGGACATGATTCTTTCAGAGAGCCATGCGACTGTCTTGCAACAGCAAATCGCAGGCATGTCGTTCATCCCCTTTATACTGAACCAGCGACAACGCCAGCTCCCTACGGTCAGGTAATAAATGAATGAAGCAACTGTCATCCCCACTCCAGAAGACAAAGTCCTTTGCGTCACACTCGCCCAAGCGTTGCGTTCCATCCTGCCTCTTACAACTGCGCGAGGCATCTCCATTGGTAGCTTGCCAGTTCCTGCCTCAACAGCGCATCAAAGATCGTTGTCCACCATGCACATGTTGCCCTTCATAACTGGGTGCTACCATTGGGCAGAGGAAACATTCGATCCCTCTTCCGTGGTATACCAGAATCAGTTGTGGGCAGATTGCCAGATACAGCGCTCGTCATCGCCACGAGAGGGATGGGAATGACTTGCGTCTGCGATGCCGCAGCTTGAGCATGGCATCATTCGCGGAAGGGCCCCTTCTGTTTTCACAGGCCCCTGATGCCCAAGATAAGTTCCTCGCCTTTGATCTTGGGTGCCGGTGCTCGCTACTCACTGATGCAGACCATACACCTCCCAATGGATGCTGTCATCCAGCTCCATTGCCCATTGATGTTTCGTCATCACTCGTGTACATCAGCTAGGGCCAGGGTCACAAGTCTCAACCGCATCACCATATCCCGCGTGGATGACACCTGTGAGCCTGGTCACCAAGCCGACCGAATTTTGCGTCTCTTTCTCACCATGACAACACGAGCGATTCTTCCTTTGCAGCTATGTCCTGGCCAGCCTAATACCATTGAAAACTGCGCCGAACACCGTACTTGCGACCAGCCCAATTCATTAACCACCTCAGGTCAATGCCACAGGGGTGGTTCAATTGTCAGACCGGTGCCTGGAAAGGTGAGTCAGAATTCATTTCCTGATCTAGTCACAAATATAGTGCCCAGTAGGACAAGCCTTCGGGCACACGTCGAGCAAATGATCCATGCTTTAGGCTACGATAGACTGCCACCTTGCAGCCTATCTTTTATCAATGCACACGCCGTCAATATCTCGCGAGATGTGAGAATTGAATCAGTGTGCCAGACAAGTCTACAAACACACTCCGCTATGGATAAGGAGCTATTGTGGAGCATTATATGTGCTGAAGAGTTGTGAGGTCGAAAGTGAAAGATTGAGTGAACCCCATATTGACGAATGTATACTAACATCTTCTCAAGACTCACTTACCAAGTGCGGAACAACTCGACGATATACGGTGTAAACGAGCGCATTGCTCCATCGACACGCCTTTCATCCCATGAACACCATGAATCGGCATGGATAAGGAGAGCAATGCCAGACGGGTCCTTCGTATCAGATTTCTCGGAATCCGGCGCGACTGCAGGACGCTTGATCAGCACAATCAACGCGCTAATCTCTTAGGCGGTCCCGACAGTGCGGCCAACCTATTGAGGCGAAAAAATTGAGCTCCCCATTTGAAAGTACTATGTGACGGGTATATCGCCTTGAACTCGGCGCCTAAGCTCGAAAGCATAAGATCGACTGCGGTGGAATGGCATTTCACCAAGCGCCTCAACGTTAAATGCTGAAACCAAGTGTCCCTCGCCCATCCTAATAATATGCGGGAAGCAGTGCGAGATTTTGAACCGAAAGGCCAATTATGTAGACGGCCCTCACACTATATATGGATTGCCGGATAATGAATAGCGACCAAATTACATCCTAGGCACTCCTGGAGCCCTTGCTTTTTCCGCTACCTAATATGAGTAGCCCTCGTCAAGCTTAGACTGAGATGCGGATCTGAGGTGGGGATCATCAGAAACATCGTCTGCTTCTAAGCCCTAATGTTGAGTATTGGCTCTTTTTCAGATATTTCCCTAAGGGTCACCTTGATGATTGGGCAGTCCTAAAGTGACTTTTATGAATTTGAATTCTGTATACGTTACCTATCCTCCAATCGCCCGTTAAGACGCTGATCAATCATCGGAAAACGTGAGTCAAGATTTCCTTTTCTGATGTATTTGCTGAGTTGTGCCTAGCAGAATATGCCTCCGTGCGAAACCCAAATCACGCCGTCACCGCCGCAGGCGTTTGATTACCTTGTTCCGGATATATAGTTCATATCGAAGTACGCGTTACCGGTTTCTCAAACGAAAGGGCATACTGAGTAACATGCTCACGGAGGGTTGACTGCCACAGATGTCTAGCTTAGGTTAGTGCCATAGCTGGACTTGGTCGGTCTTAAGTTAGCTTTGTGGGAGAGGGCTCATGGGCATTGATATTTGGGCATTGGTCTTATGGGAGTTAGCTTATGGGTATTGATATATGGGAGAGGGCTCGTAGGAGTAGTTTAAGGAAGTCGGCCGGGAGCCGAGAGGAAATCAGATACATCTGCTCAAGGTATGCTCTATGGTCGTTTCAGTCGGCTATAGCTATAGTACTAATCACAAGAGAGAGAGGTTAGAGGTAATCTTTTAGAGTCGACTAGAGCGAGTATTAATTAACTCGAACTTAAGACCGGTAGAGCTACTAGTATATAGGCTATATTATTAGCTAAAGGCCACCAGAACGAGCTAAGTATTAAGTAAAGTTAAGTATAAGAGCGTAAGGAGATTAGCTTAATCTAGTATCGACTAACTTATTACAAAGGCTACTATCATATACAGACTAACTCTACGGGACGTCGCGTAAATAATGCGGCCCCCGCGTCTAGGACGACGTTACCGCCTTTACTATCACGTAGGAGCAGCCTCCCTTACTAAGTACTAGTAGACAGGCGTACTAATACTAACTATTCTCGCTTTAGAGATACAACGCTATATTTCTATCTATAACGGGCGAGCGCTAACACTATTCGATATTCTTACTAACCTATCCACCTACTACGCGACTAACCTCTACTAACCTCCACAAATACTTAGTAGTAAGTAAGCACACGTGCATTATAGCTTACCATCTACTCAGTATTAGTAATAGTATACCAGCGGATTCTTTACTTCTTTACTTATACTTAAACAGAGGCACGCGATCGAGATAAGGCGAAAGCTGGAACTTCAGTAGAGCTTCAGCACAATGAATCATCTTAGGTAATAAGATAATAGACTAGCTCTTTTCACGGGTCGATTAGACTTAACCACCAAGTAGCGCTCCCAAGAATACGCCTACTAGTACTTAATATTCTATTAGTAGAGCGACGTATACAAATAAGGGTAATATAAAGCCATATCTAGTAGCCATACCGTACAGTCTGCAGGCTCGGCAAATCTAGCCTAACTAGTATTACAAAGCCAGGTATTAAGTACTACCGCCTTTAGACCAACTTCAGCCGGTAAGGTTCTATCTACCTTTTTATTTCAGGTATTACTACTTAGCCATATCAGTTATTCCGAGGTCTAGGAGATCTTATATATGGTTTTATAAATCTGCGCCGTCTCTCGTAGTATTAATCAAATTACTTACTTACCGTTTAAATAGAATAGATCTTTCTCGACTCCTTTCAGTTACTAGCCCGGATGCTACTATGGTTTCTAAACACCCCCTACCATCCGATCACGTGACTTATGGCTCCCGGCCCTAATACTACTAAAGAGAAGTCGATTTAAGCTTCCGAAAATCTATACCTATTTTATTAGCGAATCGAAAAATTCAGAAAATTTTATACTTAGTGATATTAGTTTCATCCAGGAATTCACTCTAATAGGTATAAGGATCTATAAAGAGGAAGCCATAACCGTATAAGGCTACCCGTCGAACTACTATAGCAGAACGACAAAGAGATCTTACATATTAGTGCTGGCTATCTAGCTTAGGTACTTATTATTCACGTACAACAGTAGGAGTTACGCCATAGTATTATGGCGTGAGATGCGAGCTCGGTGTCTCTACGTTGCATCGTCCTATCTAGTCCCTATGAACGTGGGCGATGCGTCATAACACAACGCTTACTGGCCACCTCATCAATTACACATCTCAGCTATCGCACAGTCATACCTTATTAGAGGACACACAGCTGTGCGTCGCTACGTCGCTAATATCTCGTAACGCACGGTCACCATAAGGCCTTAACTTACCTTATTAGGCACATCTTATGTGCCGCGTGAGCTGTTAACTAATGCAGAGCGAGCGACTCAGGTTCTTTCGTAGTTTCCGAGTACTTTTATTAGGTTCTAAAAAGGTCAGAACCTAGCCAAAGTGCTCGTCATGCTGGGCAAACTCTAGGCTAGTGATGCAGGGCTCATTATGCACGTTGCTTACGCCTACATAGTTCCCTGATTAGACCTCGATAGTATGTCCTTCTCGTAGGCTGACCTGCTATCGGTAACACAAATGCAAAATACCATGCTGTTTGATGGTCGCACTACAGCAGCCTCGTCAGGGTGAAGGGCAAGGTAGGGCAGCTTCTAACATGTATATACCCAGTGTACGTGCATAGTGACATTTGATCGAATCCAAGGCTCACCGCTGTATTTAATCTCATATTGAACCTACATTTGTGGCCGTGGAGTTGCTGAGCAATAGCTTCATATTTGTATCATACGTGGTTGACTTCGAATTGACATGGCCCCCATTTTTTTCATGATGTATCGCTGTCGTACTCTAAACCAACTGGTGTAGGCTTCATTGTTTATGTGTTTGTGAGGCCACTACAGATATACACGTCACGCGCGGGGCTTTGATGTCATGGCGTCTGTAGTTCAAAAAGACAATGCTGTTGATTGGTGAGGGGAGGTGCGACTACAATATATATACAGTATGTACCGGGAAGCTCCAGCCAACTGGATTCTTGGTGTAGGGCCTCCCAATTCAGTGAAAGACATAGCTTTCAATTTCTACATAATTGCCGATCCTATACTATGACTCTATTTCCTCCAGAAGGACTTAACAACGGCTGTTGGCGAGACACATACAGTGATGTGGGTGGGGTCTTTTCCCAAGTCGGACGAAGTGTGCGCGAGGGGTGACACACCGCCTGAGCGACTCTGTTTGTCAACGCGTCCAGACTCGTCGACGCGTTGATACCGTCACCATCGATAAATTGTTTTTAGTGCTGGTTACTTTTCTGGGCTGGTCACCGTTCTAAGCACTATTTTTCGAGCTGGCTCAACTATTTAATAACGCTTATTTAACTGTTTACCAGTACAGGCTCAACTGTTTAGAAAGCCGATTAACTGTTTAAGAATGCTGGTCGACTATTTAAGCGCTTAATGGTTGATGTAAACAGATTTAATTGTTTGCCAGGCTAGGCTCAACTGTTTACCAGAATAGGCTTAAATATTTAGGAATGGTCATTCAACTGATTATAGACGCTTAGTCAACTGTTGATGAAAAAAGGCTTAGCTGTCTACGCACGCTTATTTAGCTATATATGAAAACATACTCTATTGTTTATTAAAGAAGGCTTTAATATTCACCATTACTAGGTTAACTGTTTTAGTACGCTCATTTAACGGCTCACGATGCTTAGTCAACTATCACCATAACAGACTAGTTATCACTATGGACTATTGATCACTATATCTACCCGTTACTATCTACCCTAACCTCAATAGTCACCTTAGTTTTCCTAACCTATAAGACAGACGTAAATAATGCGTTCTTGCCGTGTGATAGTCTTTAACTAAGCCGACCAGCCTATACGTATATATATATATGCTCTACGTGTCTATATATCTCTGGGACAAATTCTGGATATGATACTATATATAGCGAAATCAGTAACAGCAAAATGCTGGGTTTATTCGTTCTCTATATAACGCTATCTTAGAGTGAAAATAGACCCTAGAATGCGCTCTCCTGGCCCTACTGCCAGTTTCTTCGCCTATGGCCCGAGCCTATATAAGTAGTCTATCGATGTTGGCGCAGGTCTTAGCTTCTTCAACTGCAGAGCGAGAGTTAAATACTAGTCCCTAGCACCACGAAGAGGTGCCTGCACTTTGCTAGAGTTCCTTAGTTTCGTAGCTTCCCCCTGCGGAGTCCCTTGGTTTCGCAGCTGTCCCCTGCGGAGCACTTGGTTTCGCAGAGCATCGTACTGCGGAGTCCCTTGATATCGCAGCTGTCCCCTGCGGAGTCCCTTGGTATCGCAGCTGTCCCCTGCGGAGCACTTGGTTTCGCAGAGTATTGTACTGCGGAGTCCCTTGGTTTCGCAGCTGTCCCCTGCGGAGCACTTGGTTTCGTAGAGCATCGTACTGCGGAGTCCCTTAGTGTCGCAGCTGTCCCCTGCGGAGTCCCTTAATATCGCAGCTGTCCCCTGCGGAGTCCCTTGGTATCGCAGCTGTCCCCTGCGGAGCACTTGGTTTCGCAGAGCATCGTACTGCGGAGTCCCTTGATATCGCAGCTGTCCCCTGCGGAGTCCCTTGGTATCGCAGCTGTCCCCTACGGAGCACTTGGTTTCGCAGAGCATCGTACTGCGGAGTCCCTTGATATCGCAGCTGTCCCCTGCGGAGCACTTGGTTTCGCAGAGCATCGTACTGCGGAGTCCCTTGATATCGCAGCTGTCCCCTGCGGAGTCCCTTGGTATCGCAGCTGTCCCCTGCGGAGTACTTGGTTTCGCAGAGCATCGTACTGCGGAGTCCCTTGGTGTCGCAGCTGTCCCCTGCGGAGTCCCTTGATATCGCAGCTGTCCCCTGCGGAGTCCCTTGGTATCGCAGCTGTCCCCTGCGGAGCACTTGGTTTCGCAGAGCATCGTACTGCGGAGTCCCTTGATATCGCAGCTGTCCCCTGCGGAGCACTTGGTTTCGCAGAGCATCGTACTGCGGAGTCCCTTGATATCGCAGCTTCCCCCTGCGGAGTCCCTTGGTTTCGCAGCTGTCCCCTGCGGAGCACTTGGTTTCGCAGAGCATCGTACTGCGGAGTCCCTTGATATCGCAGCTGTCCCCTGCGGAGTCCCTTGGTATCGCAGCTGTCCCCTGCGGAGCACTTGGTTTCGCAGAGCATCGTACTGCGGAGTCCCTTGGTTTCGCAGCTGTCCCCTGCGGAGCACTTGGTTTCGCAGAGCATCGTACTGCGGAGTCCCTTGGTGTCGCAGCTGTCCCCTGCGGAGTCCCTTGATATCGCAGCTGTCCCCTGCGGAGTCCCTTGGTATCGCAGCTGTCCCCTGCGGAGCACTTGGTTTCGCAGAGCATCGTACTGCGGAGTCCCTTGATATCGCAGCTGTCCCCTGCGGAGCACTTGGTTTCGCAGAGCATCGTACTGCGGAGTCCCTTGGTGTCGCAGCTGTCCCCTGCGGAGAACTTGGTGATGCAGCGGTCTCCTGCAGAGAACTTGTTAACGCAGCGGTCTCCTGCGGGTCTCGATTGTCATCACAGCGTCCCCCTGCGGAGTTCACTTGGTAACGCAGCGCCCCCTGCGAGGATTGTTGATAACGCAGACCTGTCCTGCGAAGCATGTTTGGTAACGCAGAGCTTGTACTGCGGACCCATGGCCATGGACACCCTCAAGGCTGCAGACAAGAGATAGAGACCGTGACACACGGGAGTGTGAGGAGGGAAGTCCTGATTTTTTTTGGGCCGGAAATCTGGCGCGTTTTATCTCACTTCGGCTACGTTCCGTCATAGAGACCGTCTGCGAAGATTAATAGGGATGGTCACTGGTTTTTGAGAGGTGATGAAGTGTTTAAACAGGCGTGAGAGGGGTGTTGAAGTATTTCAACAGGCGTGGGAAAATTCTTTCGAGAATATCTGGCCAAAAGACGCACGTCTAAACGACCCGCGGCTCGCCTCAGTCTGCCAAGAGGGACTGCCGTTGGTTCCATGAAAGTCGACCATGTACTCTTCAATTCTGCGATGAGACACATTGGGGTACCACGGCTGGTGAACCAACATCGAAGCCATGGATTTCACCGCTACGGGAATCAAATCGCCATGCATCCAGTTGAGCCAGACGGGCTACTGCGAAGTGTTGAAAGAAGGCTCAGCGCATTGGTCATGACCTACAGTGGTTACACCCGAGCATGCGATGTGCATGTTGAGGAAGGCGCACTAAGTTCAACGGTGTAGAAAAGATGTCCGTCGTGAGCAAAGCAGCTTTTGCTCAGATGGGCCTTGTGATATTGATCATCGGTTCTCAACCGTGTAGGAGATTTCCATCTTGTGCGAGAATGAGGCGGGCAGAGGAGAGGGTTTGCACACGCCGGCTGCAGACTATTTGCTCCCTCTTACTTTGCACCACCTCTGCATCAAGGCCGATTATCTACAGTCTACAGTACCTCTGTGACCAAGCAAGCTGAAAGCATCTGATTGCTTTCTCCGCCGTACGACAATTCACCCCTGATGCAATATGCGCTGTTCCTATCATCCGATCAGGCGATCCCCGAAGTCTCTATTTGATAATCCGCAAAGTCTCTCATTCGACCAAAGACACCACAGGGACGAGACTCTTACGTGACAGACTGTTGCATACTCCCAGCTGAGGCAGCCCAATGGCAGAGTCAAGGAAGATGCGCACGCATGACCAGGGGGTTAAGATTCGAAAAGAAGCAGTGCCACGCCGAAAAAGTGAAGCATTGAGAACCGCAACATGGTTCTTTCGCAATCCACCGCAGAGTACGTGTCAACAGTCTTGACGTAGAGAGATGTTTGGCCTGCATGCTACTTCT
Source organism: Penicillium lividum (assembly GCA_028828245.1). Classification (NCBI taxonomy): domain Eukaryota; kingdom Fungi; phylum Ascomycota; class Eurotiomycetes; order Eurotiales; family Aspergillaceae; genus Penicillium; species Penicillium lividum. The sequence goes on from JAQJAG010000003.1 coordinate 5,140,899, forward strand.
ACCAGACTAGACGATTGAACGAAGACATGTCCTCGACTCGCCTAAAGCTCGTGGAATGGAGATAGGTGGTGTCCAGGAGGGGCTGCTACGACCGGTCATCGTGGAGATACTAGCCAGAGTATGAATGACCTCAGTGATGATTTCCATTGTGATCAGAGATCAGACTATCTAATGGATTTCACATCTCTACTCAATATCTCTCTCGTATCTCAGCACCCCGCTCTGTCACTGACAATATGCAGCCTTCGACGAATCTACGACATCATGGTCAAGGAATATAGATACCGAATCGGTCTCCGGTGTGAACGGGCCCGTTCCTCGACTAGCTGGTTCCGACCGACGCGACCCACGTGCCAAATAAGGTTTTAGGGTGCCGGCCGATCTAATCGTCCCGTTTCCATTTCTCATCGTAGATACTGATCTTACTCAGGTCATTGCCTAGTCTTAGACATCGCATAAGCTCCTGATCAGAAGCGCAGCAGCTAATTAACCACAGCAAGAATGTCTTCTAGCACATTCCTTTGCCTTTGCAATCGATGCTCGTGGCAGGGCAAAACCGAGGATCTGCGAGTACCCTTATAAGACTTTGGCGGATAGGGCTGGCTTGGCCAATCAAGTTAATTCTGACCTACCAGGCTGCGGGTCTTGGCCCTTCTAATCAAAGTTAGCGGTCCTGGACACGTTTAGGCCCCTGTCTCGAGCAATCTTGATTGGCTCGATACCTACTAAGGAATCAAAGGACCTTGCCTGATGCAGAGAAGCCCTGAATGGCATTATGACTCAAAGTACCAGGCGTTAGGTTCCGCTGTGCCTGGCCAATCATATACTAGTATGTGGTTCTAGAACGTGTCGATCACTTTCTATGTGGCGCAAGACCCACCGCGGATGTAATAACCCTAGACCACGAGCTATAGTAACTCCTTTTTAGTAAAAATGGGCTGGGGCAGATAAGGGCCTTGACCGGACTTACGAGTTAGCTCTAAAACTTCGTCTCTAGGTATATATATTAATATTAAGTTAGGGGCCAACTCGGTGACGTATTCGTATCCTGATATATTCTTTGAGTTCTTCTTTAGAGTAGATACCTTATAGTAGGAATAAAGTTATATCTCAAGAAAATATTCTTGCGGTTGCTAGTACGTCATAGCCTATCTAGCCTAAATTTCTAATTTATAATTACCCTTCATATACGCTTAGATCTAGGATGTGACTTGCATTATGGCACGCTGGCTTAAAGAGACCGAGTTTTGACGGTCGCAAATTGCCTTCTAACCCCTACTTAAGCCAGTGAAGTGGTTCTATCGCTACCCCGTGTTTTGTATCCAATCGAGGGAGGCGACAGACTAGACTAGCTCGGTATTGGAAGTATTTACGGTATATAAGAGGACAGAATGACCTCTTTGATCTCGCTGATCTACTATGGCCTTAGACCGTGAGAGTAGACTATTGAGAATCTTAACATTATTGGGCTAATCGCCGGCATGGAGCTTTGTAGCTAACTTAAGGGGCGTCTCCCCTAGATAATCGGGACAATTAACATTAACCAGCTCCTTTCTCGTAAGGCTCGTAAGGCTCGTAACGGCGCGAAGATCTCCGTAGATCACAGCTAGATGTAGGATTGTTTGGCCGCGGTGATCCTTCCTATTAATATTGGCTGGAGAATCCCGCAGAAGTATTTCAATAATATCATATTGTCCGTATTCTAGAGCCACTAGGAGTAGTTACTGAACTTTTGGATCTTAGCTATAGAACTTAACATCTCCTTAGCGGAGCAGCTGCTATATAATTAAGATACTACCCTGCGTGATAGCTATTGATAGAGCATTTTAACCATAAGTATTATATACAGAAGCCTAAAGATCATCATACTTTAATAGGAGATCGATAGCTTTATGATCCCCCGCTTAAAGGGTAAGCATCAACGGCGTATGTCTTCTATATATCTTTTTAATATCCGTCGAGTAAGTGTAGAGGTACTTTCGGAGCGCATTAGGCTTAGAGGATTATTGCTCTAGTGTAGGGCTAGGGTAGGATAAAGCGGGTAATATGGCGGTAGTAAAGATGGATATATTAAATTAATTCGAGGGATAAGGTGTTGTTAGGGTGAGGAACGTAAAATGAAGGCCTTAGGAGTTTGATTTTATATACTAGTAAAATAATCAACCTCTAGTAGAGAAATTAGAGTCTAAAGATTCGCCTTTCGTTCATAGCATTTCTAAGTCTAAATACCGCACCGATAAATGCAGATCGTGAATATTGCTTCACAATATTTATTTCCAGAGTATGATATGCGTATCATTTTGGCTCCTTAATAAAAACGATAATAACAAGACTTAGTAGCTTAGACCGTGAGAAAAGTCGATGTAAAAAGGTAAAACTTTATCCTAGAATCTGGCCATATATTCCTGGGACCGTTTATGGCTTCTTCTGGGATCAAAGGCTCTGGCCCCAAAAGCTAGGTACTATCTTCTGCGGGTGATTCTCTGATTTGACTGTCGCTATGGTACTAGTAGAGTTCCGATTCCAATATTGAGTTCCAAAGCTATGATTGACTAGGATTGAAGAAGATATAGAATAAGTTATTTTGTTTTCATAGTCATTTCACAAACAGCCGGTTAACGGAATGTTTAATTAACGTGTTACAATAGTAACAGAAAATTATGCTTCATATGTCTTAATATATAACTATTCAAATTTCTATCCCAATTCTGTAGGATCTCATATATTGCTTATTATAGCCTATCTCCTTAGGTCTACTTACTAAGGTACGCGCGGACCGACTTCCCTCCAGAACCGACATCGTTCACCCTGTCCTCCTTCCCAGAAAGTTGCATTCGCTAGGCGGAGGTAATTAACGACCCCCGGATCTTCACGAAGCTAATAAGCAAGATATCCAGTGACATTCCTATATAATAAGCTCCCTCCGGTTATATTTAAGTCTATCATTATTAGTAAAGAAGAGTTCCACATCGGCCAGAGGATTTGTCTATTAGAGTTTTCAGGTATAATAGCGTTACTTATACCGCCCTTCGCATCCTAAATAGATATCACCAGAGAATCTTTAATGATAAAGCTTCCTAGCATTTTTTGGAAAGCATACCTAATACCTTCTATTGGTATTACTGTGTCTATAGAGAAATATGCTGTTAAATCTGCTCCGTGATATACCGGAGTGACTAAGTATTGATACTTCCAGCTCTCTTTCCTGTCATTCCTAGAAAAGGCATCCGCCAGCTAGTAAGAAGGATAGTCAAAGGTTATCTCGGCAAAAATGTTGAACACCGTCTGTTAGTAGCCGGTTGCAAACTCAGACTGATTTACCGCAGTAAGCCCATGGTCACCTAGAGTGTCGTAGAGAGAACCGAAGGGGTCGGGAGAAGACGATGTAAACCCATAGATCTCCAATAAGCGACTAAAGTCTGAGGTAATAAAGCGTAGAAACGTGCCCTTCACATAGGTCATGAAATCTGCGGTGGTCTCTACGTACGGTAAACTCAGGGGGATGCCGTCATTAGCGTTATTCTATAGGAAGTTAGTAAGTCCATCATAAATACTCGAAATTCTCCCTCCAAGACATAGGATTCGGGTAACTTACGCCAGACAGAACGCGTTTGCCGCTTACTGTCTTCTCTAGAAGCTACTTTAATAGAAGCTCTCGAATAAAGTAACTATCAATAACAAGCAGAAAAGTAAAGGTTCCCTAGGCCCCCGAAGCCGAAACAACCCCGCTAGCATTTTATAAGATATTAGTGTCGGCGTTCATCAAGCACGCAAATGTCTGCGCGTCAGCTTTTTAGTCACCAGCAAGGTAGCCTACTCGTCTTACAAATACTCGATAATATTTTATCGGCACTTCGTCGTTATGCCGATACTGAGTCATAATATAAGGGCTTAATGCGATAATCTAATTAAGTTAGAATTAGTTAATCGTTATGAGATATAGCTTAAGATACCACTTACATTATTGAATAAATGGTCTTCTCGGCCACCATAAGCCATTACTTAGAGAATCGCTGCGCCTGCCCCAGCTGACTCGCCGCCTATCGTGACCCGAAGTGGATCTCCACCGAATTATGAGATATGTACCTATACCCATTCAAGAGCGAGACACATATCCAGTAAACCAGCGTTTATTTAACCGTATTCTGCTATATCTACAGAAGAAAGAAAACCAAATGCGCCCAATCGATATTGGATCATGATCGAAATAAATCCATCGTTATTAGTGTTGATCTATCCACTTAGGTCGTGAACCGCCCCGGATAGACCATAGCCCCTACCATCTATTTTATATTTCAGTACAGGTAGGTCGGAAGAAAATATAAAGGGGCATTAACTTACGAATCCAGATAAGAACGGGGAGATCTTGCGCATTTGGTGGCGCGAAAACGTTCAGGTATAAGTAATCCTCGTTACCTAAGTCCGAGTTAAATCCATAGACTTTAGGAACCTAGGCGGCGCCTGACTAAGGATAGAGTGGCGGCTGATGAGTTGTAGGAATGATAGTGGTCCGGTTCATAATAGGAGGCTGCGGAGCTTGCCACCATATTTGTCCTATCGGAGGGGTCGCATATCGAATTCTGGCAACAAGCAGGGATGGGTCAGTGTTGTGTGAAATCTTTAAGGTAAGCGTAATCAGCTACCTACCCTAAAAAGATATTCAGACTTGACGTGCTATTATAATATCCTTGATATTGTGCGTAACCTAAATCAACCACAGGATTGTCTGATTGTAGATATGCTTTTAAGCAAGCCGTGGTATATATCAAAATTGTAAAAAGAGTGCTGCGCAGAGAAACGAGTAAATTCATACCGAAACTGTGTTGCTAATGACCAAGAAATAAGAAAAAAGAATGCTAAAGAGAAACGTGCAAATTCAGAGGGAAAAAATCTGGGTATTACCGCTTTTATCTAACACTATGGGCCAAAAAATAGATCCGCCATTTTGCAACGCCATCAACGCAGTACAAACCATCTCACCCATTAACGCAAAGATGGTTAATATCTATAATAAGAAGAAGTATGATATGATCAGTAGAGCCTAAGTTTGAATGGTGACGTTGAAGTTTAATGCTGAGGTTAAGTTTATATTGAGGTGAAATTGACGTTGAGGTTGAACCGCGTATGCTGCCTTAGAAAATTTACGGGAGAAACGGAGAAGCTAGAGTCGAGAAAAACAGGCTTACGTCAAGTCTTTTTTACGTGCTCTTGTGTATAAGAAGTTTATTTCCCTTATTAATAGGAGTTTTTCTTTACCCAGATGACCTAGTATTCTAAGTCTATTTCATTGGAAGTGCACGCCTAGAAGTATGAGTACTAGTAAGCAGAATCGCAGACCCCCTACTATATAGGTTAGCGAAACACCGCCCTGTTAAGCCGATCCAGAGCCTTACATAAATGTCTCTGAGATATCTATAGTAAATCAAGCTTTCCCGAAAACGTTTGCGACCAAAGAGAGGACGGTAATAGCTGATACCGAGGTATATTACTCGAGTCCGAGAGCCTTGTATAAAGATCCATGGAGCAAATTTGAGTCTATTGCAGTTATCAATTTAGATAATTCATCTGTGCTGGCTCGATATAAGGAAGATAAAGGTAGACTTATCTATATTCGGAAATTGGAGCTGCAAGTATTCTCTAACCTTAGATTATAACGAACGCTGAATCGTATCTCTTACCCCAGTTTTCGGTCCTTACTTAGATACTATCACTATGGTGATTCGGTGTTTTTGGCCTAGGAGCATATGGAAGTTTCCGTCGTTCAGATCCTGGTATCGAAGCTCGTGATCACGGCGAGTGAGATCATTGTAATTATCAAGCCGGTAAGTAGAGTTATATGTTGTATCATAATAAGAGCGATCGCTGATTATAAATAGATACTCGAAGGAATCTAATACTTAGCTGAACGCGGGAGGGTGCTAGCTACCTTAATAATGAATACCATTTTTCTTACTTAGTCTGGCAAAGTTAAGATAGGTATGTATATAAAATTAACCCTAGGTTCTAAACTTCTTACTAATTATTTCTTTCACCAGTAGGTATCAAGGATAGCTGCGAGATAAAAGCTCCGGAAATAGATACTGCGATAATAAAGCTATACGCTTTAGCGGATATCGTAATCAAGCTTATGGGAAAATGCCATTTAACGCATAAGTGGCCAGTCGAGATTAGAAATCTACCTAATCAGCTTAGAAAACGCTCCTTAAGAGAGATTCTGCAGGTGAATGCCCCCTCTTTTCTTTAATGTTCCAAGGCTGATGTCCCAGACAACCCTCTTTTAGTAAACGCCATATCCAGAAGAGTTGAAATTGCTTATTACTTTGACGAATAAGACCGCGTTTCACCGAGTCGAACCTCATTCTCATCGTGTATAAGAACATTATTCTTCAATTCGATCTATTCAACCTATCGATTATAGGTAGCCTTTCAAATATAAAAAGATGAGCAGCACGTCTAGTGGCTAAGGAAGGATGGCGTTTCCTATCATAATTAGACAAGTTTCTTCAACTTTTTAAGCGGCTAGCTGCGTGCATTGCAATCATAATACAAATTTTGGAAGATTTTTCGGATCTATTTTAATTTCTATCTAACGCTAGAGAGTATCAAATACTAGATACTTGACGTACAAGTTCAACTCTCAGAGTTCCAAGAAAAAAATGTAAGTATGAATCGTACGCCACGATATTTGAGAAATTACGGCTGGTGGAGATGAAGTCAGAGAAGTCTTTCTAGCCGTAAGAAGATTTTAATAATAGATGCTCATCAAATCAACGACTTATCATATTCATAAAAGTCGGAACGGTACGCGTTGCTTTTACGTATAAGGATCTACAAGGAATATTTAGTACTCTTGTGAAGCTTTAGAAATTAGACTTTTTATATTTAACGGATTACGTCTGTTAAAGTTAGCAAGTGGCTATTAATATCAACCTAATCTTGATCTATTAATATAAGCACATCGGCTCTTCTTTTAAGTTTATCCCAGGCTTTGTAGAATGGAATATCTGTGCCATGAAGTCGTTTATAGCTGGATTATTCTATAAAGTCTATTGCATCCTTTTATAATACTTATTATCACCAAATTACCATTGGTAAAAGGCAATCGCAATGTAACAGAATATCGGACTCGAAAATTTAAAACTCAAGAGTATCGCAAAGAGCTTTCCAATGATTTATTAAATCTCACGAATATTTCAACCCAAGGATCCAGCAATGCTCTTCTCAATCAAAAAATCTATATTATACCACCTTATATAGTCTGATTATGCCGCGAATACCCAAGATAGGCATCATTGATGGCTTATATTGCGGCGGGAAGCATAACAGGAGCAAGGTGACGACTGAATGCTAATAGGAGAAGTAGATGGGGAGTATGAAATAGCCTTCCCGAGACTACCCTTTTTAAGATCTAGAACGATCGGGTTCATGGCTGCTGAATCACCAAATTAAGGGGTTCCGGTGTATACTGGCTGACCTTCGGGAAGAATATTACGCGCCAGACCATTAAGTTCAACATTCCTCCTGGGCTAAGGGAATCGAATATCCAAATTTTGTGGAGTCATACAGCTATTTATGTTCGCGATGAATATAGGTGGAAAATCATGCCCTTAGTTCTGTATGCTCTGGTTGAATACAGGCGATAAAGGATTGTCCACAGTGATTGGTGCACAGTTCATATATATCTTACGATCTCTAATACGATTAAACCACGTCCAGGCTAAAGTATATTTCCCAGGGTGAATATTTTCAGGTATCATGAAATCGAGCTAAATATCGTTATCGGAATTGGCGCCTCTGTATAGACCTCCTTCTATATTTGCAGGATAGCCGCCTTTAAAAGACTTGATGACCTTCTATATGCTGTGTTTGGATGGCGCGAGGTCTTTAGTAAGGCTTAATTGGTATAATCCGCCGCCGTGAGTTATACTTCCTTTGAACCTTATTGTGTTTGAAATACTAATCTCGTACTTATTTTCTTTCGTAGGGGCCACAAATGCATTATCTTGTAGTTTACAGGGAAAGTCACTCCCGTTTGAAGTAAGAGGAGAGTTATTGAGAGTTTTGTTGCTGTAGGGCTCAGGCGACATCATGATTAGATGTCCGCTGACCACTCGTAAGACGAGCGTCTCTAGCAGAAGATAATATTTCATGCGTATTGTATGGGTGGCTAGCCCAGTTTGTCTTCGTTATGATCTAAATTATTGGAGGGCTACTTGACGGAGTGATATCTCACGAAGATGTCTAAGAGCTTAGAAGTCGCGAAAATTTTTAATTTATATATAGTACGCAGCAAGCCATAACATCAACACTGTTAATGATTTATCATAGGGAAGAGAAAGCTGGAGTGGATGAATCTGAGATTGAATCAGAATAGTGACGCCACATGAAAATGCTAAGCCGAGGCTTATCGGCTAAATACGACTATTGGGTTAAAAGCGAAGTAAGTCAACTAGTGGTAAAAAGAAACAATGCAGAGAAATAGTGTTGAGAAAAAGGGCAGAGAAAAGAATAAAATATTGGAGTGAGTAATAAAGCGGAAATCATTGAAGTTCTCTATGGCGGTAATGTTGAACCGTTATCTTTATCGCTTGAAGAATCTGAGGGATATTAATAAATGGAACTAGAGAAGGCCAACAATTTGGTGACTAAGTAACATAATTGGTTGATGTCTATACTGGATTTCAATAGATTGTTGATGGAATTTTGGGGACCATTTTAGGAGGTTTAGAGCTTTTGTCGACTGGAGGTACCTTCTGGTAGTTAATTAATTGATACCGACGCATATCTTTAGCCATTAAGCGCGTGAGCCTTGAAATTTTGCTGTTATCCATTTATTCACTTGGAAGGATATGACCATATAAGACTTTTTCTACAGAACCGTTAAACCTCTCGATAGGATACCTCCTCTACCTAAATCCAGCACTACCTTCGCTAGAACCAGTGTCTAACCATTCATCCTTGAAATAAGCGCTCACTTCAAGTCGCAGACGAATGTGACAGACGTAGCTAACTAAAAAGCGCGAAGAAGAAGAGAGACTCTTTTCAAAAAAGCGTTAGAATATTCTTCTGAATGTGCTGCAGACATTCATCTTATCCTCTGTATGAAAAATACCGGCTAAATATATATTATGACCTCCATTTCAGAAGGCTGGCCACTTTCATAAGACCAATTGGTAAGTCCTGCCATTTATTAAACGGATCAAAGAGTAGAGAGTGCTCATAATATATCTAGAGACTTTATCATCCTATACCGATTCAAAAGGATTTGAATGGCTTAGAGTCAATATTAAAGAGCAAAATACCTAAAGCGAGCAGTAGAAAGGAAACTTGATAGAAATCGGCACGCATCATTAAAGCTTTGTGTGTCGCAAGCTCTCGATGCTGAACGTCTGCTTTAAGCATATTGAAATGAGAGCACCAGTAATGCACACAAGTTTTCACAAGCTAATTTATCTCCTTGTAGTACTGTAAATAATCAGGTGAACGTACCGTATATAGCTTCACTTTTTCGGAAACTACTTTAAATCCCAACTAAAAGATCAAGGTTGACGACGACGGTGGTTTAGTCTAGTTATGATTCGGCATTATTTACGCTGCTTCTATTGTTGTAGATGTATAACTCGATGTCGCGAAGAAAGATAGCCTTCGCGTATGTAGATTACTAGTCGCGGTCCAAAATTCTGAAATTAATAAGGGTCTAGTGTATACTGAAAGAGCTCTACTGATGGTTTAAGCTCTGTAAGATGCTTTCATATAAATTACTAAGAGCTTCGTTCTAAAAGCGTATTGTAAATTATAAATATATGTGAAAAGCGGACCTAAGGGCGGTCCCGGAAGCGGTCCCGGAAGCGGTCCTAGAAGCGGTCCTAGAAGTGGTCCTAGAAGCGGTCCTAGAAGTGGTCCTAGAAGCGGTCCTAGAAGCGGTCCTAGAAGCGGTCCTAGAAGTGGTCTTGTTGGTAATCTTAAGAGCGGTCTTACGAGCGGTCTTACGAGCGGTCCTAAGAGCTTCTAAGAGCGGCTCCGAGACCAGCGGTAGATAAATCAGGGGGCCGCTGTCCCAATCAATATTTAGCCGGTATTAGTTAGAAGATAACTAACGAGATTTATTAAATAGACTGTGCTAGTATTATGTAGAGGATGACAGCTGGTACTTTTGACTCTACTGAATTCTTAGATCTATAGAACGAATCCACGACAGATTCCTTATTAGTCTTTACGTCCGTTAGACTCTTGTCTCTCTTATCTAGTATTGGATTTAATACTAGGAGCACCATATGTGCTAGCATAAAGTAGACTTGGGGCTATATAATAACAGCTAGGTACGAATATATTCTATAAGTTTACCGGATATGGGCGTGATGAAACATGAATTTCTGACAATCTTATACACTGTATATCTATCTATATGATTACAACACTTAACTCCCTAGACTCGAGTGTGCCGCCTCTTCGCTGCGTATAAAGATGATGAACCTCTTCAGCGTGTCTTCGAAGATGCATCTCGTGCAAAAGGTCGACTTTACACATATAACATATTCGATCCCCTAAATGCCTCGTGCGAAAATGCCTCACTGTCGATTTGTGCTCGCTCCATTCCTGCGCTTGACGATGATCTGGTAAGCCGGTATTGCCGTAACATTGGAAACATCGTAGTAGCTTGTCGGATGCCTTGATATGGTCTTCGGCCTGCTGTAAGACCATATCCCTTTATGAAAGCCCGCGAGATACGCAGTTGACTTTAGGTAGGTGAATTGTAATTGATGCTTATGTTTCACTGAATCCCTCATCGGGCGATAGGCGTTTCCGTCGTCCACGGAGCGGGCCGCCTTCTTAGACGGAGTAGTATTGTGATATAGTAGCTACCGCGGTATTTCGCCGTTCCCATTCAGCTTCTAACGATTAAGAGACAGGCCATATAAGCAATTTCTCTATTAGATAGATCTGCTCCGGAGGCATATGATCCTCATTCCGAAGTAACTCTTTAGCCACCTCGTCATCAACAGCCAATCCGGATAACTGGCGCTTAATATCAATGACTACCTACTTCCAGTCAAATTCCTTCCTTACTTTGTCTCTCAATCTCCGTTCTAAGCGACTAAAAGTATTTACCATATCACGCGACATTCGATCGAGTCGTAGCTGACTTTGGAGATTAGGCAACTTTCTGTGAGCGTTCGCTTGCTCATCCCTTGCCTTTTTAACTGTGAGATATTTAGGGTAATTGCGGAGAGAATCCCTCTGCTCCTCTGTAAGATATCGAGGCCGCCTTTTGTCGATCCACCGACTCATCCGCGTGATAGCACGCATTAAGGGTTTATTGGATTTGCGGCCATTCATGACATTCTGTATATTAGTGTTGATATGCTGTGGCAGGTAGTAATCTAGAAAGGTTTTGGTATCTGAGTGTTTCATGATCAGGTTTTACTGTGCTTGGCTGACCTCGTCGCTTTCATTTAGCATTTTTCCACCGGCGTAACGGAACTGATAGGAAAATATGGAGTGCAGCCATCCGTGAATCTCCCCTAGGGATTTAAGGCGGTCGGATATTGTTCCTGAGGAAATTGGGTAATCCCAGAGCATCTCTGGATTCCCGTTGATAGCTTTGGCTCGGCAGAAGACATAATAATCTTCAACTTCAGGTCGTAACGGTAATGGCAACTGCTGCCGTCTATCTTCAATCAACAGCCCTCGAAGTTTCTCAATCGAGGATAGCTCAGAAACTTAAAAAGCCTCTAGCCAAAAAAGAACGCCAAATATGAATACATGAGGGCTGAATATGAGCGATGGATCATCGATAATTTCGGGAAGTGGGAAATTATTCCTGACAAGTCTGTCTTAGTCCGATGGCTGCTTGAATGGGTAATAGAGTACGTATAGTTGAGAGGTGCCGAGAAACTGCTTAGTGTATTCTGCCCTGATTTCCACTAACAAAATAGGAGGACTATCGTTAGGATCCCTCTAGATGGAGAATTGTAGGTGTTTGAACTGCAGTGAGAGAAGTACACCGAGACGGTTCACAGTAAATATTCCTAATATTGTGAACAGGCAAAGTTAAATACGCTCATATCTAAGATGGAAGCGCTTCTCCTAGGTTCGAAGGATTATCTCGTTAAATTCGGTCAAATCTTGCACGTAGACCGGCTCCTTACCGCGCTCGTTCTTATCGAGGCCGAACTTATTAACGAGACTCTGTATACCCTAGACCTATTAGCTCGATCAAATGTCTCTTAGAAGGTAGCTTACAGTATTGATAGCCTCGCTATCCGGCGGGCTGATAGTTGTACGAGTCACTTATCTATAAAAACCCCTAAATGCTTTCCAATCGGCTCGAAGAGAGCTCGCTTTCTTTATGCCTTTTAGATGTCTACTATCTTATCCATATTTGAGCTTAAGACAGTAATTGAGAAACCGATGAACGTCGCCTGGCGTCACGTGGCGAACTGCGTCTTCGGCGTTCTTCCACTTAGATAGCGTATTAGGCTCATCGGCTTTAACTTGATAAAAGCTACTGAAAAGTTAGCCTAACCTTATCGCGGGGAGTTGGAATACGCTTTCTTATCTTTGCTAGCGGTACTAGATATGTTACGCTTAGGCTTTTATCTTTTCCGATCGCCTATAATTAAGAGGAACATTGGTAATATCCTTATCTATATCGTCGATTGGATTATCGCTCTATTCTGGATATGGATCAAAGCTTGCTTCGGGGTACTTAGCGTGTAAGGTATTAAGTAAAGAACGTTTACGAGCCTCGAGGTGTAATAGCTTTATTAAGGCTATGCCGGTCGAAGATTCGTCGGTGTCTGACGCTTCAGATTCGTCGGTACTGGGATGGAAAGATATGCTGGAATCATCCTCATCGGAGTCTGAGGATGTCTTTTTGGATTCCCGGCGTTTAACCCGTCTAGCAACGCGCTGCGCTATTGATAACGGAGGTAATTCTGTGACACAGGGGACTAGCCCAAAGAATATCTGGGTTACCAAGCTTAGCTGGGGAAGTAGGATTTCTAGTTTGAAGAGAAAGAAGATGTTGGAGGTATTGAGCAGGATGGCAGGGAACACCGGCTTATTTTATAATACCCTAGGGCCGGAGGGTCTCTTCCCTGATTGCGTGCCTGGCTCGGCAGGGGCCTGGGATGACCCGACTTGGCTGACCGAGGATTGCGCGGAAGGTGAGCAGAATGGGATGGAATCCCATTACCACGGGGCAACCGGCCAGGTGATCCCTAGGTGTAGGTGGGGCCTTCGTTTTCTGGAACGTTACGGCAATGGGACGAGAGGACGGGCGTGGTGATAACGGATGGGTGCGTGGGCGCGCCGACCGGTGCCAGGGAGGCCATTTTCGGCTGCCCTCCAGGCTGGATTCGGCCGCCTGAGTACAAATGCTTTTTCTCTAGAGGTAGATTCTGATAAATATAGCCGCCCCTATATATAATAGCTAAATACCTTTAGGTAGATTTTGATAAATATGGCTACCCCCATATGTGATAGCTAAATACCTTTAGGTGGATTTTGATAAATATAGCCGCCCCTATATATAATAGCTAAATACCTTTAGGTAGATTCTGATAAATATAGCCGCCTCTATATATGATAGCTAAATATCTTTAGGTGGATTCTGATAAACATAGCTGCCCCTATATGTGATAGCTAAATACCTTTAGGTGGATTTTGATAAACGTGGCTACCCCCATACGTGATAGCTAAATACCTTTAGGTGGATTCTGATAAACGTAGCCGCCCCTATATATGATAGCTAAATACCTTTAGGTGGATTCTGATAAATATGGCTACCCCTATATATAATAGCTAAATACCTTTAGGTAGATTCTGATAAACGTAGCCGCCCCTATACGTGATAGCTAAATACCTTTAGGTGGATTTTGATAAATATGGCTACCCCTATATATGATAGCTAAATACCTTTAGGTAGATTTTGATAAACGTGGCTACCCCTATATATGATAGCTAAATACCTTTAGCTAGATTCTGATAAATATGGCTGCCCCTATACGTGATAGTTAAATACCTTTAGGTAGATTCTAATAAACGTGGCTGCCCCTATACGTGCTAGCTAAATACTTTTAGTTAGATTCTAACGATATATTTAGATTAAAATAGAAGAGTAGTAAAAGTTATAGTATATAAGAGTAATTTTTTAGAATTAGTTCGTAAAGTATATCCTAAGTACTAAGCGGGAAATTTATTTCTATACTATATAGGCTTTAGTAAATAGGGCCCTATTTTAAGCCTACCCTACCCTACCCTATACCTAGGCTTTAGCATGCCTATTGGGCCGGCCCATTGGACGGCCCATTGGGCCGGCCCACGTGGGCATGGACAGGCCACGAAAAGCCCATTGGGCCACGAAAAGCCCATTGGGCCCACGAAAGTGGAGACACTATTTTTACATAATTTATGAAAAATATGCTGTATTTTTAGTATTCTAGCTGTTAATTACCATAAATAAAATACACCTTTTTACTACTGAGAAATAGGTTTTTATACACAAAAACCCTACTGCCTGAAATTTCAGGAGTTAACTATTTCTGCAGAAATCAATAACCCTTATTAATTAATAAAATTTGATAGATAAATAATAACAAATAATAACTAAAAACACCTAATCTACTACATGAAAGCCAATTGGCTGATCAGGGCGCTTCCGTATACGATTAGAAGTGCGACAAACAGGCAAAAACCCATCATCCGCACTTTCATCCGAACTTTCTTCAGATGAAATCCCTCTTTTTCTCTTTAACCGCCTACTCTCTCTCACACTCTCTCTTATACGCTTACTCTCACTCTCTTTAATATTACTAATTTCACTAATATCACTCTTTTGTACCTGAATCTTATCTTTTTCACCCTTATTAAAGATATCCAGAGATCGGATAAAAGCAAGCTCTGTCTCTTCCATCTCAAATTTGGTAGCACGACTAAAGAGCATAAGGTCTTTGATTGTGCTTATCTTCAGACGACCACGCCGATAGTGGCAGATATTACGTGCTGAGTTAAAAAGCCTTTCTACCCTAGCACCTATAGCTGGGATGGAAAAGATATCACGTGTAATTTGCGTAAGAATTAGGTATTTGGTCTTATTTTCTTTCCAAAATTGTCGAGGATTCAGAAGGGTCATACCTATAGAAATGAATAATAAGCTTTATTAGCCAAAAAGTGCCAAAAAGTGCCAAAAAGTGTCAAAAAGTGTCAAAAAGTGTCAAAAAGTGTCAAAAAGTGTCAAAAAGTGTCAAAAAGTGTCAAAAAGTGTCAAAAAGTGTCAAAAAGTGTCAAAAAGTGTTAAAAAGTGTTAAAAAGTGTTAAAAAGTGTCAAAAAGTGTTAAAAAGTGTAAATTACCTGATTGAAGATAGTGAGATAACTCATCTTGGATGAAAGGGCTCTCTACTTCTAGGGCCAGTAAGCTTTTAAGCTCACTCCGCTAAAGGGTAATAGAGGGTATACTACTATGACTAGTAGCTTTACTTTAATAGCTTTGAATACGCTCTTTTAGGCTTATCTCATATTGACCAGCATAATCTTCATCTGACTAATCAGCAGTTTGAAAAAAGCGGAGCTTATGCTGAGGGGTAAGAATTATCCTATATACATATAGATTACTAAGGTCAGGGCTATCAGTTTGAGTATAATACTCAGAGAGTTTAACCTTAGCTGCTTCTAGGGCCTGAAGCATATGCTGCTTCTATGGAATCTAAAGAGAAGATATCAGCTTTTTCGGCCGAAAAAGATCGGATGAATGAAAAAAAGATCGGATGAAACTTACCTTTTTCCGCTGCAGCTTCCGAATCGAAGCTTCCAGATGGACAAACAGCTTATTATAGATTTAGAAGACAGTATGGATAGTAATATCCTTTGTTTTGCATAAAACTGTGGTAAACTGGTAAAAAGGCTCTGTAATATATAGTAAATAGTCGATTTGCTGCCATTCATCTAAAGAAAGCATTATTTCTCGGAGCTCTGATATTAAGTAATACTTCGTAAGGTCTGTCCGAAGTCGCTTAGCCCGCTATAGTATTAAAAAGGTCGAATTCTACTGAGTCCGGACGTCTTAAAGTGGTAATAAGCGTACTTTTATTAGATCTTAAAGCCCTAAGAAGGTATCTCTTTATTGTGGGCTTGCGTTAATATAGATAGCTAAATTCTGAGCTTTTTGGAGTGTTTTAGCTATACCCTCTATACCCTTTTTACTATAAGAGAGATCTTCAGACTAAGTAAGGGCAATTATATCGTTCTTAGGGCTAGCTTTCATCTAGCCTAGAAGCTGCTTTAGGCTTAGCTAAATCACGTAGGCTATATAAGGATTTCTGATAAATAAGCATGTAGGGTATATAGCTTAGAGAGATACGACCAAAGTATGGTTATTTAACGTATTATTAGCTGTGATAGCCATAATTCGGTCAGATAAATCATATGCTTCGATAGTGGTTTACACAACCTTTATAAGGTTTTCACTAGAATGGGTCCCTAATAGGGGCTCAAACCCTAAAAGCACTTCTTTATACTCCTATAATTCGTTAAGAAAATAGCCTATTATAGCCATAAATACTTACTGAAAAGGGGACGTCCAGCAATCAAGGCTAAGCGAGAGCTTAGAAGTAGGGGGGTAAAGTATCGAGAATAGCTATCTATCGCATAACAGTATCCTTTATTAACCAACGTTAAATCGTCTGACTACAGGGGAAAGATAGGATAGAAGGTGCTGATTGGGTAAGCTATAGAAGGTTCTGGAAGTGTGGGCTTTCGATCAGGTGAAAAGGGAGGTGTAGACTGGTAAAAGTAGTCAAAAGTTGTTTTTGCTATAGCTTTTCTGAGAAGGATATAGTGGTATTTGTGGTTGTAGGCTATTATTAAAGAGCTTATTAGTGGTTTTTTATTAAAGAATATAGGAAAAAAGCATAAAAAAAGCATAAAAAGGGTATATATTACCACTTTTGCCAGAAATTGTTGAATATTAGGGTGTTTTGCCCTAATTTGACAACTTTAAAGGTGTCGACGGATAGTATTGGTTCTACTTGCTGCTGAAGCACCAGGCTAATTTGGATGAATAAAGGTTTTTTGGCAGTATAAGTACCTAATCTTAGGTTTTCTGGTCTGAAGGCTAGCTAATTGCTGTAAACTTTGCCAAATTTCAGAGATATGCTTTCTATCCCATCTCATTTGACGCGTAGCGGGGATTAATCTATATTGGGTTTCTGACTACCACCCTATGAATTCTGCACTTATAGATCTAGTCCAAAGTGTATATTCTTTACCATTAACCCTCACTCGCTTAATTGATTCAGGTAGGGTAGGGGGTATGGTAAGGGGTAGGGGTAGGGTAGGGGGTAAAAACGATGATATAGAATCAGATGGATTAATACTATCAATACTATCACTATAGAGTGATATTTGAGATATATTGACGTAAGGGGTAAGTGAGAAGAATCAGAGAAGAATCAGAGAAGAACCAGAGAAGAAAAAGTGAAGAAAAAGTAAAGAAAAAGTGAAGATAAAAGGGGTAAGTGGATCTAAGTGGGGCTAGTATTTACTGAGAAAATCTGTCTAAGTCCAGTATTTCTAATCTTTTATCTGAACTTTTATCTTATTTTAAGCTATTTTTCAAAAATTAAAGATAGATTATAGATAATAGAGGGTCTAATTTATTAAGTTCTGCTTTAAAATTATTCAAAAACGCACTTTTTGGGTAAATTTAGTACTAAAGATGGGATGACCAAGAAAATGGTGAGGGTATATATGTATGAAATATATATCTTCATACCTTAGCAGCGTTATTAACCACTATTCGATGATATACCCTATACCCTACCCTTATCCCTGATTTTTAGCTATTATTCTAGTAAGGATAATGAATCTTTATCTATAAACAGAAATATTTCATAAAAATACAAGAGAGAAGGTAGAAAGTAAGGTAAGTGGTATATGTTTTCACCAAAACGCGGGTAAATAACGGAATTAATTTCAGGTGACTCAGCAGCTTATGTCAAAAATTCAGGCAGCATCAGGCAGCAATGGGCCTAAAAAAGCCCATTGGGCCGGCCCACGATGGGCCGTGGACAAAGGGTCGGCCCATTGGGCTGGGCTTAGACAAAGGTAAAGCCCAATGGGCCGGCCCATGCTAAAGCCTACCTATACCCCTACCCTATTTACCAAAGCCTAATACTATATATACGAGATTAGAAATATATATCTATCTAGGTATTACTTAAGTATACTATCTAAAAATAGATAATTATACTAGGAATACTCTCTATCTAGGTATATATAGATAAAGATAATAGCTAAAGGGATTGATTCTAGAGTATATAAGGTAAAAAGTGATTCTCCGATTCATATTCTAGAAGTATTCTTCTATTCCTTTATTATACCTAGCACATAAATTATGATTCTATTAGGTTTATTAAACTAGAATCCTATAACTCTAATCTAGTATAGAAAGATAGAAATATAGTAAAAAATTCAAAAAATCAAAGTTTAACTTCAAATTTAGAAGTTCTATATCTAGATAGATACTAGGTAGCAGAACCTGGCCGCCTTTAGTAGGCACTAACTAAAAAGCGTAGAATTAGTTATATTAAGTTAGCGTTAAATTAAAGCGCCTAATTAAAAAGAGTAGTTTTAGTTATATACCCTTTATTCTACCTCCTAAAGTATCTAAGGTTTTAAATAAGAGATAGAGAGAATAGGTCTTTAGTAGAGAGACTAAGGAGAGATCAGGGGAGAGATTAGGAAGAGATCAGGAAGAGATTAGGAAGAGATTAGGAAGAGATCAGGAAGAGATTAGGAAGAGATTAGGAAGAGATTAGGAAGAGATCAGGAAGAGATCAGGAAATAAATTAGGAAAGAGATTAGGAAGGAGATTAGGGGGGGAGCGATTAGGGAGAAGATCAGGGGAGAGATTAGGGAGGAGATTAGGGAAGAGATTAGGAAAGAGATTAGGGGAGAGATTAGGAAATAAATTAGGAAAGAGATTAGGGGAGCGATTAGGGAGGAGATTAGGGGGGAGCGATTAGGGAGGAGATTAGGGGGGAGCGATTAGGGAGGAGATTAGGGGAGAGATTAGGGGAGGAGATCAGGGGAGAGATTAGGGAGGAGATCGGGAAAGAGATTAGGGAGTAGATTAGGGGAGAGATTAGGAGTGATTAGGAAGAGATTAGGGAGGAGAGATTAGGAGCGAGATTAGGAGTTAGGACTTAGGGAAAAATATTAGTATATTATATAAGATATTAGTAGCCTAGATAGGCTTATCTATAGGCGGCCTATTATAGCCTATTAAAGTAGAGAACCCTTTTTTATATAATTTAAGTATATAAGTTAAGTTTTATATATAAAACCCTACTAGATTAATTATTTCTATAGAAATATGAGTAGACTTCGGTAGGCCTATAGGCCTGTCTATATAGGTAGTCTATAGATATATCTAGGTAGATAAAAAGTGATTTATCTATAGGCCGGCCTATAAAAAGCCTATAAAAAGCCTATAAAAAGCCTACGAAAAGCCTATAAAAAGCCTATAAAAGTATGGCTAATTTTTAGGTATAATTTATAAAAAACCAGCCTTTTCTTTAGTATCCTCGCTATTAATTACTACTATATTTATATTTAATTTTATTACTAGGATATATTTTAACCCTACTACCTGAAAATTTAGGAGTTAATTATTTCTGCAGAAATCAGTAATATTTTGGTAGCCTAAAAAATTAGGAGTTAACTATTTCTATATAAACTAGCAAATTTTGGTAGCCTAAAAAATTAGGAGTTAACTATTTCTATAGAGAATACTAACCCCTAATATCTTAGGCCTATAGTAAACCATAAATTTAATTAGTAATTATAGGTTTCTTATAGGTTTTTAAGAGTTCCCTATAGGTTAGTATAGATTATAGTATAGCCTAGCCTAAGCTATATAATCCCTATTTACTATATTCTTTATCTAGTATATTAGAGTCTTTATACTAATAGCCATAGTATTTTATACCTAGAAACTAAATATTCATAGTATATGGTTCCTAGCCTAGTCTATTATATAACCTATTATATACCTATTATATACCTAGGGATTTTATATAATATCTCTCCTTACTAGTTCCTTTCTATTCTAGTTCCCTTTATTCTAGTTCCTCTAATACCGGTAAGGGCTTATATAGGGTTCTATCTTAGTAAATCTAGGCTACGCCCTCTAGGATATAGGTATTAGTATAGGTAATAATCTATTTACCTACTTAGACGACCCTAATAGTAGTATCCTAGATAACTTAGGCTACTTTAGTTACTACCTTATTTTCTACTAGTATCTTAATTAAGCTAAGAAACAGATTAAGAGGTATACCCTATAGGGAGAATAAGTTAGTAGGGGCAAAAAAAAGTAAAACACAAAAACGCCAGAGTACTAGAATCCCCCCCTAAAAAACCAAAATATATAATTTATTATTAATTTAGTAGATATATAGTACTATAGTTAATATAATTAATTTAGTAAAATACTAGAAATACTTATTTTTTATAAATCCTTATCCTTATCCTCCTCCTCCTACTTATCCTCCTCCTCCTACTTATCCTCCTCCTCTTACTTATCCTCCTCCTTCTCCTCCTACTTATCCTCCTTACCCTCCTTATCCTCCTCCTCCTCTAATATATTAGAGAGGTTAGAGAGGTCAGAGAGGTTAGAGAGGTTAGAGAGGTTAGAATCGTTACTATCTAATATATATATATTAGAAAGTTCAGAAAGCTCAGAATCATCACTATTAGACTACCTAGGATTAGGATCCCTAAGGTTAGGATTAGAGTTAGAGATTAGTGACTCTAGTAGTTCTAGATTATTAATCTCCTTACCCTAATATTTACCCTTATGAATAAAAATAGGGGTAGTATTAAGGCCTACTTCTTTATAAGTAAAGAATGAGTACGCCTAAAAGGTACTCTTCTCTATAAAAATAAGCTAATTAAAGGCCTTATAGTAGGCTAGCTAAGCTTTCCGCCGCTACGCTTAAACTATACGCTATACGGCCTTATTATCTTCTCTAAATAGGATATCTAGTTCCTAGGTAATATCGAAGCTAGTCTACCGATCCTCTCCTATAAGAGCACTAGAGATACTATTAAGCTACCCTAGCTAGACTATTATAGGGAATATATAAGGGATACGGCCGCTATAGGTATCACTAATTAGGCTGGAAGGAGTATAGTTCTTAGCTATAAAGTCCTAATAGTACTATACTATCTCCTCCTAGGTACTAGACTCTGCGATATCTAAGGTCTAGTGGTCTTACCTAATCCCTATAAACTAAGGAAGAATAGTTAACCTTCTGATTATGGCTAGGCTAGTTAACCTATAGGGAATTATTAGTAGGCTTAGGTAGATATCCCCTACTTTATAGATCTAGGGTATCTATATTATACTAAACTTCTGCTTATTAGCTCTAGTGAATATATCTAGTATGATTTATTAGATAAGCCTATTCTTTATATAGCCCTAAGCGGCTAGGTTATTATTCTATTCCTTTAGATAATAGTATATCCTAAGTAATAGCTCTATATAGTTCTCCTAGTCTTCGTTAGTAAGGGATAGCGACCCTTAGAGGATGTTTATACCCTATCCACTATATAGGTAGTTAGGCATATTTATATCAATATATTAAAAAAAGGTCGACTCCCCTAGGTATATACTCTTAGTATAGTATATATAGGAGATTAGCTAGTAATTATGGTTAGGCCTAAAAAGTATATAGAATAGATAATATGTGATATCCTTATATATTAGCTACTAGATTAAGGTATACTATATATTCTAGGCCTAGCTAACCTAAGGCTTCCTAGCGTAAGGCTAGTAGTACTAGTTAAATAGCTAGAACTCCTTCTAGGTAAGGGTGAGGATGCTACTAGGATAGTAACTATTAAAGTCTTCGGCTAGCTAGCCGAATAGGCCTAGAAATACTATACTTCTCTAAGTATATATATTAGTATCTAGGGTTATAATCGCCTTTAGCGGGTTAGTACTAAAGACGTAGTAATATATACTTACGAATATAAGAAATCCTATCTACTTTAGATAGGCGATCTATAGGAGTAGTATGGTTATACTAAATCGGAAGCTAGAATTATCGGAATCGTCCTTCGATTTAAACTAGGTAGGGTAGTCCCTATATATATGATCCTAGTTACCTAATTAACTCTAAAGGATACTTAACCTTAAACGCATTATCTAATAGCTATAGCGGTAGTAGAGGGTTAAGCATATATAAAGTATCCTTATATATACTAAATAAAGAGATAAGAAATCTTCCTTACTAAACCTAGAGTATATATCCCGCCTAATTACCTATACTAGCTACTTTTAAAGTATATTACTCTCTAGCTCCTTATTAGATATATGGCATTTAATAGATACCGCTATTAGAGGGTAGCTATATAGAGCGTGTTATGGGCCGCTGCTTTTATCTGCGGGGTCTAGCTATAGGGTTAGATACCGCGAAGTCCTAGTGCTAGTACTATACTAGCTACTATCTTCCTCTATAGGGTCTGGCTATAGGGTCGAATACCGCGAAGTCCTTATACTAGCGCTATACTAGCTACTGACTTTATCGCCTACTATATCTATAGGGTCTAGTAGTGGGGTACCTAAAGTGGTAGAGTATAAACTCCCCTTATCTTTCTAGTCTAGGTCTATCTGGCTATTATTACTCGCTTAGGGTAATAGCTTATCTATATTAGTACTGGCTAGGGGTACTAGTAGTAGTAGTTAGTTATAGAGAAGGGGACTTTCTTTATTTAGATCGTATAGATAGCTATCTTCGTCTATACTAAGGTATAATCGCTCTAGATTATCTACCTATAGGGGGGTTAGGTTTATATTAAATATTGCCTTAACTAGATCTGACTGCGAAACCCGCTTTCGGTTACTAATTCCCTTATCTTTTATAGATAGGCGGCAGACTATCTTATTATTAATAGTGGTTTGAACTATAAGGTAGTCTAGCCTAGTCGCTAGTATCTTACTCACTTTTTCGGATATAGTAGCTATATATATATGATTAAAGAGCGCTATAGTATATAGAGAGCCCTACTAGTAGGTCGTATATACTTAGACTTTACTGATCAGATGCTCCTTCTTTTTCTAGGTATCGACTAGCTTCTAAGATAAGGCCTAGGTATTATAAAAGCCTTTAAGGTCCTTATGTCCTTACTAGAATTCGCTATCTTATATAAAGATATATAGTTTATCAAGATCTTCTATACTAGCCTCGATAAGATCTATGATTTTGCTCTATAGCTATAGGGTAAGGGGGTATACTTCGTCCTATAGGTATGCGCTCAGAACCTTAAGAGCTTTATCTATATTATGTATAGTATGTTCACGGAGCTAAATACTATCTTTGAAGGCTAGCTAGATAGATGAATTAGTAGATATAGTGGATTTAAAGAGGACTATTAGGATATAGATAATAAAGAAGTAGATAAGGGCGATCAGGATATGGATAATAAAGAAGTAGATAAGGATAGTAAAGATAGGGAGAAGTAGATAAGATACTATTAAAGAGGAAGAAGATAAGAGAATGAGGATAATAATTTAAGTATAAAGAGGGAGGCTAAGTCGTAAATTAATTATTCTTTATTTATGTATACTAGATCTTATAGTAAGGATATAGTTTTTAAACTTTACTATTTAAAGTAGTAGGCTAAAGAAGTCTAAAGAGAATAATATGGTTAAGAAGTTTACTGGTTTTTATAGTAGAATTAGCTAGAGATACTATACGCGCCTAAGATTTTAGGTATCTAGCATTTCTATAGAAATCGTTAATATATCAGATTAGTAAAAGATAACCCCTATATTAGGCTACTATATAGGGGCTAGGTAATAGTGAATAGGGTAAGTAAATAGAGTAAGTAAATAGTATTACCTAGTAGTATCTAGTGGTTTAAGGGTATACTAGTGAATAAGGGTAATAGTAAATAAGGGTATTAGTGAATAAGGGTACTAGTGAATGAGGGTACTAGTGAATAAGGGTAGTAAATAAGGGTATTAGTAAATGAGGGTATTAGTGAATAAGGGTAGTAAATAAGGGTATCAGTGAATAAGGGCATTAGTGAATAGTAATACCTAGTAGTATTTAAAGCTTTAATCTTTAACCTTTACCCTTTGACCTTTAATCTCTATTCTTTACTTAAATCACCTTCTTAGTTCCCTACTTCTTAGTTCCCTACTACTCTTACCTTCCTAGACTAGTGAACCTAGCTCCTACTAAGGTAGATATTCTACTATAAATCTACCTTATAGATCCTAACTATTAGCTCTCTCTAGGATATCTAAGTACTATGCCTCCTATAAGATCAATTCTGCGTCCCTACTAGATAGCGGCTAGCTTCCTTATATACTATATCTTAAGAATATAGTCTATAATAATATCTTTTAGGCGACTTATATTAGCTATATTATCTACCTTCTAGACCATATCTCTACCTACTAGACCTATAAGCCGGCCGCCGGCCCCTTAAGTACTACCTATACTACCTATATCTATAAGGCGAGTCACTACGCCTAGATCTACCTATTATTACGCCGCGCCCTCTACTCTCTTCTGGTAGGGTTCTTTAAATACCTATATAATATAGGTAGATCTTCTATAGTAACTAGGGGGGTTATTTAGGATGATCTCTAGGATCTCCTATACTAATACTATGAGTATACTTATAATGATAGTATCCGCTAGTTAGCTTCTTCTCTCCTACTAGCTAGCTAGTATCTGCTTTAAATCTATCTCCTCTCTATTTCCTTATTATCTCTTTCTTCTTTATAGTAATCTCTCTATTCTTAGTAGTCCTTTTATTCTTAGAGATCGCTTTCCTCTCCTCTCTTAGCTATACTTATATCTATCTCCTTCTTCCTCTCCTTCTCTTCTTTATTCTATCTTCCCCTTCTATCTATATCTTAACTTACTTTTTATTTTTTACTAATTTAATCCTGACTCTATAACTCTAGATCTTATTAAATTTACTCGAAAACTAATTAACCCTATTATATTCTATAAGTAACTAAGTTAACTAATATACCGATAAGTCTAGTACCGAACTTGTAGACTTAGGACTACCCTATTCCTTAGGACCTCTCTTATCTCTCCCCTAAGATCGCTCTCTATAACTAAGTTAACTGATATACTAGTAAGTCTAGTACTGAATTCGCAGATTTAGGACTACCCTATTCCTTAGGACCTCTCTTATCTCTCCCCTAAGATCGCTCTCTTTCTCTCTTAATTTAATACCTATCTAGATACTCCCTACGTCTATCTAAACCCTATTAGCTTCCCTAATAGCACTAGCTAGCGAAACTAGGTATCCTTACTACTAGTAGAAGATATATAGTAAGATATATTCTCTAAATGGTAGTACGCGCCTAAAGGTAGGAAAAAGTGCTAGATTAGGCTATTTAGTCTATAGACTATAAACTGGATTTCGGATTCTATATAGGATAGCCAGCCCTAGTATATCTAGGGCGCTACTATGTTAAAGCCTTTAAGTAGGAGCGGGAAGTACCTGATCATCTAGGACTATAATCCAAATAGTCTATTTAAACCTAATAGAACTAGTAAAAGGTATCACAAGTTCCTCTTATATATATAGACTAGATTACTAAATAATCTTCGCTAGCGATATAAAGTATATATCCTTAGGCTCTTTAAATTTACTAGCTAAGCCTACTCTAGATAGGATAAGTACCTCGAATCTATATATTAATAGGTCTAGGACCTAGTCTAATATAGTAACTATCTATTCTAGGGATTTAATAACTAGGGAAATTCGCTAGACCTAAGGACTAAGGATTATATCTTTATTACTAAGTAGTAATACTAACTAACTGATTATAATTCTTAGGAAGGAAGGGTACCTATAGAAGAGGAGAGATTACTATAGCTCCTTCTACTAGCTAATTATAGATAACCTATTAGTAGCTAATAAGCGAACGCTAGCTAAATATTCTATATCTTTAGATATACCCTACTTAGACTTAGGGAGTATAGGCTATATTAGATAAAGTCTTTAAGTAGAGCTTAATCTAATAGGCTCTATCCTTAAAATATAATCTATTATCTATTCTATATTCTATAGATCTCTAAACCTGCTCTATCTTACTAGGATATATAGGTTATAAAAGTCTGATATACCCCCTAGTAGGCTCTTATCTTTTTTATTCTTTAGCCTAAATACTAGAATTAGGGGAATATTGGTTATTAGAATAGAGAGCTATAAGAATATGCTGGTCGGCTATAACTAGAGATAAGATATGAATTCCGAACTTATAAGGCGTAATATAACTTATGATAGCTGAACCTCCCTTTAATAGGGCTAATCTTTAATCTTAGTACTATACCCCTTAATACTACTAGAGCTATTAGCTACTACTTATACTAGAAGTCGGGATTACTAGGCCTAGCGCCTAGATATAAGCTAATCTTAGTAGCTCTCTGCGAGTTACTATCTGACTAGTACTTTAATATTATAGGCTAATTTTAAAGAGAATTAGTATTTACTTAATATTCCCCCTAATAACTATACTAATTATTACGCCTAGTAGCTTACCTAGATTCTATTTTCTAGCTTATATACCTAGCTAACTCGCTAACTAGGGTTAAATATAAGTCCCTTGAACTAGTACTATACCTAGCTCCTTATTAGCTAACTATACTAGATCTCTACTCTCGCTAGACTACGCTATATACCTAGTTTTAAGTCTTTCGTTAAAGGTATATAGATAGAGTATAAATATAGTCATAATCTTATAAGGTTTTACTAGAGCTTATGGCCTACTATAGATCCTAGATCTAGCCTAATTAGTCTAGCCTAATTAGTCGAATTTCCTAGAATCCTAATAAGTAGGGCCTCTATTTCTGGTTAGGGTTAGGGTGGGTGGTTA